>CM066039.1:256982703-258182703 GCA_033557465.1 Ichthyophis bannanicus
GGCATGTGGTTGCATCCCCACGCCCCTACGAGGGAGAGGAGGGGGATGAGGATGATGGCCATATGGGAGGGGATGGGGGGGATGAGACTCACATGGGGTGTGATGGTGTGGAGCTTGGGGAGCGGGGAAATGAGGGGGGGAGGATGTGAGTGAAAGGGGAGGGGAGAGGGAGGAGATGGGTGGCAGGGAGAGGGAGGGGGAGGTGGGGGGGGAGGGGGATGGGGATGTGGGGAGGGTGTTGGAGGCAGGGGGGAGGGAGGGGGTGTACAGCGGAGGGGGGGGGCAGGCCCCCAATGGCACGCTCCGCCACAGGGCACTGGGGGCACCAGCCACCTGCCCCATGAGCATGGCGAGGCACGCCTTCTGGACATGTGCCTGCCGCACATGGCCGCAGGCAGGTCTGCCGTGCATGCAGCCACACAGACACGGGGGATGTGTGTCTGTGCGGCTGCATGTGCGGTCTGCGCCTGGCTGCGGCTGTGCGTGCCCAGGCACAAGCCCAGAGGCAGTTCGCCCTGATCCAGGGGCAGGTGCTGGTGACCCTGTCCATGGTGGCTGAACGTCTGCGGGAGCGGGATGAGCGCCCTGCCCGTGCTGCACCCGGTCAGCCACCATCTGACAGGGGTCCCCAGGGTGTGTAATGTGTGGGGACACATGGCACACCCGCCCTGTGACGGACCGTGCCATTGCATGTCCATCACAATGGCCACAGGGATGGGGGCGGCTAATGCATTTTGCACTAGCAGGAGTGGTTGGACATGCTGGTCGTCAACTGCCAGCATGTACTATGTTAGCCGGATGGCCCATGTGTGTGCTACTGTAAATACTGTAAATATGTTTTATACAAAACAGTTATAAATGTTTGACGTTAAACATATGTACCTGGTGGTCAGATGTCCCTCATTGCCTGTTGACAGTGGTGTGCGAGTGATGGGTGTGGCAGTGTTCACTATGAGAGCCAAGGGAGGATGTGGAACAGGTAAGGTCTGTGGCGCGAGCACCCCCCACAGACATGTCACAGCTACGTTGCTGCGTGGGTGGCCCAACGAGAAGGGTGGAGAGTGGCGTGCATGAGTGACGTGCAACAGCATGTGTGTTGGTAGGTGCGGGGCATACAGCACAGAGTGACAATGAGACATATGGCGGGGGGTAGCGGATGGCCTGTGTATCCTATCCAGCATGGCCCCATATTGTCGGCCTGTGGTGGCAAGTGCAGGACGGCTGAGGTGTATGCGTAGCGGTGGGGTTAGGGGGGAAACACAGAGGGTGCACCACAGGGGTTCCTGCAGCTGGCGCCTGAGGGGGGAGGGGGAGGTGAGCGGTGTTGCGAGGTGTGACTGTGTAGTGCCCGGCAACAGCTGTCTGTATGGCAAGCACGTGTACCAGCATGCAGGGTGGAAACGGGGGACGGTACAGGATGGGCCAATGATCCGCTGTGGGACGTATGACCACCCTGCCGTATGTTGGTATGGGTGTACTGGCTGGGCCCAGGGAGTGCAAGAGCATATCGTCAGTGGAGTGCATTGGTCCATCGGTGGTGGCACTCACAGGGGTGGTCGGGGTGTGGCCACAGTAGAGGGTAGCGACAGGGCTCTAGTGGGATAATGCCCAGAAGGGTGGCACAGTGTGGCGTGACTGTGGCTGGTGTGGAGCGCAGTGTGGATGGTGCGACCGATGACAGTTGCTGGATGTAGCTCCTGGAGGCCAATGTGTTAGTAGGATGTGCCATGATGGGGGCCAAGGGGGTGTAGGTGTATATTGCGGCCACTGGTGCACAGGGTGACGGGTAGCCATTACAGGGGGGTGACCCTAAGGTGGTGAGAGATGCATGGCTGTGCTCAGGGGGCCACAGTGGACATGTGTGACGGTTGTGCCAAGGTGGATGTCTGTGGGAGCATGTAAACCGGAGTACGTGACATGTGCAGTGTACATACTGTGCTTGCTGAGCATGCTGTGAGCGGCAAATGTGGCTCCCCATGCAGGACATACAGTGCACCCACACCAGCACAGAGGCCAATGGTGGCTGAGGGCTCCACAGGGTATTGGACCATGGGATCCCTGGGTACCCACGACACAATGCACGCCACCACGACATGGGAGTGATGGACCAGCATTGCAGCCTCTGGGATTGGCTGCATACCCATGGTGGACATGGCTGTAGGGGGTGGGGACAGTGGAGAATGACATCTGGGGGATCGTGACGTGCCCTGCCCATGGGGCAGGGGGTGGGGTGGGGTGGGGGTGTGATTGTCATGCCACAAATGAGACAGGAAGCACATGTCACCTTCAGTGGCCACCTGTGTGGCCCTTTATTTACCCCTCCCCCTGCCACTGCTTGCGCGTCCCCGCCCAACCCTTGGCGGTTGTCGCCCCCCCTGCTGCTGTTGCTGTTGTTGCTGCTGCTGTACGTGGCGGTGTCGCCTGTGGCCGCTGCACATGGGGACTTCCTGCCCCCCTCCCTGCTGCCATCTGCTCCTGCGCGGCAGCCATTCTTTCGCACGCCGCAGCCATGCGGTCAGCATGTGCCAGGAGGCCGGACATGGTACGCTGCAGGCGCCTTTGCATCCTCAGTTGGCGCTGCTGTGTCCGGGCCACCGAGCGCAGTGCATGCCGTATACCTGTGGGGAGAGGACATAGTACAATGTGAGATGGGGGAAACAGCAACACCTGCTCGGGTCCATATCTACCATAGCAGGATAAGACACTCACCCTCTGCATCTCTGTGGGCTGCATCAGAGTGGGCTTGCATCTCTGCAATTACATCGCAAACAGCAGCCAGTGCCTCATTGCGCTGTTGCCCTCGCACATCCGCAGGCACGTCCCCAGTGCCTTCTGTGGTGAGTGTCGCGTCCACATCTGATATTTCTGGGACCTCCATGTCCCCATCACCAAGGGGTGCAGCCTGGCCCTCACCACCCAGATTGACGACCTCCGCACCAGTGTCCATGGGGCTTGGTGGTGCCACGGCTTGCACCGCGTGTGGCTCCTCCTCTGGTTCGATGGCACGGGGATCACCTGGGTGCCACAGGGATACATACGTCAGAGGGTGCGTCTCGCTGCCTGCCCACCCCATCACATACCCCCTCTGTGGGTTGATGATCCACGTGTGTCTGAGGCAAGGCTGTAGTGGCAGCCCACTACATTTGTGCACTCCCCATGCAAGTGTCCCCTGTGGTCCGCCCTCTCAGGTCCCCCCCCACACCCCTGGGTGCTGATGCACACCCCAGCCAAGGCCATCACCACTCTCAACCTGACCCCACCCAGCATGTCCTAAGAAGGTGCAGTGTGTCTTCGGGTAGGCCATCCCCTTACACGTGTGGCCCTAGTGCTCCTGTCAGCCCAGCCATGTGAGGCATGCAACATGTCGACACCCTCTGCTGTCACTGTGGGGCGGACACCCATGCCCAGTCTCCCATTCACTGCATATTGCCACCCACTGCCACCCATAGACAGGCCCCCCCCCCATCGTGGCTCCTGAATGGGTGTTCCCACTGTGTCTCATTTGTCCCCCTCATCCAGGACAGCCACTTACTGCCCCCCTCTTTTTAGTCGCACACCATGTGACTGTGCTACATTCCACCTTTGATCTGCATTCCCCCCTTACCTGCTTGTGGGTGGGCCGTGTCCAATGCAGCGGGTAGTCCGTGGACATACATGGTCCCGAGTCTATCGGCCAGGCGTCGCTCCAGGTCGCTCAGGTTTGCCACGTAAGCTGGGCCCCCTCCAGTGCCTTGGGCCCCACGACGCTCACGCACCAGCTCAGCCCTTATGTGTCTCTTGATGTCGCAATAGCGTTTGCGAAGATTTTCGACGTCGCGGTGTGGTCCCTCTGCTGCTGCCACCACTGCCTGGACCTCACACCACGCCCTTGTCCGCATGGCTATTGTGAGGGATGAACTCTGCCGCCCAAACAGAAGGTCGTAGCGCTCCAGGATGTTGGCCAGCAGGAGGTCATTTTCCTGCTGGCTGAAACGTATGGCCCTGCGACGGATCTCTGCCGGGACGGGGACCCTGGGCTGGCGTGGTCTCCCACCTGTATGTCCACCTGGAGCCTGCTGCACCCCAGATGGTCCTGCAACCTCATCCTGCGCAGATGTGGCTGGTGCTGCTGGGTGTGAGGGCTGGTCCTGAGGATGGTCCTGGTCCTGTGTCTGTTGTTGCTCCATACTGTTGAGTATGTTTCTGCTCGGGGGTTAGCCATACAGTGCCAATCATAGATATAAGTTATCATGAGGTGTGGCTCACGGGGCGTTGGCTATACGCTGAGCCACGTGTGCCGTGAGGCGCGTTCCGACGCGCATTGCTACGCGCAGGAAGTGACATCATATTGCTACGCGCAGGAAGTGACATCATATGTGTGCGTGTAGGCAGTAGTTGCCATTTCACGGATCCCTCCTACACATCCCTTCTAGGGCAGTTTCGTTCTGTGTAATGCTGGTGCACATGTACCCACTTTTGGTAGGGTTATGTTTATCTGCGCCGTAGTGGTAGCGCTGGCTGCTGCAGCACTACGTGAAACGTACGCGACCTCACTCTGACGTTGCACGCTGTCAGACGGCTGCCTGGCTGAGAATGTTCACAGTCTTGGCAAAAGCATACCTCTATATGATTCGCAAGGATTTGTGGGTAATGTAGTCCATTCATTCCAGACACAGCCGTGACCAATAATTAATTATACTTGCTCAAGGGTAAAGCAAATAAGATTTTTATTTATGAGGGGTTCTCCCAACACAGATAATGCTTGGTAGCACAGAACTCAGGATACTTGCTTGCAGTTTTAAAGTTAGGAAAACAAAATCAGGAAAAAAACAACATCTGAACTTGTCAGGTAATTAAAGCAAAGGATTAAAGACCTGGTTGGCAACAAACTGGTCTTTCTTGTAGGCTTTAGCAAATAATGTCTTAGCAATGCAGTAAGCAACCAAATAAACCCACAAAGTAGGAAAAATGTTCTTTTGATCAGGTTAACTTCTTATATCTTTACATATAAATTCAGAAGTGATTCCCTTCAGAGTACACAAGCAATTAGGTAAGCTCAATTGCTAGCAATCACCCAGCTGAAACCTCTTAGCTGGCTTGCTTTCACTGTGTAGCTCAAAATCTTACTCAGAAGGTTTTCTGAGTAGATTAAAGAACAAGTTGGTATTTCTTTGTGAGGGTTGTTGCACTTTGTAACAGAAAACTACCATTTGAGTTTGGACAGAGAGCAGTCCATATATTCACATTCTGGTTCTAAGACCTCTCCCCTTTCTTCAATAATCATAGGTTCAATATCTTGGCTTGGCACAAAGGAACTTCTCAATGGAGCACTACCAGGAGAATAATCATTTCCCTGCTTCCTTTCAAAGTTATAGCTAGGGCATAGATCAGTGTTCATACCTGAGCTTCCATTGCTGTTAGAGTTCCCCTTTAAATAGCCTGGCCAATATGTAGTCCAGTTTCTGTGTCCAGCCTTCCAATCTAGATCCCTGGACACTGGATCTCTCTTCACATACCTTCTGGCATGGGTCTCAGGGTCCCTTCCACGTGCAGCTGTTTCCCTCACAGGTGCCGTCTGGAGATTCCTGGCTCTGCAATACCACTCCTCTGGTTTCCCCCAGTCCAATGGTGTATGCTGACCTCTTGTCTGTCTCCCAGTATACGTACTGTGCTGGACTCCTGTAGACTTCCCAGAGGCTTTTCTCTTCCTTCTTTTAAAGGGCTTCTTGCTCTCTCTGTCCGTCCGTTCTGACCTCTGCTTCTGATGAGAATGAAGATCAGGATCCCGTGGATGATCAAGATACCAATGATCATGACATCCCAGCTCTGGATGATTCTCTGTAGAATAGACTCTATCTTTATTCTGCCTTGATGAGTGCTCCACCTTAGCACAGCGCAGCTGTGCTGAATCAGGCCTTGCCCTTTGAGATGAGTGTTCCATCCTAGCACAGCGCAGCTGTGCTGAATCAAGCCCTGCCCTTTGCAATGAGTGCTTGGGGATTACCTCATAGCCCTTTTGATTGAACACACGTTTTCTCACTTCAGCTCCTCTCATGGCTGTTGGAAACCTGGTGCATTCTGGGACTGGTAGTCTTTTATGGCAAAATTCTGTTTTCTCATTTCTACCAGCACTGACAGGTTGCTTGTTCAGAGACACTTCACCTTTTCTATAGCCCCTTCCTGAGCTATGATAAGCTTCCTTATCACAACGCGTTGTTACGCGCGTCGCAACGCGTCTTCCGTTGCCTGCTCATGGGCACATGCATTCTATGTCACTCCTGTATTGGCGTCTGGGTGTGGCTTCAAGTGTGATACGCAGTTTATATACACCCTGCGACATCGCTCGGACTCACCTACATAAGTGTGACACGTAGATGATTGTCCTCGGCTGCATTATGTGAACGCGCGAAGCAGCGCGCGCTGCACTTTCATACAGGTACATCTTCTATTTATTGGAATCTGGAACTTTCTATTTCCCCAGGTGAGTGGCAATCATGTGGTGTCCATCCCCACCCACACCACTATTTCTAACCCTGCTATCCTCCAAACTGTGTCTATCATGGCTCATACTGCGCATGCAGGTGGTGCAGTGGTTGCATTGGTCGAGCTGGCAGACCTGCTTTTCCGGGAGGAGGGAGATGTTGTTCCTGGGGCTGGGGCCCTGGGCATAGGTGCAATGCCACTGCAACTCAGGCCTGCAGCTGTGGGGCCTGCACAGGCGGGTTTGGTTGACCAACGGCGCCGTAGGCGTGCTGAGGTACAACAACGCCTGCGGCGTCTCTACAGGCCCAGGGTCTTGCTCCAGGACCTGCGAGAGGGCCAGGTATTCTCCCTCTACCGGCTGGACACAGGAGCCATTAGGGAGCTCTATCAGGAACTCAGACCTGACCTTGAGCCCCTGACTGCCCGGTCACATGCTATACCGGGTATGACCAAGCTCCTGGCTGCCCTACATTTCTTTGCCTCTGGCTGTTTCCAATCCTCGGTGGCAGCAGTGGGTGGGATGAGTAGGCCCACCTTCTCCCGCTGTCTCCACCAGGTACTGCGTGCCATGGTCAGCCGGGTTGGGAATTACATAGCAATTCCCAACGGTAGGCAACAGTGGGCGGCCCTGGCACAGGCATTCCATAGGATTGCTGGGATACCACACGTGATGGGCGCCATAGATTGCACACATGTTGCCCTTGTCCCGCCACGCGACAGGGAGGTTGTGTACCGCAACCGCAAACACTTCCATTCCCTCAATGTGCAGGTTGTCTGTGATGCAAGTATGCGTATCCTGAATGTGGTTCCGCGGTTCCCAGGGTCTGCCCATGACTCCTATATCCTGCAGAACTCGGCAGTGTTTGGCCAGTTTGAGACTGGTCAATTTGGTGACTACGTCCTGCTGGGTGGGTATTCAGCGTATATGACATGCACCCACTGTAGGTGGGTGTCTCTACTGCATTGTCACCATTCTCCACCGGTTGCCTGACATTGCTGCGTTATTTCTGGGAGTACACTGTTGGGTGTGGCTCACTACCTCATGCCGTGTCACTGGTGTCTTGGTCACAGACATATGTTTCGTGACACCCATCTCTCTGTCTAAGATGTGTGTTGGTTTGCTCCCACATGTGTGTCCCAGCAGGCCATGTGGTGTCTGTTTCTCTGTGGCCTTGCCCTTCTTTATTCGGATAAACTGTGTCCAGGGGCGACCGTGCTGCATATGCTGTGTCCCCTCCATGCCTGTGAGCTACACATGCATCCTGCCCATGGCCTCCACATCTGGGCATGGGCATACTGCACTGGCAGTTGTACCCATGTCTCCCAGTGGGGTCAGTCACTTGGCCAGCCCATATGTTGCATGGCTGTCGGTGAGGCACCCTGGGGGGGGGGCATAGACCCACCCTCATGGGGGTCATTCTATATACGCGGCCTACTCTCTCTGGCCATGCTGTGGGCTCGACAAGAGATGTGCTGTGGCCCGTTCAGCTAATATACATGTCTGCTGCATGTCTGGGCACCGTCTTCGGGGTCCCCTGTCACCACCGCCTGTTGCTTCCCCCACACCACCCACGCAATGTATCCCAGTGGCTTGTGCTGTGTATGTGCCAGATCAGGCCAGCCACCTACTTGCACACCTG
Source organism: Ichthyophis bannanicus (assembly GCA_033557465.1). Classification (NCBI taxonomy): domain Eukaryota; kingdom Metazoa; phylum Chordata; class Amphibia; order Gymnophiona; family Ichthyophiidae; genus Ichthyophis; species Ichthyophis bannanicus. The sequence goes on from CM066039.1 coordinate 256,990,806, forward strand.
TGCCTCCCTGCACCCCTGGGTGCTATTTGACAATGTCCGGCATCTTGCCTCACAGCTACCACCACTGCTTTTGGCGCCACAGTTCTTGCACATGTCATGTGTCACGGTTACATGGGTGTGCACTGCCACTATCGGCATGTCATGGTCATTTGCCACTGGCCTCGACAGCCTCTGTTGCACTACCACTGTGTGCACTGCGTTTGCCTCATATCTGTGTGCACGGCCTCTCGGCTGTCCAGTTCTGAATTGCTACGTCTGTCATTCCATTATTGGCTCAGCACGCATGTGAATTTGCACCATTATTTTCTGCAGGTGATGCAGGATATGGGTGTCGCACCTGGCTGCTCACCCCTGTGCGTCTCCCTCGGACAGGTGCAGAGATACAGTACAATGAGGCCCATGCCTCCAGTCACTCAGTGATTGAGCGCACCTTTGGCGTTCTCAAAAGTCGCTTCAGGTGTCTGGATAGGACTGGCGGGGCCTTACAGTACGAACCGCTGACTGTGGCAAAGATCATCATAGCCTGTTGCATCCTCCACAACATTGCTCTCAGGCACAATGTTCCAGTCAAAATTAATGAGGATCTCGGGGTGGATCCTATGTGCCCTCCTGCACCTGGCCATGGTGACACACGTGCGGTGATTGCAGCCAGGCAACATCTGATCGAGGAGATCTTTACCTGTAAGTCAGGGGTCTCAAACACGCGGCCCGCGGGCCGCATGCGGCCCGCGAGAGCATCTTGTGCGGCCCGCGAAGTACCGGCGAGTAAAAAAAAAAAAATTCCAAACTTGCCGCCGCAGTATTAAGCGTCCCGCGGGCCCCTCTGCCTGGTCCTCTCCTCCCTGCAGTATCAGCTCCAAAAGCGGCGGCTTTCAGAGCCGCGAAGAGAGAGAGTTTCTCTCGCGCGGGTTCTGAAGAGCAGCGCGAGAGTCTTCAGAACCGCGCGAGAGAAACTCTCTCTCTCTTCGCGGCTCTGAAAGCCGCCGCTTTTGGAGCTGAATGCTGTAGGGAGGAGAGGACCAGGCAGAGGGGCCCGCGGGACGCTTAATACTGCAGCAGCAGCAAATATACACTTTTTTTTCATCTAATTTGGCTGATGGTGGGAGGGGGGTTAGGACTGGTAATGGGCTATGGGGGGGGGAGGCTAGGACTGGTAATGGCCTAGGAGGGGGGTAACTGAAAATGGGGTGAAGGGGGTAACAATTAAAATGAGGTGATGGGGGGTTAGTACTGGTAATGACCTATGAGGGGGTAACTGAAAATGGGGTGATGGGGGTAACACTGAAAATGAGGTGATGGGGGGGTAGTACTGGTAATGGCCTATGAGGGGGTAACTGAAAATGGGGTGATGGGGGTAACACTGAAAATGAGGTGATGGGGGGGGTTAGTACTGGTAATGGCCTATGAGGGGGTAACTGAAAATGGGGTGATGGGGGTAACACTGAAAATGGGGTGATGGGGGGTAGTACTGGTAATGGCCTATGAGGGGGTAACTGAAAATGGGGTGATGGGGGGGGTTAGGACTGGTAATGGGCTATGAGGGGTAAGACTGGAAGTGGGCTATGGGGGGTTAGGACTGGTAATCGGCTATGGGGGGGCTAGGACTGATAATAGGCTGGGGGGTCTGCTAGGACTGGAAATGGGCTGAGTGGAAGGGGGGCTTGAACTGCAAATGGCTGATGGGGAGGGGGGCTTGGAATGGAAATGGGCTGTGAGGGGAGGGAGCTAGCACTGGAAATGGGCTGATGGGGGGGAGCTACGATTGGAAATGGGCTGATGGGGGGCTAGGACTGAAAATGGGCTGATGCAGTGACTAGAAGGGAGGGGGTGCTGTGTGGGACTGGAACTAGAAGGGAGCTGATGTTGGGGGAGGATTAGAATGGGATGGAGCTGGGAGAGTGAAATGGAGAGGGGAAAATATTTTGTGTGGGAGGGAAGACAAATCTACAATTGGCCAGGTAAGTGGGGATTGAGGATGGAGGGGTAAAATTTGAGTGGATGAAAATAGGAATGAGGAAAGAGCAAAAGGAGAAAGATTAATATGTTAAAGCAGATGTAGAGGGAGAATGGAAAAAGCTAGAAGAGAGAAGGACAAATGGACAGCAGACGATGGAGAGTTAGCAGAAGGCACGAAGAAACCAGAAGAAAGTGGCTGGAACTGAAAAAAAATGCACAAAAGGTAGAAAAATATCTTTATTTTGAATTTATTAACTGGAATATGTCAGTTCTGGGAAATGTGCATCAATAACGCCTGCGCTTTGTTTAGTACAAGAGGAAATTAATTTATAGTTTTATTTCTACAGTGTTGTTGTACATTCCAAGTTTGGCTTTTGGGGGGTCCCAGTTTAAATTGTCTTGTTTCTAAATTTGGTTCCTTGTTTGGTGATGGTGTATTCTGCATGTGTAACTGAGCTGAGGTATTCTGTTTATGTAATTCCTATTTGACATTGCTACTTGTTCTCTGTCCCCAGTAGGTCATGTATTGTTATTCTCTGAAATGTATTGATTTAATATTTGCAGTGTTGCCTTTTGATAGGTAGGGTATGGTGCTTTGTGAGTCCTGGTAGTGCTGTTAGGACAGGGGTCACCAACCTCCAGAGGGCCGCGGGCCGCACAGCCGACTACCGGCAGACCCGCGGGCCGCACCCCCCCCCCCCCGCGCGAAAAAACAAAAACCCCAAAAAAACCTGCTCATACCTATATAAACAACTTCCTTTAGAGGCGGGACAATGCTGCACGGAGCCGCGATGATTTTACAAGCATAGTCGCGGTTCCCTAAGAGGCAGGGAGCCGCGGCTGCAGAAGAAGGGAGAGAGCTGACATGAAGGAATCCGTGAGTTTGCCTTGGCGGGCCGCACCGGGGTAGGATATGGCGGGTTTGCTATGGGTTCTAAATGGGCAGTGTTTGTTTGTAGTAGTTCCTAATGTGCCTGGCGGTTGCCACTGGATTATAGTAATGTAGAAATCTTTTAGTCTTTCTTTATTCATGCACTCATTAAGAGGCATGTTTACTAAAAGTTAGGGTATGGTAACATTATGCAAATATTTATGCAAATGAGGTCCCACGTCTCATGCGGCCCCCGGGTTATTTTACAAGTCCTCATTTGGCCCTCAAAGCAATTTGAGTTTGAGACCCCTGCTGTAAGTTATGGGTGTGCTGGGGACGTGTCTCTGGGTTAGCCATGTGTTAGGTGGTGTGAGGATTGTGCAGCACTGCCATCTAATGTCTCCATATCTCTGTCCTGTTCTTGGCTCCACAGGATGAGCTTCTGTGTTCCAGGCCCACCCGGATTGCCTTAATATGCTGCCTGAGGCTGTGCTGCATGTGGGGGGTGTGTGTTCATATATGCATCCTTCCTGTTGGCTCGGGTGAGTTGCCAGGTAGTGGGGATTGCATGGCAGTCGTCACGTCTGGACACATATATGTTGTTTTCTCTCCACTGCTCCTATGGTGCTGCACATGTATTTGGACCACTGCTCCTTCACCCTTCGCTTCCATCGGTCACAGATGTGGCCTTTACCTGTTCACATCTTGGGGGTCTGCATGGTGTATCTTGCACACATCTTGTGCGGCTGTGTGTGTACTCTGGCACAGGACAGTGTATAGTCGGAGGGTATGTTGATCAGCCACTGCCATTGGGTCATTTGACAGATTTGTGCCACTCATGCATGTGATGTGCTGTGTGTCTCCATTTGTCGTTCAGTGTTGGGGGGCAGAACATCTGGGCTTCGTGCATGCGTACCTTCTCACACTGTGTATGTTCCTGATTATTATTGACCTGTCTACATGACCATTCAGTATGCGCCACCCTGCCTATCTGTGTTGTAGGGATGTGCTTGGCCCCCTCTCCAATTATGTTCCTTCATCCATATGTTACCTTCCGCTGGTGGGCGAATGTACATTGTGCACATGTGTCATATATGTTCCTCAGATGAGTCACAGTTTTTATGGTGATCCAATGTACATCAACATTGTGTTTCCGCAGGACACACTGCACCGTGGACATGTTCCTCTCACAGCTACCCATGCAGACGTGGTGATGTCCGCCGTCCATTGTGTTGGGGAAAATAAGTATCTATCTATATATGTATAAGCATATCTATTTGTAATCACTGTATAAGCCTTGTATACAGAGAGCTCAATTTCTTGCTGCGTAGCTGGATCTCAAGGGAAATAGGATAGTTAGAAAAATACCTAGCTAGAAAGGAATGTGTTGTTCTCTATAAACCTGAGGATGAGACTGGTACCTTTTGGTACGGTTTTTGATAGACAGTGCTAGGCTTGGCACTAGGCTGTTGGGTGGATTTATGACGTATTCATATGTTTGTAACTCTATAAAAGTAAGACTGCACTGTTACTATTTGGAATAAACAGGCACACTTTCCCACTTTGTGTTTGGTGTGTTTTATTCCCCTGGAGTCCAGCCAACTGGAGCAGAATACTGCAGATGAGGGTTGGAGGCTTCACGGGCCTGGAGTGACCCACAAGGGACTGTCAATCAAGTCCCCTTTCACATTGGTGTCTGGATCCGCTATTGGGGCTCTGTGTGCTTTTGCCTGACACGGACATTCCCAGTCAGGCCACTGGTGTACCTTTCAGGTGGCCCTCGCCTTCCATCCTCTGGGACATATACCACGTGCTTATTCTGCATTTTGGCTATTGCTCTCAGGCTGTCGTTAGTTGTTATCTCGGTATGCCACCGCTGCTGCACATGCTCTGGACCCCTGGGGTGTATGCGTGTCATGTGCATGTACATGATCATATTGGGATGGTGCCGTGGTCTTCACGGACATCTACTTCAGTGGTCCATGTGCACTGTGCTCAGTGTTGTGGCCATGTCATGTGGTGCTATCTATGCATTCTGTGTGTGGCTGTTTTTATGTGTGTGTCTCCTTTCTGTCCTCCAGGTGTCGTGGGTGGGTGTGTCATTCCCTTACCTGATATCCGCATCTTTTCACACAGGACACAGACAACAATGTTGACACATGTGTTCCACTGCATCCTGTGATCACGTCATCCATATGTGCTTGGCCACAGCACCCATGTGAGCATGTTCCCAGATGTGGGAGATACAGGGAGATAGTCCTCTGCACGTTGGACACAGGCCTTTTTCTCAGACTCATTGATGGCCTATTGTTACTGTTCCTGCGTTGACTGGCCTGCCGTTGCTGCCATTACCTGTTTGGGTGTTTCCTCTTTTGCAGTAGGGGGTGTTGAGCTGTACATGGGTTGGTGATTTATGAACTGTCACTGTTGGCATGGCATGTGGCCTTGTCACTCTGCATGCTTTCTCCAGTGTCTTATATTTGATGGGGATGGTGTCTGGTGTGCATACAGTGCGTGCATACACTGTGCGGACATGTCATGTTGCTACCCTTCACCTCACATATTACTGGCTTTTTCTAACGTCTGCTGCTTTTGCACCTTTGATTTTTGGGAGTGCCAGCAGGGGGGGTCAGGGTGTGTAGGCCCCACAGGCATAAACAGGTGGGTGGCGTTCTAAGGTGGGTTGGGTGTGTCCTTGCGACGTTGGCTGCCACACAGGCCCCATGTAGTTCTTCACGTCATATGGTGCACCGGACTGCAGAATATGCTTTCTGCTTGGGTCTGGTGATTGGCTGTTGGGGACAGATGTTTGCACATTTGTGGTTGTGGATATTTGGTGTTTGGGTCACCCCATTTCATTGACACTCGGGTGCTTGACGTTTTCGGTGACACCTGCAAGTTGTCTGTTCCTTCCTTGTTTGCTGCTTACTTGGCCATATCATGTGTGCAGCCCCATCACATCTCCGCCCACACATCCATGTTTGAGCTGTTCATGTCCATGTGGCATGTTTGCTGTCCCTGTGCCACATTGTCTGGACTAATAGTAGTTCTCCTTCTGGAGTGGTGCATGTGATGAGCTACCTGTGCACTGATTCTGCTGATGTGGGTTAGCCTGGGCCTCATCCCTGATCTGGTTGGTGATTGACATGCTCCTCTTTCAGTTCAGTGCCCCTTTCCACAGCCCATCCACATGGGTCTCCATTGGCCTATCCAATTCCACCCCTCATGTGTCACTCCCCTGATCAATTGCATGTTGTTTACACTACATTATATCTCCTGCTGTGTGTGTGTGTGTGGACCTGTTCATATGTGTCTTCCATCCCACCTGTGGACTGTGTTGTTGGCTGTGGACCCCTCCTCCACATGTGTACTGCATTTTGCCTACGCTCTGTGGTTCCATCTCCTGACACGCTGCTGTGGTTTTGGATGTTGGCATGCTGTGATCCTGTCTGCATCCATTTCTGTGTGCCTCAGTGTGTTTTTCTGGACATTTCTTTTCTCCAGTGCTTTCCATCCGAGTGGTCATAGCTTTGCACTCTCTCTGTTCCTCTTTTCCTCTGCCTTTCCCGCACTGATACCTGTTGTCGCTGTTATACTCGTTTCTTGGCTTCTGCTACCTGTCCGGTCATATTATCGTAATCACATTTGCTGTCCATCCTTTGGTCCATGTATTTGCATCATTGTGGGGTGAGGTGTCCTGTATGTTGCTGTGGACTGTTGCCCCGTATCCTACCCTGCTACCGTTGTCTACATAGCATCTCTTTTTGCTTGTTGGTCCTGTGCCTGCTCTGCATTTTCTGCTCACTTCTCTGGCCACCTCACCCTCCACTGGGGGACACATATTCTCCTCACCTGCCACACTGTTTTTCCGGTACACCAGGGTGCCAACACCCTCTGCTGTGATGCTGTTGCTACCATCATGTTTGTCTGCGCTGCTGCCACACACGTGTGATGCTGTCAGGTTTGAGGGTCCGTTAACTCCCTACTCGCCCTCCATCTGCCGCCTGTTCATTGTCTTTACTGTGGGCTCTAGGTGGTGTTTGTGCTACATCTGTCTCTGTTCCTCACAGGTCCTGCAGGCCCTCCAGGTACACCTTGCAGCCTCTAGGGCACACTGACCTTTGCAAACATACCATTTTTTGTCCACCGTGCCATATTGTTCTATGGGACACAGTTCCATCAGCACTCTCCTATCCCTATGTACCTCTTATTGCAGTTAACGTTGGACACCTGTCTTGACACCGTACTGGTACACCTTTTCAGGCTTCTTCTTGGCCACACTGTTGGGCTACTGTCTTTTGATGCTCTATGTCAGTGTCGCACATATTCATATCTCCCTTCCGGCCCAGGCGCTGTGGGGGCGCCTACCCCCTCCTATGGTCATCTCTGGACTGCTGCTGTGCATCTGCAGTGCACCATGGGTACTGTTGCATACACCCATATCCTTAGCACCCCAGCAGGCACCTTGGGTGACGACATGGCGCCCCTCGGTACACAGTCAGGGGGTTGTGGTTCAGGTGTTACGGACATCTGCATTTTCTTGCGCACACTAACCATAGTATGTTTGTTCTTGCTTTTGCTTTTGCCATTGACATTCAGTTTTGCAAAGGGGTCTGTGATGTTATTGGGCCTTATATATTTGGTAATGATCATGACCTTGGTCTTGATTGTGTTTGCCATATGCTCTTGTTTGCTGAGACCTTCCTTTGTTTCCTTGTCAGGCAGCCCTTGCATGTACATAGTGCGACTTCTGTGATTTTGGTGTGGGTGATTGGGTCATTTGGCAATTTTGCTCCAGGAGCTGGCCACCTCATTATTGGGACTGTGTTATTTGCACTGGCAATATGAGCAGATAGTTGCTTCCATGCTTGGGGGGGCCCCCTAGGTCATGGGTTTCAACACACAGTGGGTCATTTTGCGCACCTTGGGGGGCATTTTGTTATCTTGCTTTACATTGGTGCTGACAGCAACAAAACCCTCACACTGCAGACTCTTCACAGTGACTCATCATGGACCCTGTAACATGCCCTATGGGGCGCTTTGTGGAACGCCCTATAGTGTGCTGTGACAGACAGTGAACATTAGGCTTTGCCCTCTGGTGTGGCTTTCAGAGGGTTACCCTATATGACACCTTTGGGTTGTATCCCTGTGAGTGGGTGTTTGACAGCAGTACTTGTTGGACGTACAAACCAGACTACCTATGACATTACTGATCTAGTGTGGGGGTCATGACGCACAATCATCCACAGATACGCCCAACTTGCAGGGACACATCCACTTAGTACAGGGCCCATAGTTGTGGCACACAAAGCATGTCCTAGTGCTGTTTGCTTCTGGATTCCAATGGCAGGGCAATTGGGTTGTCCCCTGCATTGTTTCTGGTACAGTTTGACGTGGTCTTTCCTTTATTACCTGATTTGTGTATATATGTGATTTTGCACGTTTCACACACCCGGTTCTGGCTGCAGATTCACAGTGTTTTCTACCTTTGGGGGCTGCGGCTCTCTGGATTACATGGACACTCCCAACAAGGGGTGGTGGGCATTTTTTCCAACCTCTCAGGTTCTTTGTGTCCGAAAAAAATATGGGGTTATCTATGGTTTAGACAGAGGGGTGACTGGTTCTAAATATGTGTGACTACTGTTTGTGGAGGGTACTGTTGCAGGCAGCTTTGGTCCTTGGGCACACAGGGGGAATTGAACTCACTGACCCTGCACCACCTGGCAGTGTCTTACCCATTGTGCTACGGATCAGTCTGTCTTCACAGACAACTTTTCTAGCTTCTTCTGGGGCACCCTGTTGGGATACTGTCTCTTGCTACTATGTGCAGTGATGCACACAGTCATTTCACCTTACCATACCAGGGGGCTATGTGGGTACATACCCCTTCTTGTGTTCATCTCTGGACTGCTGGTCTGCATGTGCAGTGCACCATGGGTATGCCTGCATTGGTACAGATCCTGGCCAACACAGCAGGCAGTTGGGTGGTGTCCTGTTGCCCTTCAGTAGACAGCCAGGGGGTGGTTAGCCGCTATGGGGCTGCAGGCCAGTGGGTCATTCATTACCTGTGGAGCCAGTAGTCATGGGTTCAGACCCACAATGGACTCCTTTTATAGGGCTGTCTGCTGCATTATATGTTTTACATACACAGGACTGCTACCGGCGACAGCCCCTCAGCGTAATATTACCTTACTGAGCCTCATAGGGCGCACCATGTGTCACCTTATCTGGCTCCCTTTACGTTCCGTTATGGAATGCTCTATGGGGGACATTTTGATGTGCCTCAGTGGACACTCCACTTTATAATGTGGCCTATGTTGTGCGTTATGGGGTGCCTTCTGCAGCACCTTTGGGTACACCACTGTGTGGGTGTGTTTGCTAGCAACCCTACAACACATACAAAACATATACATGCCCCCTCACTCACTATATAATGTGTGGGTGTGTTTGCGATCACCCATAAAAAAGAAACAACATATACATGCCCCCTCACTCACTATATAATGTGTGGGTGTGTTTTCTAGCACCCCTACAAAACAGAAACAACATATACATGCCCCCTATATAGTGAGTGAGGGGGCATGTATATGTTGTGTGTGTTTTGTAGGGGTGCTAGCAAACACACCCACGCACGTAAAAACGCACGTACCCACGCACGGGCTACGCACGTACCAATGCATGCAACCTCGCACGCACCAATGTACGTGGCTAGGCACACTCCGAGGGTGTTTTTCTGACACCAATACTCAGCGTAACGAAAAACATGCCTCCTCTTTCCCTCTGTGATGTACAGGGTGATGCCTGGGACAGCCTTCTGCGTTAGGCACACTGGGGACTCAAACCCATGCTGCCTGTAACAGCAGTCAGTACCGTAACCATTGTGCTACAGCTCTGTTTCAGTGCTTTGTGTCTGTACGTCTTCTTACGATTAACGCGCAGTAACGCGGCACAGCGCCCGGTAACGCTCGTTAATTTTTCTAACGCGCGGTAGTGGTGACGATGTCCTTATTTGGGGTTTCTTTCACTACCGTGGCTCCTAACGTGAATTGCACTAACACAGTTTAGTAAACATACCCCAAAGAATAGATGCAGTAGTAAGACAAGTCATTTCTTGTCATTCCTGTTGACTGTTTGCTAATCCAGATTGAATTAAAAATGTCCTAATTTTGTCTTTGTTCTTAAGGTGTAGTGAGGCCTGAAAAGTCAGACTTTCAGCTTGGGTGGGCGACGGGTCATGCCTCTGACAATGACACTCAAGATTAATTTGTTTGTGAAATCGGGAATTGACTTTGGCAGTGCAGATGAAATACTTAAAACTTGACATCTGTGTTATGGCATTCAATTCAAGGTCATCCACGGATTTTTAAGGGCTTTATTTCTGTCTAAAGTTTGCAAGGAAAAAAAAGACATTGCTGAGTGCTTGGATTATCTGAGTGCTACAGGGCTCTTTCAGCATGGTATGGCGACCTTCCCAGCGAGGGTAAACTTATGCAATGACTGATCGTGGAGTTCTTGATTGGCATCCCATGGCCATGCATCGTGTAACTCATGATGGGCCAGAGAAAATCAACCAGCTTTTCTGCTAAGATACAGACCCAGGGGTTCCTCTGCGAGTATAAACCCTAGCGAGATTTTCTCTCTGAAGAATCAAAACTGACAGCCGTTTTACTTTGGGCTGAGATTAGGGCTCAACCAGGGCAATGTCAGTTCCATGCCTGGCATCAGACCTCACCTCATTGGAAGGTCAGGAAAGGTAATACAGGGCTGTGAGGTATTCTTCTACCACAGCAGTTTCTGTGTGACTGATTATCATACAAACTGGGACACATCCCAAGAATGAACTGGATCCTGGTCAGAGTATGATTCCTTTAATTGGCCCAACATAAGAACTATCCAGAGATGCTGGGGTCATATTCGGCGGGCTGCTTTCTGGAAAAATGTTTCATCTACGGACTTCAATACTAACTCTTTCATGCAGGCAGTCAAAATTGGGGTTGAGCTTCCATTAAAAGAAAAAATCCAAAAACTCCCATTCATTTTATGATCCGTAAAGCAGTCTAAAACTTGAAGTAAATAGGTAACTAATGAATGAAAATTCTTGCAAAATGTACCAATGAAATCAATCGGGTAGTTCTAAATTCTTCTGTGAATCTGACAAATGAAAAAGGAAGTCAAAGAAATGTTTATTTTCTTTTATCAAGAATAGAGTCACAAAGGGATATCACTCCAATTCTCACACGTTTTTACTGGTTTTGGGTGTGAAACCTTTTCTTTTTCACAAATTATTATGTCCTTATGAAGAAAATGCTTCAGAAAAAGCTTTTGCCAAATTCCTGAGTCGAACAGACTAGGGAAACAAAAGACTGGGCTTTTTGACCTCTTGTTGAAAAAAAATTGTGGACACTTTCTTCCACAAATTAACTTTTTTTTCCTGACTGTGGCTCATAAAAAAAGGCAAAATTTGCCCCTTTGATTAGTCAAAAACGAAAATAAGGGTAGTGTCTCTGGCTATTAGCTCTGCTGATCCTTTGCTTGGAGACGACTAGCAGGATATGATGATCCCCTACAAATAGTTATTTTTATTCAGATGTGTGAAAACATTCGGAAAAAATGCATGTAGACAAGGGGTTTTTTTTGTAAATAGAATTTCCACAGTGTTGGGTACCCTCCATTTACTGTCCATCACACCCTGGAAGGAACAATCCTGTTACCCTGATTAGCTACTTACATTTAAGTAACTTGAGGCTGAAGAGAGATGAAGTGTCTTGCCCAAGGTCGCAAGGAAAGTCTGTGGAAGGGTCTAGGAATGAGAACTGATGTTCAGGGAGGTGCAGTGTCCAACCCTTGGCCATTAATAGAGTGTCAATGGCAGGAACTGGACATTTGCAAAGTTCTTCTGAAGTCAGGGTGTCAAAATATGAACAGAAGCAGTGTGAGCCGATGGATTATTGTACTTAGCACACAGTATGCGGTGAGCGGGAAGCCAAGGATTTACAGGGCTTGGAATATGATTTACGTAATATGCTTGCATTTAGACTACCTGCCAAAAACAATAATTAGCCTCTAATTCTAGGAAGAACATAATTAAGACGGGATTCTTCCGTCAAACTGCATTTCAGCCTTTGCTGAATCACAGCTACTTTATTTAGCCACAATTCAAAGAACTGTCTGCCGTATCATAGCTAAGGCTGCCACTTTCTCAGATCAACTCTTCTAGATTGATCGAGCTGTATTCAGGGCCAGCCCCAGTGTTGGTTCAAGATGTTGGTGCCCTAAGCAAACCTTAAGCTGTCTGTCAAAATCTATTGTTTAACTTTGAATGCCCTGCTCTTTGCTGCCCCCCAGAAGTTGTCACCCTATGCTACTGCCTAGTTTGCCTAATGGTTGGGCCAATCCTGGCTGTAGTTTTGCTTCCATTGCCTCTAAGGATCTCTTGTTCCAGCCTCTCATAAGAGATCGGTAAGGAGAAGTATGCAGCTCAGGGCTTCCCATGCCCTTTCCGGGGACCTAACAGCCAGTGAACCCACAATGAATGCTCCTAAGATAAACCTGCATGGACTGGAGATCCTTTCCAGGCAAATGTATTGCAAGCATGTTGGAGCAATTTCTCCAAATGGGTGAGTTTTGCGCATACTATGACAATCATGAATCTCACTTCTAAGCCAGGGTATGTGGAGCATGTTCATTGTGGGTATCCTGAAAATCCAACTGACTAGCAGGGGCAGGTTTGCCAAGATTTGCTACACATGCATGGAAACGAAATCAAAGACTGGATCAGCCTGGCAGGGTTGACCCAGGTCATGGCACAGGTGCTCCTGTGCTGCTCTGCCATTGTAATGTGTTGGGACAAACTCTCAGAAGGAAGGAGATGTGCCTTCAATGAGTCACTTGGTCAACATCAGATATTTACAGTGAACGCTGGTCACAGGGAGCTCCCATGTCACATAAGCATTGCTGTATATCAAGGACGGAGGAACAGTGAACTGAGAGCTGTGACTTTTGGAATTTTTTCTACCCTGTTTCTAGAACCTTTGAGAAATGGAAACCAATTAGTTCCAGCTTTTTTGGAGCAGTGGGAGTTATAAATGAAATGAAAATGGGATCAAGTTGCATGCATGGAGCTCTACTTTTGATTTTTGCAAGACGAGAACTACATATATGCCATGGGGGTAAAGGCAGTTGGTCACCCCTTATTTTCAGTTTGGTATCTCAGCCTCTTCAATCCAACTTCAAGGTAGACTTTGACGGGCTCCAGTTTTTTAAAATCATAATAAGAATTAGTGCCAGGTGCCTATTGCTGTCACCATGTCTGCCTGTATGCAAGGACAGGAGACGAGGGAACCTCCCAATGTGAACGGAGATGGCTAAAACTTGGTAGAAGGAGTTTCTTTCTGAGGTTCCAAGGCAGAAGAATGGGTGGGTCACCACAGTCATGGCCAGATTACCTTTTTGCTCCAAATGGTATCAGTAATTCTGGAGCCTTAGGAGTAGGGGAGGAGGGAGAGGGGCAAGGACAGAGGGTGATATGTTTGGCCCCGCCACGGTTCCAGTACCCTGAAAGATTTTAGCCAGATCTGTCCACAGAGCCAACCCCTCTTAGATGTGATGGGAGAGTGGAGCCATCTCTGATTTGGCAGAAATAGGTCAGAAATCAGAGCTTAAATCAAGAAAGAGCATGGCTTTCACCTTCATTGGATTTCGAGAAAAGTGAACACACTTCTTCAATTTGTTTACAAAACTAGAAATCTTTAGTCTCTTCAGGGAGGGATGGAGAATGGCACCATGAATGGCAAATTCAGTGTCCGATTCTGTCTCCACTGCATGCAGGGACTTGCAGTGCTGATCATCCCACTGAGTCTCTCCAGGAAAATCAGAATTGCAGATCCCAGCATTCATTGAGGTAAACAGGAAACATGGAGCTAGGTGGCAACCCTATTATACAGTAAAAGTCCTAAAGTCCCATTCTTCTCCCCCCAGGATTTACCCATGTTCTAGCCTAATTCAGGGCTTTCCAAAACTGTTCTGGAGCCTCACTGCCAGTTGGGCTTTCAGAATATCCAAATAAATATGCATGAGCTAAATTTGCATATACTAGGTTTCCAGGCTATGCAAATTTAACTCATGCATATTCATTGTGGATATCCTGAAAACCAAAGGATAGTGAGGTTCCCAGGGCAGGTTTGGGAAGCTCTTGAGAGAGGCCATGCATGGTCTCATAATGATGATCTGAGAGAGGCCCAGTACTCAATTACAGTAACTTCAGTTTGGAAGGTTATGTTTTTTTGGGTGGAGAAAGGGTTATTTCCCAAAGCTTCTAAAAATAAGAAAGTATAAAAAAATACCAACTGATTTCTAAAAACTGTGTGTGGGGGAGGGGGGCTGTTAACCGGTAAACTACTGCGATTCCAATATTCAACACACTATACGCTGTAGGTTGGAGTTAGGTTTTTATTGGGCTAATTTAATATACTTTTGACAAGCTTAAAACCAGTGTAACTGCATTACCCCTTTAGAGACCTGATGAAGAGAGTATCATTCTTGAAAGTTTGTCAAAAATATATTGTTAGTCTAATAAGCGGGTGCAACTTAAACCCTGGATCTGTAGCTCAGTGGCCAGAGCACTGGCCTTATAAGTCACAAGTTGTACAGTAAGTTCAATTCTTGAGGACAGATTTGTGGAAAGTGATATCGTGAAAGTGCTAAACAAATACTTTTGTTCTGTATTCACTAAAGAAAATCATGGAGAAGAACCATGTATGCTTGACAAATGGAAATTTATTTAACATTTCTTATGTACTGCCTCTCATGATATCAAGGTGGTTTACATTGAACAAACTGAAATTACATTGAACAAGGCATTATAACTTGGAGATAACTATTTTACCAGGAACATGGGCATAAAGTGGCTTGCCCAAGACCACAAGGAGCACCTGTGGGACTAGAAACCCCAGTCCTTCCAGCCCAAGGTTGTTGTCCTCTGGTGGGATTTGAGCCACTGGGCCTGATGTACCTTGCCCCAACCACTAGGCCACTCCTCCCTCCAGAAATGAAGTAGATACCACACCATTTAGTAAGGGCAGACTAGATAAGCATATGGTCTCTTTCTGCTGACATGTTTCTAACTTGTTTGTTGACCTTTATCTGCACATTTCTTGAAGGAGGAATCTCAGTCTTGCAGACTATCAAATAGATGTGGCACCAGCCTGGGGTGGTCACCTGGTTTCATTTTCCTGGGAAGGGAGGCTGAGTCAGTGTCAGTTCTGGTTTTACCTCCTCCTTCCTTCCCCTCAGTGCATTGTATGCACTTGTCAATCTTGCTCCCTCAGGAAATGTGACCTGCATCTCCAGGTGTGGGAAGGAATATAAAACCAAGGCAAGAAATGTTGTCAGTTGGATAAAGCTGTACTGATTCTCCTCACTGCAGGCTATGTGGGAGGCACATAAGGAACAAATTACCACAGGACAGGCCCCCAGGAAAGGAGCAAAAGATGTCATCATGAAGAAAACATATTTGGGTACATTGTCAGCAGCAGCAGTCAGTGGCACTGAACATAGATATTTGCCACTGATCATCAGAAGAGCCTCATCCTTTGTGCCATCGGGCGCATCTGCGAGTGGCAGCACGCCACCGAGAAGCACGCCGGCCCAGCGGCCCTGAAGAGAGGGTGCCATCGGGCGTGCCTGCGCCTGGTGGGCCCGCGCCTGAGGGCCTCGCTAGAGGGCCCTTTCGCGTGGCCCTTAGGCGGGGACTAAAGTGCCCTGGCGCGAGCTGTCTAACCAAACTCCAGCAGTTCTCCTGGAAAGCGTCAAGGAGCAGCGAGGGAACAATCACTCCTCCACACCCAACCACCTCCCATGCGTAGTAAGCACCCCCTACTGCTACCCACAGCCTAAGGACTCCATTGCTACCCACCACTCCCTCACAACCACACCCCCATTACCTGCAATTACTTCTGCATTCAACTTGCTTTCCATTGCTTGCACTGAACTGACCATCCATTACTTGCACCGAACTGGCTACCCATTACCTGCATTGTACCTGCTACCCATTGCTTGAATCAAACTGGCTGCCCATTATCTGCATTGTACCTGCTACCCATTGCTTGCACTGAACTGACCACCCATTGCTTGCACTGAACTGGCTTGTACCAAACTGGCTACCCATTGCTTGCACCAAATTGACTACCCATTGCTTGCACTGAACTCGCTTCCCATTGCTTGCACTGAACTGGCTACCCATTACCTGCATTGTACCTGCTACCCATTGCTTGCACTGAACTGACCACCCATTGCTTGCACTAAACTGGCTACCTATTGCCTGCACCAAACTGGCTACCCATTGCTTGCTTGCACTAAACTTGCATCTCATTGCTTGCACTGAACTGGCTGCCCATTACCTGCATTGTACCTGCTACCCATTGCTTGCTTACATTGATCTTGCTACCCACTTCTTACACGGAACAGTGCTGCACAGGCTATAGTTTCCCCACTACCCCATTGTCTGTATCTTAACCTATATTGCATAGCATGTAGTCCCCACTTGTAATCCAACATAGACTGCATAGTGTTTGAATCCATAGCCATTGCATTGCCTGCAAGATAACTTACACTACATAGCCCCCACTACTCCTCATCCATGGCCCCACATCACATTGTCCTTCTCTTCCTCATACTCCCCAACTGCCTCCCCTCCTACCAGCACCCTCACTCCTCTCCCCCCACTCTCCCTCTACCTTCCTCACTTCTCCCTCCATTCTGTCTTCTAACCTAGCAACTGCCCTGGAGCTTCATCACACCCTCCCCCTTATTCAATCAGCCCCTCTCTCTTTAAGACAACCCTACCTTCGCTTCCGCCGTACTGCCTCTGCTTTACCCCACCCTCTACTACTCCTTCTCCTTCTCTCATCAGGTAATATCAACCCCAACCCTGGCCCCCCTCGATATCTTTCCCATCCTCACGTACCCTATCTAATCTCATCCATATCCCCCTCCTTTCCCCTTCCGTCCGCCCTCACTCATGCCCCAATCTCCCAACCATGTGGACGGATCACTCACCCAGAGACACCCACCCATACCCTAGTCCCTCTAGTTCCTTGTATTACTCTGGAAATAGATCCTCATGTAATGGTCCCCCTAGACTGCAGACTTACTCTGGAAAGAAATCCTTCCGTAACTTATCCAACCTTATCCAGATCCCTCTCCTTTCCCCCTCCGCTCTCCCGTTCGCATGTGCCCTATGGAACGCATGCTCAGTCTCTAACAAACTTGCTTTTACTCATGATCTCTTTATCGCTAATGCACTACACCTTCTTGCCCTAACTAAAACCTGGCTCCTCCCAGACGATACCACATCCGCTGCCGCTCTCTGCCATGGGGGCTACCAGTTCTCCCACACACCTCGATCCACTGGCCGCGGTGGTGGTGTTGGGCTTCTACTTTCTCCCTCTTGCCAATTCCAACCCCTCCTGCCGCCTCAATTACACTCCTCCCTCTTCTTTGAAGTCCACTCCATTCGCCTCCTCACACCACTTCCCCTCCGAGTAGCTGTGATCTATCGCCCACCCGACAAATTCAAATCAACCTTCCTTACCGACTTCGACTCCTGGCTTTCCATCTTTTTGGATCCCTCTTCCCCCACTCTTATTCTTGGCGACTTTAACATTCACATCGATAACCCCTCCGATCCCCATGCCTTAAAGTTCCTCACGCTCACCTCCTCATCTAACCTCCAACTTTGCTCCACTGCCCCCACCCACCTGCACGGCCACTGCCTTGACCTGATACTCTTCTCTAATTCTTCTCCCTCAAACTTCCGCAACTCAATCCTTTCCTCACATGGCCATCACTTTTTAACCTTTAATCTTCAGCTTCCGCTGTCTGAACCTCGTCCTGTCTCCTCCGACCTATTTAGAAACCTCCATAATATTGATCCTCTGACTCTCTCCTCCACCATTTCTCCATCTCTTTCCTCCATTATGTCCTCCAAATCCGTCAACGACGCAGTATCCTCTTATAATACTGCACTATCCTCGGCTCTTGACACTCTGGCCCCACCCACCCCATGCCCAGTTAGACGTTCTGCTTCCCAACCCTGGCTTTCATCCACAATCTGCTATTTACGCATCTGTGCTCGTTCTGCTGAACGTGCTTGGACCAATTCCCGCTCCCCAGAAGACCTTATATACTTCAAATTCATGCTTTACTCCTTCCAGTCAGCCATAGCACTTTCCAAACAAAAATACTACATCCATCTGACTAACTCTCTTGCCTCTGATCCTCGCCACCTCTTTAATACCCTCAGCTCTCTCCTCAAGGTCCCCCTGCCCCCAGTCCCACCCTCCCTTTCTGCCCAAACCCTAGCTGACTACTTCCATGACAAAATCCACAAGATTACCCTCCAATTCCCCATTCCCTCATCTACCTCCCCCCTCCCCAATTCTCCCCCCATCCACACTTCCTCTGCTACCCTCTCCTCCTTCCCTACAATCTCCAAAGAGGAAACCGCTCTCCTTCTTTCCTCCTCCAAACCCACCACCTGTTCCTCTGACCCTATCCCCACCCATATCCTACACCCCATCTCCCCCACCGTTGTCCCCGCCATCTCTCATTTTCTCAGCCTTTCTCTCTCCACTCAACTGTCCCCGTAGATTTCAAACATGCTGTTGTCACACCTCTCCTCAAGAAACCCTCACTCGATCCCACCTGTCCTTCTAACTATCGACCCATCTCCCTCCTTCCTTTCATATCTAAACTACTAGAATGAGCTATCCACCGCCGCTGCCTCGACTTCCTCACCTCCCAGGCCCTCCTAGACCCACTACAATCCGGCTTCCGTCCCCTACACTCCACTGAAACAGCTCTTACTAAGGTCTCCAATGACCTGTTCCTTGCTAAATCTAAGGGCCTCTACTCTGTACTCATCCTCCTCAACCTCTCCGCTGCCTTTAACACTGTTGACCACAATCTTCTCCTCACCTCCCTCTTCTCGCTTGGTTTCAAGGGCTCCATATTATCCTGGTTCTCCTCCTACCTCTCCCATCGCTCCTTTAGTGTATGCTCTGGCGGCTCCTCCTCCTCTCCCACCCCGTTCCATGTTGGCGTACCACAGGGATCTGTCTTGGGCCCCCTCCTTTTCTCTCTCTATACCCAAGCCCTTCGTGCGCTTATCTCCTCCCATGGCTTTCAATACCATCTCTATGCCGATGACTCCCAAATCTACCTCTCTACACCTAGCATCTCTCCAGCAATCCAGACGAAGATCTCTGCCTGCCTCTCTGACATCGCTGCTTGGATGTCTCATTGCCGCTTGAAATTGAACATGGCCAAGACTGAACGCCTCGTCTTTCCCCCCAACTCCTCCCCTCCTCTTCCCTCTTTCTCAGTCTCCATGGATGGATCTATGATCCTTCCTGTTCCCTCGGGCTGCAATCTGGGGGTTATCTTTGACACCTCTCTCTCCTTCTCCACACATATCCAGCTCGTAGCTAAAACCTGCTGCTTCTTTCTCTACATCAGCAAAATCCGCCCCTTCCTGTCTGAACACACTACCAAAACGCTTATCCACTCCGTAATCTCCTCTCGCCTCGACTATTGCAACCTACTCCTGGCTGGTCTCCCTGCGAGCCATCTCTTCCCCCTTTAATCTATACAAAATCATGCTGCTTGACTAATTTTCCGCCAGCCTCGCCATGCCCACATTACTCCTCTTCTCAATCGCTTCACTGGCTCCCCATTCAATTCCACATCCAATTCAAACGTCTCCTGATTACCTATAAATACATTCACTCTAAGGCCCCTCAATACCTCTCTTCTCTTATCTCTCCCTACATCCCCCTTCGACAACTTTGCTCCGCTAACAAACTTCTTCTATCTAAGCCTTTCACCTGCACCGCTAACTTCCGACTTCGCTCCTTTCACCTTGCTGCACCCTACGCCTGGAATAGTTTACCTGTGTCTATACGCCATGCACCCTCCCTGCCCCTCTTCAAATCCAGGTTAAAGACCCACTTCTTCACTGTTGCGTTCAGATCCTGACTTCTATCCTTCATCTTAACCTAACCCCCATCATTTTCATAACCTAACTGTATGACCACACTATGCTTTGCACTAAATTGTTTTGTGTAAATTGTATTGTGTCACTGTCGTGACTAGATTGTAAGCTCTGATGAGCAGGACTCCGATGAGCAGGGACTGTCTCTTGTATACATGTCTGTACAGCGCTGCGTGCGTGGCACTATATAAGTGTTAAATAGTAGTAGTAGTGCCCCCTCTCCCTCTACGGCCCCCAATGTTGCCCCTCTCTGGGACCTGCAGCAGTGGCAACGGTCTTAAACAGCCCCAGAGCGCTTACCTTAAAACTTCAGCACCATGGGGCTCTTTGCTTCCGCCCCCTCCGATGTGTGATGCTAACTTCCTGTTTGTATGAGAGCGGAAGCACAATATGTACCCCTGCACTAATTGCTATGTACTCTCCACACCCACTCTCCATCCCTAACCCACCCATTAAGCCCCCTAATGTGCAGTTGGCAGTTAGTATGAGAACTGGCGTGCGATAAGTGTTGTGTCCACATAGCAACTGTTACCACAGGTCCAAGTACACAGTTAATATGCATTAACTGCATAGCACACTTTAGTAAAAAGGCCCCTTATACATTACTAACTGTCAGTAAATGTCAAAGTCCTTTCGAGCATACCCCTGACTAGATTCTCCCTTTCTTGGCCTTAGCAGTCAGCTCTACGTCTCAGCTAGTCTCCCTTGTGCATCAATGGACCCGTAGCTCAATTGTTTACATGAGGGAGCACAACACGTCCCTAGGGCTCAGCTTATACACTGATGGCCTGGACCAGACCTGCCAGCTTTGCCTTTTGAGGATACGTATTGTTAAAGTTACCAAATGTCCCCTATTTTAGAGCTGTGTCCCTGATTCCCATCTGTTTGGCAGCCTACTGTCCCCAATTCCAGCAATGCGTATAGAAGGGATAGAAAAAAAATATATTTTTAATTTGGTGATTTGAATATGTCATTGTTTAGAATTTATATCCATTATCTTTCTATTTTGCACAGTATGGGGGAATGCATCACTGTTTCTATTCCTCTGTCGATTTGTCTGCTTGGAAGTGATATTGTAGCTGTCATGGGATGGATAAATGGGGGTGGGGGGATCAGGGCAATGACTCCTCTTCCCTCCTCCATGCCTTGTTGCTCAAACCTAGAACAAAAGAGTCCTTTCCTACTCCCCCCACCCCACCCCACACACCTTGGATAAGTGCCCCAGATTTATGCACTCTTGAGGGGTATCACAGCCTTTCTGACCCTTTGAGTCTCTGAAGTTGGAGCATTATCTTAATTTCAAAATTTAAGAATAACCCCCCCCCCCCCAGTACAGGCATAGCTGTCATCAGTCAGTAAGGATTAGGGGTGTGCATAGGAAAAACTTTTCTTTTGTTTTTAAGGTTTACTATTTTTTCTTTCCATTTCTGCATTTTAGCATGTTCTAAAACACAGAAGCAAAGTGACATTTGGTTGAGGTTTTGTATCATTTTGGATGGGAAAGGTCACAAAACTAATGAGCCAATGTCATCCTGGTTTCCTCATCATTTAAAAACAACAGTACATCCACTCAGCCTAGTTGCCTCTTCCCTTCATGATAGCCTAATGTGGCTGTGCAGAGAGTCTGGTCCAGTCTTACCCTTACCATGTCGAACTACATGAAGGCAAATTCCCATGGCCATTTCTGAATTCAGCACTATATACTTCTATTTGTTTTTCACTAAATCTTTGTATAACAAAGCCAAAGGGGGTTTAACCCAGCCAGACTTGCAAAGCTGAGCCTGACTGAGAGACTATCCTTAGTGACCTAAAGTGGTGTGTCAGCTGCTCTTCCATCAGTGGCCTGCTTTTAATATTCTTTTAGGAATGATGTTTACTCTCAGAGATTACAAGTCTATGACTCCCCTGCTATTTCCTGGAGGAGACAGGGTTGGATGTGCCAGAATATATTCTTAGCTCTTGTATTTTGTTCCATTAGCTATGCTGGTGGACCGAAAGCAAAAGCAGCCGCCTGCCAAGTTTTGGCTGAGGAAGACTTGTTTATCTGCAGTTTCTGATCAGGTGAAACATGCTGTATTCCCATTCTAGGGGCTCAGGCAGCCAAGTTGGTAAGTGGAGTTGGATAACTGCATGCACACACAGACTATGATGTCTTTAATGGTCTCATGTCTAGAGACACCAAGGTGGAAGGGAGGGGGGTGGTGATGTTACTGTGAGTTGCTCAGAAGGTGCACCTCTACTACAGTAAGTTGGATTTGGGCTAATGGCTCTGCTTAAATTAGGCATTTCACACTGTAGCCTTTAAGGACTGCAAACTTGTTGGGCCTACATGATATCATTAATGATTGTGCCAGAGAGAGATTTGCATACAAAGGAGGTAGTGGGCATGTAAATCTATTTCATACACATTCATTAAGGATAGCCTGAAAATCCGACTGGTTTGCAATCCTCGAGGACCAATATTTGAGACATCTAGTATAAAATATCCCCTCACCATTCTGCTTTTAAAGGCAAAGGTAAAAGAGGAATCTTTGTGAAGACCAGGGTCACCACCACAGCCCCCTTCCAAGATAACTGAACTTGCTGATCGAGTTCTCACTTTACCCCATTGCATGCAGGGATTTGTAGTTCTGATGTTCTTAGGGAAAATTAATGGACCAAGCAGAAAACCCTAATTCAAACTCCACAGACATATTTGTGGGGCTATTTCTGGCTTCTCCGTGACCTCTCCCATCTGGGAGGGAGAGAACCACAATACTAATTATTCGTTTAATCTTTGGTGGCCAGATTAGAGGAAGTCAGAACTGGCTGCCATGGAAGGCAGTTTAAAACTATCAAAAAACAAAACTGGGATAAAAGAAAACTAAGAATAATTTCTAATGGGGGAGGGGAAGGGCCAGGTGGAGTTATTCTAGTAGTGTGAAATTAACATTATAGCATATTCAGGACATTGGTAATAGGGTTGCCCGAGAGTCAGAAAGAGTTAGAAAGATGTTTACATGTCTCAGCTGCTCTCTTTATTATTATAACTGGAAATGTGTAATATGGGACCAGTTGTGGTCTCACAGCACCATCTACTGGCAGGCCTGGGGAATGGCGTGACCAATAAAGGGCTATCCTAGCTAGCATGGTGTTTCCTTTGGAGGTTAATATCCTCAACAGCAGGAACTTGGATTTACAGTAAACATGATATACATTAGGAAAATTTGAAATAGGTGTTTTAAAATAAGAGATTTATTATAAAACTTTATTTTAATATAGCATCCCCAGAGTTAGGAGTTGGATTGAATTGAGGTTAAAACTTGGGATAGGGTTGGAGTTAGGGCTGGGTTGGTTTGAAGCTGGAGTTAAAATTAGGGTTAGGATTGGATTGAGGATGGAGTTAGGGTTAAAGTTATGTTGTTAATAATGAAGTCCAGTATTTTTTCTTTTCCTTTCTTTTTTTTTCTTGTTGCTGTTTTTTTAAAGACTCCTCAATCACACGCTGACATATATTTTAAAATCCTTAACATTTATTTCATAATGAACAAAATCAAACAAGCCGGTTCAGCCAAGCAATTGGGTAAAGCACTTACTCTTGGCCCTCCACCCCTCACATCATGGAAATGCTAGCAGGATCTCTTGGGGATTTTGGTGGACTAAGGCTGCTGTTGTACCCCAAAGATATAAGAATGACCTTGCTCTGCTTCAAACAGACTCAGATACTTAGAAGGAAATAAGATCTTTATTATGCCCAATCAGTTACAGTCTGTCATGAGGCTGGTGCTAATAAAGATGCAGAGTTGAAAAGAAACCCTGTTTCTCACAGAGCTCTAGATGTGCAATTACCTCAAAGCACAGCTAGAGGGGTCAGGAGTGATCATACAGAAGCTAATGAGGGTAGGAGAGCTAACCAGTTGCACCTGGAAGTAAACCCGGGAGATTCAAAGGAAAAATCCCTTTATAAACGGAAGCTTAATGCCAGCAAAGGGGGAAGAACAGCGAGAGAAGCTGGAGCAGCGGGAGAAGCAGCAGATGGAAGAGAAGGAACAGAAAGCACGGCTGAAGAAGGAAGGAGAGTTCTGAAGGAAGGAATCCTTCCAGAGCAAGCCCAAAAGGACAGAATTCACAGAGGTAAAGTTCAGAGGGGCCATGCTACGGGAGCCACTGTTCAGAGGGAGTCTGCTAAGGAAAGCAGTCAGGCTGGAGGGTGTGCCACTCCCTGCTTAAGCAATGTTCCTGAGTCCACTATACAGAGAGACAGAGAGCCAGGCTTGGGGGAAAGCCTGCAGTCATTGGAGTATGCTGAACAAGCTTCACCAGGTACCAGAAAGAAAGGAGTTTCTAGCAAAGCTACTTTTTCACTGAAGTATAGGGCTGGTGAATCCTCGCCAGGTTTTCCTAAGCTTTCAGGAAGTCCAGCACTCCCCAGAAGCTACCAACAGAAAACCTGTTGTCAGAGAGACGTTCTTGAGAGAGAAGGCTCCAGAGCTTCAAGCTACAGGAACTCAAGGTATGGTAGCTTTATTCCTGTTAGAGAAAGCTTAACTCCTAAAAGCACTGCTAAAATTGAACCACAGTTTGTAAGAAGAGGAAAGAAACCAGAGCGGTTTAAAGAAATACCAAAAGACTTTAGAGCACAGTCTTATTGGAGCCGAGATACCAGAGACAGTCCATATAAACTTGTAACATCCAGGGACAGCGTTTGCTCTGAGGGGGAAACTAGTGAAGCAGAATCTATGGAGATAGAAGGTGCAGATACTATTCCCATTCCTCAGGAAGAGGCTATGGATTGCAGTTTGTGTATGGCTACTAGCTTGGAATCCATAGCGACATTGTAAATAAGAAGAAGCCTTGTTTAGTTTGTTTTACCCTGGAATGAATTGAATTCCTCCATTTATCCTTTGCACCTAATTGTGAAGATATCAACAGTTGGTTTGCCTGTTTATTACTGGGACCTTGATAAAAGGACATTCTTTGATTTCCATTGTCTTATTGAACCCTTGCACGGAGGGGAAATAAAAGCCGTTTCCCTACACTCGTGGCTTAATTATTGTGTGCTCACAAGGAGCTAAAATCCATAAGACCAATCTGCACTTGGCCTTACATACCCCACGCTCCTTGAAAAATAAGTGTGATGTGCAGCAGCCCCTTACCGCCATTGGCCACCAGGGGACGCTGTCATGACAAGTCTTAGCCAAAAAGCAAAATGCAGCATTATTTTTCTTAAACAATACAGTTTGTCTGAGCCAGAGGGTGGAAGACAAAGACAACAGAAGCTGAATTACCAATCAGACTCTCTATATAGATCGTGTTTGTATCCTCCCCCCGCAAATGATATCTAGTGCTGTCCTTATATCCATTATTTAGTTGCGGTTGAGGACTTTTTACTGTACTATATTCTTATTGGCTGATCTAGCTCTGTTTCCTGTGCAAGCTCTTTCAGACTTTTCAGACTTCCGCAAATAACTGGAGTTTGTGTTATCAGTTCCCTACCAACTTGTCTTTATTTTGTTTCTACCCCCCTTTCCCTCCCCCTGTCTAGTCTGTGGTGGGCATATTTCCTGTTTCTATATGTCCTATACTTGACCTACTGCCAAGAATTCTCTGCAAGTAGTCTGTGCTCTGAAATCTGCCCAGCAACAAAACAATGGTCACATTTAGTTAGGCTTTTTGCTACAAGTCTGCTTCCGGTCACTCTGTTAGGCCACAGGATTGCTCATTGAAAGTGGGCTTGAACCCGCTTCTTCCCAACATTCCCCCCTGAAGCCCACTTCATTCAGAGTGCCTTAGCACCACCAGCTGAAAACTTTCTGGAATTACAGGATTATCATAAGAGGCAAGGTCATGCAGGTTAGGAAGGAAAGCAGTATATCTGGCAGAACTACCTGATGGAGTGAGAATCATTGTGGTAGTGGATCCATGAGTTAAACATTTACGGCAGCAACCAATGATAAAAGAGAAGAGACAGCAGCCAAAAATGACAACAGTCCTCAAACTGAGAGCATCTATAAGAGGCCATATAAGCCAGAGCCAAGGCTAGAGAACCAGGAAATAAAAGTGCTCCACCAAGCACCTACCTGAATACCACCTTTAAAGTCAGAGATGTCCAGTTTAGCCATATTAACCATACATTGCATAGCATTTTTGATAAAGACAGTATGATTTGCAACAACTGTACAACAATTGGTTTCATTTATAGAGGTGCAGACACTTTTTCCTAATTTCTGACCTGTCCTATGGAAAAAAGGAGCTACGATTAAAAGGTAATGTAAGGATAAAGTTATTGGCATCATAAGAGAGCAAATCTACCTCCACTTCAATTAAAGGGACTCCCCTTTGCTAGTGAGAAGGAACATGTGCACAAGTATAACAATTTCCTGTAGAAGCTTTTGCTGCTCCTTTTTAACAATCTCATATGCAAAAATTTTCATTCCAGTGTCCAAAAATATTTTGGTGAGGGCATCAGTTTAGCCAAATAGGTATAAATCAAAGGGAGGTTTTGTCCTTACACTGAGGTCTAGAAGTTCCCAATCTTTCAGTATATTCACAAGAACTGGAATGGGGAAGAAACGTCATTGTTGTCAAATTGGAAGGACATTCAGTATAATTTCTCTCTTCTTGACAGCTACAGTTTTTCTTGTTATACTCAAGGAGGGCTGGGGTAGTCTCATCAGGGGCAGGCTTACTAATGCACAACAAAAGGAGAAAGAGCAACATCTTAAGTAGATAACAGCAAGATTAGAATGATAACAGAAATTAAACATAGAACAATAAATCCAGTCCACTCTAGGTTTCTCAGTTTGCCAAACAGATGACAGTGCACAGCCATTTGTATATCTTCTTCAGGAGTCTTCACCTCTCCCTCTCCTGGGGCCTTGGCTGCTCTGGTGTCAGCTACTTGGAATTGTCCCTCCCATGGCGGCTGTAGTGTGTACTGGTGGTATGCCAGTCTCCAGGTTGGAAATAATGAGCTCCATTGGGGCAGTTTTTATGTTGAACAGAATCGAAGACAAGACAGTTTAGTTTTTTACAAAGGTTTTGGAGGTTCCCCCTTTAGATTGCTGCTTGCACACCACAGCCAATCCTAAGCAATTCAATTAGCTAAAGAATTGTTTACAGAGCAGAGAAGTTGCAGACAAGATGCACACACTTCTGCAATTTCTTTTTTCTTCTTTAGGACTGTACCTATCTTGTGAAAATATCTTGTCGGGCCCGGGCACATGGGGCAAAATGTGAATAAGCATCTGGAAACACCACATGGCCAGTGTAGATCCTTCCAAATCTGATCAGGATGCAAAATGCACTAGCCTGTCTCCGGGTGTCTATTTCCAATTATTGAGCATATGTCTGGACTAGATGATTTCCAAAATTGAAGGTAATGGAGATGGCATAATCAAATATTAGGATTGCAGAGTCAAGTGTTAATTATTCCAGGTCCTTGTTGTTAAAACATACTAATGTATCCTTATTTGATAAGGCTGTTCTAACATATCAAATTATCCTTTAAACTTGACATTGTTCTTTAAGCTAAAATAGCTACCCTAAAAAAAAAACTTTATTAACCATAACATGAAAATTATTAAATGACTATAGCTTTCTCTCTCTGCCTGTATTCTTTCCCGAACTTTTCCTGGATCCCTGCTGACAAGAAAGATTTTGTTTTTGTCCAATCAACTTAAGATATTGTCTTTAAACAAATTACAACAAATTTAAGGGCAATGCAAGTTCAAAAGAAACAGTAAAATTTACTCATCCTGTGATTGCTTATCTGTATTTATTTATTATTTTATTTACATTCTCTTATATACTGTGCTAGTCTGCATCACTGTGGTTTACATTGAACAAACTGAAATTACATTGAACAGGGCATTATAACTTGGAGATAACTATTTACAGGGAACATGGGCTATGGAGGGTTAAGTGGCTTGCCCAAGACCACAAGGAGCACCTGTGGGACTAGAAACCCCAGACCTTCCAGCCCAAGGTTGCTGTTCTCTAGTGGGATTTGAACCCCCAACCTTCTGGCCTGAAGTACCTTGCCCCAACCACTAGGCCACTCCTCCACTCCTATACCTGACATCAACATAAATATAGTACTATAAGGTCACATTTGGTAACATACATGCATGAGAATAAACTAGACAAATTCCTGGTATTAAAACATATATCTGTTTTTCTTAGTTGTTATCCCAAAACTGAGATCAGGAATATTTTTCAAAACAAAGTGCATTTTCGAAAAAAAAATTAACATATAATTCACACACAGCAAACATGGTGCTGCCGTTCTGTTCATCAATCCACAATCATGAAAGGAAACAGGATGCCACATACTTCTCTTTTTTTATAGCACTGAGCTTTTAGAATACAAACACAGCAATACCAGAGAACACTTCCTCTTGTTGTTTTTAAATTATTTGAGCTGAGCAAGAACGGAAATTAAACTTTCTTATTTCATATTCAGGCTATGATTATAAATGAGTACTTATATTCACAAAAAGCAATTGAGTTAAGAGTGCTGTCTTTAAAACGACCTAACCGATAAAACAATGTTAACCTTTAAACAAAGAAATCAAATTTCTTTTCGGGAACCTATCAACAAGGAAGGAAAGACATGATTGATTAATCGTGAGCACATATTTCTGTCTTTTTACTCTTGCATTTGAAAAAAGCTTGGGTAAATTGCATTTAAACCTAAAAGTTTTTAAATTCTAGCTTTCGATCTCAATCAGGAAAGGCACATAGATAGTATACAATCCAGGTTTAAAACAATGGCTCTGTATTTTTCATGAAAAAGTTAAGAACATAAGATATGCCATACTGGATCAGACCAAGGTCCATCAAGCCCAGTATCCTGTTTCCAACAGTGGCCAATCTAGATCATATGTACCTAGCAGTTTCCTCAAAAGACACAGGTTCCACAATGCTTGTATTGGGTCAAGCAGTGATATGCCAGGTCCCTTTTAATAATGGTTTATGGACCTTTCCCCCAGGAACTTGTCCAAACCTTTTATAAACCCAGCTACACTAACAGCTTTTACTACATCCTCTGGTAACAAATTCCAGAGTTTGATTACACGTTGAGTGAAAAAATATTTTCTCTTATTAGTCTTAAATAGGTTACTCTGTAGCTTCATTGCATGTCCCCTAGTCTTTCTATATTCTGATGACGTAAACAGTCGATTTACCCGTTCCACTCCATTCATTAATTTATAGACCTCTATCATATCTCGCCTCAACCGTCTCTTTTCCAGGTTGGAGCCCTAACCTTTTTAGCCTTTCTTCAGAGGAGTATCCTTCCATCCCCTTTACCATTTTGGTGGCTCTTCTCTGTACCTTATCTAATAAAGCTATGTCCTTTTTAAGATACGGCAACCAGAATTGCATGCAATATTCAAGGTGCAGTCGCATCATGGAACGATACAGAGGCATTATAATATCCTTTGTTTTATTTTCCATTTCTTTCCTTATAATACCTAGCATTTTATTTACTCTCTTGGCCGCCGCTGCACACTGGGCAGAAGGTTTTAACATGTTATCCACGATGACGCCTAAATCCTTTTCCTGGGTCGTGGTTCCTAATGTGGAACCTTGTACCGTGTAACCATAGTTTGGGCTGTTCTTTCCTAGGTGCATAAATTTACACTTGTCCACATTAAATTTCATCTGCTATTTGGATGCCCAGTCTTCCAATTTATCAAGGTCCTTTTGCAATTTTCCACAATCCTCTTGGGTTTTAACAACTTTAAATAGTTTTGTGTCATCTGCAAATTTGATAACCTCACTTGTTGTTGCCATTTCCAGATCATTTATGAATATGTTAAAAAGCAGCGGATCCAGCACAGATCCCTGGGGTATTCCACTATTCACCTTTCTCCATTGGGAAAATTGGCCATTTAGGCCTACCCTCTGCTTTCTATCTTTTAACCAGTTCCTGATCCACAATGGTACACTGCCTTCTATCCCATGACTTTTTAGTTTTGCCAAAAATCTCTGATGAGGGTCTTTGTCAAAGGCTTTCTCAAAGTCCAGATACACTATATCAACCGACTCATCTTTGTCTACCTGTTTATTCACACCTTAAAAAAACATAACAGATTAGTAAGACAAAATCTTCCTTGTCTAAAGCCATGTTGGCTGTCCCCCATTAAGCCCGAGAAGTATAGTGGGGTTACTTACCTGTAACTTAGGTTCTCCTTGGACAGCAGGATAAGTCAGCCACACCTGGTGATGTCATCCGACGGCGCCGAGGACGGAGTGCTCTCCAATAGCTCAGAAAGGCAAAGCCTTTCTAAGCATACTCCTGTGTCCCCACCTCTGGGCCCGCCCCTACCTGGCTCAGTTTGTGCCAAGAGAGGAGTCCCGGCCGGTAGGTAGCGGGCCTATGGTGATGTAGGATAGCCGGGGTCATCCGTAGGGGAGGTGGGTGGGAATGTGTGTCTGACTTATCCTGCTGTCCAAGGAGAACCTACATTATAGGTAAGTAACCCCACTTTCTCCCTGGACTAGCAGGATGCGTCAGCCACACCTGGTGACTCACTAGTGAGCCGTAGGCTACTGCTGCGGGCGGATGGACCCCTCTGGCATGGTGTGAATGGTACAAATGGTCGGGAACCAGCAGTTGTCAACTTGGTAACCTTTAATCAGAGGAAGCACATGTAACAACCATGTATGTGTCAATTTCAACAATCGTAACTGTGAAGAACAGAACATATTCAAAACAGCAAACATAACATTATGCACAGCAGTGGTAGTTCTTGCAATGAGCAGGAGGCTGGAGGCCCGCTTGCTAAGGGGCCGAGGCTGTCGCTAGTCCCATGTCGGTGCTTGCGCTCAGGACAGTCCGACCAAAGGAGGAGTCGGAGTGGGACAGCCGGTCTAGGCAGTAGTGCTGCTGGAAGGTGTGTACAGAGGACCACGTGGCGGCCTTGCAGATCTGCTGGATGGGCAAAGCATGGAGATTAGCCATTGTGGTTGCCATGGCCCTGAGTTGGTGTGCGTGGGCCGTAGCAGACGTTTGAGCCGCAGCTTGGGAGTAGCAGAACGCGATGCAGGCCGAGATCCAGCGGGATAGTGTTCTCTTTGTGACAGGATGGCCCGGTCTGGCTGGGTCGAAGGAGACAAAGAGCTGTGGGCCAGTGCGGTGTTCCTGAGTGCGGCGTAGATAGGTGCGTAGCGCCCGTACATAGTCAAGGGTGTGCAGGCAGCTTTCTTCCGTGTTGGCATGCGGTTCCGGGTAAAAATCCGGAAGTTCGATGCTTTGATTGACATGGGTACGAATTTCGGGTGTGTCCTTAGCGAGGCATGATCCTTGTGGAGGATTGTGTATAGTTGGTGCACTACCAGGGCTTGTAGCTCGCTGACTCATCTGGCTGAGGTGACCGCAATCAGGAAAAGGGTTTTCCAGGAGAGGAACATCAACAGTGCCTCGTCTAGAGGCTCAAAAGGACTCTCAGTGAGTGCGTTGAGGACGCTGGGTAGGTCCCACTGCGTACCGGTTTCTGTACCGGGGGATGTAGGTTGGTGATTCCTTTCATGAACCTGGAGATTAGAGAATGGGTGGAGACTGAGCCATCTTCCACAGGGTCGTGGAAGGCTGCAATAGCCGAAGGGTGTACTTTTATTGATGACGGCTTGAGTCCCGTGTGGACGAGAGTGGTCAGGTAGTGGAAGATTTGCAGAAGGGGGCAGGAGATTTGATGGAGGCCCTCTTCTGCACACCAGGCGTCGAAGCGCTTCCACTTCATGGCGTAGGAGCAGCATGTGGAGTCCCGACGTGACGCGATAATGAATCTCTGGACCTCTACCCATTAGGTGCATGGAGGTCAGCTGTGACCTTTCAAGTTCCAGGCAGTCAGTGCGAGAGTGTCCAGGTTGGGATGTAGGGTGTTCCCACTGCCTGGGTGATGAGGTCTGGTCTCGGAGGTTGCCTGATGTGTTCCCCATCCGAGAGCTCGCACAGAATGGGAAACCACATCTGTCTGGGCCAGAAGGGAGTGACGAGAATGACTGTGGCCTTGTCGTCTATGATCTTCTTCTGCACTTTGGAGATCAGTGGTGTGGGGGGGTAAGCGTATAGGAGTTTAAACTCCCCCCAGTGTAGGTCGAAGGCATCTGCCGCTGTCCTCTGTTTCGACGGGTGTTGGGAGCAGAATTCCTGGCACTTGGTGTTGGAGGGGTGAACAAAGAGGTCCAAGCATGGGCAGCCCCATTGCCGGAATAAGGATGCTGCCACCTGTTCGTTGAGGGACCATTCGTGTGGTAGTAGTTGACGGCTCAGCTTGTCTGCTACCTGGTTGTCCGTGCCAGTGAGGTAAACTGCTTGCAGCTGACAGTCCAAGCGTAGCGCGAGGGTCCAAGTTTGTAGGACCTCCCTGCAGAGGGGTAGTGACCCCATGCCCCCTTGCTTGTTTATGTAGAACATCGCCACTTGGTTGTTGGTTTGAACCTGCAGGGTTCTTCGTGTACCCATTTCGAGAAGGCTCGGAGGCCAAGGTGGATTGCGTGGAGCTCGAGGAGGTTGAAGTGCAGGCTGCGCTTGGTCTCTGTCCACTTCGCTTGTGTCCGCAGGTGGTTGAGATGTGCTCTCCAGCCCATACGGGATGCGTCCGTGGTTAGGATCATATCGTGCCGGGGTGCTTGAAAGGGTTTTCCCTTGGCCAGATTCTCTTTGCGAAGGGCGCTTCGTATCTTGTTGTCGATTGCTATTCTTGCGGACATAGGTTGCCTTTTTTGGTTGCAGTTCCTTCTCAGGTGCCACTGTACGGGTCTCATGTGGAGCTTGGCATGGGGAAGTACCTGTGTAGTTGCTGACATGTGGCCCAGGAGGCAAAGCAGAGTTTTGGCGGCAACCGTGTTGGCCTTGGTAACGGCTGTGGAGAGTGAAATGATGGCCTTCGCTCTTGGTGTGAGCAGGAATGCCTTTGCCTGAGCCATGTGGAGGGAGGCTCCGATGAACTCTAGGGTCTGTGTGAGGTGGAGCTGGGACTTCTGAAGGTTGATGAGGAATCCCAGTGTTGACAACCATGCTACGGTGTCCCTCACTGCTCTGTGCGCCTTGTGTTGCGAAGGGGCCGAGATGAGCCAGTCGTCGAGGTATGGGAAGATACAAATTCCTGCTTTCCGTAGATGGGTCGCTGCCACGGCTACACATTTTGTGAAGACCCTCGGTGCCGGGGAGAGGCTGAAAGGGAGTACGCGGTATTGGTAGTGTTGGTCCCCGAAGTGGAAACGCAGGAACTGTCTGTGCGAGCGATGGATGGAAATGTGGGCGTAGGCATCTTGGAGGTCCAGTGAGGCCAGCCAGTGGTGAGGTTGGAGTAGCGGTAGGATGGATCCAAGTGAGTACATTCTGAAACGTTCCTTTCGGATGAATTTGTTGAGGCCCCTGAGGTCGAGGATGGGGCGGAGGCCCCTGGATTTCTTGGGTATGAGAAAATATCTTGAGTAGAACCTATACCCCTGCTGATTCGGGGGTACTGGCTCGATGGCCTGTGCTGTCAGGAGGGCGTGGATCTCCGCTTGCATGGTGGCCGTGAGTTTGTCCGGTGTGTGGTTGAAGGGGCACGAGAGTTGGGTTGGGGTCATGGAGAAGCGCATCCTGTAGCCCATACGGATGATCTGCAGAATCCATGAGTCTGTGGTGATGTTCTCCCAGGCCCCTATGAACACAGAGAGGCGCCCCCCCCCCCCCCACCTGCAGGGTCCTGCTCGGCGGAACGTCAAAAGGAGGGTGTATTCTTCCCCGAAGATGCTGAAGGTTGTTTTTGCTGTCTGCGGTCCTTCTGTCGTGGTTTTTGATGGTAGGGCTGATATTGGTACTGCTGCTGCTTGTTGCACTGTGGTTGCCACTTCTGGTAGGGCTGGTAGCATCTGGACGATGTGTAGGGCCTGCGTTGGTATGCACCTTGCTTGTTCCACAAGTTGGGGTTGCGCTCCATGCCCTCAGAAGCTAAGGTTTTGAGGGTGGAGCAGTGGTCCTTCATGTTATCCACGGTTTCTTTGACTTTAATCCTAAATAGGTTGTCACCCGTGCATGGCGCATCTGCAAGCCTCTCGTGAGTGTCTTCTCGGAGTCCCAAGGCTCGGAGCCATGCCCAGCGTCTGGAAGCAATTCCGTTTGCGGCTGTTCTAACCGCCGAGTCGAAGGAGTCGAAGGTAGCATGAATGAGGTGTTTACCTCATTCTTTTAGGTCATTTAGGATAGGCAGGAAGGGGGCTTGTGTTCCTGCATTGAGCCCTTCAATTGTCTCCTTGAGATTATCCAGTATTGTGTCCAGGTACAGTACCTGTTGGAAGGAGTGTGAGGCAATTTTTGCACTCAGCATGGCTGATTGGTAAGTCTTTTTACCAGAGTCGTCCAGGAGTTTATAGTCCTTGCCCGAGGTGGGGAGGGGGGGTGTTGGAGTGGGTACGTGAGCTTTTGCTGTGCTTCAATGCTGACTCCACCACGATGGATTGGTGGGGAAGTTGAGGCTTGTCGAAGCCTGGCACCGGGGTAACTTGGTATTTAGGCTCAAGTCACCGTGAGGTAGTTGCGCTGGAAGCTGGGGTTTGCCAAAGTTTGGTGAGGTTTTCCATCAGCAGATGATGAACCGGGATGGAGATGATGGACCTGGGGGTGTTGAGGAACTTGAGAAGCCCAAGGACTTCATTCCTAGGGTCCGGTGTATCCGTGGGCGAAAGAGCCAGGCAGGTAGATATCTTTTGCAGAAACTTAGGATAGGTCAGGTCCTCCAGTGGAGACGGTGGCAGAGGTCGCGGCGCTGGAATTGGTGAGGGCGAGTGAGAGCGCCCTTCGCTGTAAGAGTGGTGCGAGTGGCTGGAGTGGGACAGCCCTGCTGCGTGCTCCTCATTGCTGTCCGTGAGTGGCTCCGGGAGAAGTCTGGACACATAGGCGATCCGGGCAGAGAAGGTGTCCAGGGGTTTATGTCCGGCAAGGTAGATCTTGAGGACGTTGGGCATGAGTGCTTGAAGGGATCCGGAGAGTGTGAGGCGATTCGGGAAGTCGCAGTGGATTCACGCTGCGCAATGAGTTTGGACAGGAGCTTGATGAGTTCTGCTTGGGTGTCCTGAGGTTGCTACATGTCTTTGGTACCGTGCAGGCTATACTTTGGCTTTTTGTTGCCTGTACGTGATTGTCCATGGTGGTGGGCTGCTGCTGATGGTGTTTTGGATTGCGATCTGTGCGGGGAGTGAGATCTGCCACATTTCCTGCCTTTGGTCTGGCTACGGGATGAGTCTCCGCTGCTGTCGCTGTGGTGCCGTGTCCTGCTGGAGCTGTGCTGCTATATCGTCCCGTGTTTGTCCCAGCCGTATTCGGTGTGGTGCTCCGTGGTGTGGAGACTGCTGCACTGCTGAAAGGGGCTGGAGCGGGGAGGAGTCCTGCTGGAGTGGAGAGGCAGAGATCTCTTGTCGGCGCGGACGTGACGTTTTTTGACGTCAGCACTGGGCAGAGCTTCAGTGTGCTTGCTCTTTCCATTGTGGGAAGGCTGCCGGGCAGGAGACCGATGGCTGGAGGGGCTCCTGGACGTCACAGCAGTCAGTCTTTTGCCCGGGGAAGGAACGGAGGGGCGAGCAGCTGAGGATACATCCGGGGGGGTGCTTGAGGGCCACCGAGGAAGATATATGGAGGAGGAGGGAGTTCCGGAGGCTGCCAAGATGACGGCTTCCACGTTGCTCACCTCCCTGTTGCTGGGTGCTGCCTTCTTTCCATTGTGTTCCTTTCCTATTAGCTTGTCCTTTTTTGATTTTGGGATCTTGTTTGCAGCGCCTTCAGAGTAAGAGAGAATCTCCTGGAGATTATAGTTCCGTGCTTTTCGGGCTCTGGGGGACATGCGGACACAGTGGGGGCAGTCCTCCACATGGTGTGCTTCCCCCAGGCAGCGAATGCAGTGATCGTGGGTATGCTCCGAGTTCATCTTCCTTCCGCACTTGGTGCATTTCTTAAATCCAGGTTTGTGGTTATTTTTATCTTTGATTTTTTGCCCAGTTTGACATTTATTTATTTATTTAACTGGGTTTTATATATCGCTTTATCATTTCAATCAAAGCGGTTTACATTGTAACTTAAACTTGGTAATGTACATTATACAGGGACATTGATAACTTGGATTTTCTGAGGCAATGGAGGGTTAAGTGACTTGCCCAAGGCCACAAGGAGTGCTAGTGGGAATTGAACCCTGGTCTCTGGGCTCCAAAGCCAGTGCTCATGGCTTGTGGGGGAAGCGGGAGGAAAGAACAAGAGAAGGAGAGAAGTTGGGCACTTGGGGGGAGGTAGGAGAGTTACTGGAAACCTAGGGTGTAGAGAAGCTGCTGAACACCTGGGAGGGGTAAGGAAGGGAAGGGAAGAACACCTGGGGAGGATGCTGCACATCTGGAGAGTAGGGAAGGAGAGGACTACAGGGAGGGCTAGAGAAGCGAAGATGCTAGACTATGGGAAAGTGGGGAAGGGAAGAGAAGGGGACAGGGTTGGCTCAACTATTAAGTAAACTAAGTGGTTGCCTAGGGCAGCAGATTCTGAGGGACAGCAAAGAGCAGAGCATTCAAAGCTAAACAATAGATTCTGGCATGGGGGGGGGCATAAGGCTACGTTTTTCCTAGGATACCAACCAGGGACACCTTTACCTATGGGAAAAAGAAGCAGCTGCCCAGGCCCCTGCACAGCGGGGGCCCAGCTGTCCTGCTGCCCATGGTAAAAGCGGCCCTGATCACGGGCAGAGAGATTGCACCTCCATGCCCTTCTCTTCTGTCCACAGGCAAAAGAGAAGGGGACAGTCGCAATTGCAGCAAAGATCCCTTCTGTCTACCCACGGGAGATGGGATCCCTGCAGGCAGATAACTTGCATTTGGGCTATGATCGCTGCCATGCCCTTCTCTTCTGTTGTTGCAGAGGGAGGGGGCTGTGAATGGGGGGACCATAAATGGGGAAGAGGCCCATTCTCTGAAGTTTGCCCAGGGCCCCATAAGGGGTTGAACCAAATCTAGGGCCAGCCCAGAAAGGGAGTGATGCTGGTCACGGAGAAGGAAAAAGGGAAGGAGAGATGATAGACCACTGGGGAAGTGGGGAATATATGGGGAAATGATTAATACAGAGCAGGGTGACAGGAAGAGAGTGGGAGATACTGGATATGGGGTATGTGATGGGAGATGGGAGAGAAGAGGGAGTTAGTGAGAGGATGGGAAAGAAGAAAAAGAGAGATGGGAAATGGGGGGAGGGAGATAGAAAGTTGTAGATAGGTGCAGTAAAAAAGGGGGAGACTGAGGACTGAATGAAGATGAGGAGAAAAATTTGAATTGGATAGAGAAACTTAAAAATAAATGGACGAAAGCTGAAAGATCAATATCAGAGATGGAGGTAGGGGAGAAAGTGAAGACAGGAGGAGAAGAAAGACATGATAAATGGACAGGAGCCCCTGGGAGCATCATTAAGAGAAGACAAACAAACAAAAGCAGAGACCAGAGACCAAAGTGGAAAACAGCTAAACAGCAAAGGTAGGAAAAATGGTTCCAATATTCAGCAATGGAAGCTAGCCATCGCTCCTGAACTTCAAAACTAGATATTCAATGCTAAGCCATATCCAGGCTCCAGCACTGAATATGCAGGTTGCCCAGATTGCCACAAAGCTACTGGGCAGTGGCGATATTCAGCCACTGTCCAGTTAGCTTCTGCAGAGAAAGTTAGGCCAGTCTTTACTATACCTGAATATCGCTGCTGCCCCATTAGCAATCATTAGCATCGGGGCATGCAACAGTGGCACTCATAGATATTCAGCGGCACTAACATGAGTGGAATTTACACGGTTTGCTGGTCTGCGGGTGACACACTGCACCCCTTACCTTCCTGCCACCGCTGGCCTCCGCTGTCCCCTGACGTCCAGAGGGACTTATTCCACTTCCGTGGTAGAATACGTCCCCCGTCTAGAAAGCCAACCATGGACTACAGGGCCGACCTCAGAATCAGCCCTATACATCTGGGGTGATGGCCCGTCCACACACCGCCCTTGCTCCACTTCCCACCCACCCCCTCTCACCCCAGTCTACTCTCCCTATACAACCTGCTGTTCATACAGGGAGCCTTGAATGGGGATGAATAGCGGGGATGTACATCCAGGCAGGGTGTCCATCCCCACTATTTGTGCCTCAGAATGACCCACATAGTATATGACGGCAGATAAAGACCAGCATGGTCCATCTAGTCTGCCCAGCAAGGTAGCAAGAGTAGGTGCACCTCCTGCTCCATGCTGGTCACCCCTCCCATGCCCCTGTCCAGGGATGCACCCACCGCTCAGTGCAGGTTGCCCCTATTTGTTGAGATGTAAGAAATAGTTAAGCTTATTTTGATTTTATCCTGTTACTTTAAAGGGATCCACTGTATCTGTCCCATGCCATTCTGAATTCTGTCACTGTATTTGCCCCCACCACTTCCATCGGGAGGGTATTCAAGCATCTACCACCTTCTCAGTGAAAAAGTATTTCCTGATGTTGCCTTTCAGTTTACTCCCTTTGCAGCTTCATGTTATGCCCTCTAGTTTTATAACTTCCCCATTTTTGAAAAAGGTTTGTTTGTTCATTAATGCTCTTTATGTATTTAAAGGTCTGTATCATATCGTCCCTATCCCTCTTCTCCTCTAGCATATACATACTTTTCATATGTCTTCTGGCACAGGCTCCAAATCATTAAGGTCACCTTCCTCTGAACCGTTTCAAGTCTTTTTATATCCTTTGTGAGATTTGGTCTCCAAAACTGAGCACAATACTCCAAGTATGGCCTCACCAGCGACTTGTACAGTGGCATTAATACCTCCTCCTTTCTGCTGGTAATTCCTTTCTGTATGTAACCTAGCATCCTTCTGGCTTTGGCCACTGCCTTGTCACACCATTTCACCACCTTGAGATCCTCAGAAACAATCACTCCAAGGTCCTTCTCCTGGTCCATGCACACCAACCTCTCACCCCCTATCGCATTCAATTCCCTTGGATTTCTGCATCCCAAGTGCATGACACTGCACTTCTTCACATTAAATCTTAACTGCCCACCATTAGACCATTCATCCAGCTTTTGTAGATCTTTCCTCATGTTTTCCACTCCCTCAGGGGAGTCCACTCTGTTGTAAATTTTCATGTCATCTGCAAAAAGGCAGACTTTTCCATTCAGTTCTACAACAATATCACTCAAAAACACACTGAACAGAACCGATCCTAGGACCAATCCATGGGGCATGCCACTGCTCACCTTCCTTTCATTCGAGTGAGCTCCATTTACCATCACCTTCTGTTGTCTGTCAGTCAACCAATTTCTGATCCAGTTCACCACCTTGGGACCCATCTCCAGGCTGTTCAGTTTATTGATAAGCCTTCTATGAAGAACAGTATCAAAGGCTTTGCTGAAATCTAGGTAGATGATATCCATCACATGCCCTTAATCTAGTTTTCTGGTCACCTAGTCAAAGTACTCAATAAGATTTGTTTGGCATGATCATCCTTTGGTAAAAGCCATGTTGCCTCGGATCATGCAACCTATTATTTTCAAGTAAATCCACTGTTCTCTCTATCAGGAGCACCTCCATTACTTTTCCTGCCATGTAGGTAAAGCTTAGTGCCCTGTAGTTTGTCACTTCTTCCCTATTACCACTTTTGTGAAGAGGTATCACATCAGCCCTTCTCCAGTCTAGAACGTCTCCTGTCTCCAAGGGTCTATTAAAAATATCCCACCGTTCTCATACGGTGTATACTGTTCTTGAATCTTCCTTTATCTTTATTGTTCTATTGTGGACTGCTAGCATACTGTCATGTTATTGGTTGCTTTATGTTCTTTTGTGCTTATTTTTTGCATGTGCATGATGGATTGTGATATTCTTTATCCAAGGTTCTTGGTTTATTGTAAAATTTAATTAAATATTTTAAAAAATCCTTTAAAGTCCCTGCCAGAACCTCTCTGTGCTCTTTCAGTATCCTTGGATGTATCCCATCCAGTCCCATGGCCTTGTCCACTTTCATTTTTGCAAGCTGTTCAAACTCATCACTTTCTGTGAATGGTATAGTATCTACATTCCCGTTTGTAGATTTGTCAATCACAGGTGGTCCTTCTTCAGGATTTTCTTTAGTAGAAACAGAACAGAAGTATTTGTTTAGCATTTTTGCTTTTTCAATATCACTTTCCACTAATCCATCCTCGGCACTTTTGAGTCTTGTAATTCCATCTCTAATCTTCCTCTTCTCCCAAATATATCTGAAAAAGGTTTTGTCTCCACATTTCACATCTTTAGCCATCTTTTCTTCCTCCTTTGCTTTTGCTATCCTTATTTCCCTTTTCGTCTCTTTTAGCTTTATCCTATATTCTTTTCTGTGTTCCCCTGTTTGCGAACTTCTGAATTTTGTGAAAACTGTGTCTTTTGCCTTTATTTGTGCAGCCACTTCTTTGGAGAACCATAGGTTTCCTTTTTCTCTTGTTTTAATTTACTTTCCTTACATATATATCTGTTTCCCCTTTTAT
This sequence comes from Ichthyophis bannanicus, assembly GCA_033557465.1. NCBI lineage: Eukaryota > Metazoa > Chordata > Amphibia > Gymnophiona > Ichthyophiidae > Ichthyophis > Ichthyophis bannanicus. Next base: position 257,031,156 of record CM066039.1, read on the forward strand.
TGCCTCCTTTAGTTCAGCCAATTGCAATTCTCCTTCCCTTATCACCTCCCACCCTGCCAACTCCTCCTTCAGGTACTTGGCCATTTTACTGAACTCGGCGTTTTTGAAATCTAGAACTTTGAGCTTGCTGTGATTAACATAGGGGCTTGTTTACAAAGCCGCGGTAGCGGTTTGCGATCGTAATCGGAGCCGCGGCCCCATTGATTTCAATGGGGCCGCGGCTGCGATCGCGATCGCGAACCACTACCACGGCTTTGTAAACAAGCCCCATAGTAACATACTAAATGACGGCAGATAAAGACCAGCATGGTCCATCTAGTCTGCCCAGCACGATGGCAAGAGTAGGTGCATCTGCCGCTCCGTGCAGGCCACCCCTCCCCATGTCCCTGTTTAGGGGTGAACCCACCACTCCATGAAGGACACCCCTATTTGTTGAGAAATTAGATGGTTCAGTTTATTTTGATTTTATCCTGTTGCTGTAAAGGGATCCACTGTGTCTGTCCCATACCATTTTGAATTCCATCATCGTGTTTGCCCCCACCACTTCCATCGGGAGGGCATTCCAAGTATCCACCACCCTTTCCGTGAAAAAGTATTTCCTGACATTGCCTTTCAATTTACCACCTTGCAGCTTCCTGTTGTGCCCTCTAGTTTTACAGCTTCCCCGTCTTTGGAAGAGGTTTGTTTGTTCATTATATCCCTTTAAGTATTTAAAGGTCTGAATCATATCTCCCCTGTCCCTCCTCTCCTCCAAAGTGTACATGTTTAGGTCTTCAAGTCTCTTCTCATAAGGCTTCTGACGCATGCTCCAAATCATTTTGGTCGCCTTCCTCTGAACAGATTCCAGTCTTTTTACATCCTTTGCAAGATACGGTCTCCAAAATTGAACACAGTATTCCAAGTGAGGCCTCACCAGTGACTTGTACAGTGGCATAAGTACCTCTTCCTTTCTGCTGGTGATTCCTCTTTGTATGCAGCCCAACATCCTCCTGGCTTTTGCCACCGCCTTGTCGCACTGTTTTGCCACCTTGAGATCTTCAGAAATAATCACACCAAGGTCTTTCTCCTGATCTGTGCACACCAACCTCTCGCCCCCTATTGCGTACATTTCCCTTGGATTTCTGCTACCCAAGTGCATGACTCTGCACTTCTTCACATTAAATCTTAATTGCCAAGCATTTTACCATTCTTCCAGCTTTTGTAGATCTTTCCTCATGTTAACCACTCCCTCGGGGGAGTCTACTCTGTTGGAAATTTTCGTGTCATCTGCAAAAAGACAGACTTTTCCATTCAGTCCTTCAGCAATATCACTCACAAATACATTGAACAGTGCCGGGCCCAGGTCCGACCCCTGGGGCACCCCGCTAATCACCTTCCCTTCATCCGAGTGAACTCCATTTACCATCACCCTCTGTCGTCTGTCAGTCAACCAATTTCTGATCCAATTTACCATCTTAGGATCCATTCCCAAGCTACTGAGTTTATTGATAAGCCTCCTATGAGGAGCAGTATCAAAGGCTTTGCTGAAATACAGGTAGATGACATCCATTGCATGCCCCTGATCTTGCTCCCTGGTCACCCAGTCAAAGAACTCAATCAGATTTGTTTGGCAAAACCATGTTGCCTCGGGTCTTGCAACCTGTTGGTTTTGAGAAAGTGTACTATTCGCTCTTTCAGGAGCGCCTCCATGACTTTTCCCGCCACCGAGGTAAGACTCACAGGCCTGTAGTTTGACACTTCTTCCCTGTCACCACTTTTGTGTAGAGGTACGACATCAGCCATTCTCCAGTCCTGAGGAACCTCTCCTGTTTCCAAGGATCTGTTGAAAACATCCTTTAATGGCCCTGCAAGAACCTCCCTGAGCTCTTTCAGTATTCTGGGATGTATCCCATCCGGTCCCATGGCCTTGTCCACTTTCAGCTTGCAAGTTGTTCTAACACCTCATCTTCTGTGAATGGTGTGGTAACTACTTCATTCCCATTTTTATATTTGGGAGTCATAGGTGGTCCTTCTCCAGGACTTTCTATAGTAAAAACAGAGCAGAAGTATTTGTTTAGCAATTTCGCTTTTCCAATGTCACTTTCCACGAGTCTGTTCACAGCACTTCTGAGTCCTGCAATTCCACCTCTGATCTTCTTCCTTTCCCGAATATACCTGAATATACCTGAAGAAGGTTTTGTCACCACACTTCACATCTTTAGCCATCTTTTCCTCTGCCTTTGATTTTGCTATCTTTATTTCTCTGTCTCTTTGAGTTTGATTCTGTATTCATTTCTGTGTTCCTCTGTTTTCGAGCATTTGAATTTTGCGAAAGCTGTTTTTTTTTTGCCTTTATTTGAGCAGCCACTTCTTTGGAAAATCAAATAGGCTTTCTTCTCCTCTTGTTTTTGTTTACTTTTGTTACATATTTATCTGTTGCCCCTTTTATTGCCACCTTTAGTTTAGTCCATTGCAATTCCACTTCCTTTATCTCCTTCCACCCTGTCAGCTCCTCCTTTAGGTACTCGGCCATTTTATTGAAGTTGGTGTTTTTAAAGTTTAGGACTTTGAGCCTGCTATGATTGGCCTGTAACATGGCTTTTATCTCAAACCACACCGTGTGATGATTGCTGCTGCTCACAGGGGCACTCACGCAAACATTCGACACGCTATCACCGTTGGTGAGCACTAAATCCAGCGTTGAGATTTCCCTGGTTGGTTCCATCACCATTTGTCTAAGTAACGCATCTTGGAGAGCATCCACAATTTTTTTGCTTCTTTCCAGATTTGTAGAAGGAGTAATCCAATCCACATCAGGTAGATTAAAGTCACCCAATATGATCGCTTCCCCCTTTGTGGCTATCTTGGCAATATCTATAATTAATTCATTATCTATCTCTTCAATTTGTGTTGGAGATCTGTAGACTACAGCAGTATGGATGACAGTGCCATCTCCTCTTTCCAACACAATCCAGAGTGCTTCTTCTTTTCCCCATGCCCCCTGCATTTCAGTAGCTTTAATATTGCTTTTAACATACAAGGCTACTCCTCCTCCTCTTCCATTTTCTCTGTCTCTTCTGAATAGATTATAGCCAGGTATGGCTATATCCAATCATGCGATTTGTTTAGCCATGTTTCTGTAATGGCCACAATGTCCAAATCCATTTCCACCATTAGGGCTTCTAGGTCTGGAACTTTGTTGGCTAAGCTTCGAGCATTTGTGCTCATTGCTTTCCAGCATTTAACTGGCTTGCGTGTATTTAGTGTTGATTTTGTTCTGCCTACATCTTCCCACTTGTTTATGATGTGTGGTTTAAATGTGTGGCTGTTTCTAATATTAATCTGCTTTTGCAGGGGGTGACATCCAGAGCTTGACCTTCCACATCTGTCACCCCCTTTTTCTAGTTTAAATGCATATCCACATATTGCTTGTATTTTTCACTTAGGATTCTTTTCCCTGTGACAGAGAGATGTAGTCCATCAGCACAGTATAGTCTCTTGTTGTTCCATCTATTACCCCAGTCGCCAATAAATCTGAATCCTTCTTGTTTGCACCAGGTCTGGTGCCATGTATTAAAGCTGTTAATTCAATGCAGCCTTTTTGCCCCTTTACCAAGCACAGGTAGAACCTCTGAGAATGCAACAGTGTTAACAATGGGCTTGAGTTTCTCTCCCAGAGATTGGAAGTTCTTTTGGACTGTAGAGGTACTGTTTCTAGCCAAGTCATTTGTGCCCAAGTGGATAACCACATCAAGTTTGGAGTGTTCACTTTCTGCACTAAGTACTTCAACAATATGGTTTGTATTCCTGCTGGCTGAAGAGCCTGGGAGGCACTTGACTATCTTCTCTCCTTTGAACTGTGTTCCCAAGTTGATGCCACTGATGATGGAAGCACCAAGTAGTAGTAGTTTGCTGTTTGGTGAGGTTTTCTTCATATTTGGTCCTTTAGCAGGAGATTGGGCATTGTCTGTCTCATTTAAGGGCCCTTCAGTTTCTTTGGATTGGGCATCCTCATTCGCCAAGGCATTATGCAGGGATATCTCCTGATGCATAGGATGCCTCTGTGTCACAGGTCGCAATCTACCAGAACCCACTGTGATCCCCTGGTCCCTGGGATATTTGATGCTTTGTGGGAGCGGTGGTGGGCATTGTTCAGTTTGTATCCAATAAGAGGTGTGCTTCATTGCAGCCAGTTCCTCCCTGAGTAGGGTCACCTCTTTATGCATGGCAGCTAGGTCTTCCCTTACTAGAGTCAGTTCTTTATGCATGGTAGCTGACCTGAGGCACATAGGTCAAGCTCTGAGGTTCTATGTGATTCGTCTTGGAATGAAAGTACTGCAGTTATTGCACTGAATACACGACATGCTGAATAAGCAGTCCTAGAAGGAGAAGAGGAAGAAGAAGAAGGAAGGAGGAAGAAGATGTGGGCTGTAACCTAAGTTAAGAGGATAGATGGCAACGTATGCGAGTACTATATAGGCAATGCAGCCCCTGGGGTGGGTGGGGCGAGGGGTAGGGTGGGCGGGAACCTAAGTGTCTCTGGCCAGTAGGCTGTTCCTGAACTGGGGGCACCCACAGATATCTGCTCCAAGGCTACCCAGAAAAGGAGACAGTCAGATTATCCCCAAGCTTAATTTATAACCACAGTTAAACTTTGTATTAACAATTCCCACAAAACAGACTCACTCTATATTGATAACAAGAAAGCATCAGAAATAAGAGAGAAAATTAGAGTCTTAGCTTTGTGAAATATCCACAGCTCCTGCAGCCAGCCTCAGAGACCTATAGGTGTGGCCACTGGTCAGGTGTGAGATGGGCTCAAATTAGCCCCTGCCTGCCTGCCTGCCTGAGAGCAGAAACTTTCACCTCCCCCACCCAGAAAGAGCAAGCCTTCTCCAACAGATTTAAACCTTTGTTATCTGGATGCTCAGGTTCCAGTAGGCTGAATATCCCCAAGCTTAATTTATAACCACAGCTAAACTTTATATTAACAATTCCCACAAAACAGACAGCTAGACTCTATATTGATAACTAGAAAGCATCAGAAATAAGAGAGAAAATTAGAGTCTTAGCTTTGCGAAATATCCACAGCTCCTGCAGCCAGCCTCAGAGACCTGTAGGTGTGGCTGGACTCTGCCTTGGCTTTTATCTCAAAGCACACCATGTGATGATCCCTGCTGTTCACGTGGGCACCCACCCAGACATTCGACATGCTATCTTCATTGGCGAGTACTAAATCCAGCATCAAACTATCCCTGGTCAGTTCCATCACCATTTGTCTAAGCAATGCTGTTTGGAAGGCATCCACAATCTTTTTACTTCTTTCCAGATTTGCAGAAGGAATGCTCCAATCCAGATCTGGTAGATTAAAGTCAACCAGCATGATCACGTCCCCCTTCATGGTTACCTTTGCAATATCAATAATCAAGTCTTTATCCATTTCTTTGGTTATCTTAGGGAGAGACCTCAATTGTGCTTTAGACCCTTTGATGAATAAATATTCCCCACCCCCAACCAGTGAAGGAAAGTCTATGGGAACATGACAAACATTACCTATTTTTTATGTACGCGATTTTCGAATACAAATATTCTTTGCAGATTGTGAACAAGTGGTGACGTCATATTTAACAGCGGTGCAAACATTAAATGGTCTCAGTTGCACAACAGTTTAATTTCACTTAAAGTTGCACATTTTTTACAATTTGAGGGTAAGTCATACTTAGCAGTTATAATTTTGAGATACTTGGTTGTTTTACATTTTGACGCTGATCATTGTGTACGAGGCATGCCTGGTCATGTTGCACAGGTGCACTCACATTTTATTTGATTTGTGATGGGGGTAAATTTTATGCATATGTCTCATGTTCCTATATAGGAACACTTCCAGGATTATCCAAAAGTCGACTAATAATTGCCAATGCGCATTGTTTTCAGATAATTCCTTCAGTTTTGATAAACAATGGATACAAGAAGCTTCTATGGCGCCAGACGTAGCAAAATTCATCGGGCAGTTACAGTCCAAGATGCTATGTCAAGTGTGGAATGCTTAACTCATCCGACAACCATCATTGTGTTGCCGCTGTCTGCAGGTGATTCTGCAGCTGACAGAGATGTCAAAGATGTTCCTGACAATTTGAACAATGATGACCCCTTTGAAACTGCTGGCGAACTGGAAGTGATAGCAGAGGAGGCAGATGAAGATGAGAGCGTTAGTAGTGAAGATGAAAGCAGCCCTCCAGCAAAAAAGTGTAGGAATCTGAAGCAGAAACAGGCAATTCAGTGGAAAAAGTCAACGAAGTTCATTAAGGTAATTTCATCGCTGGTACCAAGTCATTTACCTGACAATTTTCCTGTTCTGTTGTCGCTTTCTCTGTTTTCCATATGGAGCCTTATATTCGATGACAAAATGCTGACGGAAATTGTAACGCAAAGCAACCTTTACACTAACCGAGATAAGAATGACAGTCAGTTTCAAGTCACAGTGGATGAAATTTGTCACTTTCTGGGAATCCTGCTGTTGTCTAGCTATCACGTTCTGCCACAGGAGTCAGACTATTGGAGCACTCAGCCCGTGAGGCCATGAGCAGCAAGAGGTATCAGACCATCAAAAAATACTTTCACTTGGTTGACAATGCTGAACTCAAAGCAGGCGACAAGATGGCTAAGGTTGCTCCACTTATTACTGCCGTCAATGCGAATTTGGTGCAGTTTGAGTTTTTCCACCATGAACTGAGTATTAATAAATCTATGACTCCGTACTTTGGCCGCCACTGCGTGAAAATGTTTATAAGAGGAAAACCAATTAGATTTGGTTTTAAGTGGTGGTGTGTGTGTGGCATCGACGGCTACCCTTACAACATTAAGCTGTACACCGGACGAGAAAGATCTACGCATTCGATGGAACCTCTGGGCTCCAGGATCATAAATCATATGGTTGATGTTATTGAAAAGCATTCAGATGTAAACCACCTGTTCTTTGATCATTTTTTTACAAGTTACGCACTGATCAAGTCACTCGTAGAGAGAAATGTTGCAGCTACAGGAACCCTTTGGAAACTGAGAACTGGCGGAGCACACAAAGAACTTCGAAGTACAAAGGACATGAAGAAGAGTGGCCAATGTGGAGACTATGTTTACCGACGTGATGAGTCAGTCTATGTAGCAAAGTGGCATGACAATTCTGTTGTCTGCATTGCCAGCAACAACCTCACACATGACCCACTTCAAACCACATGTCGCCAAGTCAAGGGTACATCAGATGTTGCTGTGTCTCAACCCTTTGTGGTGAAGTGCTATAATGAAGGAATGGGTGGAGTGGATCTCATGGACAGGCTCTTAGCAAGCTACAGGCCATCTGTGCATGGAAAGAAATGGTGGTGGCCACTATTCACAAACGTCCTCAACGTATCTGTTGGGGCTGCTTGGAAAATACACTGTCACCTTCATGGAAGTGACATGGATCATCTGACATTCAGACGTGACATCACCTTGTGTCTCTTGAAGGGCACTGCCATTCAGGAATATTCAATCAGATCAAATTACGTAGCCAACTTGCCAAAAGATGTCCGGCAGGCACAGGAGTTACTTCATGAACGCATCAGCTGCATGCAGGGACACTGTCGCATGTGTTCGAAGAACACTACAGTCATGTGCAGGGTCTGCAAGGTCCGGCTTCACTCTGATAAGGGCAAAACTTGCTTTGTGGACTACCACAAGTGACAGACATGCATACTGTAGCATTAGTGACTAGTATCTGCTTGATTTATCTGTTATTTTTGCGTTCAAGTAGGATGTTCTCTTGCATGGGTTGAACGTACAATTTCTTGGCAATGTTCCTGTATAGGAACATAAATAAAAAACTACAAAGACAAACTCTGAATCTATTGACACTATACTTACGTCTTGCAGTCATTACATGTAGTAAGAAAAAGAACATTGTAAAGAAATTAATAGCGTTTTTGTGGTAGTGCCAGGAAAAAGGTTAAGTCAGCTAAAAGGGTGTTGCATTTATGTGAAAGGTTGGGGCTAATGGGCACATAGCAGATTTTGTGCCCAGTGGAGCATAATTCTACCCATGTATCTAGGGCCTATGCAACCTGTTGAGTTTAGATTATGTTCTCCTGCCTTGGAAAGTTATTGTTAAGTGCCATAGAGTCAATGTTTATTCAGGGCAACCTTGTGTATAGTTGTCCTAAAGTCTGTTCAGTCTAATGTTGATAGAGTGGCATCCATATCTGATGTTATGTATCAATACATTGCACTGCTGGTCTTCCTCTTTTGCATTGACCCTCAGCTTTGCCAAGCATCATGTCTTTCTCTTTGCATGATGTGTCTAAAGTATGAAAGTCAAAGTCTTGTCATTGGTGCTTCTAAGGAAAGCTTAAGTTTGATCTCCTCAGGTACTGATTGATTTGGTTTTTAGCAATCCATTGTATGCACAGTATTCTTCTCCAGTACCATAATTCAAAGGTACAGATTTTCTTCCTATCTTCTTCACTGTCCAACTTTCAAATCCATATGACGTTATTGAAGATTTCATGACTTGGACAAGTTGAATCTTTGTACATGCAGAAATATATCTCTGCACCTGAAAATCTTATCCAGGACCTTCATAGCCATTTTGCCAAGAGCAATGCATCATCATATTTCTTGACTGCTTGTCATTTAATTATCGCTTATTGATCCAAGCAGGTTAAAGTTGTCTTCTATTTCTATTTCTCTTCCATCAAATGTTTCAGGGGCCTGTATAGGCTCACTGGAAATATTGGACCATACTTTAGTGGACATCAGTTGAGTAGGGAACAAATAATGCAGAACTGGAGGTTTCCTGTACACTTTTATGAGGATACAGGGTTTCAGGTTTTTTGCAAAGGAAATTGTAAAAGCCGTTCATAGAGTTGTTTGCTTGATGGGCTGGTGTGTGGAAGGCGCAAACAAATACTAGCTTGTTGGTGTATTGCTTTATCAAATAAATAGATTTATGCTTGAAATATGTTTATTTATTTATAAATGGTTTGTACCACTTTACTGAGAAAACTCATTCAAAATGGTGTACAAAAATATAATAAAGTTACATAGAAACATTTAAAAATCCACCCCCTTAACCCAAACACACTACCCAATCAAGAGAGCTGAGAGATGATATGTTATTTCTATAAAACATGAATAAGGTAGAATGGATAAATAGGAAAAGGTTGTTTGCCCTTTGATCACAGAATGAGGAAGAGATCACAGAAAGAGGAAGACAAACATCAATATTTCGAAAAACTTAGAGAAGCTAGGAAAGTAGTCAGGAAAGCAAAGATACAAATTGAAGAAAAAAATAGCCAATGCAGTAAAATGGGAGGACGGGACATTTTTCAGATATGTTGGTGAAAGGAGGAAGTGCAAAAGGGGTATTGTCAGACTTAAAGTTAAAGGGGAGGAATATACAGAAGCTGATAAGGATAAAGCAGAATTGCTTAACAAATATTTTTGCCCTGTGTTCACAGTGAAGGGTCAGGAGCAGGACCTCAAAAAATATCCACAAATAGGAAAAGTAGGGGAAGGGGATCAGAAGACTGTGTTCATGAGGAACTAGGTAAAATAAAAGTAAACAAAGTGATGAGGCTGGATGGAATACATCCCAGAATATTGAAGGAACTTGGGGAAGTTCTAGCGGCTCCACTGTCTGACCTTTTCAATGCTTCTTTAGAGTCAGGAGTGGTTCCAGAGGACTGGAGAAAGGCACAAGTGGTCCCTTTACACAAAAGCGGAAATAAGGATGAGGTTGAGAACTACAGGCCGGTTAGTCTGACCTCTTTGGTGAGTAAATTAATGGAAAAGCTGCTAAAACAGAGGATAGGAGGTTTCTGGAGTCTAATGGATTGCAGGATCTGAGGCAGCATGGTTTTAACTAGGGGCTGGTCTTGACAGACAAATCTTATTAATTTCTTTGACTGGGTGACCAGAGAGTTGGACTGAGGGAGAGCCCTAGATGTGGTGTACTTAGGTTTCAGTAAAGCCTTTGACACCATTCCACAATGATGACTTATAAATAAATTGAGCATCCTAGGAATAGACCCTAAATTGACTGACTGGGTTAGAAATTGGTTGAGTGGGAAGCGACAAATGGTACAGGTAAATGGAGCTCACTCTGAGGAGAAGGATGTTAACAGTGGTGTGCCACAGGGATCTTCCTTGGTCCGATTCTTTTTAACATTTCTGTTGGTGATATTGCAGAAGGGCTGTCAGTTAAGGTTTGCCTCATTGCAGATATTTCCATAATCTGCAATAGAGTAAGCACCCAGGAAGGAGTAGATAACATGAGGAGGGATTCCACTAAGCTTGAAGAGTGGTTGAGAATTTGGCAGTTGAGACTTAAAGCTAAAAAATGCAGGATCATGCATTTGGGCTGCAAAAATCCAAGAAAGCGGTACAGAATAGGGGGTGAACTACTTCTGTCCATGAAAGAAGAACTGGACCTAGGCGTGATTGTTTCTGAGGATCTTAAAGTGGCTAAACAAGTAGAAAAGGTGACGACAAAAGCCAGAAGGACGCTTGGATGCATGAGGAGAGAAGTGGCCAGCAGGAAGGAAGTGATAGTGCCTCTGTATATGTCTTTGGTGAGATCTCATTTGGAGTATTGTGTGCAATTCTGGAGACCACATCTTCAAAAGGATATAAAAAGGATGGAGTCTGTGCAGAGGGTGGTTACCAAAATGGTCAATGGACTTCATCATACGTATACTTTGGAAGAAACGTGGGAGAGAGGAGATATGATAAAGACGTTTAAATACTTCCATGGCATAAATGCACAGGAAGCAAGCCTCTTTCAATTGAAAGAAAGCTCTGCAATGAGGGGGGCATAGGATGAAAGTGAAAAGGGATAGACTCAGGAGTAATATGTGGAAATATTTCTTTATAGAAAGAGTGGTAGATGCATGGAACAGTCTCCCAGTGGAGGTAGTAGAGATCAGGACAGTAGCTGAATTCAAGAAAGCATGGGGCCAATATAGAAGATCTCTAAAAGAAAAAAGGGACTAAAGTAGTTGGTATGGAAGAACTGACTGGACAGGCCTTATGATCCTTTTCTGCTATCATGTTTCTATGTTTCAATTGGCTACGGGGGTCATTCAGTACAGAAAATAGCAGGGATGGATGTGCTATTCGCTCCCCTGCCACCCCGGCTAATGCCTCCCCGTGCGAACAGCTCATTTGTACAGGGAATCTGAGATAGGGGCAAGAGGGGGCGGTACTGAGGCAGAGCATGGGTGGGGCATGGGCAAACCACGGCTCCGGACATACAGGGCCGATTCTGAGGTTGGCCCTGTATGTCCGGGGCTGTGAACATGGGCGGGGGACTTATTCCACTGCAGAGGTGGAATAAGTCCCCCTGGACGTTGGGGGATCCTGAAGCTGAACTGGGACAAAAAGGTAGGGGGTGCAGGATGATCCCTGCTGCTAGACCCTGGCCATCGGAGGCCGGAACGAGGGAAAGGAGAATATCTGTGGCAGCCGGTATTTGCGGCTCCATTTAGGAGCCTGACTGAGGTAGCCGGGGATCTGCTGGGTGTGCGGGCCGACCATAATCGGGATCCGGCCTGCATGTTCAGGCTGGAGACCTGATTCTGATCCCACTGGCACATCTAGCCCCCGCGGGATCAGAATCGGGCCTACTTTTGGGCATTCCACTTCTGATTGGCCACACAAGGGGCTGGACAACCGTCAGAATGTGCCTCCATGTAAATTGCGGCTGTGCCAGACTCCACCCCTGAATGTGACTGTACATAAATTCCATGTGCGTATTCACCTTCTTGGCACCTCGCACACTTTTATGCATGCAACCTTTAGGATCGTTTTATAACAGCCCTTTGATGCATATAAAAGGCTTTTATGCACAAAAAAATCCTTTAGAAAATTCCCCCATATTGCATAAAAATAGGGACCGTATGTTCCGAGCTCCTACTTTTATGTACTTATACCCCTGGGTGATTTTACAAGTACTTAACTGTATTGTAACATGCAAAATCCTGTTCTGTACACTCAAACCACTAAGAAAATTATCCCCATAGTGTTACAAAAATTCACTCAGTCCTAACCGTTGGTTAGAACCATCTGGTACCTGAGAGAGGAAAGCATAACTGCAAAGACAGAGAGCTTTAGGCAAGAAGAGAAGGGTGAGAGACAAGAAGTGCTCATTCCAGAGGTGGCATACTTAGAAATTCTCTCTCATGCAGGAGTGTGAGGACACTGCTTCCCCTTCACACATCGTAGCACCGGCATAAGCTGGTGATGTTCCACTCCTCCCACCTCCCTTTCCAGATAATGGAATACCTGAGTACCAAAATATACCGAGACTAATAGAAAACAGAAGGCTGCAGTTCTTCTGCAGACCTCACCCGTTTCTGTTCTTTTCATGAAGACTGACTTTTGAAACTGTATGTAGAGAGACTCATAATATTTTCTCAAGAAGGGCAACTACTGTACAAGGCTCAGTTTGTGTGACCAACCTCCAGCCTGGGACCATAATTTCCAAGAGCATTGTACTCAGCTCATCATACTTTATAGCAGCATGAAAAAGGGGGGGAAGACAGGAGAACAACAGGTCTCAGAACCTATGGGGATTTCGCGAGGATAGCAATTTCCAAGTACTAACGCCCCTTAGGACATCCACCCTATCTCGCCTTCCCTCAACATCTGTTGCACACTCTTTTCTTTTTATCAGATTCTCCATATGAAACTCATGACTCTGAATATAAACACAACTAAATTAAGATACAGAAGGAAGAGGAGTTTTTTCGGGTCGTTGATGTTGAGGGGAGGTGAGATAGCATGGATGTCCTGTGGGGCATTACTACTTGGAAATTGCTATCCACATGAAATCCCGATAGGTTCTGAGACCCGTTTTTCTCCTGTCTTTCCCCCTTTTTTTCATGCTACTGTAAAGAATGGTGAGCTGAGCAGAGTGTTATAGTCTTTAGTATTGACTAATCAACACACACTCTGAAAGTGACCATTATTATTGTTGTATGTCAAAGAGCATTGGACTGTTCAAACAGTACAGAAACTTTTGGAAGAGACATCGTGATTTTTCACAATGCTCTTGCAAGAAATGAAGTGAAATATGTCTCTCTGGCAGTACAAGTTGCTGTGGAGCTGACATGGTTTCACTCAATTGAAAGTCAAATGGAGTATGGTGACCGATAGCGCTCATATCCCGTGCATTCATCACATCATTGTAGCGTAGTCTGGTGAGACTTCTAAAACAGGTCAGTAGAATAATACAGAACCAAGTTAGACCAATAAAAAGATATCACCAATAACTTGTTTGTTGACCCCAATTTCTACATTCAAGTATATAAGCATTGCAATCACAATACTTTGCTAACAAAAAAACAACAAAAGCTATGGTATTTGTGAATCTTACGCAATCTTAAGAATAAAATGTTGAGCTATGGATTGGACTGTATGTTCTTGGAAAAGGTTCCTATTTGTGGAATTATGATGCTTCTCATTCTAGTATTTTGTATTAAGATATTTTTGGAACCCATTCCATTGGTCATATAATGCTCACTCGATTAAATAGTTATCTCCATTGCAACTGTAGTGCTCAAAATCCCAAATGAAGGCTTGGTGATTTCTCTAGAGCTGATAGATTGTGTACTTGGTCTATGCTGAATAAGGTGTTGGGCTCAGTTCATTCATTTGTGCTGAGGAAGTTGACTTTTAGTTGAAGGGTGAAAAGATTTGATGATATCATGGAAAAATCTGTACTGGGAAAGAGCTCTATGTCTTTGTCTCTCTCATCCTCATTGCAGTCACTAAACATTTCTCCCAGATCTTTTTCATCTTCATGTTCCCCCACCATAGACGTCAATATCATCTGTCTCCTGTATTCGAAAGGGAGGTCTGCATCCACCTCAGTTTCGGCTTCTGTTTTGGTGGTGATCTCTCCATCTATCATCACCTCTGCATCAGCCTTCTCCACATTAATTTTGTAATGGCTTGAAAGGTCATCCTCCATGTCTCCTGCTGATGCTTCCTTCTCTGGACTGAAGAGAACCATCAGGGCCTCCACAGGCTCAGTTTCTTCAGAAGAAACTGAAGGGGTGATTAATGCTTTTTGTACGGCAACCTGCGGAAAAAACATTGAAAGGAGATTATTACAGCACTCTCTTGCTAAGCACCAATTTCATGCATGGACAAGTTGACAACTGGATTTTAGTAACTTGCTTGGAGACTCTGACACAAGAAATGGACTCTTCAGTACTGTCCAGCTGGAGACACAAGCCAATGCAAGAAACCTGTTATAAAGCACTTTAGCTGCCTATTAATCCTCCCACTGAGAAAGATGGTTTTAGATATGTTAGCCATTCAACAAAATGTTTTTAAAAAATCCAGACAATCCAGTTTTCCTTATCATCCTGCTAGACCAGTCCAGAGGAGTGGGTTTTACTCCCCAGCCAGCAGGTAGAGTCAGTCTAGTCATCACTAGTACATAATCTGGTGCAGCGCTGAGAGAAGCCAGTATTGTCCACCTCCAGCAAGTGGCAAGATGTGCGGACTGGTGCAACAGTTCAGATAGGCCTGTCTCCCCTGGCCCAGATCATAGTCTTATGACCATGTTCTTGTGACAAGAAATTAGTCTTATGGCCATGCTCTTGTGACAAGAAATTGCTGTCAGAGAGGTTTACCAAGCCTAATCCAGATCCTTTTTGATAATCACTAATTGGACAACCAGGATCTAGATTAGGCTTGGCAAATGTCTCTGACAGCATACTTAGAATTTCTTTTTTTTTATTAGATTTTGATCAATTACAATAACCAAATAAGGTCAAGGACAATCAGAAAGAAAAAAAACACAATGCAGAAATACATATTATGGCAACAAAATATAGATAAAGTCCACATCAAGGGACCCAGCTAGGACCAATATTAATAATCAAAACTAGAATACAAATAAACAGCAAATAGGGCAGAAAGCCCACAATAGGAGGCCAATTTATAACTAAACACCCTTTAAAAAATATTTAGAATGTCTGACACAAGAACATGGCTAAAGAAAAGGCTTTGGAATAAATCTATAAATAAATAAATGCAGCAGGAGTCAATAGATTGACAAGATAAAAAAAATCCAGCTAGCATTTTCCATAGAGCTGCAGACTGGACAAACTTTGGGCTAATCAGGTAACAGAAAGAAGATCATCAGCAATATAAGAGCAGGTTAGGTAGAACCAGCCCCCATAAAGATCTGATGGCTTTTCTGCAAGATGCTTTCCTTCCAACCCCAAGGTTGCTAGTTTGAGGCCAGCCTGTGATGAAATTGGAAAGGAAAATGAATTTTCAGATTTAAAATGTTGATATTTCCCATGTTGTTTCAAATGAATGCACATCCCTACCTCATATGATAGAGAGGGCAATAAAAGCCCTTTCTTTGGGTAAAATAGTATTTATCCATGTAAATTGGAGTTTTGATTAATGTACAAACTGTCTGTGGGCTAAACAACACACATTGTTCAACAATGCGTGCATTTTAAACAGTGGACAAAAGAGACAGTCCTGAGGGGTGAAAATTGGAGCAACACAAAACTATGTGTGATTCTGCCCAGGGAACAATTAACCAAAGGTTTGCTGAAAGATGCAGAGACTGGTGTTTACTTCAATATTGGGAGGGAGTCATGAAATATAAATGACAAAACATGAAAATAGTAAACAATTAAGCCAGTGAAATAGGGCATTTAAAGGGGATTAAACCCTGCATTCCAGACAGTGTGTTTAAAATCGTAACCCTTTCCACTCAGTTGTCCAAGCCTGTGGGACATTTAAATTTTCCCATTCCAATCATTTGTCCCACCCTATGGGACATATGAATAACATGATAGTTTATGGCCCAAAATACAACATGTGTGGTTATTGTAGAACGTGTATGTCATATTGGTTGTAATTGGAGCAGTTTCTTGTTAAAATGTATTCCAATCTGGCATGAGCTACATAGAAAATGTATCCGAATGGAAAGTGTTAAGTGAACATGAAGGGCCCTGATGTGTTATTGCTTTTCTTGTTTCTTTGTCTATTGCAAAAGGTGTTGACGAATCAGTCTTGAATGTAGCTCCTGATAAAAAACAGTTTCCAAAAGCTATGCAAACTCCAGTTGGATTCCACAAAACACCCAAGCACCTGACTGCATAAGCAGGAGAGAAGATGCCCAAAGTGTCCATATTTCTGCCACTCACTCATCCATTAAGACCCATTGCTGTATTAATGCACTCAGGGACATTCGGCTATCACTTACCAGTTTTGGATCAGCAACAGGAAACTTCGTAGCATTGCTGTCATAAGGGTCCGGCACCACAGGACATAGTCTTCTCTTTACTCTTAAAGATGGTTGTTAAATTAATAAACACAAACTCATTAGAGATTGAAGAAGCACAGTGAAGGAATCTCACATTCGACCCTAAAAGATGTTAGGGTCAATATTCAAAAGCATTTAGCCAGTTAATTCATCCAGTTAGAAGTACCAGCTAACTGGAAAAACCCTGCTCTGCCCAATATTCGGCAGCACTAACCGGTTAGTGCCACTGAATATTCCCAAAAATGACTTTAGAAACATGTGGTCAGTTTCGAGGTAGTGGGCAAAACTGGGGCGGTCTCGATGACTAATGAATTAGCAGCAATATTCAGCCCACTAACAGGAGAGCTAAAATCCCAAATTTAGGGCAATAAGTGGATTTTGATATCCAGTTAATGGCAGAAAATTGTCATTAATTGGATAGCGAAATTGTATCTGGCGAAACTTGATATTTCGTGCCAGATGCTAGATAGGCTCCAGTGCTAAATATTCAGCCATGACAGTCAGGCGCTTTAGCAGCACTGACCATTACTTTCTGAATATCTACCCCATTGTTTATTGGAAGATATACGCTAGAGTTGCCTTCAAGCTTCATAACATAAGACACTGGCAAAGTCAGTCCTGATTTGGCCCTATTGCATGCAGGGAAGTGTAGTTCCAGTTCCTATAAAACAAGTCAGAACTACAAATCTGCTATTGCTGAAACAAACATGAAGTTAAGGAACTTGTCTAAGAAAAGGATACTCCAGCACTGGGGAGCAAGTAGATTTTAGGATGGTTTCAGAGGGGGAATACTGACAAGATGACTTAAATAAGGCCTTCAATATTGCCTTTTATTTGGAATTCATAGCAATATAATAAAATATGTGGGGATAAAGAAGGTAGGCTAGGAGTCAGAATGTAAAAAGAAAAGCTGGTCCTGGCACACTGATGTTTTCAGAAGATGCAAACAAGTTTTTGGACTGATATTCAAAACCCTTCGCCTGCTGGCCAACGGGAGGCAGGTCGGCTGTTGGTGCCCCCTGCAATATTCTGTGGCACCATCTGGATAGTACCACTGAATATTCCCACAGACCACCCCAGGATTATCCAATTAGTGCAGGGATAATTTGGGAATGGAGCATGGGTGGTGTCGGCTGGATCCAGTTAGCAGATTTTCAGTAGGCACCGGTCATGGAAAGCTGGTTTAAGTTGCAGTCTGGATAAGTGCAGATGGAAAATCCGCTATCCAGCTAGGTGTCGAGACTTATCCAGGCACTGCCGCTCAGCCGTGATATTCAGAGGCAGCTCTTAGCTAGAAACTGCCTCCGAATTTCCCCCCAATATTTAAGCACCATAGCTTCTAAAGAAGGTTATTAGGCAGTCTGAAGAAAGGTATTCACCTCTTTTGCTCAGAAACTATTCTCTCTAACGCAAGAACTATTTAGTGTAACACAGAAAGGGCTAAGAAAAGCCACAGACTACATCTTTCTTTTGGGGGGGCAGGAGGTATAGGGGGTACCCTATAGCAGATTCCATACCAGTCTAATAGGGGTGTAATGTATTTACAGCACACTACTCACTGTTTTCTCCCCCTGTAGAGTCCTCCAGTGCCCAAAATAGCAATTACTATGATTATGACCACTGGAATCCAATCAGGAAAGCTCTCATCTAGGAAAAACATGGTTTTCTTTAGCAGCTTCCAACAAAACAAGCTTTTAACAATCATGAAAACTGCATCAGGATAGATCATATCTGAAGGGATCTACGTGTCTTGGAAGCTCATATAAATGATATATGTGGAATTTTCTTACCATGGTCCAGAAACAGATAGAACCACCAGGTATACAGAATTTTTCAGCTTTAGGTCGTCTGTTCCAGTTTATTCCAGCAATATATAGTTACAGTTACGGTTTATTAGATTTGATATACTGTCCATTGTTATGCATATCTAGGCAGTGAACACTAAAATACAATGTAAAAATAGAAAAGAAAATAAAACATAAAAACAAACTACAAGAAGCAGACAGGGAGGTGAAGCACAACAGAATGGAGGATTGAGAGGAGGGGGAGGCCTAGATTACAGCAAAAACAGCACAATTGTAAACAGAGAACACAAAAGGAGGGGAGGAAACAACAGACAAAAACCAAGACGAGACAAGTGACTCAAACAAACCTACAGTGCAATACTGAGAGATGCAACCACCAGCAGGCCCCAAGAAAGTTAAGAGGACCAAAATCAGCAGGGGGCAGCCAAAGAGAAGGACTGAGTGAAAAGGTAATCCCTGAACTGAGCTTTGAAGCATGAGAAGGAGAGCTGACAGTGAAGGGAGTGGGGAAGAGAGTTCCACAGCCTGAAAAGCAGAGGAACGAACTACAGAAGAACAAACTTGTCAGTGACCATGGACAACCAAGAGATTCTGTGAAGCAGATCTGAGGACACATGAAGGGACATAAGACACCAGGAATTGGGATAGGAATGAAGAGTTACTGGAATACAGAATATGAAACATAGAAATATGATGACAGAAAAAGACCACATGGCCTATCTAGTCTGTCCTTCCATAACAACAACTACAACAGTCCCCATTTTACCTTTAGAGATCCTCTGTGTTTGTCCCATGCTTTTTTGAATTCAGTTACTGTCCTCATCTCTACCACCTCCACTGGGAAACTATTCCACGGATCCACTGCTCTTTCCGTAAAGAAATATTTCCGCATATTACTCCTGAATTTTATTTATTATTTATTTTTTATTTAATACACACTTATATACCGCTGCTTCCAGCGATCAGCAGCGGTTTGATTCTTCTTTTGGGGGGTGTCAAATCAGGACTGGGAGGGTACAGTAAATATATAGATCTGATGGGAGGTCACAGCACACAGGGTTAGTGTCTTGGGGGAAGAATTATACATATTTACATTTATACATACATATTTACACATTTCTAGTTGGCAATTGTACATTTACACCTTTTTGGATTACACATTTTTACATATTTACATATTTGGATTACACATTTTGGACTACACATTTTACATATTCATAGTCATGGCTGATTGTAGTAGCATTTGAAAAGGTGGGTTTTTATCTCTTTCCTGAAGATTGTAATGTCCGTGATTAAACGCAGCTCAGAAGGGAGTTGATTCCATATAGTTGGTGCAGAGAATGAAAAGGCACTGCGAGATGTACTTGTTTTCACAGTTCTGATGGTGGTGGGGACCTGTAGGGTGCCCAAGTTGGTAGCTCTTCTGTCCCTATTTGCAGATTGTGTGCTGATAAGTGAGGCCAGGAAAGAGGGGGCTATGTTGTTGATAAGTTTGAATGTGCTTACTAGCATCTTGTACTGTATCCTAGCTGCAATTGGAAGCCAATGTAGGTCGATTAATATTGGGGTGATGTGTTCTGAAATGCTTGTACCCATTATGATCCTGGCAGTAACGTGTTGGGCCATCTGAAGGATATTTAGTGATTTCTTGGGCAGACCTTGTAAGATGGCAT
Source organism: Ichthyophis bannanicus (assembly GCA_033557465.1). NCBI lineage: Eukaryota > Metazoa > Chordata > Amphibia > Gymnophiona > Ichthyophiidae > Ichthyophis > Ichthyophis bannanicus. The sequence goes on from CM066039.1 coordinate 257,050,946, forward strand.
TACAGTAGTCCAGGTGTGGCATAATGAGTGCTTGAGCCACGGACCAGAAGTCACTTGGTGCTATTATCTTCCTTAGAGGTTGTATCACTCTAAGGGCTATGTTTACTAAACGTGAATAACGCGCGTAGTATGACGTTAACGACCGTAAGTGCCGTATAACGCGCGTACCGACGCGCTAACGACCGTTAACGTCATACTACGCGCGTTAACCGTAGTTAACGATCGTAAAGCTCCGCGGCGCGTTAAAACAGCGCAGAAGGTGGAGAGTGGGCGGAGAGAAGGGGTCAATGGGCGGAGAGTGGGCGGAGAGAGGCTCCCCTCATACTAACGCGCGGAGTGTCAGAGCTCACTTCCAACGCAAATGAAAACCTGTCGTTAAAGGCATTAAAGGGAAGAGAAACCATTTACGTCAGCAATGTACAGAAAACCGGGGAAACCCACAAACGTGAGCAGTGTGATACATGTGCACAGAACAAAATATCACATAAAACGTTAAAATGACCACAAGAAACATTTTAAAAAGCAGAATTCAGCTGGGCAACAGTGATAGCAATGGGCAACAAGGAACAACACTCCCTGGAAAGCACCAAAATAAAGGAAATGATGTGTGGAAGGGTCTACGCTCCGCAGACCCTTGCAAAGAGCATTACATTGTAAAGGAGCTGTCCTGGGTGTGTGGTGTAATGTTTCCCAATGATATCATTGTTGCCCAGCTTGGTTATGGGTGTGTGCCCCTTTTGTGAGGTCATTTCTGCGGTTTATGTGCACCTTTGTCTGCATACAAGGTAAATGAGGCCACAGTAAACTTGTTGCAGAGCAGGGTTTCTGACTCGTCAGGCCGGTTTAACTAACTCCAGGGACTGCACTGTCTCTGTGGCCACAGTGTGGTGCAACAGACACAGCCAGTGCCTGTAAGACCAGAGGGTCACAGGTTCAAATCCCAGTTGGGGCTCCTGCCAACCCAGTCCCCATAGTTTTACCCACCACTAAACAGTGATAGTAAAGACACTCCTGTAGTGCAGAGAACATACGCATGGCCTATATTTTACCACACCAAACACAGACACCAGAAACAGGCACATTACCTATAGCAGAGTCCCGCAAATGCAGTCCTGGAGGGCCCCACAACATTCCGGTGTCATGCTGCCTCTAATAAAGATGCCTGTGCTGCATAGCTATGCACCACCCCCATGGTATGCAGATGTAGCTCATGCATATTATGAGAGACAGCATGAAAACCCGAACAGTGTGTGGAACACCAGGACTGGAGTTGGGGAACTCTGCCGTAAAGCAGCAGCCAACAGGGCCACACACCCACCCACAGGCCCCATTGGCCAATGCCAGCTGGAGAGGCAAGACATTGGGCCCTGCCTGTATCTCCCAATACTAGCAGTTGCATACCTTAGCAATGCCACCCTACACCTGGGTATATGGTACACAGCTATCAAACGTTTCCTCTGATAACTGGCAGATATCAATTCCTACGTTAAGCACATTTTGCTCATTGAGCTCCACCATAACAATCATTCTGATGTCTGCGGTGTGTGCTGCAGGTCTGGTCTCTGACAGTGTTCACCACCCTGGGGAGTGACCCCCCAACAGTCTTGTGTACCATATCCATGCCTGTACTATGCCCAGGACTGGTGTGGTGGGTATGGCTGCTGACCACCTCTATAGTAGCACAATGCTGGCATAGGTGTGGGGGTGGCTGTCTGTCTATCCAGTGTGTGGTGGCTGCAAACACCTTCAACAGCCCACACTGCCAGCACTGTTGCCAGTATTGGGCTGCCAATGTGCATAATGAGGAGCAAGGTACCATGGGTATAGGCCGGACAGGGTGGCCTGGCCAGGGTGCATCTGCACAGGGCATAGGGCAGTGACAGGCACATTGTAGTGCCCGGCCACCAACTACACAGACAGGGTGACCTCAGTATATCCTGCTGAGAGATCACTCTCACCCTGACTGTGCAGTGACCACAGCATGGCTAGGCACTCCCATAGTGCTATCTAGTATTTCTCTCATGTGATACATATGGGTTTTCTGTCTGGGGCCCAGTCACTGATGTATCTGCTTGCTGTGTATGCTGACATCCCAGTTCTGGGTGCAGGCATCTCCACTGGGCACTAGCAGACTGTTTGCAGCTGGTAGGTGTTGTGATGGAGTGGCTTGCAGGGTGCAGTGGCTGATGGCTTGCACCAGGGGAATATCAGATAGTGGTGGGGTGCAGCATACCATATCCAGGCCTAATGTCTGTCTGCTATTGTGTTATGGCTGTGTACAGAGCTGCATTGACTGCCCTGTGGGGTGTCTGTTCCCCAGCAGGACTAGGGTTCATGTTCCCCTCTACTGCCACTGTTGCAGCACGGTAGACTGTGGATCTTTTGATAGGAGACCCTGTTTGCCTCCCTCAGCCCTGGGGGAGGGGTGTGGTGGTGGTGCATGGGGGCTGTACCTGACTGAAACAGACAGAGATGTCCAAGGTGTTCCTGCAGAAACTACCTATCTCACACAGTAACACTGCTTTGGACCTGCGCCATGGCCGGTGCTGTGGACCTAGTGCTGGGCGCCTCACTGCACCCTCAGGGTGAGCACAGTACCCGCACAATGTGACGGTGTGTAGCTGCTCTGTGCCAGTACAACACACAGTCGGTACCCCCTACCAGGCCGAGGTGCTGTGGGGGTGCATTCCCCATGGTGTGTATCTGTGGACAGCTGCTTTGCATGTGCAGTGCATCATGGGTGTGACTGGCCCAATCCAACCCTGTGAAACACCAGCACCTGCTCACAGGCTCTGCTAAACCATAGGCCATCACACGTACATCTGTTAGCATAATGCATAGGTGCAGGACACCCTACAAAGTCTGTAATATAAGATGCCCACACTGGTAAAAACACACGTACCCACGCACGTAAACAAACACGTACCCACGCACGAATGTACGCGCGTAGCTACGCACGTACCAACGTACGTGGCTAGGCACATTCCGAGGGTCTTTTTCTGACACCAATACTCAGCGTAACGAAAAGCATGCCTCCTCTTTCCTTCTGTAATGTACAGGGTGATGCCTGAGACAGCCTTCTGTGTTAGGCACACTGGGGGCTCGAACCCATGCTGCCTGTAACAGCGGTCAGTACCGTAACCATTGTGCTACAGCTCTGTTTCAGTGCTTTGTGTCTGTACGTCTTCTTATGATTAACGCGCAGTAACGTGGCACGGCGCCCGGTAACGCTCGTTAATTTTGCTAACGCGCGGTAGTGGTAACGATGTACCGCCCATGTCCTTATTTGGGGTTTCTTTCACTACCGCGGCTCCTACCGCGAACTGCACTAACGCGATTTAGTAAACAGACCCCTAAGTTTATGGAAGATGGCTTTGTTTGTTTTACGTAGGTGAGCCTCCATTTTTAGATTGCAGTCGAGTGTGACTCCTAGATATTTGATTTCAGCCTTTGCTTTGTACGTGTTATTGCACAGGGTGATTGTATCAGGGGGCTTGAAGTTCAGTTTGCTGGATATATACATGACCTCCGTTTTTTTGTGGTTAATCGTCATGTTATTTTTCTGTAGCCATAGCAACATTTCATCCAGGCAGCCTTCGAGCTGTGTATAATTGGGGTCAGTGGTGTCCAGTTGTGTGTAGAGCATAATATCATCGCATAGATGTGGTAGTTGATGCTATGTCTTTCAAAAATGCCGCAGAGGGGTTGCATGTAAACGTTGAACAGCAGAGCCGAGAGAGCTGATCCCTGGGGTATGCCCTGTGTTTGAGAGAACGGTTCAGCTTGTTCGCCATTGAATTGTACTTGAGGCCTTCTGTTCGATATGTAGGAGGAGAACCATTTGAGGGGGGTTCCCACAACTCCTATGGATTCCAGTTTGTTAAGGAGGATCCCATGATGTACGGTGTCAAAGGCTGCGGAGATGTCAATGAAAATGAGTATAAACATTTTCTTTCTGTCTTCTAGTCCTTTGAGGAGGTTGTTCATTAGCGCTATCAACAGTGTTTCAACTCCATGATTTCTTCTGAACCCGTATTGTTGTTTGTCTAAGGTATTATGTTCATCAAGGTGATCTTGGAGTTGTAGGAGTACCGCCTTTTCAATGATTTTTGCCAGGAATGAAATGCTGGATATGGGGCGGTATGAGGTCGGGTCTTCCTTGTTGAGAGAGTTGTTTTTTAGGATTGGCCTTATTATAGATCTTTTTAGTTGGTCAGGCATTATTCCTTGACTTAGCGACTGGTTTATAATGTGGGCTATTTGCTGGTTGATCTCTTTTTTTGCCGCTTTGATCCATGCAGTTGGGCAGGGGTCGAGTGGTGAGGTGGTGGTATTTATGGAGGTTAGAATGTTGGTGGTTTGTTGTTCATCCATGTTGTAGAATGCGCTCCAAGTTAGTTCTTGCTTCACTTTTGTTCTTTGATGTGGTGTGCCTGCATCGAACATGGGGGTGGTGGTAGTCAGCTTGCTTGCATAGTGATTTGCCAGTGTTTGCGGATGGATGGGGCTATCTTGATGTTCTGGTAGCGCAGTTTTGGTAAGCGATTTTACTAGTGCAAAAAGTTCACGTGGTTTGTTGATGGCTTTGTTTAGGATGTTGGTATGGTGTACCCTCTTTGCTGTATTTACTTCTTCTTTGTATTTTGAGAGGAGATTAAGGTACACAGTTCTGAGTTCGGTGGATTTGTTGTGTCTCCATTTTCTCTCGTGCTTCCTGAGGTCTCTCTTCATCCTGGTCAATGTTATGGTGTACCAAGGTTCTGTTGGGTGTTTGGATGTGTTTGGTGCCTGATTCCCTTTGGGGATCGCTATGGTCTGAATTGCGGAATCCCAATTGCTTGTTAAATCATTGAGGTCTGTTTTTCCCAGGTCTATGTGGGATTTGATAGTATTGATGAGACCTTCCATGTCTGGTTTGTTAAATCTACGTTGCTGGTGTGATACCCTTTTACTTTTTGTGTCCTTAGTCCAGTTCGGAAGCTTTATCCGTATATTGATTTGGTGGTGGTCTGACCAGGGTAGTGGTTTGATCTCTATCAGGGGTTTCTCATCATTGTCTTGGTCTCCTTTGGGTGTGAAGACCATGTCTAGTGTGTGGCCTTTTTCATGGGTGGGTTCTGTTATTAGTTGCTGGTACCCTAGCTGGGTCATAGCTTCTAGGAAGGTGTTTGCAGTCGTGGCTGATGTTGATGCTAGATTTAGGTCTCCTAGTATTATCTGGAATTTTTTAGATTGTGTTGATGAAATCGTTTCCAATGCTGATGCAAGTATCTCATGATGCGGCGTGGGGGGTCTGTATAGCAAGCAGATGGATAATGCTGAGTTTTCTACCTTGAGTAAGTCTATGTCCGAGTTTGAGTTCTGATATGTGCTTGCAAGTTTCAGATTGTCTTTTGCTATCATGAGGACCCCTCCGCCTTTCTTGTGGGATCGGGGACAGTTGTACAGGTTGTATCCAGGTTTGCTGATCTGGTTCAATATGACTGCATCTGTTTCGGTGACCCATGTTTCCGTTATACATAGGATGTCCGGTTGTTCGTCTGTGATGATGTCGTATATTAGGTGGGTTTTGTTCCTGATTGAGCGAGCATTTATGAGGATGATATTATAGGCTTCTTGCAGGGCCGTCGTAGCATTAGTGTTTTGTGATGTCCCTTGGTTGATTGGGCGGGGCAATGCTGCTTTGGGCTTGCGGTGTCTCCGATTTCTCGTAGAAGTTTTAGTGGATGGCCTGTGATTGGGTGTGTGGGTTACAATCTTTCCCGTGAAGTAGTAAGGTGCGAGTATGAGTGGTTGTGGGGTTTGTATGGTGTAGAAGAGGTAGAATGGGGGGTAAAGGTGTGGGATGGTTTGGTATCGGTTTTGATTGAATGCGTAGGCAGGGATTAGTGTGAACAGGTATATCCCTACGTACCAGATTAATGCCTTCATTTTTCTGCAGGGTGGTGTAACTCTGCGGTGCCCTATACTCTGACTGCTGTGTTTTTATACCTGGTGGTTGGATTTGCAGCCTTAACAACAGTATAGCTTGTAACATTTAGTTAGTACCAGCAATTTATCAACTGTATCCAGTGTTAGTAGTAGCAAGATATTTCGCAACATTAGCAATGGTAAAAATATCAATATTGGTAATATTTGTAATTATAAAAAACAAGACTAGTATACGTAGGGGTAGGTGTGCCTGTTAAGGTCAACAATATTGGCAACAAACCTCATGGTGTAGCTACATCAACTTCATCAGATTGTACAGTCAGATCTTAAGTGTCAGTTTGGTTTGTAGGGTTAGTTATTGCTAGCTGGTCTATCTCTTAGAGGATGACTTACGTGGCGCTTTACCTTGGCGCGTCGCTTTGGGTAGTTCGATGTTGGAGGTGTCGATCTCCCGCGTTGTGCACGAACTCAACCCGGTCCTGGGGGTTTGAGGTGCGCCTAGATACGGTGTCGGCGAGCTCGTACCCGGCCTGGGGAGCTCCAGCCTTGGCTTACTGTGATCGTGTTACAGTCTTTTCTTGTTGGGCTCCCTCGTTGCTCTTTCTTTCAGCGTGTTCGGCCATGCAAACGGCCAACGCCTAAGGGCCACGCCAAAGGGCCCTCAGGCGCGGGCCCACCAGGCGCAGGCGCGCCCAGTAGGGACGCCGCTATTTAGGCAGGCTAGCTGGGCGGGCTCTCCAGCTCCCACTGCCCGGATTGGGCAGGATCACCCCACTGCCCCGATAGGGCAGGAGTTTAGGCAGGGAGATGCCGGGCAAGCAGGCAGCAAAGCGGCTCCCTCTCTGTAGGGACGCCGCTATTTAGGCAGGCTAGCTGGGCGGGCTCTCCAGCTCCCACTGCCCGGATTGGGCAGGAGCACTCCCACTGCCCCGATAGGGCAGGAGTTTAGGCAGGGAGATGCCGGGCAAGCAGGCAGCAAAGCGGCTCCCTCTCTGTAGGAACGCCGCTATTTAGGCAGGCTAGCTGGGCGGGCTCTCCAGCTCCCACTGCCCGGATTGGGCAGGAGCACTCCCACTGCCCCGATAGGGCAGGAGTTTAGGCAGGGAGATGCCGGGCAAGCAGGCAGCAAAGCAGGCAGCAAATCTATCTCCCTTCACCCTCATCCCATGTCCCCTCGTAGCAGAACTTGCTTTCAATTGAAAGAGGCTCTCTCCCTGAACATTTATGCCACGGAGATATTTAAACATCTCAATCATATCACCTCTATCCTGCCTTTCCTCTAAGGTGTACATATTAAGATCCTTCAGTCTGTCCTCATATGCTTTATAATGAAGACCACTAATCATTTTAGTAGCCACCCTCTGCAACGACTCCATCCTGTTCACATCCTTTTGAAGGTGCGGTCTCCAGAATTGCACACTATACTCCAAATGAGGTCACACCAAAGACTTATACAGAGGCATTATCACCTCCTTTTTTCTGCTAGCCATTCCTCTCCGTATGCACCCAAGCATCCTTCTAGCTTTTGCCGTCGCCTTTTCTACCTGTTTAGCTACTTTAAGATCATCAGACACAACCACGCCTAGGTCCCGCTCTTCTTTAGTGGACAAAAGTACTTCACCCCCTATACTATATTGCTCCCTTGGATTGCTGCAGCCCAAATGCATGACCTTACATTTTTTAACATTAAATCCCAGCTGCCAAATTCTAGACCATTCTTCAAGTTTAGCTAGATCCCTCCTCATGTTATCTACATCTTCCTGGGTGTCTACTCTATTGCAGATTTTGGTATCATCCGCAAAGAGACAAACCTTACCTGAAAGCCCTTCCGCTATATCACTAACAAAGATGTCAAAAAGAGTCGGACCAAGGACAGATCCCTGGGGTACACCACTGATAACATCCTTCTCCTCAGAGTGAGCTTCATTTACTTGTACTCTTTGTCACCTCCCACCCAACCAATTTCTAACCCAAGCAGTAACTTTAGGGTCCATCCCTAGGGTGCTCAGTTTGTTTATAAGTTGCCTGAGAGGAACAATGTCAAAGGCTTTACTGAAATCTAAATACACCACATCTAGGGCTCTCCCTCGGTCCAACTCCCTGGACACCCAGTCAAAGAACTCAATCAGATTTGTCTGACAAGACCTGCCTCTGGTGAATCCATGCTGCCTCGGATCCTGTAATCCGCTGGACTCCAGAAACCTCACTATTTTCTCTTTCAGCAGCGTTTGTGAGAGTAAGGAGTTTGTTGAGGATGCGATAGGTAACAGGTAGCCAGTGTTGAATGATAAAGAGAGGGGCAACACAATTGAATTTACAGGCACCATGCAGACGTTTAATTGCAGTATTCTGAAATCTCCAGGAACAAGCAGGAATGCAGTCTTCACATATGTGTGACATCGATACTGAAGGAGCCCGTGCAGGAACAGTCCCCAGAGTCCAATAGGAAAGCCTTTGGGAGCATCCCACTGCACCTGCATTGCTGCCTTCCTGCCTTCCCAACTCAGTTCTTCATTTTTCGTGGAGCCAGCAGGAAGCAAATCCAGTCACCACAGAAAATTCTTTAATCCTTTAATTCTTTATTTTTTGTGGTTTGTATCTGCCTTCCCGTCGATGCCAGAACCAACCCTTTTAGAACTTTTCTTCCAACTCATCAACACCATTTTAGGCCTTAAGCCTTCCATTTTGTCTACTGACACTATGGACAAACCAGCTAATGGTTGTAAGAAATGTTCTAAGTGTAGCAGAACCATCTTTGCTACTGATACCCACGACTGGTGTCTTAAATGCCTTGGACCCGATCTCCAGCCATCAGAATGTCCTCTGTATGAAGATGACAAAGAGAGGCCTTCAGAATCGAGCCGCAAAGTTAGGATCACTCTTTGCCTCAGATGCGGTTTCTTTGGCACTGACATCGAGGGCATCCTCTTCCTCTCATGGATCTCAGGTATCGAAACATAAGTCTTCTTCGAAGACTGGCTGCCCCCCCCCCCTCCCCAAGGGTAGATCTCTTTCTAAGCACTGTGATGCCTCGAGGGTTGCCAGGAGGTGGATCGGTCAGCCAAATAACCCCGACAGGTGGACCTTTTCTCCAAAGCCATCGAGGGGTTCCAGGATGCTCCCGAGGCCTCTACCTATGGAGAGCTCCTGGTGCCATGCTCTGGGATGGTAGCACATATCTCCAGCACTGATACCCAAGCATTGGCAGGATCTATGGATCAGTGTATCCTCGCCATAAAGTGGAACTTGGCAGCTCTTCTAGCAGCTTCAGTTCTGGTAAAGTCCTTACCGGTGGTACCGCCGACACCGGCACTGTCCACGGTTCCGATGCAGACCGCATCGGGTTATATTTAATTTTAATTAACAGATTTTTTTTTTAAATTAACAGATTTTTTATATACCGCTCCTTCCATTGATCAGATGCGGTTTACATGGAACAACAGTAAACAGGGAGAGCTGTTTATACAGATAACAAATTGGAACTTACATTTAACAATTAACAAATTGTGAACTATGTACAAAGGAACAGAATTAAACTATATACAGAGGTATTTGTTATTCGTTTGTCATCAAAACATTGTTTTAGGGCTTCAGTACTTCATTCCTTTTCTGGAAGAATTATATTAGCTGGAAAAGGACTATCCTTTATCTAGTTGAGAGGTGAATTCATCAATTATATGCCACTTGCTGCGCTACCACCCATGAACCTCTAGTCCATTCCTGGGCATGAGGTATCGGTTAGGCAAGCCCCCCATTCCAATACCGACTTCACTCACTACCAGGCCTTGGCGGAGCAAGGACATCATTCACGCGGATACTTCGAGTCTTCCGATTCCAATTCTTCCAATAACGAATTCATCAATACCTGAAGATTACAAAGTCTTCCGGAAGACCCTTCCCCTTCACCAGAGTGGCATATTTTCCCTCCCGAGGATATGTCCTTTCAAGAATTTATTCAGGACCTAGCTAAGGGCCTTTCCGTTGCACAGACATCTGAGACGGAGCACAGAGTAGAGAAAATGGATATCCTCCAATACCCTACAGCTCCTAAGGAGGCGGCCACATTCCCGATTCACTGCATACTCCACGATCTCATGCTCTGGATGTGGAAAACGCCCTTACTATTTCTCCCCATACTCGACAACTCGATACCATGTATCGAATACCGAGTTGTCCCAGTTTTCAAAAGACGCAGCTTCCACATCACTCAATGGTAGTGGACTCAGCAATGCATCAATTCAAGAGTTTTAAGACGCATTCTTCTAATCCTCCAGGTAGAGAATCGAGAACTCTTGATGCTTTTGGACATAGATGTTTTCAAGCTTCCATGCTTTCAGCAGAATAAGTTCATACATACTCTACATGGGTATGTTCCTCAAAGAGGTTACCAGAGATCTTGAATCAATGGCCCCTCTTCTCCCTGATGACAAGAGGGCTGACTACCTCAGACATGCCCAGAAAGTTTCAGACATGCCCAGAAAGTTTCAGAGTTTGTCAATAGGGCAACCTTTGATTGTTTTGAGTTCACTAGCAGAGCCACTTCAATCTGCATTGGCGCACGCAAAATTGCTTGGCTTCAAGCATCAGATCTTGAGCAATGGGTTCAAGATAAACTAGGTAATATTCCTTGCAAGGTGAAAACCTATTTGGCAAAGACTGGCAGGATAAAGCTTCTCAGTTAAAATCTGAGACCACCACTCTCAATAGGCTGTCTAACCCTGTTATGAAGAAAGGAGCTGCAAAGAAAACTTTCTTTGGTAAGAAGAAATTTTACCCTTCTTACATCCCTGCTTCTCAATACCAACTTCAGTATACCCAAAAGAGACAACAGCCTCCCAAACAACAGAAGAAGCCACAGGCTCCTAAAGCTCAACCAGTTGCGCAGACCCAATCTGCACTTGTTTTTTTTTTACTTTTTCCTAGAGAACATAGCCACCCTGCCTCTGGAGAACCCCCACCCCCTCCACATAGCAGGCAGACTTTGTCATTATGCCCACAAGTGGCATCTCATCACCTCAGAGCAGTGAACATTAACCATAGTGAGAGAAGGGTACAGACTTCATTTACAAAACCTGCCCCCATCCACTCTAGTGGGGGAATATTAATCTCAACCTCCCCTCACTGCTCTCCTGCTACAGGAAGTGACTTCTCTTCTATCACAGGGTGCCATAGAAGAAGTTCCCTCATTCCAGGAAGAGACAGGTTTCTATTGTCTGTACTTTCTCATACCAAAGAAAAGCAGAGGGTACAGCCCCGTCCTTGACCTCAGGAACCTAAAGTTCCTAGTCCGCAAAAAGTTTAATATGGTCTCATTAGGGACCCTCTTGCCTTATCTCCAGAGTCATGATTGGCTCTGTTCTCTAGATCTAAAAGAAGTGTATACACATATCATCATTCATCCAGAACACAGGAAGTATCTACGCTTCATCTGTCAGGGAAAACATTACTAATTCAAGGACCTGCCTTTCGAACTCGCCTCTGCCCCAAGAGTCTTTATAAAATGCATGATGGTCGTGGCCGCATATCTAAGAACTCTGGGGATATTTGTCTTCCCTTACTTAGACAACTGGCTCATAAAGGCAAGCACTTGTCAGGAGGTTCAGCAATCCCTTCTTTGTACAATGCAAGTTCTGCAACATTTGGGATTTGTAATAAACCTTCCAAAATCCCATCTCACTCCTTCTCAAGCACTGGAGCTTAAAAGAGCCCTCCTAGACACTCAGCGGTCAAGGGCATTCCTACCCCAACCGCGCTGTTCCCATCTCCTTCAGTTGGCATTTCAGGCTTGTCTCAAAGATCACCTGACGGCCAGAGAGATGCTACAGCTTCTAGGTCATATGGCCTCAACAGTACACGTAATTCCATATGCCCACCTGCATATGCGTACAGCTCAATGGACCCTTTCTTCCCAGTGGAAGCAGGTCTCAGGGACAGGACCCAAGTCACTGCCCCTCTGGCTGCGTCCCTGCAATGGTGGTGTGCCCCAGAAAACCTCCTCATCGGGTCACCTTTTCAGATGCCTCCACATCAATGGACCCTGATAATGAATGCCTCCAAACTGAGGTGGGGGGCCCATCTGGGAACTCTCTCCACTTAGGGCCTCTGGACAGAACAGGAATCGCAACTCCAGATAAATCTACTAAAGCTTTGGGCTATCTTCAATGCCCTCAAAGTGTTTCTGGGTCATCTATGATGCCAGAGGGTTCTGGTCCAGATGGACAATCAAGTTGCCATGTTCTATGCGAATAAACAGGGAGGAACAGGCTCTTGGCCCCTCTGCGAGGAGACGCTTCATCTATGGTCTTCTGCCATTGCTTGTCACATAAACCTCCAAGTGGTGTATCTTCCAGGAGAGCAGAAGGTTTATGTTTATTCCGCAATTTGATATACCGCCCTTTATGACATGGTCTCCAAAACTGAACACAGTATTCCAGGTGAGGCCTCACAGGCAACCTGTACAGTGGCATAAGTACCTCTTCCTTTCTGCTGGTAATCCCTCTTTGTATGCAGCCCAACATCCTCCTGGCTTTTGCCACTGCCTTGTCGCACTGTTTTGCCACCTTGAGATCATCAGAGATAATCATACCAAGGTCTTTTTCCGGAACCATGCACACCAACTCCCCCCCCCCCCCCCATTGCGTACAGTTCCCTTGGATATCTGCTTCCTAAGTGCATGGCACTGCACTTCTTCACATTAAATCTTAACTGCCAAGCATTAGAGCATTCTTCCAGCTTTTGTAGATCTTTCCTCATGTTCTCCACTCCCTCAGGGGAGTCCACTCACATAAGTTTCTGTCATGGAAGGTTATCTTCCTTATTGCCCTCACTTCTGCTAGATGCATTAGTGAACTTCAGGCTTTAATGGCGGATCCACCCTACACCCGATTCCACCATGAGAAAGTTGTCCTTAGGACTCACTCCTATTTTATGCCAAAGGTAGTGTCTCCTTTCATTTGAATAAGTCAGTTTACCTTCCTGTATTTTTTGCTAGACGGCATATATCTAGGGCAGCGGCAACTCTGCAAACCCTTGACTGTAAGCATGCCTTAGCATTTTATCTACTAAGAACTCGAGAGCACCGAAGAGCTTCGCAGTTGTTCATTTTCTTTGACTCTAGTCACCTGGGGCTGCCAGCTTCTACACATACTCTCTCAAAGAAATAGCTAATTGCATCTCATTTGCTTATGATAAAGCAAGACTATCCCTTGAAGGTTATTTTTGCTGTTTTAGGGGAACTTTCCTTGAGCACAGTAGGTTGCTGAACTCCAGTAACCTCCTCAGGTTTAGAAACTGCTAACACCTAATCATGAGTTAGTGGGCCTGTTTCCTGAGTGCAGTTGAAGCCTGCATAAAAGGCTCCAGTGCCATGCCCTTTTGAGGCTTTCCTAACCAGGGCTCCACAGATCAAACAAACAATACCTAAGCTCCACGAACAGAACAATGGCTGGGAAAAATCGTATTGCTAAAGCTGTTGCCCCCGTTACAGCTTCTGCCTCGGTCCAGACAGAGGTCCTAATGCCAGTTGAAGGACTGGTTCCATGTGCAGGGTGCCTGCATGCTGAAGCTCTGAGGAAACAAGTGGAGGAACTCAGAGACGAGGTGGCGAGGCTGAGGAGCATTCAATGCTCCACTCCAATGCTGAGGAGCATTGGAGTGGAGGAGTGGCCTAGTGGTTGGGGCAAGGTACTTCGGGCCGGAAGGTCGGGGGTTCAAATCCCACTAGAGGACAGCAACCTTGGGCCGGAAGGACTGGGGTTTCTAGTCCCACAGGGTGCTCCTTGTGGTCTTGGGCAAGCCACTTAACCCTCCATAGCCCATGTTCCCTGTAAAATAGTTCTCTGTGTGCTGTGCTTTCCTGTCTAATCAATGTGTTTATACCTCAAAAATTTCCTGTCATGATTTGACAATTTCCAATCTGTAATCAAAACCGCTGCTGATCGCTGGAAGTAGCGGTATACAAATGTATACTAAATAAATAAATAAAAATAAAAAAATTCAAGACAGTGAGAAGTACATTGATGAGATGCTTCTTGCAGCAACCAGGCTCTCCAGCACAGGAGAAGATGGGTGCCAACAAAATGTCGATGGTTGGACACAAGTCACCAGGGCCTGCAAAATCACCAATCCAACTTCTCCAGCCCTTGAATTGAAGAACCATTATGCAGCCCTGGAAGTGGAGGAGGTGAAAGCATCCCTGGAAAGGGAAGAACCAGAGTTCAAGTACCCCAAAGTTGCGGAATCAGTGACCAGAAGGAAACGAAGGGTAGTGGTGGTTGGAGACTCTCTTCTGAGGGGTACTGAGGCGTCCATCTGCCGACCAGACTTGATGTCCAGAGAGGTATGCTGTCTGCCTGGTGCCAAAATCCAAGATGTTACGGAGAGTTTGCCGAGACTCATCAAGCCCACTGACTATTACCCAATGTTGCTAATCCATGTTGGAACAAATGATACTGCCAGGTATACCTCGGAACGTATCAAAAGTGACTTCATGGCTCTGGGACAGAGGGTGAAGCAGTTAGGTGCACAGGTGGTGTTCTCTTCAATCCTCCCTGTTGAGGGTAAAGGCCAAGGCAGAGAGGCTCGCATCCTGGAGATGAATGCATGGCTGCATGGATGGTGTCATTGAGAGCGTTTTGGTTTCCTAGATCATGGGATGCTGTTCCAAGGGTTGCAGAGCAGAGATGACATCCATCTGTCCAAGAAAGGTCAACGCATCTTTGGTAGTAGACTGGCTAATCTACTGAAGAGGGCTTTAAACTAGATTCGTTGGGGATGGGTGACGAAAGCCCCCAGGTAAGTGAAAGCCCCCAGGTAGGTGATACATTAAATACCTTTATGGAAATGGGTAACAGGGGTAACATATGGAAAGCAGTGTGTATTAATGCCCGTAGCATGGGAAATAAGATCCCTGAAGTTGAAGCTTTGGTGAGAGTGGCTGACTTGGATTTAGTGGCAGTTACAGAAACATGGTTCACAGAAAACCATGACTGGGATGTAACTATACCTGGCTATACTTTATTCAGAAAGGACAGGGTAGGAAGAAGGGGAGGAGGAGTGGCACTATATGTAAAAACTATTATTAAAGCTTTGGAATTACAGAGCTTAAAAGGGAGAGAAGAGGCATTGTCGGTTAAACTAGAAAGAGGGAAAGAGAAATCTTTTTGCATTGGTGTGATTTACAGACCTCCCTCACAAGAGGAAGAGGTGGACAGAGAGTTAATTGAAGACATACGCAGCATTGCTAGGAAAGGGGAAGTGCTACTGATAGGAGATTTCAATATGCCAGATGTTGATTGGCACATTCCTGCTGCAGTATCATCTAGAAGTAAGGAGATTCTGGATTCTCTACAGGGAGAACTATTCAGGCAATTGGTAACAGACCCCACACGTGAAGGGGCCATACTGGACTTGGTGCTTACCAATGGTGAAAGTGTTTCTGATGTTGTAGTGGGAGATCATTTTGCATCCAGTGATCACCAGATAGTGTGGTTCAGTATTAGGACTAGGGCTGTTAGAATCCATTCCAAGGTGAGGATCTTAGACTTTAGGAAGACTAACTTTGCGAAGATGGGCCAATACCTCAGGGAGTCATTAGTGGGATGGGAACAGCTGGGGGATGTAGAAAAACAGTGGGCAAAACTGAAAGGGGGTATTTTAAAGGCAACCAACCTTTTTGTTAAAATGGTAAATAAAGGCAAAAGGAACAGGAGACCGCTATGGTTTTCGAAGGAAGTAGCTGAAAAAGTGAAGAAAAAGAAGGAGGCCTTCATGAAATACAAGAGATCACAGAGAGAGGAAGACAGGCATCTGTATTTGGAAAAACTTAGAGAAGCTAGCAAAGTAGTCAAGAAGGCAAAGATTCAAAAGGAGGAGGAAATAGCCAATGCAATAAAATGGGGGGATAAGACATTTTTCAGATATATTAGTGAGAAGAGGAAGGGCAAAAGTGGTATTGTCAGACTCAAGGGTGCAGGGGGGTAATATGTAGAAGCTGATAACGATAAAGCGGAATTACTTAACAAATATTTTTGTTCTGTGTTCACAGATGAAGAACCAGGAGTAGGACCTCAGAAAACACCCACAAATAAGAAAAGAAGCGAGGGACATCTTGAACAATTTTCAGAAGACTGTGCTCGTGAGAAACTAGCTCAACTTAAAGTAGACAAAGCGATGGGACCGGATGGGATACACCCTAGAATACTGAGGGAACTTGGGGACGTTCTAGCAACTCCACTGACTGACCTTTTCAATGCCTCGTTGGAGTCGGGAGTGGTGCCAAAGGACTGGAGAGAGGCTCATGTGGTGCCTTTACACAAAAGCGGAAGTAAGGATGTGGTTGAAAACTACAGGCCGGTTAGTTTAACTTTGGTGGTGAGTAAATTATTGGAAACACTGCTGAAAGAGACAATAGTGACGTTTCTGGAGTCCAGCGGATTACAGGATCTGAGGCAGCATGGATTCACCAGAGGCAGGTCTTGTCAGACAAATCTGGTTGATTTCTTTGACTGGGTGACCAGGGAGTTGGACTGAGGGAGAGCTTTAGATGTGGTGCATTTAGATTTCAGTAAAGCCTTTGACACTGTTTCTCACAGGCGACTTATAAACAAACTGAGCACCCTAGGGATGGACCCTAAAGTTACTGCTTGGGTTAGAAATTGGTTGGGTGGGAGGCGACAAAGAGTACAAGTAAATGTAGCTCACTCTGAGGAGAAGGATGTTACCAGTGGTATGCCCCAGGGATCTGTCCTTGGTCTGATTCTTTTTAATATCTTTGTTAGTGATATAGCAGAAGGGCTGTCGGGTAAGGTTTGCCTCTTTGCAGATGATACCAAAATCTGCAATAGAGTAGACACCCAGGAAGGTGTAGATAACATGAGGAGGGATCTAGCTAAGCTTGAAGAATGGTCTAGAATTTGGCAGCTGGGATTTAATGTTAAAAAATGTAAGATCATGCATTTGGGCTGCAGCAATCCAAGGGAGCAATACAGTATAGGAGGTGAAGTACTTTTGTCCACTAAAGAAGAGTGGGACCTAGGCGTGGTTGTGTCTGATGATCTTAAAGTAGCTAAACAGGTAGAAAAGGCAACGGCAAAAGCTAGAAGGATGCTTGGGTGCATACGGAGAGGAATGGCTAGCAGAAAAAAGGAGGTGATAATGCCTCTGTATAAGTCTTTGGTGCGACCTCATTTGGAGTATGGTGTGCAATTCTGGAGACCGCACCTTCAAAAGGATGTGAACAGGATGGAGTCGGTGCAGAGGGTTGCTACTAAAATGATTAATGGGCTTCATTATAAAGCATATGAGGATCTTAATATGTACACCTTAGAGGAAAGGCGGGATAGAGGTGATATGATTGAGATGTTTAAATACCTTCGTGGCATAAATGTTCAGGGAGAGAGCCTCTTTCAATTGAAAGCAAGTTCTGCTATGAGGGGACATGGGATGAGGGTGAAGGGAGATAGATTCAGGAGTGATATGCGGAAATATTTCTTTACAGAAAGAGTAGTGGATCCATGGAATAGTCTCCCAGTGGAGGTGGTAGAGATGAGGACAGTAACTGAATTCAAAAAAGCATGGGACCAACACAGAGGATCTCTAAAGGTAAAAAGTGGACTGTTGTAGTTGTTGTTATGGAAGGACAGACTAGATAGGCCATGTGGTCTTTTTCTGTCATCATGTTTCTATGTTTCTATGTCACTGCCCATAATGTTCATGCCATGGTCTCCTTGATAGCGAATCTGTGCCCTGTAGCCATTGATGAAATCTATAAAGAAGCAACAAAATTTTCAGTTCATATCTTTGCTGCTCAATACTGTCTGAACAAGGACTCCCGCCGGGATGCCATGTTTGGTCAAGCTGTTCTCCAGCATCTCTTTCAGACTTAAGGGCAACTCCTACCCTCCATTCTATACCTTATCAATACCAGACATCCATGGAGGATTCATGACCTCTTAAAGCTTTCTCTGAGCAAACCGTCCAGTTCTGAGGTCATTTTTCTGACATCTGAGAAGCTAGGGAGTCCCATATGTGAAGACTACATTCCTGCTTGTTTCTGGAGATAACATAATTACTCACCTGTAACAGGTGATTTCCAGGAATAGCAGGAATTTAGTCTTCACAACCCCCCTCCTCCCCTAAGAGTTGTAGATTTTCTTTTTCTCCCCTTTTCTCTCAGCTACAAACTCAACTAAGTTGGGAGAGTTGGGAAGGTGGGAAAACAGCAATGCAGGTGCAGTGAGATTCTCCCAAAGGCTTTCCTATTAGATCCTGGGGAGTGTTCCCGCACATGCTCTGTCAGTACCGACGTCACCCATATGTGAAGACTAAATTCCTGCTGCTCCCGGAGATCACCTGTTATAGGTGAGTAACTACACTTTAACTGAAGACAGTGAAGCTGATACTGAGGAAGACCAGGAAGGAGGGAATCGGCATAATCCAGACAAGCAATGAACAGAGAGAGAATAAGCAGAAGGCTGGCAGCAAATCAAAGAAGTTATGAACTGTGCGGATCTGCTAGAGAAGAAAGAAACACCACTGAACAGTGAGAGAAATGTGACAGGAAAACGAGAGGTGACAGTTGAAAAACACGCTGAGGATCTTAAAGGAGTCTTGTAGGGGTCTAGGGAATCAAAGGAAGAGAAGGAGAAACAGCAGTGGAAAATAGCATAGCCGCTGTTTTAGAGGTGTTAAGCTTAAGGTCATCAGTGGACAGCCAATCCACAATGACATCCAGTTTCTGAGAAACAGCCAAGAGGGTAGTATAGGAGCATGTGGGCAGATGAAAAAGGAACTGAACGTCGTCGGCATAGATGAAAAAAGTGATATTGAGGGATTTAATTAGGGAAGCCAATGGGGAAAGGAAAACATTGAAGAGAATGGGTCCAAAAACAGATCCCTGAGGGACACCACAGTGGAAAGCTTGAGGGGCAGAAAGCGAAGAAGACCAGGAAACCCTAAAGGTGTGATTGTTCCGATAGGGACGGAACCATGCCAATGCTGAGCCAGAAATACCAAGAGGAAACAACTGAGAAAGGAGAAGAGCATGATCAGCCATATAGTTGTAATAATGTAACAATTTTATATTTCTAGACCAACTTTCTGAGTCTTTTTTAGCTCAAGATGGTTTATAACATTTTTCAGGTCCAGCAAGTCCATGCCCCAAAGATCTTACAGTCTAATGTAAACTGGGGGCTCCACAGGGGAGTTACCTATTTTACCTTGATGTTATGAGTGTCACGGGTGGGGTGTTACCTCAGGTAAGCAACTAATGAAAATGCCCAGCTTACAGAGAAAATATTTTTTTATGTTTTCTACAATACACTTTACAGCTTCTTGAACCTCAATTTTAAATCAGAACTTAACAAGGGGTGAGAACTCTCCCACAATGAATCACTTAAACAAGTTTTACTTTTGAAAAAGTTTCTAATTCTAATTTGAAAAAAATAGTATAAATTCAATCTTTGTAGACAAACAATAACAGCTTTTATAAATATTTTATAGGAAAAAGCTTTCAAGTAGATTTAGGGGTATGTTTACTAAACTGCGCTAATGTGCACTGCGCACGTTAGCGTGCGCTAAGGTACCTTAGCGCACGCTAATGTCGTGATACGGGGCACTAATGTGCACGCTCATGTGCGCGGCACACTATTGTGCACGCTCATGTGTGCGGCGCGCTAATGTGCGATGAAGGCGGGGAAAGGCTCCCGGAGGGCGGAGGAAGGCTCCCCAGGGGCGGAGAGAAGGGGTCAATGGGTGGAGAGTGGGAGGGGAGAGGCTCCCCGCACATTAACGAGGCTGAAATCCGAGGCAAAAAATACCGCGAGTGAAAACCTCGCGTTAGAGCCGATTTAAAGGGAAGAGAAACCATTTCTGTCAGCAATGTACAGCAAAACCAGGGAAACCTACAAAAAAGTGATGTGTGATACATGTGCATGGTACAAAAGTACAAATAAACATTGAAAAGGACCCCAACAAAATTTAAAAAAATTATAATCAAGCTGGGCAATAGTGATAGTAATGGGAAACATCAAAAAACACTCCCAAGAAAGCCCCAAAAAATAAATATGAATTTTGGAAGGGTCAACGCTCCGTCCCCATACAAGGTGAATGATCCCACAGTGAAATAGCACTGATCAGGGTTTCCCTCTCCATTGGACAGGTTTCCTATGGCATGCACATGTTCCACAACAGCAGGGCGGGCATGTCGGAATGGGCAACTGGACAGATGCTGGGAAAAGGGATACAGAGGGCTGCAGGCGGCACATGCTGTGGTGCAGCTGGGGCACAGTGCAGACTAGGCAGATGCCTAGGTGGCACTTAGGAATGCTGAAACTGAACAGCAGCCTGACAGCAACTGATGAGGGCCCAACACGAGAGTGTTTATCACAGTGTCACAGGGGATAGTACCCAGCAGGTACCCCCAAGGGCACAGAACATTGGCAGGCGGTGTTGGGGGGAAGCGTCGACCCCTATGCAGGCATCCCTACCCCAGAACACGCACCACAGGCAGCCGCCTATCTGCACACTGGATGGCTTGAGACTGCACACCACCAGCACCACCAGCAGAAGGGCATGTCAGCATGATGGCAGAGGGGTACTGGTGGTGGAGGGGGGTAGTGGCAGCTGCCCAGAGCCTACCATGGCCTAGCCCTGTGTAGGTGGGTGCCATGCACTGCAACAGACAGGCTGTGTCTGACAAACAACCATGGTATCTCCAGGGACTGCACTGTCTCTGTGAGCACAGTGTGGTGCAGTGAGCACAGCCAGTGTGTTCAAGAGCAGAAGGTCACAAGTTCAAGTCCCAGCTGGGGCTACTGCCAATCCAGTCCCCATATTTTACCTGCTACCAAACCGTGATAGTAAGGACAAACCTTTATTGCAGAGAACATACGCATGGTTCAAACGCCTATATTTTACCCCACCGAGCACAGACACCAGAAACATGCGCATTACCTGGAGCAGAGTCCCCCAAATTCAGTCCTGGAGGCCCACAAATCATTCAGGTTTTATGCTGTCTCCAATATAAGGCCATGTCAGCATGGTGGCGGAGGGGTACTGTTGGTGGAGGGGGCAGTGGCAGCTGCCCAGAGCAGACCATGGCCTAGCCCTGTGTAGGTGGGTGCCATGCACTGCAACAGACAGGCCCTGCCGGACAAAAAGTCATGGTATCACCAGGGAATGCACTGTCTCTGTGGCAACATGGTGGTGCAGTGCACACAACCAGTGTGTTTGGAGGCAGAAGGTCACAGGTTCAAGTCCCAGCTATGGTGCCTGCCAACCCAGTCCCCATATTCTACCCACTACTACAACATGCTAATACAGACAGAACCTTTATTGCAGATGACGTAAACATGCCCAAAACACCTACATTTTACCCTACAGAGCAAAGACACCATAAACTGCCGCATTACCTAGAGCAGAGTCTCGCAAATGCAGTCCTGGAGGGCCAAACACCATTCAGGTTCCATGCTGCCTCTAATAAAGATGCCTGTGCTGCATATCTATGCACCACCCCCATGGTATGCAGATGTATCTCATGCATATTCATGCAGGACAGCATGAAAACCCGAACAGTGTTTGGCACACCAGGACTGGAGTTGGGAACCTCTGCCGTAAAGCAGCAGCCAACAGGGGCAGACATACCCACACCCACACCCACAGGCTCCATTAGCCAATGCCTCCTGGAGAGGCAGGACATTGGGCCCTGCGTGCATCACCCAATACTAGCCCTTGCATACCTTAGCAATGCCACCCTACACCTGGGAATATGGTACACAGCTATCAAACATTTGCTATGATTACTGGCAGATACCAATTCCTACGTTAAGCACAGTTTGCTGATTGAGCTCCATCATAGCAACCTTTCTGCTGTCCGTGGAGTGTGCTTCAGGTCTGGTCTCTGACAGTGTTTACCACCCTGGGGAGTGACCCCCAACAGTATTGCGTACCATATCCATGCCTGCACTGTGCCCAGGACTGGTGTGGTGGCCAGGGCTGCTAAACTCCTCTAGAGTAGCACAATGCTGGCATAGGTGTGGGAGTGTGTGTCTGTCTAACCAGTGTGTGGTGGCTGCAAACACCCTCCACAGCCCACACTGCCAGCACTGTTTCCAGTATTGGCCTGCCAATGTGCATAATGAGGAGCAAGGTACCATGGGTATAGCCTGGACAGGGTGGCCTGGCCAGGA
Organism: Ichthyophis bannanicus; assembly: GCA_033557465.1. Lineage (NCBI taxonomy): Eukaryota > Metazoa > Chordata > Amphibia > Gymnophiona > Ichthyophiidae > Ichthyophis > Ichthyophis bannanicus. The sequence goes on from CM066039.1 coordinate 257,073,064, forward strand.
TGCATCTGCACAGGGCATAGGGCACTGGCTGGGACATTGTAGTGCCCGGCCACCACCTGCACAGACAGGGTGGCCACAGCATGTCCTGCTGGGAGATCACTCTCACCCTGACTGTGCAGTGACCACAGCATGGCTAGGCACCCCCATAGTGCTATATAGTATTTCTCTCATGTGATATTTATGGGTTTCCTTTTGGGGCCCAGTCACTGACTTATCTGCTTGGTGTGTATGCTGACATCCCAGTTCTGGGTGCACGCATTTCCATCAGGAACATGCACTATGGACTAGCTAGCAGACTGTCTGCAGCTGGTATGTGTCTTGATGGAGCGCCTTGCAGGGTGCAGCGGCTGAAGGCTTGCTGCAGGACAATGTCAGATAGTGGTGGGGTGCAGCTTAGCATATCCAGACCTAATGTCTGTCTGCTATTGCGTTATGGATGTGTACAGAGCTGCATTGACTGTCCTGTAGGGTGTCTGTTCCCCAGCAGGACTGGGGTTGGTGGTCCCCTCTACTGCCACCATTGCAGGGAGGTAGAATGTGGATCTGTTGGTGGGAGACCCTGTTTACCACCCTCAGCCCTGGAGGAGGAGGAGGAGGGTGGTGGTACATAATCCTCCTAGGGGTCCATAGGGGCTACACCTGACTGAGACATACAGATATATCCAAGGTGTGTTTGCAGAAACTTCCTATCTCACACATTAGCACTGCTGGGGACCTGCAGCATGGCCTATCTCTGCTGTGGACCTGGTGCTGGGCGCCCCACCTCACCCTCAGGGTGAGTGCCGTACCTGCACAATGTGACGGTGTCTAGCTACTCTGTGCCAGTACCACACACAGTCAGTTCCCCCTAACAGGCCGAGGTGCTGTGGGGGTGCATACCCCATCTTGTGATCATCTGTAGACTGCTGATTTCCATGTGCAGTGCATCATGGGTATGGGTGGGTTAACCCTATCCTGGTGACCACAGCAGACTGTTTGTGTGGTGACTTGCAGTCCTTCTGCAGCCAGCCAGGGGTTTGCTAGCAGCTATAGAGCTGTAGTCCACTGGTTACTTCACTACCAGTGGAGCCAGAGGTCATGGGTTCAAACCCACAGTGGGGTTATTTGATAGGGCTGTCCAAAGCATTATCTATTTTTAACGTACATTAGTGCTGCCAGCAAAAACACCCTCAGCGTACTGTACCCATAAGGTGCCTCAGAGGGCGCCCTATAGGGCACCTTATGGTTACCGTCCATATAAGGTGCACTATACAGTATGCTATGGAGCGACTGATAGGGTGCCAGTCCGTATAAGGTGCCTTATAAGGTGTTCTATGGAGCGCCATATACGGTGCCCTATAGAGGACATTATAGGGTGCCGTGGCGGACAGTGCACTTTATAATGTGCCCTATGGAGTGCCTTATAGGGTGCCTTATGCAGCACCTTAGATTACGGCACGTGAGGGCGTGTTTGCTGGCAGCAATAATTAAAATACCTCAGGAAACAATACTTACATGTCTCAGCTGATGCCTCAGCCAGCCTTACATATTGGGTACACTGGGGATCAAACTCATGACCCCTGTATCATCAGTCAGTGCCTTAACCATTGTGCTACACTGCTGTTCCTTCTTGCATTTCAGCACACCTACTTATGATTTCCATGCGTTGAAATGCACAGTGCTGCCATCAAAAACAGTGCTATGACCTTGCTGTGCCTCATAGGGCACCCTATATGGCGCCCTATACGCCACCCTTTCAGCAACATTGTAGGGTGCTGTGGCGGACAGTGCACTTTAAAATGTGCCCTCTGGGGTACCTTATGGGGTGCCTTATGCAGCACCTTATGTTACAGTGCTTTGAGAGTGCGTTTGCTAGCAGCAGTAATTAAAATAAAATTAAAAAGCCTCATAATGCAATATTACACATAAATGGTAGTGCCTCAGCCAGCCTTATTCATTGGGCACAGTGGGGGATTGAACCCATGACCCCTGCACCATCTGTCAGTGTCTTCACCATTGTACTGCAGCCCTGTTCCTCTGTTTGCACATCAGCGCACCTGCTTATGCTTCCCGCGCGCGTTACTCATGCGCTAACGTGCGCGGCGCACAAGAGCGTGCCGCGCACAAGAGCGCACACGCTAATCCCGTTTTGCTATTTTTGACCGGACCGCCCACTCCTTATATGGCATCCTGCATACTACCGCGGCGCACACCTAACGGGGGTTTTAGTAAACATACCCCTTAGTTTCTTCAGTCTTCACCAACACATTAGTACATTGCACTATAATGTAGTCAGCTATATTCTATGAACAATTCTTAAAATATTTCTGTTATTCAGCAAAGGTACAATATGGACCCTTTCAACAATTGGGTAAACTGTTTACAGGCTTTATGTTTTCTTTACTATATAGTAAAAGAAAAGTTCTAACTGTCCTTTATGTGTACTTCCAGGTGAATGGGTATTACCATTCAGGTATGGAAACCTTTTGTTTCAAAAAATAAACTAGTGCACTAGTGTGTTTCAAAAAATAGTCACTGTGATGTGTCAGTCACTTAAAGTTGTGGTCAACATTATTGGCCCGCTTGCATTTTAGATAGATTCAGAAATAATTGGAAATATTCCAGTTGTATGTCATCATAATATTTTAATTGTATGTTCAAAGGTATACACGTACAACAAAACAAAAAGATGTCTGTGCAACTTAGATGTAGTAATTTCCAAGAAAAAAACAAAACAAAACATGACCTCGACAGGATTCATGACACTTCACTAATATTTGGCTGCACAGCCCTTGGGAATAAAGATAGCCTCCAAACATTTCTTGTAGTCATCTATAAGTTTCATACATCTGTCTGCTGGTAGTTTCTCATGCTCTTCAATTGTGATTTGTTCCAGCTCATGAATGTTTCCTTTTTGCCAGTGACAGATTTCAGCTCTTTCCAAAGGTTCTTGATTGGATTGAGATTAGGACTCATTGCTGGCCAGTTTAAAATAGTTCTGTTCAATGTATTTGTGAGCAATATTGTGGAAGGACTACATGGAAAAGTCTGTCTTATTGCAGATGACACGAAAATTTGCAACAGAGTGGACTCCCCTGAGGGAGTGGATAACATGAGGAAAGATCTACAAAAGCTGGAAGAATGCTCTAACGATTGGCAGTTAAGATTTAATACGAAGAAGTGCAGTATCATGCACTTGGGAATCAGAAATCCAAGGGAAATGTACCTGATAGGGGGCGAGAGGTTGGTGTGCATGGACCAGAAGAAGGACCTTGGAGTGATTATTTCTGAGGATCTCAAGGTGGCAAAACAGTGCGACAAGGCGGTGGCAAAAGCCAGGAGGATGCTGGGTTGCATACAAAGAGGAATTACCAGCAGAAAGGAAGAGGTACTAATGCCACTGTACAAGTCGCTGGTGAGGCCTCACTTGGAATACTGTATTCAGTTTTGGAGACCATATCTTGCAAAGGATATAAAAAGACTGGAAATGGTTCAAAGGACGGTGACCAAAATGATTTGGAGCCTGCGGCAGAAGCCTTATGAGAAGAGACTAGAAGACCTAAATATGTACACTCTGGAGGAGAGGAGGGATAGGGGAGATATGATTCAGACCTTTAAATACTTAAAGAGAAATAATGAACAAACAAACATCTTCCAAAGACGGGGAAGCTGTAAAACTAGAGGGCATAACATGAAGCTGCAAGGGGGTAAATTGAAAGGCAATGTCAGGAAATACTTTTTCACTGAAAGGGTGGTGGATGCTTGGAATGCCCTCCCGATGGAAGTGGTGGGGGCAAATACAGTGACAGAATTCAAAATGGCATGGGACAGACACAGTGGATCCCTTTACAGCAACAGGATAAAATCAAATTAAACGTATCTAATTTTACAACATACAGGGGTGTCCCACACGGAGCGGTGGGTTTACCCCTAAAACAGACATGAGGATGGGTGGCCTGCATGGAGAGGCAGGTGCACCTACTCTTGCCATCTTACTGGGCAGACTAGATGGACCATACTGGTCTTTATCTGCCATCATTTACTATGTTACTATGTTACTAAGTTCATTTTTTTCCTTTTTAACCATTCTGTTGTACTTTTAGATGTATGCTTTGCATCACTGTCCTTCTGGAGGACCCATTACCTTGACCCAGACCTAGCTTTCTGACACTAGGTAGCATATTTCATTCCAAAATACCTTGGTATTACTTTAACTTCATGATTCCTTTAATACGTTCCAGGCCTCCAGTTCCCGAGGCAGCAAAACAGCTCCACAACATTATGGAACCTCCATCATATTTAACTGTAGGAAGGATGTTTGTTTTCCTTATAAGCTTCATTTCCTTGCCTGTAAATGTATCACTGGTCTGCATTGTCAAAGAGCTCAAGTTTGGTTTCATCCGTCCACAGAATATTTTCCCAGAAGGATTGTGGTCTCAAGGTGGGTTGGGCAAAGATCAGATGTGTCTTTTTATATCTGTCTTTGAGCAGTGGGGTCCTCCTTGGCCTTCACCCATGAAGTCCTTCTTTGTTTAGTACACAGCGTATGGTGTGGGTTGAAACCACCACTCTAGGTCCAGATTATTCCAGGTCAGCCTTAAGCTCTTTGGATGTTGTACGTGGTGTTTTTCCATCGGTTTGCACTAACCTTTTAAGACTTCTTGGATTAATTTTCCCCTTGACAGTTCCACGAGCAGAAAACTTCTTAACAACATTGCAAACTGTAGACACAGGAATCCCAAGTTCTTTAGAGATGGCCTTGTACCCCTTTGACGTTTGATGTGTGGTGATAATTGTTTTTCTGAGGGTCTCAGGCAACTCTCTTGTCTTCATCACTATGAAAATGTAATAGGGAGTAAATGTGGCTATTTGAAATATTAGAGCCATCATTCATTGGTTGATTTGAGTGATGTGAGTACTGCCTATTGATCACAGGTGTGTCTAATTTTACTACAATGGGCATGTGGTTCAAACTGATTTGAATTGTTTATAAGGGTAACAATAATCATGTTCTGGCAATGTCTCAATTTTTATACTATTTCCTACTAGTTCCTTTTTTTAATTGTTCTTGTTTTATTTGATTCTTTTATGTGTGAAATATGTGTACATATATAGTCCAAAGCCATTTCACTGGCCACTTTCTATAGAAGATATTGGACATAAAGGTGTTGAACTGCAAGGGTGCCAGTAATGTTGACCACAACTGTACAGATAGTGAGAAAACATACCAGCCCAAGAGTTCATGATAGGGAGGCATCAGAATAGCGGCAGCCCAGAGAATAGAGATCGTGGACATCTCTGAGGTAGAAACTGTGTTGGTAGGGCTATAGATAGAATTAAATAAGAGCCACATAAAGCCCGGAAAGAAAAGAAAGCAAAGCATCTAGTTTTGGCTGGACTGAGAAGATCTATATTTAGTTAGGCCAATTTACATGTTAGGTGGCTTCCACATTTCTCATCCGGCTGGTCCATGGGCAACCAATGACATGCCTAAAATAAAACCAACCATTCTACCTTGGTAACCCCCATTTTTATCTATGTAGCTTCTTGTTCCTGACTAAGATTTTGAAAATTAGCACCATCATGAGCCATAGAAAGCTATTGCTTTTCACTGCTTCCTGTTGTAGCAGTAATGAAAGGTTAATTCCATCAATAGCTTCATGCATGTAAGGTGAAACTGAGCTTACTTTCTTAATGACACTCAATGAAAAACCTTTCTTCCATTTTTTTAAGTGCCTTCAAGTCAGTGCTGACTCCTGGAGACCCAGCAGCCCCTAGGCAAGGTATGACTGGAAGTAAATTGCCAGGCCTTTTCTTCTGAGGCAATGGAGAGTAAAGTGACTTGCCCAAGACCACAAGGAGTGCCAGTGGGAATCAAACCAGATGTCATGGGCATCAAACGAGATGTCGTGGGCTGCTGCTCTAATCACTAGGTTACTCCTCCACTACCATTTTCTTCCATAATGACTTCTCAAAGATTAAAAATTTCTATCATCAGCAACAAACTAGGGTATAATAATTTAAAGGTATTACCAATTTCCTGCGTCATAAAATGTCGTTGGCCAATGCTTAGTGCTTCTCCGTGTGCCGTCTGCCCAATGACCTCAACCAGGTATTTCGTTCCAGACAACAAATCTTTCAGGGTGTAATGCGTCATTGAGGTGTTTGCCATTTGACCTGTTAAAAACAAGTATACTTGTCATGGATTTGGTGAGTAAGTTTTGGTTACAAATATAGAATCCAGATCACAGGCCTCCAGTTTTAATACACATTTAGTTGTAATGTTTAATTTCTCATTACCTAAGGGTCAACAAACAAGTCGTAAGTGAAACATTTTTGCTGGAATGACTCGACATATATGTGACTAGGTAGAAACATAAACTGCAATCTCTCCAAGGGAAATATCTACTGTACCTTGAGCTACTACTAAAAAAGGCACAAGCTAAATCCAAAATACCTACTAGAGCTGATGAACGGAGCAGAGCTCTTGAAAGCTAGATTTTGTTGGTCCAGTAAAAAAGGTCACTCCTACAACTTGTTGGTGGACCCTTATTTCTACATATTCAGGTGGATTACTATGGACAACCACAATGTTGTGCTCAAAACCAAAGGACAGAAATTGGCTGCCCGACCTTGTAGAAGTTTTGTAGTTTTATGGTCCAATAGGAGAGGTCTTTTTTTTTTCACCTGACATTTCAGAAGCTTTCCAAGAAAGTTTAGACACCACTAAGAGGTTTGTAATGCTATGGGCAAGAGGTCATACAATTTTCTAATCATCTTGAGAATAAAAACAAACTATAGGCCTAATTCATTTTCAGAAGGTCTTGGCACCTACAGGGTCGGTTTAAGGCATGTGTGAGAATGTCGCCTGCACATGGCCCTGCACGTCGAGGGGCCAGGCTTGTGCCTGACCGGATTAAGAGAGAGCCGGTGAGGCCCGAAGCCCAGCTCTCCGACTCACCTCTTCACAGCCGTAGGATCATTTTCCTTTTTCTCTCGTGGCTGTGCTGTTGGCAGCTGCCAGCATGGCTGTTTAACCTCTATAAAGTGAGCGACGCTGGCAGCTGCCAACCTAGCACAGCCGTGGAAGAAAACAGAAAATGCTCCAGCGGTTGTCTACTCCCATGGCTGTGCAGAGGTGAGTTGGGGAGCCGGGTCAAGCCTCACCAGCTCCCTCTTAAGGTGGTCAGGCACGCACAGGGCCTCTTTTGGTGTGGGGCCATGTGTGTGGGGGGGGAGCTGTTGGCATTGGAAGAGGACTGCTACTTGGGGCTGGAAATGGGCTGATGCTAGGGGCTGGTGAGCCTGGGATTGGAAGAGAGATGATACTGGAAGGGACAGGAACTGGAGAAGGACTGATACTGGGGTTTGGGGGAGGGGGGCCTAGGACTGAAAATGGGCTGATGCTGGGGGATGGGGATAATGGGATTGGAAGGGAGAAGATGCTGGGAGGGACTGGGACTGGAGGAGGACTGATCCTGGGAGGCTATGCTGGGGGATGGGGAGAATGGGACTGGAAGGGAGCAGATGCTGTGAGGGGCTGGAACTAGAAGGGAGCTGATGCTGGAGGAGGACTAGAAGAGGATGGGGGTGGGGCTGGGAGAGAAAAAAAAAGAAGCTGGGGAAGTGAGAATGGAGAGGGAAATAGATATTTTGTGTGGGAGGGAAGAAAAAAGGTGATACAGAGGAAAGAGTTGAAAGAGAGGCATAAGAATGAATGCTGGGATAAGGAGGAGGAATGGGAGAGTTAATGAATATTGGAGAAGGAAATAACTGGGTGGGGCTGTGGAAGGGGGAAAGCAGGGACTGGGACTTAGATGGAGACTTTGAAATTGGGTGGGAGAAAAGAAGAAGACAGAATCTAAGATTGACTGGGTATTGGGAGAGTAAGTGGGGACTCAGATGGTGTGCCCACTTACTCTCCCAATTCACTAGCAGAATTCACTGTGAATTCAGCTCCATCTTTCTTTCTCTGAGTCAGCATCAGCAGTCAAAGCTGCCTGTAGTATTCACGTCCAGTGCACGGGGCCATTCACTGGAAGCAAATGCTACGAGTAGGCAGCACTGGCTGCTGCATGCTAACTCAGAGAAAGAAAGATAAAGCTGGGGATGGTGCTATCGGATCTTTCCGCTGCTGACTCAGAAAAAGAAAGAAGACACCAGGGTGGTGTTGCACAATATTTTTTTCCCAGGGGGAGGACAGAGAGAGGGAGAAAAAGAGAGATGGGATATGCTGGATGGGGGGTATGTATTATGTATGTTTATACCCATCCAGCATATATATATAACCTCAAGAGAGAGAGATGGATTTTAAGTTATGAGAGAGAAGGGATATACTGGCCTTGGCCTGGAATGGAGAGGAACAGGGGAGAGAGAGAAGATGCTGGGCTAGGAAGGGAGATAGGAGAGATGCCGGACCACTGCAGGGGGAGAGGATGTAGAAGAGGAAGAGGATAGAGAGCTGATGGTCTATTGGGGGAGTGATCTATGGTGGGGGGAAAGAGCTGGGGAGGTGGAAGAGAAAGCATGAGATGCTGGACTTTGGAGGTAAAGCAGAAGGGTGAGGGGATTGGGAGATGCTGAATTGGGGTGGTGAGAGAGAGAGGGGGGAAATGGTGGGCATGATGGAACTATGTGAGAGAGACAGCAGGTGAAGCTGGCAAGGAGATGAGTGAGAGGAGGATGATGGTTACAGAGGGTTGAAATGTGGTCATGGGGAGCGGGTGAAAGACAGAGGAGAATAAGAGACTAGCCAAGGAGTGAGATGAGAAATGGGGGAGCTGGGCTGGAGGTTAGAAGAGTAGATGGAAAGTTGCTAAGTGAAATGTCAAAAGGGGATTGAGGGAGGAGGAAGTGACGTCACCCGAGAGATGGCAGCTTAAAGTCTGAGCTCCCATCGAGGCGCTTAATAATTAGGTGAAAAGTGCTAATTTTACCCTTTCTCGGTAATCGCACGGGGTGCCAGCCGAGAGCGGATTGCGTGAGGATGTCAGTAAGGAAAAAGCTGGCCAAATTTAAATCCCCCTACGCGGAGAAATCAGGGGAAGCAGCAGAGCACATGGCATCGGGAGACGAGTCCGAGGAGGAATTAGAGAGAGCGGACGAGGGATGCACTAGAGGCGATATGTGGGGCTGGATGTGCTCCTTAAAGAAAGAGCTGGTAGCCATGAGGGGAGATATGAAAGCAGCGATGGCGAGCATCCGCGAGGACGTCCGAGACCTCGGCCATCGGGTTGAGGCGCTGGAAGAGCGTGCGGATCAGCAGGCGGAGAAGGAGTTGGCGGCAGAGGCCTGGACTCAGAGATTGAGGGAGGAACATCAGCTGCTGTCGGAGAAAGTAGAGGACCTTGAGAATAGGTCCAGGCGTAACAATTTGCGCCTGAGGGGCCTTCCCGAGACAGAGGAGTTTGCGGATGCCCCTGCTGTGGTTCGGAAGATTTGTGCGGATTTACTGCAGAGCGGAGAGAAGGGAGATGCCTCGCCAGACGTTGGAGTGGAGAGAGCGCACAGGGCTCTGGGCCCAGCGAGAGAGGGACAGCCCAGGGACATAGTGGCCTGTTTAACCTCCTTTGCTGTCAAGGAAAAGGTGGCACGGGCGGCAATGGTGCGGAAAAACTTCACCTGGTCAGGCCATAAAGTAGAAATATACCAGGACTTATCCGCGGCCACGCTACAGAGAAGGCGCGATATGCGAAAGGTCACCCAGTACTTACGAGCTGAGAACTATAAGTATCGATGGCTGTTTCCATTTGCTATACTGATGGATATAAATGGTAGGGGGAGGCGGGCCCGAAATGAGATGGAGGCCTGGAAGCTCTTGAAGCAAGAGGGTGCCCCGAGGCTGCCTGCTGAGGCGAGAGAGAAGGCGACGGAGAACACTCGGGGCGGGCACTCTGGATGGGAGCGGGTCCCTGTGAAGGGGCAGAGACTTCAGCGGAAAAACACCATTGACTCCCGGAGTGAAGGGGCGGCCGCGGCTGTCACGGAGACAGGCCGAAGTCAGTGAGGGACCGACCGGACATGAGAGGTGGAACAGCAATTGCTTATGTTAGCAGCCGGGGCCCCCGGCCCTTGGGGGGGACTTTTGGGGGAACCGGGGTTTTGCTAGTTCTAACGGGGGGGGGGGCCAGAGGAGGGCTTCAGTGGGCAAAGAGCGGACTGGGCCGGCGTCTGGAATGGACAAGGGGCTGCGCTGCAGTAAAGTTGGAGATGCGGCCCATGAACTCTCGCAGGCCCCCTGGATAGAGCGGGTGAGTGCCTCAGGAGAGGGGGGGAGGGCTTCAGCAGCCCTCCCAGCGTATGAACCGCTAGGCTTCACGAACTGATTGTTATAGTTAATGTTATGTAAGCATGATTTTCTTTTCTTGTTCTTTTATGAAGTTGAATATGTATGGTTGCAAATGTTTATTGGGTATGAGAGGGCATGGATTCAATAGGAGAGACCTTGGGGTGTGGATATTCGCCAGCAAGCCCATGGGAACATCAGGGCGGGGGGGGGATGGAGTAGGGATCATGGGAAGGGGGGCAATGGAGCGCCCTTGGGGGGGTCACATCCTCAGTTGCTAGCGGACGGGAGGTCCGTATGGAGGGGAGGGGGAGGGGGGAAGGGGGAGGGGGGAGGGGAGGGGAGGGGGGGAGGGGGGGGAGAGGCCTGGGTTGACTGGGGGAAGAAGCGGGGGGAGTATACTGGATTAGAATGGCTTCCGGGTTGAAAGTGGGTAGCCTGAATGTGCGGGGCCTGAACTCACCCCAGAAGAGAAAATTGCTATGGGGGGAGTTGAGGCGGCAAAAATGGCAGGTGGCGTTTATTCAAGAAACACACTTGCGAGAGAGGGATGAGCGGTTGATGGGTTCGGGGCAATATCGGGGATTCTTTGCAGCGGAGGAAGGGGGTAGGAGGAAGGCGGGGGTAGCAATCTTTATTAGCCAGGATGTCCCATTTGTCCCTAGCAAGGTGTTGCGGAAACCAGATGGTCGGGCGGTGGGGGTTGTGGGGGACTTAGGAGGGGAGCTAGTCACCTTCCTGTCTGTGTATGGGCCGAATATGCTGCAAAAGGGGTTCTGGGAGGGGTTGGGTAGGTGGCTCGAGGGAGAGGTGCAGGGGCAGCTTTTGGTGGGGGGGGACTGTAACATAGCCCTAGATGGGAGGGCGGGACAGCGGCAGGGACAGGGGGGGGAGAAGAGACCATTGCTGAATTGGATGAAAGCGTGGGGGTTAGAAGATCTGTGGAGACTAACTCACCCTACAGATCGAGATTACACCTTTTACTCCCCGGTGCATGACTCGTACAGCAGAATCGATTACTTGTTGGGGGATGCCTACTGGAGGGAGGCGTTGGATAGGGTGGATATAGGGGTGGTCACCTGGTCTGATCATGCCCCGGTGGGAGCTGGGTTTGGACAGCCAAGGGAACGAGAGAAACGGTCCTTTTGGAGATTGAACGAATTTTTGTTGCAGGGGCAGGGGGTGGTGCAGAGGCTAAAGGCGGTGGTGAAGGAGTATATGCAATTGAATGATAACGGGGAGGTCTCCACGGGGGGATTGTGGGATGGATTGAAAGCGGTGGTGAGGGGCCACTTGGTCCAGATAGGGGCGCAAAGGAAGAGGAGCAGGGTGCAGGAGGAGGAACGATTGCGGGGGCTACTCAATGGGTTGGAGAGGGCTCATAAAGAAGCTGGGGGGGCGGTCTTGAGAGGGAAGGTGGAGGAAACCCGAAGGCAACTAAACGCACTTCAGCTGGAGCGGATAACCTTCCAATTAGAGCGGGTGGGCCAGAAGTATTACGAGTTTGATAATAAGGCGGGGAGGCTCCTGTGCCATAAGTTAAAAGCTAGAAGGCAGCGCCAAGCAGTGGCAAAAATTAAGGGGGACCGGGATAAGCTGTTGTACAAGAGCGCGGATATCAGGGAACGATTTAGGGAATACTACAGGAGCTTGTATACAGCGGACCCTTCGGTGGAGGGGGAGGCCCTTAGGGACTACCTAGAGAACGGAGGGGAGGGGAGCAATCGGGTGGGGGCCACGGAGAGGGAGGACTTAGAGGCAGATATCGGACTTGAGGAGGTGAAGGAGGCAATCCGGCGGTTGGTCCCGGGGAAATCTCCGGGTATTGACGGGTTCACGGGTATGTTCTACAAGAAGTTGGTGGAGGAGCTGGGCCCAATATTATCTAGGGTCTTCAACGCGGTCTTGCAGGGGGAGGGGTTGCCGCGATCTATGCATCAGGCGGCAATAGTGGTGTTACCTAAACCAGGCAAGGATCCAGCGGTCTGTAGTTCTTACCGCCCCATATCGCTGCTGAATATAGATGTTAAGATCCTGGCTAAGATACTGGCTATGCGGCTGGGGCCCCTGATGCCGGGCCTTGTTCACCCGGATCAATCCGGGTTCATTATGGGCCGGCAGGCGGCTGATGGGATTCGCCGGGTATTGCAGCTGGGGTGGCTGGCGCGGAAGGAGTCACAACAGGCCATGTTTTTATCTATCGACGCGGAGAAGGCGTTCGATAGGGTGAGTTTTAAATTCCTTCGGGAGGTGTTGGAATATGTGGGGCTGGGCCCGAGATTTCGGGCGTGGATTCAGGCCTTATACGCTTCGCCCGCAGCGACCGTGTGCGTGAATGGGGGGTACTCCGAGTTTTTCTCTCTGGGGCGGGGAACCCGGCAAGGGTGCCCTTTATCGCCGCTCCTTTTCGCTCTAGCCATGGAACCGTTAGCAGCCAGGATTCGGTCTGTGACGGATATCAGGGGCATCGGGGTGGGGGATGATCAGCACAAGATGGTACTATTTGCTGATGATGTCTTATTTGCTTTGACGTCCCCGAGGGAGTCACTACCGAGGCTTATGCAGGAGCTTCGGGCCTATGGGGCTCTCTCGGGCTTCAAAGTAAACTGGGATAAAACGGAGGCGTTGTCGATCTCATTAACGAAGCTGGAGCATGAGAGTTTGAAAGGCGCTTTCCCCTTTAGATGGGCGAGTAGATCTATCAAATACTTGGGGGTCCAAGTTACAGCTGATCCCATGGGGATGTATGGGGCAAATTATCCCCCGTTGTTCGCTCAAGTGCAGAGGGACTTGCAGGGATGGAAGGGGGCGGAGATATCCTGGATGGGAAGGGTGGCCGCAGTCAAGATGAACATCGTGCCGCGCCTGCTATACCTGTTCCAATCACTGCCAATACCGGTTCCCAGGCGGGAATTGCGCAACGTACAAAACCGGATATTTGCATTTATCTGGGGTAGCAGTAGGCCGAGGGTGAATAGACGGGTCCTATACCAACCTAGGGAGGGGGGGGGATTCGGGGTCCCAGACGTAACAAGGTACTATAAGGCGGCGCAATTGCGACAGGTGTTCGAGTGGCGAGAGGGGGTGACGGGTTCGAAATGCTTTCGGGCTATTGAGCAATACTGGGCGGGGGAAACGGCACTGAAGTGTTTGCCGTGGATTTTCGGGAAGCTCCCTGAGGGAAGATGGCGGGATAATCCATATTTGTGGCACCTGACGATGGAGTGGCGTAAGGCTAACCAACACTACGCCCCAGGGGCGTGTTTTTCGCCGCTGGCGCCTGTAAGGGGGACACCGGGGTTTGATCCTGGTAGGGAGGGGGTGTTCCGGAGATGGGAGGAGGCGGGAGTGGTTACCTTTGCAGAGTTTATTGAACAAGGTAGGTTAATTCCCTTTTCGGATCTTAGGGTGAAGTATCGTTTGAGCGGGGGGGATTTTCTCCCATATTTGCAGGTGCAGCACTTTCTGTCTCAGCAGAGGATAAGGGAGGGGTGGCAGGGGAATAGCGATGGTAGGGTGGCTCTATGGCAAGGGTGGGACTCGTCTAGGGGGCTCATTACCCAACTGTACCAGGGTTTGGGTGGGGGAGAAGGGGAGAAGTTCCCATTTCAGTTGGACTGGGAAAGGGATCTGGGGATGGAATTGGGGGCACAAGATTGGAGAAAGATATATGTCAATATCAGCCGCCAGGTGCTGTCGGTGGCAGTGCGGGAGACGTCCTACAAGCTGCTGTACCGGTGGTACTATACGCCGGAGAGGTTGCATAGGATGTTCCCCGATGTATCCGATCGGATCGGTGCTGGCGGGAGTGTGGGGTCAAAGGATCCTTTCGCCATATCTGGTGGGAATGTCCTCAGGTGAGCCAGTACTGGGAGATGGTGGGGCAGCGCATGCAAGATATATTTGGGGAGACGTTGGAGGTGGACATGGGAGTGGGGTTACTGGGAATTTGGCCGACCCACTGGCCCAAGAAGAGGGCCCGGCCTATATGGGTGTGTATCCAGGCGGCGCGGAGTGAAATAGCGAGAGCCTGGAAACAGGCCCGGCTCCCGGGAGGGGAGCAATGGCAGAGTAGGGTCCGCAGGATTACACTGATGGAACAACTCACGGCGGTGAGGCGCCGGAAGCAAGAACTTTTTAATGAGCAGTGGCTTCCAATGCTGGAATATCTGAAAAGCGACAGGCCTTGACCTAGGGAGGGGGGGGGAAGGGGGGGGGACTGGGTTGTACGAGCTACAACTGGGTAAGGGGAGGGGACACGCCCTGGCTTTACGAATCTACAGAGCACAGGATGTATGAATAATGTATCTGGGATGGGTTTCTTCTTATGGAGGGAGTGGAAATGTTCTTGTTCTTGTTCCTTTTGAGGGGTGGGTGGTACCACCTGATTGATGTCACTTGAATTAAAGCTGAATGTTAATAAAAATTTAAATAATAAAAAAAAAAAAAAAAAAAAAAAGGGGATTGAGGATGGAGGGTTGAAATTGAGTGGATGAATGAGTAAAGAAAGAAAAGGAGAAAAGAACAAAAAGTGAAAGATCAGTATGTCAGAGGCGGATGTAGACAGAAAATGGAAAAAAATAGAAGAGAGAAGAAAGGACAAATGGACAGCGGACAATGGAGAGTTAGCAGAAGACACAAAGAATGCAAAAGAGTGAAGCTGAGACAATTGCGACTGAAAAATAAAATGCCCAAACAACAAAAGGTAGAAAAAAAGTATTTTATTTTGAATTTAATAACTGGAATATGTCAGTTCTGGGAAATGTGCGCTGATGTCTTTGCGCTTTGTTCAGTATAAAAGGAAATAAATTTCATAGTTTAATTTTTCCAGTATTGTGATGCATTCAAAGTTAGGCTTTTGCAGTTTGCAATTCAATTATTGTCTTCATATATTTTCTTTTATAACTTTATTTATTTATATACACGAGGCACATCATTGGCTTCAGATCGGGAACAATCTATCCCTCCATAGCACCATGCCCCTCCACCTCCGCCTCAACCATCCACCATCCCTCTATTAGCGCACCAAGAAGGAAAAAAAAAGAAAAGGAAAATATAAAAACAGGGACAATAATACGAAAACAACCGCAACCTAATATAAGGGGAGCTATTTCCCTGTCCTCTATTTTGAATATTATACAAATATGGGCTTCAATCTCCGTCAGCTCCAAACCATCACCTCCACCTCACCTCCTTGCCACCCACACCTCGGGAGGGAGAGACTCTCCTAAACATTAAACCATGGGCCCTCCACCAGCACCAAACCAACCTAATCATCTCCCACCCCCTCAACTCCTGCCGTCACCCATCCAGTCAAATCCCAACCATCTCTGAACGCAACCTTCGCCAACCCCACCAACCAAACTGGTGCCAACTCCTATCCCTACCTCACCCGAGGGACCCCCCCTAACCAAGTTAACAGCCCTACAAAGCTCATCCAACCATCCCAACAAACCAGAGAGCCGGCGTGCTACACCAGCCACAGCCCCCCACTATATCACCCTCCGTCTCTGTATTGAAGCAGTGCTTTGCATCTTTGAGCAGTCTCGGCACTCATGTCCGGAAATACAGAGATTTTCCAATTCTTGCAAGTCACAGTCTTAGTTTTGCAAGCCTCAAGGATTATGTGCTCTTCTCTTGATATCACAATAGTCGAACATAAGAGCCCTTGGCCACTTCCCAGGCCATGGACAGGGGCACGTCTCCCTATGCGCCCTGTTAATTTCATAGGAAGGGGAAGCAATTTGGGCGGGAAAACATGAGTCTAATAGACTCTTCACAAAACTCTGTGCATCCGGAAGCTCCATTCCTTCTGCTATGCCAAAAATGCATATATTCTCCCAATCCTCTGCAGTCTCCTCCAGCCATCTCACCGCTTTCCGCAGTCTGATCAGTTCTGCATGCTGCGTTCCGCAGTCTTCTACCACGCTCACTCAGTCCTCCGTCTCCGCAGTGCACGCCACCAGTGTATCAAATTGCTCAGTAAAGCTGGCAGTAACTGCGGAGATGATTTCAGCCTTAGAGGTATGTATTTCTTGCACCAGAAGGGCCATATTATCCACCTCTTCAGGATTGGCACTACCATCCCCCGGAGGGCCCTCCTCGCCAACCACCATGACACCCTTCACGGCATCTGAGGGCGCTGCTCTTTTAGCTTTCTTGGCGTATAATTCTCTAATTGTTTTCTCAGAATGGGATCAGGCCGCTTTCCGCATACTGCTAGCACTCATGGATGGTATTGCAGTGGAGAAGGAAGCACATAAATACCGGTTTGATCATGTGATGGCGAGGAGCTGAACAAGTTCCCTCCATCTTCATCAGTATTGGAACCGGAAGCCTGTTTTCATCGTTTTAAATCGTGATCCCTTGTTCTGTATTTGGTGATGGTCTGTCTGCTTTGCGTATATGACAAGACTGTGCTATTCTGTTCATCTATTTTCTGTGTAGTAGACCCACTTGTTCTCTTTTCCCAGTAAGAGCTGCATTGGTTTAACATAGTAGCATAGTATATGACGGCAGATAAAGACAATTATGGTCCATCTAGTCTACCCAGCAAATCAGCAAGGCAGGTCGCCCCTCCCCATGCATTTCTTTAGGGGTGTATCCACCGCTCCGTGTATGTCACCCATATTTGTTGAGATACAAGAGATAGTTATGTTTATTTTGATTTTATCCTGTTGCTATAAAGGGATCCACTGTGTCTGTCCCATACATTTTGAATTCTGTCACTGTATTTGCCCCCACCACTTCCATCGGGAGGGCATTCCAAGCATCCACCACCCTTTCAGTGAAAAAGTATTACCTGACATTGCCTTTCAATTTACTCCCTTGTAGCTTCATGTTATGTCCTCTAGTTTTACAGCTTCCCTGTCTTTGGAAGAGGTTTGTCTGTTCATTAATACTCTTTAAATATTTAAAGATCTGAATCATATCTCCCCTGCCCTTCCTCTCCTCCAGCGTGTTACATATTTAGGTCTTCAAGTCTCTTCTCATAAGTCTTCTGTCGCAGGCTCCAAATCATTTTGGTCGCCTTCCTTTGAACTGTTCCCAGTCTTTTTATATCCTTTGTGAGATATGGTCTCCAAAACTGAACACAATATTCCAAGTGAGGCCTCACCAGCGACTTGTACAGTGACATTAGTACCTCTTCCTTTCTGCTGGTAATTCCTCTTTGTATGCAACCCAGCATTCTTCTGGCTTTTGCCACCACCTTGTCACACTGTTTCGTCATCTTGAGATCCTCAGAAATAATCACTCTGAAGTCCTTCTCCGGGTTCATGCACACCAACTTCTCCCTCCCCACCCCCATCGCATACAGTTCCGTTGGATTTCTGCTTCCTAAGTGCATGGCACTGCACCTCTTCACATTAAATCTTAACTGCCAAGCATTAGAGCATTCTTCCAGCTTTTGTAGATCTTTCCTCATGCTCTCCACTCCCTCAAGGGAGTCCACTCTGTTGCAAATTTTTGTGTCATCTGCAAAAAGACAGACTTTTCCATTCAATCCTTCAGCAATATCACTCACAAATACATTGAACAGTATCGGTCCCAGGATCAAACCCTGGGGCACACCGCTAATCACCTTCCTTTCATCCGAGTGAGTTCTGTTTACCATCACTTTCTGTCAGCTGTCAGTCAACCAATTTCTGATCCAGTTCACCATCTTGGGACCCATCCCCAAACTGTTGAATTTATTGATAAGCCTCCTATGAGGAACAGTATCAAAGGCTTTGCTGAAATCCAGGTAGATGACATCCATCGCATGCCCTTGATTTAGTTCTCTGGTCACCCAGTCAAAGAACTAAATCAGATTTTTCAGTAAGATTGTCCTTTGGTAAAACCATGTTGTCTCGGCTCATGCAACCTGTTGGTTTCAAGAAAGTCCACTATTTGCTCTTTCAAGAGCACCTACATTATTTTTCCCACCACCGAGGTAAGGCTTACTGGCCTGTAGTTTGTCACTTCTTCCCTGTTACCACATTTGTGAAGAGGTACCAAATCAGCCCATCTCCAGTCCTGTGGAACTTCGCCTGTCGCAAAGGATCTATTAAAAACATTCTTTAACGGCCCTGCAAGAATCTCTGAGCTCTTTCAGTATCCTGGGATGTATCCCATTCGGTCCTATGGCCTTGTCCACTTTCAGTTTTGCAAGCTGTTCTAACACATCATCTTCTGTGAATGATGTGGTATCTACTCCATTCCCATTGTTATATTTGAGAATCACAGGTGGTCCTTCTCCAGGATTTTCTTTAGTAAAAACGGAGCAGAAGTATTTGTTTAGCATTTTTACTTTTTCAACGTCACTTTCCACAAATCCGTTCCCAGCATTTTTGAGTCCTGCAATTCCACCTCTGATTTTTCTCCTCTCCGAATATTCCTGAAGAAAGTTTTGTCGCCACACTTCACGTCTTTAACCATCTTTTCTCCTGCCTTGTATTTTGCTATCCTTATTTCTCTTTTTGTCTTTTTTAGTTTGATCCTGTATTCGTTTCTGTGTTCTTCTGTTTGCGAGCTTCTGAATTTTGTGAAAGCTGTGTTTTTTGCCTTTATTAGAGCAACCACTTCTTTGGCGAACCAAATAGGCTTCCTTTTCCTCTTGTTTTTATTTCCTTTCCTTATATATGTATCTGTTGCCCCTTTTATGGCCTCCTTTAATTTAGCCCATTGCAAATCCCACTTCCCTTACCTCCTCCCACTCTGCCAACTCCTCATTTAGGTACTTGGCCATTTTATTGAAGTCAGTGTTTTTGAAGTCTAGGACTTTGAGCTTGCTGTGATTGGACTATACCTTGGCTTTTATCTAAAACCAACCGTGTGATGATCGCTGCTGCTCACATGGGCATCCACCCGGATATTCAACATGCTATCTCCGTTGATGAGCACTAAATCCAGCATCGAGCTTTCCCTGGTCAGTTCCATCACCATTTTTCTAAGTAACACATCTTAGAAGGCATCCACAATATGTTTTCTTTTTTCCAGATTTGCAGAAGGAATACTCCAATCCACGTCGGGTAGATTAAAGTCACTCAATATGATCACTTCCCCCTTCATGGCTATCTTTGTAATATCTACGAGTCAATTCGCTATCTATTTCTTTGTTTTGAGTTGGAGGCCTGTAGACTACACCAGTATGGATGACAGTGCCATCTCTCTTTCCAACACAATCCACAGCGCTTCTTCTTTTCCCTCGTCCCCTGCATTTCAATAGCTTTAATATTGCTTTTGACATATAGGGCTACTCCTCCTTTTCTACCCTCTCTATCTCTTCTAAATAGATTATAGCCAGCTATGGCTATATCCCATTCATGCTACATGTTAAACCATGTTTCTGTAATGGCCACAATGTCCAAGTCCATTTCCACCATTAGGGCTTCCAGGGCAGGAACTTTGTTGGCTAGGCTTTGAGCATTTGTGCTCATTGCTTTCCAGCATTTGTTAACTGGCTTACCTGTATTTTGCATGGATTTTTTTCTACACACCTCTTCCCACTTGTCATTGATGTGTGATTTAAAAGTGTGGCTGTTTCCAATGTTATTATGCTTTTGCTGGGAGTGATGTCCTGAAGTTGTCCTTCTCCATCTGTCACCCCCTTTCTCTAATTTAAATGCCTGTCCACATTCTGCCTGAATTTTTCACTCGGGATCCTTTTCCCTGCAATAGAAAGATGTAGTCCACCAGCAAAGTATAGTCTCTTGTTGATCCATCTGTTTCCCCAGTTGCCTATATATCTGAATCCTTCTTGTTTGCACCAGGTTTGAAGCTATGTATTAAAGCTATGCATTAAAGTTGTTTATGCGTTGCAATCTTTCTGCTCCCTTATCAAGAACAGGTAGAACTTCTGAGAATGCTATAGTGTTAACAATGGGCTTGAGTTTCTTTCCCAGAGTCTGGAAGTCCCTTTGAACTGCAGAGGCACTGTTTCTAGCCAGGTCATTTGTACCCAAGTGGATGACAACATCAATTTCGGAGTGCTCACTTTCTGCACTAACCATACCATACATTATTTTTCCCACAGGAGGCATGTGACCATCTTTTCTCCTCTGAACTGTGTTCCCAAGTTGGTGCCTCTGATGATGGAATCTCCAAGTAGCAGTAGTTTTCTGTTTTGTGATTTTTTTCTTTATATTTGGTACATTATCAGCAAAAGTGGGCATTGATTCTCTCATTTAAGGGAACTTCAATTTCCACGGATTGGGCACCCTCATTATCCAAGACAGAGAAGGCATAGGGTGTCTCTGCATTACCGGTCACAACCTACCAGAGCCCACTGTGATCCATTTGTTCCTGGGCTGTTTGATTCTTTGTAGGAGCGGTGGTGGATTTTATTCAGTTTATACCCTAGAGGAGGTGTGTTTAATTGCAGCTAATTCTTCCCTTAGTAGAGTCAATAAATTATGCATAGCAGCTAACTTGAGGCATATAGGGCAAGCTCTTAGGTTCCAAATGATTCTTCTCAGAATGAAAGCACCACAGTTATTGCACTGAATACACGACATGCTGATTAAGCAGTCCTAGGAGAAGGAGAAAAGGTGGGTGTAACACCTAATTAAAGGATAGATGTCAATGTATATGATGGCTATATAGGCAAAGCAGCCCTGGGGTGGGTGGGGCGAGGGGTAGGATAGGAGGGAACCTAAGTGTCCCAGGCCAGTAGGCCTTACCTGAACTGAGGGCACAATCGGATATCTGATTTGAAGGCTATGCAAGGAATGTAGGCAGTCAGAATATTCCTAAAAATTTATATCCATCCAATATTTATAGTGCCTTTTGATAAATAGGGTTAAGTTCTGTGTGAGTCCTGGTAGTGCTGTTATGATATGGTAGGTTTGCTATGGGTTCTAAATGAGCAGGTTTTTGTAGTTTTTTATAGTTGCCCCCAATCACCAGCACATCCACAGTCTCAACCTTGTATTCTTCTATAATTGCTTACCCTCAAACTTCTGTACCTCAGTTCTTCCCTTATCGTACCATCACCGCTAAGCTTCACTCTTCATCACCTGCCACCTCAACCTCACCCTCGCCCTGTCTCCTCCAACCTCTTTAGAAATCTTCATGCTATTGACCCTGTGGCTCTCTCTTCCACTGTTTCATCACCTCTTTCCTCCACTATGTCATCTGAGTCTGTTGATGAGGCAGTAGCTTCCTATAACGCTGCACTCTCCTCTGCTCTGGAAGCTCTTGCTCTGCCCATGCCATATCCTGTGAGGTGTACTATTCCCCAGCCCTGGCTGTCTTCCACTACCCCTTTCTATGTTCCTGTGTCCGTTCAGCTGAGCATGCTTGGCTCAAATCCCACTCCCTCGCAGACTTTCTATACTTCAAATTCATGCTTGTCTCTTTCCAGTCAGCCATAGCACTCACCAAACAAGACTATTATGTTCATCTGACTAACTGTCTTGCCTCTGACTTGCCATCTCTTTACAACTCTCAACTCTCTCCTCTAGATGCCTCCACCTCTGACCCTCCCTCCCTTTATGCCCAAATTCTGGCTGACTATTTTCAATGCAAAATCCACAAGATCACCCTCCAATTCCCCACGAGGTCAGCTACTGCCCCTCCTCCCCCTCTTCACTCCCAACTTTCCGCCCTTACATCCACTACCCTTTCTTATTTTTCTATGATCTCTGAAGATGAAACCGCACATCTTCTTTCCTCCTCCAAACTCACTACCTGTTCCTCTTATCCTATTCCCACCCATCTCCTAAGCCCCATCTCCTCCACTGTTGTCCCTTCCATCTCTCATATTCTCAATCTATCACTCTCCACTGCAACTGTCCCTGCAGCCTTCAAGCATGCTATGGTTACTCCTCTCCTCCAGAAACCCTCACTAGATCCTACCTGTCCTTCTAACTATCTACCCATCTCCCTCCTCTCCTTTATTTCTAAAGTACTTGAACATGTGGTTCACCGCCGTTGCCTTGACTTTCTCTCCTCTCAAGCTCTCTTGGATCCTTTACAATCTGGCTTTCATCCTTTACATTCTACTGAAACAGCTTTTGCCAAAGTCTCCAGTGACTTGTTCCTAGCAAAATCCAAGAGCCTTTAATCAATCCTCATCCTTCTTGACCTTTCTGCTGCTTTTGACACTGTTGACCACAACCTTCTCCTCAATACCTTGTCCTCGCTTGGTTTTAAGGACTCTGTACTATCCTGGTTCTCTTCATATCTCTCCCATCGCTCTTTCAGTGTTTGTTCTGGTGGATCCTTCTCTGCTGCTATCCTGCTCTCAGTTGGTGTACCCCAAGGATCTATCGTGGGTCCTCTCCTTTTCTCTCTCTATACCCAGTCCCTTGGTGCACTCATCTCTTCCCATGGTTTTCAGTACCATCTTTATGCTTATGACTCCCAGATCTACCTCTCTACACCTGAAATCTCTCTAGCAATCCAGGCCCAGATCTCTGCCTGCCTTTCTGACATTGCTGCTTGGATGTCTCACCACTACTTGAAATTGAACATAGCCAAAACTGAACTTCTTATTTTTCCCCTTAAAACCTCCCCTTCCCTTCCTCCTTTCTCGGTGTCTTTGGATAACTCTCTACTCCTCCCTGTTTCCTCGGCTCGCAACCTTGGGATCCTGTTGGACTCCTCTCTCTCCTTCACACACATCCATCTGATAACTAAAACCTGCCATTTTTTTCTCTATAATATCAATAAAATCCGCCCATTTCTTTCTGAACACACTACTAAGACACTTATCCAGGGGAGCATGTGAGGAGAGGAGGCTGCTGCTCACCACTGTGCCCCGCTTGTGTTTCTTCCTGACGGCGTTGGAGTGCACGGTCCATCTTGGCGGCGCCTACCCCTGACGTCATCAAAGGGGGTTTAAAGCCCGGAGGCTTGCTGTCTTCAGTGGGAGCGTGTGAGGAGAGGAGGCTGCTGCTCACCACTGTGCCCCGCTTGTGTTTCTTCCTGACGGCGTTGGAGTGCACGGTCCATCTTGGCGGCGCCTACCCCTGACGTCATCAAAGGGGGTTTAAAGCTTGATCGCTAAGCGGTACGCGGAAGCGGTCGCATTCTAAAGGGGCGCGTTATTAAGGGGCTTGCTCCTTATGCGCTCCTTGGGCGCTCGAGAAGCTCTGGAGCTGGCTTGTGGCTGTGCAGAATGGGTAGACGGAGGAAACGACCTCTAAATGTGAGTACTGAAAATCCTACTAAAGCTGTTAAAACTTCTGGCCCTATGGATCGTCATCTTGTGCCTTTGAATAGTAAGGAGGGAGAGGCTGTCGCTGCAATCCTGACTCAGCCCCTTGGTAATGACTCCTCTTTGTTTTCGGGGGTTAGTATCTCTTCCCCCTCTGCTGCCGTTTTAAGTGCTGGTCCTGTAACGTCCTCTCCAGTGAGGAGGGCCGTGCCTTTGCAATAGGAATTAACATCTGCCTTTTCTGCCTCTGGATCTGCATTGGTTGCCGGGAGAGTTCCTTTACCCCGGATCCTGTCGGTTCCTGAGAGTCCTGCATTGGCGCAACGGGACGGTGTTTCTTCCTTGCCAGCGAACCCACAGGATGTTTCCCTTTCGGATATCTGGTCTATTTTGACTAGGATAGAGTCTTCATTGAATTCCGTCGTTTCACAAATGTCGGACTTTACTAGAGACTCTGTAGCTAAATTCACTCAACATGATTCTCAGATTGATGTTCTGGGGGATAGATGCCAGAAGTTGGATGCTCAGTGTATTGCATTACAAAATTCTTCGTTATCTTTTATGAAAGACAGTCTTATTCTCCATACTCAGCATGAGTTATTGGAGAATAGTCTGCGTGCTCTGAATTTGCGTTGTATAAATTTTCCTCGCACTCGGTTCTTATCTCCTCAGATTTTGTTAGATAAGTATCTGATAGATATTTTGGGATATCGAGAGGATAATAAGCCGTCTGTGACTAAAGTGTTTTATATTCCTTCTAAAGGGACTTCTGAGGCGGGAGGTCCTGCGGATTTAGCCCCGATTAGATCTCAGGAGTCTCTGAATATTTCAGAATTTATTGAGTCTTCTCAAGATAGAATTTCCACTTGAGCTACCCTTCTGGTGTCTTTCGCCTCGGAAGTTGATAAAAATACTGTGATGCGTTTATATTTTTTAAATAAGGCATCGATTTTTTGTGGAGAGAAGGTTAGTATTTTTCCCGATGTCTCCAGGAAAACTCAGCTACGTCGTAAGGCTTTTTTAGCGTTGAAGCTACGCGTCTTAGCTCTTGGTGCCACATTTTTCCTCAAATTTCCTTGTAAGTGTTTAGTTACCTTTCAGGGCACCAAGTATGTTTTTCTGGAGTCATCGGCTTTAGAGTCTTTTCTCCTATCTAATAGTCCGCTGGTTTTCTAAACTGTTTGTTGTGTTAATTTCGGTAGTAGATAGTTAGCAAAAAGAGTTTGAAATTGATTGAGTCAGCATCCTCTTTTCACTTGCACGCTTCTCTTGATGTGGACTTTATTATGGATATTCTGTTTGTTTTTCCTTTGTATTTTATTTGATAATATTGGTGGAACAGTAATATCTGTATTCTTCTTTGAAGTTTCTTAATAAATGAACTTTAAACTTGAAAAAAAAAAAAGACACTTATCCACTCTTTAGTCACCTCCCGTCTTGACTATTGTAAGCTGCTCCTTGCTGGTCTCCCTCTGAATCATCTCTCTCCCCTTCAATCTGTTCAACACTTTGTTGCGCGGCTAATCTTCCGCCACCCTCGTCATGCTCATATCACCCCTCTTCTTAAGTTGCTTCATTGACTCCCTATCCGTTTCCGCATCCAATTCAAACTTCTCCTGCAGACCTATAAGTGCATTCACTCTGCAGTTCCTCACTACCTTTCCTCTCTTATCTCTCCCTACACTCCTCCTCGGGAACTCTGCTCTTCTGGCAAATCGCTTCTATCTGTGCCTTCTCTTCTATTGCTAATGCCAGACTTTGCTCCTTTCACCTTGCTGCTCCTTATGTCTGGAACAAACTACCTGAGTCTGTACGTCAGATGCTTTCTCTGGCTCTTTTCAAATCCAGGCTGAAAACTCACCTCTTCACTACTGCTGTCGGATCTTGACTCACCTGGTCTCCTTTGTGTTTCCTTACCATTCCCCCAGATGCATCCCATGTCTACAGCTACTGTGTTGTTTGTCTTGACTAAATTGTAAGCTCTGATGAGCAGGGATCATCTCTTACATGTGTCTGTGCAGGACTGCAAATGTTTTGTAGCGCTACATAAATGCTCAGTTGTTGTAGTAGCAGTGGTAGTAGTAATGCAGAAATATGGTAGCCTTTCTTTATCGTGCAAGTGGTTTTCAGACACTCATTAAGAGGCATGTTTACTAAAGTTTAATGTGCTTTCACAAATTTGAATCTGTGCCAAGTGCAGCAACACCCATTTATCTCTATGGGCACAGTGGCACTTAACACACATTAATGTTTAGTAAACATGCCCCTAAGTCATTGTTTAGACAAAAAAGAGGCTTGTGAAGAACTCCTTTGAAAGCCACTTAAAATTTTATATGCGCAGCACATACATTTTTAAAATAAAATAAATTAGATGTATACACATGAGGCCTAGTGGATATGCAAATATTTATATAAATGAGGCCCCTCAATTAGTCACCGCACATGGCCCCACAACACTCTCGGGCCGCCCTTGGGCACCTAACTTCAAGAGTTCAGCACATAAACGTTCAAATTCAAAAATTTGCCACTCTGAGCTTCTAAATTTAAGAACATTAAAATCACAAGGTTCCTAAATTGAGACACCTTGAAAAAGGGCATAACCAGGACATGGGAATGAAGCTAGATGCCTTAACTTAGCAGGTCTAACTTTAGCAATCTTCATTTAAAGTTCCTAAAGATAATGCTAAGGCACCTATATCCAAAAGAAAATTGTAAGGGCCTATACTTTCTGAATATAGGAACCCAGGCAGGGTAAGCAGATGTTAATTATACTTTTATAACGTTTTTTAGTTCTGAAAAAGTGGAAATATCATACCCCAAAGGCAGCCTGCACAGCTGAAACACCAATGCCGGGTTCATGGGATACCTTCCAGGAAAGCACAAACAGGTAAGTTTGAGCCATGAGTTTTTTTAGCAATGTGGTTTTTGGTGTTTTGTGTTTGAAAACTGAGACAAGGGATAGAAATATATGACTGCGCTAAAATGTTAAATCTGATGGTATTTTTTATATTCCAAAAAACTTTAATATGGAGACTTATGACGTATTAAAAAATTAAATTTTATTGCTCTTGTTGACTAAATGATTTGAATACTTTATAAAGGCAACATAGGCGTTTATGTGCCTTTCTAAAATAAGCACCCAAATTCCAAAAGCACGCAAAGGCAGAAGTATATACTCTATGCATCTACATGCACATTTTGTAAGATGAATAGCGTAGTTACTCATCTGTAACAGGTGTTCTCTGGGGACAGCAGAAATCTGTCCTCACATATGGGTGACATCAGCACTGACGGAGCCCTCAGGGAAACTTCCCTCCAGCTTTCAAAGAAAGCCTTTGGGAGATGCCACCACGCATGCATGGTCCTCTTCCCGTGCAAGGGTGCCATCTTGCACAGTCAGATGACATAGCTAAAAGACGGCAAAAATAAAAGATGATAAAGAAGCAACTCCAAGGGGAGGAGGGAGGGTTGTGAGGACCAATTCCTGCTGTCTCCGGAGAACACCTGTTACAGGTGAGTAACTATGCTTTCTCCAGGAACAAGCAGGAAGTCAGTCCTCACATATGGGACTCCCCAGCTACAGGCTACTGAAAGCCCATAGCAAAATCAGGGCTCCCTCATGGAGAGCCACAAGCAGCAGCAATTGAGTCTGTGCCCACAGACCACAGTAGGACCCCTGTGTCCGATGAAACCAACACTCCGGTAGCCTGAACACAGACGGGCTGGAGGGTAGGAGTTGCCTAAACCCCGAAAAGGTTACGGAGCACAGCCTGGCCGAAGGCACTGTCCTGTTAGGACTCTCTTTCCAGGCAGTAATGGGCTGCGAAGGTATGGACTGAAGACCAGGTGGTGGCTCGGCAGATGACCACCATTGGGACAGAGCGCAAGTTTGCCACAGAGGCTGCCATGGCCCTCACACGGTGCGCTGTGATGCAGCCTTTCAGCAGGAGCTCCGCCTGCTCATAAGCGAGGGCGATACAGTCCGCCACCCATGTGGATAGCGTACGCTTGGTCACCGCCTGCCCCAGCCTACTGGGGTAATAGGAAATGAAAAGCTGAGAAGCTTTGCGGTGGCCCTGAGAGCATTGGATATAGAAGGATGAAGCCCTCTTACAGTCCAAGGTGTGAAGGACTGTCTCCACCCGAATGGAGTGAGGTCTTGGAAAGAAGGTAGATAGCGCCACTTCCTGGTTGAGATGCTAGGATGACACTACCTTCAGCAGGAACTTGGGGTGCGTACGGAGCACCACTGTGTTCTTGTAGAACTGTTATAGGGTTCCTCCGTGGGCCTGAAGCTTGCTAACTCTGTGAGCGGAGGTGAACACGACCAGGAAAGCCACCTTTCAAGAGAGGTAGTGAAGGTGGCAGGAAGCCAGAGGTTTGAAGGGCAAGCGAGTGAGCTGCTCCAACACCACATTGAGATCCCACTCGGTTGCCGGAGGGTGAACCAGGGACTTTGATAAGAGCAGGCCCCAAGGAAATGGGTCACCAACAGTTGGGCCAAGAGGGGTTTACCATCCACCGGATGGTGGTGCGCCGCCAGGGCACTAAGGTGCACTCGGATGGAGTTAAACTTGAGCCCAGACTGGGAGAAGTGGAACAAGTACTGTAACACCAGAGCCACCGGGCAGGAGAAAGGGTCAGCCCTGTGTTCGGCGCACCAATCTGAGAACCTGTGCCATTTGAGGGCATAAGCCTTCCTAGTAGAGGCCTTGCGAGAGGCCAGCAGGATGTCCTCCACCTCAACCGTGAGGTTGAAAGGAGCCAGAATCACCCTCTCAGCAAAGAGGCTATCAGCACCAGGGACCCCAGGTTGGGGTGCAGGAGAGAGCACCCTTCCTGAGACAGGAGTCCCGGGGTGGTCCCCAAGGGGATGGGGGTCTCCACTGTCAACTGTAGAAACAGCAGGAACCATGGCTGCCAGGGCCACCAAGGAGCTATCAGGATGAGCGAGACCCTGTCGCGGAGGGTCCTGAACAAGGTTTTGGCAATCAGCGACGTAGGAGGGAAAGCGTACATGAAGGCTTCCGACCATGAGACCAGGAACGCATCCGCTGCCACCCTGGATGGGTGGGCCTGCCGGGAGTAGAAGCAGTAAATATCAAAACCACAAACCCTTGTCAGGAATAAACAATCAATCTACACCTAAAAACCTGAACAAAAATAAAATGAGTTTATTTTTTTGTCAGAGCAGCTGTGATAAAAGTAGACAGAAGAGGAATCCGTCTCCTCAGTGCGGCTGCTCCTTTTAATACTTTTAAAGTGAGCACGAACTTAACACTTAGCTTTTGTTTTCCAAACTCATGAAGTAGACGGAATTCACTCGTAACAACGTGTCACATTTCGGGTCCCTGCCATAACGACCCTGCTTCAGGTTAAGGAACGCCCATTATCATCCAGCTTCAGTTAAACAAAGAAATCATTTAATACAAGCAGGGCAACTGAAAGTTGTCTGGACTGGTGAAAAGGTCCATCACGGGTTCGCCCCAAAGCTGGAAAAACCAACTGGCAGCTCCTACTTGTGCGACTGGAGAACTCTGCTGAGCCTGTCAGCCAGCAGGTTGTCCTGGCCTGGCAGGTACACTGCCTGCAGGAGGATACCCTGTTGGATTAAATACCAACAGAGAACCAGTGCTTCCTGACAAAGGGTACGAGACCCTGTGCCACCCTGTTTGTTCACATAGAACATTGCCACCTTTGTCCATCTGGACTAGCACCGGCTGGTGACGCAGGTGGTGACAGAAGACCCTCAGGGCTAGGTGTATGACTCGGAGCTCCAGGAGGTTGATCTGCTGGGTGCTCTTGTCTGGTGATCAACTGCCCTGGGTGCGGAGATCTCCCCAGTGGGCTCCCCAGCCGAGCAGGTAGGCGTCCGTGGTGAGAACCCTTGAGGGGGTTGGGGCCTGAAAAGGCATGCCTGCCTCGAGATGCTGGGGCAACTGCCACCAGACCAGGGAGTCCGTCAATCGATAGGTCACAGAAACTCTGTCTCGGAGGCGGCCTGTGGCCTGAAGCCACTGGTACCAAAGACACCACTGCGCCGCCCTCATGTGGAGGCAAGCATCTGGGGTGACATGGGCTGTGGAGGCCATGTGCCCGAGAAGGCATAGGAGAAGTCGAGCAGGCACCGAGGGACAGTACTGTACGTCCCGAGCCAGAGTCCTGAGATGCTTATCTTGATCCTTGGGCAAGAAGGCCTTCGACTGGAGCGTGTCGATCCTTGCCCCAATGAACTCCAGACACTGGGTAGGAAGGAGGTGAGACTTGGGGTAGTTTATGACAAAGCCCAAGTGCTGCAGAACCTGGATGGTGTGTGCAGTAGCCTGCTGCACCTCTGAGGTCATGCCTCCCTTTATGAGCCAGTCGTCCAGGTAGGGAAAGACGAAGAACCCCTGGAGCCAGAGGAAGGTGGCCACGACTGCCAGGCATTTTGTGAAAACTCTTGGGGCAGAAGCTAAGCTGAAGGTGAGCATCCTGTACTGAAAGTGCCTGCCCCCCCACTATGAACCGCAAGTACTGCCTGTGGTTGGGATGGATGAGGATGTGGGTATAAGCATCCTTGAGGTCTAAGGAGCATAACCAGTCTCCCTGTTGAAGGTATGGCAGCAATGTTCCAAGGGAGAGCACCTTGAACTTCGCCTTCACCAGAAATGTGTTGAGGTTGCACAGGTCAAGGATGGGCCTTAGATCCCCTGTTCATTTTGGCACAAGGAAGTACCTGGAGTAGAATCCCTTGCCCTTGAGGTGGTGGGGCGCTGGTTCCATCACTTTGTCCTTGAAAAGACCTGCCAAGTCCTTCTTCTCCCACTTGGAGTAGTCCATCGAGGACTCGTAAGAGGGCTGCTCTGCAGGCTTCAGGGCCCCCAATGCCCTCCGGCCGATGCCTGGCAAACTTGCCAGGGATAACCGCAGCGGGACTCGGATCGCAACCTCGGCCAAGGATCAACTCGAGCGTAAGGACCTCAAGGATCAGCTCAGCCTCCGGGGACATCTTGGACATTGAGAGCCTGGTGGTCAGAGCAGAGGAACCAGTTGTGCCGAACAGCGCCCGCTGCTGGTCCATGAAGGCAGACAAACTGCGCTCGAAGGACCACCATTCTGGACCAGACCAGAAGGCTCTGCAGCCTTTGGCACAGGCACTGAGGGACTTGGGCCCGATGCCAGCTCCCTCGAAGGGGAATCCTTGACGAGGATAGTGTCTGGGGACCCAGGCCAGTCCACAGTCGGATCTTTCCAGAGGACATTTTCAGGTTGCTCCTTCTCCGACACTTCAGACAAATATCTCGGACTGTGGGACCGGGCCCAGGGAGAACTGACTGGTCAGAACCATCCAAAGATGCCGCTTTCGAGGGTTTCTTCTTCTTATGGGGTTCCCTCGAGGGAGACCCCTTTCTGAGGACCCACGACGAGGCTCGGGTTCGGAAGACTCCTTCTGAGATGTCGGGGCCTCAGATGAGGCCCTGGCCTTCGGAGGCACCAGGGACTCGGGGAAAAACTTATCATGCTGCTGCTAGCGGTAGTCTTGAGGGCCTTACTGGACATCCTCTTGCAGAGACTGCAGGCTGCCGTGTCGTGGTCTGGCCCGAGGCAGCGGAGACAGCAGCTGTGTGTGTCGGTCAAAGACAATTTTGGAGCACTGATCACACTTCTTAAAGCCACTGGTAGCCATGGGGAAGAAAAAGTATCCCTGCGAGGTCAAAGATTCTCCGGGCCGCCCATGGGAGAAAAAGGGCGCGAGGACGCCAGGAAAAGAAAAAACGAACACTACAAAAAATAGACCGAACTCGACGCCGAGGCAACAAGGTCAGTAGGCGGGAAGAGTACCGGTGCGATACCGGAGATGAGTATGAAATTCAGAGAGAAAAGTTAACTTTTTCCAGGGACAAGCCAGAAAAACGTCTGAAAGGCTATACGGAAAAAAGGAGACTGAGCAAGATGGCACCCTTGGGCGGAAAGGGGACCATGCATGCATGGTGGCATCTCCCAAAGGCTTTCTTTGAAAGCTGGGGGGATGCTTCCGCGAGGGCTCCGAAGGTGCCAACATCACCCATATGTGAGGACTGACTTCCTGCTTGTTCCTGGAGAAATGGCAAGTCCACAATTTCACCCCAACTCTGCCCCTAGGAAACACCTACGCACATGACTATCAGCACTCATGCTTACAAAAGCTCCTTGTCTACACGTAAAAGGATGGGAAAGGCTTTCTACAATGACCCCCTTTATCCTATTTGAACATAGATTTATAAACTAAGCATTGACAAATCCAAACATTTTGTCCTGATCTTCTACAAATGTTTGGGCCATTGAACTTAGCTTGGCAAGATCTGGTATTTAGTGAGGAGTATAAATTGGGCTGACTACAACCAGCACAGATGAAGATGATAGGTGAAGACCATAAAGGAGACATATGTGGTCTCTAAGCTCATATACAACATCACCTTTGGGAATTGTCTCAATGTTCAATTTATGTCCTGCAAAGAATTACGTTTTTTTCCAAGTGTAATGTAGCTTCAATAGTTAGATGAAGAAGAGTAAGAAGAGTTGTTCATGCTTACCTTCTGAGGTGCCATTTTCAATGGCATATTTTACAACATAGGTCCATAACAGGTGGGGACAATCATTGTGAAATGATTCATCCCATATCACCGTCGCCGAATATGCTGTGATATTCAGCACTGAAATTTTGCTGAACACTCTGTCTTTCGAAGCTGTGAAAAAATGAGCAGTTGATGCATCAATTCAATGCTTATGGACTGAACTGTTTCCATCATAGATACAATGTTGGTGTCTTGAATCCCGTTAGATGGCAGCTATAGTGCACATTGACCTTGGCCATCACAAAACCTAAAATCAATAGAAATTCTCCTGGCTTGTAAGAGCATTATGACTGCCTTAAAGACTGTCTAGATTAGTGATTTGCCAACCACTAAGGATCTTCAACTAAACCTGGCCATTAGGATATCCATGATAAAATTGTTTGCTTACAAGTGGTTCGAGAATTGAGTTGATTTGCATACCTTGTTGCCCTAATTGGAGGCTCAGAGTAGTGATTTTGGGGCTTAGACATTTCAAGATGTTTAAGGTTGCCTGAGTCACATAAGCTTCAGCTTAGTATAAAGAGCAATTATGCCTGATACAATTCACACTTGCTCAGAAATGGGTGATCACTACCCCAGGCCTCAACAGTAAGTGTTCAAGTAAAAAGAACTAGGCACATCTCACCAATCAGTTCTTCAAGCTCCCCATAAGTATAAAGACCCATTTTAGTCTAACTTGTTTCACCATTGCTGCTTCAAGGTGAACACAAATATTTAAAGCCACTTCATAAGTCAATTCTGAAATATTCCTGAGCAGCACAAAGAGCAACCCACAATATTTTTTCTCATAACACATAAAAGTCTTTTGGGCTGGGCCAATTCTGCCAATATAGGGGCAGTATTCAGACATGTTTTATATGAGTAAACATGTTTATCTGCATAAAAACACATGAGTCGATGCAGAAAACCTAAGCATGGCATTTTTCTGGTGCTTTTCCTGGGCTAGGCTTGCTCTCCAATACAGAAAGCAAGCTAGCACTGAAAAACTGCCAGAAAAAGCAATCGCGCTGAATTGCAGCACACTGGGCATGCAAATCGCTGCGTATTCAATTGTGCCCGATGTTAGAAAACTGTACTGAAACTTAGTGAAGTTGTTTACGCTATTTTTAACGCTGGATCTTCACACCAGCTTCGGGCAGGCATAAAGATCCAGCCGGGAGCAAAAACATTATCTGAGGTGAAAATTGACACTTCACTTCAGATGATCCAGGCATCAGAGAAAGTCCCCGACCCCATCGGCACACTGTTGGATGAGGGGCTAGTCTCCCTCCAGATATCGACCCCCAGAATGTAACAAAAAGATCTGGTGGCCCAGGGTCCCCGATCCCCCCCACCCAACCAGAATATAAACCTGGTGGCCCAGTGGCCCTGATTCCCCCCCCCCCCCAAAAAACATAGCCCTGGTGGCCCAATGGCCCCAAATCCCTTCCCCTCCCCCCACCCAGTATCTTAAATGTTGGGGTAGGAGCATTGCCCACACGCTCCCACCCCTGCACCACTATGTTGTAAAATGGTGGTGTGTGGGCAGGAGCATGGGGGCAATGCTCCCATCCCACATTTAAGATACTGTGTGGGGTTTGGGGTAACTGGACCATGAGGCTTGTATTTCGAGGGGGGATGAGGGGCTCCTGGACCACCAGATTTTTGTTTTGGTTGGGGTGGGAATCGGGGCCACTGCGCCACCAGGTCTTTTTGTTTCTATTGTGGGTCAGTGTTCTGGGGGGCACTGGCTCCCTGACATTGTGCCGATGGCATCAAAGGCTTTCCCTGATACCTGGATCATCTGAGGTGACGTGTCAAACTTCCCCTCAGATGACCCTCTTTGTCCGGGACAGCATGCCAAACTCGCACCGACTTCTGGGCACATGAGTTTGGTTTGCTTTCCCAGTTTCACACTGACTTTTTTGTGTACTGGTTAATTTACATATTGCATTAAGCACAAAACATTAGCGTTAAACTTGTGTAATGAAACCCTGCACTAGAGCTTTAAGCATCGGGGTCTAGCAGGGGGTTTCTGCATCAGACTGACAGTTTGTAAACTGCTCTCTTCCCCCCAGGTTTGGGTAAAAATGGGCAAGTATTGGTCAACAGAATGAAAGTATGTAGAGGTTCTTCATTGAAATTCATGCTCATACTTTTCACCTAAATAAAAGTAGATACAACTATGCAAGTATAAATGTTCCCCTGGCAACCCTTTTTCAAAGGGAAACCCCGCTGGAAGTTTCCTCTGCAAAACCTTTGCTTCTGGAAATGCTGTGGGTAGTTTCAAAATTATCCACCCCATAATCATCACTAAGATTTTCTTCTGGGTGCCTCCAAATTTTGTGGGCCAGAGTTTAGGATATCGCAACCTCCTGTAACCCTTAGCATTTACCAGTAAGAACATGTTGGCTTCACATCCTGTGACATGACAAAAAATGTTCTGTGAAGCCTTATCAATGCCACTATCTCACGCATTATAAACCAACCTTTGGGCAACCCCTAAACTGCACCGTTTTTATACCATCCTACAGAGACATCATACACCACAGTGGAAATAGAGTGAAGGCACATTTTAGAAAAGTCGTTTGGTTGCTATCTGAGATAGCCAAGTCAAAACATCTGAAATTCCAAGGAAGCGGCAGCAGATAAGGTGGACAGGTGTAAATACCTACTAAAATTGACCTAACCCAAAAAGATAAACGTCTCTGCAAAATACAAAGGAACTGGGGGACAGTCAGAATAAAACCCCAGACGCGTACAGGTTAATATGCAATTTTAGAAATGTGCACATAAGAAATATGAGCATTTCTGAAACCGGCAACAGCATCCTGGCTGCCATTTTGCAAACGGGATGTACAGCAGCACAGTTGCTAAACAAAAAGGCTTCTATATGTACCTGGATGTTTTTTTGAGTGGGTGAAAAATATTGGAAGAATGAAAGAGCATTCACCTCCATAGCTGGCCGAAACAAGCGCTTTTCAATTGCCTATTTGTGGCTAGGAGCTGGTATAGACAATGATGTATCCACCAGCAGGTTCAAATATGCGGCACCGTTCTAAAATCGAGCATACTTGGTGTTTACCAATGCTGAAAATGTTTCTGATGTTATAGTGGGAGATCATTTTGAATCCAGCGATCACCAGATGGTGTGGGTCAGTATTAGGACTAGGGCTGTTAGAATCCATTCAAAAGTGTGGGTCTTCCAAGATGGGCCAGTACCTCAGGGAGTCGTTAGCGGGATGGGAATAGCTGGGGGATGTAGAAAAACAGTGGGCAAAACTGAAAGGGGATATTTTAAGGGCAATCAACCTTTTTGTTAAAATGGTAAATAAAGGTAAAAGGAAAAGGAGACCACTGTGGCTTTCGAAAGAAGTAGCTGAAAAGGTGAAGAAAAAGAGGGAGGCCTTCATGAAATACAAGAGATCACAGAGAGAGGAAGAAAGGCATCTATATTTGGAAAAACTTAGAGAAGCTAGCAAAGCAGTCAGGAAAGCAAAGATTCAAAAAGAGGAGGAAATAGCCAATGCAATAAAATAGGGGGATAAGACATATTTCAGATATGTTAGTGAGAAGAGGAAGGGCAAAAGTGGTATTGTCAGACTCAAGGGTGAAGGGGAGGAATATGTAGAAGCTGATGAGGATAAAGCGGAATTGCTTAAGAAATATTTCTGTTCTGTGTTCACAGATGAAGAACCAGGAACAGGATCTCAGAAAACACTCACAAACAGGAACAGAAGTGAGGGGCATCTTGAACAATTTTCAGAAGACTGTGTTTGTGAGAAACTAGCTCAACTTAAAGTAGACAAAGCGATGGGACCAGATGAGATACACCATAGAATACTGAGGGAACTTGGGGACATTCTAGCAGCTCCACTGACTGACCTTTTCAATGCCTCATTGGAGTCAGGAGTGGTGCCAAAGGACTGGAAAGAGGCTCATTTATTTATTTACATTCTCTTATATACCATGCTATTCTGCATCAGTGTGGTTTACATTGAACAAACTGAAATTACATTGAACAGGGCATTATAACTTGGAGATAACTATTTTACAGGGAACATGGGCTATGGAGGGTTAAGTGGCTTGCCCAAGACCACAAGGAGCACCTGTGGGACTAGAAACCCCAGTCCTTCCAGCCCAAGGTTGCTGTCCTCTAGTGGGATTTGAACCCCCGACCTTCCAGCCTGAAGTACCTTGCCCCAACCACTAGGCCACTCCTCCACTCCACTCCACTCATATGGTGCCTTTACACAAAAGCAGAAGTAAGGATTTGGTTGAAAACTACAGGCCGGTTAGTTTAACTTCGGTGGTGAGTAAATTATTGGAAACACTGCTGAAAGAGAAAATAGTGAGGTTTCTGGAGTCCAGCGGATTACAGGATCCGAGGCAGCATGGATTCATCAGAGGCAGGTCTTGTCAGACAAATCTGATTGATTTCTTTGACTGGGTGACCAGGGAGTTGGACCGAAAGAGAGCCCTAGATGTGGTGTATTTAGATTTCAGTAAAACCTTTGACACCGTTTCTCAAAGGCAACTTATAAACAAACTGAGCACCCTAGGGATGGACCCTAAAGTTACTGCTTGGGTTAGAAATTGATTGAGTGGGAGGCAACAAAGAGTACAGGTAAATGGAGCTCACTCTGAGGAGAAGGAAGTTACCAGTGGTGTGCCTCAGGGATCTGTCCTTGGTCCAATTCTTTTTAACATCTTTGTTAGTGAAATAGCGGAAGGGCTGTCGGGTAAGGTTTGCCTCTTTGCGGATGATACCAAAATCTGGAATAAAGTAGGCACCCAGGAAAGTGTAGATAACATGAGGAGGGATCTAGCTAAGCTTGAAGAATGGTCTAGAATTTGGCAGCTGGGATTTAATTTTAATAAATGCAAAGTCATGTATTTGGGCTGCAGCAATCCAAGGGAGCAATATAGTATAGGGGGTGAAGTACTTTTGTCCACTAAAGAAGAGCAGGACCTAAGCGTGGTTGTGTCTGATGATCTTAAAGTAGTTAAACAGGTAGAAAAGGCAACAGAAAAAGCTAGAAGGATGCTTGGGTGCATACGGAGAGGAATGGCTAGCAGAAAAAAGGAGGTGATAATGCCTCTCTATAAGTCTTTGGTGCGACCTCATTTGGAGCATTGTGTGCAATTCTGGAGACCGCACCTTCAAAAGGATATAAACAGGATGGAGTCAGTACAGAGGGTGGCTACTAAAATGGTTAGTGGTCTTCATTATAAAGCATATGAGGACAGACTTAAGGATCTTAATATGTACACCTTAGAGGAAAGGCGGGATAGAGGTGATATGATTGAGATGTTTAAATACCTCTGTGGCATAAATGCACAAGGGGAGAGCCTCTTTCGATTGAAAGCAAGTTCTGCTATCAGGGGACATGGCTTGAGGGTGAAAGGGGATAGATTCAAGAGTGATATGCGGAAATATTTCTTTATGGAAAGAGTGGTGGATCCGTGGAATAGTCTCCCAGTGGAGGTGGTAGAGATGAGGACAGTATCTGAATTCAAAAAAGCATGGGACAAACACAGAGGATCTCTAAAGGAAAAAAGGGGACTGTTGTAGTTGTTGATATGGAAGGACAGACTAGATAGGCCATGAGGTCTTTTTCTGTCGTCATTTTTCTATGTTTCTGTGTACACATGGATCTTTTCCAGACTGCCCTAGACACACCTCCACCATGCCCCTTTGCAACATCGACGTGATCAACCATGCACATGTGAATTCAGGGCTTTGTAATCTGGCTTTCGGGATGTGGAAGTGACTGGACTAAAGCTTTTAAAAGGACCCCCTTAACACGTGAGCACATTATGGAGTAAATGTCCAAAACAGCTCCAGTTTTTTCAAGGCAAAATAGGCACCTAGGTATGTATAAAATAGGCCCTCAGATCTATCCCTAATAGTGCACAAATTTACACTTATTCTGAGGAAACTGTAAATGTCTTTGTGTCCATATGTATTTTATAAATTATGTGCGTGCATTGCAGCTGTGCCCTGGGAATGCCTATGGGGCATGTTTACTAAAGCATGTTACTGAGTAACACAGGGTTCAGCGTGTACCAAGTACATCCCAGTAAAAAAAAATCCCATGCTCCATGAGTAGTGCTGGTTGGGGAGGTGAATGGGCAGTTCTTGGCCAATACGTCTGCATCAATGTGTTCTTAGCTCCTCAATGAATGCCATTACCTTCCTGCACTGATTGTGCCAAAGACAGCACGCATAGGGGCAGCCTAAAAGCCATGCTATTAATATGGAGGCATGCCATTTTTAGCGCCAACCATGCTCTAGTGGCACGCCTTTCAATCTACATGCGCCTATGGGCATATTCAGTTGCACAATTTGTGAAGACCGATTTACAGGCATAAATTTTATTTCACATGTGGCAAATGCTTTCTAAAATGTGCCCCTTGGAAGTCATATTATAACTGTATTCCCACATGTATGTTGCTATCTCTTGTAAAATACCAGCTGGTGTAAAAAGATGCCCTGCCCCAGGGGCGTGCACATGGGCAGAGCTTAGGGAGAGCATGCTTATACGAGCATAGATTATAAAATACTATAATTTACACAGTTATTTGCAAAATATGGGTGCAGGCATTTACACGAGCTCTAGGGCTGGCGTAAATGCCCACGTCCGCAATGCAGTTGCGTGCTAGGCCAGTTACGCAAGCATTTTATAAAGACAAATAACCACCTCCTTGTCTTTATAGAATAGGCTTGACATAGGCACCTTAAAACGTGCTTTAACCTAGTGCCCCTTTACAAAGTTACCCTCTCTGTGTATGGAGCGGAGGGGCAGATTGCACCAAATGAGAACTCTACCATCTCAAAGAGAGCCTTCTCACTCTATGATCCACACTTATGGAACTCTATTCCTGATAAACTACGGGCCACAATGGACACATTAACCTTCAGAAAAGCCCTAAAGACTCACATATTCAAAGACTGCTTCTGGGACAACACAACCTAACCAGCAACTAGCCAACTACTCAATGTGCCCCCAGCCCCTCCATCCTCCCAAGTTTCGCCCC
Organism: Ichthyophis bannanicus; assembly: GCA_033557465.1. Taxonomy (NCBI): domain Eukaryota; kingdom Metazoa; phylum Chordata; class Amphibia; order Gymnophiona; family Ichthyophiidae; genus Ichthyophis; species Ichthyophis bannanicus. The sequence continues at coordinate 257,112,086 of CM066039.1, forward strand.
TCACACCTCTCCCTCCCTTGTGTACACTACAAGCCTAAGCTAATGTTGATTATTACCTCCAAACTGATTTCCCTGTTCAATGTATAATATTCTGTTGCAATATAAACGGCTTTGACCATAGGATAAAGCAGTATAGAAAACCTGTTAAATAAATAAATAAATAAAGTCAAGTGACACGAGCTGGACCAGTGGTAGTGTCCTTCCCTCATAAAAGTGTGATTTTGACTTACGTTTTAGATAATATGTGGACCCCAATGATGACCAGCTTTTCTTTTGGCGGTAGTGCACTGCAATCCTGTAACATTTTGCTGGCTCGACTGGTCCTAAAACACATGGTACAAGCCCTGCAGATTAATCTCCTTCTGATGGTCTTGTTAGCTGTAAACTGCATAGTTTCTGTTCTCAGTACGAGAATCCAATTTCCTAGCTGGAACCAGGCTCACATTGCACACTAAAGCTTCTTCCTGCCAGTACGTTCTTAGAAATTTTGTGGGTGTGGCCCAGATCCTGGGATGTGAATCCGCCATTCTGGCTCAGACAACTATTGCTAAAAAATAACTTTCATGAAGTTTGTTTTGTAGTTTTTGAGGCCTTTGCATTTCTTCTGAAGGCTGGATGTTATTGAGTAGAAGGGATAAAACCAGGTCTGGTTCTTACATGTGCCCAGGCCTGTAGATCCCATACCGCATCCCACCTCCAGCATTTACTGAGCGACCTTGAGCAATCCTGTTAATCTCCCTGAGCTTAGACTGAGCTTTAGGAATCGGGGAGCTTGTAACATTGAAGTACTCACAGACCTGCTAGCACATTTTGAAAAGGAAACTTGCCTCTGAGTTCCCCTTTCAAAAGCCATCATGTGGCTGGTGTCATGGATATTCTGCACCCTGCATATATTGCAGATGAAAGTTACACAAATGAGGAAAGACCCATGCCTGCCCTAAACCTGCTTCCAGCACTGCTCTTTATCCCCTTAGTGGCTCAAAGGCACCTGTTTGCCTACAAAAACCCCCCTTGAGCACTGCCTCTGATGGCCCGTTACCTGTAAATGTAAGAGTGTTCCCTTCTGGAAACTTCCCTTTGACACACGTCGAGGGGGCTGGGCTCTCGGTCAGCGGCTCCCATTCTATGCAGTAGAACCTGCTCCGCTTCTTAAATGTCCATCCCACAGTAATGTTGTTGCTGCCAGAGAGACTTACTTTCATCGAGCCATCTCCTTTGATGGAAGAAAAGCAGAGACCTGAGCATATGAGGGTAATTTTATACCAGGCACCTATGTGGAAAGTCCAGAAAGATTGTGTGGCTGACTTATCCTGCTGTCTACAGAGAGCCCCAGTTACAGGTAAGTAACCTCACTTTATTAAGTCTATTTTATAAAAACCAGAAAACAATACAGTTCTCCCAAGGCAGGAGTTCATACCTCAAACAACAAGCACCTCAGTCCTAAATTTATTAGGTAGAAACATTCCTTTGTTCAAATAGCACCTTAACCTTCAAATTTAAATTTTGTCGGACTATTACAGGATTGGCTAAATAGCTTTTCATAACACACTATCGGCCTGCTTACTATGGAGTTCTTTTTACTTAATTTAAACTCCAAAAAAACACTAAAAAAAGGGCCACTTATTCATGCATTAACTCAGTAAGGCTCAATAATATTAAAGTAAACCTTTTGCTTCTCATATATAGTCCACTCCAAGCTTCAATACTTTACGGTTTGAAGCTGCCTTTCCATGCCATTCTTGAAGTCAACTTCTTCTCTCTGCTATATTACTGCTCAATGGCAGAAGAGACCCAATATTGTAGACAGACTTATTCTGCTGGCTGTTTCGCCTTGTCCATAGCATGCCGATATGTTTCAGTAGTCTGTTTCAAGGGCTTATTTTTCAAGCATCCAATAGAAAAAATTAAAGGGGGTTGGTTTTCTAAAGGGCATTAGCTGTCTTCATGGCGCTATCGCAGGATCATCGCATCACAAGGACAATTAAAGCAGGAAAAATGAAGACAACGTGGCGATATCCTATGGTGTCTGCATTTCTCACAGTATCTACTCGAATGGGCGGGATGTGGGCGGAGAGTGGGTGTTCTAAGTTCAAGCAGCTACCATGGACATTCACATTGTGCGGTAATTGCTCTTTCTGTAGGCTTCACGCATCCACAAAGCTTGCATCCCCACGATCCCAGCGTTCACGCTGCAGTATCTGCAGAAGAAATGCAAGGATACATTTCCAGCACCTACTGCAGGACATTTTCAGCTAACACCGGCTAGTTGCAGCTATCGCCCAGCGTTATCTGTAAAAGTCTAACACGGTTTAGTAAACATGCTCCTTAGTTTTCATTCGGTTTCATTCAGCATCAGTCGGAGGACATGACTATAAGGAATCATAGTGCCTATGGTCACTGTGCCTGGTGTATTCAAACGATTGAGGGGGAGATTTGGAAACACTCTACCAAAAAAGTTTCAATTTAAAATAGATTGTGACTCCTCCATGATGGGTTATCTTATAGTCTGCCCATGTCGGCTCCTCTATGTAGGGAAAACTAAAATAAAACTCCTCCTAAATGAACATAAGAGAGAGATTTGCACCCATAGCTTAACAGCTCCTTTAGTTGAACATTAGATGACTTCTAATCATTTAGTTGCCTATCTACTGTGGAAGATTACTGAAAAAATATAATCACACTGGAGTGGAGGTCATATAGAATTGTTTAAAATAGCAGGAACAAGCTTGGATATTCTACCTGGGCACTCAAACACCAAGAAGGCTCAATGCCGAAACAGAATGGACATCTTTAGTGTGAGTTTCCCCATTCTTTAGCTGATCCATGATTGAAGAGGCACTTGCCTAAATTTTTAGCTGACAGCTTATCTAGACATCCTCCCTCTCTGTTAACTTAGAAAAAAATGTATGAATCTATGATTTGGAGTTCATCTCCACTCCAGCTTTCAGTGACAGAGGGTTAACCATGTAAATTTGGAAATGAAATATGCGGACATAGGGCAATGCATAGATGCCATACACAGAAAATTTGCAAGTGGCAGCTGGTGGCAATAAACACTGTCAAACGTTATACACTGAATGAAAACTACGGAAAGAGGATCTTTTAGTAAAGGGTGCCAGCCTATCAGCACATGTTCTGGCATGTAGTGAAGGTGTGTTAGGACATGCATTGAGAGCTAGCATGAGGCCATGACGGCGCAGTGAACTGTGCTTTGTGGTGGTAAGGGGACTGGTTGAGGCAGACAGTGGACATAGTAAGCACTGCACAGTTAGCATAGGGGTAAACACCTCATGCTAACTGTGACCCTTGCAATTACTGCGGTTCACATAATGCCATTCAATAGGTGGAGTTAAGTGAACCTGCACTAATGTGGCGCATGTTAGGGGAAAGGGCTCTGCGAACATGCTTTCCACCCCCCAGGCAGTTAACATAGTGCTATTGCCTCTAACATGCCAGGAGTTTGCTGCTAAGTCTTGTCAGTCGGATGCTTGAGAATTAAGCCCTTGAAACAGACTAGCAAATCGTGTGGGAATGCAGGGCTGGCTCCAGAACTGCTTCAAGGTGTTGGCACCTAGGCAAACCTTAAGTCTTACATCCCCCTCTACCCCTACCCCCCCCCCACCCGACTGTTAGAATTTATTGTTTAGCTTTGAATGCTTTCCTTTTTGCCGCCCCCCCCCCCCCCAGAAGATGCTTACTAAGGTGACCACCTAGTTTGCCCGATGGTTGACCTGTCCCTGTCGACATGCTATGGACACGGGGGAACATCCAGCAAAATAAGTCTGCCTACAATATCGGGTCTCTTCTCCTGCCACTGAGCAGTAAAGTAGGGAAGAGAGGAAGTTGACCTCATGAACGATGTGGGAAAGGCAACTTCAAACCGTAAAGTATTGAAAGTAATAGACTACAAAGAGTGGAATATATATTTGAATGCAAAAGGTTTACTTTAATATTATTACACCTTACTGAGTTAAAGCAAGAATGAGTGGTCATTTTGTAGTGTTTTGGAGTTTAAATAAAGTAAAAAGAACTCCTATGTAGGATCTGACAGAAAGTACATTTGAAATTTAAGTATGAAGAAAGGAATGCTTCTACCTAATACTTTTAGGACTGAATTACTTGTCTTTTACATTTTTTGTTTTTTAAAGGCAACAAAGGCCCCTATGTTTCTTAATGTACTCCCAGAACTAGTCCCAGTAGCGTACATATTCACATGCACAAATGTATACCTGCTTTGAGGATGCTGCAAACCTGTGCATGTATTTTATAAACCTACTCACATATATCTCAACTCACTACACAGGGTCAGCCTAACCATTAGTCAACTAGGTGGTCACCTAGGGCGGCAGCTTCTCGGGGCGGCAAAGAATAGGCCATTCAAACTAAACCATAGATTCTGAGAGCTATGGGGGGGGGGTGGCAAAAGGCTTGAGGTTTTGCCTAAGGTGCCAACACCTTCAACCAACTCTGGGGCCGGCCCTATCCCTATCCCTATACCTCTGTGATCCGCATAAAAATGCATGATATCTTTCAGGGCATGTACTTTTTAACATACGTAATCAGCCACACAATTTTATAAAAGGCTGTTTCCGTGAATGAAGCTGGCTTTAATATGCAGAAAAGCCCTTATGGAATTGCTACCATAATGTTTGATTAAAAAGAAAAAAAAAGAGAGAAAATCTCCTCCCTCCCTTAAAAGAATTGCAAACAAAAGCTTTTACAAAGAGCGCTAGGGGGGCTTTGGCCATGAACGAATATGTAAAAAATCCCCTGGAGCTTTGTTGTGTGTGGAGCAGGGGCGGCCCAAGGGGGGTGCGGGGCCATGTGCGGAGACTCGGTGCGGGGCCTCATTTGCATAAGTGGCCTTATTTGCATAAATATTTGCATAATGCTAACATACACTAACTTTTAGTAAACATGTCTCTTAATGAGTGTATGGATAAAGACAGACTATAATCCAGTGCCAACCGCCAGGCACATTAGGAACTACTACAAACACTGCCCAGGCACATTAGGAACTACTACAAACACTGCCCAGACTACAGTATAATGCAGTGCCAACCGCCAGGCACATTAGGAACTTCTACAAACACTGCCCATTTAGAACCCATAGCAAACCCGCCGTATCCTAACAGCACTACCAGGACTCACAAAGCACCATACCCTACCTATCAAAAAGCAACACTGCAAATATTAAACCAATACATTTCAGAGTACAACAATACATGACCTACTGGGGAAAGAAAACAAGTGGCAATGTCAAATAGGAATTACATAAACAGAATACCTCAGCTCAGTTACACATGCAGAACATAGACCATCACCAAACAAGGAATCACAATTTAGAAACAGGAAGGTAATAATTAAACTGGGAACCCCAAAAGCCAAACTTGGAATGTACAACAACACTGTAGAAATAAAACTATAAATTAATTTCCACTTGTACCAAACAAAGCGCAGACGTTAATGATGCACATTTCCCAGAGCTTTCATATTCCAGTTAATAAATTCAAAATAAAGAGAGATCTTTTTACCTTTTGTGCATTTTTTTTCAGTTGCAATTGCTCCAGACACTTTCTTCTGGTTTCTTCATGTTTTCTGCTAACTCTCCATCATCTGCTGTCCATTTGTCCTTTCTTCTCTCTTCTAGTTTTTTTTCCATTCTCTCTCTCTACATCTGCTTTAACATACTAATCTTTCTCCTTTTGCTCTTTCCTCATTCCTATTTCATCCACTCAAATTTTACCCCTCCATCCTCAATCCCCACTTACTCTCCCAATACCCGGCTAATTGTAGATTTTTTTATCCCTCCCACACAAAATATTTTTCCCCTCTCCATTTTACTCTCCCAGCCCCATCCCATTCTAATCCTCCCCCAACATCAGCTCCCTTCTAGTTCCAGCCTCACCCAGCATCCATTCCCTTCTAGTCCCTGCATCAGCCCATTTCCAGTCCTAGCCCCCCATCAGCCCATTTCCAGTCCTAGCAACCCCCCAACCCAATACCAGTCCTAGCCCCCCCCATCAACCCACTTCCAGTCCTAAACCCCCCATCAGCCCACTTCCAGTCCTAACCCCATCAACCCATTTCCAGTCAGCCCCCCATAGCCCATTGCCAGTCCTAACCCCCCCATCAGCCCACAGCCCATTACCAGTCCTAACCCTATCAGCCCACCTCAAGTCCTAACCCCTCCCCATCAGCCCATTTCTTGTCCTAGCCCCCCCCATAGCCCATTATCAGTCCTATCCCCCCCATAGCCCATTACCAGACAGCCCCCATCAGCAACAGCCCATTACCAGTCTTAACCTCCCCATAGCCCATTATCAGTTCTAACCCTCCCCAACAGCCCACAGCCCATTTACCAGTCCTAACCCCATCAGCCCACCTCAAGTCCTAACCCCTCCCCATCAGCCCATTTCCTGTCCTAGCGCCCCACAGCCTATTATCAGTCCTAACCCCCCCCATAGTCCATTACCAGTACTAACACCCCCATCAGCCCATAGCCCATTACCTGACCTAACCCCATCAACCCACCTTGTCCTAAACCCCCCATCTGCCCATTTCCATTCCTAGCCCCCTACATAGCCCATTACCAGTCCTAACCCCCCAACAGCCCACAGCCCATTACGTCCTAACCCCATCAGCCCACCTCCAGTCTTAATCCCCCCAGCCCATTTCCAGTCCTAGCAACCCCCCCAACCCATTACCAGTCCTAGCCCCCCATAGCCCACTGCCAGTCCTAATCCCATCAGCCCATATACAGACTTAGCTCCCCCATAGCCCATCACCACTCCTAACCACCCCCCATAGCCCATCACCACTCCTAACCCCCCCATAGCCCCCCATAGCCCATCACCACTCCTAACTCCCCATAGCCCCCCCATAGCCCATCACCACTTCTAACCCCCCCATAGCCCATCACCACTTCCAACCCCCCCCCTTGCCCCTGACCACTTCTAACCCCCACATAGCCCATAACTTCTAACCCCCCCATAGCCCATAACCACTCCTAACCCCCCCCCCATAGCCCATCACCACTTCTAACCCCCCCCCATAGCCCCCCCATAGCCCATCACCACTTCTAACCCCCCCCCATAGCCCCCCCATAGCCCATCACCACTTCTAAACCCCCCCCCCCCATAGCCCATCACCACTTCTAACCCCCACCATAGCCCGGGAAATTTTTTTTTTTAAAGCTGTCTTCTCCGGCTGCCGGGGCCGCCGCGGCAGCATCGAGTGTGCCGCGGGGCCCCCCCTGCCCAGCAGAACCTGCCCTCCCCTTTATCACCTCTGTCTCTGATTGTAGCTTCAGTCAAACGCGCCGGCTTTCAGAGCGCGAAAGGACCAGTTTCCCTTTCGCTGCTCTGATAAGCCCGCGGGGGCTGATGGGAACTTCCCATCAGCCCCCGCGGGCTTAACAGAGCAGCGAGGGAGAAACTCTCCTCTCGCGCTCTGAGAGCCGGCGCGTGTGACTGAAGCTACAACGAGAGACAGAGGTGATAAAGGGGAGGGCAGGTTCTGCTGGGCAGGGGGGGCCCCGCGGCACACTCGATGCTGCCGCGGCGGCCCCCGGCAGCGGAAGAAGACAGCTTTTTTTTTTTTTTTTTTAAATTTAACTTTAGGATCAGAATGTTTTTTGCGCGGGGCCCCCTGAAACGCGGGGCCCTGTGCAAAAAACATTCTCGCTCAATGGACGGGCCGGCCCTGGTGTGGAGTATCATTTTCCTTGGCTACCATTGCAACCGCATTGATTTTTTTGCCTCTGGAAATTGCAAGAAACTTTCAAATCAAAGGCAAAAGATGCAGCTGTGTCGCAGCTCTGAAATGTAGAATTAAGAGCCCATTCACCTGGGCAGCTTGCCCTGTCTGAAAGCTTTCCTCATTCAGTCATGGCATGTCTGCTTTCAGTGGGATCAAGGGGAGGTGCTTGGGGAGGAGGACACGTGTGCCTTAGGTGTATAGAGTGCATTTCAAATGCACGCATGTTCTTTCCCACAAACATTTCAGCCACTTGTAATGCAGCACAAAAAATCCACTTTAATCCTGAGTTAAAGTATGCAAAATTAGGTGAAGTATTCATAGGACCACCTAGGTAAACAGTACAAAAATGGCCCCCACAGTGAACCTAATCCCTCGACAGTGTGCTAATGTGTGTGTGCATATATACAGGGCCGGCGCGACTATCAGGCAAATTAGGTAGTTGCCTAGTGCACCAATTTATTTATTTAGTGTACACTTGTATCCCGCTGCTTCCAGCGATCAGCAGCAAAACTGATCACAATGGTCAGAGGGCACCAATTGCCACGGTTGCCACTCCTCTCTGGGATGTTCTGCGACGGTAATACTGTTATAAAGGCATTGTGGCACTGGATTTACCTTCTCTTTCAGGCCACAGTGCTTTTCATGCTTCTGCCCTCCCCGCCCCCTCCAATTTCACATCCTTTAACAGGAAACGGAATCAGAGCACAAATGGCGGAAGTGCAAACAGCACTGTGGCCTGGAAGAGAAGGCAACTCCAACGCTATAGCGACTTTTTAACAGTATTGCCGCTGCAGCACATTCTGAATTGGGGCAGCAGCTGCAGCAATGGGCCCAGGGGCTGGAGAAGGGGGCGGCACTGGGAATGAGCTTTGCTTAGGGTGTGTCATATCCTTGCACCAGCCTTGCATATATACATAATTATACATATATATTGGGAAAGAGTCCTTCTTAGATTAAAAGCGTAATTAGATGACAAAGTCCATCACCTGGGTGCAAATCTGGGGTAATCATATAGGATCGGGCAGGAGCACGGCCCAGCCTGTTAGCAGCTTCAATGGAAAGGTTGTACGCGGCCCCAGAAATCAAAATGCTCCCTCTTGTCTTGTTTTTATGATCCATCTGGACTTCCAGTGGTTCCTGGTTCCCCTCGCACAGGCATGACAGCATCCTGACCCGCAGGAAGTAATTAACTTGTCCTTGGTCGGCGGCAGCTTTCTGGAACAGCAGAAAGAAAGTGACAGGGAGGCTGGATGGACCTCAACCGACTTACAGGACTGTGTTTACTGGGGCTCAAAGGCATGCACAATATTATTTTTTAAAAAACTACACACCACAAGGAAGATGCATGAGAGAAATCTGCATGCAGTGAAGGCAATACATTAAGGTTACGCGAGATGTCCCCGATTTTAAAGTTGTGTCCCCACTTCCAGCTGTTTGGCAGCCCCGATTCTAGCATTAGGGACAGAGGGGATAGAAAGATCTTCTTTTTCAATTTAGTGATTTAAATATGTCCGTTTTTAAAATTTACATCCATTATCTTTATGTTTTGCACAGTACCGGGAAAATGCATCCCTCTTTCTATTTCTTTGTAGATTTCTGTGCTTGGAAACGATACTGTAGCTGTCATGGGATGGATGGGGAGGAGGGCAAGTTAATGACTCCACTTCCCTCCTCCATGCCTTGTTGCCCAAACCTGAAACTCAGATATCCCTTGCTCACCCCCCCCCCCCCCACTGCATTTTGGATAAGTGTCCCAGATCTGCCTGCAGAATATCTGGTAACCTTACGCTTGAGAAACGCTGGTCTAAATCAAAGACTACATGTAACCTGAAGATTTTCTTACATAATATTCTATTTAATTGAAATGCCACTAGCTGGGCTGCCCGGTGTTCAGTGGCAGTGTTGCATCCTGCCCTGCAGAGGGTCCCTAGCTCAGTTCTCAGGCCAGGATCAGGGATGTTGAAGAGGCATCACCCCTGAAAAGGTGGCCTTGATCACTGTCAAGGTGAAACCTGGTGGCTGGATTGTAGAAGAAGCCCTGGTGCATGACTTCTGACCTTAGGGCCTTCATTGCAATGACCAGACTAGGGACAGTGGTCTATTAAAATAGAGAACATTCCTAGACATTTGCAAATGACGGTTTATTGTACGTACCAGGTCTGTGCACCAGCCCCAGGGGCCATTGTTCACCATAATCACCACAACATTTTTCACTAAAGCTACTTTTGAAATATTGCATTTTTCAAAAAGGTACCTTTGACAGTCCCGTCATAAGCTAATAGTAAACAGAGCCCTGCTCGTTTAAACACCTGAAGGGCAGTATTCAGCTTTGCAATTAACATGCAATTTGAAACGTTTAACTTAACATACTGTATATTCAGCATTGCTATCTGTTAGGCAGCACCACTGAGTATACACGTGAAGTGGCATTTTAGAAAGAACGTCCAGAGAATATGTCTGAGAAAACCACAGGGATGTTTACATTTTTGCACCAGTTTTAGAAATGGCTTCTTGGACATCCCAGCCAGTGTTTTCCAGAAGGGGGACGTCCATATTCAGTGACATTGCAAACACTTAGATGTGCGATGGTGGGTTAGTAATCTGTTTGGGGTTCATACCACCATGTCAACCTGCATCCAAGAAATAACAACTTGTCTAACAAACAACCAACCTAAACATCAACATAAAAAAAACTGAAGCAATTATCATCACAAGAGACTCCACATTCATTCCCCCTACTGCTATCAACATATCCAATACAACGATCACAATAAAAGACGAAGTCAGATACCTTGGAGTGATTCTAGACAAGCAAGTCACCCTCCAACCACATATCAACAAGATATCCAGAACAGCCTTCTTCAAACTCGCAACACTCCAGAGACTAAAACCCCTCCTCAATAGAGAACATTTCCGTACAGTATGCCAGGCCATCATTACACCACTACTGGACTACTGTAATATAATTTTCCAAGGTCTGCCTAAACCCACCCCCTACAAATAGTCCAGAACACTGCTGCCCGCATTATTACTAGTGCTTCAATACAAGACCATATAACCCCAATACTACAAGATCTACACTGGCTAACAATCTCCTCACGGGCAAAATATAAATCAGCGCTCACCATCTTCAAAATTAAAAACAACATCTCAGCAGGAATACTACAAGAACTCATGGGAACCAAAACAAACAAAAGACCAGACAGAAACAGTACCAAAAACAACATTCCAACACCTAATCTATTCACAAGAACGAACAAATCCACATCCATGCGAGCCTTCTCTCTTGCTGCCCCTGCTATCTGGAATGTCCTCCCAGATAATCTAAAATCAACAACAGATATAGCACAGTTACTTACCTGTAACAGGTGATCTCTGGGAACAGCAGGAATAAGTCTTCACATATGGGTACATCGGTACCGACAGAGTCTGCGCGGGAACGCTTCCCAGCATCCAATCAAGAGCTTTTGGAAGCATCCCAGCATGCTTGCGTGCTGCCTTCCCGCCTTTCCCAACTGCCTCTCCTCAGTTAAGTTTTAAGCTGAGACAAAGAGAGAGAGAGAGAGGAAAGGAAAGATAGATAGAGAGACAACTCCTGGGGAGGTGGGTGGGTTGTGAAGACTTATTCCTGCTGTTCCCAGAGATCACCTGTTACAGGTAAGTAACTGTGCTATCTCCAGGAACAAGCAGGAATGAGTCTTCACATATGGGGACTCCCAAGCTGAGATGCCTGGAGTCCCAGCATGTCATAGGTTGGAACATGCTATCTCCCAGAACCCCAGGAATCCTGAGGATGGAGGGTAGGAGTTGAAGAAAGAAAGATGCTGTGGAACAGCTAACCTAGCAAAGGACTGCAGAGAAGGAGTCCATGTGTGGATGATGATTGTCATCAATGATATTGCAAAGAATATTGCAATATGGACCTCCCCTGACAGGATTTCACAGAAGTATGGAGGTTCATGGATCTAGTGGGAAACCCAGTAGAGGAACCTTGAAGAGGACCTCACTGTAAAGTGGAGGTAATAAACTTGTAGGAAAACAGTGGAGGTCAGAATCCTGAAAGGTAACAGGTAACCCCAGTAGGAAAAACTGGAGTAGTACAAAAACGGTGGGCCTTCAGCGGAAAGCTTTATGACAAAAACCTAACTCTTTTGGCGGCAGAGTGGCTCACTCTTAGGAGCAAAAAGAGAAAGGCTAACCGATTTGGACAAACAGGCACAGTCCTTGTGGGGAGAAAGGGTATGGGAATCCCTTGTATCCCAAAAAGAGAGGACAAATGCCTGAGGCGTTAAAGCCTGTGATTAACTGAAGATCCACAATGTCTCTCCTAACTGGGGTAAGCTAGGAGAGATATTGGGCACGGAGAGCTTCAGAGGTACCTAAACCCTTAGGTTATGGTATAAAAATTGTTGACTACCACAGGAGTGATTGTGTGCATAGAACCCCAAACCTGCTGGATAGCATAGGTATGGGTAAAGCCCCTCTGTCAGCAACATATAGCTATATGAGCATAGACAGTCAGATAGATAAGTATGTGGATACATATCTATCTATAATAAATATCTCAACAGATACATATATATATATATATATATATATATATAAATATAGATATACATATAGATATATAGATAGACATATAAGAATATATCTATAGTGAGATATGGAGGGGCATAAAAAACACACAAAAGATAAATTTGAATATGTAGGCCTAAATATGGGTGTCTGCAATTAAACAGACAGATATATGCCTACAGCATGGTATTCACATAGGATATGTGGAGAGGAAAGATTCATCTAATAACAAGGAGGTGGAACCTACTTGAGAGAATATATAGAGAATCTATTCCCCCTGGTTATGATCTGCAAGGATGCTAGCTAGTGAAATAACCAGAGGATAAACAGAGGATAATATCAATCTGCAGCCAGCAAGTCCCGAGTCTTCCAGGACTAGCATGGTAAGTAGAGAGAAGACACATAGAGATGAGATACCATGTTGACCTGTTTAAGGGCAAAAAGTATCATGCGTTCTTACCATGAGGACGAGCATATCCCCGAATGGAAATACTATGGACCAAAGCAGGGAAATGGCAACTCCTTGAGCTTTCACGTAAGAGAAGGCCTATGTCCTTTATATCAAAAAAGGAGATAGTAAAAGAAGGGAGAACCTTCTAGTCATAGGAAACATGACTGAAAAGCCTTTTCCAACCAGCTAGGATAGCTGTTGGAGAAAAAAAAAACCATGCTCTCTAGCAAGGGCCCATAGTGGAAAGCTTCTCTGTAAATTGCAGAGAGCATGATGCAGGAGAATGAGGAGATAGAACTGGCTGCTAGAGAGCCAGTATCTCTGCCAACTATGCTGCCAAACCCAGGAGAATGGAGATGGCAGAAATAGAAGACAATCCAGAAAGCTTGTAGTGAGATAATCTCCAAGAGAGATGAAGCACTGACTTGGAGCCACTACTAAGACTAGACAGAATGTTAGTGGAGGACAAATCTGGTTGTTTGTGGACAAGAACCAGTGGTCCAAACATTAAGGCTCCTGCATAGGCAGTTGCTAGCAAAACAGCAGAAAGAATCTTACTGTTCAAAAACAGAAAGAACAGACAGAACAGGAGTAGAAAACTCTGGACATGTCTGATAAGCTGCCCCAAAGTAAGACTGAAATAGAGGATGTAACTCAGAGAGGAAAACTCCGCACTGGAAAGTGACAAAAAACTAGAGAAGCTGAAGAAAAAGCCTCCCAGCGAAGTAATTCCGCTCTTACAGAGGAAAAGCTTGGTAAGAGGGTGAAGAGAATGGAGCTGAAGAAAACTTACCAAGTAGTAAGTCTATAGAAAGGAAAATACATGCTGGCACAGGAACTATCATTTGATAGTGGTGAGACCTCTTTCCCTAGCAGGAAGAGAGGAGAAACCTGTGACCTATAGGCATGAACATCCTGACAGCTCACAGAAATATAGAAAAAATGGATGTCTTTTGGAAAGAGATCCATGTGAAGGGGTTAGAATGAAGCAGTGGATTGCCTCTATTGAGAAGAAGCAACTGTAGATTCTAACCCCAAGAGTCACAAGCATTTGATGATGACTGATCAGAAACCCTGCGGAGGCCGGGTTTGCTGTGCCTGGTGAGAGGTTGGATTCTTCAGACCAGGACGATGCCTCCCCTGTTGGGGAACATCTGTATGATGGGCAAGTGATGAATAAAACCTTCTTCTCCTGTGGGAAGAAAGTTTGGTAGGACATTTCCTACCTACTGGGACAGAAGAAGGTGTAGAAGAACCCTTAGGAACAGGTAAATCAGTGGATAACTGAGTAACCTGACGTAAAGACTCCTTGTTGAAGAGATTTTCTCCAGTGCAAGGAGTATGTCCCAGCCGTTGTTGTGCCCATTTGTCCAAGGCTGAAGCTCGGAGCCAGGCTCTACGTCGTGCTCCTATAGCTATAGCAGAAGTCCTGCTAACAGACTCAAAAGAGTCTAGGGAAGCACGAGAAAGAAACCAAGAGATATTCTGGATATGCTTAAGCAGTGAGGAATAGTCTGTACTCCTGGAATCTGGAAGGAAAGGAGTCAAAAGATGTAATTGCTTTGTGACCTCCTCAAGAGAAAGACTCATATAAAAAATATATGAGAGAATTCTTGCAGAAAGCATAGATGTCTGGAAGGTTTGACGGCCAAAGGCATCTAGTGTCTTAGACTCACGACCTGGCGGATAAGAAGAGTGCTTTTTCTTACTTTTTACCCGCCTCATTGCTGATTCCACTACTATGGAATGATGAGGAAGTTGAGTCTTTTGAAACCCTGGAGAGGGGGGCACCTGATATAAGAGATCAGTTGCCCTGGGAGGTGGGGGTACCCTTAAAGGTGTTTCCCACATTCCTAGAAGGAGATCCTGCAAGGAATGATGCAAAGGAAGCATTAGGTTGTCCTTTGGTTTGGTAGAAACAGAGCCTTGTACAGGATCATGTCCTGGAATAGGAATGGCAAGGGATCTTGCTATATCCAGGAGGAAACTCTGAAAAGAGGGATCCCAAACAGGAATCTCCCTTGGACAGGTTAGATCTAAAGATCTAGCCTGAGCACCCACAGAGTTATCCAAATATATAGGAATAGAAGATCCTGCAGAGTGCAGTGTGGAATGCTTAAGGGATGGTTGCTGGTACTGGCTGTCAGGAGCAGCAACTGTCCTTACCACATTGTCCATGCCAGGTATCGACTCCAAGCTTGGTATAGAATGGAGCGATCCTGTTGAAAAAAGCATGGCAGGAGTTGGCCACGATGCTACTGTAGATACCGGTACCGATGCCAATACAGGTACCGATGTCAGAGTCGAGCCTGACAAAGACATCGGAGCAGTCATCGGTGACAGTTCAATCGGTACCGAGGTAACCGAAAACCTCCGGCCAGTATCCTCGGTACCAAAGCACCGGTATCGATCGGTGTCGGTACCAAAACCTATTGGTACCCAGTCTTCTAGACTAGAGATCGATTCCAAACTCGGCATCGAGGGCAGAGAGCCTGATAAGCGAAGCATGGAAGGCACCGACCGTAGGGGTAATGAGGACATCGGTACCGACTTCGGTACCGTGTCTGATACCAGTGAAGGAAGGTCAACCAGTGGCAACTCAATCGGCTTCGGGGGAACCGAGAGTTGCGGATCCGAATCATCGGAACCGAGCCTTCGGTACCGCCGAGAGCCGGTACCAAGGCGAGTCGGTACCCAGTCCTCCAGACTGGAGATCGATTCCAGACTCGGCATCGAAGGAAGCGAGGCTATCGATGCACATCTGGAGGGTACCGACGTCAGTGGTAGTATCGGTGTTGGTACCAATAATGGGAAGTCAATCTGGGGAGTATCCACCGGTCCCGAAGGCACCGAGGACGCCAGATGACTATCCCTGGTGAGGAGTGTTTCATCCAACACCAGTGCTGATGCCGGGGTATCGGTACCGCTCGAAGCGGATGCCACCACCGTACACGGCTTAGGTATGTTCTGTGGGGGGTGAATCCCAGGAACAACCTGAAACCCCTTATACGCTTTGGAGACCGAAGACTCCCGCCGGGGTTTTGAAGCCAGTGGGCCCTCGAGGGCAAGGCCAGAGCTGTCTACATGCTGTGCATGAGACCTACCACTCGAGGACTGGCTAGTCTTAACAGACTGTTTGTGGGTTACCTGATCCTGTGTGGAAGAAGAAGGGGACGGTGCCCCGAAGTTGGAGGGCAACCGAGTATCGAGGAAACCTCGATGTTGAAGATCTCTTCTCACCAAACTGTTGTCAGGACCCAAGCAGGTTAGACACCGACTTCGAGGGTCTAAAAATAAAGTTGTACCACCACAGTCTGAACATTTCTTGGAGAAAGTGTCTGGCGGTTCCATAAAGGAAAAAGAAGAGGCCTAAAAGGCCTAAGACCGTGGGACACTATGAAGAAAAAATATCCCGTGGAAAAGGAAGATTTTACAAGAAAAGAAAAGAAAACACCAGCGGTACCGGTGGCGTCGGGAAGACAGCCGTGACCACAAGAAAACTAAAGAAATAAGAACAAGAATTTTCTGCGGTGACAGGAGGACGTCCTGCCGGCTCCGCGGAAAAACGAAAACTGAGGAGAGGCAGTTGGGAAAGGCGGGAAGGCAGCACGCAGGCATGCTGGGATGCTTCCAAAAGCTCTTGATTGGACGCTGGGAAGCGTTCCCGCGCAGACTCTGTCAGTACCGACGTATCCATATGTGAAGACTCATTCCTGCTTGTTCCTGGAGATAAAGGATTTCCAGAAGCTACTTAAAACTACCTTATTCATTGAACAATTCAATGAAGACCAACAATCCACCCTAACCACCCCACAAAACAAGTTACACAAGACATGACATCCACAACATAAAAACATCCTATTACTCTCATTAAATTGTATATAGTCCAATGTAGATAGCTCAACCTGTATATATTGCACCCTATAGCCAGCACCCGCTCCCTAACCTTGAGGGTTTGGGGAGGGGTGTGCCTTGAGGTTAAGTTGTAGTTGTGAAGGTCGAATGACAAGGCAGGTATAAAGAATATTTTTTTTATAAAGATTTATTTTCTCCCGCTCCTTGGTGGAATGGAACAGGCGTAAAGGAATATACTTTTGTAGCCAAAACAAGAACAAAAGGAAAACAGGCTTTTTCCAACACTGTGTTCAAAACTGTCCTTTAACACAGGAGTTCACATTCCTGTCATGTGAGCTTTACTTGAAATCACTTAAACAAAGAGCAAATAATAAAGTTCATGCACTGTAACTAAGTTGTGCTTCAGCTTATTCTTATCTCTTCATAAGCTCTTCTGGTAAGGAACTTAAACAGCACGCATTTCAGCATATTATAATGAATGACCACACAAGCTTTGCTTGACTATTCTTTGTCTATGAGACAGGTTGAGCAGTCCATTGGCTGATTCAAATCCACCATTGGTAAGGGATGAACCAATGGCACTTGTGCTTCTGGGCTCTGTGCTGACTCAGCTACTTTCTGTCCAGGAATAGTTCGTTTCTCTAGGAAATCTTTAAATTCTTTCAGGAGTGCTTCAGCCTGCTTACTATATGGGCTAGGCGGGGAATTAACTCCTTCCTGGGGTGAGTAATAGCTTGTGGGTTTCTCTTCAGGCAAACAAACAATGCTGTCTCTCTTACTATGCTCATTCACTGCACTGGAGTTACCCCTCCCCCACTTGTCTCTGTCAGCAAGTGCTGGGTAAGTCAGTTCATTTGCAGATGAAGGATTTTTAGACAGCAATTCAAACTTATGACCATCTAAAGCCTTCTGGCATATATCTCTAGCAAATATATCTGCTACGTCCTTGTAGCTAGCTTGCTTGCTAATTCTGTCAGCAGTTTGAGGAGGAAAGCAGGGTTTATCTGAATGAGCTTCTGGTTGCAGCCAACTGCCCTCATAAAACCTGGGTTTGCCCTGGGTTTTAAAATAAGCACTCACACAGTCTGGCTTCTCATAAAAGCTGTTATCAGAATTAAAGACACCCTGTACCTTGTGTTGAGGAATGCCTGAATGTTCTTTAGCAGTCTGCCATTCTTTCCACGGGTCAACTCTCTGTTCCACAAGCATAGGCTTTATTCCTGGGTCTCTCAGTGCCTCGCCCTTCTCTTGTTCCCAGAAGGTTCTTCTATGCACTGAGTCTCCCTGGTACCTGCTTCTTGGCTTTACAAGCGTTCTCCTGGAATTGCAGCTGGGGAGCGTTTCTCCTTCAAAGTCAAAGGCTCTGGCATCCAAGGCTACTCCGTCTCTAAAGCACACATCTGCTTCGTCTGTGTCTTGTATTTCCTTCCACCTCCTCGGCTTCTCTCTCTCGTTCCTGTTCCCTTTCTCATTCTGCCTTCCTTCTTCCTGTTTAACAAGCTGTCTCTGCTCTGGGGGACCCGCCTCAGCAACTCTGCTTCTCCCCTCCCCCGAGGTGAGCTGTGTTAGCTGATTAGCCATGTGCATCTTGTGCTGAGAAGGGAAAATCTTGCCTTTAGCTGCAGTACCCGGACCTTCCACCGGGTCACCATCTGTCTCTATGGCTTCTAGCACTGCTACAGCGTCACAACCCCAAATCAAGATTTACCTATCCACACACTCACGACTAGTACCCTCACAACCACTGCATGCCGACACCCCCGCACTACCCTACTTGATTGGTTTGCAGTGAAATCCGCTTTGATTCTAGGATAAAGCGGGATATAAATACTTTTAAATAAATAAATAAAATTAATATTTTCATGCAGGTTTCTTTGTCCAAGAAATATTGACAGCGACGATGACACTGCATTGTGTTCGTCCCCCTAGTAGTGTTGGCACCATGAAACTAGCATGTTTTGCTCCTTATTCATGGTCAGAAGCAGGTATAGGCATGGACGCCTCAACAACCAGGACCAGAGGTGCCTGTGTCACTCTGAATATCCACCACAATGTGCATCTTCATTGCCTCACCCAGCCACTCCTCTGGCAACGTTCCCTGTTCTAAATGGATGTCCTTGCACTAGGAATGTCCATATATCTGGTTTCTAAAATAGCTCCGGGGATGCCTTCATGATTTGGACATCTGTGTACCAGTTTTCAGATGTCCAAAACACAAATAGAGCTTCTAAAATAACCCCCATATAATTTAGAACATCCAAATTAGATGTTTCAAGTTATACTTGTCATTTATGTGGCCTATATAGATGTTTGAAGCTCAGTTTTGCATAGATAGGCGATAGGATATTCATGTCTGGACATGGACTGTCTCCCAAGTATTTTGCAAAAGGCTTTCTGAATGCAATCATGTGTAAGGATGTGGGAAATACAGATGTGGTTTACAGCGTGCACAGCTGGAGCAGATGTTGTACAAATGAACACATTCCAGAAAGGAACAGCATCACTTGGGCTTGTGAATGAGGAAGTACCAGTGCTTACCTGTGTAAGTGATGACTGTGCAACCTGCACTTCTATGTGCCGACACTTAAAAATGCCAGATTTTACAAAACGGGACATTCAAGGAAAGTCAATTAAAGAGCCAAGCTAGAAAACTCTAGATCTGTCGCGCACAGGGCTGAAATCACAGTCCAGGTGCATCTGAGCACCATAGCCACTCACCATCACCCAGTGGGGGGAAAGCCCTTATCTAGCCAGCCCCTGGTTTCCAGTTTTCTATGGGGCCTTCTGCTTTCCAAGCCCCCTGTCTGCCCTCCGGCAGCAGAATGGGACCTCAATGTGGTGCTCTCCCAGCTCACTAGGTCACCGTTCAAGCCACTGGCCACCTGCCACCTCAGATACCTATCCTGGAAGATGGTCTTCCTAGTGGCCATGACTTCAGCTTGCAGAATCAGCAAGCTTCAAGGTGGTGGACCCCCCCCCCACACACACACACACACACACTATACACTAGGTTCTTCAAGAACAGGGTAGTGCTCCGCACTCACCCTAAGTTCCTCCCAAAGGTGATACCCCCGTTTCACCTCAACCAGGAGGTGGTGCTCCCCACCTTCTACCCGTGGCATCATGCCAACAGGGAGGAGCTCATACTCCACACACTGGACTGTAAACGGGCCCTATCCTTCTAACTACAGCAGATCCAGGGCCACTGCAAGGCACCTCAGCTTTTCGTGTCCTATGACCCCAGCAGACTGGGGCTCCCTGTAACCAAGTGTACCCTATCCTCTTGGGTGGCAGACTGCATTGCCCTTGCCTATGAGTGGGCGGGCCTCTCCCTGGAGCACCAGATACCAGCGCATTGCATGAGGGCGATGGTCACGTTGGTGGCTCACCTCCGTTCTGTGCCGCTGACAGAAATTTGCAGAGCCACAAGTTGGTCATCCATTCACACATTCTCAGCACACTACTGCCTGGAAAGTGAATCCCGTAGAGATAGTGTCTTTGGTCAGGCAGTGCTGCGTAATATTCTTGGAGTGTAGGCAACTCCTGCCCTTCGACCCTCAGTGTTCAGGCTACTGGAGTGATAGTGTTGCTGGATGTTAGGGTCTTGCAGAGTATCTCAGCGGGGACTCACCTTCTGCAACTCACGGCCACCCAACCAGTCGCCATTGGTACTGTCATAGTTCAGTCCTCGACAGCCTGGAGCTAGGGAGTCCGATATGTGAGGACTTACTTCCTGCTTGTTCCTGGAGAGAGTGAAACAGGTGTTCTCCGGGAACAGCGGGAATCAGTCCTCACAACCCTCCCTCCTCCCCTTAGAGTTGCCGTCCTTTTTGTTTTTGCCTAACTGCTGTCTTAGCTATGTCATCTGACTGAGCAAGATGGCACCCTTGGGCTGGAAGGGGACCACGTATGTGTGGTAGCATTCCCAAAGGCTTTCTTTGAAAGCTGGGAAAATGCTCCACGTGGGCTCCATCGGCGCCGATGTCACCCATATGCGAGGACTGATTCCTGCTGTTCCCAGAGAACGCCTGTTACAGTTGAGTAACTACACTATCTTTGCATTTTGTGCAATACAAGAAGAAATGTATTTGTTTCTATTCTTCCATTGTTGCACTGGAATCTGACTTCTTAAGGTTTTCAGTAAACGTTTTGCCTGTCTATTTCCGTTTCTAACTTGTGGTTCCTTGTTCTGTATCTGTTTTGCTTATGTGACCAAGGTGCGGTGTTCTGATAACTTGTAGTTTGTCATAGGCTCCGAGCTTTTTGCAGGATTTTGGAGTACTTCATCATGCACCTGGCAGTTGGCAATGGAGGGAAGTTGTGTAAAAATATGGTACCCTTTCTCTAACCCCAATGCACGTGTAAGTGGTGTCAGACATTTAAGTTATTGTTGGGACAAAAGCGAAACTTGTGAAGGGATCCATTAGAATTCATGGGGGTGGGGGCAGCACAGCAATCATTTGCACAGGGCAACAAAATTCATAGCAAGGGCCCTGGGCTGAATGAGAGATGGTGGACACTGTTGAGGGTCAGAGGGAAGATGCGGGAATGAGCCTTTGATTGTAGATGAGAGAGGATGAGTCTGGGAAGTTGAGCCAGAAGGAAGGGGAGAGGGAATGAGCCCAGGAAAGACCAGGAGGGGGAGACATGACTGGCATGTGAGCTGGGGAGGAGTGGATGAGTGGCAGAATCTGGGTGTGAGGGGCGTGGTTATGAGCCTTCGGTTGAAGGGTGAAGGCAAGTGAAAGGATATGAAGAAAAGAAGAGGAGAGAAGGCAGATTGGAGGGAAAATAAAGAAAAGAGAAGGGAATATAGGATGCTGAGAGCAGACAGAAGAGGAGAAGAGAGGGTAAGAAGATGATAAAGAAAAATGGGCGACAGGCATTAGATACTCTCAAACATACCACACCCTCTCACTCACGTCTTATGCAACGATATACACACATGCACACACAAAATCCACATCCATTCAGACACAAAGCACATTCATGCACTGACCCCGTCTACATACATCTTCCACTCAATCATATACGCACAGCACCCAGTCACATACACTCCCCACAGTCACATTCTCATTCTCCCACAAATCCACTCAGTCACACACACATATACGTCCTTGCATTCATTCAGTGGCAGCCTCAAGCAAGAAAGCGGTGGCAAAAAGCAGTCGCTTTTGGAAATACTGCCGCTGCCCACCTCCCCATCTCGAGATGGAATCGGTGACAGCTGGGGGGGGGGGGGCAGTGGTGGTAGGGTAGGGTAGGTGGCGGCAGCTAGAGGGTGGCATGATCAGTCATGTGTGCCACTGCGGCCGCCCACCCTGGCCGGCCGCTCTAGGCAGCCACATAGTTCACCTAATGGATGGGCCAGCCCTAGATATGGCTGGTGTTTTTGTTGAAGTGTGGTGTGGACTGCCGAGCTCCTCCTGTTTGGCACATTTACTGAATCCCCTATTGTATATGTCACTACATGCCACTGGTCACAACAGTGCCTGTCAGCCGGCCAGAGGTGTGACCCAGCCCATTGCTGTTCTGCTCTGCTGTGCAAGCACGGAATGAGGCTGTGGGAGGAGAGTGTGGGTGAGCCAAGTCACCAGCACCAGCTAGCTATACCAGCCAAATCATTTACAGATGGGTAAGGATGCAAGACAAGTTTGTTCAGTTTTCTCAGTAGGTGTATTGATGTTCTAGGGCTCACTGCAATGTTTAATGCCCTGCCTTTTGTTTTGTGAGGTTTGGAAGTTAGTGTTAGTATGGTAGATTTGCTCTAGGTCCTGAGCAACCTTTTGGTAGAGTTTTGTATTACTTCACAATATGCCTGGGACTGAGAAAGTATGTTGCTGTTACTCAGATGACACTATGGAGGAAATGTCTTAGCTCCGCTCTGCACTCGTTTTTGAAGGAGGTTCTGGGGAGTGGGGGGATTCTATGGATACAGAATATAGGTTTGGATTCAATATAGTATGGGGGAGAATGTGTGTGTTGGAAGATTGAGGAGAGGACTGTGATTCAGGAGGGGTTGGATAGTACAACCTCTTGTACTCCCCACCTCCCCCCCCCCACCTCAATGCAGGCAGCAGGTGCTGAAGCTTGCACTGTCACCATCACTGAAGTTATTTTGGAGGGTGGAGCAAGGGGTAGGGCAGAGATAGGACAAGGGGCAAGGCAGGGCACAGTACGACATGTGTCTGTTTTTTCTTTTTCAAAAATTGGCAACCCTATTCCCTCAATACACGCAGTTCCCCTACCTCCCAGTGAAAACTCAGGTTTCTCTGCCCGTCCTTAGAGAATTCTCCCACTGAGTAGTGAAGCTCTGGACTCTCCTCAAGCTCTGAAATGCAAATATGACACACATTCCCCATCAGAGAAAGACTGCATTTGGTCTTAGCTGAGATAAATATTTCATTTTTAAAAAGGAGGCAGGATTTATGTCCGCCCCGGAAGAGAGAGAGCTTCGTAAGAGGATCCTAACTTGTTAGAACAGAATATTCATAAACTTCATGTGGGTAGATCAGATGTATGTTTACCTGCATAAAATTTTTATAGCCTGTCCTTGCAAAGAAACCTTATCCAAAGCAGGGTACAACAAATTGCCAAATGTCAAAATGCAACAATAACCAAATATTCTTTAAATGTAACTACAAGAAAGAACAAAACACATTTAATCAAAAATCAATTAAGTATGGGGTTTAATGTATCTGAGGCAACTTTGGGATGGGGAAGGTGTAAACCCTTTTCCTGCTCTGTGGCAGGAATTTGGATGGCTCTTCACATGCTCTGTGTTTACAGATACGACATGCGTCTGTGGAAGACTCTTGATGTCTCATGCGTTTCAAGATGTTACTGTAACCAAGGCCTTTTGTTTTTTGCAGAGGAAGGGACATTCTAATCAGTTCATTTAAGGGTGGAAAGAGGATTTGAGCCTCGCCCTTGATGCAGGAGACTGGAAGAACATTAGGCCTCACCTCGGAACATCATATCTCCGTTTGGACCAGAAGGGTAGAAATTATCTGTAGGATATTACAGAAAACCTATCAAACTCTGGTGCTGCTATTTAAGATGAACGCTGGTGCTGGTTTATTATGCTGGTGTGGGTGTGGTCTCCTGGGCACACACATGCGTATGTGGTGGATTTGCTCAGTGGTAGGTTGGTTGTAGTTGTTAATGGTCCAGCAGATTGAGGCAACTATTGAGCACCCAGCTTGTATTTCCCTGTCATTAGATCTGCTGGACAGGTGGGGAGAGCATGGAGTCTCTCTTGGGTATTGGCCATGAATCTCCCAGCTGTTGCTTGCAGCCCGATTCACAGTTGTCATACTCTGGAAGAACCATTCTATGGTTGAACACTGGTGTTGCCCAATGCTGGAGACAGCATATATCGAGAAACTATCATTTTATTTGAAGGGTAAAAGGCAGAAATATGCTTGCCTGTGGGGTCGATTTAGACTGTATTATGGGCTAGATTCTGGGATGTTTGGGTCTTCATGGAGTGCTACTATCCAATGATGCTGCCTAAACACTGATTTGCTTGCTCTCTGGTTGTGTCTTGAAGATATATCCAGGCCTGGTTTTGCCCAACTGCATACATGTTGTATTTCTGATTTCCCCAGGAAAAAGTAGGAATTAAATCTCTGTAAGGAAGGGGCAAAGCCAAGACTGCATCAACATCCTTATGGTGACAGAGATGGTGTGGCATCCTGACCTGGGCTTTTGGACCCCTAGCATACAGCACATTTTGGCCCTAATGGTACCCTACTGTTCTCAAAGAGGCCCAGTTAAAACAGCCCAACCTTTTCATCCACACAGACAGTAGATGCATAGTTAAAAATGTTCTTACCAGCAGGAACAAATATAGTGTCACTCCACTCGCTCCAGTGACTTCTGCTGTCATGGCTTTTGTGTCGCAGTTGGATTTTGTAAGCTGTGCTCTCATACAGGGGTAGGGTGCATGTCTCTAAGACAAATGGAAAAGATACAGAGTCTGTCAGTTTGGGGACTGACCATCCTTCATATCCTCTGTTGTGCTATGCCAGGCTGCCTCTTAGTGGAGCCATCTACGTTGAAGCACATGCAAAAGCCCTGAACCAGCACCATCCTTCTCTGCTGTTGCCCAGAGAGGAGTTGTATGAGGAGTATACTGCCTGTAAGGGGTTAGGCGAACATTTTGAGCATACTAAACTAATCTGAAGGGAGGGGACACAAGCTAGAGATCAGTGCATTTCTTCAGTCTAGGGACTCAGTACTTTTCTTGGAGTTTGTATCCTTGAAAGCTGATACACATTTTCAGCAAAGTCTCCACTATAAACTGCCAAGGGAAGATTACCCAACCTTAGTTTTGACCTTCCTCCACCACAGTTTTTACAAATTTCTTTCCACATATAATCAAGTGCCTGACTCCTCCTGTCAGAAATGTGCATCTCCTGCTTTCTCTCACTGACCATTAGGTGTCAGCGTACCCAGTCCTGGAACTGTTTTCCTTCCCAGGTAATTTACCTCTAATAGTAAGACTTCCCCCTTAATGTCATACATGCCTGATAAGGTCAACAAATTTTTACAAAAGTCATGTTACTGAAATAAAAATAGTCATTTCTTATCAATTTTTATATGCTGAACACGAATATGACAGTGAAATTGTAAAGTTGGCTCTAGATTTTTTGTAATCTACAAGAATTAATATTTACATCACGAAATGCATGTCAATATTAAATATGATAGGCCTTCGGTTAATACTGTAAAAAACCAAGTCATAGACTACTTCTTAGATTTTTTCACCTGTCTCTTGTACAGCTGTTCGGGAGCTTCTCTGGGGAGTGTCCAGCGGTAGTCAGCCAGCATTGTAGTGGACCATTTTCCCTGGTATCTTTGCTCCATCATTGCGATATCCTGGTGAAAACGTTCGCCCTGTTCATCACTAACCATACCACAGTTGACAGGAAAGAAATCGAGATGGGAATCAAGGAAATGGATCTTTAGAGACATATTGCAGCCAAGTTTCTAATACTGCATCAGCATGTCTTCTACTAGTTCCTTGTAGTTTTCTGCCCTAACATTCCCGCAAAAGTTTGTTGACACTAGGCGAAAAGCATTCCATGCTTGTTTCGCATCACCCTGCAGCAAGTTGTTGAACCGGTCATCTTTGAAGAGCTCTCGAATCTGAGGACCCACAAAAACTCCCCTTTAATCTTTGCTTTGCTGAGTCAAGGGAATTTTTCATGCAGGTATCGGAAAGCTGGCGAAGTGCGGTCCATGGCTTTCACAAAGTTTTTCATCAAACCTAGTTTGAGGTGAAGGGGTGGTAGCAGGATTTTGTGAGCCTCAACCAGAGCTGGGTGCTGGATATTCTTCTCTCCAACTGTTACATTTTGTCTGCGATTCCATTCCTTCCTCAAGTAGTTCCAATCCCTTGCTCAGCTATCCCACTCACATAAGAAACACATGTATTTTATATATCCCTGCTGCAGTCCCATTAAAAGGGCAACTACCTTCAAGTCACCACAGAGGTGCCAGCTGTACTTGTTATAGTTAATGGAAGTCAGTAGATGCTTTAAGTTATCGTATGTCTCTTTCATGTGGACAGCATGCGCTACTGGAATAGATGGAAGACGGTTTCCATTGTTCAAAAGCACAGCCTTCAGACTCAGTTTCGAAGAGTCTATATATAGTCTCCAGTCTTGTGGGTCATGAGTGATTTTTAAGGCATTCATGAGACTTTCAATATCGGAACAGAATACCAGATTACTTTCCTTTCTGAAGAAAGGCCCCAACTGCTGGTGGCGCTTTCGATATGAAGTAATGTTGACAACTTCTTCTAGAAGATTCCATTGTTGGAGTCTTGATCCTAGCAATTCTGCCTTGTTCTTGGATAAGTCCAAATCACGAACCAGGTCATTTAGTTCTTCCTGTGTTATTCTATGTGGAGTTGATATGCATCCCAGTGAAAATCTGGGTCACTGTATGCTGACGGACCAGGAGAAGAACAGATTGGCTCACGCTTGTCCTCATCAGATGAATCAAGAGAATATTCTGATGGAGGTTCTGGAATAGGAAGTCCCTCACCATGTGGAACTGGTCTCAATGCAGACGGAATGTTTGGGTAGACTATGCTCGACTTCTTTTGCTTCGTTATTCCGCTGGAAAGAGGAGGAACCAAGCAGAAGTAACAGTCATTTATGTGGTTGCTTGACTCTCTCCACACCATGGGGACTGCAAACGGCATTGATGGTCTTTTGCAATTCAACCACTGTGAAAGCTGTGTTGTACATGTAGTGCAGCATATATGCGGGGCCCAAGGCTTGTCTTGGTCACCAAACTTGCATCCGAAGTAAAGATGATATGCCTTCTTCAGTTGAGAAGTGATACTTTTCTTCTGGTTGGCAAATGTCACTTCCCCACAAATGTAGCAGAAATTGTCAACGGTATTAACGCACTTTCGCGGCATTACTGTTCTGTATTGTACCTAAATGGCTAAAATTATATGATTAATAAAAGTTACATGTAACAGTAGCTTAAACTGTCTCGCACACAGTCTGAAATATTTTAAATGCTCAACCTTTCCGAATGCATATAGTACACTGCTGACGTCAGATGGCTTCAGCAGCCGTCTGGCAGTAGTATTGCATTGCATCAGAAAATGATGCAATCAACTCTGGATGATGTGTGCATGCTGGTATTATGCAATGTGATGCAATATTACATCATTCAAGGCTTATTTTGGATGTTGTTGATGTCCTACTGGATAAATTTACACGGTGAAACGTCAAAAATGAACTACATGCAATATCTTCAGAACGAGAGCCAATAAATTTTTTTAATGTTATATTCGTGTTCAGCTCACCAAGATACTACAGATTAGGGCCTTTTAAAGTCAGTAACGATTTCAATGTTGACCAGTGAGCTGTTTTTTGACACAAAATCCCTTACCAGAATCATCTGTGTCATCTTGTAAATTGCAGTCTCCCTAAAATAAAAATGAAACAAAAAAAAAGTTACTACACTGATGTCGTTTGCTTTACAGTATATACATTTCTTGGCCCATCAGTTTCTTCTTGCTCCTTTGGGTTTCTTGCTCAATGGAAACTGGCTTCTGTTGGGCTTTGGTGTGATAGGCCTTCATTCGCAAATACCCAGGGGTCTTAGCAAGGAGCCCCAGACTGCAGCTTCCTCTGGGAGCCACTACATGTGCACCGACTTTAGCCACCAGATGGCAGTGTCTAACAATGGCTTGTCATTATCTCCATCTGTTCTGCTTGAATGGAATACTGAACCTTGGTGGGCCATGACTTTCAAACTTATTTGGGTTACGGAACCCCATAATATGCTGTGAAATTCTGTGAAAGCCCCAGCTCTCTCCCAGCTCCTCTCCCAGGACACTCTTGAAGGATACTCCTGCAGCTCTGGAAGGTAAACAGTATACTGCACTATGGGGGAACACTGATATTAATATTATTCTATTTTAGGGCACTGGGAAGCTGCTGCTTTTCCATAGACAGCAGAGGTTGAACCAGCCTTTGCTGAATCATGCCACATCTGAGATAAAAAGTGGCCTGTAGAATGGAATCAGATTGTTTCAGGGCAAGGCTGGTACCAGTGAGAAATCAAGAGGCAATGGTAGAGATAGATCTCTGTAAGAAGAGCGTTTTCTTGACAGTCTGACTGCCGAGGGGAAATGGATTTAGCTCATGGCTTTCTCAGAGTTCAAGGTGAGTTCTATTTAGGAACAGTAGGTATTTCCTTTCCCTAAGGGCTTACAGGCTAAGTCTGTATCTGAGCTAATGAAAGGTTAAGTGACAAGGTCGCAAGGAGCAGCAGTGGGATTGAACCAGACTTCCCTAGTTCTGAGCCCACTGCTTTAACTATTACTACTGCTCCTACTACTACTATTTATCATTGGGGGTCATTCTGAGGCACGGGAAAGCTACATGGGGGCGGGAAAGGGGCGGCGTTAGGGCAGGCAGTGGGCAGTCATTGGCCCTGGATACACAGATACGATTCCAGTGTCGGCCCTGTATATCCGGGGCTGGTGGCCTGAACGGGGAACTTATTCCACCTCGGAGGTGGAATGTCCCCCTAGTCAGCGCGGGATGGTAGGCCCAGGGCACAGAAGGGGCAGGAGGGGGCAGAGGACATTCCCTGCAACCTGACCCTGGCCTTGGGAGTCCAGATCAGGAGTCGTGCTGTGGGGAATGCACTGTCTGAGCCAGCAGCCATGGCAACCGGATGCCATGGCGCCATGGCCCCATTAAAAAGCCCTGACTGGGCTATATGGGCAAGGCCTGTATGGGAATGGAGGCCATGTACTATTGTGGATCAGGAACTGGTTAAAAGATAGAAAGAAGAGTAGGCCAATTTTTTCAGTGGAGAAAGGTAAATAGTGGAGTACCCCAGGGATCTGTGCTGGGTCTGCTGTTTAACATATTCGTAAATGACCTGGAAATGGGACTAATGAGTGAGGTGATCAAATTTGCAGATGATACAAAATTATTCAAAAGTGTTAAAATGCAAGAGGATTGTGAAAAATTGCAAGAGGGCCTTGATAAATTGGAAGGCTGGATGTCCAAATGGCAAATGAAATTTAATGTGGACAAGTGCAAAATTATACACCTAGGAAAGAACAACCCAAACTATGGTTACACCATGCAAGGCACCACATTAGGAACCATCACCCAGGAAAAAGATTTAGGCATCATTGTGGATAATATGTTGAAACCCTCCACCCAGGGTGCAGAGGCAGCCAAGAAAGCAAATAGAATGCTAGGTATCATAAGGAAAGGAATTGAGAATAAAACCAAGGATATTATAATGCCTCTTTATCATTCCATGGCGCGACCACACCTTGAATATTGTATGCAATTCTGGTCACCATATCTTTAAAATGATATAGCGGATTTACAAAAGGTACAGAGAAGATCCACCAAAATGGTAAAGGGGATGGAAGGATACCCCTATGAGAAAAGGCTTAAAAGGCTAGGGCTTTTCAACTTGGAAAAGAGACGGCTGAGGGGAAATATAATAAAGGTCTATAAATTAATGAATGGAGTGGAACGGGTGGACGTAGATGGGTTGCTTACGCCATCAAAAAGTAGAAAGACTAGGGGACACGCAATGAAGCTACAATGTAACCCATTTAAAACTAATAAGAGAAAATATTTTTTCACTCAATGCATAATTAAACTCTGGAATTCATTGCTGGAGGATGTATTGAAGACGTTTAGTGTAACTGGGTTTAAAAAATGGGCAATTTCCTGGAGGAAAGATCCATAAACCATTATTAAAGAGGAACCAGGAAGTCCACTGCTTGCCTTGGGACAAGCATTGTGGTACCTGTGTGTCTTTTTGGGAAACTGACAGGTACTTGTGACCTGAATTGCCCACTGTTGGAAACAGGATACTAGGCTTGATGGACCTTTGTTTGACTCAGTATGGCATTTCTTATGTCCTTATGATCTTAACATGGTGGAATAAATGAAGTCTGGAATTGACAGTGGCAGAGAAGGGCACAGATAAAAGGGATCTGCCAGAAGAGCGGAGTTCCTGAGGAAGTGTACAGTGAGAAGAAAGGAAAAGTAACGAGGAGCCCCAGAATGAATACACTTTTAGGCCAGTAGGAGAAGTTTGAACTGGATGTGAAAACTGATAGAGAGCCAGTGAAGTTACTTGAGAATAGGGGTTACATGAGCTTAGCGGCACTGGTGGAAGATAAGCCTGGCAGCTGAGTTTTGAACAGATTGAAGGGAAGAGAGATGATTCAGAGGGAGACCAGCAAGGAGCAGGTTGAAATAATCAAGACAAGAAGTGACGAGAGAGTGGATAAGGGTCTTAGTAGTCTGGAGATAGCCCAAGGAAAGCCTCACGGAGAAGGATTTAATGATGCTGCACCCAATATGGAGAGGACCCATCACGATACCTGAAGATAAAACCAGTGGATGTAAATTTTGTGAGTTTTAAACTCTACAGCCTATAGCCTGAAAGTTCAGCGAAACACCCTTCAATTTAATCCAGAAAAAATTAAAGATCTTGACCCAAAATCTTAAGAAAATAAAACAATGCTATTATGGCTGCAAGGAATAAGATTGCAGTGCACTGGACTGCAGCTGAGCTGCCGCCATTGGTGGGTTTATTGTCATATTCACAGTAGATATGAGATGTCAAGGCTTACAACTTTGAGGCAAGGAAAGGAGGTAGGGTAAAGGAGGTTTGGCAAGAGTTTTGGGCCTGGTGGGGTGGCATAAGGAATGAGAAGGGGGTGGTTGGGATTCTTTTGTTGGTTGTGTTACTTGAATGCTCCTTACAGCTACAGCGAGTTTTTCCGATGTCCATCTAGAATTTTGAAGGAGCGTGCATCACTGACACTGTATGAAAGATTAGTAATACTTTCATATGTATGTACACAGATTTCTCCCTTTTTTCTTTAGCCTACGAACGATTAGCCCCCATTATGTTTATAACAAGACATTTTTGGTTACGAGGTCATCCATATCGAACATAGTATTAAGATGCCTTTTGATTGTTATGGACTTTTTGATGCACCTACACAATTTG
This sequence comes from Ichthyophis bannanicus, assembly GCA_033557465.1. Classification (NCBI taxonomy): domain Eukaryota; kingdom Metazoa; phylum Chordata; class Amphibia; order Gymnophiona; family Ichthyophiidae; genus Ichthyophis; species Ichthyophis bannanicus. Next base: position 257,143,266 of record CM066039.1, read on the forward strand.
GGCATACAAACTCCTATGGTTATTGAATTCTACTTAGCTTTATATGTTCCCTGGAGAACTGCGACACTCAATACACCGATGGATGGTCCCTTCTCTCACTTTTGCTGTCGATTGTATTTGTGACATTAGCTATTGATTTCTTTGTCCATCTATTATAGATAGAATTGCGCTCTTCAGTTGAAATATACAAATGATAAGAAATTCCTTATCTTTGTTACAATGACCCTATACGGATTTAAAGTTGACATATCTATCCTGATAATACATCTTTGGTTATAGGGCATTTTCACATCTAACTTGACAATGGTATGCAGTTTAGGACCTAAATTCTCTAATGCAACACACCTTTAGGAGCATTTACATAATAGTAGCAACCGTATGATATTTACATTTTATGTGCCCCATTGTGCCCTTTTAAGTGCAACACATCTTTAGGATGTGTGGTTTTGGCGTTTATTCTTACTCATCACCTTAATTGCCATCTTTATTCCTGACATCAGTTATTCATTTCTCGGCCTTTTTACAGCCATTACTATAATTCTTTTTTAGCAGAGTATTCACAATTGGTAGGACATGTTTGTTTTATTTTATTTTATTTTACTTCCTTGATATTAACTGCCTGGTAGGACACCATTTCTCCTGCAATGTCCTTTTTTATGCGACTCTTTTGCCTCTAATATGTTAATGTTTCATTTAGTTATCAATTTGTTTTTTTACTTATACACCTATACTTACTTTTTTCCTCTGTAGGGTTAACCAAACTACACCTTTACCTATTGGACTAATACAACTATATTATAATCCACCTTGGAAATTGCTTTTTTGTAAACGTATTCATTTATTTATTTAGCTGGATTTCTATACCATCTTTCACCGGGTCAAAGCAGTGTACATGGAACAGTTAATAGTACAGTATAATATTTTTAACTATTTACAACATGCATTGGTTAAGAAGGGGGGAGAAACTATATACATATTTACATTTTGGGGGTATAACAGTTATAGGGGCAGTTTTCAGATACAATGAACTTGGGATGCAGGGGATCGCTGATTCTGTGGGGGGGAGGGGGGTTATGCAGTTGGACTGATATGCACGGTGAAAAAATGTGTCTTTAGGTGCTTCTTGAAGCTGCTGAGGTCGGTGATGTTTCTTATGGGGTTTGGTAGCGTGTTCCAGACTGATGGCATGCAGAGTTGGAAGGCTTGTTCACAGGCTGTACTTAGTTCTGGTGTGGGGGATGACTAAAGTGTTCCTGACAGAGGCTCATCTTGATCTGTTGGGTTTTGAGGTTTGAAGCAGAGTATGCAGGTGGGTTGGGGAGTTGGAGTGGAAGGCTTTGTGGGTTAGGAGGAGGGTTTTGTATTTTATATGACTTTGCAGCAGTAGCCAGTGGAGCTGTTTGAGAATGGGTGTGATATGGTCCTGTCTTGTTGCTCCCTAAATGATGTGCGCAGTTGTGTGGAGGGCAGTCCGTAAGGGGAGCAGTGTGGTCTGTGGGAAGCCATGATATATTGTGTTACAGCAGTTGAGATGTGGTAGGACTATGGCCTGGAGTGCAGAGCGGAGCGACCAGAGGCGTTGCAGGGTTTTTGTCTTGAAATATATTGCTCTGGTGATTTTGTTTATATAGGCTTTGAAGGAGAGGTGCTGATTCAGGGTGATTCCAAGGTATTTTACGTCCGTCTTGACTTTCACTTGGGTGTTGTTCAGGGTTAGGTCGGTTGATGGGGATAAGGTGTTGTCTTCTGTTATAAAAAGAGCTTCGGTTTTCTTTTAGTTGATTGTTAGGCTGTTTTCCTGTAGCCATTTGGAGACATCAGCGAAACATTTTTGATGGGTAGGAGGGCTGTGATGTGCTGAAAGTGCCACATAGCATGATGTCATCAACGTAGGTGTGGAAGTTGAGGTTGTGGGATCTGATTACTGAGCAGAGGGGTCGAAGGTAGATGTTGAATAGGAGTGCGGAGAGGGTGGATCCTTGGGGGACTCCTTGTGTTTGGTGGTATAGGGTAGATGTGATTTGGCAGATTTTTATCTGCAGTCATTGTCAGTTAGGTAGGATATGAACCACTGGAGAACTGTACCCTGGATTCCAGTGGATCAAAGGCATTAGAAGAGAATGTTGTGGTTAATGGTGTCAAAAGCCAAAGAGATATTGAGGAAGATTAGTAGGAATCCTTGCTTAGTGTTTTGTATTCCTTTAATTAAAATATCAACTAAGATGACCAGTAAACTCTCCACTCCATGGTGAGTGAGGAATCCATGTTGCTGTGGGTTGAGTAGGCTAGAAACATAGAAACATGATGACAGAAAAAGTCCACCTGGCCTATCTAGTCTGTCCTTCCATATCAACAACTACAACAGTCCATTTTTTTCTTTAAGAGATCCTCTGTGTTTGTCCCATGTTTTTTTGAATTCAGATACTGTCCTCGTCTCTACCACCTCCACTGGGAGACTATTCCACGGATCCACCACTCTTTCCGTAAAGAAATATTTCCTCATATCACTCCTGAATCTATCCCCTTTCACCCTCATCCCATGTCCTCTCATAGCAGAACTTGCTTTCAATCAAAAGAGGCCTTCCCCTTGTGCATTTATGCCACGGAGGTATTTAAACATCTCAATCATATCACCTCTATCCCGCCTTTCCTCTAAGGTGTACATATTAAGATCCTTAAGTCTGTCCTTATATTCTTTATAATGAAGACCGCTAATCATTTTAGTAGCCACCCTTTGTACTGACTCCATCCTGTTTATATCCTTTTGAAGATGCGCTCTCCAGAATTGCACACAATACTCCAAATGAGGTTGCACCAAAACATTATGCAGAGGCACTATCACCTCCTTTTTTCTGCTAGCCATTCCTCTCCCTATGCACCCAAGCATCCTTCTAGCTTTTATTGTCACCTTTTCTACCTGTTTAGCTACTTTAAGATCATCAGACACAACCACGCCTAGGTCCCGCTTTTTTTTAGTGAACAAAAGTACTTCACCCCCTATACTATATTGCTCCCTTGGATTGCTGCAGCCCAAATACATGACCTTGCATTTTTTAAAATTAAATCCCAGCTGCCAAATTCTAGACCATTCTTCAAGCTTAGCTAGATCCCTCCTCATGTTATCTACACCTTCCTGGGTGCCTACTCTATTCCAGATTTTGGTATCATCCGCAAAGAGGCAAACCTTACCCGACAGCCCTTCCGCTATATCACTAACAAAGAAGTTAAAAAGAATCGGACCAAGGACAGATCCCTGGGGTACACCTCTGGTAACTTCCCTCTCTTCAGAGTGAGCTCCATTTACCTGTACCCTTTGTCGCCTCCCACTCAACCAATTTCTAACCCAAGCAATAACTTTAGGGTCCATCCCTAGGGTGCTCTGTTTGTTTATAAGTCGCCGATGAGGAACGGTGCAAAAGGCTTTTCTGAAATCTAAATACACCACATCTAGGGCTCTTCCTCGGTCCAACTGCCTGGTCACCTGGTCAAAGAAATCAATTAAATTTGTCTGAGAAGACCTGCCTCTGGTAAATCCATGCTGCCTCTGATCCTGTAATCTACTGGACTCCAAAAACCTCACTATTTTCTCTTTCAGCAGTGTTTCCAATAGTTTACTCACCACTGAAGCTAAACTAACCGGCCTGTAGTTTTCAACCACATCCTTACTACCGCTTTTGTGTAAAGGGACCACATGAGCCTCTCTCCAGTCCTTTGGCACCACTCCTAACTCCAACGAGGCATTGAAAAGGTCAGTCAGTGGAGCTGCTAGAATGTCCCCAAGTTCCCTCAGTATTCTAGGGTGTATCCCATCCGGTCCCATCGCTTTGTCTACTTTAAGTTTAGCTAGTTTCTCACGAACAGTCTTCTGAAAATTGTTCAAGATGCCCCTCGCTTCTGTTCCTGTTTGTGGGTGTTTTCTGAGGTTGTTCTTGTCAATATAGTAGTTGATGTTGGATGTTTTTTCAATGAGTTTGGCAGTAAAGTGGAGGCTGGCTATGTGTCTGTATGAGGCTGGGTCAGAGGGATTCAGGTCTGGGTTTTTTTTAGAGTGGGACATAAATGTGTTATTGTCTGTTGGTTTCCATATTTTATATCTGATGATATTATTTATGTATTAATGTAAAATGTATTTTGGTTTTAATTTTCATTTTTATTGGACCCCTGATGAAAGCCTAATGGCTGAAACTTGGCCAAGTCGCGTCCTTTGAATAAAGACTACTGTTCATAACCTCTGCAGGCGTGGCCATATTTTCCTCCGCTCTCTTGTGGACTCTATTACAGTCAAACCTCATTTTTCGTATGCCCTAGTTTTCATACGATTCGGTTTTCGTTGACTTTTTTCGTCGAGATTTTGTCCCAGTTTTCGTACATTGTCTTGGTTTTCGTACAGTTGAAAATGGAGCACCATCTTGTGACCAGAAGTGGGATTTTCTTTATTTTGATTCTCTTGCTGATTGACTGTCTTCCATATGCCAACAAGAGTCTTCAATAAAGGTAAAAGTGATGTTAAATGTTCATTTATCCATTTCATTAGTCATTTATATTTATTTCTCATTGTTTTCTGTATGTAAAAATATAGTTATTCTCTATAAAATGTATTTTTTGTTAATATTTTTGGGTGTCTGGAACAGATTAATTGGATTTACATTATTTCTTATGGGAAATATTGCTTCAGTTTTCATACATTCAGTTTTAGTCAGACTTTTACGAACGGATTAATCACGAAAACCGAGGTTCCACTGTACTTGAATGGATACCTGGAATGAGTACCATGGCTGTTGCCTTGTTGAAAGAAATCATTAATAAAAAAATTAAGCTTCAAAAAATAAAAAAAATCAAACACAGCTTTCTTCTCTTTAAGATTAACAGGTTTAAAGTGGGATTTTAGAAGAGATGTCTAGGAAGAACAATGTTCAAAAATCCAGGGGAGTAGTAGCAGTGAAGAGAGGCCCATATAAGTGCCTTCTGAAATTGCTACATCTCCACCCCAAAAAATGAATACCCCAATAACCAGTTCTGATAGCAGATAGCACGGCCGGGTATGTGCATGGGTGTAGGCCATTTTAACAAATGTGAGCATCCCCAGATTGCACGGCCTCAGAACTGGGTACTTGGATGTGCCAGCAGGGATAGCACATAAGGGGGGGGGGGGGGCTAAGCTGCTGTGAGACTAGCATGTCTTGACCTGCCAATTCAGATACTCAGATATGTGATGGCAGGCCAGTAATATGTTTGAAGTATGTTTTTATGTAAAGGTTTCTTAGTGCATTATTTGCATTCAGGGCTATACCAAGTTATAACTGCATCCTTTGCGACTTGCGAGCTAGGTGCCCCCCCATTTACATCAGACTCTTATCAGTTATGTATTTTATTTATTTAAAAGCATTTCTATGTCACTTATAAAAATCTAAGTGGCTTACAAAATTAGTATTACTACATAGCACTACAAGGCGTAGGCAGCGCTGTACAGACACATGTAAAAGACGGCCCCTGTTCATCAGAGCTTACAATCTAATCAAGACAGACAACACAACAGCTGAGGACAAGGATATATCTAGGGGTATGGTAAGGAAACACACAGGTGACTAAGCGGTTCAGGATCCAAAAGCAGTTTCGAAGAGGTGAGTTTTCAGCCTGGATTTAAAAGGGCCAGAGATGAAGCTTGACATACAGACTAGGTAATTTGTTCCAGGCATAAAGAGCAGCAAGGTGGAAGGATCGCAGTCTGGAGTGGGCAGTAGAAGAGAACAGCACAGATAGAAGGGATTTGCCAGAAGAGCAGAGTTCCCGAGGAGAGGTTTTGGAAGAGATAAGAGAGGAAAGGTAGTGAGGTAGTGCACAATAAGTGCACTTATAGGTCAGCAGGAGAAGTTTGAATTGCATATGGAAACAAATAGGGAGAAGAGGAGATATATGATCATATCGAGGCTGGCAGAAGATTAGCTACACAGCTGAGTTTTGAACAGATTGAAGGGGTGAGAGATGATTCAGAGGGAGACCAGCAAGGAGGAGACTACAGTAGTCTAGACCTAAGGTGACTAAAGAGTGGATAAGGGTCTTAGTAGTGTGTGTAGAAGGAAGGGACAGATTTTGCCACTTAACCCTCCATTGCCTCAGGTACAAAAACATAGATTGTGAGCCCTTCGGAGACAAGGGAAAAATATATATACAGTACCTGAATGTACACCACTTTGACTGGTAGAAAAGAGGTATATAAGCCTAACTAAGTAAATAAATAAATGTTATAGAGAAAGAAGTGACAGGTTTTAGCTATCTGTTGAATGTGTGCAGAGAAAGAGAGAGTCAAAGATGACCCCAATGTTGCAAGCTGAGGAAACAGGGAGGAGTGCAGTTGTTATCCAAAGAAATAGAGAAGGGAAGAGGTGGGTTTAGGGGGAAAGATAAGGAGCTCAGTTTTGGCCATGTTCAGTTTCAGACAAAATAACATTCATAGCAATAAATTAGACAATAACAAATCCAAAACACCATAAAACGAAAAAATGTTGCTGCCTTCAATAGTTTAGAGTAAACTGCACTGCCCTGAAGACCTATTCTTTAATCCACCAGGTAAAACACTTGTTGAAACAATGCTATTAAGCTGCTTATGAAATGGTTTTACATCACTCATCCCTCTTAACTTGCTTGGAAGCAGGCCCCTGTTTCAGCAAAATAGATTTGTCTTTTTTGCTGGAACACTTTCAGATCTTAAAGCCCAAGGGAGGCTATACCTTTTGAACGCATTGCCATATAATGCTTTTTGAATCACTGTGAACACCTTATACCTCACCCTCCTTTCAACTGGCTATCAATGTAAACTTTTAAAGCATGAGAAAAGTGCATATAACAGGAGACTTCTTCCAGAATGTGAGCAGCTGTATTCTCAGCAAATTTAAGAGCTGGGCTGCAAGGACGCGTTTAGAACGCTCTCGCACCTCTGGCGCTGAAGTCCCAGTAGAGCAGTAGTTCTCAACCTTTTTTCCATTGAGACACACCTGTCAGATGATGCTTGTATATGTGACATACTGCACATGTGACCATCATGGACCTTTGGACTGACTCAGTATAGTACTTAAATGTACACATGTTCTGCATTCACAAAAATCCTACAACAGGCACAGATCAAAACTAGGACACTTCTCCATCGAAGTAACCATATCAAAAATATTCTGATATACACGTCATTTGAGTAACAGCAACATAACGCTTCCCACTACCAGGAATATTGTGAAAGAACACAAAATCTGAAAAAGAAAATCACCACACACATATATAGCCAATGTGCCATACCATAGCAGCAAGCCCAGTGCTAGGGTTTCTGGCACCCCCCTGCAATCTATAGATCGGTGCCCCCCTCTCTCATTATTATTAATGCTGGCTACACTACACCCTTCTTTTTCCCAAAACTCTTTCATGAACATTTTTCTGTGATGCTAGTAGTTCCCCTTCAAATCCAACATTGTAAGAACATTGTGTGAAGGGGCAAATGCATAGCCAGAATAAAAATAACTACTGAGTAGTAAATTCTTAGCATCATATGAACAGGCTGTGATAGCCAAGAGCATGCTAAATTTGTGCAATGCTTATATATTTAACTGGTTCTTTATAGCGCTTTATCATTTCAGTCAAAACTATTTACATTGTAACTTAAACTTGGTAATGTACATTAAACAGGGACATTGATAACTTGGATTTTTCTGAGGCAATGATATGGATCAAAAGAAAAACACTCAGCTGTATGGACAGCTCGGAAACATTGTACTTACTGAAAAAAATATGCAGGAGAAAGATTTTACACAGAATGAAGGGATCAAAAACATAATAACCAGGCAGTCAACGTATATCTACAAACTTTAAGCAAAACTGATATAATGTTGATGCAAAGAATAATAGCAACATAGGAAGACAGTGACAATATTAATATATTTCTGATTTAAGACATATGTGTTAAGCATGTTTCATTGACAAGCCAGTAGGTTGCAAGCTGTAGCACTGTGAAGAATAATTAATACAATCGGCCAAGAGTATAGAAACAGTTGGGGAATTTTCTTTCAACCACGTGACTGAGGGCAAATCCATGTCCTCCAGGGCTGGGCCTCTAGAGCAGGTCAGGAGTTTTTTGTTTGTGTGGGCTAAGAGGGTTAGCCTCATCCTAGTTAGGGAGCTTGAAGAAGGTTTTGTCAGTATCGGACAGACAGGCTTTGTTTTGGCCACTACGGTCACTAAAAGTTGTTGGAACTAGAATACTGCAGCATTAACTCAGCTGCAGAAGAGTTTATTGTGTAAACTGATGATTCAGAGATGGACCTTGGAGCCGTTCTGGTCCATGAAGTCAAGGATGAAGAACATCCCACAGCATTCATCAGCAGGAAACCGCTTCCTTGGGAGAAGCATTATGCGAGGAAGAGGCCCCGGCTGTCAAGTGGTGGCTTGAAACCTTTAAATACTATCTGCTTGGACCACCAACCCCTCAAGTGGCTGGCTCGACATAAGGAGTCCAATAGCTGTATCATGTGGTAGTTTTGGAGTTTCACACTTACCAGTTCCAGGTCCACAATCTCTGATTTGCACACATGAATGCTCGTTTTCAGATGTCCAACTCATGAATAGGACTTCTAAAATACCCCTTTTGTGTGATATACAGACCTGCCATGCAGGCAGAAAAAAATATATAAGATTTAATTGAAGAAATACACAATATCGCTATAGTAAGAGATTTAAGTTTGTTGATTGGGATATTCCTGCAGTGGTGTCATTTAGAAGTAGGGAAATCCTGGATTCTCCACGGGAAGAACTGCTGCAGCAGCACACGAGAGGAGGTGATACTGGACTTGGTGTTTACAAATGAAAAAAGTGTTTCCGATGTTTTAGTGTGTTATCTGATCTGCAGTGAGCATTGGATGGTGAATTCAATATTAGGTCATGGGTGGAGATAGTTCATTCAAAGGTGAGGGTCCTAGACTTCAGGAAAACCAACTTTGCAAAGATGGAGGATACCTCAAGGAGTTGTTAGCTGGATGGAAACATCTGGGGGATGTAGAACAAGAGTGAGCAAAACTGAAAGGAGATAATTTAAGGGCAACAAACCTGTTCATTAGGAAAGTAAATAAAAAGTAAGAGGAAAAGGAGGCTGCTATAGTTTTCACAAGAAATACAGTAGCTGAAAAGGTAAGGAAAAAGAGCATAGTCTTCATAAATTATAAGAGATCACAGAAAGAGAAAGACAAAACAGTATCTGGAGAAGCGAAGGGAAACTAGTAAAGTAGTCAGAAAGCAAAGATGCAAATGGAAGAAAAACTAGGCAATACAGTAAATACTTGTATAGGGACACCACTTTTTTTAGGTATGTTAGTAAAAGAGGAAGTGCAAAGGTGTCATTGTGAAGCTAAAGGGTGAAGATGAGAAATAAGTAGAAGATGAGGATAAAGCGGAATTGCTTAACAGAAATTTCTGTTCTGTGTTCACAAATGAAGGGCTGGGAATGGGACCTCAGAAAACAAACATAAAAAAGAGATGAAATCAAGGGTGAATTTGAACTATTTTCCGAAGACTGTGTTCATGAAGAGCTAGCAAAACTAAAAGTGGACAAAGCAATGGAGTAGATGGTATTAATCCAGGGGTTATGAAAGAACTTTGGGACTTACTGGCAGTTCCACTGTCTGATCTTTACAATGTTTCTTTAGAGTTTCTGGAGGACTGGAAACGGGTGAATGTGGTCCTGTCCACAAAAATGGAATTAAGAAAGAATTTGGTAACTACAGACCAGTTAGTCTGACTTCTGTGATGTGTAAATTAATGGCAACACTGCTAAAGCAGAGGATGGGTACCGTTTCTGAAATCCAAGAGACTGCAGAATCTGAGACAGCATGGCATTACTAGGCATGGATTTGTCAGACAAATCCAATTGATTTCTTTGACTGGGTGACCAGAGAATTGGGGGAGTGTGCTAGATGTGGTATACTTAAATTTCAACATGACCTTTGACACTTTTCTGCATCAGTGACTTGTAAATAAGTGCCCTTGGGTTGGATCCTAAAGTGACTGACTAGGTAAAAACTGGTTAAGTGAGAGGCACCAAAGGATAGTAGTAAATGGAGTTCACTCTGAAGATAGGGGCATTATCAGTAGCATGCCTCAGAGATTGATCCTTGGTCCCATTCTTTTTAACAGTTTTGTAAGAATATTGTGGAAGGTGTGTCAGGAAAGGTTTGCTTCTTTGTGGACAATACCAAAGTCTTCAATAGGGCAGATACTCTGGAAGGTGTGGATAACATGAGGAAGGATCTAGCAAAGCTTGAAGAAGAGTCAAGAATTTGGAAGCTAAGATTTAATGCTAAAAAATTCAAGGTCATGCATTTGGGCTGCAAAAACCCAAGGAAGTGGTACACTATAGGAGTTGAAAACTGCAATGCATGAAAGAAGAGAGAAACCTGGGGGAGATCGCACTAAATGATCTCAAAATGGCCAAAGAGGTAGAAAAGGTGATGGTAAAAGCCAGAAAGATGCTTTGGTGCACAGGGACAGAAATGGCCAGCAGAAAAAAGCAGGTAATAATGCTTCTGCATAAGTCTGTAGTGTACTTCATTTGGAGTACAGTATACAATTCTGGAGACCGCACCTTCAAAAGGATATAAACAGGATGAGGTTGGTCTAGAGGGAAGCTACTAAAATAGTTAATGGTCTTCATCATAAAGCATATGGGGATAAACAAAGGGGGGGAGGATTTTCAGGGGTGGCAGTCAGCACACTTAAAGCAACTGGCTGTCACTGCTTTAAATTTGCCCCAGATATTCAATGCCAGGGCCATCTCTGGACATTGGCATTGAATATCCAGGTTGACCGTATTGTGATTTTGCAATCCAGTCAGCGGTGATATTCAGCTGCTGGCTGGATTTCAAAATCTGCTAGTTAGGACAACTACTTGATTAACCCGTGGTGCTGCCCTCACGACACCCCCGGAACATCCTGATGCTAAGCACTTAGCATCAAGGCATTTAGCAGCCCAAAACGAGGCTATTCAGTGGCACTAATCGAGTTAGTGCCACTGAATATCCCAGTGAGCGGCATTTACAAGGTTTGCTGGTCTACAAACTGCATAAATGCCTTTGACTCTCCCCCTCAAAGATCCCAATATGTATACTTTGGAGGAAAGATGGGAAAGGGGTAATATGACAGAGTGGTACCTCTTCTATTGCGATCTGCGAGAGAAGGGAGGTGACTTCTTGCAACAACAGATTGATGAGAGGGGGGGTTGGGAACAGAACTCTCTTGGCCAGTGCTCTGTTATTACAAAATGCCACCTATGGGCAAAGTGACAAAGTCTGCCAGGAATGCGGATGGGATCTGGAATCTCCAGAGGCAGAACGGCTATGTTCTCCAGAAAAGAGTCAAAGACCCTGAGGAAGTTGGGTCTGCTGAGGTGGCTGTGACTTAGGAGTCTGAGCCTTCCTGTTTTGTTTCAGTGGCTGCTGCCCTTTCTGGGGAGCACGGATTGGACACTGCACTGCAGGGTTGTAAGAAGGGTAGTATTTCTTTTTCTTGTTGAAAAAAAGTCTTTTTTGCTGTCCTTTTTCTAGCTGGATTGGCAGTAGATCTAGATAGTCTATTAAGAGTGGTGTTCTCAGATTCTAGCTGAGAAGCCTTGTCCTGCCAATCCTTGCCAAAAAGATGCATCAAGGGTTCTCAATTCCCTACCTGGGGGGTTTGAGGAATGTGTCTTAGCACTTTTTATTCAACACATTGCCGATTTCACCACCATGGAATGGAGTGGTAGTTGCGTCTTTTGAAAGCTGGGACACTCCAGTACCAGGTAAATTGTATCAAGTTGTCAAATATATGGAGAGATGGTTAGGGGCGTCTCCCACATATGAAGCATAAGGTCATAAGTATGCGATGAATAGGGAGTAGCAGCTTCCTTTGGGGCTGCAGGGTGTTGAAGGATTTCAAGTTCCTCAGCCCTAGGTTCTTTCTCCGAAGTCACTGTTATGGACAGACCCCAAGCAACATCGCGAATAAAGTCTTGGAAAACATGTCCTAGGGAAGGGACATGCGACGTTGTGGAGACGGAGATGGGTCTTCCAGGAGAGTTCTCATTTCCCGGGTATAGACCGATTTGTCATCTGACGAATCAGAGTCCGAAGACTCAAAGTATTGACAGGAAGGGTGTTCTCGCTCTGCACATACCCAATACCATTCAACACCGGTAGATGAAGCTTGCACTGCCAGCACCTTGGTACCGGAAATGGATTTGAGGGCTGGCATGGGTGGTAGCATGGTAAGTGGCAAAAAAGTCGATGCAGGCTCTTTCGGTACCGAAAGGTGTCTGAGGAATCGACTGTAAAAGCTTTACCGGTATGGTACCGATGGCTAGGATACATTGATCCATGGAAGTTGCCAATGCTTGGGTATCAGTACCAGAATTGTGGGCCACAATCCCTGAGCATGGCACCAGGAGTTCACAGGAGGTGGAGGGGGGGAGCATCCTGGGACCCCACTAAGGCTTTGGAGGCAAGGTCGACCTGCCGGGGTTGTTTGGCCGGTGTGTCCCCCTCCAGGGCAATGCCCAAGGCATCTCAATACTTAGAAGAAGATCTACCCTTGGAGGACCGGCCAGTTTTCGATGAAGACTTAGTTTTCAATACCTGAGATCCTTGGGAGGAAGATGAAGCTCTCGATGACGTTGATGCTAAAAACACTGCATCGGAGGCAAAGAGGGTGCCCAGTTTTGCAGCTTAATTCTGTAGGCCCCTCTGTCATCTTCCTACAGAGAAGACATTCTGATGGTTGATGATCCGGTCCTAAACACTTTAGACACCAGTCATGGGTGTCCGTGGTCGAAATTGTACTGCCATATTTGGAGCACTTCTTAAAACCACTGGATGTTTTTTCCATTTTGTCTATGACAAAAGGGAGAGGCCTAAGCCTAAGATGGCATCGATGCGCCTGAAGGAAGAAGTTTTCTTACCTCACTGAAGAGTTGCTTTTTTTTTTTTTTTTTTTAAAGAAAAGAAAGAAAGAAAGCACCTCCGTGAAGGACCCCGTGCAGCTCTGTCCCACTCCCAAAGGAAGTTACGTGTAACTTCCTTGAGGGCAGGATGAAACTGCATGGGGTCGATCCTTCACAGAGGCGGGAAGGCTCCGCACCAGTTTCATTTCTATTTAGAACTGCAGATCACAGCACAGCCACGGTTCTCTAAGAGGAAGGGAGCCGTGGCTGCCAGGAAAAGGAGTGGGTGAGTTTGCCCTGCCATGAAGCGGACTCGGCAGTGGCAGCAACTTGTGCACGTATTTTTTGTTTTAAACTTTTGAAGGGCACTGGAGGCGTTTTTCTTCAGTGGTTCAGACAGTAACTGAACCATAGTTCATTGTTGTCTAAGAAGCAGCAAGTGTTATTTGGAAACCAGTATTGCAATATGATGTCCCTCAAAGTTCAATATTTTCCCCCATTTCTTTTAGCATTTTATTGCTTCATATGGAATAATGGATCATTCAGGTTTTAGTTATCATTTGTGGCAGCATTCAGATCCTTGTCCAGTGGATAAACAATGAAAGGATGGTTTGAGAAGGATCAATGCTGGTTTGAGAGAAAAGAGGCTTATTCTTAGTGTTGAGAAATCTGAAATTCTTTGGATGGGAAAGGAGAAAATGGAAGCTTATTTTTAAGATCCACATAGGGGGCAATTCAATCCTGGTAAGATCTGATGTGTTGAATCTGGGCGTTTGGCTAGATAGAAATTTCTCCTTCTATGCCCATATAAGAATATTGGAAAACAGAGGGCGGAGAAAGAAGGTGGCTTGTACAAGAATGCGGATGTGCAGCTCTAAAGTTTCCCTTTTGTTCTGGTTATTTGAGCTATGCTTACTGCCTGACAGGTAGACATCATGTAATTGATTATGCATTTACTAATTAATTCTATGTAATTAATGACACTTTGATTTTTCTCTGTTGCTCTGTATTTTACCTTTTCTATCATGATTGTAGTTTCTTTCATTTTAATTTTTTATACAAGTATTTCACTGATGTAAACCGCTCTGTCTGCTATTGCCAAGGGTGGTATATTAAATATTAAATAAATGATAAATGATAAGCAGAAAGTGAGTCTTCAGCAGGGGAGCTAACATGGGGGAAGGTGGGGGCTGGCAGCAGGCTGATATGAGGGATGGGAGGAGGGGGCTGGAAGGGAATTGACATGAGGGGAGGTGAGATCTGCAACGGGATTGACATGGGGGAGGAGGGGACTGGAAGGGTACTGACATGACTGGAAGGTGGGGTCTGCAACTAGGTTAACACTGGGGGAGGAGGCGGCTGGAAGGGAACTGACAAGGGAAGGTGGGGTCTGCAAAGGAAGTGACATGGGAGAGGGGGCTGGAAGGGATCTGACACAGGGGAAGGTGGGGGCTGGAAGGAGGCTGACATGGGCGGAAGAGGGGATTGAAAAGGAACTGATACCTGGGGATGGTACTAGAGGGGGACTGGAAGGGGACTGGAAGGGTGATGATTCTAGGGAAGGGAGGAGAGTGATGGGAGGGAGCTGACATCTGGGGATGGGACTGAAGGGGGATGGAAGGGAGCTGACACTTGTGATGGGACTGGTTGCTGGCTGGGTAATGGGGCTGGGGGCTGGAAGGGAGGGGACACTGGCACTGGGATGGTATCTGGACTAGAAGGGGCTAGACAGTGGGGAAAGAGGAGGACTGGAAGGGAATGGACACCAGTGGAAGTCCTGGGAATGCAAGAGGGTTAAAATTGGAAGATACTGGGAGTGGAGGACTGGAAAAAGGGGGCTGATACTGGGGAGGGTTACTAGGACTGGAAATAGGTTGATAGAAGGAAGTGAAGAAAACAAAAGAAAAGACAAGAAATGGCAGATGGACTATAGACCATAGAAAGAAGACAGAAGAGGCCTCAGATCAGGACCAGCATGATTAGAGAATAAAATGATCAGACAGCAAAGGTAGAAAAAAAATATTTTCAATTTAGTGATTGGACTTTGCACTATCTTTATGGGGAACTACATCTATTATTTATCTATGTTGCACTTCATGCGAAGTCTGGCTTCTTGGGGATTCAGTTTAATTTTTGTCTACATATTTTTATTTTTACTTTAGATTGTAGTCACTTATTCTGTACTTGGTGAGGGTCCGTGTTCTGAGTGTGTGACTGAGGCCATGTGTTCTGTTAACATGGAGTTTGTACATAGGGATCTGTACAGCGCTGTAGTAATTTGACATTCAGCATTTCAAATAGGTGTATGGATGTTCTAGGGATTATGGCAGTATTTATAGTGCATCATTTTTCTGGGTAGGTTCCTTATCTGAGTTTTGGAAGTTTATCCTGGTATGGTATGGTATGGTAGATTTGGCCTTGTAGATCTTCAGTGACTTTTGTAGGGTTTTGTATTTGTTCCTAATATGCCTAGTAATTGAGAATGTTTGTTGTTAGTGAGATGGTCTGAATCAGATTTTTTTTTTAAGATATTGAGTTCCGTGGATGAATGTCCTGGTTCTGCTCTGCACACATTGTTGAGGGACGGGGTTCTATGAATGCAAAATATATATTCAAAAAGAAAAAAAAGCAAGAACCATAATTCAAGAACCAAAATAAAAATGAGTTATAATTTGGTATTATAAACAGTGCTGCGGTTCTTGCTCTTTCTTTTAGTTCCTTGGTATGCAAATATCTTGCATTTCCTCCACATTACCTAATCGGCTTTTTGGTTGGTTCAGTCCCTGACTGGAGTTTTGAGAAAGACACCCCCCACCCCCCCACGGGGTGGAAGGGTGTGCCATCTCATCCCTCGCCTCAGGCAGCAGATTGCCTTGAGCTGCCCCTGTCCATGTTGCTGTGTCTGACAGGGCCAGGGCTGGAGTCAGACATGCTGGGGGCCAGGGTAGAAATTTAGGAGAGATTCCAAAGACTAACAGCTGGCTGTGCCTTCATCAGCATTAGGCAGGCTTAGAAACATGAAAATACAGAAATGTAGAAAACAAGGTTACCAACCAACTGGTTTTAGGCTAGACTGGCCGGTTTTACAAGTTGGAGGCCAGCGGCCGGCAGGACAGTAAAACCGGCCAATGAAGGGCTAGTTTTCTGCCGATCGCCGATTGTTCCCATTCTCCATTGCCACGCAGCTCAGGTACATAGCTATTGTAGCATGAACATGGCACAGTGCCTGCATTAAGCCATGCACGTGAGCTGAGACAGCTCTGCCACATCCCATCCCCCTCTAAAGTCAGATGTCGTCAGATGAGGTGGGACGTGGCAGAGCCGTCTCAGTACATGCATGGTCTAAACGCAGGCCCTATGCAGCACTCTTGCATTTTTTGTGCTAGGAATATGCTGGACATTGGGTGGGGGGGGGGAGAATATAGAGACAGGGACACACTGAGGGCATATGCTGGACATGCAGGGTAGGGACACAGAGGAGTGATGTTGGACATGTAGATAGTTTCCCCTGTTATCCAAGTTAATTGCTCCTGTTCTTTGTAATGACCAGACTCTTGTTTATTGTCGGATACTGTTTGTTCTATGTAAACCGCGCTGATCGCGAATAGTGCGGTATATAAGAAATGTAAATAAATAAATAAAAAATAAATGGGGGAGGCAGAGGGATGCAGAGTGGGGCTGGTGGACATGAGGGGGAGGGATACATAGGGGCAGATGCTGGACATGGAGGGGAGGGATAAAGGGGGTATGCTGGAAATGGGGGATAGAGATACCCATCAGAAGATGCTGGACATGGGAGATAAGGACACAGAAAGAAGATGGTGGACAGAGAGGAAGGGATAGGAAAATACTGGATGAAGAAAGAGAAGAAGGACAGGGAGAGGGGTTGATACTGGATATGGGGAAGAGATGGGGGAGACTAGGAAATAAGAAGCTGGGGAAGGAGAGACAGCTGGCAAATGGAAGGGTTGGGAATGAGGAAAGAGTGGAGGAGTGGCCTAGTGGTTGGGGCAAGGTACTTCAGGCCGGAAGGTCGGGGGTTCAAATCCCACTAGAGAACAGCAACCTTGGGCCAGAAGGACTGGGGTTTCTAGTCCCACAGGTGCTCCTTGTGGTCTTGGGCAAGCCACTTAACCCTCCATAGCCCATGGTCCCTGTAAAAATAGTTATCTCCAAGTTATAATGCCCTGTTCAATGTAATTTCAGTTTGTTCAATGTAAACTGCACTGATGCAGAATAGCGCGGTATATAAGAGAATGTAAATAAATAAGAGCTGGAAAGCTATAGCTAATTACAGCAAATTGAGGAGTGATTGGTAAGAAGGAGTGAGATCTGGATAGAGAAACAGAAAAATAAATGGAAGAAAAACTGAAAGGAAGAGATCAATGTTAAAAACCAATATACAGGAGGAATTGAAGACAGGAGGAGAGAGAAGAAAGGGCAAATGGAGAGGAGACCATGAAAAGAGAGCTAAGAGAAAACAAAGGAAAACAAACACCAGAGACTGGGACCAACACAATTAGGAAAATAAATGGCCCAACAACAAAGTTAGAAAAAAGAATTTTATTTTCTATTTTGTGATTGGAAAATGTTGGTTTTTGGAAAGTACATCTGTCAGCAGTCAGGACTGGTGTCAGACATGGTTAGGGCCTAGCCCAAAGCAAAAATCTGAGAAGGGACCCTAAAGCCACAAGCAAGCTGTATCTTTTTCAGTTTCATACAGGTCTGAGGCTCTCTCTGGACTGGAGGCCCAGGGCAATTGCCCTAGTTGCAACCCTCCTAATACCAATCCTGACATCTGCTGTCTTTTGTTTTGTACGATACAGGGGAAAATGCATTTATTTCTGGTTTTCTGGTGCTGTACTGCATGCAGCATCTGACTTTCTGAGGTTTTAGTTTAATTTTTATCTACATATTTCTATTTTCACTTTGTGGTCACTTATTGGTGAAAACCTATCTGTACTGTGCTTGTGTGTGACCAAGGAGTTTCTGATAAAGAATGTGTAGCAATCTGGCTTGTTCAGCTTTCCTAACAGGTTTATTGATGTTTTAGAACCCATTACAATATTTGTGGTGTTGCCTTTTTCTAGGTAAGGTTCTTGTGTGAGTTTTGAAAGTTAGTACTGGCATGTTAGATTTGCTCTTGGTTCTGAATGACTTTTTTGAATGAATTCCAGGGCCAGCCCAACTATCAGGCAACCTAAGTGATCGCCTAGGGTGACAGCTTCTGGGGGGACAGCAGAGAGTAGGGCATTCAAAGCTAAACAATAAATTCTGACAGTCGAGGGGGACATACAGCTTAAGATCTGCCTAAGGTGCCAACGCTTTGAACCAAATCTGGGGCCGATCCTGAATACTTCACAATATGCATGGTGTCGAGAGGAATTTTCTCTTGTATGGTAAGCTTTATGGGGAAGGTTCTAGTTCTACTCTGCTCTGCACAGATTGTTGGAGAAGGGGTTGGGGGGCGGTTGGTGGATGCAGAATATATGTTTGGATTTAATCCCATATGGGAGAAAATGTGTGTTTGGGGGGGGCCTAAGAAGGAGACTGTGACTGAATAGGTGCTAAATAGTTCAACCTCTTGTACCTCCTCCCCCCTTGATATAGCCTGCAGACACTAAAGCATACACCCTTGCCCTCTCTGAAGTTATTTTTTGGGGGTGGGGCAGGGGGTGGGGTAGAGGGCAGGAATGGGCGGAGCATGGCTAGCCACAGGTGGCAGGTTTTTTTCTTTCAAAAAGTTGGCAACCCTAATCAGGGGCGGCTCAAGGCAATCTGCTGCCTGAAGTGAAGGATGAGATGGCACCTCCCCCCCCCCCCTGCCCATAGAGGGGACAGGGCTTTTTCAAAATTCCAATCAGAGACTGAACCAAACCAAAAAGCTGATTACATTATATGGAGGAAATGCAAGATGTTTGTACACCAAGGAACTAAAGAGAGCGAGAGCCACAGCAGTTTATAAAATTAAATTATAACTCATTTTTATTTTGTTGTTATAAACTGCGTTATGGTTATTGCTTTTTTTTCAACATATATTTTGCATCCAAAGAACCCCCTTCAACAGTGGTTGCAGAGCAGAACCAGGACATTCACCCACAGAACTCAATATCTTAAAAAGAAAAAAATCTGATTCTGATCATCTCACTGACAACAACAACAAACATTATCCAGTACCAGGCATATTGTGAACTAATAAAAAACCCTACAACAAAGTCACTGAGTATCTATAGAGCAAATCTACCATACCATACTATATCAGCACCGACTTCCAAAACTCACATAAGGAGCCCATCAAAAATAGCGTCACCATGAATACTACAGTGGGCCCTGGAACATCCATACACCTATTTGAAAAGCTGAACATGTCAAATTACTACAGTACAGTATCAATCTTTATGTACAAACTCCATGTTAACAGAACACCTGGGCTCAGTCACATACTCAGAACAAAGGCCCTCACTAAGTACAGAATAAATAACCACAATCTAAAGTAAGAATAAAAATATTAGACAAAATTTAAATTGAAACCCCAAGAAGCCAGACTCCTCAAGCAGTGCAACATCAGATAAATAAGATATGCAGTTCCCCCATACAGTGTAAAATATAAAGATAATACAAAGTCCAATCACTAAAATGAAATACAATTATTTTTTCTACCTTTGTTGTCTGACCATTTTATTCTCTGATCATGCTGGTCCCGATCTGAGGCTTCTGCTTTCCTGTCTTCTCTTAGCTCTCTTTCTGTGGTCTATGGTCCATCTGCCATTTCTTATCTCTTCTTCTGTTTTCTTCAATTCTTTCCATAAGCCTATTTCCAGTCCCAGTAACCCTTCCAAGTATCAGCCCCTTTCCAGTCCTCACTCCCAGTACCTTCCAATGTCAACTTGCATTCCCATGACTGCCACTGGTGTCCATTCCCTTCCAGTCCCCCTCCTTCCCCATTGTCCAGCCTTTCTAGTCCAAATACCATGGCAGCCCCTCTCAGCATCCACTCTCTTCCATTTCCATTCTCCCATCCCCTTGCATCAGCCCATTTGTAGCCCTGGCCCTCAGTTTTCTTCCAGGGTCAGCAGCTCTATCCTCCCCCCCCCCCCCCATACACACACCATCAGCCCATTTCCAGTCCTAGTCCCCCTGATCAGCCCATTTCCAATGCTAGCCCCCCATCAGTCCATTACCGGTTCTACCCCCCCCCCCCCATCAGCCCATTACCAGTCCTAGCCTCCCCTAATCAGGTCATTACCAGTCCTAGCCACCCCCCCAATCAGCCCATTTCCAGTGCTAGTTCCCCCTCAGCCCATTACCAGTCCCAGCCCCCACTCGATCAGCTCATTCCCAGTCCCGATTAGCCCATTCCCAGTCCCAATCTGCCCATTTCCAGTGCTAGTCTCCCCCAATCTGCCCATTTCCAGTCCTAGCCCCCCGGATCAGCCCATTTCCAGTGCTAGGTCCCCCTCAGCCCATTACCAGTCCCAGCCCCCACTCGATCAGCTCATTCCCAGTCCCGATTAGCCCATTCCCAGTCCCAATCTGCCCATTTCCAGTGCTAGTCTCCCCCAATCTGCCCATTTCCAGTCCTAGCCCCCCTGATCAGCCCATTTCCAGTGCTAGCCCCATCAGTCTATTATTAGTTCTAACCCAATCCCCCATCAGCCTATTATCATTCCTAGCCTCCCCTAATCAGGTCATTACCAGTCCTAGCACCCCCCCCCCAATCGGCCATTTCCACTGCTAGTCCCCCCCCTCAGCCCGTTCCCCCCTAATCATCCCATTACCAGTCCCAGTCCCCACTCGATCAGCCCATTCCCAGTCCTAGCTTTCCCTAATCAACCCATTACCAGTGCTAGTCCCCCTAAAATCAGTCCATTACCAATCCTAGCCCCCCCAATCTGCCCATTTCCAGAGCTAGTCCCTAAAATACCTGACCATTTCAAGTGCCAGCCTCCCTCCCAATCTTCCCACTTCCAGTGCCAGCCCCCCAATTTTTCCTTCCAGTGCCAGCCCCCTCCCAATCTGCCCATTTCCAGTGCTAGTCCCCACCCCAATCTGCTTACTTAAGGTCCATGCCGCCCCCCCTCACCCCCACAGGAGGCCCTGCATGCCTGGCAGTCAGCGACCCTGGCTCTGCAGAGCCGTGGGAAAGAATTGCCTTTCCTTCCTTTCCCACGGCTCTGTTAAAGTTGAGCCTGGCGGCACCACTGAGGGTTAACAGCAGCATTTCCTGTGCTGTTGTTAATCCTCAGCAGTGCCTGGCTCAACTTTAACAGATCCATGGGAAAAAAAGGAAAGGCAGTTCTTTCCTGCAGCTCTGCAGAGCCGGGACCGCTGACCGCCAGACGTGCAGGGCCTCCCTTTGGGGCGAGGGGGCGGTGGCAAGGGTTGAATCTGCCGCTGCTGAGTGGCAGCAGCTTTTTCACCCTTTTTTTTTTCTTTTCAGTTTAAAGGCGGAGTGAGGCGGCTGTTTTTGGGGCATTTGTTGCCGCCCCCAAAACCTTGCCGCCTGAGGTGACCGCCTCACTCCACCTCATTACAGAGCCACCCCTGACCCCAATATAAAATAATGGCAGCTAAACACCATGTGGCCTATCCAGTCTGCCCAATTAGATCAACTACTAAACTATATAATCCCTACCTCTCCCTTAGAGATCCTCTATGCTTGTCCCATGCTTTCTTGAATTCAGATACAGTCCTCTTATCATAGCTCCTTCTCCTTATTTTCTTCCAAAATTATACATATTGGCAAATTTAAGTTTGTCCCCATATGCTTTATGATGGAGATCATTGACCATTTTAGTAGTTTCCCTCTGCACCGATGCCATCCTCTTTATATTTTTTGAAGGTGCGGCCTCCAGAATTGTACACACTATGAAGTCTCACTATAGATATATGCAGAAAACCTCCTTTTTCCTGCTGGCCATCCCACTCCATATACACCTTCTGGTTTTTGCCAGTGCTTTAAGATTATCAGATATGATTACCCTGAGGTCTACCTCTTTTTCATGCACAGAAGTACTTCACCCCCCCCCCCCCATACTATACCCTTCAGTTCTGGCAACTCAAATGCATGACCCTGCATGTATTACCATTGCAATTTTAGCTCCCATACCCTAGGCCAGTGCTTCTCATACTTTTTCAGTTTGTGTCATGAGTTTGCTCAGTCCTCGGGGCACACAAACCAAATTTTCCAAGCAAGGATATTAGGCACCCTAGGTGAAACTTCAGTCTTGCATACCCTCACAATTTGCTTTTAGACCTCTAGCATCCCTTCCTCCTTTGAAGATTTTAATTATCAAACTCATTTGTATTCATCTCAACACTGTCTCTCTCTGAACAATCCTTTAAAATGCATATTTTGACATCTCACTTTAAATATTAAACTTTGCTTTGTAAATATATGTATAATGAGGGAAATTTCAATAAGCCACTTACAAGGATAAATGGACTATTTACATATTGCCCATTTTTTCTGCAGGTAAAGGCACACACTGATGACTTTAAGGGGTATGTTCACTAAACAGCAGTAGCAGCTTGGATATCGGAGCTGCGGCCCCATTGAATTCATGATGGAGATCACTGACCATTTTAGTAGTTACCCTCTGCACCGATGCCATCCTGTTTATATTTTTTTGAAGGTGCGGCCTCCAGAATTGTACACACTATGAAGTCTCAATATAGACTTATGCAGAAGTACTATTTCCTCCTTTTTCCTGCTGGCCATGGCTCCAATATCACATGGAAGCCGCTACCGCTGTTTAGAAAACATACCCCTAAGTTTGTATAGCTGCCACGACCCATTACTTAGCTTTGACTGTAGCTCCTCTATGCTGCCTCGCCCCTCAAGATGCTTCCCTAAGCAACCACCTGGTTTGCCTAGTGGTTGGGCTGGCCCCTCACTACTCAGTCCCTACCACCAGCAGAAAAGGAGCAGAATTTTTTACCTGTGGCTGCCTCATTATGCTGGATTCAGTCTTATATCCGAGCATATGAGACCAGCAGATCATGTGTGGTGACAGGGCTCCATGCATCCAGACTGAAGCCAGCCGAGAAGACGCACAGGTAAAGACTTCTCCACATACCCTGCCTTAGCCGTGAGGTTTGTTACTGTCATAGTATGAGAACACCAAGAAAGGAAGAGGAGCAACAACCCTCCGCAGAAATCACAGAAGTCACTAGAACAGTGCAGGGAGGACACGGCCACACCTCTTTAAAATAAAGAAACCTGGGGAGAGCTGTTGTGGAGCCAGCCGTGCAGCGACGGAGTTTGTCCGGGGTGAGCAGGCTGCGGCGGGGACTGCCCCAGGCGATTTCGAGGGCTTAAAAGCCAGCTGAACTCAACGCTGAGTAGGAGAGCTGTTGTGGAGCCAGCCATTCAGCGACGGAGTTTGTCCAGGGTGAGCAGGCTGCGGCGGGGACTGCCCCAGGTGAATTCGGGGGCGTAAAATTCCCCGTCTTCATAGGCGCGCGGCCGTGATGTGCCCTAAGGGGCATGCCACAAGGGGAAGATAGGCCCCTTGGAAGCCCCTTGGAGTCTCGTTGGAGCCTGGAGTTGTGTTTTATCTGAATGGGTAAAGGGAAGAAGAAAATATTTCCTCTGGCTCCGGGAGAGACTGGACCTATGGATAGACATGTGAAGAGCGGGGGTGCCGGTACATCTCCCCCTGTAGGTACTGTTGCACCCATGCAAACTCCGGAGGGAGCTTCTCTGAGCTCCCCTGAGCGCTCTCCGCCACTTCCCCCCTCTTTAATAACCCTGCCGGAACAGTTGAATAGTGGTTTGCCGGTACAACAAAGTTCTCCTCTTCCTTCTACTGGTTATTTGTTACCTGTTACCTGGTCACCTCCCTAGAGTGTTCCACAAGGTATTCCTGATTCCCAGGTTTCCTTGTCCGACATCTGGAGAGTGGTTACCCGCACTGAGGCTACTTTGGTGACCACTGTTTCCCAGCTTTGTCATTTTTCACAGGAAACTGTGGCAAGGCTGGAGGCAGTTGATGAGCGGGTGGATTCTTTTATTACTCAGGTACAGAGAGGTGATGCGCGGTATGCTTCCTTTCAGTCAATGAGTGCCTCCTCAGTTAAAGATAGTTGAATTATCCATCATAGATTAGATTCCTTGGAAAATGCTCTTAGGATGAAAAATATTTGATTATTAAATTTTCCTGTTACACATTTGATATCCCCTGAGATATTGCTTCGTAAATATTTGAAGGAGGTGTTAAAACTTCCAAATTCAGATACTATTTTATTTTCTAGAATGTTTTACATTCCTTCACGAATGGTTTCAGGTGAGCCTCCAGGAGAATATGATATTTTACAACCTCAATCTTTGGTTAATCTTACCCAATTCTTGGAAGACTCACAAGATACCATTGTGACTTGGGCCACCTTGGTGGCCGCTTTTGTATCTAAATTAGATAAAGCCTTAGTATTTAAAAGTTACTTTAAACATAAAAATGTGTATTTTTGTGGGGCTAAAGTACAAATATTTCAAGATGTCTCCAGGGCAACTCAGGTTCGTAGGCGGGCTTTTTTGTCCTTAGGCTGAGGGTGTTGGCCCTGGGAGCATCTTTCTTTCTTAGGTTCCCCTGTAAGTGTGTGATAACACTACAGGTGGTTAAGTATTTTTTTCTTGATTCTTTACAATTGGAGACCGTTTTGTCAGAAAGGGAGGGTCCGGGTGATGGATGAGGGATGTTTAGGGCGGATAATATATATATGGCCCCAGGTTTAAGAGTGTTTTTCTCTTAATGTTTCTTTTTTTCTGTATTTTCTTTGAAATTTCTCCCCTTGATATAGACTATAATTGTGGCATATTCTCTTGTTCGATTGATAATTATCCTTTACTTGAAAATTTCGTGTTTCCTGAAACTTGCTATTGTCAAGTATGTATGAATTATAAAAAATTTAAATTAAAAAAAAAAAACCAAAAAACAAAACAGAGATCCCACGTGATGCGTGAGTGAGCACGACGTGCTCTTGCTGGCTCCGGGGCTGCCCTGAGAAATATAATCAATTTTTGCAATATTTCTTACAACCAGTGCCTCCTGCGTAACGGCAGACAGTGTCCCATTGGAAAGCAGATGAAGAGGGGAGTGAAAGCAGAGGGAGCCATGCCAAATTTACCGAAAAAAGAACGGGAGAAGGCGAGCAGAACTGGGCCCTCAACTACAGCAATGGCGCAGCCGGCCTCCCCGGGTGCAGTGAGCGTTGACTCCGCGACAGACGACCTAGCCAAAGAGGTAGCTACTCTGCTTGAGCCTAAATTCGACCAAGTTCTAAAGAAATTGGACGCCTTAGGAGACTCACTTACCGAAATTGGAAACAGAGTGGAGGAGCTTGAGCATCGGGTCTCGAGCATCGAAGAGGGAGAAGGGCGGCAAGACAGAGAGTTGGCTGAACGGAAGAAACAGATCAAGGCTCTCTGTTTAAAAGATGACGATCTAGAAAATAGATCTCGGCGGAACAATTTAAGGATTGTAGGAGTGCCAAAATCCCATACGGACAGTATGCTATTGCCGTTGTTAGAAACCTGGCTGCCGAAGGAGTTGGGCCTTACCTCTCTGGCGGGAGAACTAAAAATTGAGCGTGCCCATTGCATAGGCCGGAGGCGGGAAGATCAGCAGAAGCCCCAGGTGGTGATTATGCGCATCTTAAACTTTCAAGACAAAGTTCAGCTGCTGCATGGCTATTGAGAGAAGGGTGAATTAAAGTTGGAGAACCAGCGACTTCTCATCTTCCAGGATTACTCGGCGCTAGTGGCGGAGCAACAGAAAGAATACATCCGCGTGTGTACTGCGCTCTTCAACAAGAAAATTTGATTTACTCTGGCATTTCCAGCAACTTTGCGAGTATGGCACCAGGGTAGAAGCCTCCTATTCCGATCTCCAAGTGAGGCACAGAGATTCCTAGATGGCGTCACGGAGGGCCCGGGGGCTGTCGGCGACTCCGGTGGAGAAGGACGGAGCTGAGTCATCGGGGAGCAGCCGTGGAGACGGCGGTAATCTTTTGGTCCAGACGGCATACTGGGACACTGTTGTGTAGGACTGATTCCAAGGGCCTATAAGCTCCGCCAGAGAAGGGGCGCAGGAGGATAGACCGAAGTTAAGTGTGTACATATGTTGATTGCATGTAAACTGTACATGATTGTGTAATAACCGGGTTGAGGCCTTGGGGCAGCCCTGTTGCATGCTTTGGGGATCCAGCCTCAGCGGCGGCGGCAGCTGAGGGTTGAGTGAGGATGTATTTATGGGGGGATAAGGGGGGTATGAGGGGGTGGGGGGCTGGGGGGTGGCGGGGGGAGGGGGGCTTGTGTGAAAGAAGGACCACTGTTAAGGTGCCATGGGATCTACTACCACTTCCCATTCTGCAAAGCCTGAGAGGGCAGAGGCCGGAGGGTCATCCAATGCTGAGCCTAGGGGATATGTTCCGGGCTGAGGCTGGGCAGCCTGGAACACCAGAAACACTGCAAGAGCTGTTAATAGATATTAGACCAATAGTTAGAGGCTATGCACTCTGATTTGAGAATAACCACGTGGAATGTGGGGGGAATAAGCACACCAGTGAAAAGGACGAAAATATTGCAGGCTTTGAGACGGGGGAAGACACAGGTCGCCCTCTTACAGGAAACCCATTTGACCCGAGAGCATACCAAACTACAAAGGGATTGGGTGGGTCACATTTTTTCGGCTGCGTCAGGAGGGCGCAAATGGGGGTTAGCGATTCTCATAAAAAAAGGGATTCCCATAGAGGTTATAAGTGAGGATGTGGATACACAGGGGAGGTTTCTCTTTGTGCACGCCAGGATCAATAGGGAGGAAATGCTTCTTGGGAATATATACGCCCCCAATAACTATGAGCATAGGTTCTTTCGGAGGGTACTACAGAAGATAATGGGGGCGCCGAGGGTACCATTGATCCTTGCCGGGGATTTTAATTGCCCTCATGATCCTTGATAGATCTTCGGGAGGGGTGGGGGTGTGAACAGGGGGATGGGACAATAAAGGAGTGGGCTACCTGTGTAAACTGGGTGACCTGTTAGATGTGTGGAGAATTCTACATGAGGGGGAGCGGGATTACACGCACCTATCCAGGGCGCACCATTCTTGGTCCTGGATTGACTATATCCTAATCACAAGAGATCTATTTGATAAAGTAGTGAGCACGGAAATTGAGCTAACAGTGATTTCAGACCATGCTAGAGTAACTATGCACCTAAAGGGAAGGTCCCCTTTGGGGAATCGGTGGTCATTCCCCAGGCACTTATGGAAAAATGAGCAGTTTCGACAATATTTGAGTCAAAAATGGGAGGAATATTTACAGTTGAATGACTCCCCAGAATTGCAGGTGGCGACTGTTTGGGAAGCTGGGAAGGCCGTTTTACGGGGCCATATCATAGCGTATGTAGTGAAAGAGAGGAAAAGGGTCAATGCAACCATAATAGATTTGGCCTGTACCCTCCAGGCAGCCAAGGCAGCGGCTGTGACCAACCCGAGGGAGCTGGGAACATACTTGGAAAGGCAGAAGGCGCTTAACGCTGCCTTACAGGAGAGGGCGGTATACTCGACCCAATATTACAGACACCAGCTGTTTCGCCATGGGGATAGAGCAGGGAAGCTACTGGCGAGATTGGTACAGGAGAGAGGGGGTGTGCAGGGAGTAACCGCCATTACAGATAGAGATGGGGTGCGGCAGACAGATGCGCAGAAAATTATGGAGGTGTTCGAGCGGTATTATCAGGAGCTATACACCCCCGAGCAGGAGAATAGAGCCCAAGAAGGAGAGTTTTTGGAGCGTGTTAAGTTTCCGCAGTTAACAGAAGAGGACAGGCAGGAATTAAACGCTAGCATCACAGGAGAGGAGGTGCAGAGGGTTATCAAGCAGGGGAAGCCCCATAAGGCCCCTGGACCTGATGGGTACGGGGTGGAGTTTTACAAAATCCTATCCGCTAGAATTACCCCCACATTGATGGCTCTTTATGAGGAGGCGCAAGAGGCGGGTTCATTCCCAAGGGATATGAGGACAGCAGCGATAACCATTATACCTAAAGCCGGCAGAGATCCGGAGAATCCGGCCTCGTATCGGCCTATCTCTTTAATCAATTATGACATGAAAATCCTTGCGTCAATCATGGCAAGCCGATTGCAGAAGATTTTGCCTCGGTTAATAGGGAGCCATCAATCGGGGTTTGTCCGGAATAGAGATGCCTTTGCAAACATTAGCAGAGTCATTTTGGGGATGGAACGATGCCTGCGACATGACATTCCGTTGTTGTTGGTGAGCCTCGACGCCGAGAAGGCTTTTGACCGAGTGTCATGGTCATATATGTTTGAAGTGTTGACCAGATTTGGGTTTGAAGGTGCCTTTTTGGATTGGGTGAAAGCGTTCTACATGGATCCGTTGGCGTGTGTTACTAGTGGGGGGCGGCTCTCGCAGTCCTTTTCCTTGCAGCGGGGCACTCGGCAGGGGTGTCCACTGTCCCCTCTGCTGTTTGTGCTTCAACTGGAACCCTTACTTCTGACGCTGCTTGAAGAGCAGAAGGTGAGAGGGATAGAGTGGGATGGAGGGGATATTAAGCTAAGTGCATTTGCAGATGACATGTTATTGTGCCTATGTGACCCACAGGAGTCCCTGACAACTAGTCTGCAGATCATGGAGACTTTTGGATCCTTTTCGGGGCTGCTTATCAATCGGGATAAATCTTTAGCCTTAGATGTTGGAGGTTTCAGCAAAGGTAGTTGGCGAGGTCCCTTCCCATTGCTGTGGGCGCAGGGGCACTTCCGGTACCTAGGTATTCATCTGCCGGAGCATACGGCGCACCTTTACGAGGTGAATATTGCCCCTATGGTCGAGAAAACAGCTGCTCGCCTGCAGAAATGGAAAGACCTCCCTCTAAATCTTATGGGTCGGGTGGCTCTTCTTAGAATGGCGGAATTGCCGAGGTGGATATATGTGTTGCGCCACCTCCCTCTGTGGTTGGCGCGGAAAGATCTCATGGCTCTGCAGAGGTCTTTTGCCAGGTTCCTTTGGAGGGGTAGGAAGTCCCGCATACCCTTTTCGGTGATTACAAAATCCAGAGAAGAGGGGGGGCTGGGTTTGACCTCTATATGCAACTATAATTTAGTGTGCCTCTTCCGGCCCTTAACCGTCCTCCCAGGGACGCTGATAAATGAGATGTCTGCACCGTATCACCCTGTGTATCTGTTGCATGCGGAGGGGAGGGTATTGCCTGATGCTTGGAAAAAGTCGGTATATATGCAGGCTTTTAGACAGGCATGCAGTCAACAGAGAGGGGTGCACTGGAAATGCACGGATTGCCTCCCCTTGGAGGGCAATAAGGATTTTGAGCCTGGTCGTCAAGGGCAGGCTGCTAAATGTTGGGGGAGAAGAGGCCTAGTGTACATCGGACAACTACGGATGGAGGGAGTAGCAGAGTTAGACTCTTTTCAGTCTTTGGCATGGAAATATGATTTGGAACATAATACGTTCTATTTCTACTTGCAGAGCCGGCACTATGTTCGGAGCCTGCAACGTGGGTCTGGACTTCAGTTGGGGAAGGGGACTCTCTGGGACCTTTTCGCCTCCTTGGAAGGAGACCTTACTATGCGGGCTTTGCGAAAGGAGCTATGGCCAGGGGGGGATTGGGGGGCGATGGAGAGACTCGCCCAGAGATGGGCTCGAGATGGCGTGCCTGTAATGACGGGGACCAGACTTCAGGAGGTATTCTCTAAGATCAAACATATCTCAGAGTCCGTCCACCTCCAGGAGATTCAGTATAAATTTCTATGGAGAGCCTATGTTCCCAATGTCTGGGCGGCTAAGATGGGACTGATCTCGACAGCCATCTGTGTGGTGTGTGAGGCAGGGCAAGGAACCCTTCTACACCGGTTCTGGGAATGCCCCAAGATTCATAGTTTTTGGATGGCAGTGGGGAAAAGGCTGAGAGTATGGAGGCCTCATAATAGGGAGCTTTCGCTGGAGTGGTGCCTTTTTGGTGTTTGTTTAGAGGTGGCTGAGATGAGGAAGTAATATAGTCAATTGTATGAGAAGGGGTTCATCGTAGCTAAACAGTGCATTTTGAGACATTGGTTGGCCGCTGAGATCCCGACAGTACAGGAATGCGAGATAGGAATGCGAGAGTTACGACTCATGGAGCAGAGCACGGCTAAATTGGTGGGAGGCAGACGGTTGGCGGAGACTGAGGCAGTTTGGGAGGTACTCGGTTAATTCCTGCGGATGCTGGGCTCATCCTGTGGGGTAGCCTAATTTGGTGAAGGACGATGAGCGTTCTACACAGTAGAGGAGGGCCCTGCCAATGTAGCGGTAGAGGAGAGGCTGGGTAGAGAAGGGAGGTAGTAGATACTGATGAGTAGTAGGGTAGTGGGGCTAGGGGTGGGTGAGGGGGGGTGGTAGGGGGGGTGGCTCGGATTGGAGGGGGTGGCTGGTTTGGGGGGGGAAGAGCTGAGGGTGGGGTTTAAGTGGGTAGGATACCATAGGAATGGAGAGGGTTATTAATCTTTCCCAAAGGAAGCAGAGGTAGCTTTGAGGATCATGTATAGGGATTGATCCCTTCTCACCTGGTCTTCGATCTCTCTTCCTTTGATAGTTGGGCTTCCGTTGTTCCATGGCTCCCCCCTCCCCCCTCCTTTTCTTTCTTTTATTTCCTTTTGGGCCCTTTCAATCCTTGGTCCTCTGGGAGATGCTTAATGGATCCTGTTTACTGAGTATCTGTTTAATGGGGGGTTATTGCCGGGGTACGGGGGGGCTATGGTTTGTTGGGAGTTAGGGTGGCAGGGTGACTATTATGTTATTTGTTGTTATGCATATTGTTTTATTGATTTGTAGAATATTGTATGATGGTATTTGGTAATGTGGAAATAATGGATGTGTTATTCTTGCTTATAATAATAAAAATTATTTTAAAAAAACAAAACAAAAAAACCCCCCAAAGAAACCTTTTATTTCGTAAAACCTTCAAGGGTACAGACCCGACTTGGCCAAGTTTCGGCAGTCAGCCAATTAAGATACAACTGCATATATATTCCAATGGCAGTCAGGACATTGTAACAAGAGCCAGTAGTTGAAAGTTCAAAAGCGCTTCTCAGTTAAGTGAAAGTGGATGCCAAAGGCATACCTGAGAAGCGCTTTTTGAACTTTCAACTACTGGCTCTTGTTGCAATGTCCTGACTGCCATTGGAATATATATGCAATTGCATCTTAATTGGCTGACTGTCGAAACTTGGCCAAGTCGGGTCTGTACCTTTGAAGGTTTTACAAAATAAAAGGTTTCTTTGTTTTAAAGAGGTGTGGCTGTGTCCTCCCTGTGCTGTTCTAGTGACTTACTGTCATAGTATGCACAAAACTAACTAATTTGGAGAAATTGCCCTCTTAAGAAATGCTGCTGTCGTACGGATGGTAGGGAGGGGTTCTAGTAGTATGCAATCAGTTCAATTTGGCGGGAGGCTCCAATGGACTCTTTCCATGAAAACCTGTAGTAATCTATTAATCTATGTGTTTGTTTATTTATTTATTTAATAGTCATTTAGTATACTGCCATTTATATAAAATTAGGTTTCATAGCGGTTTACAATTCCATATGTTCAGTGCCTAAATGACAAGCAACAGAATATATATATAAAAATGATGTTTTATCCAAGTTTATCCCATGTTTTATCCAAGTTCTCTGTCCTTGTTCTCTGTAAAACCAAACAGTTTGTTCAATATGGTATGTTGTTATATTGTGAACCGCGCTGATGCTAAATAGAGCGGTATATAAGAGCCTGTAATAAATAATAATAAATAAATAAATAATAAAATAAATAAGACAAAAGACAGACATGATTTCCAACAATAGAATAAGTTCACAATAGAATGGGGCGTGGGACGGCATAACAATAGATCCAAGTAACAATTTCTGAGAACACAGGGGAGCTGCAAATGTGAATAACCTTTCATGACAGATATATAAATTAAAATATATTCTGCATATGACTTTTGACAGAGCAATGCTTTTAAAGCTTTCTTAAACTTTTTATATGAGTTCTAAATGAATATCCTGTGACGGGGAATTCCAAAATGTGGGAGCTTGAAATATGAAGGGACTATGGCTAGTGATTTCTAATTGAATTGACCGAAGAGGTGGGATTATGAGTAAACTGGCCTGTGAGGAACATAATTGCCTGTTTTGGCTTGTAAGTGATTGAAAATGGAAAAAAGATAATGTGGATAACCAGTATAATAAGTACGATGAGTCGAAGTCAAAATCTGATACTTAATCCTCTTTATTACTGGAAACCAATGCTATTTGATTAGAAGGGAAGTAACATGATCTGATCATTTAGCTTTGTAAATTAATTTTATGGACCTATTTTGTACTAATTGGAGCCACCTACTGTAGAGTATAAAGGAGCGCAAAAGTAAGGAATTGCAATAATCCAAGCTATACCTTGAAGCACATTTTTTCAATTTTGCTACTATAAAATATGTTTGAGTAATAGAAAGGCCTCACGGTTGGTGGGTATATCCTGCCTATAAGACAATTAATTATGCACCAGAGGAAAATCAAATTAGCTAACACAATCAAACTATTTCCATTCTGTAAGTTCTGTGTAGGAGATAGGTTCAAATTAGAGAAGTTTGCATTGGATTCCAGAGCATCCAGCTTACTTCAGGGAGCTCACATTTACTAAATTACACATTACAATCGCAAGCTTGAAAATATAAGCTGTTTTCTAGGATAGAAGAGAAAGGAACTGGAGCTGAGAGAGTAGGAGCTCTAGTTTGATCTGGAGTGTTTGGGCCAGTCAATCACACTCCTCTCTCCTGCTGTCCTGGAATGACAGGGTCAGAGGGGTGGGTTAAGAAACAGACTAGCTCTTTTTCACTCTGTTCCAAGCTTATCCTGTTCTCTGCGTTCTGCTTGGGAAATGATGGGGTTGAAACTGGGGATGGAGCTGGGGCTGGAGCAGGAAGCAGATGACTATTCTCAAGAGCACTGTCCAATAGAGATGGGCAAGCACTTAATGAGCCCATGCCTAGCTATGCCCCTGACTTTCACCATCAGGCACACCAAGGACTTTCCCATGGCACACCAGTGTGTCCTGGTACACTGAGAAGCACTGTCCTAGACCATTCTCCTAGCCTTTGCTAAATTCCTCCTCATGTGTCCACACCTTCCAGGGTCTCTACCCTATTGCAGATATTGGTATTAGGCCTTCTTTGGCAAGCCCCCTTAAACCGATCCTGCTGGGGACTATTCACCAGCCCCTGCAGTTTCCATAGAGGCCTCATTCAAAAAAGATGTTTTCCTATCCTGTGCCTCTAGAAAAGATATTTACTGCACCAGGTCCATAAAGCATTTCTAAGTGTAACCCATTAATTTCATTTTTGGCCTGTCAATTCCTCCTGTTCTTTTTGGCTTCTATCTAAATGGGAACTGGCCTCTATGGGCCACAGCATATGAGCCTTCCTAAGATTTTTCCCCTATATCATAACTCCAACTTCACTAGCCAGTGAGTGACATTGACTACAGCTCCCTCAGGAACCGGACACGGCACCCAGCAACCAGACATCACCAATGAACAATGGCTGTAAACACTTTCTTTGTAGAAGCCCAGGGAGAAGAAACTAGGCCCAGGAATTTAACTCAGAGGTTTCACATGACAGCCTTGCCATCAGGCCACCAGGCTTGCTCTTGCCACTTTAATTTTACTTCTTACCGCCATCCAATTAAAGTGCATTCTACTTTTGTAGCGGGCTTCTTTCACCAAATGTCGATCTGCTAGTTCAGGCCTCTTCCATGTCATTCTGAGTGTCCCATTAAATCTGGAAAATGTGACTGCATCAGAAGGCAGGGGATTGTATTTGACTAGAATGAAAGACATGAATTATTGAGCTGTAGTGCCCTGGAAGCCATTTGGCAGGGGTAATTTTATTGAATGCTGATGTGGTCCCACTGGAATAAGCCAGGTAAAGAGGGCTTGGGGAAGAATGGATTGGGAAAAAGGAAGCATGTGAATGAGTGGTTAGCTTTTGGGGGGGGGGGGGAGTTGGAAGTATAAAGAAAGATGGTGTATGAAAATGCCTTACTTGCTCTACCACCTCCTCCCCCACTCTATCATGCAACTTTCAGAAGAAAGAGTTTCAACGGTGGCACAAAGTTGAAGTCTTGAACCATACATGGGAAAAGTACCACCTTGCAGGAAAATGCATCAGCAGCAGTACAGTTATGAAGTAGCACTTACTGGAATAACTTGGCATCAGAGTAATGTTCCTGGACCTGTAGCAATAACCCTGCAGACATGATTCCACCCAGGCAGTATAATTGTTACTGACATAGATGTCTTGACGGTCAATGATCTGTTGAGTAGAGTTCCCCACATCCATGATACTGCAGTAATGTGATTCTTCGTCAGTGCTCCCAAAACAAAACAAAACAGGAAAGAGTTAGTTACAATGAAGGAGTCCTAGCATCAGAGAGAAGTATTAATAAGCTTTAAAACATCCATGCTGTCACTTATAGTCTGATAAATAAGTCTGATTTCTTCCCTTATTCAGTTCATATGCAGATTTTGGGCTTCACTTCCTTGGTAATTTACCACTAGGCCAGACACTGTATAGGACTCATGTGGTGGAGAAAACAAGAGGGGGCTCCCTTTACAGCTGACTTGGTGGTTATACTGAGATGGAGGAGGAGAGGGCATTGAGAGAACCCAAGGATAGCAACATATTGTAACTAAAACTCAAGAACCTCAGAGGTGAGCCTCTCACCCTCCAAGACCACTTTCCCTCCCCAGCCCTCCTGCCCCAACAATTTCATTTACCTCCCCCTCCTCCCAACTTAAACTGTGATTATAGATATCTTAATTGTTCTACTGAGTAAATAATGTGTGTCTATATGTCACAAAAGGAACTTTCTGGTGGGGGAGAGGGGTTACCCAGAGTGTTAGGTGGTGTTTCTCATCCTATGGTCAATGGATTTTTGTGGGTTTGTGAGACCATTACAGGTGATCCATATAACAAAGAAAAGAGAGAGAAGCTAATGGGGATTGTCTGTGGGGAAGGGAGACGTTGGTAAGGATTGGCTAAAAAGAGAGAGAGAATTGGCTGGCTGGGGGGGAGAGAAAGAGATTGAAACTGGTGGGAAGTGGTTGGAGGGAGAACGAGAGAAAGACTGATGGAGACAGGAAGGAGAAGAGTGATAAAGAGGGCTAGTGGGACAGGTTTGGTGCTGAGAGAAGGGGTCCAGGAAGAGTGATGGGGATGAATTAGGGGTCTCTGAAAATTTTGGAAGTCAGTAAGAGGTCCAAACAACCAAAAAGGTTCGGAACCTCTGGTGTAAGGCATTTTGAATAATGTGACAGTCCATACCCAAGGGTGAGCACTTAGGGACGAACAACCCAAACTAATACTCCAGGTCCGGGAGCAGAAATATATCACTGCCAGTGTACTGCTAGTCACTTGGTTGTCTGCATAACTGAGGCATGCTGGAGTATCCTGTCATATCTGGGCCTTGTGTCCTGCTCCTGTTGGCCAGGGACTGTCCTATAATATCTTATTACAGTCCCCAAGGTTGCAGCAGCTGTTTCCAAGAAGCCCAAATGCAGTGCCTTTTTTTCTAGGCAGGAAGGGGGGGGGTGCAAACACAAAATTGATGGGCCTGCAAAGCAAATAGTTATCAGCCATAAAACAGCTGTTAGCTTTACCTTCTGGGATTTCCAATCTACTACGGCAAGCACAGTCAGTCTGCATTTTTTGGCCACCACAGGACTGTGGCAGCCATTCACATCCCAACTTTGTCCAGTCTGATAGCCATCATACACTGCATATGTACAGAGTATCCATGTACACCCTGGCTTGGAACAACAGCATGGACAGCCAGCAGCCAGTGAAGTAATTGGAATGCCAAGGAAAAACTGAACCCACATAAATGCAGCTTTACACTATATAGCACAATGTGGATATATAGCCGTGACATGGTCACAGCTCAGTCAGAGTGAGAGTGGCCTCTCAGCTTGAAATGATGTGTGCACCCTGGCCATGCTTGTTTCAGACACATGTTGGAATGGCTCTGATGTTAACCTAACCTCTGATTCATAAACCTCATGTGCTAATGGCTCTTTTTTGTACAATACCCAGAATCCTCTTCCCTTCTTTTGTGTACTCTTTGACTTTGGACTTGTGTAACGCGAGTCCAATGCAAGGTGCACTGAAAATTGGGCCACAGACAGGCTGTGAGTGCATGCTGGGCCACAGTAGCCTATGTCTGACACATCCCCAAACACTGTTTTCCCTTACACGGCATGTGGGAGTGAGCATGGAACATAGTGCCATGCCCGTATACCCACATTTTGTTACGTCCCTTGCCATGGACCCTGCTGAACTGGCCAGTGCAGCAGACGCACTCACCCACACAGCAGACACCCCTCCAGAGCGCATCAGAGCTTGGCATCTTGTACATGCGGTCTCACACAGTATGTAGAATTGTTGAAGAGCTGACCGGCTGCATGTTGTATGCACAGACATATAGCCTGGGCAATCACCATATGCACACTGCATTGCTGCAGTTCACAGTGCTCTGAGGACACACACACACCAGCGCATGACCCCGCTGTCCAAAAGTGGTGCATGTTGTCATTGTTACCTGCCCCTTAGGCCTCCTGTAATGCTCTTCCACTGTCAATACCTGCTCAGTGTGCAGGAGTTCTTAGTACTCTCTGCACAATATGGGCACTATCAACGCCTGCTCGGTGTGCTGCTAGTGTCAGCGTGCTCTGCCATCCAGCCTTGCATTGTGCAGTTGCTCAGTTTGACAGATAGGTGGGAAGATCCATGCTGAACAAAGTGTGAGGGGTTACAATTAATGTTTCTGTTCAGGTAAGGTATGATAACATTTACACACCAGGACATGGCATTCCTGATCCTCAGGCTGGCCTTGAACCTGTGACCCCTTGCTCATACACACACTGGCTTTGTGTTTGAAGTCATAGAGCAACCATGTGGATTCATCAGTCCATGAATTTATAGGTGGTCATTGTCAGGGTACATGCGGGCATGACTTAGAGTATGCTTAGCTGTCTGCGGGAACTGTACCATACTTATCTGACGTCTTTTGAAGTCTGTATGTTGCACAGCTCTGCTATGCTGATGGTGCAACAGACATGCATGTTGTAGTTCTGGGATATGTGCAGTTAAAGGGGATGACAATGCTACTTGAACACATACATTTCAGGCCATGGGTGTCCTAGCAGAATGTTCAATGTATCACCTGCATGGTGTGTGCTTGTATGCAATTCCTGTACTACTCTCACATGTGGCAGACCACAATGGGTAATATGGATTCACATGTGGCTCAGATGGTTCTGTCAACTGCATACTGAGTTCTGGAAGGGTCACCAGAGCACTCACAGTTTCTGGTCATCCTTTGGCAGGTGAGAGAACAGGGTGCTCATGTTTTCCTCCAATCTTGGCTGCTCTCATATTGCATATGTTTATGTTTATTTCATTTGATAAAAAACACCTTTCTATAACAAGCAAAGCGGTGTACAATTAAAAAACATGTTTAAAAGAAGGCCAAAGCCAGCGAAATGGAAAAGGAATTACAATTTCTTGGTAGGAAAGCAGTAGAGACAAGAGAGACATGACCAAACATAAGTAAGGAAAGAACACAAAGGTAAATAGAGGATAGGGGGAGTGGAATTTACACAAAAGGGGAGGGGACATCAAACGCCAGGGAAAAAAGGTGGGTTTTCAGGTTTTGCTTGAATGTGGGGTAATGAGGTTCCAGACGAAGTGAAGAAGGAAGGGAGTTCCAAAGAGCGGGGCCAGCAAAAAAGAAGGCAGAAGAGCGAGTAGATTGTAAGTGAGCGTGGGAGGGGGAGGGAAGGGTGAGGCGGTTGAGGTGGAAGGAGCGAGGAGTGTACCTGGGAGAGTGAAAAGAAAGAAGGTCTGTTGAGGGGTGCCGGTGTTGAGAGCTTTATGGACCAGGGTAAGAAGCTTGAATTGAGAGCAATAGGGAAAGGGTAGCCAATGAAGGCGGAATAGCAGAGGTGTTATGTGGTCTCGGGGGGAGGAATGGGTGACAAGGCGGGCAGCAGTGTTTTGGATCCGTTACAACCGGGACAGTTGAGCGTTGAGCATAGTATTCCTGACTCAGTGAACTCTTTACGCACCACAGGCACATTTCCACTCAAAATGCACAGGCGTGGGCATCCTTATCTAAGGCCCAACCCATCCAGTAATCACACTATCCATGTCCCAGGGTCCACAGCTGGTGGTAGGCAGCAGGCCAGCCAAACCCCTCCTCCCTGCAAGCAAGTCCCATCTGCCACCGCAGTGCTGCCGGTGATCTTATTTTGGTAGCACACAAACAGCTAATCACATCCTGACTCCCTCCACTGGGAGCTGTGGGCACAGATGCCACTAACATAGACCTCAGAAGGAAGAGAGCAAGATGTGCTCTGCGTGCCTGCTGCTGACAGGCTTGGCATCCCACTGACAGTGGCAACTGCTGCGTTGCACTTGTTGCACAGCACCAGAACTCAGATCTCTCCAGCTGAAGGCTGTAGCCTCTGCACTGCCACCCCACCCTCACACACCACTGACATGGCAGCATGGTGGCAGTGGGTGTGGCAGACCTCCCTTCTGATGTGGCAGTATGTATGTGTGCTGCTGCTGTCACTGCAGAATCATACCGGCCATCACAAATGTTCTCCCTAGGCAGCCTCCCCATAGCATCAACCATGTGACACCTCCTTTGCCACATTGGCAGCATCAACATAGTGCCTTGTCATCATAGGGCACTCTGCTGTTGCTGCTAATGGAGCACTACTATCACTTTTTGGGATCTCCTCTGTTTGCATCACATTGCAGACATTTAAATAGGCTCTCTCACCTCTAAAGTACCCCTTTCCACGAGGTTTTACTTGGCATTAGGGTTTCCAGCACTGAGGCTCTAATGCGTGATTGTGCAAGTCAGCAGTAAGGGAGCACACACTGTCAATGCCCACTCTCCGCCCCAGTGTATCATTCAGAACTTTGTTTCTTGTAAACGGCGCTTGATCATGTGGAAAGCGCGGTATAAAAATGTTTGTTAAATAAATAAATAAATAAAATAAAAAACGCCCACTCTCCACCTCCTTTTCCCTTAATGCTGCGGGCACCTCTAATGCTCGTTAATGTGACAATATCGGCCCTTTCCGCAGCATTAAGGGCACAAGGATACCAATAACAGGCATTAATGGCACACTTGCTCCCTTAATGCTCTTTAGTAAACATATCCCTCAGTTTCTTTCTTGATCCACTAGTCATCCTTTGCATTCTGTCCAAAGACCATTTTGGTTCAACAAATCTTGAGTGACTTAGTGTATTTTTTCCCTTTCCTTACCATAAATGAAGTTGATAAGTTGCATTGGCTGAGTCAACAGCTTTCCAGGTGCAGACCAAAGAAGACAAATCATATTTTAAATAGCAAACCAGATCTGTTGGTGACTTCAGGGCAGCACCTGTGAAAGAGAGAGGTCTTCACCAGTGGCTACAAGAACACATTTTGAAAGACTAACAGCACAGTTGAACAATGGGGATAGTGATTCTCCAGAACCATACAGAAGACTGAAAAAGATCTCTTGAGG
This sequence comes from Ichthyophis bannanicus, assembly GCA_033557465.1. Classification (NCBI taxonomy): domain Eukaryota; kingdom Metazoa; phylum Chordata; class Amphibia; order Gymnophiona; family Ichthyophiidae; genus Ichthyophis; species Ichthyophis bannanicus. The sequence goes on from CM066039.1 coordinate 257,182,836, forward strand.
ACATCCAGTCCTTGCCCTTACCTCCAGTCCATGCCATGTCAGCAAATTCAGCAGATCTGTAAGATCGTGGGAGACAAGTTAACCATACAGTGGTTTTCCACAACTGTATGACATAACTATGTATTTTCAGCCTTATTGGTCAAAAGGCAACCAAAAATAATAGCTCATTTTAAGAATATAACTAAAATAATATCAGTAGTTATGCAAATTAAAACTGGCTAGACAGGTTGAGAGCTAACTGTAGTCTAGTTACTTAAGAAAGTAAGTTTATTGTCCTTCAGCTACACAGCCATCATTCCCTTGCCCGTTGCCTTCACAGGCTGGTTCTCAGTGTCCTTCCCTGACCCACAGTGAAGGCAGAATTCAGTTCAGTTCAAAGTCCAGGCAGTCACTTGGACTTCAGAGTTTGTGAGTATGGTTCCCAGTTCCTTCCTCACAATTGGACTCCTCTCCCAGCCCTGCTTGGAAGAGCTTTCTCTCTCCACAGGCCTCTCCTCTCCCTTGTGCACATAGCTGGCTTTTTAATCCCTCTGTCTGAGTCATGCTCTCCTAGTCCTGAGTTCTGAGCTTTAGACTCTTCTAAAGTGGACTGCTGATAATCCCTTTGGAGAAGGACGGGTAACTTCCTATATACCTCATCACATACCCTCCTCCTCAGCTCATCCATACCCTGCTAAGCACCTGCCACACCCAGGACCCCCACCCAGGAAAGGAAGTCAGCATTCAGGTGAGCCCAACCCGCCCTGCGGCGGATCCCATACTGGTGGCGCTGGAGACTCAGAAACCACCACATAATACTCCTTATATCGAGCCAGCCATTTGAGGGGTTGGTGGTCCGTAACCAGTGTAAATGGACGGCCCAGCAGGTAGTACTTGAAGATTTCAAGTGCCCACTTGACAGCAAGGGCTTCCTTCTCAATCACAGAATAATGTAACTTCTGAGGGAGCAGCTTCCTGCTGATGAATGCCACTAGATGCCTTTCGCCTCCGACTTCCTGGGCCAGTTCTGAGGCTTCTGTTTATACAATAAATGGGAGAGAAATCAGGGCTTATCAAGACAGGTGCTGAACACACAGCTTGCTGGATGGCCCGGTTCAGATCCGGTGACCATTGAGGCCACCCGGGAACTGTCTTCCAGAGAAGATTAGTTAATGGCTCCGCAACCTCTGCAAAATTAGGGATAAATTGGAGGTAATAGCCAATCAATCCATGGAAGGCCAAAACATCTTTCTTCAACTACAGGGTGGGGACCTGGGCAATGGCATCCACCTTCCATAGATGAGGTCATATCTGGCCATTCCCGATTAAGTAGCCCAGATATTTGATATCCCATCTTCCCAGGAAGAATTTCTTAGGGTAAGTCATCAAATTCGCTTTCCATAGGCTGGTCAACACAGCTTGTACTTGGGTTATATGGGTGGCATAGTCTTTGCTGTAGATGATGATGTCATCAAGGTATACAGCCGCATGCTCATTGTGCAGTCTCAGCAGGAGGTCAACCAGATATTGAAACGTGGTTGGAACCCCGTTTAATCCAAATGGCAGTATGGTAAACTGCAATAAGACTTGTGGTGTCAAAAAGGCAGTTTTCTCCTTGGCATCCAGAGTCAGGGATACTTGCCAGTAACCATTGGTCAAGTCCAGGGTCGAGATAAAGCATGTTCCACTGAGTTACTCGATTAGCTCATCTAGTCAGGGCATTGGATACGCTTCCAATTTGGAAACGGTACTGACCTTCTGGAAGTTAATGCAAAATTTGATGCTCCTGTCTGGTTTGGGAACCAAGACGATGGGGGAATACCAGCATTTCTTCAAGTTCCTTGGCGACAGCCTGTCACCAGACATCTAGAATTTGATAGGGTTATTGTTGGATAATCACCCGAGGGTCAATAATGATAATTGTGATAGGTGAGATGGATTTGCCCCAGGCAGGTGGAGAACACCTTTAGGTTCCGGTGGATCACACCCTTTAAGTCTCTTCTCTAGGCCACGGAGAGCTGGTTTCCAGTCAAGACAAGCTGGATCAGACAGGGCTGAAGTTTCTGGTCCAAAGTCCTCCTGTACCATCACAGCCATCACTGGAGTCCACTTTTTCAATAGATAAATATGGTACATTTTGACCTTCTTCCATTTATCTGGCTGAGCAATTTTATAGTTAAGAGGCTCCACTTTCTTTTCCACCTCATAGGGACCCTGCCATTTACAACCTGCTCTCAAATGAGGGCAGCAATACTAAAACTCTGTCGCCAGGTTGGAAGGTGTAGTGCATGGCGGCTCGTTTGTAGCCTATGGCCTGTTGGCTTGGGCTTTTTCCAGACTGAGTTTGGCCACTTCCTTTTCTCAGTTGGTCTTGCATTTGTATAATGTACTCCATTAAATTACGCCTGGGACCCTTACCACATCTAATATGCCTCTTGGCCGTCTTCCAAAGAGCAATTCAAAAGGTGAAAACCCCATGGAACTGATGCACCTTGCGGATAGCAAACATCAATTAGGGTAGGAGAATGTCCCAATTCTTCCTGTCCTCCTGCACAAACCTTTTTAACATCTGTTTCAGAGTTTTATTGAATCACTTGATGAGGCCATCTGTCTGTGGGTGATATACTGATGTTCGCAGCATCTTAACCTTCACCAAAGCACACACTTGTTTCATCACCCTGAATACAAAAGATGTTCCTTGGTCTGTGAGGATCTCGCTGGGTTTTCCCACCCAAGAATAGACTTCCCAGAGGGCATTTGTGATCATAGTAGTCTTCATATTTCTCAGAGTGATGGCCTCTGGATATCTGGTAGTGTAGTCCAGTTGTTGTTGTTGTTGTTAAGTGCCACTGAATTGATGTCAACTCATGGCGACCCTCTGGATAATTGTCCTAAACTGTGTTTGGTCTTCAGTCAGGCGGCTTATTATTGACAGAGTGGCACCCATATCTACTGTTATTGTATCGATCAATCTCATTGCTGGCCTTTCTCTTTTGCGTTGACCTTCAACCTTGCCAAGCATGATGTCTTTCTCTAATGATCTCTCTCTTTGTATGATGTGTCCAAAGTATGAAAGTCGAAGTCTTGTCATCTGATCTTCTAAAGAAAGCCTAGGTTTGATCTCCTCTAGTACTGACTGGTTTGTTCTTCGGCAGTCCATGGTATACATAGTATTTGTCGCCAGCACCATAATTCAAAGGCCATATTACGTCATTGAAAATACCATGGCTTGAATGAGTTGAATCTTTGTCTGGAGAGAGACATCTTTGCTCTTGAGAATCTTGTCTAAATCCTTCATACCCATTCTGCCAAAGCAATGCGTCTGATTTCTTGACTGCTTGTTGTTTCTTTATTGATTGTTCATCCAAGTAGGTTAAAGTTATCCACTATTTCAATTTCTTCTCCATCAATGATGAATGTATCGATTTTGCCAGTTGTCAGGATCTTTGTCTTCTTTACATTATGGTACAGGCCTATTTTAAGACTATATTCCTTGATCTTGAGAAGCAGATGTTTCAGATCATCTTCACTTTCAATTAGTAATGTGGTATCATCAGATAGTGAAGGTTTTTGATGAGTCTCCCAACAATCTTCACACCTCTGTCTTCATACAGTCCTGCTTCTCTGATGATTTGTTCTGCATATAAATTAAACAGGAAGGGGGAAAGTATGCAGCCTTGTTGAACACCTTTGCTGATTTTAGGCTATTCTGTTTCTCCAGAACGGTTTAAAATCAGCAAAGGTGCATAGTCCAGTATGACTAAAATATACTTGTTACATTTGTGGTTCGCTCCAGGGGCCCTACCAGATCCATGGCCATTCTTTCGAACAGGGTTTCAATAATGGACATAGACACTAAAAGGACAGGTCTGACTCTAGCGGGATTATGAAGTTGGCAGGTGTGGCATGACTAACAATACAACTGCAACTGCTTATGGATCCCATGCCAGAAAAATCAAGCTAATATACACTCTAGTGTTTTCTCCACCACCAGAATCCCCCTAACAAATGACTATGCACTAAAGAAAGCACCTACTGACAATAGGGTCGGGGAACTATCAATTGTTCTACCTCCTCCCCCTCTAGGGAACCCTCTGCCATTTTGTATAACAAATCTCCACTGCCTACTGGAACCCCATCTACTTCCAAGACCTACTCTTGGGCTTGTTTAACGGACTCATCTTCTTGCAGGGCCCTCTTGAAACTCCCTGGGTCTCCCTCTGGCTTCCGCTCTGGGAGAAGGACTAGTGTGGTTGGGTTACTACCGCTGGGACCTGAGCTATCCCCAGGCCTCCCTGGACCCCTCCTCTATAGCTGTTCCAAGATTTTGGTGGTAGTGTAGCTTCTCCTGGAGACACTGACTTCAGGATTTAGCAGTCTTGAGATTCTTGATATACAGATCTGAGTCTTCTAGGGTATAAACCTCCAGGAAAAACTTTCCTGGTTCGACTTAGCAGAGTCATCAGTTAGCCGGGCCCATTTCAGCCAGAAGCTTGGGTAGTCTCAGCTGATCACTACTGGGTATGGGAGCCAGGGCAGGACTACGACCTTGAACATGTCACGCCCTGCCGGACACTTGAGTGAAACCTGTGCCATTGGATACTGCCTCTGGTCTCCATGCACACAGGCCAATGTTACAGTCTTTGCATAATCGGTTTACAGTTCCTCAGCGAATGAAGGTCCGCACACTTTCTGAGTCTATCAAGGCCTGGAGGCAGGTCCCCTTGAACTCCCCTGGAATCACAGAGTTCAGTGTACCTGGGTGGGGAATGTCCACAAAAGCACAGGTGTGAGGGGTAGTTAGGCTGACATCCATAGGTTACTCCATACCGAGGGGACATCCCTGGGCAAAGTGTCCCCGGGCTCCACACTTAAAACAGATGAAGGGGTCATGACTGGGCCCATGCCTTACCTAGGAGGTGACTTCGGGAGTCAGAACATGGGAGCCAAAATCCGCTCCAGCTTTCCCTTCCATCCTCCCGAGCTAATGGGTGAATCTTCCCCTTCTCACTGTCTGCTCCAGTCACTGGTTGTGCTTCATGATACCCTTCTGCTATTTCCAGGGCACTCTCCAGTGTAAGCTTGGGGTGCTGGCATACCCATTGTTTCAATGGAGTGGTCAAGCCCTCTAAAAATGCTCCAATAGCACAACCTTGGCTATCCCAGGCCCGGTCTTTCCCTCCGTTGTAGCCACTTCCATGTGAGATCCTTCAGTCGACAGAAAAACCTTTGAGGGCTCTCTTCTATCTGGAGTCCCCCTCCCCCTTTCTGAATCGCTGGCGGTCAGCCTCTGGTATACAGCCATCTCGTTACAGTATGGCAGCCTTGACAACTGTGTACATAACTTACCCATCCAGGTTGGCATCCTGGAATGCAGCCTTACTGCTACCCATTAGCAGACTCCCCAGATAAGTAGTCCATGTTGCCTCTGGCCATGCGGGCAATTCGTTTAAAGTTCATCAAAAAGTGACCAGGTTCGGACTTCCAGTGACATCATCGGGCTGAATGGTGGCGTGAAGAGGGAGCTCCGCCGCCAAAGCCTGCCGCAACGGGGTAAAACACCCCTAAGAGGTGAAAAACTGCAGCAAAATGGAGCAGGCAAGGTAGAGGCAATACCCGTGAGCTAGCTGGAGACAGAGCGAGCGGCTGCATCAGACCGGTCAGTGGGGCATAGACTGAGCAGTGGGGCCCGATCAGCGGAGCATGTGGCCAAGAAGAGCGGCGTCCTGGGGGGCCGAGGCATGAGCGATCCCGGCAAGTATGCCGGTGAATAAAGGCGGTGCAGTGTTGGAGACTCTGCAGAGAGGGCGGAAAAAGCAGCGGAAAAGAAAAGAGGGGATATCAGTGCTGACCGGTGGAGGAGATGGAAGCAGGCAAGCAATGGAGGGGAAGGAAAGGCATTAACAAAACAAAATAAAACAAGGCAAATCAAACCAAAACAAAACAAAAATATATATTAAAAAAAGAAAATACATTAACAGAGTGAGCAGAAGGACAGACAAGAAAGTGACTCAGGCTGCAGTTAAAAAGTATAGAGCATTGAAGAAGCACTTTGAGCATAAGTAGAGGCGGAAGGAGTGCAGATGGAGAAAGCAAGAGGAGGGCTGTCAGCAAAGAAAAAGCTGGTGGAATTTAGATTATCCTATGTGCCATCAAAAGGAGGGAAAGAAGTGGAGAAGGAAGGTAAAATGGTGGCTGAGCATGTGGCTGAGCAGGAAGATGAGATGGAGGGTCCATGGGGCCCGGGAGTAGCTGACATGATTAAGACATGGCTAACGGAGCTGAAAGAATAACTCAAAGTGGAAATCAGTGGAGTTAAAAATGAGTTAAAAGAGACATTACAATCTCTAAGACAATCTATAGTGGACCTGGGATCCCGGGTAGAAGAAACAGAACATCAGTTGGAGCAACAAGGGGAAGTAATGGAGGATTTACAAAAAGGAGGGAGGAGTTAAAGCAAGCTCAAGAAGAGCTGAAAGAGAAAGCGGAGGACCTGGAAGACCGTTCACGGAGATGCAATATAAGAGTGAGAGGCATCCCAGAGGACTCTAAATATAAAAACTGTGATGAAGTTATTACAAGTATTTGGAGACTTGTTACAAGCTGCAGCCCTAGAGAAGGGAGTAGAGGGTGAGTCTCTGCAAATTGAGCGGGCGCACAGGGGGCTGTGGCCCATAAGAGACAATCGACCAAGAGACATTGTGGTATGCATGAATTCCTTCAAAACCAAAGAGCGCGTTTTGAAGGCTGCCAGGAAACTGGGACATTTTAAGTGGGAAGAACACACTGTGGAGCTGTTTCAGGATCTGTCCCTTGGCACGTTGCAGCGCCGGAGAGAGCTGAAGGAGGTGACGGCCTACTTGAGGAGGGAGGGGATGCGCTATAAATGGCTCTACCCCTTTGGCCTATTAATAACAGTGAAAGGTATGTTGAGACGGGTGAAGACAAGCGAGGAAGCATGGTGTGCGCTCGGAGATTTGGGACTAACTAACCTTCCAGAGGGTGCTGAGGGGCAGGCAAAAACAAAAGCAAGCACAGAATCCACATCTAGGGCGGAAAGCTTGAGGTGGCACAGAGCACCAGCCAATGGTTGGAGGTTGGCGAGACTTACCAAGGGAAGTCATGGAGTGAAAACGGCAGCGAAGGAAATTGGCTGAGGAGGAAGATACCTGGAAGCCTAGCTAAAGAAGAATCTACAACTGAAGCGGGAAGAAGGACATTGATAAGTGAATTGTAAAGGGATGTTGTTATATGGGGACAGGTGGAGGGTGGGTGGGGGAAAGGAGGGGAAATGGGAAGAAGGGATATGGATGGGCTGGGAGGGGTGGGGTGGGGTGGGGGAGGGGAGTATGGATTGGATAATGCTATTTAAAGTTAACCATCGGATGGGGTGTATGGGGCAGAGAAGAGGGAGGTATGGGTTTAAGGGGGAGATAATGAGGGGCAGGGAAGTATTGTAATGAATGGGGAGGGGGGTTTTAAGACAAGGGGAAAGGGGAGGAGGAATGCTGGGAGGCGCAGGCATGGGACTTTCGGGGGGTGGGATAGGGAATGAGGGGGGAGGCGGAATGGAAGGATGTAAGGCAGGAGGGGGCACCGATAGTCAGTCACTACCTATGGAAGGAGAGTCTGCACAGAGGGGACAGGGAAAGGGGAAGGGGGGAAGGGAGGGAGGGAAGAAGGGAGGAGATAGGGGAGGAGGGAGGAGAGAGAACAGCAAAATACACCATTTAATGTTCAGTATAAAAAATGGCGAGAATAGGTGCAATAAATGTGAAAGAGTTAAATAGCCCGCAGAAGAGATGACAATTGTTCAGGGAAGCGGAGGAATTATGATGGGATATTATCCTGGTACAAGAAACTCATTTAAAGTGTAAGGAAGAAAGGTTGTTGAGTAATGGGCACTTTCCACGGCAATGTTTTGGGAGCGGGAAGGGAGAGGGGAGGGGGAGAGAGGGTAAGAAAGGGGGAGTGGCAATTTTAGTGCGCCGAGGGTATCTACTTCAAGTGGGGGAAGTGGTTCGGGACAGGGAGGGAAGGGTCTTAATTTTAGTGGGGGAGCTGAGTGGGGAACAGGTAACGATTGTAAATCTATATGCACCCAATGGGGGGCAGGCTCCATTTTGGAAATAAGTAAGTGGGTTGTTGGATCGGATGGTGCAAGGGAAACTTGTACTGGGAGGAGATTTTAACTTGGCGCTACACCCACAATGGGATTGGCAGACGAAGGGAGGAGAGGGGAGTGCCCGGAGTAGGAGATCAGTGAAAGGGTTACTCAGGAAATTCCACTTGTTAGACGTGTGGCAGGAACATAACAGAGGGACAAGGGAGTACACCTTTTACTCTCATCCACATAAAACTTATAGTCGGATAGATTATATGCTGATAGATAAAATGTGGGGGACAAGAGTGAAGGGAGTGGAGATTGGAAATATCACATGGTCAGATCATGCCCCAACTTGAGTTGTTATACAGGTTGGACAAGGAGAAGGGGGTATAAGATTCTGGAGGATGAATGAGAGCCTTCTTCGAAGGGACAAAATAGTAAAAGATATTAAGAAAAACTTGCAGGAGTACTGGCAGCTGAATGATACCGGAGAAGTGAGTGAGACAGGAGTGTGGGAAGGAATGAAAGCGGTAATCCGGGGGAGGTTGATTATGTGGGCTGCAAAACACAAAAAGTATAGAAAAGAAAGAGAAGATAAACTGCATGTTGAGATTAAAGAGGCTACAAAGCTGTACAATAGGCAAGTGTCAGCCAGGCAACTGAAACATTTAAATCAATTGCGAATGGAGTTACACAAGTTACAGTTAGAAGCCATTGCTTATCAGATGGAGCGAGTAAAACCAAGGTTCTACGAGTGGGGGGACAGGGCCGGGAGATTACTGGCTAGGAAACTTAAGAAACAGGAGGTAATGAATGCAATTGTAGCAATTAAGGGAAAGGAGGGGGATATTATGAGGGGAGGAAAACAGATAGGGGATAGATTTGGCCAGTACTATTCAGAATTGTATTCTCAGCGAGGGGTGGTGGGGGAGCCCTCCATAGGTGAATTTTTGGGAAAAATGGAGCTTCCAAGAGTGGGAGAGAAATTGGGGGCAAGACTAGAGGAGCCCATTTCCACAGAAGAAATTGAGAAGGTGATTAAAGAAATGCCACTGGGGAAAGCACAAGCTTGGATGGCCTACCTAATTTGTTTTATAAGACCTTCAGGGAGGACTTGGTGGAATTTCTGGGGAGGTTGTTTAATGGGATAGTGGGGAATGGTGGACAATTATCACAGGGGATGTTGACAACGGGCATAACAGTAATACCAAAGGCAGGAAATGAACGCTGAGCTTTGGATCATATCGCCCAATATCGTTTCTTAATACTGATGTGAAGATCTTGGCAAAAATATTAGCGAATCGATTAGCTCAGGGAATGCCTACTCTTATTAATATTGACCAAACAGGGTCCATCAGTAGTAGGCAGGCTTTGGACAACATAAAGAGTGTTAGAGGTGGTATGAGGGGCACATAGAGGCAAAATTAGTATGATGGCACTGTCTATTGATGCGGAAAAAGCATTTGACTGGGTCAGTTGGGAGTATTTATTTTCAGTAATGGAAAAGATGGGTTTTGGTGACAACTATGTCGCTTGGGTGCGGGCTCTGTATAGTAGGCCACAGGCTAGGGTGTGAATTAATGGACGATTCTCGGAAGCTTTCCCCCTGCAGAGAGGTACAAGACAGGGGTGCCCTTTATCTCCCATGCTTTTTGCTTTGGCTATGGAGCCTTTGGCACAGAGGATAAGGGAGGAGGATAGGATTAAGGGGGTCCTGGGTGGGGGAGAGACAACATAAGATTTCATTGTTTGCAGATGATATACTATTAACAATAACACAGCCAGAGGAGACATTAGGAAAAGTCTTAGAAGAGATAGAACAATATGGAGAGGTGTCAGGATTTAAAATAAATATGGAGAAGACTGAGGCGCTTAATGTTAATATGGGGGGAGTGGAAATGGGCAGGTTAAAGGAAACGTATCCCTTTAAATGGGAAAAGAAAGTGATTAGGTATCTGGGGGTGTATATTACGGCGCAGCCACAGCACTTACATGGGGCAAATTATCCCCAATTATGGAAACAGATGAGTCATAATCTGCGGGAATGGATGGAAATGGAGATATCCTGATTGAGCCGCATAGAAGCGATGAAGATGAATTTAGTACCAAGGGTGTTATATTATTTTCAGGCTCTCCCCATAGAGATACCAGAGGGGCAATTAAGGTAGATTCAAGGGAAAGTATTTCACTTCATATGGCGAAGGCACCCACCAAGAATAGCGCGGGCGGTCCTTTACCGGTCCCGGGGGGAAAGGGGGATTGGGGGTTCTGGGCTTTCAGGCATACTATCAAGCAGCCCAGATTAGGCATCTGATGGACTGGAGAGCGGGAGGGGAATGGAAAACATTTGCAGATATGAAAGGGGAGGGGTGGAAGGAAGGGTCAATTGAGACAATACCATGGATTAGGGGGAAGGATAGGAGTAGTGGTTTCCTAGATAATCCATATATGCGGCATGTCTTGGCCCTATGGGATAGAGCGAGAAGAGGGGAAAGAGGAAAAGGGGCATCTTTTCAGTAATGCAAAGACTGTGTTACACGGGAGATTTTACCCCAGGAAGGGAGGGGGGTATATAAACAGTGGGAGAGGAGAGGCCTACGGTGGTTTTATCAATTTATAGATGGGGGGGAATGGGTCCCGTTTGAGGATTTGCAGGAAGAATACCACTTAGGGATGGAGGAGTCACTTCATTATTGCCAAGTGATACACTATTTGAAAGGAAAACTGGGGAAGGAGGTGTTAGAGCGAGAGTTTACTGAACTGGAAGTGATTTGGTATGGGAAAAAGCGGTCCAGGAGACTAATCACGGTTCTGTACAGGGCAGTGCAAGGGGGACAAAGGGAGGAGAAAATGGGTTATATGAAGCCGTGGAAAAGGGAGATGGGTAGGAGTTTAGAGATCAGTCAATGGAAGGCCATTTTGGAGCAGGGACGTCATCTACCAATCTCGATAGCTGTTCAGGAAAATTGGCATAAAGTGTTAATGAGGTGGTACTTTACCCCAGTGCGTTTGCATAAAATGTACCCGACAGCATCAAAGAGTTTCTGGAGGAATTGTGGAGAGGATGACACAATGTATCATATATGGTGGGAGTGTCCACAGATCCGGATTTTCTGGAAAGGAATTCAGGGATGGATACGACGGGTGGTAGGTGAGGAGGTTAAGAGGTATCCGGAAATTTTTCTATTCAGGTGGTGGAGGGAGGGAGCCCTGAAGGAGAATAGGAAACAAATTCTAGCATGTCTCAGTGCGGCAAGATGTGAAATAGCCTATCAATGGAAACAGGAGGAGCCGCCGCAGGTGGCGCACTGTGAAGATAGGCTAAGGCGTATTTACCTAACAGCAATACGAAACAAAAGAGGCCCGAGTTTGATAGAGCTTGGCGGAAAGTACTGGTGTACTTACAAGAGGGGGGGATAGGGGAGGGGAGACAAGGGGGGCTACAGGGGGGAGAGGAACAAGGGCAGGTCTGATATGTAGGAATGTTGGTTAAGAAATGTTTGAAAGGCATGTGTACGGAATGTGGATGACTTTCAGTGTGTTAATCGACATGAGAACGTATATATGCAAATGTTTACGGGGTGGTTGAGGGGATAACTAGAAATATTGTTAAGTTGTGACAAAATACAAAATACAGAAAAGAAATGTACACTAGTTGTTGAATGTTAGCTGTTTAAATGCAAGAGTACATATGTACGAGTGTTATCAGATGATAAATACATTTAAAAAATTTAAATTAAAAAAAAAAAGTGACCAGGTTCATCTTCAGCCATCATTTTAAGTAGTGCCTGCGCTGGAGGGTGGAATTGTGGTGTCTGTAGGGCCTGAATTAACTGCTGCTACTGTTGCTGCCCTTCCAACAGTGTGCTTTGAAACTCTTATTGCTCCTGATACTGCTGTTGTCACTTCTGATGCTGTTGTTGTTGTTGTTGCTGCTGCTGCCCTTCTGCCAGAAGCTGGAGGATCCGCTCCGTTCTGGCTTGTCACTTGTTCTCTTTCAAAACAAAACAACCACAGCTCACTCTTCTGCAGCTGAGTTAATGCTGTGGTGTTCCAGCTCCAACAAACTTTTAGCGGGTGGCCCAACAAAACCGTGACTGTCCAGCACTAACTAGACTTTTCTTCCAGCTCCCTAACTAGGGCGAGGCTAACCCTTTTAGGTAGCACAAAAAAATCCTAACCTGTTGCAGAGAAGCACAATTCTAGAGGTACATGGATTTTCCCTCTGTCACATGGTCAGGACCCTACCGAGCCCTGTGCAAGTGGTGCGGCCGCACAGGGCGCAAAGACTTAAGGGGCGCATTTCGACTCTCTGCCGTTGCCTGCCGCCACCATTTTAGTCTAAATAATCTACCACCCTTCACCCTTGTTAAACTATTGTGTGTTACCAAAACTAGAGTGAACCCACAGTAACTGAATCATATCATATAATTATTTTTGTTTTTGTCGGAAGTTTTAGCCGTGAGAGATTACTCCCTCCTGAGGCAGAACTTCCCTTTTAATCACTCAATGTGGTAACCTAACCACTGTATAAAACCATGTGAAGTAAGTGCATACCTTATCTTATGCTACTACACATATACCCAATACCTTATAAATAACTTAAATGCAGAATTCAAACGAACACAGTACTGCGTTTTGAGCCGTTCTTCCCTTCCGGCCCTGTATCAACGCTTTACTTTCCGCTCCAAACTTTACTTATCTAAAATGAAGTCCAGCATGGAAATTCTCATCTCTCATTCAATCCGCAATTTAATGGCAGATAAGGAGGAATTTTCTTTGTTCTTTCCAGCTGGTATCTCAGTTCAACTTGTTCAGCAAGATCCTAAAAAACAGCGCTGGGCATTTAAAGAATAAGCTCAACCCCGCCTCCATGACATCATAGTAGGCTAGCCCAATCAAGTTCAAGGTTTAGCCCCCTGGGTTCCACTGATTTTAATCGGAAAATCCAACTTTGTTCTAATAATTGTAATTTTTGCTCTCTGTCCCCTCCACGGGGATGCTGTGGAACATGATCTATAATCCTCCATTGTAAATCGGAAAATGAATGATTGAAATCCAAACAGTGTTGTACAATTGGTGCCGAAAGCACAGAATTACGTAATCTCGAGGCATGTTCTTGTAACCTCAATTTCATCTTACGGATGGTCCGACCAACATAGATCTTTGGACAGGGGCACAACAGAATATACACTACATAGAGTGAACTACAAGTTGTGGACCATCGGGAGCATTGTTTTATAGTAGTTGTCGGAATCAACCAATCCGCCCCCTCAATGGTCTGTTGACAAAGAGCACAGGCTGAGCCCCTGAAACATCTATAGTGACCCTGTGGGAGATTATCATTAGATAATTCAGAACTCATCCATGGTTTACTTATCAAGTTAGCTATGTTAGGACCCCTGGTATAGGCAATTCGCAAAGTTTTTTGAAAACAAGGGTGAAGTGCCAAAACATGCCAATGCCGTAAAAGAATAGCACGGATTTTGGGAATATGAATCATATAAGGTAATATACCCGTAATATGAACTTCCTCTTCAGGTCTCTTTGGAAATCGCAGCCATTCCCGATGGGTATTTCGCACTCTCACAAGAGCCTGGTGAACTATGGAGTTTGGATACCCTCTTGATGAACAACCGTATTTTTAACTCCTGTGCATGTCTTTCAAATTCATCCCGAGAGCTGCAAATCCGGTGGAGACGAAGAAATTGTCCGTAAGGCAGTCCCCGTTTCAAAGCCGGGGGGTGAAAACTTGAAAAGTCCAAAAGAGTGTTTCTTTGTACTGGCTTCCTGTACAAAGTGGAGCAAAGCCTGGCTTCATGCTTAAAAATTGTAATATCCAAAAATTCTAACTCGTATGTATTAAAATGCAACGTGAAGGCTAATTTTTCTTTTTGGCTGTTAAGCCAAGCCAAAAAACTGTGTAAGGCTTCCTCTGTGTCTTTCCAAAGAAAGAATATATCGTCTAGAAACCGTACCCAGAGATCTATTTTAGTATACCATTCTGATGGATAAAGCACCTTCTTCTCAAAATCCGCGAGATACAAGGTAGCTATAGAGGGGGCTACTGTTGCCCCCATTGCTATACCATATATCTGGTAGTAAAATTCTCCTTCAAACTGAAAAAATTTTTGGTCAAAACCAGAGATAACATCTGTAGAAGAAAGGATTTCGGTAGCCGAGATGGCAATGGCAGATCCAACTCCGCTATTATATTTAAAGCCTCCTCTTGAGAGATGTTGGTGTAAAGGGCTACAACATCTAATGAAGCCAAAAGAACATTCTCAAGAGGGGTATCCAAGAGGGTATCCAAACTCCATAGTTCACCAGGCTCTTGTGAGAGCGCGAAATACCCATCGGGAATGGCTGCGATTTCCAAAGAGACCTGAAGAGGAAGTTCATATTACGGGTATATTACCTTATATGATTCATATTCCCAAAATCTGTGCTATTCTTTTACGGCATTGGCATGTTTTGGCACTTCACCCTTGTTTTCAAAAAACTTTGCGAATTGCCTATACCACGGGTCCTAACATAGCTAACTTGATAAGTAAACCATGGATGAGTTCTGAATTATCTAATGATAATCTCCCACAGGGTCACTATAGATGTTTCAGGGGCTCAGCCTGTGCTCTTTGTCAACAGACCATTGAGGGGGCGGATTGGTTGATTCCGACAACTACTATAAAACAATGCTCCCGATGGTCCACAACTTGTAGTTCACTCTATGTAGTGTATATTCTGTTGTGCCCCTGTCCAAAGATCTATGTTGGTCGGACCATCCGTAAGATGAAATTGAGGTTACAAGAACATGCCTCGAGATTATGTAATTCTGTGCTTTCGGCACCAATTGTACAACACTGTTTGGATTTCAATCATTCATTTTCCGATTTACAATGGAGGATTATAGATCATGTTCCACAGCATCCCCGTGGAGGGGACAGAGAGCAAAAATTACAATTATTAGAACAAAGTTGGATTTTCCGATTAAAATCAGTGGAACCCAGGGGGCTAAACCTTGAACTTGATTGGGCTAGCCTACTATGATGTCATGGAGGCGGGGTTGAGCTTATTCTTTAAATGCCCAGCGCTGTTTTTTAGGATCTTGCTGAACAAGTTGAACTGAGATACCAGCTGGAAAGAACAAAGAAAATTCCTCCTTATCTGCCATTAAATTGCGGATTGAATGAGAGATGAGAATTTCCATGCTGGACTTCATTTTAGATAAGTAAAGTTTGGAGCGGAAAGTAAAGCGTTGATACAGGGCCGGAAGGGAAGAACGGCTCAAAACGCAGTACTGTGTTCGTTTGAATTCTGCATTTAAGTTATTTATAAGGTATTGGGTATATGTGTAGTAGCATAAGATAAGGTATGCAATTACTTCACATGGTTTTATACAGTGGTTAGGTTACCACATTGAGTGATTAAAAGGGAAGTTCTGCCTCAGGAGGGAGTAATCTCTCACGGCTAAAACTTCCGACAAAAACAAAAATAATTATATGATATGATTCAGTTACTGTGGGTTCACTCTAGTTTTGCCACCATTTTAGTGGCAGCAGGCAGCGGTAGAGAGCCGAAATTTGCCCCTTAAGTCCTCTCGCCGGCACACTAAGCAGGTCTGGTCTCGAGGGTCCAGACCTGATTAGTGTGCCGGCGAGTTGCACATCGGGTGCGCGCCTCTTCTCTCCCGCCCCCATAAAGTGGCTAGATGGAGGTGCGGGAGGGGGGCGTGCGCCCGATGTACAACTCACACAGGGTGCTTTTCACCGTCGGTACGGCCCTGCAAATGGTTAGAGGAAATCCCACTCTGCCACCACATGTGGTATAGCATGGTGTGCTGTGGCAAGAGGCTTTTAAAATAGCAGGCAAACAAGAGTTCAGGGCCAAACAAAACTATTATTCTCTCTCCACAGGCCTCTCCTCTCCCTTGTGCACACAGCTGGCTTCTTAATCCCTCTGTCTAAGCCACGCCCTCCCAGCCCTGAGTTCTGAGCTTCAGACTCTTTTAAAGTGGACTGCTGATAATCCTTTTGGAGAGGGATGGGTAATTTCCTATATACCCCATCACACTCACCCAGTTCAAACTGAGCAGGCTGATCCAGTCTTGGATATGGAACATAGCATGCATAGGAAGGTAATTCCTGCTTTTCCTATGGAACTCAGAGCTACAACTCAGCTTGCAATTTGGTGAAACTAAGACTAGCTCACATGGAACTATTTATCTAAAATAAAGCTGTTTAGCCTTTTAGCTAACTGACCGCACATTGCAGGTGACTTTTGAGCAGTTCTACTTTTGCTTTCAATTGCTTTGGGCTTTTTCTGTGGATTCTATTTTTGTGCTGTAAATGAAATGTCATGCCCTGAGAAGGTTATGTGAAGGAGTTTGCTCATGTGAGCAACATTCCTGCCAAGCTGCATGGGAGTCCTCCAGCTGCACTGCTGCAATAACATGTCTTTAGTCATGGGGAGCAGGCACTAGAGGCGTGATGTTGCAACAGCTCCTCATACTAGCGACAGCACAGCCGGAGGATTCTTGTGCAGGTTGTCAGGAACGTTCAATGTGAGAAATGGCACAAAATCATGCACTTCAAGGCTCCTTCCCCTTCAACTGCAGTCTAGCTAACCACATATAAATCAGACCCTCACAAAATGATAACAGCCCTAAAGAGTTTGCCATGCTAAGTGGACTCTTCCTTGGAAGCACTGTAACCACCAAAAAATATTGGTCTGACTTACTTGTGGCATCCAAGGACTCAGTTTCCATTTCTCTGAGGAAGATCAGAAAAGACAAATCCAGAGATGCAATGAGGCAAAATTCAGGACTGACCCTGCCTGTCCGGATGATCTGGAACCAGCCGGTTACCCCACACCTGCCTGGGACAGTCCTGGGTGGGTTGTCCAGTTCTGATTTCATTTTCCTCTAACCTCAAACACACTAGCTTTGTAGAAGCCTCTCACTTGATTCTAAAATCCAGAACCTTTACAAAACAAGGGTAGGACTCTTTGTAATGATTCCACTGAAAACGCAACTTAATAGATTTACAGACCCTGTATTCCCTTTCAGCCTATCCAGGTATTGCTGGAACTGAAGAAGGAAGTGCAGCTCCTGAAAACTAGTCAAGGATGTGTTAACTAGTCCAATAAAATAGGAATCAGCTTCTGGGGTGTGGTTGGGGGTGGGAGGATGATGTATGGGCCTTTACTTCCCAGCCTCTCTGGAAGAAACTAGAGGCAGTTGATAGCCTTCATAAAGTACAAAGAGGGGCAGACTGGCATGATGCGGAGACTGGCAGAGCTGCAATCCTGCTCATTCTAGGTCATAACTGGGTCCTAGCACCGTGAGGAACATCAGGGTCCCTGAGCCTAGGTCATGTGTGTTCGCCTATAACAACTCCCTTTCCGTTTGGGTTGAAACTGCCCAGATAGCAATATGCATCAGATGTTAGGCCCGGATTTCCTCTGCCTGGCTTTCACTGCATATCACTGAGCGGGCAGTGGCTCAGTATCACTGCTGACCAGTTTGCGATCGACTCCACCTCCACTCTGCCCCAGAATGTCCCAACACACCCTGGTGCTAAGCAGTTGTTCTCCTGGTGTCTCCTTTCTTTATTTGAACCTCTTGTTTCTCTTCTATTGTGGTGTCTGTCTTGATTAGATTGTAAGCTCTACGAGCAGGGACTGTCTTCTATAAGTGTTTGTACAGCGCTGCGTATGCCTTGTAACACTAAATAATAGTAGTAGTAGTAAAGCCGGCAGCTGTGAATATTCAATGGCGATTAACGCGGTTAGCAGTTCTGCTAACAGTGTTAATTGCTTTGAATATCGGGCCCCCAAGAACTCACATGTGAGACCTAGCAAGGAGCAAGATAGAATGGGAATTCCTGGGTCTAAATAAGTGCAGAGGACCAATCAGAGAAGACGCATTCTCAGAGGACCAGTTAGGCCAAGATGCATCATCAGAGGATGAATCAGAGCAAACTGCATTATCAAGATAAGACTAGGGTTAGTGTAAAAGGCAGGAAGAAGCCAAAGCTCACTTTCTATACATGGGAAGCGTCCTGAGGGATTGGAGGAGGAAGTAGATGATATTCTCCCTCTCAGGGATGTTACAGCCATTTGGGAAGCATGAATCAGTTTGTGCTTGCCAGCCGCCAACCATATTTCCCATCTTGCAATCCATAAGTCCTTCTTTATGTGACTCTGTTGTACCAAGCCATTCGTAGTATAAACACTTAAGAAAAAGTGACACCCGGTAATCCTTTTAACTCACTCCTCGATTGGAGCTCCTAAATTTCTTATATCCTGTTGTCTATTACATTGTCTTTTATTTGGCAATTAAAGAAAATAGAGAGTTATTTGGGCCTTTGTCCTCTGGAATGCAATGTAGAACAGTGATCTGGAAAAAGTTTATTATCAATATGACAGTCATACTCATAACACTACCCAAAGATAACAGAGCAACTAATGGCAGGAAGAGACCAGATGGCCCATCGAGCCTGTCCAGTTATTTGGGGCTGGCTTAACTATTAGACAGATTAGGCCAGTAGCTTCTCGGAAGTGACAAAGAGCGGTTGTAATCAAAGCAAAACAATAGCCACACAACCTCAAAGAACCGGGTGTCAATAGTTCTCATACAGGCCATTTACCCGGTTAAATAGCTTTAGCTAAATGCATTTTGGAAATTACCCTCATTATGCATGTGTATATTTACCATAGGCAGTGGAATGGGATGAACCACAGGGGCCAGTCCCTGATCAGGAAAGAGGCAGAAATTGGTTTATTTTCCCCCTTCCCCAATCATAAAGGTGTTCCACTGTCCCTGATATATCTATCTATCAAGAGCATGTATCCTGGCAGCAAGCAGGGCAAGAGTGAGTGGGCATTGCTTATGCACCTACTAGGCACCAGGGACTCCGAAAAGCCCTATGAGATGATCAGAGGATGGGGATTGAGAGATGCTGGCAGCTATCTCAGAGGGGGTCTTATGTTGATAGGGATGGGGGGCTTAGGTGGGAATCTTAATGCTTGTGTGACACTTTCTTTCACAATACAGTAGATGGTTTGGGGAGGGGGAGTGAGGGAGGGTGCATAGGGGGATCAGATGTGGTGGGAGGTGCAGGAAGAGGGAACAATGGGAGGGCAGGTTGAGCCAGGTTGAGGGAGGGCATGCGGAGATGGGGAGGACCCCAACATTTACAGTTGCCCCCACCAGCAGGCAATTATGCATGGCTTGGGACAGATGTAAATGCCAGCGTCTAAAATTTTTGATAGAGATGTGGACTTCCTATATAAAATAGAGAAGCCACGTCCATGCTGTAGGCCAGCCCAAACCATTCCCTCTCCCCACCCTCACCACGCCTCTAGGATTTTTAGAGAAGATAAACCTCCCACATCTAAAAAAACTCAAATAAATGGGAAACCTTTCACGTGGTCGATCAAAAGCACCTCCTCAAGATCGATAACAATAATTAATACCACAACCTCCCCCCTTGACCCATGCCCAGTATCATGGACCAAATCCACCAAAGCTGAACTCGCTACAAACATCCAAAACATAATTAATCAATCACTCTCACAAGGCATCATGCTGGATGCTCTTAAGATCACCTCCATCTGTCCCATCCTAAAAAATAATACATTAGATCCAAAAGACCCAAGCTCATACAGGCCAATAGCCAGTATACCGGTCATTGCTAAAGTAGTAGAAAAAAATCATACAACTCCAACTACAAGACTATATTGACCTACATGCACCCCTTGACTCCCACCAATTCGGATTCCGCCCCTTCCACGGCATTGAAACCTTACTAATAACACTGATGGATAACCTCATTAGAGGAACAGACGACAACAAACAAGGTTTCATCCTCCTTTTCATAGATATAGCCGCCGCATTTGACAACATCAACCATAACACACTAATTGATAGGCTAGCAAACCTGGGAATAGGAGGCACTGTCCTCAAATGGTTTATGTCATATATATCTCACCGATTGCTATGTGTCCAACTAGGCCAAAACACCTCAGAAACGTTCTCACAAGGACAGGGAATCCCACAAGGTTCGGCCCTCTCGGCCCTCCTTTTTAATCTATACCTACAGCCCATCACGAACATATTTAAAAAATACAAAAATAACCATTACGTTTATGCCGATGACATCATGCTCGCTATCCCCATAAACACTAGCAGCCCCTCATACCACAATCTATCTGAATGTATCAGAGAGGCTGAATCCTGGCTAGAAACCAACTACCTCAGCATTAACCTTAAAAAAACAGAAGCTATGTTTGTATCAAGAAAACACGATGCAATCTACCCAAAAACCATCATAATCAACAACACCACTATCCCTGTCAAACAAGAGGTAAAATATCTAGGGATAATATTAGATCACACACTCAGTATGCTCCCCCACATAAAGCAAACAGTAAAAACTGTATTCTATAAACTAAAGACAGTACAGCACCTAAGACCCCTCCTCAACACCCATGATTTTAGATCTGCAGTCAACTCACTAATTACCCCCCACTTCGACTTTTGTAATAGTCTACTGAATGGCCTACCACTTAAAAATACAAATATACTACAAAGAGCCAAGAACATCTCCGCCAGGGTAATAGCAAAAGCACGTCTAACCGACCACATAACCCCCATTCTACATGAACTACACTGGCTCCCTATAAATAGCCGGATAAAATATAAAATACTCTTAACATTCAAACTCCTCAATGACATCTCCCCCTCACACCTAACCACCCTCCTACACTCCCCACCAGAATCCAGAACACACAGACAAAACGCAACCCACTCACTTGACATACCCAAAATCATCTGCAAGACAAAGAAAACTACAAGCTCCAGAGCCTTTTCATTTGCTGCCCCTACCCTCTGGAATGAACTTCCACTGATTCTCCGCATGACAAAAGACCTCCAACTATTCAGAAAAGGGCTCAAAACACACCTTTTCACTGAACATTTTGAAAACCCAAGTGAAATCCCTCACCTCCCATGAGCTACCTCTCAACAAACACAGAACCAACCTACTAACCTCCTATTAAACCCCCCCCCACACCCCCTACCTAAATAACCCCAGAGCTTCACCCCACCCTAACCAAAAATAAAGACAAATCAAGAAGAGGCCGACTCCTGTTTATATGTAACTACAAAGATTGTCACATAAGTTTGTTTGTACAATACGAGGAGGTACCCAAAAAAAACAGGAATAACATTGCCGTGGGCGGAGCTTGTGTAGTACGCACCTCTGCCGCTAGGCGTGTATAGTGCAACTCATTGTCAGTTCAGTGCCGCCTGTGTTGTCGACCTGGCTTGTTCTGTTCATCTGCAGTGATTGTTTTTGCTAGTGCTGTTTTGTTCTTGTTTCTTTTTTTATGATGACAAGTTTAAGTGAACAACGTGCAGCTGTAAAATTTTGTTTTCTTCTCGGTAAAAATGCTGCTGAAACTGTTTTAATGTTGAAAACAGCTTATCAAGATGACGCTATGGGAAAAAGTCAAGTGTACCAGTGGTTTGCTCGGTTTAAAAATGGCGACATGTCGATTGATGACAAACCTCGTTCTGGGCATCCATCAACTGCCCGAATCGACGAAAATATTGAAAAAATTAGAGAGCTTGTGCTCACAGACCGTCGACAGACAATTGATCAACTGTCAGAGATTAGTGGGTTATCTTGGAGCTCGGTTCAGCGAATTTTAACGGAAGATTTGGGAATGAAAAGGGTTGCTGCCCAGTTTGTTCCTCGGGTTCTGACTGACAATCAAAAGGAACATCGAGTTGAAACATGTCATGTTTTGAAACAACAGCTTGAAACTGATCCAGATTTTTTGTCAAAGGTCATTATAGGTGATGAGTCATGGTGCTATGGTTACAACCCAGAAACAAAGCAACAGTCAAGCCAATGGAAGACGTCATCGTCACCCCATCCAAAAAAATGTCGTCAAGTCAAATCAAACATCAAAACAATGCTGATTTGCTTTTTTGATGCCAAGGGGGTAGTTCATTCAGAGTTTGTTCCCCCAGGACAGACCGTCAATCAAACCTTTTATTTGGAAGTTTTAAGAAGATTGCGCAACAGTGTTCGTCAAAAAAGACCCGATTTGTGGCAGACAGGAGACTGGTTCTTCCACCACGACAACGCACCTGCACACACAGCCATCTCTGTTAGACAGTTTTTGGCTAAAAATGGCATGGTTCCGCTACCCCACACACCTTACTCGCCTGACCTGGCTCCGTGCGACTTTTTCTTATTTCCACGCATGAAAAGGGGCATGAAAGGACACCGATTAGACAACATTGAAGAAGTCAATAAAAAAAAGAGGGAGGAGCTGTCAGCCATTTCTAAAGATGACTACAAAAAATGTTTCGAACAGTGGAAGCACCGGTGGGACAAATGTATCAGTTGTAATAGAGAGTATTTTGAAGGGGATAAGGTTGTTTTGTAAAGAATTTGAAATAAATAGCTTTTAAAAAATAATTCCTGTTTTTTTTGGGTACCCCCTCGTATGTTCCTTGTAAATAGTTAATACCACTGTTCCATGTAAAAGTTGTTTGAAAATAGTTAATATTGCTGTTCCATGTAAAAGTTGTTCAACTGTTCTCTGTTCTCTGTAAACTGCCCTTGATCTCTGGAAGGGCGGTTTAGAAGAAATGTATAAATAAATAAATAAATAAATAAATAAAAAGCCCCTATTCAGAAATGGCCACTCGACGCGTGAATATGCTGCATTTTAGATGGGTGAATGCTTCTAAAATACACTACAAGTGTTATTTGAATTTTCAGCAGGTGTTTGACAAAGTCCCTCCTGAGAGAGTCTGCAGGAAATTGGGATAGGAGGCCATGTCCCTTTGTGGACTGCAAACTGCGTAAAAGAGCATAAACGGAGAAAAGGACTAAATGGCAGGTTATTCACATGGGAAAAGGGTCACTAGTGAAGGGCTCCAAGGGACTGTACTAGGACCTGAACTGTTTAACATCTTCATAAATGATCTGGAGATGGGAAGGATGAGTAAGATGGTCAAATTTGCAGATAATACAAAATTATTCAAAGTAGTTAAAACAGCAGATGATTGCGGGACTTGCAGAAGGAGCTTGAGAAATGAGGAGACTGAGCATCTAAATGGTAGAAGAAATTAAATGTGGACTTACGCAAAGCGATGCACATGGTGAAAAAATCCCAACCACAGGTACAAAATGCCGAGTCATGAGTTAGGAGTTACCACCCAAGAAAAACATCTTGGAATCACTGTGGACAATACATTGTAATTTTCAGCTCAGTGTGCCACAGCTGCTTAAAAATCACTTAAAATGTTAGGGATTATTTGCAAAGGGATAGGGAGCCAAACTGCAAGCGCAGTTTAATTGTGTGCAGTTCTGGTCACCCCACCTCAAAAAGATATAATGGAACAAGAAAAGATTCAGAGAAGGGCAACAAAATGATAAAGGGAATGGAAGACCTCCCTTAAAAAGAAAGGTGAAACAGATGAGGGCACTTCAGCTTGGAGAAAAGATGACTGAGAGAGGTTTATAAAAGCATGAATGGGGTGGAAGGTTAAACAAGGAACTGTGGTCTAACCTATCAATACAAAAACAAAAGGACACTATGAAACTGGTGATCAGCAGATTGAAAACAAATTGTAAAATGTATCGTGCATAATTAAACAGAGGAATATGTTGCTGGAGGATCTGGGCGTGGCAAATAGCACAATGGCGTTCCAAAGAGATTCAGACATGTGCCTGGAGGAAAAGCCCATAAAATATTATTGGCCAGGTACACTTGGAAGAGCCATTGCTCATCCCTGGAAATGAACTATGGGAAATAGTTCTACTTTTTGTGATCTGCCAGATACTTGCAACCCAGACTGGCCATTGTCAGAAACAGGATGTTGGGACAATGGACCTTAGTCTGACTCAGCATGGCTTTTCTTATGTTCTGATCCTGGCACTGACCCAATTGGCTTCTGGGGAGTTGTAGCCTAGTGGTACTAACTTGGCACCTCCGTGTGCAGAAGTGTTCTTCCTGCTGCTCTCTTGATCCACTCTTCATAGTAACGTAGTCGCATAGTAAATGGCAGCAAATAAAGCCCAGCATAATCCATCCAGCCTGCCCAGCAGGGCTGCCATGGCAGCTTACTGTCCCCATGCATTTTGTTTTCAACAGCCCCCCAAACACATTACTCTTAAGTCCCTAGCGTGCTTTTAACGTTTTGCCGGATAAGATAGACTCTAAATCAGATATCCTATCTCCAGACACTGCTGCACGCTGACAGCACCAAAAGGAAATCTAGCCCTTCACAGGCAAGCCCGGGATTAGCAGGTGCTTTATGCACTTAGAACAGAGAGATGAACATTTTCTGCTCCTGTGCTACTGCAATTTACCTTGATTTTCTCTTCATTTGCTCTAAAGGCGCCATCAACCTGTAGAGCGGTACATACCTCCCAGTGCACCGGCTGCTAGTAGAATGAGTATCAATGGTAGCATGTCTCGTCCCTCCCAGCTTACTGCAGATGACAAAGAGCCTGTGGCCATTCTTTCATGACTTGTGATCTCTCATCCCCGGCGTCAAAAGGCGACTAGCCTGCACCCATCCAATGACGAGCTGCCAGAGGATCCTAGACTAAGAACAGAACTTCGGCACAGTGAGCTCTCAGTTGCACTTCTGGTAATTAGAACAGCGCAGTAAAGCAACTGGGGAAAAAGAAAAGCCGAGTTTCTTGAACGTCAGCAAGTCTGATCAGGTAGTGGAGGCGGACTTTGCTAAAGCCACATACTTAACCTCAATGAGACATAACAGGGTAAATTATCAACTCCAGAGCGGTTGGGGGATGGGAAGGTCTCACAGAAATGCTTTGGGCCGGCGAGAGCAGGGTGTACTCAGAGTACGAGGGATGTTTGTGAGGACAGGTGTAGCCAAATTATGGACATCGCTTCTTTTAATTGGACGATGCTTCAGCGGGTGGGAAATAGAAAAAGTTGATGGAAGGTGGGAAACCTCTGGGGGGGAGGAATCTGAAGGAGTTGTGTTGCGTTCAAGGAAGCTTCTTACGGTCACTGTGAAATATTTCAAGGAATAATTCAGAAGGAGAATCATTTTCAAAAAAACATTTTCTCTGAATGCGGGTAAACACATGCGATCTGCGAAACAAAGCGGAAGTTTTCCCCAAGTGGAGTTAGGTCAGAAGAGGCAATAGCTATCTCTGTCTGTAGTTTTGCATTTTCAAAATAAAGACATTTTTTGGCACCTGACTTTTCTGTGGGTATTTTTTTCCCCTTAAAATCTTTTTCTCTAGGGCGGTTTCAAAAGCATTTATCTTTCCTTTGAGAACTACCATAATGCACCCACAGACCTTGGAACTATCCATGTAGTTTGTCTGTGTCTAACCTCTCTTTGTGCTTAACCTCTGTTCCCCCTCTTCCCTCGCAGTTTTCATCACTCTTTGTCCAGAGTTGCTAAATTACCCATTTTCAGGAGTGAGATTTTAAGCCAGTCCTGGATTTCTGACAGTCTCATTCTGATGCATTATGGGACCTGCAGCATGATTCCAATGGGCAAAATCAGGGACTAAGAATACCATACTGCATTGTAATGCAAATTTAAAACTAGAACTGGTAAAAAAAAAAATAATCTCACTCCTGGAACTGGGTAACTTGGCAACTCTGCTAGATTTTTCTCTTAAACTCTCCTCCACCGTCTTCTGCTTAATCCCTGGGCTTGTTCACATCTGAAGGAATACAAAGTCCTGGTCAGCGAATTTTAACTACTGTAGAAATGAAGAAACCAGTTTTAACACTTGTCAGACAATGTCTTTGACATGATCAATAACATGATGGATAGACTTGCTACTCCTGTTGAATTCCAACGATTCAATACAATAAGAAGAGCCCCATCACTTGCTGTGCCCGCCATATGGAACTCTTTACCAGAATACATGAGCTCTATCAGAGACATTAAGGACTTTCCTATGATGTTAAAGACTTTGTTGTTTTCGGATCACTTTGGTCTTCCTCTTATTGATATGACCTACTGCTAATGACCAGTTCTTTTCTTTTCTTTTTTCTTTTTCTTTATTTCCTCTTTTGTAATTGTAATAAGCCTTAATGTAACCCCTAATGTAAACCACTTTGATTGAAGGAAAAGGTGGTATATAAATCTGGATAAATAAATGAATAAATGATCAAATGCATCTAAAATTCAGTTCCTTTTGTTTTTTCAAAAAAAAACAACAACCCTGTGTACTGGTCTGTCCCCCCACCTCCCACCTTGCCATCTCTGGTGCCTGAAAAAGAGGAGGAGTCATTTGCCTTCCCCCCGACCCTCCTCCAGATTAATAAATAATTATTTTCACAACTGCCTCCATGATATACAGGAGTGGTTCTCACCCCAGTCTTCAGGGACCACCTGGTCAGTCGGGTTTTCAGGATGTCCCCAATGAATATGCATGAGATAGATTTGCAAGCACTACCTCCATTGTATGCAAATCTATTCATGCATATTCATTGTGCTCATCCTGAAAACCCAACTGGCCAAATGGTCCCCAAGGAGTGGCTTGTGAACCATAGATATTTATGTATTTATTTGCTTTTATATACCGCACTCTTTGAAATCAGTGTGGTTTACATACAATGACGATCCAAGCTCTTATGCCCAAATACCTCCACATGTATATAGTTGCATATGTTATGTTCTTTTTTAAGCTGTTCGACACTACAATACGTTAGTTAACTTGATACTTACGGTTCTAGCTTAAATATACTGTTTGTTTATAAAACTGTGTTTGTTTAATTTATGATGTTCTATGTAAAAGTTATGACGTTCTATGTAAAACAAACTGCGCTTTGTTAATTGTTGTTAATTGTACACCGCAACTGAACTTTGGAAGATGCGGTATATAAATGTTAAATAAATAAATAAATAAATAAACAAAACAGTATAATGGTTTACATAGAACAATTTGTAAAGAATATCTATAGAATAGTTAGCATAGAACTATAGACATTTTTGGATATGTCCTGTTTATTTTTGCTATGTTGTCTCTCTGGGCCCCTTTAGGAGCAGGATAGCATATTAATTAGAAATATAATATAATATAATGGTTTGGTCCCTCACTTGGTTTGCAGCTTGTCATGTTGTGAGGGCTTGTGTGCATCAGTGATGCTGAGAGCTAAGCTATCAGTAACTTAGCTCCTGGCAGGGTCTCCCAAGATAGACAGGTCGCAGCTGAAATGCCAGACTAAGACAAACCACCCATCTGGGCAGTAGCAGAATTGTATTTATTTATTTATTTATTTTATTTTATTTGGGACGGTGTTGTAAGCGGAGGATCATATTTCTGTGACAAATGCAACAACACTGGAATTAGCTGCGCAGAAGAAAGGCTTGGCAAATCTATTTCTGTATCTTGCCTCGAAAACCCAATGGATAGTCACAAAACAAATTGCTCTATAGTGCTGGAAGATGAGACCCCCAGGTTGGAAGGCACTCAAATGGCTACTGGGGATGAACTGAAGACTTCTCAGAGTAAAGCCAGCATTTATGATGTGGTTGAATCTGCTGATGTATCTGTGCATGAAAAGAGAGTCAGAGGTTGCAAAGATATCTTATATATTGGGACATGGAACATATGAAGCATGAACCAAGGGAAGTTAGAGGTGGTCAAGAATTAAATGGAACATGTACAACTCGATCTGTTGAGTGTCAGTGAACTGATATGGACTGGCTTTGGGCACTTTGCAGCTGATGATCACATGGTCTACTATGCTGGAAATGAAAGACAAAGAAGAAATGGTGTTACATTTATAATTAAGAAGAAACTTGCAAGAACTGTAATGAAATACAATGCAGTCAGTGAACGCTTAATTTCTATTCATCTACGAGGAATGCCCATCAACACAACTATAATTCAGGTATATGCCCTAACAACAACTGCAGAAGAGGAAGACGTTGATGAGTTCTATCAGCAAGTACAAGCTCAAATTGACAGAACATGCAAACAGGATATCCTGATAGTCATGGGTGACTGGAACGCAAAAGTTGGCAACAAAGAAGAAGGCAAAGTGGTTGGAAAATATGGACTTGGCAATAGAAATGAAGCTGGAGAAAGACTGATAGAATTCTGCAAGACCAATGATCTATTCATCTCAAACACCTTCTTCCTGCAGCACAAGCGCCAACTGTACAAGTGGACTTCACCCAATGGATTGTACAGAAATCAAACTGATTATATCTGTGGAAAATAACAATTGAAAAGCTTGATAATATCAACAAAGACAAAACCTGGAGCTGACTGTGGTACAGATCACCAACTACTAGTAAGCTAAAGTGGAAAAAGAGCAAGCCATTCATGAATGTAGCAAAATATGACCTTGAGAATATATCACTGGAATTTAAAGACTGCCTGAGAAATCAATTTTCTGCTTTAGATACAAATGACAAAGTTCCAGAAGAGTTATGGGATGACATCAAGAAGATTGTATTGGAAGAAAGCGATACGTCTTTACATAAGGTGAAAAAGCAAAAACGGCCAAAATGGATGACTGAGGAAACTCTGAAAATTGTCCAGAAATGCAGAGAAGCTAAAACCAGAGGAAATTGCAGAACTCAACAGAGATTTCCAACGTGCAGCAAGACAAGACAAGGAAAAGTACTCAATGACACATGCAAGGAAATAGAATCAGAAGCTATTAAAGGAAGAACAAGATTGGCTTTTCTAAAGCTACGAGAGTTAAAGAAAAAATTCCATTGTCAAAGTGGAATGCTACAAGATGCTAAAGGATCCATGTTAAATGTTGCTGAGAAGATCAAGAAAAGGTGGAAAGAATATACGGAGTCATTATACCATAAAGATCAAGTGGACCAAAAGCCATTTCAACCTATACCTTATGATCAGGAACCATTGGTGATGAAAGAAGAAGTCGAATCAGCATTGAAAACCTTATCAAAGAACAAAGCACCAGACATTGATGGCATTCCCATTGAGTTATTACAGCAATCAGATGAAGCTGTTACCATACTTACAAGGCTCTGCCAGGAAATTTGGAAGACAAATTCATGGCCAACTGACTGGAAAAGATCTGTGTTTATACCAATACTGAAGGTGACTTGACTGACTGTGAAAATTATCGCACAATCACTCTGATCCCACATGCCAGCAAGATTCTACTCAAGATCATTTAGTACAGACTATAACCATACCTGGAACGAGAACTGCCTGATGTGCAAGCAGGGTTCAGGAAAGGGAGAGAAACAAGAGACATTATAACGGATGTGAGATGGATCCTTGAAAAGACAAAAGAATACAAAAGGATATTTATATATGTTTTATTGACTACAGCAAGGCTTTTGACTGTGTAAACCATTAGAAACTTTGGGCCACATTAAGAAGCAGGGTATACCAGGACACCTGATAGTTCTCTTGCACAATCTTTACACTGATCAAGAAGCAACAGTTCAAACGTAACTAGGAGAAACAGAATGATTTAACATCAGCAAAGGTGTACAACAACGCTGCATACTCTCCCCCCCCCCCCCCCCCACCTCTTTAATTTATATGCAGAACAAATCATCTGAGAAGCAGGACTGTATGAAGACAACAAAGGTGTGAAGATTGATGGAATACTCATCAACAACCTTCGCTATGTTGATACCACATTACTGGCTGAAAGTGAAGAAGATTGGAAACATTTGCTTCTCAAGATCAAGGAATATAGTCTTAAAATTGGTCTGCACCTTAATATTAAGAAGACAAAGATCCTGACAAATGGCAAAATGAATAAGTTCATCGTTGATGGAGAAGAAATTAAAATAGTTGACAACTTTAACCTACTTGGATCAACTATCAATAAAGAAGCAACAAGCAGTCAAGAAATCCGAAGACGCATTGCTCTTGGCAGAATGACTATGAAGGACCTAGCAAGATTCTGAAGAGTGGAGATGTCTCTCTCCATACAAAGATTTGACTTGTTCAAGCCATGGCATTTTCAATAACATCATATGGATGTGAAAGTTGGACAGTGAAAAAGATAGACAGGAAGAAAATTGATGCCTTTGAATTATGGTGCTGACGACGAATACTGTGTATACCATGGACTGCCGAAGAACAAACCAGTCAATACTAGAGGAGATCAAACCTAAGCTTTCTTTAGAAGATCAGATGACAAGACTTCGACTTTCATATTTTGGACATATCATGCGGAGAGAGATCATTAGAGAAAGACATCATGCTTGGCAAGGTAGAAGGTCAACGCAAAAGAGGAAGGCCAGCAATGAGATGGATCGATACAATAACAGCAGCTATGGGTGCCAGTCTGTCAACAATGAGCCGCCTGACTGAAGACTGAACACAATTTAGGACAATTATCCAGAGGAAAGCAACCAAAATGATTTGGAGCATGCGCCAGAAGGTGTGTGAGAAGAGACTAGAAGACCTAAATATGTATACCCTAAAGGAGAGGAGGGACAGAGGAGATACGATACAGACCTTTAAATACTTAAAAGGTATCAGTGAACAAATAAACCTTTTTCAAAGAAGGGGAAACTGTAAAACTAGAGGGCATACGATGAAACTGCAAGGTGGTAAACTTAAAAGCAACATCAGGAAATACTTTTTCACTGGAAGGGTGATGGATGCTTGGAATGCCCTCCTGATGGAGGTGGCGGGGACAAATACAGTGATGGAATTCATAATGGCATGGGAAAGACACAGTGGGTCCCTTTATAGCAGGGGTCACCAACCTGCGGCCCGCGGGCCGCATGCGGCCCGCGAGGGCCTTCCGTGCGGCCCGCGAGACTCTCCCCCGGTGCGGCCCGCCAAGGCAAACTCACAGACTCCTTCATGTCAGCTCTCTCCCTTCTTCTGCAGCCGCGGTTCCCTGCCTCTTAGGGAACCGCGGCTGTGCTTGTAACATCATCGCGGCTCCGTGCAGCATTGTCCCGCCTCTAAAGGAAGTGGTAAACAACTTCCTTTAGAGGCGGGACAATGCTGCACGGAGCCGCGATGATGTTACAAGCACAGCCGCGGTTCCCTAAGAGGCAGGGAACCGCGGCTGCAGAAGAAGGGAGGGAGCTGGCATGAAGTATAGGTACGAGCAGTTTTCTTTTGGGGTTGTTTTTTTTTTTCGCGCGGGGGGGGGTGCGGCCCGCGAGTCTGCCGGTAGTCGGCTGTGCGGCCCGCAGCCCTTTGGAGGTTGGTGACCCCTGCTTTATAGCAAGAGAATAAAGTCAAAGCAAACTTAAATATCTTTTATACTTTAATAAACAGAGGGGAGCTGACCTGTACGGACAGAAGGTACAACCCTAAACACAGGCATAGAGGGAAGTGACCTGCACGAAGTAGCAAGTACAACCACTCTAGCCACCTTACTGGGCAGACTAGACGGATCATACTGGTCTTTATCTGCCATCATATACTAAGTTACTATGACATTCAGCTTCCTCAAAACAATAATGCACTAGACTAGTCACAAACCTTTTCACAGAGAAACTTCAAGAAGGGAGTGGCAGAGAGCATGTCATCCTAACTCCTCCCCACTCAAACTCAATACTTCTTTTTGTTGTATAATCTCCCCCTAGTTAAACAGAAGTAAAAGCAGAGATCAACTGGAGTCAACAGCACTGCACTAAAAATAAACTTTATAACAAAAATGATCAAATCCCTCAAAAGGTTCTTAGGCTATGACTGATAACGATAGATGTCTATTAACCTATAACATTCCTATAGCCACATGAACACTATTGTTAGCAAAGGAACCTAAAGGTCTCAGACTGGAACAGGCAGTATGGCATGGACAATGTCCTGAACTTGTTCCTCATATACATCAACGACCTTGGTTCTTTCAGTCTACTATTTTGTAATCCAATGTCTTACTATTCTGTGTTTACGAGCCAATTAGTTATTACATTTGTATTATTCACAGAAATAGTAAACACAGAATAGTAAGACATTGGATTACAAAATAGTAGACTGAAAGAACCAAGGTCGTTGATGTATATGAGGAACAAGTTCAGGACATTGTCCATGCCATACTGCCTGTTCCAGTCTGAGACCTTTAGGTTCCTTTGCTAACAATAGTGTTCATGTGGCTATAGGAATGTTATAGGTTAATAGACATCTATCGTTATCAGTCATAGCCTAAGAACCTTTTGAGGGATTTGATCATTTTTGTTATATAGCTTAACCCTCAGTAATTTGACCAAATAATACATAACTAAAAATAAACTTGGCATAGACTAGAAGGTCTGTATCTGCCGCCAATTGATATTCCCACTGGTGATTTTCTTCCAGGTCATGCCAGATAACCATCCTGGAACCTTCTGGAATGTGCTTCCTTTTCCCCCTTACAGCTGAAGGATAGGGTAGACCTCCCCTATTGGCCCCAATATGGTACTTTTATTTTAAGAAAATTAATGCTAGTTGGCGAGTTTTCAATCTCCATATGTGCGGCGGGAGGGGACTTCCGGTGATGTCACGGAGCTGATGGCGGCATAGAAGCCTAGCTCCGTCCGAATCTTGCATTTACGGTGGAAATAGAGGCCCCGGAGACGAAAACATGGATGGCAAACGGAGAACTAACTTGGAGATGGCGGCGAAAAAGAAGTTGGCAAGTTTTCAATCTCCATATGTGCGGCGGGAGGTGAGAAATGCCGCAGAATCTGCCGGCTCGGAGGATGAGGCCGCTGGCGGGAGCTCAGAGGAGGAGGAGAGAGGAGAGCATGAGGGCATGGACGAGTTGCCCTTAAAGCAATGGCTTAAAGCCTTTAAATATGAGATGCGGGGAGAGATTAAGGCCATGCGGAAGGAGGTGAAGGAGACTTTGATGGCGATCCAGAAGGAGGTGGGCTGCCTTGGACAGAGAGTGGAAGAGTTGGAGAACCATGTGGAAATCTGCGAGGAGGAGGTGAGGGAGGTGGCGGCACTACAGACTAAATTACAAATGCAACAGGAGGAGATGCATGAGAAGATGGAAGAAATTGAAGATAGAGCGTGCCGCAATAATCTCCGCATTCGGGGGTGCCAGAGGAGGAGGCCTTTAAGAACTCTACCCAGGTGGTTCAAAAGCTGTGCAGTCACATTCTGCAGCTGGGAGAGGTCACCGGAGCCAGCGGAACCACCATCGGGGTGGAGAGGGCACACAGAAGCCTGGGGCCGAGGAGGGAGACGCAGGCGAGAGATATCATAGCGTGCCTGAGTAGTTTCCCCCTCAAAGAGCAAATTCTAAATGCAGCAAGGAAATTCGGCAGGATCGCATGGGAAGGCAGAAAGGTGGAGGTATTCAACGACCTGTCTAAAGACACGCTGGAACGGCGATGACTGCTGAGAGAGGTCACAGCGTATCTGAGGGGGAAAGGACTGAGATACCGGTGGATGTTCCCCTTCGGTCTTTTGTTGACTGTGAATGGGGTTACCAGGAGAGTGAGAACGGTGGAGGAAGCGTGGTCGACATTGAGAGAGCTGGGTTGCGAGAATCTACCACAGGCAGCGGTGAAAGTACAGCAGAGGCCATACAAAAATGGACTGGGCAAACAGCAGGTGGGCTCGCAATGGCAGCGGGTCGGAGAAAAAGGAAGGAGGTTGCAGCGGTTGTCTAAGGAGCGGGAAGAGAAGAGGATCGTGGAAGAATCCTGAGGAAGAAGGACAACGTGGCCAGTGTCGGACTGTGAGCAGATCTGTAGGGGGCGGTAGAGCCCCTGGATTGGTGTCTTGAGGAATCGGGACTCTGGGGGGTTGATAGGGGGGTGGTGGGTGAGAGGGCTGGAGGTTGGGGGAAAAGAGGTCAGGGGTAGGACAAGATGTCTCTGGATGGGTGG
Source organism: Ichthyophis bannanicus (assembly GCA_033557465.1). NCBI lineage: Eukaryota > Metazoa > Chordata > Amphibia > Gymnophiona > Ichthyophiidae > Ichthyophis > Ichthyophis bannanicus. Next base: position 257,216,741 of record CM066039.1, read on the forward strand.
AGGGGCGAGCACTAGGGGGGAAGGGGGGAGGGGGGTTGTGGAAGGGGGGGTATGCAGGCACAGTCATGGGGGGAGAGTGGAGGAGGGGGAAGAACCTATGTTGCGGATAGGAACGATGAATGTTAGGGGGTTGAATTCTCCCACGAAGCGAAGTTTGTTGTTTTGGGAGGTGGTAAGGGCCCAGTGGGATGTGGTGTTGCTTCAGGAAACCCATTTGAAGAGGGGGGAGGTGGGGAGGCTGAAACACAGGCAATACCCGGATCAATATTATTCATGCAATAAAGAAGGGGTAAAGAAAGGGGAGTTGCCCTTTGGGTGAGGAACGGGTCTGGGATACAAGTGGGGGGGTGCTTTAGGGATCTGGAGGGGAGGGTGGTTGGAATAAAAGGGAAATATGGGGGGGAGGATATTGTGATTGTGGGGGTGTATGGTCCAAATGGGAATCAAGGGGATTTTTGGAAGGAGGTGGGGAAGTTAATCGAGGGGGCGGGAGGGGGGAAATTCGTAGTGGGGGGGATTTTAATGTGATTATAGACCCGGGGCTGGATAGGGAGCCAAGAGGGGGGGATGGGGGGAGTAGGAATAGGCAAGGATTGAGAAATTTTTTGAAAAAATTTAATTTGGTGGATGCGTGGAGGGCACTTAATAAGGGGAGGAGGGAGTATACTTTTTATTCAGCTCCTCATAATAGTTGGAGTAGGATTGATATGCTTTTATTGGATAGGGAGTGGATGTTGGAGGTGGAGGAAGGGAATATCCGGACAATAGCATGGACGGATCATGGGGCGGTGGAGGTATGCTGTCGGCCCCAGAGGCGGGGGGAAGTGGTTTTCTGAAGATTGAATGAAAGCTTACTGAAGGATATGCGAGTGGTGGAGGATGTGAGAGGGGCAATAACGGAATATTTACTCTTTAACGATACGGGGGAGGTGGCAGAGGTGGTGGTGTGGGAGGGGTTGAAGGCTGTTGTTCGAGGGAGGTTTTTAATGTGGGGCGCCAGGAAGAAAAGCGAGCGAGAAAGGAAGGAGGGGGAATTGGGGAAGGCTTTGAAGGAGGCGGAGGTGAAATATAGGGGGACGGGGGCAAAGAGGGATAGGGAGGAGATGGAGAGAGTGCGGGAGGAGGTACGGGCTTTGCAGGTGGAGCAGGTGGCTTTCACGTTGCAGCGGGTGAGGCAAGTCCAGTATGAGTTCGGGGACAAGGCGGGAAGGTTATTGGCCCATAGACTGAAGCAGCAGCAAAGGGCAGCGATGATCTATCAGATAAAGGGGTCGGATGGGAGTATGTGCAGGAAGGAGGAGATAAGGGAGCGGTTCATGGAATATTATCAGAAATTGTATGAGGGGATGGAGGGGGTGGTGGACCGGAATATAGAGGGGTATTTGGATGGGGTGAAGTTACGAGGACTCCCGGAGGAAGCTCGGGTAGATTTGGAGGCGGAGATTGCGGGGACAGAAATCAGGCAGGCGGTTAAGGGGATGGGAGGAGGGAAGGCCTCAGGGTTAGACGGGTTGCCCAGGATTTTTTATAAGATGTTTCTGGGGGAGATAGGAGATTTATTAGGGAGGGTGTTTAACGGGGTGTTAGGTCCCGGGGGGGAGTTGTCACAGGGTATGTTGACGGCGGGGATTACGGTCTTGTTAAAGCCGGGTAAGGATCCGGCACAGTGTAGCTCCTATAGGCCCATCTCTCTCCTTAATGTAGATGTAAAAATTTTGGCTAAGATTCTGGCAGAGAGATTGGCACGGTGGTTACGGGGGATAATCCATGTTGATCAGGTGGGGTTTATTGCGGGGAGGCAAGCGGGGGACAATATAAGGTGGGCAATAGGGGTCATTTGAGAGGCCAGACAGGGGCAGGAAGATTTCATACTGATGTCAATTGACGCAGAAAAGGCTTTTGATAGGGTGCACTGGGGGTTTTTGATGAAGGTGTTGGAGAAAGTTGAGTGTGGGCCTAATTTTGTGACATGGGTGCTGGGATTATATACGGGACCTAGGGCACAGATTAAAATTAATGGGAGGTACTCCAGGGACTTTAAGTTGGGTCGGGGGACGCGGCAGGGGTGCCCGCTGTCCCCGTTACTATTTGCTTTAGCGGTAGAGCCGCTGGCGGAATGTGTGAGGAGGAATGATAACATCAGTGGGTTAATCAGGGAAGGGCAGAATCATAAGATTTCATTATATGCAGATGACATCCTCCTGTATTTAAGTAAACCTCAGGTTTCCTTGCCAGCTGTGATGGGAGAGGTGGGTAGGTACGGGGCTGTTTCGGGATTTAAAATGAATATAGATAAAATGGAAGTTATGAAGGTGCAGTTGGCAAGGGATATCGAAGAGGGGTTGAAGCGGGGCTATCCACTGCGGTGGGTTAGTAAGTCGTTAGGATATTTGGGGGTGTGTCTAACGGTGTGCTACGAGGACTTGTATCAGGCAAATTACCCACGGCTGCTTAGTACTATTAGTAAGGATCTAGAGGGGTGGATGCGATTGGAGGTTTCTTGGATGGGTCAGATTGCAGCGATTAAAATGAATATGCTGCCCCGCCTGCTATACTTGTTTCAGGTACTGCCAGTAGAAGTGCCGGAAGGGGCTATGCGGGCACTGCAAAGGCAGGTCTTTAGCTATATCTGGAGGAGGAAACCCCCCAAGAATTGCTCGGGAAGTTCTGTACGTGGATGGGGGGAGGGGGGCCTAGGGGTGCCGAATGTGAGGGATTATTATAGAGCGGTGCAGTTAACTCATGTGCTAGGATGGAGAGGGGGAGGGGAGGAGAAACCGTGGGTGAGCTTAGAGAAGCTAAGGGTTACAGGGGGACACCTAGAAGCTTGGGTTTGGGCTCCGAAGGGGGAGCGGGGGGAGTTGGGGGAGGGTTCCCCAGGGATGAGGCAAGTTTTGAAGATATGGGACAAGGTAAGGGAACCGAAGATAGTGGGTAGGGGGACGGGGTTTTCGGTAATGACTCCATGGAGGGGGTGGGGAGCCTTTACGCCGGGTTGGGGGGGGCGGTTTGAGGTGTGGAGGGGAAAGGGGCTGAAGTGCAGTTTGGATCTTTTGGAAGACGGGGAGTTTAAAAGTTTTGAGAAGCTACGGGAGGAGTTTGGTCTGGGAGAGGGGGATCGGTATGCGTACTTACAAATCCGCTCATTCTTACAAAAGGAGCTGGGGAAGGAGGAGAGGGAGCGGGAGGTGTCGAGCTTGGAGGTGATCTGGTATGGGAAAAGAGGGTCGAGGGGGTTGATTTCGGGGCTGTATAAAGGGGTTAAAGGGGAGGGGGGGAAGAAACATAGATATATGGCAGAGTGGGAAAGGGATCTGGGGGTGTCACTGTCGATGAAAGATTGGGAAAAAGTGTGGGTCCAGATACGGCGGGGGCCCAGCTCGAGCAGAATTAAGGAAAATAGCTACAAGGTGATGATGCGCTGGTATTATACGCCAGAGAGAGTACACCGGATGTTTCCGGGATCATCTCCCCTATGCTGGAGGGACTGTGGGGAAAGGGCTACTTTTTGGCATATTTGGTGGGCCTGTGAAAAGGTACAGGGGTATTGGCAGAGGGTTTTGAGGTGGATACAGCAGAAATTGGGGGTGGAGGTGGGATTGGCGCCCAATATTTGCCTGTTATCCTGGTGGGGGGAGGGTCAGGTACAGCAGGGCGGGAGAATGGTGATGGCATGCCTCAGTGCGGCAAGGTGTGAGGTGGCACAGGCGTGGAAACATAAGGAGCTGCCACCTATAGGGCAATATGAGAAGCGGCTTTGGGAGGTGGTTCTTATGGAAAAGCTTACAGCTAGTCGTAAGCAAAAGGGGGATAAGTTTGGAGAGGTGTGGGGGAAGCTGTGTCGGGTTCTGGGGGTGGGCTAGAGATGGGGGGAGGGAGGGAGGGGAAAGGAGGGGGCGGGGGGAGGGGAGGGGAGGGGGGATCTCTGTAGGGGTAAAAATGGAAAACCAACTGACTTGGGGGCGGTAGGGCTAATATTGAGGTTGGACTAGGGCGGAGCAAGGTACCCTGTATGGGTGGTCTTGGACGGGTGTGTTATTCCGGGTGGGGGAAAAGTGGGGGGTTGTTGGTTGCGGTGATGGGCCTTTGGGGCAGGGATTTACAGTGTATTTTTATCCTATTGGGTAGCATATGTATAAGGGGTTTGCTGGGGTAGCCGAGTTGGCTGTTAGATACTTTTTGGTTGTATGTACAGGGTTCCTTTACTGTATTGGTTGCTGTGTTGGAGTTGCTAATAAAAAATTTTAAAAAGAAAAAAAAAAAAAAGAAAATTAATGCTGCCTGTACCTATGACCCCACATTAAAATGATAAAGTGAGTCACTTGTGCCTGCATATCTGGGGCCTTGGAAATGCATGTTTTTTTGTAGTAGGTCTTGAACAAAGAATGTTCTCACTTGATGGGGGAAGGAGGGAGATTTTCTCACAGTTAGTTTATCCTGCCTCTTTTCCCTACTGCTCATTACACAATTTTGTGGTTTGCACTGAATTTGATAAAAATGCAGCTAACAACGTGAAAAAGCCACAAGTTTAACAATTTTCCTCCACCTGCTGCTTCTTAAAAAAAAAAACCTTCATGCTTCTCTCAAAAATAAAGGTCAGTGAAGTGGAAATAGTACCTAGAATTTTATCCCCCCCCCCCCCCCCTCTCCTCCTGGTACTATTTAATATGTGCTGTTTGAGAGGTGGGGGTCTCAGGAGTTTCAGGAGCAAGAGTGTCCTTTTGATTTTTTTGGATGATCTTAAAGGGGCCAAACAAAAAAAAAGGCAACAGCAAAAGTCAGAAGGCTGCTTGGGTGCAAAGGGAGAGGAATGGCCAGCAGGAAAAAGGAGGTGATAGTGCCTTTGGGAGTCAGCACTGACTCAAAGGCACAAATTGCATTAGTGCCTTTGTACAAGTCTCTAGTGAGACCTCATTTGGAGTACTGCATACAATTCTGGTGACAGTACCTTCAAAAGGATATAAACAAGGTGGAGTTGGTCCAGAGGTAGGGTTGCCAACTGGCTCCCGATGTGCCTGACAGGCTTGATCCAGTCCTGGATTTACTCCATTGCATGCAGGGACTTGTAGTCTTGCTTTTCTTATGACATGCAATAGAGAAATCAGAACTACATGTCCCTGCATGCAATGACGTAAACCCAGGACTAGATCAAGCCTGCCAGGTGAATCTGGAGCCAGTTGGCAACCTTATCCAGAGGATGGCTACTAAAATGGTGAGTGGTCTTCATCATATGGCACATGGGGACAGGCTTAAAGATCTCAATATGTATACTGGGGAGAAAAGGCGGGAGAGTGCTGATATGATAGAGACCTTTACTTCCATGGAATAAATGCATGGAGGTGACCCTCTTCAAGTTGAAAGTAAGCTCTGGAATGAGGAGTCATACGATGAAGATGAAAGTGGATAGACTCGGGAATAATATGAAGGAATATTTCTTTACAGAAAGGGTGGTGGATGGGTGGAGATGAGGCCTGTATCTGAATTCAAAATAGAATGGGACAGATACAGAGGGAGAGGAAGGGACTGTAGAATTTAATAGTTCTTATGGATGGGCGGACTGGATAAGCCATATGGTCTTTGTCTGCATCATGTTTATGTTTCTAATTTATCAAGCCAAATATATCCTTGAATAGCATTTACTTATCTGTTGAGCTCAATACAAACAATTTTGCCAGTGAGAGGTCATATTGTGAATCCTCCGAGGCTCCAGTTGGGAGAAGTACCTGCTTCCCTTTGCAGATTTTCCCTTCCCATCTCCAGTGTCACAAATAAAGCATTAGTGTCCCTTCTCCTCAACTATGAGACTGATGCAGAAAGTCGAGTGCTGGAGTTCTGGCTAAAGTCATCGCATGCCCAGTGCAGTAGCAAATAGTATGCAAACAGGCTATGAACAAAATAAAATCAAAAACCTTGGGAGAGCATGCCAGACACATGTGCTCTATGGGTCTGCGCCAACAGCCGTTATATTTTGTGCAGAAAAAAATTGTATCATGCCTTGCACAAGAACTGCCATACTGGGTCCAACCCAAGGTCCATCAAGCTCAGTGTCTCGTTCCCATCAGTGACCAATCCAGGTCATGAGTATTTGGCATATCCCAATCGTATGTGCTTACATCCATGCAGATGGTGAAATATTATTCTGTGCATACAGTTTTTTGCAATACTATTATTTATGTGCACATAGCATTCCAGCACATGTGCAGATGTATGCACATTCAACTCCAAGTGTTGATGCACAGTTTTTGCAGTACCAAATATTTCTCAGCAGTCTACCATTTCTTTGTTCCAGCACACTTTCCCTTCAGCTCCTCCTCTTCAATGAAGCCAGAAAAAAGTCACGGGTCCTGTATGCCCACAGGAAAAAGAAGAATCAAGCCTAAAATCCTCACTAGCACTGACCAAGGAAGAATGAGCTAACCTTTTATTTCTCCTCAGAACCTTATGTTAAAGCCCCAGCCTTAGGAAACCCTTTCCTCAGCCTTCTGGTCTGCACACTTCTGTGCATCTGCATTGAATAGCTAATACCTTCATTACCAAGTGATTTAAATGAGCTGTGCACTGTTTTTCCGTGGCTCTGTGCAACTTAGCTCATGCGCAGGACTCATTTTTTCATAAGGCGCCCACGGTAGTGCACAGAACTGTGCAAAAGCCGAGCTAATCTGTGCACAAAGCCTAGCACACTTTATTGGATCGGCCATGACCTTGTGTGATTTACTGTAGCACCTCCAATCTCTGAGGCTACTGCAAACTTCAGGGAATTTTTAAAGGAACCTCGGGATTATTGTTAAGCTCAAAATGCAAGGATATCATAATAAGAGTTAAACTTGCTGACTAGTCACTTGTTCCTGTCAGTTGATGTCTGATAGGCCCCACAGGGAATTAGGGGGCAGCTGAAAGCAAGAACCCCAGAATAACACTCCCCAGAATAACACTAGTTGAAAGGGATTTTTTTTCAAGCTGAGGCCATACAACACTGTGAATCCACAGGTCACATTTCAGCTGGATGATAAGAACATAAGATATGCCATACTGGGTCAGACCAAGGTCCATCAAGCCCAGTATCCTGTTTCCAACAGTGGCCAATCTAGGTCATACGTACCTAGCAGTTTCCCCAAAAGACACAGGTTCCACAATGCTTGTACTGGGTCAAGCATTGATATCCTGGGTCCCTTCTTAATAATGGTTTATGGACCTTTCCTCCAGGAACTTGTCCAAACCTTTTTTAAACCCAGCTACACTAACAGCCTTTACTACATCCTCCGGTAACAAATTCCAGAGTTTGATTACACGTTGAGTGAAAAAATATTTTCTTTTATTAGTCTTAAATAGTTTACCCTGTAGCTTCATTGCATGTCCCCTAGTCTTTCTATATTCTGATAACGTAAACAATCGATCTATGTTTACCCGTTCCACTCCATTCATTAATTTATAGACTTCTATCATATCTCCCCTCAGCCGTCTCTTTTCCAGGTTAAAGAGCCCTAACCTTTTTAGTCTTTCTTCATAGAAGTATCCTTCCATCCCCTTTACCATTTTGGTGGCTCTTCTCTGAACCTTTTCTAAAATTGCTATATCCTTGCTATATCCTTTCTAAGATACGGCGACCAGAATTGCACACGATATTCAAGGTGCGGTCTCACCATGGAACGATATAGAGCAGCGGTTCTCAACCTGTGGGTCGCGACCCCCACGGGGGTCGCCACAGGATTTAGCGGGGGTCGCTTCGTCTCCGCCAAGTTAAAAAAAAAAAAATTAAAACGCGCACAAGTTGCTGCCGCTGCCGAGTCTGCTTCTCGGCAGCAGCAAACTCACCCCCTTCCTTCTGATGCAGCCGCGGCTCCCTGCCTCTTAGGGAACCGCGGCTGTGCCTGTAAAATTGTTGCGGAGCCTCCCTGTCTCTCGACGGGCTCCATGCAGCATTGTCCCGCCTCCAAAGGAAGTGGTAAAGAACTTCCTTTGGAGGCGGGACAATGCTGCACGGAGCCCGTTGAGAGACAGGGAGGCTCCGCAATGATTTTACAGGCACAGCTGCGGTTCCCTAAGAGGCAGGGAGCTGCGGCTGCATTAGAAGGGAGGCAGACATGGTGAGAGGTGATGAGGGGGCAGGGAACCTGCAACACGGCTGACATCGACAGGGGGGTGCTGACATCGACAGGGGGGGAGGGGGGACTGATATGGATGGATGGAGGGAGGGGGGCTGACATGGACAGAGGGGGACTGACATGGAGGGAGGAGGGGCTGACATGGAGGGAGGGAGCTGATATGAATGGATGGAGGGAGGGGGCTGACATGGACAGAGGGAGGGAGGGGGCTGATATGGGGACTGATATGGATGGATGGAGGGAGGGGGGCTGACATGGACAGAGAGGGCTGACATGGAGGGAGGAGGGGCTGACATGTAGGGATGGAGGGAGGGGGCTGATATGGACAGAGGGAGGGAGGGAGGGGGCTGATATGGATGGATGGAGGGAGGGGGGCTGACATGGACAGAGGGGGGCTGACATGGAGGGATGGAGGGAGGAGGGGCTGACATGGAGGGATGGATGGAGGGGAGCTGATATGGATGGATGGAGGGAGGGGGGCTGGCATGGACAAAGGGGAGAGACAAGGGGACATATTGGACAGATGGGATAAATGCTGGACAGAGGCGAGAGACAGTGCGGGTTAGGATTATAATGGGCTGATGGGGGAGCTAGCACTGGTAATGGGCAGATGGGGGGCTAGGACTGATAGTGGGTTGATTAGGGAAGGCTACGCTGGGAATGGACTGATCAAGGGGGGGTTGGGACCAATGTTCCCTCTAATTTTCTATAGGCTGTGTGCGCATAAAATATCAGCTGTGTGCAGCTTTTGAAGGAAGGTTAAATTTTTGTGCACCACATAACGACACTCAGAGTTATATACTTTAAAATTTGACTACACGTCAGAATACAGTATGTACACCACATTGATTTTAATCAAATTAAATGAAAATAGATGATTACTAAATGAAGCGGGAAATTTCTAGCAATTACAATCATAACTTTTAAATTTTAAGACGTCTGTGTTGTTTTCTATCAGAATCAGAGCCGTAATTTTTGTGCGCTCTGTTGTAAAGTATGTGCGCTCGCTCGGCGAGGTGTGTGCGCGCGCACACGCGCACGGCTTAGAGGGAACAGTGGTTGGGACTGGTAATGGGCTGATTAGGGGAGCCTAGCACTGGTAATGAGGTTGAGGGGGGGACTAGCACTGGAAATGAGCTGATTAGGGGAGGCTAGGACTGGTAATGGGCTGATGGGGTGGGGTAGGACTGGTAATGGATTGATGGGAGACTAGCATTGGAAATGAGCTGATCGGGGGGTGGGGGCTATGACTGGAAATGAGCTGATTAGTGGAGGCTAGGACTGGTAATGATCTGATGGGGGTAGGACTGGTATTGGGCTGATTAGAGGAGGCTAGCACTGGTAATGGGGTTGAGGGGGGATTAGCACTAGAAGTGAGCTGATTGGGGGGCTTTGACTGGGAATGGGCTGATTGTGTGGAGGGGAGGATAAAGCTGCTGGCCCTGGAAGAAAACTGGGGGCTAAGGCTACAAATGGGCTGATACGAGGGAATGGGAGAATGGAACTGGAAGGGAGAGAATCTGAGAGGGGCTGCCATGGTATTTGTACTAGAAGGGACTGGTCAGTGGGGAAGGAGGGGGACTGGAAGGGAATGGACACCAGTGGCAGTCATGGGAATGCAAGTTGACATTGGAAGGTACTGGGAGTGAGTACTGGGGAGGGGTTACTGGGACTGGAAATAGGCTGATGGAAAGAAGTGAAGAAAACGAAAGAAGAGATAAGAAATGGCAGATGGACCATAGACCACAGAAAGAGAGCTAAGAGAAAACAGGAAAGCAGAAGCCTCAGATCAGGACCAGCATGATCAGAGAATAAATTGGTCAGACAACAAAGGTAGAAAAAATAATTTTATTTCATATTAGTGATTTGACTACAAAATCATAATAATTTTGAAATCAAATATTGTTACTTGTTATTGTGATTAATTATTGTGGTTTAAATAAGTACATTTTATAAATAAAAACATATTGCAAAGGCCTATAATATATTAATAATTCAACAAATGATTATAGCGACAATGCGTTAACAGTAAAGGAAGACAGACGCATTTGATTTTATCATTGGAGGTCACCACAAGTTGACCAATGGTAAAAGGGGTCACGGTACAAAAAAGGTTGAGAACCACTGATATAGAGGCATTATAATATCTTTTGTTTTATTTTCCATTCCTTTCCTTATGATACCTAACATTCTATTTGCTCTCTTGGCCGCCACTGCACACTAGGCCGAGGGTTTTAACATGGTATCCACAATGACACCTAAATCTTTTTCCTGGGTGGTGGTTCCTAATGTGGAACCTTGCATCGTGTAACCATAGTTTGGGTTGTTCTTCCCTAGGTGCATAACTTTGCACTTGTCCACATTAAATTTCATCTGCCATTTTGATGCCCAGTCTTCCAATTTATCAAGATCCTCTTGCAATTTTGCACAATCCTCTTGGGTTTTAACAACTTTAAATAGTTTTGTGTCATCTGCAAATTTGATAACCTCACTCGTTATTCCACTTTCCAGGACATTTATGTATATGTCAAAAAGCAGCGGGCCCAACACAAATCCCTGGGGTACACCACTATTCACCTTTCTCCATTGGGAAAATTGGCCATTTAGCCCTACCCTCTGCTTTCTATCTTTTAACCAGTTCCTGATCCACGGTAGTACACTGCCTCCTATCCCATGACTCTTTAGTTTTGCCAAAAGTCTCTGATGAGGGACCTTGTCAAAGGCTTTCTGAAAGTCCAGATACACTATATCAACCGACTCACTTTTGTCCACCTGTTTATTCACACCTTCAAAAAAACATAACAGATTAGTAAGACAAGATCTTCCTTGTCTAAAGCCATGTTGGCTGTTTCCCATTAGGCCATGACTATCTACATGCTGAGTAATTTTATTCTTTATGATGGTTTCTACCATTTTTCCCGGTACTGACGTCAGGCTCACCGGTCTGTAGTTTCCCAGATCACCCCTGGAACCCTTTTTAAAAATTGGTGTTACATTGGCGATCCTCCAATCTTCAGGTATTAGAGATGATTTTAATGATAGTTCACAGATTACTAATAGCAGGTCTGCAATCTCATATTTCAGTTCTTTCAACACCCTTGGATGTATACCATCCGGCCCAGGTGATTTGCTACTCTTCAGTTTATCTAATAGCTGTAATACATCTTCCCGATGTATCGATATTTCCTTCAATTCTTCCGCACCTTTAAATACCACTTCAGTCATGGGTAACATCCCTACATCTTCCTCAGTAAAAACCGAAGCAAAGAATTCATTCAGTCTCTCCGCTATCACCTTGTCGCCTCTTAGTGCCCCTTTAACCCCTCTGTCATCTAATGGACCAACTGACTCTCTCACAGGTTTTTTGCTACGAATGTACTTGAAAAAGCCTTTATTTCGCGTTTTTGCTTCCGCAGCAAGCTTCTTCTCAAATTCTCCCTTTGCCTGCCTTATCAATGCCTTGCATTTGACTTGCCAGTGCTTGTGCTGTTTCCAGGTTTCGTCGTTTGGCTCTTTTTTTCCATTTCCTGAAAGATGCTTTTTTGGCAGCAACAGCCTCTCTGACCTCACCTTTAAACCATGCTGGCAGTTTTTTGGACTTCCTTCACTTTTCTTAAAGTGTGGAATACAGCTGGTCTGGGCTTCCAAGATAGTATTTTTCAACAACACCCAAGCTTGATGTAAGTCTTTAACCTTTGCAACTGCTCCTTTTAGTTTTTTTTTAACTAACTCGTACTTTTCTCATTTTATCATAGTCTCCCTTTCGAAAGTTAAAAGGTAGTACTGTGGATTTCCTTACTATCCCTCCTCCACTAATTAAATCAAAGGCGATCATGCTATGATCACTATTGCCAAGTGGCCCCAACACCCTTATCTCTTGCACTAGATCTGGTGTTCCACTAAGGACTAGGTCTAATATGGCTTCCCCTCTGGTCGGTTCATGAACCAGCCGCTCCAAGAAGCAGTCATTTATTTCATCTAGGAACTTTATCTCCCTAGCATGTCCTGCCGTGACACTGACCCAGTCGATACCGGGGTAATTGAAATCACCCATTATTATTACTGCGCTGTAACTTTTGTTAGCTTTCTTGATTTCTTTGAGCATTTCATCATCCATTTGTTCATTCTGGCCAGGCGGTCGAGGATGTGTGTAGCTCACTGAAATGATTCTTCTAGAATGGGCTGTGTTCACTTTGTCTGCTCTTTCCAGTAGACAGGAGGGGTATACTTAACCTTCCCCTGTTTCTGCTGTAATTGTGTAAGATTAAACCTCTCAAGACAGAAATGGAAGAGGCCGATGGCATTTTGGCTGGAAAATAGGAAAACAAGACAAATGTTTAGAACTTAGGAAAGAAAAGAACATTAAAAGTTTGCCTAATGGTGAAATAAAATCTAGTGCAGCCCCTTAAGGAAGCCATGTGAAAAGCAAAATCCCACCCCGGCCTCTATGTCAGCAATTGACTGCTAACTCTCGTGAACAGGATGAAGAAGAGGACCTGCTTTCAGCCACGTGTACCACGGTAAGCAGATGTGGTGTGTGATACAGACAATGGGTTAACTTATCTATGAACAAATATCTTTTTAAAGAGATAACTCACCAGAAGGTAACCAAACTCTTGAAGATTCCAATTTGCTATACTTTTGAGAAGAGATCCCCATGGCATTCCACGTTCCGTTGTCCTGCTTCAGATGGAAGAAGCAAGGCCTTCAAACACCACAGTGCTTTGGGGTTTAAGTTATAAAAAAAAATAAGATTGGGCAAAATCCTCCTTCCAGACAGCAGACCATGCACCTAGGGTCACCATACTGCATTTACAGGGAGAGCTGAGCCAGGGCTGGAGTAAATATTTTGGCATCCATAGACAAGACCTGATTGAAGATCCCTGGGAAATAGAAGGTGCCGACCATTCCAAAGACTGGAGAGCCAGAAGAGGACCAGAGGAAGTTCATAGTGCCACAGTGGTGCCCCTTTGAAACTGTGCCTGCTCCTCTTTGGCCTGGGTATTTGGTGCCTGTAACGGAACACTACATGTTTCAGGTCAAACTGAGCACAGACGTATTGACCACGTCTAATCATGACCAGCATTCTGCAAACATAAACATTCTGTCTCACGTGATGTAACTTTGACTTATTCATAAACGCTCCCTGTGAAGCTGTCCACATATTCAGAGCTGTTCTCACACTCTAAACTTTTCTCCGAGATCCAGTGCCCTAGGTAGTTGCCTGTGCCTAAATCTAGGCTGGGATGAGCCAGCGCTAGTTTTGCTCTCAATGTAGAAAGGGGCCATGTGATTTCCATTTCCGAAAGAGCATTAACTAGATGTCTCTGCATGCAATGCATAGGAGAACCAAGACTGGTTCAGCCTCTCCCTGCAGCTACGGTATCCAAGCTGTCCAGTACCAGGAGGGAGACGTTTTAGCCAGTCCTAGTTTTGAACTCACATCTCACAGTAGTATGACAGCACTAGAGGTCCTATAATGCATCAGGATGGGGTTGTCAAAAAGCCAGGCCTGGTTTAAATCTCCCTCCTGAAGCTGGGTAACTTGCCAGCGTTGTATCCCTACGCTGTTTTTTTTATTTTTCATTTAATTGGAGGCTCCTTGCTTAGAGCAGGTTTCCTTGCCACGGTGCAGACTGGCTTTTACACCTTGCAGAAAGCCAGCAGTCAATGTGGGGCAGAGATCAGTGACACAACATCCCCTTTCCAGTCTGTGGTTGGCAGCAGGTGTCAGAAACACAGTTTGTTTGTTTTTTTGTTCCAGTGCCTACGCTTACCCCTTCTTAGAAATAGGGTGACTTCCAGGACCCAACTTTCTCTTCCTCTCATCCTGTCTTTTCCCTCCTCTGACAGCTTTCCAGTTATTAGCACATACCAAAAATTCCAAAGGGACTGCGGAGACGAGTCAGGCTCAGAAGGTTACTGAATAACTCCATATCATTAGGAACAAGCTGAGTCAGTACTGTTTTTAACTTCACTGCATCCGTGCAAAGATAATCCATGTCTCCATTTCCACGGACAGGGCCGGTTCAACCATTAGGCATGGCTAGGCAGTCACCCAGAGCAGCTGTTTCAGGGAGGCAGCAAAGAGCAGCAGCAGTCAAAGCAAAGCAATACATTCCGACAGCCCCACTAACTCAAAGTGCCACCAGCTCATTGCGTTACTTGCAGGGAGAGCGGGAACACATACATGCATGCAAAGCAAAGTTTAATATTTCAAAGTATGATGTCCAATTAGACATTTTTACAGGATAGTTGTTGGAAGGATAGTGTTCAGCTTAATTATCAAAATTTAGGGGGGTAAGGCTGAAAGTTTACTAAGGGGGCTCAATACCTTGCACTGGCCCTAGGCTTGTTGGTCATTTATATACAAACATAATAAGCGCAATTTCCAAAGGCCATTTACCTAGGTAAATGCCCTGTTTGAAACCTGTCAATATATCCACCCTCTCTCCAGTTAAAAGTCTGCACTGTTGGTTCTTTGACTTTGTGCGGCTATGACTACAGCTGCTATTTATCATCGCCCCCAAACCTGGAAGCTGCTGCCCTACGCAGTCTGCCTAATGATTAAGCCGCCCAGTGTAATAGCATCAAAGGAAGGTCAATCATGCAGAGGACTTTTGAACAGACTGTAAAGAGAAATGGTTTGTTGGGAGACCAGCGAGGAGCATGGTGAGACATAATAGAGATGTGATGAGAAATTGGATAAGTGTTTTGGTAGCATGTTCAATGATGCTATATAGAGGAAGACATAAGCCACTTTTAAACAGTGTTTAGGATGTGTGCAGGAAAGGAGAAACTAAGAAGTTGACACCAAGATTATAGACCGAGGGAGAGTATCAATTCTTCACCCAGGTTAGATGGCACGCCAATTTTCCCCTAAGAGCTGAAATTATTCTGTTTGTAAATGATGCGGACAGATAGTGGGAACTGTTCATTATACCCAGGAATAGAATGTTTTTGGTTAAGTAATTAACACCTCTTGGCATACAAAGCTCGGGATTGCAAGAAACCTGCCTCCCTACTCCCTCCCTATTTGGGCCTGGAGGAGCTAGGGAAGGCCTGTTTCTCGCCTCGCCTCACCACCCCATTCCACCCTGTGAAGTCATGGGTAATTCTACCTTTCGTTGCCCCACCCTGAATAGCGATTAGAACTCTCTTATCTCTAGTAGACACCAGAAAGGAATTCAGTCAGCCAGTCAGACCCCAAAAAAAGGTTCAATCAAAAATGACACAACTATAATTTTACTGAAGTGATACTCATTCAGTAAATAAAATCAAAATAAACTTAACTATCATTTATACATCAACAAATAGATTGGGGATGACCTGCATGGAGCTCTAGGTACAACCCTAAACAAAGCCATAGAAGGGGGTGACCTGCACGGAATGGCAGGTAGACCTACTCTAGTCACCTTACTGGGCAGACTAGATAGACCATTATCTCCCATCATATACTATGTTAATATGGAAGACACCAGGGGTGGATTTAGAGCAAGAAAGAAAGTTAGGAGTTTAGCACTTAGGCTCTTAACTGTAGGCAAAAGATTGGCAGGCCAAAATTTATATGCATAAGGTCCGGTATTCAAAGGCATTTACACGGTTTACAGAGCTGTAAACCATGTAAATGCCCTTAAGCAGGAGTCAGTGGCACTAACTCGGTTAATGCCACTGAATATCTTCAAGTAATGCCGCTCTACGCCCCCGATGCCAACTGCTTAGCACTGGGGCATGTCGGAGGCGTTCCAGGGCGGTACCCACAGGGGTGGCTCAAGGCAATCTGCTGCCTGATGCGAGTAATGGGATAGCGCCCTCCCCCTCCCCCCCAAACCAAAACTGAATCAAACCAAAAAGCCAATTAGATAATATGGAGGAAATGCAAGATGTCTGCACACCAAGGAACTAAAAGAGAGTGAGAACCACAGCACAGTTTATAAAACTAAATTATAACTCATTTTTATTTTGTTGTTATAAACTGCGTTATGGTTCTTGCTTTTTCTTTTTAAACATATATTTTGCATCTACAGAACCCCCTTTCTCAACAGTGGGTGCAGAGCAGAACCAGGACTTTCACCCACAGAACTCAATATCTTTAAAAAAAAATCAGATTCTGATCATCTCACTAACAACAACAACAAACATTCTCCAGGACCAGGCATATTGTGAACTAATGCAAAACCCTACAACAAAGTCACTGAGTATCTATGGAGGAAATCTACCATACCATATCAGCACCAACTTCCAAAACTCACATAAGAAGCTCATCCAAAAAAGGCATCACTATAAATACTATAGTGGGCCCTGGAACATCCAACGCCTATTTGAAAAGCTGAACAATTCAGATTACTACAGTACAGATCCCTACATACAAACTCCATGCTAAAAGAGCACCTGGTCTTGGTCACACGCTCAAAACACAGACCCTCACTAAGTACAGAATAAGTAACCGTAACCTAAAAATAAACATATATCCTCACAAAAGAGCAAACAACAGAAGAGGAAGTACAAATAGATCCACAGGAATTTGCCGACCACATCAAGGACAAATTCCACTCCGCAGAGCGAACAACACCCAGCGTAACCACCAGGACAGACGTACACACCAAAACCTGGGACACATTCTACACACCCTCAACAGAGCAGCTATCCTACATCATCTCCACAATCAACACAAGCACTGCTCCTACAGACCCGTGCCCAGTGTCATGGGTCAAAGCCACCAAATCAAGCTTCATCCACACCATACACAACATGGTGCACAACTCACTCACTCAAGGATTCATGCCAAAGCAACTAAAACTCACCTCAGTAAGACCAATCACAAAGAAAACAACCCTCAAAAAAAATCCAGCAGCATACCGACCAATTTCCAGCATACCCTTCCTGGCAAAAATCATCGAAAAAACAGTTCAACTACAACTACAGGAGCACATCGACAAACATGAAACACTTGATGACAACCAACACGGCTTTCGTCCCAACCATGGAGTCGAAACACTACTGATTTACCTCTTCGATAGCATCCTAAGAATAATTGACAACACCAAGAATGGAATCATAATGATCTTCATCGACATCTCCTCAGCCTTCGACACAGTGGACCACAACATGCTCTTGGAAAGACTAAAGAACACTGGGATACATGGTGTCACCTTGAAATGGTTCCATTCATACTTAACCGAAAGACAGTTACAGGTCAAGGTGGGCCACAACACCTCCCGACCCATAAATGTCCGCCAAGGAGTACCTCAAGGGTCCGCACTCTCAGCACTACTATTTAACATCTACATCCAACCAATATGCGACATCATAAAAGAGAACAACATTCAATACACAATATATGCAGACGATATCATGATATACACCCCGATATCAGTCGACAACCCGGACTTCTCTAAGATAACATACTGCCTTACCCAAATGACAAGTTGGTGTCAAAACAACAACCTCGCAATCAACTACGGCAAGACCGAGGCTCTAATCATCACTCGGAACCAAAGCTTCATACACCCACCAAATATAAAGATACAAAGCACTACTATACCAATAAGATCAGAAGTGAGATACCTCGGAGTTACTCTGGACAATAAACTCAATCTCAAGCCACACATAAACAAAACAATCCAAAAAGCCTACTACAAGATGTGAATCATCAGAAGACTGAAACCACTCCTCGTCCCTGAACACTTCCGTACCGTCTGTCAAGCACTGATAACCCCACTTCTGGACTTCTGCAATCCGATATACCTTGGACTACCAAAACAAGCCCTCAAGCCACTCCAACTGGCACAAAACACTGCAGCGCGAATAATATCTGGAACAGCAAGACAGGAGCACATCACACCCATCTTGAAGGACTTACACTGGCTCCCAATCAGTTCACGCATCAGATACAAAACTATCATAAAACCTATTTAAGATAAATCAGCACACATCAGCCAACAGCCTGCACACCCTCATACAACCAGACACCAGCACACGTCCAAGAAGAAAACAAACACACAACCGAGTCAGCACCCCAAGTGAATTCAAACACACACGCAAGGACACAACAGACAGAGCACTCTCCATAGCTGCTCCAACAATATGGAACAAACTCCCGGACACTGTTCCCTCTAAGCTGTGCGCGTGTGCGCGCGCACACACCTTGCCGAGCGAGCGCACATACTTTACAACAGAGCGCACAAAAATTACGGTTCTGATTCTGATAGAAAACAACACAGACATCTTAAAATTGAAAAGTTGTTGTGTATTTACGGTTTTCACAATTTGTACAATATTTTCTAGTGCAATCAATGTGGTGTACATACTGTATTTGACATGTAGTCAAATTGTAAAGTATATAACTACGAGTGTCGTTATGTTGTGCACAAAAATTTAACCTTCCTTCAAAAGCTGCACAGCTGATATTTTATGCGCACACAGCCTACAGAAAATTAGAGGGAACATTGCCCCCGGACGATTTGAGGGCAACAACAGACTTCAAAGACTTCAGAAAACAGCTGAAGACCATGCTGTTCATAGAACACTATGGACACATCACATAACCTCAGAGAATGTATAACAGCACATGATACCTCCTAACACTGTATGTATAGAAAATGTTTTATAGCCCCAATGTATATAGCGCACATTGTACATAGCTCAATATAATCTCGCACACAACACAACATACACTCAAGTCAAAGTTTCACCCTCACTGCATGAATAACACGCTCACTTTACCCGATTGTTTGCTGTGATACTACCTTGATTAATAAGATAAGGCGGTTTAGAAATACTGTTAAATAAATAAATAAAATAAATATATAAATAAAAATTAAACTGTAACCTCAAGAAGCCAGATTCTGCATACTGTGCAATACCAGAGAAATAGAAAGAGATGCATTTCCTTGTACTGTATAAAATATAAAGATAGCACCAAATCCGATAATTACATTGAAAATAAAATTCTCTTCGAACTTTGTAGTCTGACCATATTATTCTCTGATCATTTAGGTCTCAATCTGAGGTTTCTGCTTTCTTCTTTCTCCCAGTGATGCAGGGCCATGTGCAGAGACTCATGGCAGCATAAGGTGCATAGTATACTTTATTTTTAAATTACATGCCACCCATCTGAAATCCTAGATGGCGTCTAAACATACACATGCAATTTAGTATAATACATGTTACAATAAAACAAATAATAAAGCATTAAATTTGATTAATGAAAAGCCACTTACACAGCCCCTCCTCCAATCAACCATTATAAGTATCTGCACATCAGTTTTATTTTGCTGTGACCAGATTATTGATGAGGAGGGAAGATATAAAATGAGAAACTAATCCTGGTAGCCATGAATTCAAATGCTGGATTGGATTGTGCTAGAGCTGGAAAGGTCCGGAACTCAGCAGCGGTGAAACTATCAGGTTACTAAACAAAATTAAACTGAGATGTTCCCTTAAAATTTGAAATTTCCTTGAATCTGAACTGGCAAAATATTTTAAATTTCAGTCTGGCAGCATAAAGAACGCAAAACTGAAAATCTCAAAAACAATACATATTCCAGTACCCCCCCCCCCCCCCACCCCCGCAAACCAACACCCTATAGTTGACCTCACCAAGAGCCCAGAGTACAGGACCCATAGAGCAAATCTACTATTCCATAACAGCACTAACTTCCAAAACTCACACAACATGGAGCGGACCCAGAAAAGAGCAGCACTATAAATATTACAGTGGGCCCCAGAACATCCATATTATATGTAGGGAGCTGTAGTAATCTGGCCAGATTACTACAGCTCCCTACATAGAAATTCCATGCTAACAGAACATGTAGCCTCAATCACACATATGCAGAACAGAGATAGATCTTCACCAAGTAAGGAATATATTAGTACAAACTAAAAACAGACATATGTAGTCAAAAATGTTTTTACCTTTTACTGTTAGGTTTACAGGATTTCTTTCCCAAAATTATACTTTACTGCAGAGTGAGGTAAGAGCAGGCATCTGCATTGTCGGCAGAAACTAACATAATGACTCAGTGTAAGTAGCGCAAGCAACTAATGCCACCTCAGTGGGTGGTCTTAGGGGTATGTTTACTAAATCGCGTTAGTGCAGTTCGCGTTAGGATCCGCGTTAATAAGACAAACCCCCAAATAAGGAGATGGGCGGGACAGCGGAAGACCTAACGCACGTTACAGAACTAACGAGCAATACATGGCGCGTTAGCGGGTCACCGCGCGTTAAGCATAAGAAGCCACTCAGACATACATAATCAATACAGAGCTGTAGCACAATGGTTACTGCAGTGACTGCTGATACAGGCGTAATGGGTTCGAGTCCCCAGGGTGCCAGATGCAGAAGGCTGGCTGATGCAGCATCCTGTACATGATACAGTGAGGGAGGGGGCATGTATTTGTTTTCTTTTTGGAGGGGTGCAAGCAAACACACCCACACATTAGATAGTGAGTGAGGGGGCAGGTATATGTTAATTTGCCTTTTGGGGTGCAAGCAAACACATCCACACATTATCTAGTGAGTGAGGGGGCATGTATATGTCATGTATGTGTTGTAGGATTGCTAGCAAACACACACACGCATTATATAGTGAGTGAAGGGAGCATGTATATGTTCTCTTTCCTTTTGGGGTGCAAGCAAACACACCCACACATTATATAGTGAGTGTGGGGGCATGTATATGTCCTGTATGTGTTGTAGGGTTGCTAGCATACATACCTGACCCATACAGAGCTGCAGCACAATGGTTACGTTATTGACCGCTGTTACAGGCAGCATGGGTTCGAGTACCCAGTGTGTCTAACGCAGACGGCTGTTCCAGGCATTAGCCTGTACATTACAGAGGAAATGAGGCTTGTTTTTCAGTACATTGGGTATGGGTGCCTAGCCGCGTGCGTTGGTACGTGCGTAGCTGCGCACGTGGGTACGTGTGTTTTGACATGCGTGGGTACGTGTGGTTTTACCAGTATGGGCATTTTATATATTACAGACTCTGTAGGGTGTCTTGCACCTATACATTATGTTATCAGATATACGTGTGATGGGCCATGGTTTATCAGAGCCTGTGAGCTGGTGCTGCGGTTTCACAGGGTTGGAATGTGCCAGTCACCCCCATGATGCACTGCACATGCAAATCAGCTGCCCACATACACACCATGGGGAATGCACCCCCACAGAAACTCGGCCTAGTAGGGGGAACTGACCATGTGCACCCCCACAGCACCTCGGCCTGATAGGGTGTACTGACCGTGTGTTGTACTGGCACAGAGTGGCTACACACCGTCACATTGTGCGGGTACTGTGCTGACCCTGAGGGTGCAGTGAGCCGTCCAGCACTAGGTCTACAGCACCGTCCATAGCTGAAAGAGTCCATGGTGCAGGTCCAAAGCAGTGTTACTGTGTGAGATAGGTAGTTTCTGCAGGACCACCTTGGACATCTCTGTCTGTTTCAGGCAGGTGTAGCCCCATGCACCACCACCCCCCCTCCCGCAGGGCAGCAAACAGGGTCACCTATCAAAAGATCCACATTCTACCTCCCTGCAAAGGTGGCAGTAGAGGGGAACATTAACCCTAGTCCTGCTGAGGAGCAGACACCCCACAGGGCAGTCAATGCAGCTCTGTACACAGCCATAACACAATAGCAAACAGACATTAGGCCTGGATATGGTATGCTGCTCCCCACCACTATCTGATATTCCCCTGGTGCAAGCCACTGCACCCTGCAAGCCACTCCATCACATCACCTACCAGCTGCAAACAGGCTGCTAGTGCCCAGTGGAGCTACCTGCACCCAGAACTGGGATGCCAGCATACACAGCAAGCAGATACATCAGTGACTGGGCCCCAAAAGGAAACCCATATTTATCACATGAGAGAAATACTAGATAGCACCATGGGAGTGCCTAGCCATGCTGTGGTCACTGCACAGTCAGGGTGAGAGTGAGCTCTCAGCAGGATATACTGAGGTCACCCTGTCTGGGTAGGTGGTGGCCAGCCACTACAATGTGCCTGTCACTGCCCTATACCCTGTGCAGATGCACCCTGGACAGGCCACCATGTCCGGCCTATACCCATGGTACCTTGCTCCTCATTATGCACATTGACAGCCCAATACCGGCAACATTGCTGGCAGCGTGGACTGTGGAAGGTGTTTGCAGCCACCACACACTGGATAGACAGACAGCCACCCCCACACCTATGCCAGCATTGTGCTACTATAGAGGTGGCCAGCAGCCATAGCCACCACACCAGTACTGGGCATAGTACACGCATGGATATGGTACACAAGGCTTTTGGGGGGTCACTCACAAGGGTGGTGAACACTGTCAGAGTCCAGACCTGCAGCAAACACCGCAGACATCAGAATGATTGTTATGGTGGAGCTCAATGAGCGAACTGTGCTTGCCGTAGGGATTAGTATCTGCCAGTTATCATGGGGAACGTTTGATAGCTCTGTACCATATACCCAGGTGTAGGGTGGCATTGCTACGGTATGCAACTGCTAGTATTGGGGGATACAGGCAGGGCCCAATGTCTTGCCTCTCCAGGGGGCATTGGCCAATTAGGGCCTATGGGTGGGTGGGTGGCCCTGTTGGCTGCTGCTTTACAGCATAGTTCCCCAACTCCAGTCCTGCTGTTCCACACACTGTTGGGGTTTTCATGCTGTCCCTCATAAATATGCACGAGCTACATCTGCGTACCATGGGGGCGGTGCATAGATATGCAGCACAGGCATCTTTATTAGAGGCAGCATGAAGCCGGAATGGTGTGGGGCCCTCCAGGACTGCATTTGCGGGACTCAGCTTTAGGTAATGTGCCTGTTTCTGGTGTCTGTGTTTGGTGTGGTAAAATATAGGCCATGCGTATGTTCTCTGCAATAATGGGGTGTCTTTACTATCAATGTTTAGTGGTGGATAAAACTATGGGGACTGGGTTGGCAGGAGCCCCAGCTGGGATTTGAACCTGTGACCCTCTGGTCTTACAGGCACTGGCTGTGTCTGTTGCACCGGCCTGACGAGTCCAAAACCCTGCTCTGCAACAGGTTTACTGTGGCCTCATTTACCTTGTATGCAGACAAAGGTGCACATAAACCTCTGAAACGACCTCATAAAAGGGGCACACACCCCTAAACAAGCTGGACAACCATGAGATCATCGGGCAACATTACACAACACTCCCAGGACAGCTCCATTACAATGAGATGGTCTTTGAAAGGGTCTGCGGAGCGTGGACACTTCCACACATCATTTCGTTTTTATTTGGTGCTTGCCATGGACTGTTGTTCCTTTTTGCCCATTGCTATCACTGTGGCACAGCTGCATTATGCTTTTTAACATGTTTCTTGTGGGCATTTTTAACGTTTTATGTGATATTCTGTTCTGTGCACATGTATCACACTGCTCACGTTTGGTGGGTTTCCCCGGTTTTCCTGTACATTGCTGACGGAAATGGTTTCTCTTGCCTTTAAATGCCTTTAACGGCAGGCTTTCTTTCGCGTTGTAATTCAGCTCTGCAAATCAGTGCGTTAGCCTCTCCACGCCCACTCTCCGCCCATTGACCCCTTCTCTCTGCCCACTCTCCACCTTCTGCGCTGTTTTAACGCGCCGCGGGGCTTTACGATCGTTAACCACGGTTAACGCGCGTAGTATGACGTTAACGGTCGTTGGCGTGTGATTACGCGCGTTATACTGCACTTACGATCGTTAACGTCATACAACGCGCGTTATTCACGATTAACGCACTTTAGTAAACATACCCCTTAGTTGCACCGGCAGCTGTTTTGCCATGCTGAAATGCGGTAATTGCAGGAGAGAGTAACTGCCTCCCTGCAGTTAGCCTAAGGCCCTGCGTAATCAAATTTTGGAATTAGTTACCAGAGGATGCAGTAAAAGCTGTTAGTGTAGCTGGGTTTAAAAAAGGTTTGGACACGTTCCTGGAGGAAAGGTCCATAAACCATTATTAAAGAGGACTTGGGAAATCCACTGCTTGCCCTGGGACAAGCATTGTGGAACCTGTGTGCCTTTTTGGGAACCTGCCAGGTACTTGTGACCTAGATTGGCCACTGTTGGAAACAGGATACTGGGCTTGATGGACCTTAGTCTGACCCATTATGGCATTTCTTATGTTCATATGTTACCAGTGCAGAGCCTAGGAAACATGCTGCTAAATATGCCAAACAAGAAGGGCTCAACAGCACCCATGCAGCATCTCCCACTTCCACAAAAACAAGAGTGACTTGCACCCCAACACAGCACTTCCCACTCTCTGAAAACCAAGAGGGACTTTGTGACCCCAACACAACACCTCCCACTCCAACATAAACACGAAGAAGGGCTTAGTAACCCCACCATAACTCCTGAAACTGCACACTGGACCAGCATGGTGTTAATGTACATATATATTCCGTAAAAAGCAAAAGAAATGTAATATGCTTGCACACCAAGGAACTAAAAGAAAAAGAGAGAACCACAGCACATTTTATGAGACCAAATTATAACTCATTTTATTTTGTTACAAACTGCGTTATGGTCCTCACTTTTTCTTTTTGAATATATATTTTGCATCCACAGAAACCTCTCCCTTGACAATGGGTGCAGAGCATAAGTAGGACATTCACCCACAGAACTAAATATATTTTTAAAAAATCTGATTTTGGTCATTTCACTAACAAACAAATATTCTCTAATACCAGGCATACTGGGAACTATATAAAACTCTATAAAAGTCACCTAAGATCTACAAGGCCAAATCTACCATACTATACCAGCATAAACTTCCAAAACTACCTACCCAGAAAAGGGACCTACTCAGAAAAAGCAGCACTATAAATACTGCAGCAGGCCCTAGAACATCCATACACCTATATGAAAAGCTGAACAAGTCAAATTACTACAGTACAGTATAGACACCTATGTACAAACTCCATGTTAACAGAACACCTGGCCTCAGTCACGCACTCAGAACACAGACCCTCACCAAGTACAGAATAAGTGACTACAACTTAAAGTAAAAATAAAAATATGAAGAAAAAAGTTAAACTGAAACCCCAAGAAGCCAGACTCCGTATGTAGTGCAATATCAAATAAATAAGAGATGCAGTTCCCCATACTGTGTAAAATATAAAGATAATGCAAACTCCAATCATTAAATTAAAAGTAAAATTATTTTTCTACCTTTGTTGTCTGACCATTTTATTCTCTGATCATGCTGGTCCCAATCTGAGGCTTCTGCTTTCCTGTCTTCTCTTAGCTCTCATTCTATGGTCTATAGTCCATCTGCCATTTCTTATCTCTTCTTTTTTTTTTCTTCACTTCCTTCCATCAGCCTATTTCCAGTCCCAGTAACCTACCCAGTATTAGTCCCCTTTCCAGTCCTCTCCTCCCAAAACCTTCCAATGTTAACCACCTTGCATTCCCAGGACTGCCTCTGGTGTCCATTCCCTTCCAGTCCCCCTCCTTCCCTACTGTCCAGCCCCTTCTAGTCCAAATACCATTGCCGATATCAGCTCACTTCCACTCCCAGTGCCACCCCCCATCAGCTCCCTTCCACTCACCCTATCCTCTGTCCATCCCCCTTCCAGTGCCATCCTCAAGTATCAGCTCCCTTCCAACCCCAGTGCCCCCTCCCTTCCAGTCTCTTCCCCATTACCCAGCCATCTACCAGTCCCATCCCCAAGTGTCAGCTCCCTTCCAGTCCCCCTTCAGTACCATCTCCAGGTGTCAGCTCCCTTCCATCCCCCTCCTCCCTTCCCTAGTGTCATCACCCTTCCAGTCCCCCTCCAGTATCATCCTCAGGTATCAGCTCCCTTCCAGCCCCCTCCTTCCCCGTGTCAGCTCTCTTCCTGCCCCACCTCCACCCCCCAGCCCCCGTGTCAGCTCCTTTCCTGCTCCCTCCTTCCTCTGGCAGACCCTCTCAGCATCCGCTCCCTTCCAGTCCTATTCTCCCATCCCTCCCCCCTACATCAGCCCATTTGTAGCCCTAGTCCCCAGTTTTCTTCCAGTGCCGCCGCTCTCTCCTCCCACCATCAGCTCATTTCCAGTCCCAGCCTATTTCCAGTCTTATCCTCCTTATCAATCCACTCCAGTCCTAGACCCCTTTCAGTCCATTTCCAGTCCTAGCCCCCCAATCAGCCCATTACCAGTCCTAGCTCATTTTCAGTGTTAGCCCCTGATCAGCCCATTTCCAGTGCTAGCCCCCCACCAGCCCTTTACCAGTCCTAACTAATTTTCCTGCTTAGCTGCGCTGGGTCCGCCGCCAACATTCCTGCCGGCGGGGGGAGGTGCAGAGCGACCCTGTCTAACACACGCCGCAGCACCCTCGCAATGTTCTCTTTAATCTGCGCCGGGTCCTCCACCGGCATTCCCTCCAGTGGGGGGAGGGGCAGAGCGATCAATCGCTCTGCACCTCCCCCCGCCAGCAAGAATGTTGGCGGTGGACCCAGCACAGCTTAGCGGGAACATTTGTCCTAACCCCCCCCAATAAGCCCATTATCAGTCCTAGCCCCTATAATCAGCCCATTTCCAGTCCTAGCCCCCCTAATTAGCCCATTTCCAGTTCTAACTCCCCCAATGAGCCCATTACCAATCCTAGCCTACCTTAATCACCTATTTCTAGTCTTAGCTCCCCCATCAGCCCATTTCTAGTGCTAGCCTTCCCATCAGCCCACTACCAATCCTAACTCCCCCTAATCAGCCCATTTCCAGTCCTAGTCCCCCCCATCAGTCCATTACCAGTCCTAACCCCTCCAATCAGACCATTTCCAGTCCTAGCCCTCCCAATCAGACTATTTCCAGTGCTAACCCCCCCCCCCCATTAGCCCGTTTCCAATCCAAGCCCCCACCCTCGGGGAAGAGCACCGCACTTGCCTGACCGGCACCCCTGCTCACCTTTGCAGAGCCGTGAGAAGGAACAGTGTTTCCCTTCTTTCCTGTGGCTCTGTTAAATTTCAGCCCGCCAGTGCACTGAGCATCGGGAGCATTTATTGTCTCATGCGAGACAGGAAATGCTTCATTTACCCTCAGTGCGCCGGCGGGCTCAACTTTAATAGAGCCACGGGAAAGAAGGGAAACACTGTTCCTTCTCACGGCTCTGCAAAAATGAGCCAGGGCGTCGGTCAGGTGGGGCTCTTCCAGGGCAGTGGCGGGGGGGGGGAGGGCAGGAAGGGGTTGATTCTGCCACTACCGAGAAGCAGCAACAGCAGCTTGTCCACCCTTTTTTTTGTTGTTTAAATTTTGAAGGCAGAGTGAGGTGACTGTTTTGGGGGCGTTTTTTGCCACCCCCAAAAGTTGCTGCCTGAGGCAGCCGCCTCTTTCGGCCTCATTATAGAGCCACCCCTGGGTACCTGATACCACGTGGGGCGTGCAGCCCCGCAAGCCGTCCTGCTCGTATTCCCCCTCCAACTCTCCCCACACAGCCAGAGCTGCAGTAAGGGGAGAGCCAACAGAGGGAGGAATGTGGGTGGAGTGTGGGCAGAGCAGGGGCAGGCTGAGGCAACAGGCCGTGCAGAGCCAATTCAGGTCATGACCCTGTATCAGGTCAGGGGGAACGTGCTGCTTATTCCCCCTTAGAGGTGGAATAAGCAGCTTGGACCAGAGCCCCCAACAAAGGCTGGGCCCAGGACCAGGTAGGTCCCCGCTGCCTGATCCTTCCCCAGCTGGGGAAACAGGGGGTCCGCGCTGCAGGAGTCGGGGGGGCAGGAGGATGTCTCCGCAGTCATGCAGGGGTACACCAGGCCATCTCATAGCGCGATCCTGCACCTGTGGGCATGTCTGGTTCCAACAGTGTAGAATCGGGTACTAATAGGCCTGTCCTGCTCACGGCTGTCCAGACGGCCCAGACGTGCCCCTAAGGCAGTGGTCACCAACCTCCAGAGGGCCGCAGGCTGCACAGCCAACTTCCGGGAGCCTCGCGGGCCGCACCCCCCTTGTTAACCAGCACAAGCGTCTGGCACCCGCCGGGCTGCTTGTTAGCACACGTTAACTGAAGCAGGGCCGCACGAAGAGACATTGCTAGTGAACTCCTTCTCCCCAGAGCTCTGACCGGGACAGAGCCGTAGCCCCGGCTCCCTGCTGCAAGTCTTGCGATGCACTGACCAGGTTACTCACAGCTGCTGCCCCGAAGGCCGTTTAGGGAGTCAAAATCGGAGTTTCCACAGCCAACCTATGCAGCTGCTTACAAAACAGCTCCTGCCTGTCGCTCCACGCCATGTTGCCCTGAAACCAAGACACTGGGTAAGGCTGTCAATCTCCCTGGGGGTCCGTGCTGATTGGACGGGACGGCCTGGTGGCCCCGCCCCCCAGCAGCCATCTGGGTTGGAATGCAGCTGAAACCCAATATCCCAGCAGGGGACGGCGAGGGAAACGGCGTTCTCCACTGGACTGATGACGAGACCTGCAGGGAACAGGAAGGTAAGCTCCTCCTCGCTCCCCATCGTGTAAATTCCTTGGCGGGCCGCACCGGGGTAGAGCCTCGCGGGCCGCACGAAGGGACCTCGCGGGCTGCAGGTTGGTGACCCCTGCCCTAAGGGAATCGGGCTCCATGTATTTTGCAAAATTGAATGCAGATCCTTTTGTAAAATACATCGAAGTAGGTGCAAAAGTACACATCCATTTTATGACATGTCCAGAAGGAGCACCGATTTAAAAAGATAAAATAAAATAGAGTGCTCTGCCATTTGAGTTGTTGCAGTCAGAAATGCTGTGGATCCCTGGATAGCCCCAAATTGGGCCTACTATCTGTCAAGGGACCAGTGGGAGATTGTCCCCTTCCCACCCACCCCTAAACAGTCCCCTAGCACAAATACTGACCCTGACACCCCCAAAACAAATACAAGCCCCACCCCCCAGCCACAAAGACCCCACACACTCCCCAAATCATCCTGACACAAAGAAAGAGTACTGCACCACCATCAATGCCTCCCTGGACCTTACTGAAGATTTCCCTGCTGATTGCTGGAGAGCACGAGCGATCCCCAGTTGCTCCTGCTACATCGGGCACCTGCATTCAAAATGGCACCTTACATTCTTAGTGGTACTACCATGAAATGTTGCCAGGGGGGGAGGTCTTTGATTTTGTTGGGGGCCAGTGGGGGGGGGGGAGAGATTCCATTGGCCTTTCCCTTCAAGCTAGCACTTCGGCATACCTTGGGGGGAGGATCAAAAGCCAATGTGCACATATTTAATATAGACGTGGAAAAGCCACATCTAAAACACACACCCCTCCCCCCACCACTCCTCCAATCAGCCACGCCCTCTCTCAATCTCTGCATTGGGTGAGTAATACACATGCAAAAAGCGACTTGTTGGTACAATAAATACAGCTCACTATAAAGCTGAACCATACCTTCTCTGTTACCTTCTTTTCCATTATGCAGTCTATTATTAGGTATGGTAGGATAGGGGGATTGGATGGAAACTGGCACGTGGAACTGCTGATCGATGTATCCCCTTGTGACCCAACCCCCCCCCCCCCCCCCCCCCCGTCCAGGGCTGTTGTTATCTGAATACAAGGTCTGCTCTGTGCCCAGCTCCTGGCTCCCCCGTCTCGGGTGTGCTCGAGTGAGAGCCGTACGGAAATGCCACACCTCCGGCCAGCCTCTGAGTGGTACCAGACTCATGCCCTGTGTTCAGGACAGAACAAGCCCTTTCTCTGCAGCATGCGGCCGGGCTGTGGGCCTTTTGTTCGGCTTCGGTTGTAAATAATGGCCTTTTCTTCAGTGGCCTGATGAGTTCAGATGTTTATGATGATGACGCTGCTGTTGCTGGATGTGATCCCAGTTAGAGAGCCAAAAGAGGGGATGCCAGCCAGGAAGCTGCTGGTTTTTAAGAAGAGCTGCGAGATGCTCCGTGTCTCTGAGCTGTGCAGAAAACAAGGGGAAAGCAGAGGATCTTTGGTTAAATGGGAAGTCAGAAATCAAGTGTGGTCTGCAATATATTGCAGCGGGTTGGGAGAACCGGGCTTTGAAGTTCTTTCTCTGCCAGCCCAACCATTAGGCAAAGCAAAACAATAGATCCGGACAGCAAAACTCAGACATCAGCATGTTTTTTTACCTGCAGAAAGAGCGAGCACACACGTACATACATGCAAAGCAAAATCTAATATTTGAAAAGTATGATGTCCAATTATGCATTTTTATAGGATTGTGATGGGAGGGATGATGTTAATTATCAAAATCTGTGCGAGGAGACGCGTAAGTCTAAAGGTTCACTTAGGGTGCTCAATCCCCTCGCAACTGCCCTGTCTGTATTCTCTTTCTGTATTTTGGTTAATTACTCTATAAAAGAGCCTGTGTGGAGCTGCTCCGTACAAACTTCTCAGAATGAATTGGCCGACATCCAAACGCTCTTTCAAGGAACATTTTTTGGCCCGAGCACAAAGGAACCGTATCCTCTGAAATGTCATGGACTGGATGAAGGTTTTATTTTTCAACTCAAAGTGTATTGGAGGGACGGAGTGTCACAGCCATAACTTGGTGCAAACAATAGTATTTATGTCCTACTCTCTTCTTCCAATTTCTCCTTTCTGATCCCCAGTTCTTTACCCCTCTTTTCCTCCACCAACATCACCCCCATCACTAGCCTGGATGGTAGGAAGGCAGTGGCAGGCTGATTAATTGTTTCAGTCTACTGCCAGTTTGCACCTGCATTTCAGTTATGTTTATACCCCAAGGGGTGGGTACCCCGAGCAGTTACCCTCTCACCCACCCTAGTTATGGCCCTGGTGGGTGGGAGGATATGAACTTCCTTTGAACCAGAGTCTGGCTGTAGGACTCAGTCCACGGACATGGTTCCCGAGCCCCATCCTCTGCCCACTGAGCTGAGCTGATCACTGGCTGCTGGTTACAGTATGCTCATAGGCCCCGCCTCCACCAGCCATCCAATGGGAAAGAGAGGAAACAGCAGGTGCTGCTCTCCAAAGGGCGGGGAGGGCAAGTCTGGAGGGGGGGGGGAGACTGTGAGTGCAGCTTTCGGGATTTAATGCTGAGTTGTATGGAGATACAGTAACTCACAGGGAGAGGGCTAAACGGCAATGGATGGATCCAGCATCCTACGACGGCGAGGGCTACAGGTGAGCCAAAGCCTGCAGGTCATCAGCAATGTTTTATTAAGTCAGGTACATTGGGTTCTTTTTCCTAGTAGACTGTATGAAGCCATCGTCAAGAGAAGGAAAGAGAGCATATGTATGAGATGCATTTAAAACGAGGACACTCCATCTGGACAAGAGTGCGGCTATGATCATTCCTAGTTATAATAATAACTTGGGGTTTCAGGTCCTTTGCCAGTAGTTTCCTTGGAAGAAAGTGGCTTTTTGGCTGCTATT
This sequence comes from Ichthyophis bannanicus, assembly GCA_033557465.1. Classification (NCBI taxonomy): domain Eukaryota; kingdom Metazoa; phylum Chordata; class Amphibia; order Gymnophiona; family Ichthyophiidae; genus Ichthyophis; species Ichthyophis bannanicus. The sequence continues at coordinate 257,248,163 of CM066039.1, forward strand.
CCCGTCCTGGTCACCCTCAGTGCAACTTGAGGTGGACTTTGTGAAGCGCATGACCTGTCACAACAAAACCTGAGCGAATCTCGAGCGACTTCTGGTTGCCGGATCTGCGTTGGCTCTGGATCAGAGACTTGCTGGGTGTCTCACTGCTGTCACTTTGTTGTTTAAAGGGCCAGATATGAAGGCGGTGGATAAGCTGCTGAAATCTGTCAATCTCATGTTTCTGTGAAGCAGCAGTGCGGACAGAGAGCTCCAGCACATAGTCACAGGAATGTTGCTGGCGAGTGGGCTAATGCTAACTCAGATTAGGACCAACCCCAAAACACAATCCATATTCTGAGCTGGGATAGCAGAGATGCTGAGACTGAACTCCAGCATGGCCCCACAAACAATAGCATTTTTAGACAACCTGCTTTTCTTTGTTTTGTAAGTCTTTTGCAGTTATAGCCTTGAGAGTCATCCTAACGGAGCGGATTTTCCTGCAAAAGCAGCTAAATTCAAAAATTTCTACAGCATCTTCCTTTCGGTCTGCCTCAAAATTTAACTTAAGTGTGACCAAAATCTGGAGGATGTGAGCCCACCCAGGAGCCTCAAATCCAAAAACGTGACAGCACCTACATAGCCTTATGAAATTTCAACTAAATAACTTATGGAGACTATCTTGTTTTGGCTAGTTTCCACCTGTTTCCTCACAGTATTAATATTTAAGTTACTTTTTATTGGTATAGAAATCGTACACAATGATACCCACCAGGACACAGATTTTTCAAGGGGTTTTGAGGGGGGTAGATCTGATATCCTTGTCAGATTTGAACTGGAGCTGAATTTCCCATGATTCCACATTTCTTTTGAGTCATTTGCCCATCTTTAATTGGGGAGGCCTGTGGATAAGACCTTTATCCACTTACTACTCACATCCCACCTTGACTATTGTAACCTTCTCCTCGCTGGTCTCCCTCTGAATCATCTCTGTCCCCTCCAAGCTGTTCAACACTCAGCTGCACGGCTTATCTTCCACCAGCGTTGCTATGCTCATGTAACCCCTCTTCTCAAGTCACTTCGCTGGCTCCCTGTCTGTTTCCGCATCCAGTTCAAACTTCTTATACTGATCTACAAGTGCATTCATTCTGCAGCTCCTCACTACCTTTCCTCTTATCTCACTCTACCCCCCTCCTTGGGAGCTCCGCTCCTCTGGCAGATCCCTTTTATCTGTGCCCTTCTCTGCCACTGCCAACTCCAGACTTTGTTTATTCCAACTTGCTGTTCCATATGCCTGGAACAAACTACCTGAGTCTGTGCGTCGGGCTCCTTCTCTAGCCCTATTCAAAACCAGGCTAAAAACCCACCTCTTTGAAGCCACCTTGGGATACTGATGTTTCTCACTCTCTTATCCGCTACTTATGTGTATCTTACCATACTCTACTCCCCAGGTTCGCTGTGTGTTTGGTCTTGATTAGGTTGTAAGCTCTGATGGGCGGAGACTGTGTCTTACCGTTGCGTACGCCTTGTAGTGCTTTACAAATGATTAGGAGTGGTCGTACTTCAATAGAAAGATTATTGCGTTGTTTGTGGCTGATGTACAATGAAGGAAATGCCACTAGGGGCTGAAGCAGCTTGTTGCAGTAAACTGCATCTGTTTCTTAACTGTAATGGTTTTACTTTTCTCTGATTTCTTATTTGCTAGTATTTTTAGTAGATCACTTGATGATGAACTTATAAATAAATCGATAGCATGAAAACTGTGGAAAAGAAAATATATATTGTGTCATTAACTGCTCAGGGCAATATTTTGGAAAAGCAGTATAGAATTCAAATAAATAGAAAGGTTATGAGGGGCTGGTGGGGGAGGGGGACAAAACTGGCTGATGAGATCAGCTAGTGCCAGGCTGCAACAAAGATCGTGCATTCGATGAAACACACAAGGGCATATAGTAAAGGGAGCGTTTGGAAAATTCAGGCCCTCGAAAGGCGGCACCATAGAAGTCTGAAGGTTAGCTGGAAGGACCTGATATCCAAAGAAAGAGAGCGTTTGCAGATTTGCACTTGATGACCTGCTTTCCGAAATCCAAACTCAAGGCAATCCACAGTCGAAGATGCCCCTTCCCATGAGAATGTGCCCGAGCTAATGGAGGCTGAGTAACTTGGCAAGGTCATAAGGAGCGTCAGTGGGAGAACTGGAATTCAACCCTGCCTTTCCTGGTCCTTCCATGTGAGCATGAGAGGTGGCAGAACCCCAGTAGAAGGCCTGGCAAGAAGAAAATAAGGTTTGCCAGTCATATAATCAGAGACCCTGGCAATAAATTACTTAATCTAGTACTGGAGGGCATAGTAGAGGATAAAAGAATTAGAGGAAAGCCAAGAGAAGTCTGGGGTGAGGACATTAAAACATCTAATTTGTTTCCATTGTTGTCCTATCTATCTTGACCAGATTGCAAGCTCCGGGGGGGGGGGGGAGGGGGGGGAGTCTCCATTGTGGGGATAATTTTATAATTTTTCAAAGCATTTTGCACTCAATCCCTTTTTTACATTTGGAATATGGCTCATAAAATTGCGCTGGCATCTATGCATGCATAAACGTGCAATCCACGAGTGGGCATTCTTGGGGTTGCCGTTTGGGCAGCACTACGATGGTGGGTGGATGTGTGTGCGTGTGTATACTTTATCAGATGCGTGCATCCATGCACAAATTTGCACCTGCCTCATAGCAGATGTAAATTTGGTGGAGAGCGTTTGTGTGCTTTGGGGTTTTCTTACGGGAACCTATTATATAAAGGTACATAGGTAGCTCTGTTATATAACAACCACCCGTATGTCTCTGTAAATCACTGCATGCATCTGGTATACCCTACACACATTATAATAATGGGAAGAACAAAGAGGAAAACTGAGCCCGAGGAAAATGACACGCCACAGTTGCCAACCTCTGTACCAAACATGCTACTTTAGAGATTTACAGAGATTTGGTATATCGCTAATGGTTTTCTATGTCAAAGCAGTTTACAAAAATACATGGTTTCTTGATTGCAGGGAATGAAAAAGGTCATAAGACAGACAGAGGACAAGCAATGATACATTAAGGAAAGGAGCAGAGGAGTAGCACACTATTTTCAATCCAAAAAAACAGCTGTTAAAACAGATAATTGCAGTGGAAAACAGTAGGGAGGGGGATTAGCATCTGCCTCAGGAACTAGGAGATGAAAGAAAGAAAAAAAATCTATTATTCAAAGGCCTGGTTAAATTTCCAATCTGGTCTGAAAACATGGCTCTTTGTATAGGAAGATTCCATCTGAAGTGTTGTTCCACAAGTAAGGGGCTTCAAAACAGAAGGCAACAGACTGGTAGACGTCTAGGCGTAGCGTGCATGTGGTGGGAGTTACTAAGAAATTAGTACTAGATGAACAAAGTGTACGGGAAGGACAGTAGGGAATGAGATGTGAACATAAGTAGGCAGGCAGGCCAGCATAATAAGCTTGGTGAGTCAGCAGAAGTTTGAACTTGTTTCGGAAAATGATAGGGAGCCAGTGTTGCTCATGAAGCAAAGGAGTAATATGGTCTTTTCATTTTGCATTGTAGATGTCTTACTGCTGTGTTCGGCATGAGTTGTAGATATTTCCCTTGAGCTTGAGATGTATCTGAGAGAAGAGAGTTACAATAGTCTCATCTTGATGCAAAACGTAGCATTTTATAATACTGTGAGCCATAGACTTCAGATGCTTTGCCTTGCGCAGACATGATTACGTGGGTGCTTATCTCAAGACAGTACAATCAAAGAAGTATCTTCTGAAATTCCTGACAAAGCCAGCCCAAGGGGATCTGATGCCCTCACAAACCATCAGCAAAGTGTCTCCACCCCCGTCTCCACCTCTACCCATAGTCCAGCATCTCCCCTTCCCTACTCTCCCCCAGGGTGTCCGGCATCTCTTCTTCCCTACCGCCTCCCCCCAAAGGTATCCAGCATGTCTCCCCTCTTTCCCTCTTTCATCGCTACTGCCACCCCTACATCTCTAGGGCAAGGCAAAAAACTAGGCTTTGGGGAGTAGCAGTGCAACACCAGCACAGCAGCAAGGAGGTCTTTAATGCCACTATAAGCAGCAGCCTTTCAGCATCCGTATGTGCGCATGTAAATACGCACTCAAAGCCTGCCATGTCCTGCCACTCCAATGTGGGGGTAAGATACGGAAGACCTTGAGTGCTCGTGCAGGGATGCTGAGAAACCTTCTGCTGATAGTAGCCTTCAAGACTTCCCTGGTGCTGTGCTAGTGCTATGCTGCCACCTCCAAAGCCCAATATTTTGGTCTCCCGCAGAGGTAGGGCGGTAGGAGCAGCAGCAGCAATGGCAGGGGGAAGAGAAGATGGGGAGTTGCCACACTTCCACTCCACGAAGTCTGCCCCCCCCCTCCAAAACATGCCTCTGTAGGTGAATGCCTAGTCCACCTAGTGGTAGGGCTGGCACTGGTTCCTGGAGGGAATTGTTTCTCTCTCAAGGTCGTACACATCAGCTGTGTCGGTTGCCAAAGGTGAAGTGAAGAAGTATAAAGAGCCCTCAGGAATGGAGGGGTAGCCCAATGGTTGGCACAGTGGGCTGAGAACCAAGGAAACCAGGGTTCAAATCCCACTACTGTTTGGTGTGATCTTGGGAAAGTCACTTAATCCTCCATTGCCTCAGGTACAAATTTAGATTATAAACCCACTAGGAACAGGGAAATCTCTTATGTACCTGAATGTAACTCACCTTGAGCCACTCCTGGGGAAAAAAAGCATGAGCTAAATCCAAATCCTAAATTTCAGGCTTTCAGGGAATCTCTGTGGCAGCAATCCCAGTTTCCAAGCAGCAGATACCCCTCTCCCCCCCCCCCCCCCCCAGCCAGATGCTAGAACGAGCACCAACACTACTGCTCCAGTGCCTGCCAGTAGCTGAGCTCATTAGAGAATTGGGCTGTGGATTCATATCCCACCTACACATTCCTTGCTGTGTGACCTTGAGAAATTCACTTAATGTTTAAAGATTCTTTTATACTACAGATCATACATTTCTCCTTGGTTTACAATATAACAAACACAATTTAAGACAAATATGACAAAAACATAAATTCAATTAAATAGATATTACAGGGTTCAACATGAGTTAAAAATCAGAAATCACTTGCAGATGATGCTCAGATAATGATGCTCAGATCTAAACTGTGAACTCAAATAGGACCTGCCATCAGTTTCCCTGTATATTTGATGGTACTGAAAAATAAATACTTATTCCATTGTATCCAAGTTTTAGCTTAGGGCTTGTAGGGAGTCAAGCTGAAAGAGCAGATATGGTCCCATAGCTTATATGCAGCCCTTTTTATCCAATTAGGATGGTCTATCATTATTCTGTTGGGAACATATTTGGCCAGATCCTCTTCTTGTCTGTGTACTGATTATAATTACAGAGTTCACAGGTAGACTGAAGGGGCTGACTGTTTTTTTTTATGCTAGCATCTATTATGCTATGCATGTTACTATGGGTAGTCAATGTCAGTCTTCCATAACCACAAACAGGTAATTTTTCTGGTTATACATAATGAATATGCATAAGAGAGATTTACATACAATGGAGGCAGATCTTGTGCATTCTATTGTGGACTGCTTGAAAACCTGTTTCAACATTTTTATTGAATTTTATGAAAACATTAAAGAAATAATAGAAATTGAGAAGTGAAATAAAAGGAACAAAGTGCAATACACAAGTGCATGAATATACAAAAGGAATAATAACATTATTAACAGCATTAATTAAGTGAAACAGTTATACAATTAACATGAGTTATTTATCTTAATACTATGTGGAGACATAATTATGAAAGATAAGAGTACCATGTAATGATTAATTGAGGAAAGAGAAATACTGTACATAGAATAATAATTTTCATATGCAGGTTATTTATTTATTTGTGAGTTTTTTATATCCCTATTTCAGGTAATCATAGCTGTTTACAATTGGAACAACAAATACATTGAACATTTAACAGTGAAACTAGTGCTGAAATAAAAAAAATTACATAATTTAAGAGAGATAACTTATTTACAATTCTAATGACAGGAGATGTCATTAAAACCTCAGGGGAGGTTCAGGGAGCATGAGAGAGAGAAGTAACTATATAAGGAGGGAAGTAACTATAAAAGAGGTTAGTTAGTTTAGATGCAGGAGAGGAGTGATTATCTATGTGGGATCTGTATCAGATGAGGGTATGTTGTGACCAAAATGTTCAATGAAGAGCTGAGTTTTGAGGTGGGAACGAAAAGATGATAGGTCTGTAATGTTCCAAAGGCTAGCTGGTAAGAAGTTCCAGAGCATTGGGGAAATATATTCAAATACTCTGTTGCTAGTGCATTGTTTGGTTTTACGGAATTCTGATGGAGTAACAAGTGTGTTGTTCAATTGACCTCGTCTTTGCCAGTCATTGGGTATAGCTTTGATTAATTGGGAGAGGGTTAGAGGAGCTATTTTTCTGATGACTTTGAAGGTGGTCATCAGTAACTTGTATTTTATACGGCTTTGGATGGGTAACCAATGCAAGTTGTATAAGATCAGTGTTATATGGTCGGTCCGGCTAAGTTGTGAATGCTTTGTGCAGCTGTATGTTGTGCCATCATGAGCGGTTGAAGGGATATTTTTCGTAGCTGTAATATAAAATCATGATATAATTACAAGGGTGTTAATGGGATAGTCATAATAGGAGAGAGGAGACAGGTTCCCACAGTTTCTTAACCTTGGATACCTGCTTGAAACCCAACTTCAGAGCTTCCTGCAGTGACAGGCAGTTGCCACAAGGTGGCCCACATAATACACAGTCAGCTCTTCCAAGTACAGCCTCAACTTAAGAAACTGCATTTTAACTGATCACTTCCCAGAAATTCCATTTACAACAATATCCCCCTCACCCCACCCTTGTATTTGGAGCCAGTTTTCAAAAACATATTTAACATAAGAAATCCTGTTTTTCTGAAAGGGCTGGGGAAGAAGGACAGTTGATGTAAAGTGTATTTAATGCCAGGAGCGCAGAATCTGATTTTAAGATCATATCTCTTGGTCATTTTTGGTGTGTTTTGGAGACTCTGGGATGGGTTTACTAATTCAAAATGAAATACAGAACTTTTACCTAGTGAGAAAATAGCACTAAACCACTCATTCAACATCTGACCAGAGTTGACAAGTTACCCAGTTCCACAAGTGAGATTTTTTTACTAGTTCTGGTTTTAAATTTGCACTGCAATGCAATGTTGGATTTGAAGTCCCTGATTCTACCCATTGGCATCAGTGCTGCAGGTCCAAAATGCATCAGATGAGACTGTCAGAATTCCAGGACTGGCTTAACATCTCACTCCTGGGACTCTGCCTGTACGTCCTGAAGACTTCCTCTTCGTTCAGCACAGTTTTCAAAAGACTGACTTTAAAATTAAAGAAGTAGTTCCTGTGAAATCACAGAATGTTTCTTGCTTAAAATGTAGACCCAATAGCGGTAAGAGGGTTTCTGCCACCCCTAGGCAGACCCTTCATCCCGCCGCCGCCCCCCCCCCCCCAAAAAAAAAGACTGCAACTCCATCCAGCCTGACATGCCGCTCCTCTTTGTGCTGAAGCGGAGGTGGCTGAACTGCTGCTTCAATGCTGCATTGAGCCTTAAAGTGTCTGCATGCATGTACACTCACGGCCTGCCACTCCTACCCCCCTCTGATGCAACCTTCTTGGAGGGCGGGCAGGAGCAGCAGGCCAGAACTCTGTGCATATTCACTGGCGTTTTAAAGCCCACCACCGTGCTGAAGTAGCAGTTCATCTGCTGCTTCCAAAGAGGTTGGAGTAGTGATGCCTCCCAGCAGAGTCTGCCACCCTGGGCAGCCACCTAGTTCCCCTAGTGGATGGAACAGCCCTGTGTAGACCCTCACAGACTATCCATAGCTGTGAAAGACTCATAAAAGGGGCCAAGGAGAAGAGTTTTGTTATACAGAGGAGGAGGATGTTTGTTGTGAGGCCCTGTGCACTTTTCCTAGAAAAAAGACAAGTACCAGTACCAGCGATGCCACATTACCCAGTTCCAGGAGTGAGATTTTAAGCCAGTCCTGGATTTCTGACAATCTCATCCTAATGCATTATGGGACCTGCAACACTGATTCCAATGGGTGAAATCAGGGATTACAAATACCTACTGCATTGAATGCAAACTTAAACCCAGAATTGGCCAAAAAATCTCACTCCTGGAAATGGATAATTTGGCAGTTCTGCAATAACCATTCCCTATTTACCTGTCCCATACCACACAGGATTTTTAACTACTACTACTATTGATCATTTATTATAGCACTACAAGGCGTATGCAGCGCTGCACAGAAACATGTAAAAAGATGGTCCCTGCTCATCAGAGCTTACAATCTAATTAAGACAGACAATACAATAGCTGAAAACAAGGATACAGCTAGGGAAAGGTAAAGACACATATGAAAATAAGGGACCAGGATCCAAAAGCAGTCTCAAAAAGGCGAGCTTTTAGCATAGATTTGAAAATGGGAAGAGATGAAGTCTGACATACAGACACAGGTAGTTTGTTCCAGGTGTAAGGAGCAGCAAGGTGAAAGGAACAAAGTCTAGAGTTGGCAGTGGAAGAAAAGGACATAGACTGAAGCAATCCACCACAAGAGCGGGGTTCACGAGGAGAGAGGAAAGGTAGTGAAGAGTAGTAAACCTCTATCATATCCCCTTTCAGTTGTCTACAAGCTAAGAAGTCATAATCTGCAAATCGTTCCTGGTAAGGGGACAGTCATTCACTGTTGCTGTTGTTGTTAAGTGCTGTAGAGACAATATCGACTCATAGTGACCCTCTGGATAGTGGTCCTAAATTGTATTCTGTCTTCAGTCGGGCAGTCCATTGTTGATAGAGTGGCACCCATAGCTGCAATTATTGTATTGATGCATCTAATTGCTAGTATTCCTCTTTTGCGTTGACCTTCATCCTTGCCAAACATGATGTCTTTCTCTAATGATCTCTCTCTTCACATTATATGTCCAAAGTATGAAGGTCGAAGTCTTGTCATTTGAGCTTCTAAAGAAAGCTTAGGTTTGATCTCCTCTAGTACTGACTGGTTTGTTCTTCAGTAGTCCATGGTATATGTAGTATTCGCTAGCACCATAATTCAAAGGCATTGATATTCTTCCTGTCTGTCTTTTTCACTGTCCAACTTTCGCATCCATATGAAAACACCATGACTTGAACAAGTCGAATCTTTGTATGGAGAGAGATATCTCTGCCCTTGAGAATCTTGTCTAGGTCCTTCATAGTGATTCTGCCAAGAACAATGTGTCATTGGATTTCTTGACTGCTTGTCATTTCTTTATTGATTGTTGATCCAAGTGGGTTAAATTTGTCTACTATTTCAATTTCTTCCCCATCAACGATGAACTTATTGATTTTGCCAGTTGTCAGGATTTTTGTCTTCTTTACATTAAGGTGCAGGCCCGTTTTAAGACAATGTTCCTTGATCTTGAGGAGAAAATGTTTCAGATCATCTTCACTTTCATTCAGCCTGTAATGTGGTATCATTAGCATAGCAAAGATTGTTGAGTCTTCCACCAACCTTCACACCTCTGTTGTCTCATGAAGTCCTGCTTCTATGATGATTTGTTCTGCATGTGAATTAAACAGGTAGGGGGAAAGTATGCAGCCTTGTCATACACCTTTGCTTATTTCAAACGACTGTTTCTCCTAGTTCCGTTCGAACTGTTGCTTTTTGATCAATGTAAAGGTTGTGCAAGAGAACGGTCAGGTGTTGTGGTATACCCATGCTTCTTAATGTGGCCCAGAGTTTCTCATGGTTTGCACAGTCAGAAGCCTTGGATTGCCATGTTATTAATGGCCTCAGTTCCCAGTTTACAATTAAACTGGCATTTCAGTAAAGCAGGGATAGCTGAAGATTTTACCTTGTGGTCCCACAACAGCTCCAAGTTCATTGTTGACTTTTTTCTTTATTTCTAGAAAGAGTTAAGCCTGCCACGCCACAGGAGCACGTGAGTAAAACATCGAAACATTATAAACGCTATAACTGGTGTCTAATTCACCTGCCACAGGCTCACTTAATCTGTTCTTTATTGGAAACCCGTTGGGACTGATCTGTTGTCCTATTCCTTCTACTAGAACAAGAGGATAAAGCAGTGTCTTTTTAGTGTTATCAGTACTGGGGGTGCTCCTTTTGATAAATTGTGGGATACCCATATTTGAAAGTAAGAAGAACCCTAAGATGTCACTGTTAAGGCTAGATGCATTAAAGCTGTTTGGCTTTTTTTTTTTTTCATTTTGTGTGTATGGGAAAAATGTTTCTTACATCTTGCCCTTAGTCATAAAGGAGGTTACTAGTTCTCTTTAATGCCATCATGCAGTGTGTGTGGGCGGTACAGGGTATCCTGGATCTATCTCTTGCCTCTCTGTCTTCCTCCTACCCCTTAATTCGCACACCCACACCCACTTCGCTGCCGAGCTTGGCATGGACAGGCAGTGATGAGCAACTGGGAGCCCATCTGGCACCATGGCAGTCAGCCCTACCTCCCAAACAAATCAAAAACTAGCATAAGAATTTGGAAGGCTAGTTTATTTCCAGATAATCACAGTCCATGTTCCATGGCAGACATGAACTCCTCATTTAGGTCTTGACTCGATATGACATAGGAACATCAGTTCAGTGCTGAGGAGCATAATCTGAGTTTTCAGCTGTCCTCAGGGTTGCAACATGGCTGACGCCAAGCAAACAGTCCAGTCTATTTCACTCCATAGCATTTATGAAAGGTGGGAGGCGAGGGGATGCATAACTCCAGTGCTGCAGGGCCAAAGATGGGTCTGAGTTTCAGGTTAATCCAAATTACAAAAACTAACTAGTTGTACAAAGAACAGTTTGCAGCCCTTGAAGCCAGGAGTTATGCATCCAGCCCCAGCCCAGTTGTTTAAGTTCCTGTTTTTCATAAAGAACTGTGGAAGCCATGTTAGTCATCAACAAATCAGATGTAGGAGTCCCTGGGGGGGAGGGGCTAAAGCACAACTGCAGAGCTGCCAAGTTACCCAGTTCCAGGAGTGAGATTTTTTTTGATTTTTTTTTGCCAGTTCTGGTTTTAAATTTCCATTGCAATGCAGTATGGTATTTGTGGTCCCTGATTTTTACCCATTGGAATCAGTGCTGCAGAGCACATAATATATCATGATAAGAATCCAGCACCGGCTTAAAATCTCACTCCTGGAGCTGGATAATTTGGCAACTCTGCAACTGCCCTTGATGACCTGGAGCTTGATACCCAACAATGAATTATAAAGAAAAAGAAAGTCATGTCTAGAACCAGAACCTAATGCTTGATTTTTCTTCACAAGAACATAAATGCCATACTGGGTCTGACCAAGGTCCATCAAGCCCAGTATCCTGTTTCCTACAGTGGCCAATCCAGGTCACAAATACATGTTCCCTGTAAAATAGTTATCTCCAAGTTATAATGCTCTGTTCAATGTAATTTCAGTTTGTTCAATGTAAACTGCCTTGATATCATGAAAGGCAGTATATAAGAAATGTTAAATAAATAAATGTATGTCAGGTTCCCAAAAGGTAGACACAGATTCCATGATCCTTGTCCCGGGGCAAGCAGTGGATTTCCCGAGTCCTCTTTAATAATGGCTTATGGACTTTTCCTCCAGGAACTTGTCCAAACCTTTTTTAAACCCAGCTACACTAGCAGTTTTTACTTCTTTCTCCAGTAACGAATTCCAGAGTTTGATTACGCATTGAGTGAAAAAATATTTTCTTCTATTAGTCTTAAATGGGTTATATCATAGCTTCATTGCGTGTCCCCTAGTCTTTCTACTTTATGAAGCAGTAAACAACCGATCTATATTTACGCATTCCGCTCCATTCAATATTTTATAAACCTCAATCATATCTCCCCTTAGCCCTCTTTTTGCCAAGTTAATGAGCCCTAACCTCTTAAGCCTTTCCTCATAGAAGTAACCTTCCATCCCCTTTACCATTTGGGTGGTTCTTCTCTGTACCTTTTCTACTTCTGCTATATCCCTTTTAAGATATGGCGACCAGATTTGAACATAGTATTCACGGTGCGTTCGCACCATGGAACGAGACAGAGGCATTAGAATATCCTTTGTTTTATTCTCCATTCCTTTCTTTATGATTCCTAGCATTCTGTTTGCTTCTTGGCCGTCGCTGCACACTGGACCGAGGGTTTCAACATATTATCCTTGATGATGCCTAAATCTTTTTCCTGGTTGGTGGTTCCTAATGTGGAACATTGCATCCTGTAACCATAGTTTGAGCTGTTCTTCCCTAATTGCGTAATTTTATACTTGCCCACATTAAATTTAATCTGCCATTTGCAGAGTTCCCAAGTTACCCAGTTCCAGATTTTTTTTTTCCAGTCCCTGGTTTTAAATTTGCTTGACAATGCAGTATGGTATTTGCAGTCCTTGATTTTACCTACTGGAATCAGTGCTTCAGGTTCCATAATGCAACTGAATGAGATTGACAGAAATCCAGGACTGGCTTAAAATCTCACTCTGGAACTGGGTAACTTGGCAACACTGCATTTGGATGCCCAGTCTTCCAATTTATCAAGGTCCCCTTGCAATTTTTCATAATCATCTTCTGTTTTAACAACTTTGAATAATTGTGTGTCATCTGCAAATTTGATCACCTTGCATCTATCATGGGACTGATGGCTAGCTCCATATTTTTGGGATCCATTCCTGCTTTTACACCCTGGCATAGGTGGAAATGGACTTCAGACCTACATGTGCTTAGACATAAAACTAGAACTGGATCAACCTGCAAGCAGTGAAATGGAGACACTGCTGCATTTAAAGGAGTGGAAGTGGTTGTTGTTGTTTTTTTTTTTAATTTCCTCAGAAGCCCATCTCACACTTGAATGCTTTCCTTGTCTTTAATGATAGCATCCTCTTCTAAATCTCAGAATTTCTAAGAATCCCATAGGGTTGTCCCTTCTCCTATAATCCTCTGCAGGTCAACTGAACAGGCTGATCCAGTCCTGGATTTACCCCATTGCATGCATGGATTTGAAGTTCTGATTTTCTTAAAAGCATCAATGAGAAAAATTGCAACACTAAAACCCAGCATGGATTGGATTTGCCTGTGTGGTTGACCTGAGTGTGAGGTGGTGGCAGACCTAAAATCACAGTTGCTCAGCTTCTTTGTTCACTGGACTCTACATTTTCCTTAGCTCTGAATCAGCAGCTGGGAGGTGGTGGAGGGGGCGGATGTCTGGGGAAGGCTTTGTGCAGGCAGATAGCAGAGAAACCTCCTCAGTGTGAAGGCTTCACCAAGCTATTTTAAGCAGATGCTCCAACAAGACTGAGTCAGCACACCCGGCAGATAGCTGCCAGTGTTTTCACAACGCTGCGCTGCGGGTTCGTGTTACTCTTGAGAATTGAGGAGTGTGTGTGTGTGTGTGTGTGTGTGTACATAGACAGCTGAATGAGATGGGCCACTGGGACCATGGCCCAACCAACCTTTTGCCCCACACATCAGCACCTAGAGAACTTAGGGGCAGGGCTGGCCCATCCACCAGACAAGCTAGGCGGCCACCTAGGGTGGCCGACCTGAGTGGGCAGCTTTGTGATGCCACTGTTGACCTGCCACTTCTGATCTCCCTCCAAGGCAATTTACTGTTGGAAGCAGTAAACAGTAAACTGTCGCAGGGAACAAAGCGGCAGCTTTTAAAATACTGCCACTGCTGCCCTGCTGCCTGCTTCCCCTTCCCCTTAAGATGGAATCAGTGGCAGTGGGGGTGGTTTGGCATGGGAAGGGGGGTCTGTTTAGGGGAAGGTGTGGAGGTTAGTTTGCTTGCCTCTTCTGCATTCAAAAAAGGTATTCTCAGAGCTGCCAGGTTACCGGGTTCCAGGAGGGAGGCTTTTAGGCCAGATGTGATTTGCAATTTATACAGAAATGCCAAATTACCCAGTTCCAGGAGTGAGATTTTAAGCCAGTCCTGGATTTCTGAAAGTCTCATCCTGATGCATTATGGGACCTGCAGAATTGATTCCAATGGTAAAATCAGGGACCACAAATATCATACTACATTGCAATGCAAATTTAAAACCAGAACTGGCAAAAAATCTCGCTCATGAAGCTGGATAACTTGACAACTCTGCTTACATCCCGAAACAGTGTGGTATTTACAACCCCTGATCACTGTTCCCTCTAAGCTGTGCGCGTGTGCGCGCGCACACACCTCGCCGACTGAGTGCACATACTTTACAACAGAGCACACAAAAATTACGGTTCTGATTCTGATAGAAAACAACACAGACGTTCTTAAAATTGAAAAGTTGTTGTGTATTTATGGTTTTCACAAGTTCTACAATATTTTCTAGTGCAATCAATGTGGTGTACATACTGTATTCTGACGTGTAGTCAAATTTTAAAGTATAAACTCCGAGTGTCGTTATGTGGCGCACAAAAATTTAACCTTCCTTCAAAAACTGCACAGCTGATATTTTATGCGCACACAGCCTACAGAAAATTAGAGGGAACATTGCCCCTGATGCTTCCCTTTGAAATCAGTGCTGTGGGTCCCATAGTGCACCAGGATTGGGCTATCAGAAATTCAGGATTGGCTTAAATTCTCCTTCCTGGAACCGGGGAGTTTCAAAGCTCTATATTCTGTTATCCCTGTGTGCATAGATATTGCCACCTGAGTCCATGTCATAAGGGACAGTTCTCAAACCAGTCCTTGGGATACACCTAGCCAGTCAGGTTTTAGCGATAGCCACATTGAATATGCATGAGAGATTTGCACAGAATGGGGGCAAGACATGGAGATCTCTCTCATGCATATTCACTGTGGTTATCCTGAAACTTGACTTGCTAAGTGTGGATTAAGAACCCCTGCTCTATATGTACAGAGCTGAAACAGATACTGGCAGGATTTCTGCTGCCTTTGGCAGAAGTTCTGACCATGCCATCTCCGCCCCTCCCCCCTGCTGAGTCGCTGCCGATTTCGTCGGTGGGGTGGAGGGGGGATGGCACGGCGGCAGCAGCAGCCTGCGACAGGCCATGTACTTTGGCACATATGGCCCACTGCTTCTGACCTCCCCCCCCCCCACCGGCACAACTTCCTGTTGGAGGGGAGTCAGAAGGGGCAGGCCGTATGTGCTGAAGCACATGGCCTGCTGCAGGCCCATACCACCAACAGATGTCTGCTGCCCTAGGTGGGCAGGCCGGCCCTGGATACTGGGATTGAGTCCTCTCCCTATTCAAGCTCTGTGCCTATCCCCTGTATATGCTAAGTGAACCGCTTCTCCTCTCTCATTCTACTAGAATCTCTTCTTTGTTATGCATGTTTGTCTTCTTGACTACTTTCTAAGCTCTATTGAGATATGACTGTATAGCACTGCATATACCTGGCAGCATTTTGGAAATGATAAGTAGTAATAGTACCAGTCTGCTGTATCTTTCTGTCCTTTTGCACCTTTTTGAGAGAACTCAGAACTATGAATCCCTAAATGTGTGTGTGGTGGTGGGGTTGGGGAGTGTAAGACCAGGACTGGATATTCCTGACCCTTATGGTATGGATTTATCTGGTCACCTGAGAATAACACGGGCATGCTGATTAAACCAGCCCTTATCCAGTTTATATATTTATGCACTTAAATCTATTACGCACCTATCCAACAATGATCACGGCTGCTTACAATGTACTAAAATTACTGACCTATAAAAATTAAGCTATGCTGTGCAGATACCTCAGAAATATCAATTTATGGAAATGATGAAAAATAGCCCCCAGCTTTTCTTTGTGACCTCTCCAAGCCTAGATTTTCCTCTCCCTGCCCCAGGTGGATCCTTGGTTTAGGAGAATGCCAGAGATTCCAAAAAAGGTTAAAGTCCTTTCCCTTAGAGAGTCTGGTTCCTAAGTACTGGTGCCTCACCATCCAAGAGATTTCACTAACCTACAACACTTAGGAAAGTCAGAGAACTACCGGGGGAAGGGAGGATTCATGCCCGGCCATACGCACACGTATTATGCTTTCCATATAACATGGAATAAACATGATGACCTGCCAATCCCACATATATACTGGGAGACCAGCTGTAAACCCAGGACTGGGCCAGACGCCTCCCTGCAAGAACTGGGTTGTTTGGCAGGTCTGGGGAGGGGCTACAGCAGATGGAGAAAACAGATCTTTGCCCCTCCCAGTGCAGGCACGGCAGCGTGGCACAGTCATTTGGCCAAGAGAACACTCCCTTGTACACACAGCCCTGTGTAAATTTGCGTTTGCAAACACACACACACAGACACGTGTATTTGCTCTCTGCGAGCGTAGGCGTCTCTCTCTCTCTGGCCACCTGTACTTTGTACGCCGTCTCGGCTATGGATGAGAACATGGGCAGGGAACAGGCGGGCAAGAGAGCGCCGAGGAGGCGGAATGCAGCCGTCAGCTTCCCCCCCGCACACCACTGACACGCTCACACGCACACACACAGCCATGAAATCCAGAAGAGACAAGCTGAAAATCCCCTCGCTGACGTTAGAGTGAGTATGTCGCTTCTCTCCTCTTCCCCGGGCGAGCGTGCAGGTGCTTTGAAGTGAGCGCGACTCGGCGACCTGCTTTCTCCTGCGGGCTTTGATTAGCGATGGGCGGGGGAAGGATAGTGCTGCTAGAGCGAGTGCAGCATTATATTTTGTATGGCGGGGGGGATTGATGAGATACCGGTTGTAGGGAGAGCCTCCGGGTACGCAGGTTGAACCAGGCCATGACGAAGGGGTCAACAAGAGGAGCAGCTGCCTTAGGGTGGAAAAATGACCGAAATGAGGGGGAGGGGGTCAGCAGCAGCAGCAGGTGCAATGCCAGAATTAGTTCAGTACTTTCCCCTACGGTGTGATATCTGGAGTGGGGATGGGGGAGGTCCGCGATCCTTTATTTTCATCCTTGATTATTTTCCGCCTCCCGCCACCCCTCACACCCAGGATTTTTCCCGAGGGATGACACAGCTGGGGGCTCCATCGCTGCAGCACAAACAGATCACTATGGGATCTGCTAACCGCTGTTTCTAGTTGCTAAGAAACCTCATTTGATAGCCTGTAATTATGGGGAGGGGGTGGTTAATGCACATTTTTATATGCCTTTTGTTTTAGTTTTGTATTACTTTCACAAGGCATTGTTAATCCAATTCTGTCTGCGGTGATAATCCTTTACTCGTTATTTCTTTGTTGTGGGTCTTGCATGCCACACCTCCTTATGTCTGCGGTTCCTGTAGATACCTTTCTAGCCCCCTTTATCAAGAGGTTTTGGTTCTCCATAAGCAAAAAACGGAGGGAAGGAGGAAGGAATTTCCTTTTATTTTTTTAGTGACATGTTTACTAAAGTGCGATAACTGTTACTGCGCGCTAAGTCTTGCAACAAATGGTTAACGCCTGCTGAAACGGACGGGGACAGGGGAATTTGGGGCAGAGAGTAGGCGCTGACTGCACACAGAGGTTAGAGGGGTGTTGTTAGCTCGTGCATCTTTGTGCAGTTAAGTGCGGATACATTTACCACTACCATCGTGCCTAGCGAAAAGGGCCCCTGCGATATTGGCACCTGCCTGTTTAACGCAGCAGGGTCAGCTAACTGCTGGAGATATACTGGGAATCCCCCCTTAAGTGAGCACGGGTCTAACCCTGAGATAATCTTCATTCCCTAGGCTAAGGCACTTTAGTAAACATGCCCCTTAGTAAATTTGTAAATGCATTCACTTTACACGTAAATACAAACATGCAGTTTGTAAATAACAACCTTTAGGTTAAGGAAGGTGGATATTCAAAAGCACAAAAAAAATACAATTTCTAGTCTACATCATGGAGAGAAGATAAAAAAGAAAAAAAGAAAACAGATTAAATCAGAAGAGACTGAGAGCAAATACTACCTACGCACACCCCTCCAAGCCCTAACCACAATACTATAAATCCCTAACAAAAGCAAATAATTCTCATAATTTACATATTTTTACCCCTAAAGAAATCTTCTATCTGACACACAGTCAAGGTAGTCAAGCAAATATACCTATCTCCTTAGCATGACACCAGACAGTTGCAGGGGAATTTAAAAAATAAATGTGTATGTGTGTGTTGAGGGGGGGGGGGATTACCTTTTATTTCAAACCAAACTCCAGTGGTTTGTTGATTCCAACACTATTAGGTCAATCCAAATAGCATCTCAACCAAAAGGAAGGCTTTCCTTGCTATAGGGTTTGTTTTTATTTTGCAATAAGGCTTATTTTGGCTATTCTCTGCCACTGACATCAGCTGGAATATTGTAGAGCGATTCCTGTATGCATGATGAGTGGGTTTTTGTTTTTTTTTAGATAACTGGTTATGTCATCCCGGAAAAGGGCTATTCATGTTACATAATCCGGTGGCAGGTTGACTTGCAGTGAGTAGAAGGCTCTGTGGACACACAAGATCCTTGCCACCAGGCAGTAGGGGTGAGCAAGTGGCTCCAGGTCATAAGGGGACAGGCTGATCCAGTCCTGATTTTACCTTCAATGCTGACCTCTGAGATAAATGGATTACCAACCCCAGAAGTCCATAGGAGCAATTGATGGGATTTAAACCAAAACTAAAACCCAGGATGGGATCAGATGGTCTCTGATGGCCTGGAGTCATTTGGTGATTCTAATCTAATCTAATACCTCTTCTGTGTCACCCATAAGAAGTTGATCAGTCCCCCCATTGAGTTTCTACTGGGGGTTTTCTTTTAGATTTAGGAACATCCATTCCCAGTGCAGTGTGGTATTTGTAGTTTCTGATTCTATGCATTAAAATCAGTATTGCAGGTCTCATAATGCATCAGGATAAGCTTATTAGACATTCAGGACTGACCTTAAATCTCCCTCCTGGAATAGAGTAACTAGGGAGCTCTGGAAATTGGGGGAGTCCTCCATTTACAGTAGGACTATCAGGGGTAGATGGTGGAGGGGCTGTTCAGCTCTAGAACTGAGGATAAGCACTTCAGTTCCTTGCTGGATCAGCTGCGATTTTTGGAAATAGCATCTGTTTCAAAAGGTCTGTTCTGCCTGTTTCTGATTTTGCCAACTGGCTCCAATTTGCCCAACAGGGTTGATCCAGTCCAAGGTTTACCCCATTGCCTGCAGGGATTTGTAGTTCTGATTTCCCAATTGTATTCCTTAAGAAAAGCAAAACTACAAGTCCCTGCAGGCAATGGGGTAAACCCAGGACTGGATCAACCCTGTCGAGCAAATCTGGAGCCAGTTAGCAACCCTATTCTTATTGGACTGTGGGCTGGAAGTTCCTGCAGGGGACACTACAGACGTTCAATGGACAGAATCGTCCACTAATAGCATAAACTTCCCAAATCTTAGATGAGTCCAGCTGTTAGAATGATTTGTCCCTCCTTCCAACTGACGTTGACCTGGAAACAAAGAGATCAACAACTTCCAGAATGCCTTCGATGGAAGCGTAGCCTAATGGTTAGAGCAGTAGGCTAAGAACCAGAGAAGCCCAGTTACTCTGTATGATCCTCTATCGCCTCAGGAACACTTACAGGCCAATGCAGAAAGCTGGTGCTGAAGTCATGCGCTGTTAGCTGTGTATGCGTTTTCATAGCGCGCCGATAGCACAAGACTTTGGCGTCAGTATGCAGCAAAGGGTGCATATGCAAATGAGCTGTGCGCTGAACGTTTGCTTATACATTGAAAGATACACACAGAAAATTTTCACATCAAAGGTAACTTCACCGGCACATACCCCTGAAACAATCTTTCCCTACAAGCACAAGATGTCTAAGTCACCTCAGACCAGGCGTAGAGATATTGGCGCTCCTGCTGGTTATATAATCCTCTACGTGTTTCTCTGCATTGGGCACAGACCTTATTAGCATTCTATTTTAATACTTGCAGCTCATTTACATATTATTTAAATATGCTAAGTGTTGCTGTGTGCGCATACTTTTCTTTTGCTGTTTACGCAAGTGTTAATCCCTTTTCTGCATTTGGAATGGCAGAATTTCGGCGTATAAGTTGCGTTATCTACTCGCAAAGGGTGCGCTAGTCTTTCTGCGTCAGCCCTTTAGACAGTAAATCTTCCAGGTACAGGAAAATACCTACTATACCCAGAGTTGCTAAGTTACCCAGTTTCAGGAGTGAGATTTTAAGCCAGTCCTGGATTTTTGGCAATCTCATTCTGATGCATTATGGGACCTACTGCACTGATTCCAATGGGTAAAATCAAGGAGTACAAATACCATACCAGACTGCAATGAGAACATAAGAAATGCCACACTGGGTCAGACCACGGTTCATCAAGCCCAGTATCCCGTTTCCAACAGTGGCCAATCCAGGTCACAAGTACCTGGTAGGTTACCAAAAAAGGTACACAGATTCCACAATGCTCGCCCCGGGGCAAGCGGTGGATTTCCCGGGTCCTCTTTAAAAATGGTTTATGGACTTTTCCTCTAAGAACTTATCCAAACCATTTTTAAACCCAGCTACATTAACAGCCTTTACTACATCCTCCGGTAACGAATTCCAGAGTTTGATTATTCATTGAGTGAAAAAATATTTTCTCTTATTAATCCTAAATGGGCTACATTGTAGCTTTATTGAATACCCCCTGGTCTTTATCCTTTTTGAAGGTGTAAAGAACTGATCTACATTACCTGTTTCACTCCATTGATTAATTTATAGACCTCTATCATATCTTAGACCTCTATCATATCTCTCCTCAGCTGTCTCTTTTTTCCAAGTTGAAGAGCCCTAATCTTTTAAGCCTCTCCTCATAGGGGTATCTTTCCATCCCCTTTACCATTTTGGTGGCTCTTCTCTGTACCTTTTCTAATTCTGCTATATCCTTTTTAACTATTACTATTACTGTTTATCATTTATATGGTGCTACAAGGCGTATGCAGCGCTGTACAGACACATGTAAAAGACAGTCCCTGCTCATCAGAGCTTACAATCTAGTCAAGACAGACGACATAATAGCTGAGGGAAAGGGTATAGCTAGAGGAATGGTAAGGAAACACTAAGAAAACTAAGCGGTTCAGGATCCAAAAGCAGCCTCAAAGAGGTGAGTTCTCAGCCGGATATGAAAAGGGTCAGAGAGGAAGCCTGACGCACAGACTCAAGTGGTTTGTTGCAGGCATAAGGAGCAGTGAGGTGGAAGGATCGAAGTCTGGAGTTGGCAGTAGAAGAGAAGGGCACAGATAGAAGCGATCTGCCAGAAGAGCGGAGTTCCCGAGGAGAGGTGTAGGGAGAGACAAGAGAGGAAAGGAAGGGAGGAGCAGCAGAATGAGTGCACTATAGATCAGTAGGAGAGGTTTGAACTGAATACGGAAACTAATAGGGAGCAATGAAGCGACTTGAGAAGAGGGGTTATATGACCATATCGAGGCTGGCGGAAGATTAGCCACCCAGCTGAGTTTTGAACAGATTGAAGGGGAGAGAGATGATTCAGAGGGAGACCAGCAAGGAGGAGGTCGTAATAGTCTAGACGGGAGGTGACTAGTGAGTGGATAAGTGTCTTAGTAGTGTGGGTAGAAAGGAAGCGACAAATTTTGCCAATGATGTAGAAAAAGAAGTGACAGGTTTTAGCTGTCTGTTGGATGTGTGCAGAGAAAGAGAAAGTAGAGTTCAAGATGACCCCAAGGTTGCGAGATGAGGAAACAGGGAGGAGTGTAATGTTAGCCACAGAAATAGAAAGGGAAGGAAGAGGGGAGGTGGGTTTAGGGAGAAAGATAAGGAGCTCAGTTTTGGCCATGTTCAATTTCAGACAGCGGGTGAGACATCCAGGCAGCAATGTCAGATAAGCAGGCAGAGATCCGGGCCTGGGTTCCTGGAGAGATTTCAGGCACAGAAAGTTAGATCTGAGAGTCATCAGCATAAAGATGGTACTGAAAACCATGGGAGGAAATAAGTGCACCAAGGGATTGAGTGTAGAGAGAGAAAAGGAGAGGTCCCAAGACAGTGCCCTGAGGTGCACCAACTGAAGGGGGAGGGGGCGCGGCAGTAGAGGAGGAACTACCAGAACCGACCCTAAAAGTGCGATGGGCGAGAGAACAAGAAAACCAGGACAGAACAGAGGCCCGAAATCCAAACGAGGACAGGGTATCGAGGAGAAGGTATGGCAACCAGAATTGCACACAGTGTCAAGATGCGGTCACACCATGGAATGATACAGAGGCATTATAATATGCTTTGTTTTATTCTCCATTCCTTTCCTTATGATACCCAGCATTCTATTTGCTTTTATGGCCACCGCTGCGCACTAGGCAGAGGGTTTCAACGTATTATCCACAATAATGCCTAAATCCTTTTCCTGGGTGGTGGTTTCTAAGGTGGCACCTTGCATTGTGTAACCATAGTCTGGTTTGTTCTTTCCCAGGTGCATAACTTTGCACTTGTCCTCATTAAATTTCATCTGCCATTTGGGCATCCAGTCTTCCAGTTTATCAAGGTCCTCTTGCAATGTTTCACAATCCTCTTGTGTTTCAATAATTGAAAAATTTTGTGTCATCTGCAGATTTGATCACCTCACTCGTTATTCCCATTTCCAGGTCATTTATGAATATGTTAAAAAGCAGCAGACCGAGCACAGATCCCTGGGGTACTCCACTATTCACTTTTTTCCATTGGGAAAATTGACCATTTAGCCCTACTCTCTGCTTTCTTTTAAGCAGTTCCTGATCCATAATAGTACACTGCCTCCTATCCCATGACTTTTTAATTTGGTCAAGAGTCTCTCATGAGGGACCCTGTCAAAGGCTTTCTGAAAATCCAGATACACTATATCGACCGGCTCACCTTTGTCTACCTGTTTATTCACACTTTCAAAAAATATAACAGATGAGTAAGACAGGACTTTCCTTGGCTAAATCCATGTTGGCTTTCTCCCTTTAAACTATGACTATCTACATGTTCAGTCATGTTTTTCTTTATACTGGGAAATACCTCCTGTACCTGACTGTAACTCGTCTTGAACTACTGGATGGCGTGTGCAAAAAAATCTCACTTCTAGTACTGGGTAACTTGGCAACTCTGTACCTTCATGTAACTCATACTGAGCTACTCTTGAAAAAAGGTGCGAGCTAAATCCAAAATCCCTTCCGTTTCTTTTGAGATGTACAAACAAGATCTAGGACTCAGACGAGAGGGTTAATGTCCCAGCATTGGGTGAGCTTTAAGCGTCCATTGGTGCAGTCTCACCATGCATTTCTGCTTTCTTCCTGTGGAGGATGGCGCAAGGGAAGAGGGTCTCCCCATAACCCCCCCCCCCCCCCATGGTGCAATAGCAAAACAGCTGCCATGTTAAAAGTGGCAGGTTTGTTTTCTTATTACAACAAAAGCAAGTTTGCCGACAAGGTATAGGTATGGGGGCCAAAAAGCAGTTGTAATTCCTCCAAGGATGGCGTCGCCGTCAAGTCCATTAATGCAATGGGGATGCAAAGCAGGATTGGCTCTGGTTGACCTTCATGACCTGAAGGTTTGTTTGTGTCATAGTGGCTCATGATCCTCCTTGGAACTGAAAGACAATATACAAAGGATTGCAGGGGCACATGTGGCTAGCTAGACTGTCAGGTAGAAAGAGCTATAAGCCCTTGAACAGATGGCATTGGATCAGGGTTTTTCCACTCCTTCTAAGGGGCCAAAGGTGACTATGGATTTCTAAGGTAATGATTAACATGCCCGGAAGGCTTTGTGCTTACCACTGCTCTCACATCCCTGGTTGGATACAGTTTTCTTATGGCAGAATAAAGCGAAATGTATTATTTTTATTTAGCTTACACCTTCCCAGTAGTAGTTTAAGATGAGTCACAGTCAGGTACTGTGGGTATTTTCCTATCCCGGGGGGGGGGGGGGCAGGGGGAGACTTACAATCTGTTTATACCTGAGGCAATGGAGGGTTAAGTGATTTGCCCAAGGCCACAAGGACTGTCAGTAGAATTAGAACTCTAGTCTCTTTGGTCATCAGGCTGCTGCTCTAACCACTAGGGGAAGGCTAGATGATCATGATAAAGTAGATAGGAGCCTCAAACTAGCCCAGTAGGGAATTACTCCTTCAGCAGGATTGCAGTGTACCTGGAATGGAGTCACAAGGTTGTAAAGCCAGTTGGAGAACAGTTGTCTGCACTGGATAGGGATAAAACCACTAGGTGACCCCTGCGTGCTTCAGGAACTCTCACTGTGTCTGTGGAAAGAAGATGTGGCCAGATAAGGGCAGGGTGGCCAACTCAGTCCTGCTTTTTACCCCATTGCATGCAGGGACTTACAGTAAATATTTCCAAGTTGCATTCTTTAACATTCCCACCTGTTCATCCAAACCACTCTTGCCAGACTTCCCTCCCCTCAGTGCCAAGCCTGCCCCCACTAGCCCTCTTTATCTCCCTTACCCTTCCTGTCTCCCCAGCTTCTTTCCCTCCCAACCAGTCCTCCTCATTAGTCTCCCTACCATAAGCCAGTTCCCTCCAGTCTCTCTCGTCTCCCCAGTTGCAGCAGTCTCTTTTTTTATTTTTCTTTTTTTTTGGGTCCTGCGGACCCCAGGTTGGGAACCACTGCTGTAAGACATGCAAGCCCCTGCAAGCAAGGGGTAAAATTGTGACTGGATCTGCCAGGCAAATCTGCAGCTAGCTGGCAACTCTGTTAATAACTAATTAGTATTAATTATGTTGGCTCCTATACTGTGTCAGAGATTATCTGCCTGACTCATCCAAGGATTGCCCCAAGATCAGTTGCTATTATGAATTAGGTCTCCCTTCCCCCTCCATAGCACAAGAAGTCCCAAGCAGCCGAGCATCCTCAGTCCCAGGCTGGAGAGTGATAGATGCATAAGAGAGAGGAAGCACATCGGGGTGCGATGTCTCATCCTCTCAGGTGACATCCCCGGTATTTACATGTGAAAGCTAGTGACTCATCAGTCTTCATTAAACTCACCTATCCCAGGTTTGAGGACAAACAATAGATCTGTCCCAGGAGGGCCAGTGGAAAGCTATTGGACATCCTAGATGAGCCTTCAGAATTATTCCCCCCCCCCTTAGATTCGACTCCGACTCGACGGCACTTAACAACAACAACTTAGATTCTGATAATCACACGCAAGTCATGATCCTCTTATCACTAACCCTCCCACAACAAAAGTACATAATTAGATATCATACTTTTCAATATAAAAAGTTGCTTTGTATATATGTGGGTGTTGGTTGTCCCTGCAGTTAAAGGATGCATTGGAAGCTCTTCGAGTTTGTGGGACTGCAGGGTTTATCCCAGGGGTGCCAAGTTACCCAGTTCCAGGAAAGAGATCTTTAGGCTAGTTCTGATTCTAAACTTACATCCCAAAGCAGTGTGGTAGTTCCAGTCCTTGATTCTTCCCATTGAATTCAGTGTTGCAGGTCCCATAATGCACCCTGAGGGGGTTTTCAGAAATACAGGGCTGGCCTAAAAAATTTCTGGAGCTGGGTAACTTGGCAGCTCTATTATCCTTGTGGGTGCAAATAGCATGATTTCAGTCATTCTCATGCTTGAAACGTTCTGCTCCCTGGATATTTTATTAGCTGCCAAAGGATTTATTTTTCTCTTTTAGGCGCATCTTGCATAAGCCCGCTGGGGAAGCTCCAGCTAGCTATGCACGGTTGTGTTGGAGCTGTCTATCTGTCTGTCTGTACCCATTCTGTGTTTGCACAAGTGTAAACAAACAGGTGCGGATAGCATCACTTATCCCTCCCTCCCTTGGCAAAGCAGCAAATTGCAGAGCTTGGCTGCAGCAGGAACATGTTTGCACGAAAAGCAGGGCTGTGGCAGAGCACTGGCAGGAGTCCCTGGGTCCTGCTGGGGCACCAAATCAACAATGGGAGTCCCTGGATCCCACCAACATGAAGACCAGGGCTGGGGCTGGCTGCCTGAAAATAGGGAAGGGGCGAGTACAGAGTTGCCAAGTTACCCAGTTCCAGGAGTGAGAGTTTTTGCCAGTTCTGATTTTAAATGTGCGTTGCAATGCAGTATGGTATTCGTAGTCCCTGATTTTACCCATTGGAATCATGATGCTGCAGGTCCCATAATGCATCAGAATGAGATTGTCAGCAATCCAGGACTGGCTTGAAATCTCACTCGTGGAAATGGATAACTTGGCAACTCTGCTAGTAAGGGGGTGCAGCAAGAATATAAGGGAAGGCAAGGAAAGCATAAGGGAAATGGAGGAGAGAGGGAGAAGAGGTGCAGAGCATTGGGGAGGGGTTAGAGGAGGGACTGAAACTTGAGAGAGTGAAAAGCTGGGTTGGGAGAGGGAAGGAGAATGCAAGAGAGAGGGTATTGAAGGATAGGCATGTGAAATTCCCATCATACGCACACACCCCGCAACACCCCAAATGGAATGCACACATGAATGCCCCAACAGACACCATGACACACACACACACCCATCACACATACACATTCACACTCTGACACCTCCATGTCACAGATAGACATGCATGCATCCTGACACCCCCATCACACACACACACACTCACCTTCTGACACCCCCACAACACACACACAAATGCACACATCCCACATGACAGACAGCATGCATCCCTATCACACACACATACACTTCCCAACACTCCCCATCACACATACACACTCATTTGCTCTCTGACACCCCCATGACGCAGACACACATGAGTTCCCCCCGACACCCCTATGATACATACACACAGATGCACCCCTAACACACCTCATGATACACATTCACACACCTCTACACATCTGCAACCCCTCCTGACACCTTCCATACACACATGCGCACTCTGACACCCCCATGACAGAGAGACACGTGTGCATCCTGGTCAGCCCCATGACACATAAAATATACAGATACACATGCATGTACAATCTCTCCCCCGCCCCCCAATACTCCCATAACACATACACACACATTCATCCCTAATATCCCCCATGATACACATGCACACTCGGTCATATGAGGTGTGACAAAAAAGAAACGAGACTGTCCCATAAATGTTTTATTACAAAATCTACAGAGAAATTACGCATTGTCCCCTTCAAAGTAACACCCCCCCCCCCCGAGTTAATGCACTTCTGCATTTGCTTCTGCCATGTACGGAAGCACTTGGTAAAGTCCTCCTCCTTGAGGTCCCTCAGCTCCCTCGTCACAGTGGCTTTGATCTCTTCTACAGAGGCAAAATGAGTTCCTTTCAGCACAGTCTTCAGCCTGGGGAACAGTCAGAAGTTGCACAGTGCGAGATCTGGGGATTAAGGAGGGTGGTCGAGAGCTGTGATCTGTCTATTGGCCAAGAACTGCCTCACACTGAGTGCGGTATGTGCGGTCGCATTGTCATGGTGGAGCAACCACAACTTGTCTCTCCACAGATCCCGCCTGCTGCGCCAAACTTGTTCATGGAGGCAATTGACGACCTGCTGGTAGAAGTGCTGGTTGACTGTCTGACCTTCAGGCACAAACTCATGATGGACCACTTCCTTCTGGTCAAAGAATGCGATCAGCATGACCTTGATCCTTGATTTGGACATGTGCGCCTTCTTGGGTCTGGGTGACAGTCGAGTCTTCCACTGCAGGCTCTGTCTCTTGCTTTCAGGGTCGTACTGGAAGACCCAAGTCTCGTCTCCTGTGATGACTCAGCCAACGAACCCTCGATCTTCTCCGATCTTCTTTAGCAAGTCTCGACAAACATTGACCTGGTGCTCCTTCTGGTCATCCAATAAAAGCTTGCGCACCATCTTGGCACACACCTTCCGCATCCCCAGCTCCTGCACCAAGATGGTCGGCATTGACTCCCTGTTCAGGCTGAGCTCCTCAGCTATCATCCACACCGTCAATCTGCGATCACTCTGCACCAGCTGGTTCACTCTGTCAGTGTTCTCAGCTGTCTTTGTCATAGAAGGCCGTCCTGACTTGGGGTCATCCTCCACTTCCTCGCAACCAGTCTTGAAATGTTTTTGCAACTCGAAGACTCACGGCCTTGACATTGCATCTTCTCCATAAGCCTTTTGGAGAAGTTGGAGACACTCAGTTGGGCCCTTCTCCAACTTAACCAGAAATTTCAAGTTGATTCTTTGCTCCATATTTCTGCCACCTCCAGTTGCGTGACAAAGCGATGGAGCAGTGTGCTACAACAAAACCTGAAAAAGAAAAACAGAGTGAGAGAGATTAAAAATATTATAACAGAATAGTGGCGAGATGTTTCACAACACAGTGACATAAGCGGTTAGCCAAGTGGCATTGAGTCATGGGTGTGGTTGCCACAGTCTCGTTTCTTTTTTGTCACACCTCATACACATCTGCAACCCCCCAACATCCCCATGACACACACACATGCACCCTCACATACCTGATTCTGCAAATGGGGGAAATGCTCTATTGGGTCACACTGCGAGTGTGTACCTCTCAACTTGTTTACTATCTAATGTTGCCTGATGACATGGGCTTAGGCTGGTGTAACTCTGGAACAGCTGTCCGGGCTAAATTGTTGTCTTTTGAATTATACGGCTTGGTTCATCTTATTTGTATGCATGATTTATTGGCTTCTATGTATTTGGTTTTGTAAGCTGCTATGATCTAAGGCCAGATTAATTGTTTTAAAAATCATTTTAAATAAATAAACAAAGAAGAATATGAGATGGTTCTGGGTCATTGCGGACAGGCTGAACCAGACCAGTTTGCTTTTGTCCTCATGGGCTGCTTGGGCTTATGCTTTCAGTTTCTCTGAGAAAAGCAGGAAGCACAGGTTTCTATATGCTGGATGCAAAAACTGGACCGGCTCAATCCAGCCCTCATGACATGGATCTGCATTCTTTCAGGAAGTGGAGCAGAGGACAGGATGGAGCCCTGTGTTGCCGTTTACTGCAGGTCAACCAAAGAGGCTGATTCCGTTCTGGTTTCTCAAAAAAACCCCAAATAGAACAATAGGGCAATATCAATGGGAACATCAAGCTACAAATCCCTGCATGCTGTGGGGCAAAACCAGCACTGGATTCACCTCTTTGGTTGTCCTGGCTTAAGGTAGCAAACCTTATCATGGGTTGGGCTCACAGCTGGCTCCAATTTTCTCTCTGAGAAGCTAATCTAGTCCTAGTAAAATTTTAGCCCCACTGCATCCATCAGAGTTACCCAGTTCCAGGAGTGAGATTTAAATTTGCCTTGCAGTGCAGTGTGGTATTTGTAGTTCCTTATTTGACCCATTGGAATCAGTGCAGCAGGTCCCATAATGCATTATGATGAGATTGTTATACATCCAGGACTGGCTTAAAAACCTCACTCCTAGAACTGGGTAACTTGGCAACTCTGCATGCATGGAGAGTAGGGTTGTCATCTGGCTCCAGAATCACCCAACAGGATTGATCCGCTTCTGGTTTTATCTCATTGCATGAGGAAACTTGTAGTTCTGATTTCACTGTTGCATAGCATGAGTTTGCCCCCTGCATGCAGTGTGGCAAACTGGGCTGATCCAGTCCTAATCAGGTAAATCTGGAGCCTGATGGAGATGTAGTTTTGATTTTCCTAGGTGGCTGTCTCTGTGGTGAGTGACTGGGGGAAGGGAAACAGTCATCTGGCCAATGCTCCTTAATAGACACATCTCATTCATATTTTCCCAGCTTTAGCCTTCCTTACTCCCTGTACCTGTTCTCACCCTTTGTTGCTTTTCCTGAGCCCGCTACTGGTTTGTAATACCCTCTTCCTCCTCCCCTTCCAGAAGAGGGCTTTGAACTAGTCCCCCTCAAAATCTTAGCACTGGTAACAGAGTTGCCAAGTCACCCAGTTCCAGGAGTGAGAGGTGTTGCCAGTTCTGGTTTGAAATGTCCTTTGCGATGCAGTGTGGTCTTTGTAGTTCCTGGTTTTATACAGTGAAATCAGTGCTGCATCAGAATGAAATTGTCAGAATTCTAGGACTGGAAGCGGGTAACTTGGCACTTCTGTGGTAGGGTGGAGATGCTGCTGGAGAGCACCTGCTGAATTACAGATCCATAAACAGGACTGGATTTCTCTGTAAACATGTAGAGTAAAACCAGGGCTTGCTTAAGCTATCCACAGTAACCAGGAGAGGTGCGGTAAACCTGCATTAGCAGGGTTCCTAAACCTGTCCTGAGGCCCCCACAACCAGTCAGGTTTTTGGGATATGCACAGTAAACATGGGCAGGATAAACCTATATCCACTGGAGACAGGGCCGGTGCAAGAAAATGAGGCACCCTAGGTGAGTCCTCAATCCTCCCGACCCCTTTGCTTTCAATGCCAGCCCTCTCTGGGACCTGCAGTGACAGCGATGACATTTAAACCGCAACGCAGCACTTACCCAAACTTTCCGGTGCTGTGTTGCTGTTCCTGATTGAGCTGACACTTCCGCCCCCTCTGATGCAGAAGCAGCAGGTCATGGAGAGTGGGAACAGCAATGCAGTGCTGGAGTGTTGCAGTTTAAATGGCACTGCTGCTTCTGTAGGTCCCGGAGAGGGGAGGCAGCAGTGGGTCGCCCTGGGAACGTTGGCGCTCTAGATGACCACCTAGTTCACCTGCTGAGTTGCACTGGCCCTGACTGGAGACTCTGTATAAGCAAATTAATCTTACGCATGTTCATTGCGAATATCCTGCAAACCTGACTGACGGTAGGGACCACCAAGAGAGGTTTGGGAAACCCTGTTTAGGGAAAGTCTCTGTGTTTCACTGCTCGGCAATATGGGCCGAGATGGCTGTGTATTTAAGGTGCCTCTCTAAGAGCAAAGTGCTTCATGGAGCATCTCTGACTCATGACCCAAAGGGTACCATAATCTTAGTGTAAGCTTTAGCTGGAGTGGCTGTCAACAGTGCCTAAGCTGGCTGAGGTCCATTGGAATTGACATTGGTGTTGCGCCTCTTGCCTTGCAGTTTATCTCCCAGTAGCCAGAGTCCTACCCTCCTGAGTCCTTGCAGCCCCTGCAGCCCAAGCAGCCCTTTACTAACACTTCATCCATGGAGGTAAGAAGATGTACGATTTTCACTTATCTTGACTATGGCTACGGGGTGGAGGGGGATGACATTTCTGCTGCTTTTCTCAATGGCTGATGGAGAGAGGGGGTGCTTTGTGTGCTGGAGTTTGTACACCTCTACATTTGTGCTTCTGGGGTCACACCATGGCAAGGGCCATTAGGTCAGTCCAGTTTCCAATGTCGAGCTAGTTTGATGAAAAGATCTCAGCTACAGCTTGTTTTATTACCATATATCTAAGTAGAACAGCACGGCAGCACTGTTAGCCATGATAGAATGAGGTTGAATGATTAGTCAGTTGGATTAATTCATGTGCCATTTTGGTTTTGAAATGTGCCTTGAGACCACTTAATTACCTGTGCCTTTGAACTTAGATGTGGGACTGCTTTTTGTTTTATTTTCTCTTCATTTTTTCTGTGGTCATTTTTAGTCCATGTTAAGACATTTTGTTGTGTTTTTGTGTCTTATTGGACTGGAAAAAAATCCAAACCAGTTTCATCATTTCCTTGCTGTTTTAAAACAATGTCATTTCCATCACCAAAGATGGGTTGATTCGTCCAGCTAAAATCAGCCCATTGGCCTCAGGAGTCTTAAGACCGGGGAGCATAAGGTCAGTTTTCAAGGTCCACAAACAAACCAGATTTTTAGGATACCCCTAATGAATATGCCCGAGATAAATTCGCATACAGTTGGAGAAGTATGTATGCAGCTCTTTCTAATTCATATTCATTAGGGATATCCTGGAAACCTGACCTGCTTGTGGTCCCTGAAGAAGATTGGACTTGCATACCCGTCTTAAGAGCATGTGCTTCTGAGACTGCTGGAAAGAATATCACCCACTGAGTGTGACCAATAAGATCTGGACTCTGGATTTGGCATCCACATCTCTTACAGACACTGGAACTGCAGTTTCAGTCCTCAAATTACAACTAAGGACATGATCAGCCTATTGCTGGTAAAAGTAGCTTATCGGTCATCTCCCTGTAGCCTGATGCAGGGGCAGAAGAACATTGTTTTGGTTGGAGGGGCCAAAGAAACCAATCTCCAGTCCTGTCACAAATATTTTAGTTGCTGATGCTGTGTTGGGCAAAATATTGGTGCGGTCATGGGCCCAGTGGTCGACCCTGTTCTGCTGCCTAAAGCCTGATGATGAGACATGAAAGCGTGAGTCAGTCAGAGCTCCCTTCCCCATCCTGTAATTTAATGAGTTCTTCCACTTGTACAGGCCTCAAATGAAATTGGATTTCAGAAGCGGTTTTACATCATCTAGACCAGTGGAAAACAAACTGCCTGATTAGATTTTTGTTGTAAATAGCTCCTTTCATTTCACTTTCATCACGCTGGGAACATTTTTTTCCTCCTGGTGAACTCGGCCCCTGGCTTGCTGCTGGATTCCCGCTGATTTGGGGTGGCAATTTCTTTTTTTGAGCAAGGAGGGCATTCATTTGTATGTCAGAGTGAAAGTAATTTTGCAGTGGAAATATTCTGACTGTAAATTTTAAAAAAACAAACACTTCAGATAAGTTGTGGATTATAACAAATTTTTATATTAGCCATTTTGTTGCTGTAAATAACTGAGCACAGGAGAAAGTGCTTTATAGGGAAGAGGACATACAGCAAAAGATGTTTATGGAACATTAGCAGAGTTTATGATTGTCAGCCAGAACTAGCATGTCGGTGCTAACTCCAGTCACTAGGTGGCAGCCAAGTGTATTCTAGGCAAGAGCATCCAGTGCTGCAGTGGTCCTCAAAGTCTATGTATCTGTGTCAGCAACAGTTGCAGGCCATGACTTTCCCTTGTATCAGCTGTATTTCACAAAACAGTCAAGGCAGCCATCATAAGTAACATTATGACAATAATTGGCCTGCTCCCTCCCTCCTCTGATGTGAGCATGCGTCCGAGGAGGGAGGGATCAGACCTGCATGCAAGGGTGG
The DNA here is from genome assembly GCA_033557465.1 of Ichthyophis bannanicus. Taxonomy (NCBI): domain Eukaryota; kingdom Metazoa; phylum Chordata; class Amphibia; order Gymnophiona; family Ichthyophiidae; genus Ichthyophis; species Ichthyophis bannanicus. The sequence goes on from CM066039.1 coordinate 257,281,081, forward strand.
AGTCGGAAACACCCACATTTTTTTTAATTGGATGTTTGCTCTGCCGCTGCCATTGCCACCGCCAAGGCAACAGGAAAAGCGGTGGTGGCGGGGCAAGGACAGGCAGCATGGGGGGTGCTGAGGCCAGCGTCCCAAATGCGGCTCCATTTCTTTATGCCCTGTGGGGCTGCACCACTCGCATAAGGCTAGGTTTGGTGCTGGATCCTAACATAGACCTTTTGTCGCCATTCCATTCTGTACTCCATTAACAAACATCCACATACATACAATCCTCCGTAAAACATAACTAATAAAAGCATTTTAATTCATAAGAGCCAATCAATACCCAAACATCCAGGATCAGAGTTGCCAGGTTATCCAGTTCCATGAGTGAGATTTTTCAGCCAGTCCTGATTTTCTGACAATCTGATCCTGATGCATTATAGAATCTGCAGCACTGATTTCAATGAGTAAAATCAGGGACTATAAATATCATACTGCATTGCAAGGCAAATTTAAAACTAGAACCGGCAAAAAAAAACATTCTCACTCCTGGAACTGTGTAAGATGGCAACTCTGCAGGATCCAAGGATCTGGTGAGGTAAGAGTCAGGACACATACACTCACTTCTCACTATCCAATTTACTAAAACTCACGATATCACATAACCAATAACCAGGGTCATCTAGTTTCTTGAGAGACAAAACACAAACGTGAAGCTCAACTAGCATCAGCTTGAAACTTGTACTGGTTCAGCCTTTTTTGTGTCCAGCTTTTGCACACGGATTTTTCTTGAGAAACAAGTGATCATTGACCCTGTCAAATATCCTGTGGACAAGGATCACCTTTGGGAATTGGTTGAGCCATCGCAAAGATGCCTTTCACCCTGTTCAGTGACCACTATCATCTGCAGCCGTACGATGCGCCAAGGCTGACAATTCTCACACGAAACTTGGGGCCATATGCACTGGGCACTCGATGAATGTGCTACAAGATGACAGCTAGGAACCAGATCACCAGTGGCCTGCTAATTAAGGACCCTGACACCTGCCAGAGAAAACTACACGCCTCTTGATCTAATCTCTTGGAAGTTCAAGAATTCCATGACATCTCTGCATGGCCACAGGACAGAGATTCCAAGCCAGAGTCGAGGCTGCTGGCCAAGGGCAAATTCCCACTACAAATAATGTCTCTGAAAACTTCACTGCGGTTCTCCGTCAGAGGCATGTGGCCAGAATATGCTTCACTGCCCCAAGAAATGAACTGCGAATGCGCCCCCACCCCTGCCTGAACTAACTGCCTTGGGAAGATCAAGAATTTGACATTCTGCCACCACCTAAAATGTTCACGCTGGAAACACCACCAGAAACATGTCACAAAGAAAAAAATGGAAGAGCTTATAATATGTATACTTATCATTTGTATAGCACTATTAAATGTGCACAGCACCGTACAGAGGGAAAAAGTAGTCTTGTACAATATGTCCTTTCTCCAAAGGCCTTACCATCAAAGCGGGTACGTGGGCAAATCGTTTCACCTCCCACTGCCTTAAGGTCACAAGAAGTGTCAGTTGCAGAAGTGGGATTTGAATCCTGGCTTCCCTGGTTCTAGGGTTGTGCAGGCCAAAAAGAGTTCTGTTTGTGCTTGTTACAAATGAATTGTCCTAATTTTGGGGCATTTATTTTTCACATTTGTTTCACCCATTCATTTTTTAGGCATGCAAGAACGTTCTAGGTGTGCAATGGCTTGTATACATGTTGATGCATAGGTATATGCATGTAGAAATGATTTGCTTGCATTTGACAATTTAGGAACCCAAACGGACTGATTGCATGCTCTCGAGTGCACATCCCTACCTAGTTCTCAGCCGATTGCTGTAACCACTAGGCCACTTCCTCTCCCACGTCTCTTTGTCGGTCTGGGTGAGGAGGAGGATGACCAATAGAGAATCTGAAAGAGCAGCTGAAGCTGTTCTTTGAACACCCCCTCCTGTGTACAGCAGGCCTTCTATGAAGGAGAAGATAGCGCTCAGTGCCCTTAAAAAGGAAGGTCTTGCAGCCTGTAAGTTCTGGCCCTCTGCAACCAGGTATTGTGAGCATGAGATCTAGAAACGGGAGTTGCGTCTGGCAGCCAGAAACGGATGCATAGCTGCAATGCTACCCAGATCCAAGAGGGAGATTTTAAGCCAGTCTTGGATTTCTGAGAACTATCATCCTGATGTATTCTGGTAGGTACTTGCAGTGCTGATGTCAATAGATAGCATTGAGGTATAAGTTGAAAATCAGGACTGGAAAAGGGAAGGAAGTTTGCTCATGCCTTTTTCAGGAGTAGTTCAAGGTGAGTTGTAGTCAGGAAACATTAAGTATTTCCCTGTCCCTAGAGGGCTTATCTCAGGTTGTACCTGAGGCAATGGAGAGTTAAAGAACTTGCTCAAGGTCCTAAGGGGCATTAGTGGGATTTGAACCATGGTTCACAGCCCACTGCTCTAACCAGCCAAATTGCTTGGCTGCATCTGTAAATTTATTCTTAGCAGATCTGCAGATGCCGGACTTGAACACGCTGGTGCATTTCTCATAACACACCTCCATTTCTTCCTCTCTTAATAAATGCATTACCAGCAGATTCCGTTTCCTACTTTTGCTTCATCAAATGTAAACAGAGGTCCTTTAAGAAAAGCTAGAATTACAGGTCTTCCTTCGGAAGTATCTAGGTCCTAGGATTTTGTTCTGCAGACCAACAAGGCTGAGTAAGAAAAATACAAAGTAAATCCAGTTAAGTGAGCAATAAAGCGCCTCCTCTCACCAACCTGCTCTGTCATTTCATGGGTAAACAATTGGAAGAAATACAAGCCGAGTGGCAAGTTTTCAATCTCAGGATGCCTCCTGCCATTGCCTAGGATTGCCAACTGGCTCCAGATTTGCCAGTCAGGGTTAATCCAGTCTGAGGTTTACCTCCCAGTGCATGCAAGGACTTGTAGACTATTGTGTTCTATAAAAAATATAAGACTACAAATCCCTACATGCAATAGGGTAAACACAGGACTGAGCTACTCCTGTCAGGAAAATCTGGAATCAGTCTGTAACACTACCTGTGCCGCCTTTAATCCGTCCATAGGACACCAGCCTGTTTAATCTGCAGTCTATCTAGGAAGTCAAAACCTCTGTTCAAACTTCACAAATCTGAGTAGCAAACACTTTGAGTGCACTGATACTTTGGCTGGCAAATTTGCCAGGCAGATGGGAGCTTAATTCAGTTCAGATACCAAGTATTACATCAGCAAAGAGGCCAGGTGGCTCCAGAGAAATGGAGAGGCGACATTCCAGTTTGCTTTTATGACTCTTACAAATTCTGTGGTATTTTCCCTCCTACTTTCTTTAAAGAATAAGGGAAAGCTGAAGGGCTTCCCTAAGGGTACATAATGCTGAAACATTATCCTTTCTAACTTTGATAATTCCAAATGTTATTTTCTTCTGGTCTGTTCTCAATGTATCACCCAGAGGTACTGTTTTTTTATTCTATAAAACCACAACAGTTTGGTGATGTTTTCCTCATATTGGTTGTATTTGCTTCTGATTTTTATGGATGTTTCATGAAAGATTGATTGTAATGGAGTGTCTGGACAGAGAGGTGAGAAATCCTTGCTTCTGAATATTCGCTTGTTAATCTTAAACTGATAGTCACACACATACGATGTGTTCTGCTTTAGCCTGGATTTAGGCATAGATGAGTGTCTAAGGTGCCAAAAAAGCCTTCTCCCTCTCACTTCAGGGCCATGCTACTAGTGCTATTTCAAAGAGGCACCACCATGGCACTTCTGGGCCTAAATCCCCAGCCCAGCTTTCCAGCCTCCAAGGGAGGATCCCTGCTCTCATCTTCTGGCCCTGCCTATAAAAACTGATATCTCAAATCCAATCCTGGATCTGCTTGCAGTATAGGAGCCTTTTTATAACATGTACATGGTGAGTTGGCCAGATTGAGACGAGTCTTCTGTCTTCTATCATGTAACTGCATGTACCCTGGGAAGACAGAGAGGCAGCTCTGAATTTCACTCATCCCTTTCTCAGAAGTTCAAGACGTGTTACATTCAGGTACAATCTCCAAGGGAGTAATTTAATATTAGGGCTATACCGCAGCATGGTCTCCCTCAGACATTCTAACAAGTCTGTTCATTTTCCTGTGAAGTATAACATGTTCTTCCAGTGCAGTCAGGGCCGGCCCGTCCATTGAGCAAGAATGTTTTTTGCACAGGGCCCCGCGTTTCAGGGGGCCCCGTGCAAAAGACATTCTGCATTTGCCTAAGTAGATTAAAAAAACAAACAAACCGGCTGCTGCTGCTGCTGCCGCTGCCGCCGTGGCAGCGGCAGAATCAAGCGTTCCGCTGCAGGGCCCTCCCTACCCGGCAGAGCCTCCCTGCAGCATCGGCTTATGAGTCCCAAAGCACGGGCTTTCAGAGCCGTGAAGGGAGAGCTTCTCTGACCTCTTGCGGCCCTGTTAAGCCCTCCGGGGTTGATGGGAAATCCCATCAGCCCCAGCAGGATTAACAGAGCCGCGAGAAAGGGAAACTCTCGCGGCTCTGAAAGCCCACGCTTGGGGACTTGGGAGCTGATGCTGCCAAGAGGCTCTGCCAGGCAGGGGGGCCCCTTTGATTCTGCCGCTGCCACGGCGGCAGCGCCAGAAGCAGCAGGTTTGGTTTTTTTTAAATTTACTTGGGCTGATGGGGGGAGGGGTGTTAGGACTGGTAATGGGCTATGGGGAGACAGGGGCGGCCAAAGGGGGTGAAGGGCCATGTGCGGAGACTCGGTGCGGGGCCTCATTTGCATAAATATTTGCATAATGTTCCCATACACTAACGTTTAGTAAACATGCCTCTTAATGAGTGTATGGATAAAGAAAGACTAAAAGATTACTACATTACTATAATTCAGTGCCAACTGCCAGGCACATTAGGAACTACTACAAACATGCCCATTTAGAACCCATAGCAAACCCGCCGTATCCTAACAGCACTACCAGGACTCACAAAGCACCATACCCTACCTATCAAAAGGCAACACTGCAAATATTAAACCAATACATCTCAGAGAATAACAATACATGACCTACTGGGGAAAGAGAACAAGTGGCAATGTCAAATAGGAATTACATAAACAGAATACCTCAGCTCAGTTACACATGCAGAACATAGACTGTCACCAAACAAGGAATCACAATTTAGAAACAGGAAGACAATAATTAAACTGGGAACCCCAAAACCCAAACTTGGAATGTACAACAACACTGTAGAAATAAAACTATAAATTAATTTCCTCTTGTACAAAACAAAGCGCAGACGTTAATTATGCACATTTCCCAGAGCTGACATATTCCAGTTAATAAATTCAAAATAAAAAGATATTTTCTACCTTTTGTGCATTTTTTGCAGTTGCAATTGCTCCAGCCACTTTCTTCTGGTTTCTTCGTGTCTTCTGCTAACTCTCCATTGTCTGCTGTCCATTTGTCCTTTCTTCTCTCTTCTAGTTTTTTTCCATTCTCTCTCTACATCTGCTTTAACATACTAATCTTTCTCCTTTTGCTCTTTCCTCATTCCTATTTCATCCACTCAAATTGTACCCCTCCATACTCAATCCCCACTTACTCTCCCAATATCTGGCCAATTGTAGATTTGTCTTCCCTCCCACACATAATATTTCTTCCCTCGCCATTTCACTCTCCCAGCTCCATCCCATTCTAATCCTCCCCCAACATCAGCTCCCTTCTAGTTCCAGCCCCACCCAGCATCCGCTCCCTTCTAGTCCCCACATCAGCCCATTTCCAGTCCTAGCCCCCCATAAGCCCATTTCCAATCCCAGCCCCCCCTCAGCCCATTTCTAGTCCTTTCCTAGCCCCACCATCAGCCCATGTCAAATCCTAGCTCCCCTCCAGCCCATTTCCAATCCAAGCCCCCAATGAGCTTACTTCCAGTTCTAGCCCCTCCATGAGTCCATTTCAATCCAAGCCCCCACCACAGCCCATTTCCAATCTTAGCACCCCCAACAGCCCATTCCCAGTCCTATCCTAGGCCCTCCATCAGCCCATTTCCTGTCCTAGCCCACCCCCCCACTCAGCCCATTTCCAGTGCTAGCTCCCTCCCCTAACAGTCCATTTCCATTCCAAGACCCCCTCCCCATCAGCTGTTTGCAGTTCAAGCCCCCCTTCCACTCAGCCCATTTCCATTCCAAGCCCCCGTCCCCATCTGCTATTTGCAGTTCAAGCCTCCCTTCCACTCAGCCCATTTCCAGTCCTAGCAACCCCCAAAGCCCATTACCAGTCCTAACCCCCCATAACCCATTACTAGTCCTACCTCCCCCATCAGCCCACTTCCAGTCTTAGCTCCCCCCATAGCCCATTACCAATCCTAACCCCCTTCCCCATCAGCCTAAGTAGATTTTTATAAAAAAAGGCTGCCGCAGTGGCAGAATCAAGCGTCCTGCGGGGGCCCCCTGCCTGGCAGAGCCTCCCTACAGCATCAGTTCCCGAGTCCCAAAGCACGGGCTTTCAGAGCTGCAAGAGTTTCCCTTTCTTGCAGCTCTGTTAATCCCGCTGGGGCTGATGGGATTTCTCATCAATCCCGGAGGGCTTAATAGGGCCGCGAGAGGTCAGAGAAGCTCTCCCTTCACAGTTCTGAAAGCCCGTGCTTTGGGACTCGGGAGCTGATGCTGCAGGGAGGCTCTGCCGGGCAGGGGGGCCCCGCAGCGGGACGCTTGATTCTGCTGCTGCCACGGTGGCAGCAGCAGCCTCCGGCTTGTTTTTTTTTAATCAACATGGGCAAATGCAGAATGTTGTTTGCACAGGGCCCCCTGAAACGCAGGGCCCTGTGCAATAAACATTCTTGTTCAATGGACGGGCCGGCCCTGTGGGGGTGTTAGGACTGATAATGGGCTATGGGGGGGGGGGCTAAGACTGGAAGTGGGCTGATGGGGATGTTAGGACTGATAATGGGCTATTTGGGGGGCGCTAAGCCTGGAGGTGGGCTGATGGGGGGGGGGTTAGGACTAGTAATGGGTTATGGGGGGCTAGGACTAGAAATTGTCTGATGGTGGGTAGGACTGGTAATGGGCTATGGGGGGGCTAAGACTGAAAATGGGGTGCCGCGGGCTAGGACTGGAAGTGGGCTGATGGTGGGCTTAGGACTGGTAATGGGCGGGGGGGTTGCTAGGACTGGAAATGGGCTGAGTGGAAGGAGGGCTTGAACTGCAAATAGCTGATGGTGACGGGGGCTTGGAATGGAAATGGGCTGAGTGGAAGGGGGCTTGAACTGCAAATAGCTGATGGGGAGGGGGGCTTGGAATGGAAATGGGCTGTGAGGGGAGGGAGCTAGGACTGGAAATGGGCTGAGTTGGGGGGGCTAGGACAGGAAATGGGCTGATGGAGGGGCTAGGATAGGACTGGAAATGGGCTGTTGGGGGGTGCTAAGATTGGAAAGGGGCTGTGGTGGGGGCTTGGATTGAAATGGACTCATGGAGGGGCTAGAACTGGAAGTAGGCTCATGGGGGGCTTGGATTGGAAATGGGCTGAGTGGAGGGGAGCTAGGATTTGACATGGGCTGATGGTGGGGCTAGGAAAGGACTAGAAATGGGCTGATGGGGGGCTGGGATTGGAAATGAGCTGATGGAGGGACTCGGATAGGACTGGAAATGGATGGGGGAGCTAGGACTGGAAATGGGCTGATGGTGGGGCTAGGATAGGATTGCAAATGGGCTTATGGGGGCTAGGACTGGAAATGGGCTGATGGTGGGGCTAGGATAGGATTGCAAATGGGCTTATGGGGGCTAGGACTGGAAATGGGCTGATGCGGGGACTAGAAGGGAGCGGATGCTGGGTGGGGCTGGAACTAGAAGGGAGCTGATGTTGGGGGAGGATTAGAATGGGATGGAGCTGGGAGAGTGAAATGGCCAGGGAAAAAATATTTTGTTTGGGAGGGAAGACAAATCTACAATTGGCCGGATATTGGGAGAGTAAGTGGGGATTGAGGATGGAGGGGTACAATTTGAGTGGATGAATGAGGAAAGAGCAAAAGGAGAAAGATTATGTTAAAGCAGATGTAGAGAGAGAATGGAAAAAAAAAACTAGAAGAGAGAAGAAAGGACAAATGGACAGCAGACGATGGAGAGTTAGCAAAAGACACGAAGAAACCAGAAGAAAGTGTCTGGAGCAATTGCAACTGAAAAAGAAATGCACAAAAGGTAGAAAAATATCTCTTTATTTTGAATTTATTAACTGGAATATGTCAGCTCTGGGAAATGTGCATCATTAACGTCTGCACTTTGTTTAGTACAAAAGGAAATTAATTTATAGTTTTATTTCTACAGTGTTGTTGTACATTCAAGTTTGGCTTTGGGGGTTCCCAGTTTAATTATTGTCTTCCTGTTTCTAAATTGTGATTCCTTATTTGGTGATGGTCTATGTTCTGCATGTGTAACTGAGCTGAGGTATTCTATTTATGTAATTCCTATTTGACATTGCCACTTGTTCTCTTTCCCCAGTTGGTCATGTATTGTTATTCTCTGAAATGTATTGGTTTAATATTTGCAGTGTTGCCTTTTGATAGGTAGGGTCTGGTGCTTTATGAGTCCTGGTAGTGCTGTTAGGATACGGTGGGTTTGCTATGGGTTATAAATGGGCAGTATTTGTTGTAGTTCCTAATGTGCCTGGCAGTTGGCACTGAATTATAGTAATGTAGAAATCTTTTAGTCTTTCTTTATCCATAAATTCATTAAGAGACATGTTTACGAAAAGTTAGTGTATGGTAACATCATGCAAATATTTATGCAAATGAGGTCCCTTATGCAAATGAGGCCCGCACAGAGTCTCCGCACATGGCCCCGCACCCCCCTTGGGCCGCCCCTGAGTGCAGTAGCAAAAGTTCAAATGAAGTCCCCCCTCCCAAGCAAAATATCAGAAAGGAGCTCCACATCAGAAGATACAGAGTGACTACGGAGCCCCACCCTCCCTTTCCCTAGGTCCCCACTGTATTATAGAGATTGCTTGAGTTGAATTTATGACCCTGTCAGTACAGCTTCAAATACCTAAGAAACCTATCAGAAGAGTGAGATGCAGAACCCTGAAAGAAACACTTTATACGTCCTAACCCTCTTGGTAACAAATATGAGGCCTTTTTGCATTGTGATTGTAGACAAGAAACACTGAAGACTGAGCTTTATTTCTGTTTTACATGCCAACAAAGAGATTTCAGAATATCCACTTGCCTGTTTCTTGGCTTGATCTTATTTCCAGGTTTCCCATTTATATCTTCATTATATTATTATGACTCCTGTCTTTCAGTTTTGCACCTTTGAAGAAAAACATTGTCTCATCATTGTGGCCCTAACCTCCGCTCTGAGTCCTCTCGTTAGCTGTCCGTGCTGTATTTGTCTTCACAAGTACCAGTGTGATGCCTGCATAGGGTTCTGATGATGATAGGTCCTTCAGCTATCTGTGCTGAATTCACAATTTACATGTATCAGTGTAGTGTAACACGTGCATGGATCTCTGATGATGATCAACACTGCGGTGCCCTCCCCACCACTCCTACTCCGGATTTATTGTGATTCAGCAAGAGGGAAAGGGCAGCTGAGCAGATGTATTCTCACAAATATTTGATATAGCCTTAGGAATTCAAGCAAAATCTGGCTAAAAAGATGGAGCAGAATGATTTTGTTATTATATGTAACTGGCACTGAATTGCTGATGCGCTGCCTGCGCCATTACTGTTGCCTGAAGGTAACGGAGCCCAGATCCTCGGCAGATGGCAGAGGGGCCTGCGGAGGCTAGTCCTGCATTAATTACTTGACTGTACAGTTGCCATGGCAGATGATTTGGGGTGACTATTGGCCACATTCCATGGCAATCCTCACAGAGTGCTTTAAAACAAAACAAAAAAACAACCACCCAATGCAAAGTCCGTGTGAACATTGTTTTGGCTTTGCTTGCTGGACATATATCATGCTTCACTGCTATTTTCAGGCTCCTATGTCATTTGACCCTAGTGGGGTGGGAATGAGCTTGAGGTGGACATTCTAGTTACTTGCCTGCAGGTGGCGCAACATGGAGTTCAAAATTCCCTGTCTTGAATCTGCTTCAGTGGTTGAACTTTAAAACAGGGATGCTTCTTTTTATCCTATTATGTTTATGTTTATTGGCTTGATTGACCGCCCTTCAGAGATAAACAGAGCGGTTTACAATAAAATAAATCTTCAGTACAGTAGGTACATGGCCGGAAAAGGAAAAGAAAGTTACAACTTAATAAAGGATAGGAAGATAAAGAACGAAAGAGGAAGGTCAGCATAGGGAAAGGGTAAAGGCTAGAGGGGAGGGGGATTGAAGGCAAGGGAAAAGAGGTGGGTTTTTAGGGCGTGTTTAAAGGTAGTGTGATGGGGTTCCAGTCGGAGGGTAGAGGGAAGGGAGTTCCAAAGGGCCGGACCTATGAAGAAGAAGGCTGAGGAGCGGGTGGATTGAAGGTGAGCAAGTGAGAAGGGGGGGGGGGAGGTAGAGTGAGGCGGTTGAGGTGGAAGGAGCGGGGGGTGTGGAAGTGAATGAGATCGGCCAGGTATTGTGGTGTGGAGGTATGAAGAGCCTTGTGAACGAGAGTGAGAAGTTTGAACTGGATACGAAAGGAAATGGGAAGCCAATGGAGACGGTAGAGGAGGGGTGTGACATGGTCTCTAGGGGAGGAGGAGGACACGAGACGGGCAGCGGTGTTCTGGATTCGTTGAAGACATAAGAGTTGGAGCTTAGAGAGGCCAGAGAGAATGGAGTTAGCGAAGTCAATACGGGAGATAACGAGCCAACAGCAAGGTAGCAAGAGCAGAGGGAGAGAGGAAGGGGCGGACGGCACGGATTTGCCTGAGATAGAAGAAGGAGGTTTTGGAGACATGAGAAACATGGGCAGAGAAAGAGAGATCAGAGTCGAAGAGTACCCCAAGATACCGAAAGGTGGAAACCATAGAGATAGGAGTGGCAGGGAAAGAGGGGGCGATGGAGGGGGGGCTGATGACCGTGCGGGAACCAGATAGCTGTGGTCTTTGAGAGATTGAGATTACTTACTTATTTTCTTTCTTTTCTACCAAGGGGTTTTATCCTGCTTTATCAGTGATCCCAACAGAGGGGAAGGGGGCTTGGCATTAACCTCTTTCCCCCACCATATCATACAGGATCTCAGTCTTAGCCAAAAGTGTAGTTGCCATGTTATCCCACTTTTAAAGCAAAACGAGCCCAGAAGAGACAGTGAGGTTACTTACCTGTAACAGGGGTTCTCCATGGACAGCAGGATAAGGCAGCCACACCTGGGTGATGTCATCCGGCGGCGCTGAGACGGAGGTTCTCTCCATAGCTCAGAAGGGCTTTTTGCCTTCTAAACATGTGCCAACTAGTCCTACCCCCTGTCCCGCCCCTAGCTGGTCAGTATGTCACAAGCTGAGCCTCTTCCGCTAGGGAGCAGGAACTGAAGTAGGCCCAAGGGCCGGCCTTTGATAGGGGAGGAGGTTGGGATGGTGTGACTGACTCATCCTGCTTGTCAGCCACATCTGGTGCCTCCCAAGCTGTGTAATACTGTGGTAGGGGAGGCCCTGGTGAGTGTGTTGACAACAATAAGGGCGGATGGCAGGATCTTAAGTTGGGTTTTATTTTACATGACTTGCAAGACATCGTATAGTACATTGAGTAGTGCAATTAGGTATCAATTTCCTTGTGTTTGAACGTCATAAGTATCAGCCAGGTAACCGTTTCACTAATGTAAGAGGATACCTAGTGCAACAATGTCACAGTACACATAGAGCAAACAGCGCAACAGTACAATAGTACACAGCGCAAACAATGAAATTAGTGCAAATAGCACAACAGTGCAAACAGTGCAATGATGTAAAACAGTGTAAATAGTGCAGTCAGTGCAAACTGTTCAATAGTAAGCTATAATGCCCAATTCCAACATAGTGGAGGGGTAGCACATCTGGAGGGTCGGTGACTTTACTGGTCTGCGGACATCCGCAGCTGTGGGTACTCTGCAGTGGCTATGACCACCTGTCCGAAGGCAGAGTCACACCCCGTTACAATATCGAGGCAGTAGTGTCTCTGAAAAGTGTGCAGCGAAGACCAGGTTGCAGCCTGGCACATAGGTTGGTGATGGTGGTCGCCAGTGCCCTGAGCTGATTTGCATTAATCTTCGGTGAATCTTGTGTCCCCACCTGCTCCATACAGAAGGTGATACATGCAGAGATCCATAGGGAGAGTGTTCGCTTGGTAACTGGACAGCCTGGCTTGTGAGGTCGTAGGAAACAAATAGTTGTGTTCCCTTCTGCAGTGAGGCTATCCAGTGAAGGTACGTGCATAGTGCCCTGACACAGACAAGGGTGTGTAGTCGCTGTTCCTTGGAAGAAGTGTGGGGCTCCGAATGGAAGCAGAGGAGTTTGATCACCTGGTTGATATGGAAGGCGGACGGCACTTTAGGCACAAATTTGGGGTGTGTCCATAGGGTGGCCCAGTCCTGGGTGAGCAACATGTATGGAGGGTGCGATACCAGGGCTTGTAGTTTGCTGATTCTTCTGGCCGAAGTAATGGCTATTAGGAACAACGTTTTCCATGTGACGTACTGCAACTCTGCTAATAGCAGGGGTTCAAAGGGTGGCTGCGTCAGTTCATTGAGGACAATGTTGAGGTCCCAGTGGGGCATGGGAGCCCGGATTGGTGGCCAAATGTTAGCCAGCCCTTTTGTGAACCTTGCAACCAGCACTTGCTTCGCGATGGTGTTGTCTCCATCATGGTCATGGAAGGCTGCGATTGCTGAGAGGTGTACTCGAATGAACTGCACTTTCAAACCGCTGTGAAAGAGGGAGGTGAGGTACTGAAGGACCACTGCCACTGGACACGAGAAGGGATCAAAGTGCCATGTGAGCACCAGAGGTTGAATCGTTTCCGTTTTAACCCATATGATTTGCACATTGCAGGTCATTGCACCTCAAGTACTACCTGTTGGACTTCTGCGGGAAGGTTGAGGGAGGATATTGTCACCCTTTCAGCTTCCATGCAGTAAATGTCAGGGTCTGTAGGTTGGGGTGGAGGGTGTTCCCCCTTCCAATGCGACTAGGTCTGGGCTCAGGGGCAGTCCCACCGGAGGTTCCAGGGCAAAGCGGCGTAGGTAGGGGAACCATACTTGATGCAGCCAGTGGGGCACTATTAGAATGGTCTGTGCTTTGTCCGAGAGGATGCGCTGGATGGTCATTGAGATTAGTGGGGAGGGGGGAAAGGCATATACCAGAGAACTCCCCCCACAACACATTGAATGCATTTGTGGTGATGCTGTGGTTGGAGGGGCATTTTGAGCAGAAGAGGGTGCACTTCGTATTGTTCTCTAAGGCAAATAGATCTATCAGTGGGCGTCTGCACCTCCGGAAGAGTGAAGCGGCTGTGCAGGGGTTGAGGGACCATTCATGCGGGTCCATCTGGTGGCTGAGTCTGTCTGCCAGATCGCTCTGTGTGCCCGGTAGATAGGAGGTCCGTGGGAGGCAGTGTCTGGAGAGTGCAAAGGTCCAGAGCCTGAGGGCTTCCCTGCAGAGGCAACGGGAGCCCGCCCTCTCCCCTGTTTGTTGATGTAGAACATGGCCACCTGGTTGTCTGTTTGGAGCAGGACCATTTTCCCTTGGATGTGGTCCTGGAAGGTTTTGAGGGCGTAGAGGTGTGTTCTGAGTTCCAATAGGTTGATGTGTAGGGTGTGCTCCTTCTCTGTCCAGGCCCCTTGAGAGCAGAACTGTAGACAGTGGGCCCCCCCAGCTGACCAGTGACACGTCCAACATGATGGTCAATTGGTGGGGTTGCTGTTGTAGCGGGCAGCCATATGCCAGGTTCTTCATGTGCGTCCACCAGGCTAGAAAACTCATTGCTGTTGTATCCCTTGGAATTAGTGACGAGAGTGGCTGTGTATACTAGTTCCAATGGGTATGCAGGTGCCATTGTAAGTGGTGCATGTGCAATCTTGCTAGGGGCAGAACTTGTGTTGATGCTACCATGCGTCCAAAAGGCGAAGTATGTTCCAAGCAGATGAATTCTGGACTGAAGAGATGCTCATAGTTAATAGTTGGTAATAGTGTCCCTCCGGTGAGTCGGGAGGAATGTTTTTCCAGGACTGCATCTATCACCGCCCTGATGAACTCCAGGCACTGTGTGGTGTGTAGATTGGATTTCTGAAGGTTCACTCGAAACCCCAGGGAGGATAACAGGTTGATGGTACTCTCGACGGAAGAATGTGTTTCCTCTGGTGATCGGCCAAAGATCAACCAGTCATCCAGATATGGACCTGCACAATGCCTACACACATATTCCAATACATGTGTCGCATCGGAAGTATCTCAGCTTCCAGGTGCAGGACAACCACTATCAGTACAGAATACTACCATTTGGCCTATCCCCAGCACCATGAGTATTCACCATTGCTGCGGTGGCAGCTGCACATCTTCAGAAACAGGTCCAAGGAGGCCAGCCACTCCCCTGGTTGTATGCGTGGGAGAATGGAACCCAGGGAGTACATCCTGAATTTCTCCTTTATGATGAACTAGTTGAGTCTCCAGAGGTCGAGGATAGGGCAAACTCCGCCTGATTTCTTTGGAATCTGAAAGCACCTGGAGTAGAATCCGGTGTTGATCTCATTGACTGGTATGGGCTCTATTGCCCTGGCAGCTAGTTGGGAGCGTACCTCCGTGGAGAGAGCAAGGAGCAATGGTGATGGTATGCTGTTGTAGGGCGGTTTGCGCTGTAAGGGGGGGGAACCTTTATACTGTACCCCTCCCTGAGGATTCTCAAGAGCCATTTGTCTGTCGTGATGGTTTCCCAGGTATATATGAAGACTGTCAGCTAACCTCCAGTGGGAAGGTTGACTGAGGAGTTCCCGTCAAAAGAGAGGATTGGGCTTCCCTGTACCGGACGGTGTGGGCTTTTGCTGTTTCTGGTCCTGTTGGCATTGTTTGTTGCAATAGGAATTCTGATATTGCTGCTGCTTTCAGGGCCTGCCACTTGTGGTAGGAGTTGTAGTTGGTACGTCTTGAAGAGGCGAATGACTTCTGGAGGTAGTTTCCTTTACAGCTTGAGGAAGGTGGTAAGTTTCGTTCTAGTCCTTCCTCCGCTAGGGTCTGTAAGGTGGCGCAGCGATCCTTCATGTCATTAATGGTGTCCTTCACCTTTTTGCCAAAGAGGGTGTCACCCATACAGGGGGCATCTGTCATGCAGTCATGCATGTCCTCCCAGAGACTGGAGGCTCGCAACCACGCAAGGCTGCAGTGCAAGGCTGGAGGCTGATATTGCGGTACCAGCAGTGCAGGCTGCAGCTTCAAATGCATCAAAAGCCGCCCTGACTTGGTGCTTTGTGCATTCTTGAAGGTCAGTGAGGTGGTTGTCAGTGGATCTGAGTTTCTCCATGACAACATCTTGGTAGAGGGTGTGTGTAGTTGGGGGGCTGCTACCCTTGCAGACAGCATAGCTCCTTGGAAGGTTCTTTTCCTGATATCATCGAGGAGTTTTAGGTCCCATACTGGAGGGCTATTGGCATGGATTCAGGCCCGTTTAACCTGCTTGAGTGCCTACTCGACCACTATGGATGTGTGTGGTAGTTGAACTTTATCAAACCCTGCCGTTCGTTGCACCTGGTATTTGGTGTCCAGCTTACGGGGGGCGGCAGGTCTAGTGGCAGGGTTTTGCCAAAGTTTGATTAGGTTTTCCTGCAGCAACAGGTGGACTGTAAGTAGCACTGTGTTTCTAGGGGACTCCAAGAATTTGAGGGCTGCTTCTGTTTCTGGACTCTGATCAGCTGGCTGAGTGGTTGTAATTCCAAGTGCGGAGGAGACTTTCCGCAGGAATTTAGGATAGGTGAGGTCCTCCGGGGTGGTCGGGGATGGATCAGATGCGAGAGCGGCAGTGGCTGTCTCCTGAGATATGATGGCCTAACCAGCTGATAGAGGCCCTTGTGTAACAGCCTTTTCCTCGTCACCACTGAGTGTGTCCGTGGGGCTTTTAGTCAACTGGTCTGGAAGTGAGTTCTCTGAGGGAGCAGGTTCTGTAATGGGGTTGAGGCAGGCTCCCGGAGCCTTCTCCTGGGTGCAGACCACTGTCTGAAAAATTCTGAGAATAAGAGGAACAGATCCTTGGTCCCTGGGGCCAGTCGGTGACTCTGCAGGGGTCTGGGGGAGAATAGTGAAGGAGATCCACTCACCAACTCATTGTCCCCTAGCAAAAGTAAGCTAATAGGGCTGGAGGGAGATACCTGAGATCCTGGAGAGGAGGTGGGGTGCGTAAGTACCTGTTCCACCTGCGTTTGCGCTTGCTGGGGCTGCTGCTGCCGCTGTAATGTCTGCTCCACCCCCCAGAATGTCACCTCTGATGTTGGCTGCTTTGACTGTGCCTGTGCCTGCTCTGCTCCACGTTCTTGTGTGTGTGCTGATGTCTCTTGCGATGCGGTGTCCGGGCTGCTGGAAAAGGTTTTGCTCCTGTTCCGACATTGGCGCGGGGCAGTAGAGACAGAGTGGCTTTGGCGTCAGCACCGTGGGGCAGAGAGAGTCTCATCCGTCAACGTGAATGAGCAGTTAGATCCAATAGGCATTGGAGGTGCGTTGCTTAGAGTCATTTGTCCAATCGCTGAAGAGTGCAGAAGGGAACTAGTGCCAGGAGCAAGATGGCCGCCTCCACAAGGGTTTGCACGTGTGCCAGGGATCTCCGGTGCAGTGGGGCTGGAAGTGGATGGCTGTGGGTGTCCGCCGGAGATGGAGGCCACATCAAGCACGTCCCGGGTTGCCTCAGACTCCCTCGTCGTTTGTTTGGAGGCTGGTGCCGATTTTGAGTTCTTTGCAGGGCCTTTGGAAGCTTTCTTGCTGTTCCCCACTGTAAGTCCTTAGCGAGCCCGGGTGCCCTGTTGGCTTCCACTGCTGCCGCTGGAGTTAGGGCCAGGAATTCCTGGAGAGCATGCCTGCGAGACGTACGCGCTCTCGGGGACATCTGGGTACAGTGAAGGCAGTCTTCCACCGGATGGTCCTTGCCCAGGCAACGGAGGCATTTTAGATGAGTATCAGAGTTACTCTTCTTCCTGGAGCACACGGAGGATTTCTTAAACCCCGGTTTTGGCATCATGGAGGTTACTTCTAAAGGTATGTTTATTTTTGCTTGTAGGATCAGGATCAGGTATCAGGAGAGAAGTCCATATTGATGCAAGGTGGAAGAATTGGAAAAACTGACCAGCTAGGGGCGGGACAGGGGGTAGGGTTAGTTGGCTTATGCTCAGAAGGGCAAAAAGCCCTTTTGAGCTATGGAGAGGAATTTCGTCTCGGCGCCGTCGGATGGTATCACTCAGATGTGGCTGACTCATCCTGCTTGTCCTAGGAGAATATAATTCAAGCCCTGTGCCTGGATCTTACTTGAAAAATAGGCTAATTGCAGCTCCAGTCCTCCCAATGTGCTTCCTGCTTTCCAGCTTTGATCAAATTTGAGTTTGTTTATTAAACTTTGATATACCGCCTTACATCTTACAGCAAAATGGTTTACAAGACCATTATAAAACAATTAGTATATAATTACAAAAGACAAGAAGGAGTGGAGGAGTGGCCTAGTGGTTGGGGCAAGGTACTTCAGGCCAGAAGGTTGGGGGTTCAAATCCCACTAGAGGACAGCAACCTTGGGCCAGAAGGACTGGGGTTTCTAGTCACAGAGGTACAACACCAGTCACTACCCACCTGCCTTCTCCTCCACCTGCTGGACCACATGACCTCTACGGTTCACATGACTCCATATGCCCAACTGCCCAGTGGTGCCTCCGCTCTCAGTAGACACAAGCTACAGGTAGGCTCCGGGACAGAGTGAAGGTGACCCACCAACTGGCAGACTCCCTCAGATGGTGGTAGATCCCTTGTAACCTTCAGGCCGGGATGCCCTTCCAGGCACCCACCCCCTAGAGGGTCCTCACCATGGATGCTCCTTATTGAGCTGGGGAGCGCATTGCAAAGGCCTCCAGACGCAAGGCAGCTGGTCCCAGATTGATTTGCATTTGGAATTCCATCTGCTAGAGCTCCAGGCGATATTTCTGGCTGTCTGAGCCTTCTGCCACTGGCTACAGTACCTGTCTGTGTTGGTCCAGACCAATGTTCCCTCTAATTTTCTGTAGGCTGTGTGCGCATAAAATATCAGCTGTGCAGCTTTTGAAGGAAGGTTACATTTTTGTGCACCACATAACGACACTGAGTGTTATACTTTAAAATGGAATGGAGGAGTGCCCTAGTGGTTGGGGCAAGGTACTTCAGGCCAGAAGGTCGGGGGTTCAAATCCCACTAGAGGACAGCAACCTTTTTTGGATTCCTCTGAGCCTGTCTCCTCCCCTTCCTGTTCCTGCCCCTGGTCTTCCTTCCTCAGTTTTTTTCCATCCGCTTCCAGGACGGACATTCAGCTCTCTCCATACCCTTTTCTACTTAACCAACCCAAATCAAAATAAAACAACCTACCATGGAAAAAGGAATGTCCAAGAAGTGTCTGTGCTGCAGCAGGTTCCTCAGCCACCCCAATCAGAATCATTGGCAGTGCTGCCTGCTACCGGACCACCACGTGCAATCCCGCACCAACATTAGAGAGCACAGGGACACCCGCAAGGAGGATTGGGGGTGAAAAGAAAAACGGGCAAAACTAGCGCACATGAAGAAAAAGAGCACTGAGCCTTCCAACCACATTCAGGGGGGACAGGCAGAGCTCCCTATGGTCACAGCACTCCACGTGGCTACTCCGGGGCAGGTAAGCCCATTCTGCTTACCCCCCAAGCCAGAACATTGCATATCTGCTGCCAAGATTTCCAGCAACCCGCACTCCTCCAGGCCCCTCAACTCGCATCTAGTTGTTTCTGCTGCTTCTGTGACGACAGATCACCCCTCCCCTCCTCGGAGCTCCAGCCTGAACCGATCCATGCTCCCCTGCGGTGCGCAGACTCTCCACCCCTCTTGGACAGCCATAACACCCCAGACCCAACACCAACAGCCCCGTAGACACGGCGCACAGAATCCACACTCTGGCAACACAGCCCAAGGACCCCGAACGCTGGCGCCATGATCTACACAGGCGCCGACATCATTGCTCCTCCCCCCAATGTCACCAGCATGACTCCATCTCCCAGGGATGGCATCACAGCAGTTAAACAGCCTATAGTTCCTCCCCCTCTCCACTACAGGAGACTCACAAGTGCAGGAGAACAGGCACACACAGCTCCTCCATCGCAATTTCGAGCTGCAGCCAGGGGTTCGTAGTACAGGGGAGACATGCACAGCAGGGAAGTGCCTACAGCCCTGCCACTCCAGATAGCCAGGAGGCTGGCCCAGACCTACCCATCACAACTCAGCAAGGAGCTTTGATGGAGCTCTGGGTCAAGTTCTTAGACCAGCAGCTCCTGATAACACTGCTGCAGACACTACATCAGAATCCTGCCACAGCACAAAATCTCATCCATGGCACCCCGGTCATGCCATTATCGCCCCAAGGCCATCGCTCCATGCCAGGGTCCACTGCTATAGAAGAGGAAGGTGAGATACCACATTCTGAGGAGTCCTTCTGGAGCTCGCGAGATGACGGCAGTACCTGATCCACACAACGCATCTCAGACGACACACCACCACCTCTGACACCTACACCCCCCCCCCCCCTCAGGACTTCACGTATCCAAACTCCCTGCAGAAACTCTCCACAAACTTTGGGCTATCACAGAATGGTGTCTTGGACCCAAGAAACAAAGTCCTGGGGATCCTGAAATACCTTGATTCCCCCAAGGCCCTAGTGGCCCTGCCAATTCATCAGGACTGCAGGGATAAGGTGTGGCAGACACCTGCGAGGACCCCCACCATTACCAAGAGATTGGAGCTCAAGTACCATGTACAGCCTGCACGAGGCTTCGAAGTGGTATAACTTCCACGCCAGTCCATTGTGGTGGAATCTGCCCTGAAGAGATCCAAAAGCTCCCGAAAAAAAAATCAAACATACCTCCAGGAAAGGACAACAAACTCCTTGACAGTCTGCAAAATGTTTTCTCAGGCGCCATACTGAATGCAAGGATTGCCTCCCATCAGTTTCAAGTCATCACCTACCTCAACTATTTGCTAGAATGAGCTAAGGAAATTGTCACGCCTCTCCACCATGAAACAATGGAACTCTTGACATCTTTGTTGCATGACATGGTGGACTGCAACAAACACCTGATCAAAGCGGCCTTCGATGCCTTTGAGACTGCTGCTCGCACCATGAGTACAGCCATTGCTGCCTGTCGCATGGCATAGCTTATTGCCTCTGGACAAAGGGATAGCCAATGCATCTGCTTAGGGGACATCCTTTTTGGAAATAGAGTAAAGGAAACAGTGGACAGCATCAAGGACAAATGTACAACCATACAAACTCTCGCCATTGATGGACTGCACCGCCAGAGGCCTTCAAAGCCATACGGCAGTCAAAAGACTAACCACTCACTCAAGCATAACAATTATAACAATTCCTACAGCCACAGTCACAAGGGTTATCACAATCCCTAGCACTACAAGAATAACTATTAGCATAAGTCTCACCCACGTGACAGAAAACCAAACCCCATCCTCAGCCAAGACCACCCAAGGTTTTTTACCACCATCCCCCTCTGTATGCCCCCCATGAGGGATCACCTCTCATTCTTCTTGGAGGCATGGGCAGACATCTCATCCTGATGTCATCTGACGGCGCCGAGACAGAAGTACTCTCTCTAGCCAAGAAGGCATTTCCCTTCTGGGCATGTTCTACCTGGCCCTACTCCCAGGTCCGCCCCTAGCCAGACACTTTTACCTCTTCCACCTTGCCAGCAAGACGGATACTAACCTCTCTCCAAACAATTTTAAAGACTACATTTTCAAGAACTTCGAGATCAAGACCTTCACAATGCCTAAGCCGGGCTTCAAAAAGTGCCCGGCCTGTGCTAGAAAGATGAACTCCACTGACCTGCATGATCGCTGCCTCCGATGCCTGGGTATCTCTCACCGAGTTGAGGAATGTGCCCACTGTGCCAGGATGTCGCCTCGAGCAATAAAATCTCGCAGAAATGCCCTCAAAGAGCTGTTTCCAGCTCCTCCGGCCGGGCCTCAGCTGATTCCAACTCCATCGGCAGTGCCCTCCGGTACAGGTTCTCAGGTCAGTGGCTTGGACCCCGGGACCTCGTCGGCAACAGCGCTGCCTCCAGTGGCTCTGGGTGCGCCCGCAGGGGCCTCCACCCACAGCCTATCCATTTTGGGCACTGGCTCTGCTTCGGAGGGACTCCCTCCCGCTGTCCCGCTGCCCCAAACAGCCCTGCTTCTGTGCAACCACGAGGCTCCCATGTCGGCGGCCATCTTGGATGACATCAGCACTCCTAACTCCTCCCCCCACAGCGCCATTGGTCCATGCCGAAGCCCACATCACAGGAGGAGGAGGAGCTGCTCCTACGGACATGCCCACCACCGGAGCTCTCACTCGGCGCGGAGGCACCGCTCGGACCCGTGCTGACGATCCAGCCACCGGCACAATCGGAGAAGGAGAAGAAGCAGCAGTAGCAGCAGCAACAGGAGCAGCTCAGCCCAGCACCACAGGAAACATCGCTGGACTGACAGAGGCAGCTACAGAAGACACTCCCCAGCTGACAGCAGCCAACCCAGCAGCAGGTACAGCATCCAACGCGATTTCTCCCCACTCCTGGCTCTCGCTCCTTCTCCAGCCACCCCAGAATCTCAGGAACAACTCCTAATCCCCACGGAACCTGCTTGCTCTGCTCCCGGCCCCCCTGAGCCATGCGCAGAGTTCTTCTCCTTCCTTTCAGATCTGTTTGCACAATGGACTTCCACAGCACAGATTCCTACTGTGGGAACCCCTCTCGGCTCTCAGCTTCCTTCCCCGGCACAACCCAAGGTCCCCGACCTGGCCTCCGTACTCTGTGACATCGCTGAGCTGAACACAGCACAAGAATCCACAGGAGATCCATCCCCCTCTGCGGATCTCGAGTCTTCTGCACCGTCAGCAGAGACCCCGGCGGATGCCCCGACCAACAGCCCAGAGGACTTAACCTACCCCAAGTTCCTCAGGAAGGTCGCCACCGCCCTCAACCTCTCCAGCACCTGCGACTCGTCCGACCAGCGCCCGGAGACCCAAGCGGCAAGAAAGTTCCTGGAGGCCCCACATTCCTCTGCACATATCCTGGTACATCCCCTACTGAGAGAGAACCTCCTCTCCCTATGGCAGAATCCTACCTCAGGGGCAGCCGTCTCACGGAAGCTGGATGCCAAGTACCAAGTTCAGACCTCCCCGGGCTTCGATAAAACCCAGCTCCCTCACAACTCCATAGTGGTGGAGTCCGCGCTCAAGCGCTCAAAGACCAACCGGACCCACACCAACTACCCCCCCGGAAAAGACCTCAAACTCCTGGATGATATCGGCCAAAAGACATTCCAGGGAGCAATGCTCTGTTCCCAAGTCTCCGCCCACCAGTTGCAACAGGCCCTTTACCAGGACACCCTGATGGAGCAGTTAAAGTCGTCCCTCTCCGCCTCCAGCCTGGAGACACAGACAGCTACCTATGCCACCATCGTGGACCTGCAGGAGTGCACCAAACACCAGGTGCGGGCATGCTTTGATGCATTTGATGCAGCGGCCCGCATGGCAGCCACCTTTATTTCTGCTCGCCGGCTAGCCTGGCTCAGAGCATCTGGCCTTTGGGAAGACACCCATGACCGTATCGCCGACACCCCCTGCACCGGAGACACCCTGTTCAGCGAAAAAGTCAATGACACCGTCAACGCCCTGAAGGACTACTGCACTACACTGCAGACCCTCGCCGACGAGGGCATGGAACGGCCCAACCGCAAAAGCTCATACCAGCAGAAGCCCTACTCCTTCTTTGTCCAAGCGCCAATACGGGTCCTTTCGAAGATGGCAGCAACCCCGCTACAAATCACAGCCTTATCCTTCACAATTGGCCTACAGGCAAAAGCCCCGCCAGCGTGATAGGAAGCAACCGCAGAAAAACTCCCAACCGGGATAGGGAAAGGTCAACCAGGCCTTTTGACGCGAAGCCTGAGGCCAACCCTCCTATGGGGGGACGCTTGGCCATGTTTCTGCTGGCCTGGGAATCTATCACTATGGACATGTGGGTCCTAGCAATCATCTCCAACGAATACCGGATAAAATTCCTGTCGCCCACGCTACAGTGGGTGATTCCAGCCTGCAAAGATTCTGCCTCCTCCTTAGAGACGGAGATTTTGTCCCTCCTAGCATCCAGGGCTATCGAACCTGTCCCGGAAGCAGAGCGGAACACTGACTTCTATTCCAGATACTTCCTAGTCCACAAGAGGTCTGGCAGCATGCGGCCTATCCTCGACCTCCGCAAGCTCAATGTATTCATCGCAAAGGAAAAATTCAGGATGCACTCCCTCGGATCCATCCTGCCCCTCATACAACCCAAGGAGTGTCTCACATCCCTGAATCTCCTGGATGCATACACGCACGTCCCCATACACAGAGACCACAGACAGTACCTACACTTCCAAGCCGCGGGGCAACACTTCCAGTACAAAGTCCTCCCATTTGGCCTGTCATCCGCGCAACGGGTGTTTACAAAGTGTGTTGCGGTGGCAGCCGCACACCTCTGCAAACAAGGGATTTGCGTTTTCCCCTACCTGGACGACTGGCTGATTTCCGCCCCCTCCTCGAGGGATTCCAAGCGCTCAACTCAGGCAACCATCTCCCTGCTGACTTCCCTGGGGTTTCTGGTGAATTATCCAAAATCGCACCTCCACCCCTCACAGCGGTTGGAGTTCATCGGAGCACTAATATACACTATCCGCTCGAAAGCCTTCCTCCCCCGGCTATAAGTAAACACCATCAAGGATCTGGCACAGCTCGTGCAAGCAGAACGATCCCCTACGGCGGGGGTACTCCTTCGCCTCCTGGGTCACATGGCGTCGGCTACTCAGACAGTACCCCTAGCGAAGCTCCACATGCGCTGCCTCCAGTGGCATCTATGGGCTCACTGGTCCCAACACTCATAACCTCTGGAAACTACCGTTCCTCTGGACAAGACAGTGATCTCCTCCCTCCTTTGGACCCATGGAAGGAACCTATCATGCGGGAGACCCCTCTCCCAACCCATACATGAACTGACTATCACCACCGATGCCTCCCCAGTGGGCTGGGGGGCACATTGCCTTCACCTCCAGACTCAAGGAGCCTGGTCGCTGCAGGAACAACAATGCCACATAAACTTCCTCGAGCTCAGAGCCATGAGGTATGCTCTGGAGGCCTTCCAAGGCATGATCAACGACAAAACAGTCCTACTACAGATGGACAACCAAGTGGCCATGTTCTACATCATCAAACAGGGCGGCACAGGGTCACTGACCCTTTGCAGGGAAGCCCTTCGGATCTGGGCCTTTGCAATCTCACAACGCTGCACCCTCCGGGCCTCCTACCTCCCCGGTCTACAGAACGAGCTAGCGGACAGACTCAGCTGGCAGCTCAACCCACATGAGTGGTCCCTCAAACCCCAAGTGGCCCACTCTCTCTTCCAAGAATGGGGCCAACCGGCTGTTGATCTCTTCGCTACAGAAGGGAACACAAAATGCAAGACCTTCTGCTCGAAACGCCCCTCTACTCGGAGCCATGCAGCAGATGCATTCAACGTGTCATGAGGGGAGTGGTCTCTAGTATACGCCTTCCCCCCCCCCCATCCCGCTGATTTCCAGGACCGTCCAACGCATCATCTCCGACAGAGCGCAGGCCATCCTAGTGGCCCCACACTGGCCACGCCAAGGGTGGTTCCCGCTTCATCACCGACTGGCAGTGCGCCCTCCGATCCGGCTTCCCCTGGTACCGGACCTACTCTCACAGGATGACGGGAATACCCTCCACCCCAACCTACGAACACTTGCCTTAACAGCCTGGAAGCTGAGCGGATAGCCTTGTCCCCTTTTCACCTCCCACATGAGGTCGAACAAGTGGTCCTCGCATCCTGCCGCCCCTTGACCAGAAAATCCTACAGCCTCAAGTGGCGGTGCTTCACCGCCTGGTGCTCCTCTCAAGAACTGGATCCTTTCTCCTGCCCCATACCAACCATCCTGCAGTACCTGACTTCTTTATCTCAACAAGACCTGCAAACGCAGTCCGTCCGTGTCCACCTAGCAGCCATCTCGGCCTTCCATGACCGCCCAGGGGACAGCTCCATTGCACAACTTCCCATTGTCACATGCTTTATGAAGGGCCTCTCCAACCTTCACCCCCCAATCAGGAAGCCCGTACCACACTGGGACCTCAATGTGGTCCTCAACCAGCTAACCCTTCCTCCCTTCGAGCCCATGCAGTCGGCTGACATCAAGCTCGTCTCCTGGAAGACCCTATTCCTGGTCGCCATCACTTCGGCCAGGCGCATCAGTGAACTCCAGGCTCTGGTGGCACACCCACCATACACACAGCTCTCCGGGGACCGCACTTCCCTCTGGACACACCCTAGATTTGTTCCGAAGGTAGCTTCAGCCTTCCACATCAACCAAACTATAGAACTTCCTACCTTCCACCAAGAGCCCCACGCTTCCCCCGAGGAGGAGCGGCTACACAAACTGGAATGTGTCAGGGCTTGCGCCTCTACCTTCTCAGGACTGCGGCCCAGAGACGAGGCACACAACTCTTTGTCTCCTACGACCAAAACAAGCTAGGCCGCCCAGTCACCAAGCGTACCCTATCCCTCTGGATTTCTGCTTGCATCTCCTTCTGCCTGAACCAAGCCGGCACCGGGCCCTCACCACCAGCAAACGTGCACCAGCTGAGGGCGCTCGCGATTTAAATTGCCAACCTACGCTCGATACCAGTAGCCGACATAAGCAAAGTGGCTATCTGGTCCTCCCTCCAGACCTTCCAAAGACACTACTGCCTTGACTTGCAGACGGGCTCTTTCGGACGGGCGGTCCTGGCGGCCGCCAGCGGACCACCCACCCATTGAACCATTGAACCATGGCTGTGCTGGCCACTTGACACAGGAACCTTTAAAATTGCACCTGGGCACAGGTTGCTTACTCAGGGTTGTTTGCACAATTGCTTTAGTTCGCACACGTTGTTATTTTGCACATGTCATTGGATGGATTGCACATGTTCTTGATTGATGATTGGTTACATACGTTTTGCATCTCACATGTGATGTCCACATGTTATTTACTTGCATTATACATGCTATTGATTTGCACATATTGCACGTGTTGTTGATTTGCACATGCTGTTTGACTTGCACATGTTATATGCTCGGGTTGACTGGCAAAATAAAGCCTTGTCCCAACCCACTATGTGGTACCACTTCTGTTATATATTCCAACAGGGCCCCTTCCACCTCAGCCCTTCGCAGCTAGGGAGGCACCTGGTGTGGATGACTTCATCCTGCTTGTCCTAGGAGAAATCGGAATTACTTACCTGTAACAGGAGTTCTCCATGGACAGCAAGATAAGTCATCCACACTTTCACACCCTTCCTCCCCTGCAAGGGACCCTGCCCCGGTCCTGATCGCCCTTAGCATCTGGCTAGCTCGGGACACAGTGGCTGGCTAGGGGCGGACCCGGGGTAGGGCCAGGTAGAACATGCCCAGAAGGGAAACACCTTCTGGGCTAGAGAGAGTACTTCCGTCTCTGCGCCGTCGGATGACGTCACCTGGTGTGGATGACTTATCCTGCTGTCCACGGAGAACTCCTGTTACAGGTAAGTAACTCCGATTTCTCTTCTGTCATTTTGGTCAATGAACCTGACCAGTTCTTTTCAACCCCCCATTATTCCACCCTTTCCTCATCACTCACATAACTCTATGGACAGCACTGTTCCCTCTAAGCTGTGCGCGTGTGCGCATGCACACACCTCGCCGAGCGAGCGCACATACTTTACAACAGAGCGCACAAAAATTGCAGCTCTGATTCTGATAGAAAACAACACAGACGTCTTAAAATTTAAAAGTTATGATTGTAATTACTAGAAATTTCCCGCTTCATTTAGTAATCGTCTATTTTCATTTAATTTGATTAAAATCAATGTGGTGTACATACTGTATTCTGATGTGTAGTCAAATTTTAAAGTATATAACTCTGAGTGTCGTTATGTGGCTCACAAAAATTTCAAAAGCTGCACACAGCTGATATTTTATGCGCACACAGCCTACAGAAAATTAGAGGGAACATTGATGGACAGCTAACCTCTCATTTGGTTCAACCAGGTGAAAAAGCAACGCTTTGTACAGCAGGTACTCGGAGAGAAAAAACTGAGAGATGCTATCTGAAAAAATAGATTCTCACACTCTGGGGGTCCGTCCCGCACCTAACCAAACAAAGCAAAGGTTGATACACAAGCTAATGGCAAATGCTGGCTTCTAGTGCAACCACCAGGTGGCAGTATTTATTTATTTATTTACACACAATTTTTATACCGCTCCTTCTGGTGATCAGCAGCGGTTTACATTTTAACAATTCGGTCCTGCAACAATAGCAGTTACATAAAACATCAGCAACATATAACAATAGTAACAGTATACAAACTATGTACAAATAACAGCAGTAATAATAGAATAAATGTTGTACAACCCATGGATATCTGTTAAATATAGCAATATTTACAGTAGTCAGCCTATGTAGAAGGTAATGTTAGTATTATTTACATGGGATAAGGGGACGTGTATTTTTGGTTAACTAGTGGCCTAGTAGCCTAGTGGTTGGGGCAAGGTGCTTCAGGACGGAAGGTCAGGGGTTCAAATTCCACTAGAGGACAGCAACCTTGGGCCGGAAGGACTGGGGTTTCTAGTCCCACAGATGCTCCTTGTGGTCTTGGGCAAGCCACTTAACCCTCCATTGCCCATGTTCCCTGTAAGTATTAGTGTATGTGTCTCATATCCCCGTGTGTTAAATGTGTCCCCTAATTGTGTTGTGACCGCTTTGATTGAGGGATAAGGCGGTATACAAAACTGTCTAAATAAATAAATTAGATTTCTACATTGATGAACATCGAGAGATGTCACGTGTGTAGTGTCTTTTATAGTTTAATATAAATGGATAACACATAAATGGAAGATCTGTGCATTCAGACTCCGGATGTGGGTCAGGGTTAGAGGAAAATTCATTTTACGAAATTTTTTGTGGGTGATTCAGTTTAAATATGGCCAGCAAACACACTTTCCAGATTCTTTCTTTTTTTTTAAATAATGTTCCCAGTTGGTAGCCCACCCTTTCCTCTACATAAGGAAATGTTGAATGCCTATTGGCTTAACAGGAAGGAGGCAGGGGTCAGTGCACCTGAGCAGAAATGGATGCATTGAAAATATAGCTGCCTGAAAGGAGGAACAAAATACAGGAGACACCTTCATTTAATGGCATTTTAACTATGCTTGTAGGAGCTGCAGCTGGTTTAAACCCAGGATATGGTAATCCCTGACTTCATTTTGAAAACCTCCACAGCCAGCACAGGAGTTACTTGGCTGACATCATCATTCAAAAGAATCATAGCCTTGCCATCTCACCATAACTCAGCCTGTACAGGCCAATTTAGGCTTTGTTTTTGCCCTATGGCAGGCAGGGAGTTGTAGTTTTGATGGTTTTTAGGGAAAACAATGGGAAAATCAGAACTACAACTCCCTGCATGCAATAGAGGTGGTGGGGGCAAAACTAGCAATGTATCAGCTCCAGGAGTGAGATATGTTGCCAGTTCTAGTTTTAAAGTTGCATTGCAGTGCAATATAGTATTTGTAGTCTCTGGTTTTACCCTTTTGAATCATGCTGCAGGTCCCATAGATTGTCAGAAATACAGGATTGGCTTAAAATCTCACTCTTTGAGCTGGGTAACCTGACAGCTCTGTAGGTGGGTTATAAATGCTTTTACAGAATGTAGCTATTTGCAGGCCTAAATGCCACTTCTTCCCTTCCAGAAGCGTTTCTTAATCTGAATCCTGCTTCCTCAGTTTTTCATGTCAGTTTGACATATCTGTGAGACTGTAAAATGTCCAACCCTCTCCTCCCCCCAAAAATGCAAATATCAAAGGGGGAGCTGTAGTCCCACAAAAGTAACTGCTATTCAAAATAGCTGTATGGACATCATCAGGACACTAGGTAGTACGAAGTGGTTAAATGGCCATGAATGCTGTCTCGTCTTGCAGATAAAGACCAAAGACAGACTTAGGCTTGCATTGCTGACCTCTTATGATAATAAGAATCCAGATTCCCGACGTAGGTGGCAGTTCTTTGGGTGTCAAGGGCACTAGCACCTCTATTATACAGCAAACCCCTTCACTGGAAGGAAAGGGTAATTTGTGGACTTTATCTTTCTTCTCTCTCCCAACATCTGCTTCTTTTTACTCCATTGCCAATTCCTGACTTGGCAACTCTGGGTGTAGCAAGGTGGAAAGAGCAAAGTTACCCAGTTCCAGGAATGAGATGTTTTGCCAGTTCTGGGTTAAAATTGGCCTTGCATTGCAGTAGGGTATTTGTAGTCCATGATTTCACCCATTGGAATCAGTGCAGCAGGTCCCATAATGCATCAGGATGAAACTGTCAGACATGCAGGGCTAGCTTAATATCTCACTCCCTGAACTGGGTAACTTGGCAAATATGTTGCATCGTACGCCTGGAACAGACTTCCTTAATCCATGTATCACTGGCTATGTTCAAATCTAGTCTAAATATTCACTTTGAGGATGCTTTTAATGCCCATCCCTTTTCTTTCTGAAATATATTTTCAGACTCTTCTCTGTTGTACATTTATCTTGACTAAGTTGTAAGCTCCATGGAGCAAGGACTGTCTCCTAAGTGTATTTACACAGTGCTACATATATCTAGTAGCACCTTAGAAGTGAGATGCTGTAGTAGTTTAACACCCGCAATCATTTTGAAAAGTTGTCCCCTTTTGCAGTTGGCACTTTAGATACTTTACATATATTTTTTTTTTCTGAGACGGGAGCTCACTCCAGCTGTTCCTCTTTGGCGTTTCCTCTTTCCAGAGGCCTCTTGTCCTATGCTACGTTGTTGTTTTGAATGATTTTTGCAACTTGAGGTTTGCAGCGCATATAGCTGCTGACAGTAAATCTACCAGCCATCAAGTTTATATCTAAAAAAAAAAAGGAATCTTATATGTGTGTAACTGTTTTGGCATTATTTGTCAAAACATTTATCGTCATTGGTGTCTGGCCCTGATTAGCGAAATGTTAGCATGACATCATGGGGAAAATGTAGAAATGAAAACCTGGAAAGGAAATAGCTGATGGAGAAAAGCATGTGTGTGGGTGGACTTGCCTCAGCAAATCATTCCTTATTGAAAGAAAATATTTCCCAACAGCGGAACAAGCATGTTTCCTATGTCTTCTGTATCATGGTGTGAGAGGAGCCTTAACAGATAGCTCCATGCTACTGAGAACACACTGGGGCCTGTTTACTAAAGGATTTTCCCATTTTGTGTCTATGGGGAAAGTGAACATAAGAAATGGCACACTGGGTCAGACCAAGGTCCATCAAGCCCAGTATCCTGGTTCCAACAGTGGCCAATTCGGGTCATAAGTACCTGTCAGATTCCCAAAAAGGCAACCAGGTTCCACAATGCTTGTCCCAGGGGAAGCACTGGATTTCGTGGGTCCTCTTTAATAATGGTTTATGGACCTTTCCTCCAGGAACTTTAGCCTAGTGGTTAGAGCGCTAGCCTACTAACCAGGAGATCTGGGTTCAGTTCCCACTGGCACTCCTTGTGGCCGCAGGCAAGTCACTTTACCCTCAGCCTGACAATCTACTTGCCAAGAAAATCCAGAGTCTGCTGGGTCACCAGGATTCAGCATTGATTTGAAGGCACTTAAAAACCAAACAACTCACTAACACCTTTTACTATATCTTCCGGTAACAGAGTTTGATTACACGTTGAATTAATTTTTTTTTCCATTTTCTGCCTACATCTGCTTCTGACATACTGATTTTGTGCTTTTTGTTCTTTCTTTACTCATTCATCCACTTAATTTCAATCCTCTGTCCTCAATCCCCTTTTGACTTTTCACCTAGCAACTTTCCACCTACTTTTCTAACCTCCAGCCCAGCTCCCCCATTTCTCATCTCGCTCCTTCCCTAGCCTCTTATTCCCAGTCTGTGCCTCTTAGATTCCTTCCAGCACCCAGTGACTTCCTTCTTAGATATTCATTACCTCTGCCTTTCTTCCTTCTTATCCCAGCTTTCACTCTTATGCCCTTCTCTTTCAACTCTTTCCTCTGTATGACCTTTATTTTCCCTCCCACGTAAAATATTTGTTCTCTTCTCAATCCTCACTACCCCAGTTTCTTTTTTAGTCCCCCAGCCCCTTCCAGTTCCAGCCTTCCCAGCATCCGCTCCCTTCCAATCCCATTCTTCCCATTCCCCAGCATCAGTCCATTTCCAGTTCTAGCCCCCCGATATCAGTCCTCCTCCAGTTCCAATCTCTCCCAGCAACATCTCCCTTCTAATCCCAAGCTCCCCATCCCCCAGGATCAGTCCATTTCCAGTCCCAGCCCCCCCCAGCCCCCAGTATCAGTCCATTTCCAGTCCCAGCCCCCCCATCCCCCAGTATCAGTCCTGTCTCACAGGAAATATCCCTGTTCAACCTCTAAATAGTGACCCAGGCCAGCAGCAAGCAATTGAACACAGCCAGCAGGAGAAAAAAGAAACTGCTCCAGCCGGTCTGTACTCCCGCGGCTGTGCAGAAGTAAGTTGGGGAGCTGGGCTTCAGCCCTCACCACTCCCCCCCCCCCCCAAGCCAGCCAGGTCAGCGCGGGTCCATGTGCAGACAACATTCCTGCACATACCTCGGGCCTGTCCTGCTCATGAGGGACCTCGTCAAAGGCTTTCGGAAAATCCAGATATACTATCATCAACCTGCTCACCTTTATCTATCTGTTTATTCACACCTTCAAAAAAACATAACAGATTAGTAAGACAAGATCTTCTTTGGTTAAGTCCATGTTGGCTTTATCCCATTAAACCATGACTATCTACATGTTCAGTTATTTTATTCTTTATAATGGTTTCTACCATTTTGCCCAGTACTAATGTCAGGCTCACCGGTTTGTAGTTTCCTGGATCACCGCTGGAACCCTTTTTAAAAACTGGTATTACATTGGAGAATGGCCAGTCTTCTTTACATGTATCTGTATAGCACCGTGTATACCTTATAGTGCAATATAAATTATAAATGTAAATAAATTATAAATATAAATTATCAGTAGTAGTAGTAGGTGCTACTGATTATTTTAATGATAGTTCACAGATTACTAATAGTAGGTCTGCAGTCTCATACAGTATTTCAGTTATTTCAGCAGCCTTGGATTATACCAACCAGTGCAGGTGATTTGCTACTCTTTCATTTATCAAATAGTTGTAATACATCTTCCCGGTTTATCAAAATTTGTTTCAATTCTTCGTATACATCACCTGTAACTATTTCAGGCATCGGTAACTTTCCTACATCATCTTCAGTAAAGACCAAAGCAGAGAATTCATTCAATCTGTCCACTATGGCCTTGTTTTCCCTTACTGTCCCTTTTACTCTTCTATCATCTAATGATCCAACTAACTGTCTCACAGTTTTTTTGCTACAAATGTACTTGAAGATGTTACTATGCATTTTTGCTTCCATGTCAAGCTTTTCTTTTTTAATTTTCTCTTTGTCTGCCTTATTAATGCCTTGCATCTAACTTACCAATGTTTGTGCTGCTTCCCCTTTTCGTCATTTAGATTCTTTTTCCATTTCCTGAAAGATGCATTTTTTTGGGCTACAACAGCCTCTCTGACCTCACCTTTAAACCATGCTGGAGGGCTTTTTGGCCTTCCTTTCACCTTAGTGTGAAATACATGTGGTCTGGGCTTCTAAGATAGTATTTTTAAACAACGCCCATGCTTGATGTAAACCTTTAACCTTTGCAGCAGTCCCTTTTAGATTTTTTTCCCCAACTATTTTCATCAATTTATCATAATCTTCCTTTTGAAAGTTAAAAGGTAGTAATGTGGATTTCCTTACCATCCCTCCCTCCCTCCATTTATTAAATCAAATGTGATCATGCTATGATCACTTTTGCCAAGTGGCCCTAACACTGTTATCTTGCATCAGATCCTGTGTTCCACTAAGGACTAGGTCCAAAATAGCTTCCCCTCTTGTCAGTTCATGAACCAACTGCTCCAAGAAGCAGTCATTTATTCCATCTAGAAACTAATCTCCCTAGCATGTCCTGCTATGAAATTGACCCAGTCCATACCGAGGTAATTGAAATCACCCATTATTACTGTGTTATAACTTTTGTTAGCCTCCCTGATGTCTTTTAGCATTTCATCATCCATCTGTTCGTTATGGCCAGGTGGACGGTAGGGAGTCCAAATGAAGCACATAACCTTACAAAACCAAAACGGGATCAACAGGAGCAAGGAGACCAGCATACCCTCTCAAGTTTGGAATAAACTTTATTGAACCCCAACACCAGCAGTGTTTCGGCAGCTCGTGCCTTCTTCAGAGGGTACAGTTCAAATCCTCTGTTTATCTCTTTATAAACACAAAATGTGTGCTTATCAAATAAGAGCAACGCGCATATATTCGCAGCTGAGCGGGATGGTATTCGTAGTCCTTTATTTTACCCATTGGAATCAGTGCTGCTGTCCCATGATGCATCAGAATGAGATTATCAGAAATTCAGGACTGGCTTAAAATCTCACTCTGAAACTGGGTAACTTGGCAATTCTGTGCATATTCATTGTGGTAATCCAGAAAAGAAAACTGGCAAAGGTCTGTGAAATGCCACTGTAGATGCCAAACATAGGCAAATATATCACATAAGCACTTGTTTGCGCACTTTCATTGCCCACCCTGGATCTGTGTGTGCTTTGATACAGCTTGTAGTTCTCAACCCAGTCTTTGGGGCACACCCAGTCAGTCGGGTTTTCAGGATATCCACAAGGCATATGCATGGGAGAGAAGGGGTGCATGCAGATTTCTTTCATGCATATGCCTTGTAGATATCCTGAAAACCCAACTGGCAGGATGTGCCCTGTGGACTGGGTAGATAACTGCTGCTCAAAAAATAAGATTTGCCACTTAGCCTGATCGGTTGACCTGGGGTTAAGACAATCCTGTTTTTGTTCCCGCCCCACCCCACATTGCATGCAGGGATTTGTAGTTCTGATTGACCTTCCTTTAGAAAATCAGAACTACAGATCCATGCCTTGAATAAATCAGCCTATTCAGTTGACTTGGGGTAACGCTACCTTTTATAAGAGGATATATGCATGTGTGCATGTACATAGTGGGCCTCATTCCGATAAGGATTTCCAGGCCCCTGTGTGCCCGATCGGAAATGGACGCACAGGGGCAGACACGATTCTGATTCCGTGGGGCACATCTTGTGCTGCAGGATCAGAATCGCGACTAGGCCTGTACGTGCAGGCTGGGACCCGATTCCAGTCAGCCTGCACTTACAGGCCTCTACCCTGCTAACTCAGTCAAGGCTCCTGAATGGAGCCATGGCTCCATTCAGGAGCCGCGATCCCCAGCCACCGACCTGTTCTCTCATTCCCTGCAGCCCGACCCCTGATCTGGCCTTCCAAGGCCAGAGTTGGGCTGCAGAGAATCACCTGCACCCCCTCTAACCCCTTCCACCAATAGGGCCTGCTGTCCTCTGCCATCTAGGGGAACTTATTCCACCTCTGCCGGCCCTAGATATACAGGGCTGACATCAGAATCGGCCCTGTTCATCCGGGCCCGCTGCCCGCCTCTCATCGCACCTTGTTCGTACGGGGAGGTTAGTCGGGGATGACAGAGGGGGCCAAATAGCAGGGATGTGTGTGTCTATATCTATACTCAGTGTGGTTGAACTTTTATTTATTTATTTATTTAATATACCCACCCAAAATAGTTGCAGTCAAGGCCCTGATATCTTTTCACCCAAGTGTGTTCTGTTCTGGTCTGCATGTGCCATCCAAGAGCAACATGTTTACACAATAAACATATTCATAGATGCCATAAACTCTATTCTGTATAATCTCACTGTCAGTTTTGTTCCAAAGATATTTTGGCTCTTTTGTTCCCCCGCCAAAGCCATAGCAGGCAATAAATGCCCAGTTTGGCCCCCAGCCGTTGCATAATCTCAGTGCAACAAAGGGAATGAAGCTTATATTTTACTTGGCAATCTGCTATTAGTCTGTCGGGACAAGCTAGTCCTAGCTTTCATCAGAAGGAAGGGCAGAACCAGGCTGTACACAGCACCTGGCAGCTGATAATTGTCAAGTGCCTTTCCCCTGGAGCTTAGTCTCTCCATTTTGGAGTACAGGCAAGTTAGATGGCATGCTTATAGGAGGATCAGTTCCAGACTTTTTTCAAGAATACTGCAGTAATTCAAACCTGTAGTCCTTTTTTCCATGAGAGACTGTGGTTTTAGGGATAGCATCTGTTAAAAAAAAATAAAAAACAAAGCACAGTTCTTTAGTTGAACTAGATTTGTTGCCATGCACTAGTGGAGACAGGGCCTTTAATGCTTTTGCAAGAACAAATTTTTGTGGCGCTCTCATTGTCCATGAAAAGAGACGCACTGACATCAGCCACTCTGGGCCACTTCAACCCCTTATGGGGCCTGAGGCAGACTTTTCCAGCAGGGTCCCCCCCCCCCTTCTTCCACATGCCCCTCTCATCTGTGGGCCCCCCTCCCTCTGCCGCTGCTGTCCCTTTCCAGGCGTACCGCCATTCATGCTTCCGCCCCCACCCCTTCCAGTGAATCAGAGGGGGGCAGAAGTGGAAGTGTGAATGGTGCTGCGATGCCGGAAAAGAAGGTAATTTTGGCACTGTGGTGCCCTTTTTATGTATTGCCTGCCACCGCACTCCCAGAGAGGGGTGGCAGAGGCGGCAATAGGTGTAGGGGCAGGAGCAGGGCCGCTGTTACCAGAGCAGCTGCCCTTTGACTCATAGGTAAAAGCGGCCCTGCAGCCACTGCGTACCAGCTATCACAACACTGCTGAAATCTCTGGTGAGAAACGTATGTTAAAACTGAATCCTCTCTCAAATTTTGTAATTTTTTTGTAAATAATTGTAGCCTCCTATGGTCAGAGTAACATTTTTGTGAATGCCCAGCTGTCCCTCTTTAGCATAACATGCTGGGGCGATCGAGGTAGGATTGTAATCTGAGTTTCTAGGATCCACAGTTTAGTTCCAAGCACTATGGAAGTCTATTACTAAAGGGTGTTAGCTGACAGCTCGTGGTCTGGCGCGCGCTGAATGCGTGTCGGGTCACACGTTCTCGGCTAGCGCAGGGACATGACAGTTAGTGTGGGATGATTCCTGTGCCGTCTAACTTGTGTTAGGGTCTTGGGTGAGGTGGGCTCTGAGCAGTTAGCGCCAGGTTTACAATGCGCACTAATTGCATTAGCGCAGAATCATCTAACAGCACCTCAGGTGGTGGAGTTAAATGCACCTGCGCTAAGGGACCGGGCGCTACATTAACTGCCAGGGAAATGCTTTCCATGCTCTTGAGAATTAACGCAATGGTGTTGCCCCTAATGCACCATAGTTTCAGCGCTGTTGGTGTGTTCGGTACAACACCCTAACGCCCTATAGTAAAAGGACCCCTATGAGTTTTTCTGTGGAACTGGCATGATCTAGAAACGGAGGCTTTCTGATCAATGAAAAGCTGTAAGCATTCTGACGTATCTCAAATGCACATGGGAAAGGCAAATTGCACTCGCCCTAAAGGAGCGCACAAAGGAAGCGCAACTAGCATCGCTGTTGACCGTGAGGGTTGTGTCCAGGGAGCTCTGGTTCCTCAGAAACATGCAGTGAGACCACAGGGATCCAGGTGGCCAGATATTCGGGGTCTGGCAGATTATCACAGAGCTTGGTGGAGTGGTGTGCTAGGTATTTGCTTTAAATGTGGGATCTTGCCTAACTGCAGGATATGTGAAAACCAAATAAGAATATAACATAATGTCTTGGGTAAGCCGTGATATCCTGCAAGTGGTTAAGCTTCTACAGCTGACCATTGGAATATAGCCTTAGTAATATAGTAAATGACGGCAGATAAAGATCAGTATGGTCCATCTAGTCTGCCCAGTAAGATGGCAAGAGTAGGTGCACCTGCCGCTCTGTGCAGGCCACCCCTCCCAATGTCTTTGTTTAGGGGTGAACCCACCACGCCATGTAGGACATCCCTATTTGTTGAGAAGTTAGATGGTTCATTTTGTTTTTATCCTGTTGCTGTAAAGGGATCCACTGTGTCTGTCCCATGCCATTTTGAATTCCATCACCGTGTTTGCCCCCACCACTTCCACCGGGAGGGCATTCCAAGCATCCACCACCCTTTCAGTGAAAAAATATTTCCTGACATTGTCTTTCAATTTGTAGTGTAGATAGGAATTACTGGGCAGACTGGATGGGCCAGCTGGTCTTTTTATGTTGCTGTCCAGTTGCTATGGCAATTGCAAAACTGTTAAAATTAATTTTTCCATCAGTTTCCCTCTGCAGGGGTTCTCCGTGGACAAGATAAATCAGTCAAACGTATGTAACATCATCCAACAGTACCATGGATGGGCTAGCTCTCCTAAAGCTCTGAAAAGCCTAGATCATGTGTAGCCACAGCCCCCCCCCCACCCCCCCACCATTGTGCCCATCTTTTTTCCACCTCAGTTTGTTCTCCAGCTACAAGAAATTCATCCTAGGGGAGAGGCAGGTGGAATTGTGTGGTTGATTTATCCTGCTATCCATAGAGAACCCCTGTTACAAGTAAGTAACTTTGCTTTCTCCATGGACAAAAGGATGAATCAGCTATGTTGGAAACTGGATACTGGGCTTGATGGAACTTTGGTCTAACCCAGTATGGCATATTCTATGTTCTTATGGTGAATGTTTTTAAAGCCTCCAGTGGCATGTGCTGTTGCCACTTCTGAGCACTCCACTGTATACTTATGCACCAGAGAAGACAGGCTCGGAGATTTAGATGCTCCCATGCTGGTAGCCATCGTCAAGCTGGTGTTCTTGCTTCAGGGTCCAATGGTCCTTGCTGGGAGTGGCATCACCGCACATTGGTGTGGGAAAGATTATTGGAACTGGCAGAAATAAGCACCAGTCGGTACAAAGCTAGGGTCGGTGGAAGGACACAGTGTCCTGGCAGCAGGGGATTTACCATGTTTTGGCTTGGTGCCCCATCGCCATTAAACTTCCTGAGTCAGGAGTCCTACATCTACGCAGCAGACTTATCCAGGGAGAGAACTCTGAGGGTGAGTTGGGTCAGCACATGGTGGGGGGGGGGGGGGCCTGCTCCACTCCACTCCATCATCAGGTCCATGTTGCCTAGGTTGATACTTTGCATCAGGTACACTACTGAGGTGGGCTTTCATCCCAGTATTTTTTGGAAGTGGTACCTCTTCCTATTGAGGGGAGGGTAAACAGAGAAGGGAAAAACCAAAGGCCAGATCAAAATGAAGGTATACAAATAAAGAAAAGGAGAGCAGGATGGTCTGTCCATCTGGCTGGGTGGAGAGGACAGACTGAGGTGGAAATGGGTGGGTACCTCTGTGTGTGACTGACTCTGCTGCTTCTCCATAAGCCTCTGGCAGCAGTGGAGCCAGGGTAAACAAAACTGACCTCCCACTATTTAGATCAAGGGCTCTGGACACACTCAGCCAGTCAGATTCCCAGGATCTCCACCATGAATGTGCTGGAGAGAAATGTGCATGAATTTCCCCCATTTAATGTTAATCTATCTCCAGCACATACATGGTGGAGATCCTGAAGACCTGACTGACCGAGTGTGTCCAGAAGACGGTTAAAATTCAGTGATCTAGATACTCTGCTGATTATGAGATTACAAACCAAAGCACATATGCAGGTACCAATGAAATTTAATTTCCAGTGAGGTAGTTCATGACAACTTTCCAAGCACAGTCACTTCCTGGGCTACAAAAAGGGTTTTGTTAATGATTTTATTAAAGAAATAAAAATTAACTCATTGATGAAACAAGGTGAGTGATAACCATGTTGCACAGTAATAGGCAGAGGATGCAGCCTTCTTGGAAGAATGGCTGAATTCAGAAGTATGTAGCTTGAATTTTAGGCCTTGTTTTAATATATATAAATGCAGAGGAAATATGCATTTAATATAATTTTGCAGTTTGTGCCAGTTCTCAACGCAACAATTTAACAAAGCTTAATGTAAAAAAATAAAGTATTGAAACAGTCAATACTGAAGTCTCTTTTAAAAAAATTAAAAAGCAAATTATCTTTGTAATTCTTTTAACAGCTCTGACCAGAATCTCTAACTATAACCCCAGCTGAGACCCAACTCTGTAGGTCTCTCTGCAGGAGGAGGGCTGGTGGTGTGGTGGGGGAGGGGAGGAAGCCTTGGTGAACAACATGGCGGTGATATATATAATTTACATGACAGTTTTATTTTTCTAAGGACAGCATGTTAATTTGCAAAAATAGCTTTTGTGGATGCTAATGATTGCACGGCAGATCAGTTCCTCCTCTGCAAGCCGAACCTCGTGCGAGGATTGTGCTACTACCTGTCTTGGCATACTTCATCACTGTTCGACTTCAGGCAGAGGCTGGAGTGGGTGTAGGAGACAGTCGGTACAACCATATGGGCCTTTAGGAGAGAGAAGGAGGGAATGCCAGGGGAGAATTCGTTTTCATTTTGTGAGGCTCCGGTCTTCCTTAATTGCAGGTTCCCTCCGGAGCCCACATTACAGATGCACACAGGGAAAGGGGCATTCACTAGGGACCCCTTTTTTTTCAAGGTAACAGATATATTTGTCTACGAATCAGGATTATTTCTATATATCTAGTGAATAGCTGTGATTATTCTGCATGAATCCTTCCAGAAATGTTTTTTTTTTTTGGGGGGGGGGGGGGGGGCTATCATGACACAAAGAAATAAGAAAAATAAAATCGTAAAACAGTTTTGCCTATTCAATCTGCTAAAATGTGGGAGAGTGGGATTATGAACCCTCTTGCCCTGCCCCCCCCCCCCCCGCCTCGTGGGCATCCATATTACTTTATTCTAGGGCTATTAAAAAGGTTGACAGCAGGGCGACCACCCTGGGTGCCAAGGGGGAGGGGGAGTTTGGCAGGATTGTTATGCTGGCCCTGTGAGTCTGCTGCAGAGTTTCCAAGTTACCCAGTTCCAGGAGTGAGATTTTTTGCCAGTTCCGGTTTTAAATTTGCATTGCAGTGCAGTATGGTTGTTGTAGTCCCTGATATTACCCATTGGACCCGGTGCTGCAGGTCCTAAAATGCATCAGAATGAGCTTGTCAGAAATCCGGGACCAACTTAAAATCTCACTCCTGGAACTGGGTACTTTGGCGACTCTGCCGCTGTCAGCACAGCACAGCCTCCCTGTCCAAAAAAGGGTGGGGGGGGGAAGCAGATGAGCATTGAAACAGAAAGCAACCATTGTCTTGCCCAGCAACTGCTCCAATCCTGTCCTTCAAGCAATGAAACTGAGGATCGCGGCCACACCCTTTCCTTACCAGACGTGCCCTGCCATGATCCACAGCAGAAACAAAAAAATATATATTTTTTTTTTTTTCATTTTGGACACTAGGAGTCTGACTGGGGCATGTTTAATCACTGATAAAATGTTACTGTCATGGTTAGAATGGCCAAGAGCAATAACCTGTTTCCTTTCAGGTGTTAATTGGTTTGGGATGTTATGGTTTATTAAAATGTAATTTATACCGTCCTTCGTATCAACAGAGCGGTGTAGATAAAAACTTTCAAAGGAGAAAAAGAACGCCAATAAAA
The DNA here is from genome assembly GCA_033557465.1 of Ichthyophis bannanicus. Classification (NCBI taxonomy): domain Eukaryota; kingdom Metazoa; phylum Chordata; class Amphibia; order Gymnophiona; family Ichthyophiidae; genus Ichthyophis; species Ichthyophis bannanicus. The sequence continues at coordinate 257,321,867 of CM066039.1, forward strand.
TATAGGAAAGAGGACAGAGCCAAGATGGCACAGTGCTGGGTGGTGGGCTCTGACGCTTTTCTCGTGATGGGTTGGAAGAGGAAAGAGAAGCAGGCTAAAGAACCCCGGAATCGGGTGTCTACCTTCTCTCCTGTAGTGGTTGGACCTCTGGACTCTTGTTTATCGGAAGCAGCAAATGGCATTATAAAGGGGAGCATTTTTCCCAGCTGGTGGGCTGTTGGCGTGCTCTAGCTCTCAAGTCCCTCTCGGGAAATGAGCTTTCGCCCCCCCCCCCCCCCCAGACGCAGCATCCTCCGAAACTGCTGTTCCCCAGATACAGTCCAGATGGGTTGAAGGTTGCAGCAGTCCCCGAAGTTGGTATAGCTGCAGCTTCTCCGGGGACGCCCAGTAGAAGTGTTCCTGTTGGGCCAGACTTCTTGCCAGATCATCGATCGCAAAGGCAGTCATTGAGAGGGAGTTCTGTTGAACCAGTGGGGAGTGTCTCCGTTGTGCCTGTACCGGCTGGAACCGCGAGAATGCTAGAGTCTATGGTCACTGAAGTGGGTGCAGCTTCTTTTTCCTTTGAATTGCAAAGACCACAACAGTTTACCCTGGAGTCTATATGGCATGCGATTAAAACTTCTGGGGGAAGCCATTGCTCCTTAGGTACAATCGTTAAACACTAAGACTAAGAAGTTAACAGAGGATTGTTTAAAAAAATACAGAATCTATCATCTCTCTGCAGGCTATTGTGGATGGGGTATCTCCATGTTTGGTTTGTATGGAAGAACAAGCGGATATAAAGGACTCAAATAATGTTAAACTTAAACTGGAATAGCATGAGAACTGTACCCGTTTAGCAAACCTTCTTTTAATTAATTTTCTGAAGTCCTCTAAAATAACTGCAAAGAATATGTTTGTTCAGTGTCTCGAGGAGGTGTTGGGGGGTCTCTTCTGCATTGTATCCACCTTTGGTTAAAGCATATCATCTTCCACAGGGCCAGAAATCATCCACTTCTGTGGAGATTCCGGGCCCTCAAACTGCAGATGTTTTAAATATTTCTGAGGTTCTTGAGAGATCTGACACAGACTTTGGTTTCATAACTCCTTCTACTTGCCTGATAACTTTGGCACGAGTGTCTGATAGAGAGTGGTTGTTACAGATGTTTATTCACAAAAGAAATGTTTCCTTTAAAGGGTGTTTGGTCAGGATTTTTCCTGACCTGGCTAGAGAGACACAACGTCGCAGACGTGAACTTCTTGTTCTGCGGCCGTGGGTTCTCCAGCTGGGAGGGATGTTTTTTCTTAAGTACCCCTGTAAGTGCCTGGTTAAACTTCAGGGATTATCTTATGTTTTTTTGTTTCCTTCTCAGTTGGTTTTCTTTTTAAACGCTCGTGGTATGCCGGCTCGGGCGGCAGATTTACCTTCCTGTGTCTAATAGCGTTAGCCTTTCAAAGTCAAATCTCAGTTTTACATGTTATGGTATTATTTTTTTCCTTTGTGAGGGTATTATTGTTTATGTCCATCTTGGATCTAATTGTGGGCTGGGGTTGGGCACCATGTTTGTTATTGCCTCATAGATCATGGATTATGTCATGATCATTGTTCCTTTTTTGTCCAATTGTACCTTTGGTATCCCACATTTCCTTCAAGTATAAATAAATAAATATACACTCCTCCTCCTCTTTTCTATATATATATATATATATATATATATATATATATATATATATAGGAAAGAGGAGGAGTAATATAAAACTGGGTTGCAGGAAAGGGTAAGGGGGGCTAGTTTAAAAGATGGAAGTCAGGGGTGGGAGGGATGGGAAGCATTCATGTGCAGCTGAGGGTGTCAGGTCAAAGGTAGCTGAAATAGATGGATCTTAAGACATGATCTGAATTTTGTGTAGGACCTTAGTGCATTCCATAGGCTGGGACTAAGAAAATAAAAAGCTGAGTGACAGGTTGATTCATAACGGGCACAGAAGGGGGAGGGAAGATAAAGACCATTGGCGTGAATGGAGCGTAGAAGACATGATGGTATGTGAACGATGATACATGATAATAGAAAAGAAGGTATGCCAGTGTTTAGAGGTTTGTATCAGATCCAATATTGAAGAGGTAGCCAATGGGACTCAATGAGCAAAGGGGTAACGCGGTTGAATTTGGAAGCGTGATGCAGTATTCTTATAGCCGTATTTTGAATGGTTTGAAGATGTTTGAGCTGATAGTTAGGAAGGCTGGCATATATGACATTGCAGTAATCTAGGTGAGAATTGGCCAGGGAGAAGAGCAAGTTAGTGATGGCAGAATCAGAAAGAAATGAATGAATAGAACTGATTTGGCGGAGAGCAAAGAAGGAGCATTTCACCACGACACTAATCTGTTCATGGAAAGTGAGAGCATTGCTAAGGATAATTCCCAGGTATGTGAATGAAGGTACCGATGGGATAGGAGCGCTGTCAAGTGAGGAGGCCAGATGCAGAACTGCTGAAGATCTGGTGAGCCAGGTGGCCAAGGTTTTGGAGGGTTTTAGCTTCAGGTCATTGGTTCTCAACTAAAGGGCAACTTGGGAGACACAAGAATTCACAGTATTGAGATCAGGAGATATTGGGTGCAGGTGGAACAGTAATAATATGTCGTCTGCGTAGTAATATGTGGAAACACTAAGTTGTTGACTAAGAATGGCCAATGGGGCAAGGAAGATCTTGAATAAGAGGGGAGCCAGAACCTAGCTCTGTGGACTACCACAACTAAGGGGAAAGTGAGTAGAAATAGAGGACCCAAAGTTTGTGGAGTAAGAGCGATTGGAGAGAGAGTGCAGAACCACTGTAAGACGATGTCTTGAAGACTGGCACCTTGCAGACTGGAGGAGAATGGAGTGGTTAGCCAGATCGAAGTCTGAGGAAAGGTAGAGAGAGATGGCTAGCGATATATTGCTCTTATCAAGGAATTCTAAAGTTTCACTAAGGACAGAGTAGGATGGTTTCAGTGCTGTGTCCAGCACGGAATCTGGATTGTAACGGTTGAAGGAAGCTGGTTTTCTTGAGGTAGTCAACTACTAAAAACGCACCTTTTCCTAGAACACTTTTGGCCAAATGACATTACATGTGTATATACAATAACCACCAATGATCTGTTAACTCAAACATAACCCCCATCTTTATCTCCAAGTTGTATACACCTTGTTCAATGTTTGTTTATTTATTTAATGGTATTTATATACCGCCTTATCATTCAATCAAAGCTGTTTCCACGGCAAACAATCAAGGGGGCAAATGCTTTCATACAGTGTACAGAGTGGTGTGTATGTGTTGGCGGGGATGTGATTAGATTTGGTTTATCTCCAGGAACAAGCAGGAATGAGTACGTACATATGGGTACGTCGGTACCGATGGAGCCTGCGCGGGAACGCTTCCCAGCGTCCAATCAGAAAGCTTTTGGAAGCATCCCACCATGCCTGTGTGCTGCCTTCCCGCCTTTCCCAACTGCCTCTCCTCAGTTTTCGTTTTTCCGCGGAGCTGGCAGGACATCCTCCTGTCACCGCAGAAAATTCTTCTTTTAATCCTTTAGTTTTCTTGTGGTCGCGGCTGTCTCCCCGACGCCACCTGTACCGCCGGTGTTTCGTTCTCTTTTCTTGTAAAATTTTTTCCTTTTAGGGAATATTTTTTCTTCTTAGTGTCTTACGGTTTTTCAGGCCTTCCAGGCCTCTCCATGTCCTTCATGGAACCGCCAGCCACTTTCTCCAAGAAATCTTCAAACTGTGGCGGTACAACTTTATTTTTAGACTCCCATAATTGGTGTCTAAGCTGTTTGGGTCCTGACCTTTTTCCTCCGGAGCCCTCGGGCAACAGTATTGTGAGAAGAAGTTTTCAACATCGAGTTTCCCTCGATATGAAGTTCCCTTCCAACTTCAGGGCACCGACCATTTCTTCTTCTACACAGGATCAGGTAACCCACAAACAATCTGTTAAGACTAGCCAACCCTCGAGTGGTAGGTCTCATGCACAGCATGTAGACGGCTCCGGCCTTGCCCTCGAGGGCCCATTGGCTTCAAAACCCCGGCGGGAGTCTTCGGCCTCCAAAGCTTATGTGGGGTTTCAGGTTGTTCCTGGGGTTCACCCCCCACAGAACATTCCTGAGCCGTGTCCGGTGGTGGCATCCGCTTCGAGCGGTACCGATACCCCGGCATCGGCATTGGTGTTGGAAACACTCCTCACCAGGGATCGTCGTCTGGCGTCCTCGGTACCTACGGGACCGGTGCATATGTTCCAGACTGACTTTCCAGTATCGGTACCAGCAACGATACTGCTTCCGATGTCGGTACCTTCCAGACATGCATCGATAAACTCGCTTCCTTCGATGCTGAGTCTGGAATCGATCTCCAGTTTGGAGGACTGGGTACCGACTTGCCTTGGTACCGGCTCCCGTCGGTACCGAAGGCTCGGTTCCGATGGTTCGGATCCACAACTCTCGGTTCCTCCGATGCCGTTTGGATTGCCACCGGCTGGGTTTCATCCATCGGTATCAGACACGGTACCGAAGTCGGTACCGATGTCTACATTATCCTCAATGCCGAGTTTGGAATCGATCTCTAGTCTGGAAGACGCAGTTCCGACACACCTTGGTACCGTGACCTGTTGATACCGGAGGCTCGGTGCTGAGGGTGACTGCCGAAAGTTTTTGGTTACCTCGGTACCGATTGAGCTGTCACCGATGGCTGTTCTGATGTCTGTGTCTGGTTCGGTTCCAACATCGGTACCGGTATCCACTGTAGCATCGTGGCCAGCTCCTTCCATGCTTCTTTTAACAGGATCGCTCCTTTCTATACCAAGTTTGGAGTCGATACCTGGCATACGAAAACTAGACAAACTAAAAATTGCTACCCTAGTAGCCTGAAGTGTGCACTTATAAATGCCCGCTCGCTTCGAAATAAGTGGCCAGTGATCACGGACATAATAATACATCACAAGCTAGACATTCTCATGGTCACCGAAACATGGCTTTCAGCAGAAGACAATATTATCCTCAACCAGCTTCTCCCACCTAACTTCACAGCATTCACCGGTCATAGACAAAACAAGAAAGGCGGAGGAGTACTCATCATCACCAAAGCTGACCTCCAGTTTAAAATGGATGAATCCAACAGTAATAACCATCTAGAAACGGTATCAATTTCAAACAACATATGCTCCATAAACTTGGTCTATAGATCACCGTCAGCGGATCCAGACGACCTAGCATCCATAATAAATCTGGCTTCTTTCACCCAGGGTCCAAATATACCTAATTGGATTGTAGGAGATCTCAACCTACCATCCTTGCATGCAACTCAAGCAACTGCATTCCTGGAAGCTCTAGATAGCCTAGGATACATGCAAATGGTGCAAGAACCTACCCACGAGAGAGGCAATATCCTGGACCTCATATTCGCGCCACAGCTAACATTGGAGCAACCTCAAAACATCATACAATCGATAACTGCAGTCCCATGGACCGACCACAAACTCATCACCTTCCAGATGCCTACCATTAACTGTTCACGCAGGACAAAAACGGATAAAAGCGGGCCTGCTAATTCAGCCACCAGAAGTTTTCACCCACTTAACAGAGAACGCATCCTCGCCGAAATGAGCACACTCTTTGACGACACCTCTTTAAACCTAGATGGGTTGATCTCTTCCTGGAACAGTAAACTCAGTACAATCGCTATCCGCCCCCCAAGGAACAAGAACCCAAAGAAGAGAGCAACAGCCCCATGGTTCTCAGCGGATTTAAAAACCTCACTAACTCTTTTAAGAAGGCTAGAAAAACGTTGGAGAAAGTCACGCACCAGCAGTGACCAATCAGCCTACATCCAACACCTGACAGAACATCGAAAAGCCATCGCAGATAAAATCAGACAACACCACACAGATACCCTGAAACGCTCATTGAATAAACCTCACGACTTGTTTAACTTAGTTAAAACACTTGCCAAAGAACCTACCTCTGACCTCCACAGCAGGATCCATCCACAGGACTATGCGACGTATATGCAATCCAAAATGTGCAAGACTAACAAAATATTAATACCGGACCCTCCTGATGAACAAGACCACCCAGCATCGCTAACATCTTTCTCCACTCCCTCGAAGAAAACTATTGAGGATACCATCCTAGCTCTAAACACAACTACTGCGTACACAGATCCTTGCCCTGCACATTGGATAAAGGACCTGCGATGTGATATATCCCCAATTATAGCAAGAATCGTAGATCATTCCCTCTCTACTGGCTATTTCCCATACACTCTCAAGCAGACCTCTGTTAGACCGCTGTTAAAGAATACCAAACTTGATCCGCAACAGGTAGAATCTTACAGGCCCATATCTAGCATACCTATGCTAGCAAAAATCATCGAGAAAATAGTGCACAGGCAATTACAGGATCACATAGACACCTCTGCCCCGCTGGATCCAGCCCAACATGGATTCAGAGAGTCACATGGGGTAGAAACACTGCTCACAACCCTCTTCAACAACATAATCTCAGGTGTGGATAACATAAACCAGGGTTTCGCGCTTGTCTTTCTAGACATAGCAGCGGCTTTTGACTCAGTATACCACGAAATTCTTATCTACCGGCTAAGAGAAAAAGGCATCTGCGGAACAGCACTTGAATGGTGCAAATCTTACCTGTCCGATAGATGGCAACATGTCCGAGTCGACGGAGATACATCTGAACCATTCCAACAAAGCCAAGGTGTACCGCAAGGATCCTCCTTATCTGCACTGATGTTTAATATATACATTCAACCCATCTGCAACATCATCAGATCCTTTAATGTCAGTTACATGATATATGCAGATGATGTTCTATTATATATGCCAATATCACTCGATTGCCTAGACCTCACTCCGCTGACTAACTGCTTTGATACCATATCAGAGTGGCTGCTATCACAAAATCTGAGAATACAACACAAAAAGACGGAAGTCCTTTTCGTCTCGAGGAACACCAACTTCACTCCTCCTAGTTGTATTAACGTAAAGGATGCCCAACTCCAAGTGAAACATGCAATACGTTACCTTGGAGTAACGCTAGACCAACACCTTGACATGAAGAACCACATAGCCAATACAGTCAAGGCAATCTACTTTAAAATCAGATCCCTCAGACACCTACGCACACTACTTGAACCGGAAGATTTCCGGACCATTTATCAAGCTCTTATACTTCCCCACTTCGACTTCTCAAATTCCATACTACAAGGACTCCCCCAGTCCACCCTGAACCCCCTGCAGCTGGCCATGAACAGTGCAGCGAGAGTACTCCTTGGGGCATCCAGGAGAGACCACATGACACCCCTTCTAAAACAGCTACACTGGCTCCCCATCCAAGCAAGGATTAGTTTCAAGACTTTGCTGCTAACGTTCAAAGCGGCTATGGGACTCACCTCTTCCTCCCTCTCCAACCTCATACAACCACTTGCACCAAACAGGCCGCGAAGAACAGCAGAATTGAACACGCTGGTCATCCCAATAGAAACCACAAGATGCAACAGATCAACATCTAACAGAGCCTTCCGACTCTGCGCCCCAAACCTATGGAACACCTTACCAGCACAAATCAGAGCAATGACCAATTTGAGTCAGTTCAGAAAGGAGCTAAAACATTTCCTCTTCCTCAAATATCTCACTGACAGCTCCGATCACAACCATCAGGTGAATAGCAGGAGTGGCCAAAAGGATAGACCCTCGCAACAGGCCAACTTTACTCTGTAGATAACAAACAGTTCCATACACTGTTGGTAACACTTTGTATATAGTTAACCATGATATCCCCGAATAGATAAACCACCATTGTATTTAGTTTCCCCTATTTCGCCAAGTTATACCTCCTGTTAAATGTAATGACCAGACAGATGTAAACTGTTGGATGTTTTCTGTTTAATGTAAACCGCGCTGATGTCTAATAGTGCGGTATATAAGAATTGTTAATAAATAAATAAATAAATAAAAAATGGACAATGTGCTACTGACTGTCGCTGGTCCTGATCTCCAGTACCAGCGTCCATCCGTTAAGGATCCCATATTGCACCATGCAGATACATCCTTCGGTGCCCAGGCTAGTTCCTCAGATCTAACTTGTCCTTCTTTTCAGAGTTTCCTCTGGGATATGGCAAGATCACTTGCCATCTCTATACCTGGACATGATCCTGCACAAGGCTCTGTTTCTACCGAAGCAAAGGAAAACATAATGCTTCCTTTGCATCATTCCTTGCAGGATCTTCTTCTACGAATGTGGGAAGCACCTTTAAGGGTACCCCCACCTTCCAGAGCAACTGATCTCTTATATCAGGTGCCCCCCTCTCCAGGGTTTCAAAAGACTCAACTTCCTCATCATTCCATTGTAGTGGAATCAGCAATGAGGCGGGTGAAGAATAAGAAAAAGCACTCTTCTTATCCGCCAGGTCGTGAGTCTAAGACACTAGATGCCTTTGGACGTCAAACCTTCCAGACATCCATGCTTTCAGCGAGAATTCTCTCATATATTTTTTATATGAGTCTATCTCTTGAGGAGGTCACAAAGAAATTGCATCTTTTGACTCCCTTTCTTTCAGAACCCAAGATTGCAGACTATTCCTCACTGCTTAGTCATATTCAAAATATCTCTTGGTTTCTTACTCGTGCTTCCCTAGACTCATTTGAGTCTGTTAGCAGGACTTCTTCTATAGCTATAGGGGCACGACGTAGAGCCTGGCTCCAAGCTTCAGACTTAGACAAATGGGCACAACAAAGACTGGGTAATACTCCTTGCACTGGAGAAAATCTCTTCAATAAGGAGTCTCTACGTCAGGTTACTTAGTGGTTCACTGACTTACCTGTTTCTAAGGGCTGTTCTACGCCCTCTTCTTTCCCAGTAGGTAGGAAATGTCCTACCAAACTTTCTTCCCCTAGGGGGAGAAGGTTTTATTCATCTTCTGCCCATCACACAGATGTTCCCAAACAGGGGAAACATCGCCCTGGTCTGAAGAATCCAAACTCTCACCAGGCTCACCAAACCCAGCATCCGCAGGGTTTCTGATTAATCACATATTTTTTGTGTCTCTTGGGGTTTAGAACCTGCAGTTGGCTTCTTGTCAGTAGAAGCCTTCCACTGCTTCATTCTAAACTCTAGGCATGGATCTCTTTTCACAAGACATCCATTTTTCTCTGTTATACGAGCTCTTAGGATGTTCATGCCTATAGGTCACAGCTTCTCCTCTTCTTCCTGCTAGGGAAAGAGGTTTAACAACTATCAAATGATAGTTTTTCTGTACCAGCATGAATTTTTTCCTTTCTACAGACTTACCATATTGTAAGTCTCCATTCAGCTCCATCTTCTCTACCCTCTTATCAAGCATTTCCCATGTAAGAGTGGTACTATTACACTGGAGGGCTTCTCTTCAGCCCTTTTAGTTTTGTCACTATTCCAGTGTGGAGTTTTCCTCTCTGAGTTAACTCCTTCTTCTTTTTTGCTTTGGGGCAGCTTTCAGGCAGGTCCAGAGTTTTCTTACTCCTGTTCTGTCTGTTCTTTCTGTTTTTTAACAGAAAGATTCTTTCTGATGTCTTACTAGCAGCTGCCCATGCAGGAGTCCTAGTGATTGGACCACTGGTTCTTCCCCACAAGCATCCAGAGTTGTCCTCCACTATATTCTTTCTGGCCTCAGTAGTGACTCCAAGACAGTGGATTCATCTTTCTTGGCAAATCTTATCACTACAGGCTTCTCTGATTGTTTTCTGTTCTTGCCATCTCCAATTCCCTTGGGTTTGGCAGCATAGTCGGCCTAGCTACTGGCTTTTCCAGCAGCCAGTTCTATCTCCTAATTCTCCTGCATTATGCTCTCTGCAATCTACAGAGAAACTTTCCACTATGGGCCCTTGCTAGAGAGCATTAGGATTTCCTCAAACAGCTGTCCTAGATGGTTGGAAAAGGCTCCCTCAGTCATGCTCCTCATGACTGGAAGGGTTCTTCCTACCCTACTATCTCCTTTCTAAAGCAAAGGACATGGGCCTTCTCTTACGTGAAAGCTTAAAGAGTTGTTCAATTCCCTCGTTTGGTCCTCAGGATTCCCACCGGGAATATGCTCTCTTTTTTTCCTTGCATCTCGTCCTCATGGTATCCTAATCCTTCATGGACAGCGCATATTTAGCTAAAGAACGCATGATACCCTTTTTGCCCCTCAAGTAGGTCAACATGGTATCTCATTCCTATGCGTCTTCTGTCCATTTACCATGCCAGAATTCTGGAGGACTCGGGACTTGCTGCCTGCAGACTGATATTATCCTCTGCTTTTCACGTAACCATCCTGGTTTTTTTCACTGACTAGCATTCTTGCAGCAATCTAGTCTGCTCTTTGTCAGGGGGATTTTTCCCCTGACTTTCTTCCATCACAACCAGGGGAAATAGATTCTCTATATATCTTCTCAAGTAGGTTCCACCTTCTTGTTATTAGATGAATCTCTCCTCTTCACATCTCCTATGTGAATATACTTTCTATAAGCATATCTCTGTCTGCCTAATTGCAGACACTTATATCATTTGTGTGTGTATATGTTTTGCCCTTCTATATCTCACTATAGATATATATTCTTATGTCTGTCTATCTGTCTATCTATCTATATATACGTGTGTATATATAAATATATATATGCATCTGTCGAGATATTTATTATAGGTAGATATGTATTTACATACTTATCTATCTGACTGTCTATGCTCATATAGATATATATGTCTCTATATGATTCTGACAGTTGGGCTCTACCCATACCATGCTATCCCAGCATGTTTGGGGTGCTACACACACAACTACTCCAGTGGTAGTTAACTACTTTTCTACCATACCCCTAAAGGTTTTAGGTACCCCTGAAGCTCTCCATGTTCCAGTATCTTTCCTACCTGACATCAGTTAGCAAAGACATTGCAGATCTTCAGTCATTCTGAGGCTAACGCCTCGGGCATCTGTCCTTTCTTTTGGGATATAAGGGTTTTCCATACCCCTTCTTCCCACAAGGATTAGGCCTGTTTGTCCAAATCAGTCAGCCTTTTCCTCTTTTTGCTCCTATCAGTGAGTCACTCTGTAGCCAAAAGAGTTTGGGCTTTTTTCATAAAGCCTTCCGCTGACGGCTTACAGTTTTGGTACTACCCCAGTTTACCCCTGGGGTTACCTCTTACCTTTCAGAATTCCTGACCTCCATTATATTTTCCTACAGGTTTATTACCTCTACTTTTGCAGTGAGGTCCTCCTTGAGGTTCCTCTAGTGGATCCCCAGTAGATCCCATGAACCTCCATACTTTTGTACAATCCTGTTAGGGGAGGTCCATATTGCAATATTTCATTTTCAATATATTTGATGATAATTGTCATCCACACAGGGACTTCTTATCTGCAGTCCTATGTTAGGTTAGCTGTCTTTTACAGCACCTTTCTGTTTCAACTCCTTCCCACCATCCTGGGATGCCTGGCCATATGAGGTGTCGCATGTTCCAATCCATAACATGCTGGGACTCCAGGCATCTTAGCTTGGGAGTCCCCATATGTGAAGACTCATTCCTGCTTGTTCCTGGAGACAGCAGTTACTTACCTGTAACAGGTGACCTCTGGGAACAGCAGGAATAAGTCTTTACAACCCTCCCACCTCCCCTAGGAGTTGTATCTCTCTATCTATCTTTCCTCTCTCTCTCTCAGCTTTAAAACTTAACTGAGGAGAGGCAGTTGGGAAAGGCGGGAAGGCAGCACGCAGGCGTGGTGGGATGCTTCCAAAAGCTTTCTGATTGGACGCTGGGAAGCGTTCCCGCGCAGGCTCCATCGGTACCGACGTACCCATATGTGAAGACTTATTCCTGCTGTTCCCAGAGATCACCTGTTACAGGTAAGTAACTGTGCTATCTACATAGTGCGCTATTATACAGTCTTATATACAGTCTTGGGGTGGGGGTGGGGGTGGGGGTGGTGGTGGTGGTGGTGGTGGTGGTGGTGGTGGGGGGGGGGGGGGGTTGATGATCTGACTTGTATGCTGGTTCAGGGGGTATGTCCACAGTAATCAATGAACAGGGTTGTAAAACAGATCTCCAGAGATTGTGTGCTGTTATTCATTGTAAAGCGCTTTGGTACAAAAGCGATATATAAAAACTGTTGGATAAATAGAGTTGTGCAAATGCCAATTTTTCTAGAATCTTAGACAGAAAAGGGAAACAGGACAATAATGTGCAGGGGTGGAGATATCCAGGGAAGGATTCTTCAGGATGGGTCAAACCAGAGCAGTTTTGTCAACATTGTGGGAAGATGCCCGTATCTTCTCCAAGAAGAGGGAATGGGATCGAGGCACAGTTAGCTTTCTGAGAGGCTGTAATGGACTTCCGACAAATTGGTCCTCGTTCAACGCCAACATGAGTGAGGGAGCAATGAGAGGGGGCTGTGGTATCCAAGGTTGGAGATGGGTTTTTGCTAAGCATGGTCTGCGTTAGATCCCGTGGAGCGTCAGGGGTAAATTCCCTGTTGAAGATCAAGACTTTTCTTATGAAAAAATTAGACTAATTGTTCTGTCACACATTACTTTTTAATGGTTGAGTGATTGCATGCTTTAATGGTAACATATTACCATGTATCCAATATTCGTCTTTGTTTTCTTTTTCATGCTTAACTAAAGTGGCCCAACGTGTGAATTTACTTTCTGACTCCAGGACTGGGCACCTAGGGAAGGGGTTCAGGTTCAATCGCACAGGCAAGTTCGATCCTGGTTTTGTTTCATTGCATATAGGGACTTGTATTTCGCATTGGTTACCATCGCCGACCCAGGCGGCAAACAGGAACTACATATCCCTGCATGCATCGGGAGAAAAAAAAACTCTACGAAACAAAACCAAGCGCGCAGCTGAGCGGGTAGAGGAAGGCTGGATTTAGCAGCTAGACGATGGTCGTGGTGGCGGCAGGGTGGCGCGCGGGCATTGCCCAGCTGCTGGGGGCCTTGGATGCAGCTACTGCTCGCGGTCAGATGGAGCCGCGCGCTCTGGAGCTGGCGCCGCGGGTAGCAGCCGGGGCAACGTTCTAATTGAGCCGCAGAGAAACAATAGATTGGTGAGAGGGAAAAGGAGGAGAAAAGTCCTGTGCGCGCGCTGCGGCCCCCCCTCCCCCCGAAGGAAGCATGTCGGACCCCAGCTACTGGATGGCGGTGGCCAGTTATAAGGGCTGCAGCCTGGCCAAGGGCGCCCTGCTGAAGCGTTCCAAGAGGTCAGTGGGAACTAGGGCCTCGCAATGCCTGGGGGTTGGGGAGGAATGCAAGGCGGCATTTCTGCTTCTTATTTATCGAGCTGGTGGGCTCTGTGCTGCTCCTTTTCCTCCTCGGTCCTTGTTGGGGCGGGGAGATCCTGGAGAGGGAGGGAGTCTCCGGTATATTCAGCACCTTGTGGCTCCAGCTCCCATAGATGATCTGCAAAAAGTCCTCGAAAATGTTCATTTTAGACGATGGGGTTACAAATATGGGAGGGGAGGGGAGAGGAGCAATGTGCCCGAGCTTTCCAACATGGTCTGTTTTTTTTTTAGTTTTTTTGTGTGCATGTATTTTTGAGATTCCTCTAACATCTTACAGAACGTACAACAAAGTATAGAAGAACGCGAGGCCTCAAAGAGCTTACAGTCCAAAGATCCAGATATGCTAAAAGTTTCTCCCATTTGACGTCTAGACTAGGATACACACAATGTGTGCCTTCGAAATCAATACTGACTCCTTCCTGGCGACTCAAGCTCCTGGGTTTTCTTGGCAGTGTGACCGGAAGTAGATTGTCTTTCTGCCGGGGGGAGGGGGGTTTAAGTGATTTACCCAAACCACCAGGAGGGCTAGTGGGAATTGAACCCTGGTCTCTTGGTTACCAAGCCAGTGCTGTAACAACTAGGCTACTTCTCCACTCTGTATATATGGTAGTGATGGATTTAATCCATCCTATGGCTGACCCACGTTGGTAGGAAGTGGGGACTGGGAGTAGCCTACTCCTGGAGACGCTGGGGGGGGGGGGGGTGCTTCTGAAGCCACATGTGTTAGAAGGCTTGAGCGATCCCTCCTTGGTCATTGCAGGCTGGCCACTTGTGCTGGCAGGGGTACCCCCTACTCTGCTTATTGCAAGGTCGCCTCTGATCTGGGCTTTTGCCAGAACCCACAAAGAGCTTACAGTGGAAGAGGCAGGATGTGAACCCTCTCTCTACATGAGACCCTGTGCTTTGTGCCCATCAGCTATCTCTGGCTGATGATTAGAGGTTTTGGACCCCTCTAATGCTAAAAATAATAGCTTGACTGTAAATTGTAACTATGTTTCAAAGTATTTCGGACTTTTTTAAATTTTAAATAAGAAGATAGGACTGGAGCAGATTCTCTCTAATCCTCGGGTTTCTCTTGTCTGTCTGTCTCTTTGCTTGCATTGTGGGATCCTGGTAAATTATACAACACTGTATTTTTCAGAAGAACATGTCTTTATGCTGCAAGCTGAGTTACTTGGATAAAAACGTCATTCTTTTGAAGTTCCACTGAATTAGTATCTTCAAATAAGATATGTTTTGCTGGTTGGTTACATTATACCCAAAGTAAGGAAAAGTAACTAAGATAACTCTATTTTTGGCCTAGCGTTTGCTCCTTTCTTCTTCAGTTCAATCACATCTGGTGCAGGGATCCTGGTCATGACTTCGTTTGCAACTACCTGGGTATTTTCCCTCTATTTTGATACACATCCCCCTGTGTTACAGTGGGGATGTGAGTGGAATATCAAATGTGTGCAAAATCCATCCCATTTCTGATCCATCATCTGGGTTCTTTGGGCTGGTCTTGGAGTTCACATTTCATCCGTGGGCATTACTGGATGCTTTCTTATGGTTTCGGGGGTTGTCTGAGTAACTCCTCTGGTTATTGCAGGGAGAAAGGTGCAGCTAAATTCTGAATGTGCTCTTGGTACATGCATGGTTTTGGATTTCTATGTACTCGTTCAGAAGGCAGCTTGATGGGTCCCCAGTTTTCTTGGAACGAAACAATGACCATAAATACTGATTTTTAGGTCTCTCTTTTGCTGAGTGACTTCTTTGGAGTCCAGATCTGGGTTGGGAAGCTATGGCATTCTTGTTTGGAAGGGTACACAGCAGGGAAGTGTCTCGCAGGCTGATGCAAGAGGTGCATTACTGAAATAGTACTACTACTACTGAACGTTTGTATAGCGCTACAAGACATAAGCGGTGCTGCACAGACACATGTAAAAAGAGAGTCCTTTTTCATCAGAGCTTACAATCTAGTCAACAGACAGCACAGTAGCTGTAGACATGGGATACATCTAGGGAAAATGGTAAGGAAACACAAAGAAGATCAGGTGAGTCAAGATCCAAAAGTGCCTGTGAAGGGGTGAGTTTTCAGCATGGATTTGAAAAGGGTCAGAGAAGGCGCCTGACATACAGACTCCGGTAGTTTTGTTCTAGGCATAAAGAGCAGCAAGATGAAAGGAGCGAAGTCTAGAGTTAGCAATAGAAGAGAAGGGCACAGATAGAAGGGATTTGCCAGAAGAGCAGAATTTCCAAGGAGGCGTGTAGGGAGATAAAAGAGAGGAAAGGTAGTGAGGAGCTGCAGAATGAATGCACTTGTAGGATAGCAGAAGTTTGAACTGGATGTGGAAACGGAGAGTCAGTGAAGTGACTTGAGAAGATGGGTAATATTGGCATGACGAGGCTGACAAGATTAGCCGCGCAACAGAGTATTGAACAGATTGAAGGGAGGAAGATGATTCAGAGGGAGATCAGCAGGGAGTAGGTTACAGTAGTCTAGACGGGAGGTGGATAAGTGTCTCAGTAGTGTGTTCGGAAAAGAATGGGCAAATTTTGATGATGTTGTAGAGAAAGAAACATCAGGTTTTAGCTATCAATTGGATGAGTGTGGAGAAGGATAGAGAGGAGTTAAAGATGACCCCAAGGTTGCAAGCTGAGAAGACAGGGCGAATTAGAGAGTTCTCTTGGAACAAGCAGGAAATCAGTCCTCACATATGGGTGACGTCGGCACGACGGAACCCTTATGGAAGCATCCCCCCTCCAGCTTTCAAAGAAAGCCTTTGGGAGATGCCACCATGCATGCTCAGTCTCCTTTTTTTCACAGAGCTCTTCAGACGCTGCCTGACTTTCCCCCAGAAAAAGTTGATGATTTTTTTTTTGCCAGAGTTTTTCAACTCTACTCCAGTCTAGCACCGGTACTCTTCCTGCCTACCATCCTCTGTGCCTCGGCATTGAGTTTGATCCATTTTTATAGTCTTCGTTCTTTTTATCTTCTGGCGCTTTTTGCACCTTTTTTCCCCGCTGGCAGCTCAGAGGGTCTTTGACCTCGCAGGGGTATGTTTTTTTCCCCCATGGCTACCAGTGACTTTAAGAAATATGATCGGTCATTGACTGTTGCCTCCATTGCCTCGGGTCTGACCATGACCCAGCAGCCTGCGGTCTCTGCAAAAGGATGTCCTGCATGGCCCTGAAGAGCTGCCAGCAGCAGCACGATAAGTTCTTCCACGAATCCCCTTGTCTGAGGCCCCAACATCTCGGGAGGAGCCTCCGAACCCGAGCGTCGTCGTGGGTCCTCAGAGAGGGGATCTCCCTCGAGGGAACCCAGGAAGAAGAAGAAACCCTCTGAGGAGACAGGGAGAAGTAGAGAGTTATCCACAGAGACACAGAGAGGAGGAAGGGGAGAGGAGGGTTTAGGGGGAAAAATAAGAATCTCAGTTTTGGCCATGTCCAATTTCAAGTGATGGTGAGACATCCAAGCAGCGATGTCAGAAAGGGAGGCAGAGATCTGGGTCTGGATTGCCAGAGAGATTTTTGGTGTAGAGAGGTAAATCTGGGAGTTATCAGCGTAAAGATGGTACTGAAAGCCTTGGGAAGAGAGGAGTGCACCAAGGGACTGGGTATGGAGAGAGAAAAGGAGTTAGACCCAAGACAGATCCTTAGGGTGCACCAACTGAGAGTGGGATAGTAGTAGAGGAAGGATCCACCAGAACAAACACCGAAAGAGCGATGGGAGAGATAAGATGAGAACCAGGATAGTACAGAGCCATCAAAACCAAGTGAGGACAAGGTATCAAGGAAAAGGTTGTAGTCAACAGTAACAAAAGCAGCAGAAAGGTCAAGAAGGATGAGGATCGAGTAAAGGCCCTTGGATTTAACCAGGAATAGATCACTGGAGACTTCGGCAAGAATCATTTTGATAGACTATAAAGGACGAAAGTCAGACTGTAGAGGATCCAGAAGATCTTGAGAGCACGGCTTTTGGTAGCAGGATCAGAAGTAGGTCTCCCATTGGTGCAACATGGGAGAGTATTCATCAAAGGAAATCCTGTTGCTGTCTTGGGATGATAAATCTGTAATTAAGTATTATTCTGAACTGCTGCTTCATGGGTGGTGCCCTTTTACTTGAGTGATTGATGATGGGATTTGAACCTGCAACCTTCGGTCTCCAAACACAAAATTAAACTATTGAAATTAAAACACTGCTGCCCCTGTCTCTTAAGACTTTATTTATAATGTGCTTAGGAGAAAGTTGGACATTTGCATTTATCCATCCTTTCCCATCTGGCCTCTGAGGTGGCACTATTTCTTAGTAGAGAATCTCCAGGGCATGATGCAAACCTAAAGGAGTGGAGGCTTGGAGGAAATGGGAAGAAAAAGTTCTTCACAGAAAGGATGGTGGAGGCTTGGTGTAAAAGGCTTTGACATGATTCAAGCACACTTAGGGCAGATGCAAAGGGATGCATTCAAGGAAAAGAAGGAAGATGATTGGAGACTGTATAAGGTCTTGGGCAGCACAGTGGATAGAGACAACTGGGAAATGTTGGTGAGTTGAGAGGTTCCGTTATCTGCCAACCACCACCATTAATGGTTCTGCTAATCCCTCCTATGAATATTGTATCATGCACCCTGTAAATTGGAGAAATAATCTGAG
This sequence comes from Ichthyophis bannanicus, assembly GCA_033557465.1. Taxonomy (NCBI): domain Eukaryota; kingdom Metazoa; phylum Chordata; class Amphibia; order Gymnophiona; family Ichthyophiidae; genus Ichthyophis; species Ichthyophis bannanicus. Next base: position 257,339,816 of record CM066039.1, read on the forward strand.
CAAGAGTGGTCTTGCTCTCCTCTAAAAGGAGCTTCTCAAAGCGTTAACAGGCTCAGCACTCCCTCAGGTTACCATAGATCAAAATGAGTGACGTCCAAAAGAGCTTTTTCGCTCTCGGTGCCAGATTTGTGGAATACCCTCCCTGAAGGCTTAAGAACCCAGAATGACCTTAAGGACTTCCGCAAATCTCTACTTGTTCGTAGAGGCATATGGACAAACAATTTAAATTTTAGTAATTTATATACCATAGCCTTATAATCGTTTATGTATGTTTTGTTATCCCTCACATGCTGCATGTAGACCCCATGTTGCCTTGTTAACCACTTTGATTGAAGGATAAGGTGGTATACAAAACTGGTTAAATAAATAAATAAAGGACATGTGTGACTGGCTTCCTGCTTGAGACCCTGCCTCCCTTTATAATCTCTTCATCTAGCGGCTGGTTCATAGCCCTGAAGAGGCTTTACTGCTGTAGTTCTTTCACATAAACTCAGCTGGTTCTTTGTGTGAGGAAAAACCTAAGTGGTTCTGTTAATCAATCTGTGATGCATCATTTTGCAGGAAGCTATGGGGTTGATGTTTTGAATAAGAAATATGGGAAAAACTGTGTTTGGCCAGGCTTTGGGTTCACTGTATCCTTTATTGGCGAGACATCTACTCACAGTGCTTGTGGTGGAAATCTGGGCTAGATAAAAGCAGGAAGCACTGAGGCAGACATCTCATGGCCATATAATATAACTGTTGCCCAGGTGATGACTCAGTAGTGGGTTGTTTTTTTTTCCACTTCTGTTCCGACAAAGCTGGGGTGAAGAGTGTTGTCAGCAGTGGGTTAACTTCTGCTTTTTGGATAGGGGTGAAAGTGGGCCAAACTAAAGTATTTTGCAGAAGTATAAGTGGAGAAAAAGAGTTGGGAAGTTTTCAGGTGTGAAAGAGAATGAATAAGCTTTAATTGTTTTTATGTTTGGTGCTAGCCCAAAGGAAGTGATGCCATGCGGAAGTACTGGGCCAGGCTACTGTTCCTCAGATCTTCTGGGGATGCTGTCATGCTTGGTAGTGGTTTTATTTTTTTCCCCCTAGGTTGTCAACCCAGAACCTTCTGTCACTGACCTGGAACCTCTATGGAACTGGCTTTCTTATCATAATTTGTAACTGGACTGGAAGGTGGAACCCCTTCCGCAGCTGGCCTTGACCTGGTTCCTTTTTTTTTTTTTCCCAGAAAATTACCATCTGTAGGGTCAGCGCTGGGTAAGGGAGCTCCAGTAATTTATTTATTTATACAGATTTGTATACCACCTTATCCTACAATCAGAGTGGTTACATGACATCACAATTAGGGTTACATTTAACATGTGGATACTGTACAACATTCAGCACGAGGGTATTTAACAACATACAGACAGCACAGTTGGAGGGTTACATTTAGTGTGAGAATCTCTTCGTGATTCTAGTTGGGCTGATTGGGTATTGAGTTGGCTGTGGTAGCTGCAATACCGCTTGAGTGGGTACTATTGTCTATCTGCTCATACGTTTCTGCAGAGTTTTAAGGTTCTTGCGGAAGTCTGTGATGTCTTCTAATGCCCTAGGCTTGTTGAGAGGGAGTTCCATAGTGTGGGTGCCAGTAGTGATGGAGCTGCTCTTGAAGTATTTTGTTTAGTTTTATGGTATCCTGCAGATGTGCCGATCATGTTGTCATTATTGTTCCTTCTTGGTCTATTAATGATATCCCTTGTTATGATTTCTTGTAGAGCATTTGCTGATAGATGGTGAATGATTTTGAAGATAATCAGGATAGTTTTAAACTTTGCTCTGGCCATCTTTGGGAGCCAGTGTAGTTGTTGTAAGACTGGGGTGATGTGCTCAGATCTTGGGGTGTCAGTAATGATACGTGCTGTAGTGTTTTGCACCATTTGGAGTGGGTGTAGGTATACTAAGGGAGGCCTTGATATAGCGAGTTTCCGTAATCAAGCAGAGGTGTGAGTGCTTGGCATACCGTGCAAAAGTGGTCTTGGCGGAGCAATGGTTTTATCTATCTTATGGTCCTTAGACGTTGATAGGCCTTGTTTGCTGTTTTAGTGATGTGAGATTTCAGGTTCAGGGCTCTGTCCATTGTGATGCCCAGGTATTTGACTTCATCTTTGACTACTATATGTTTGTTTAGAATGTTAATAGTCTGTGATGGTATGAAGGTAGGGTTTCAAGTGATGAACATTGACTCAGTTTTATCGTAGTTAATTGTCAGGTTATTGGCCAGGCATTCATGTCCTCAATGCATTTGGTTATAGTTCTGGTGTTAGGTGCTAGTAGATTGCTTGATTGGCATATACACCATGATTTCGTCAGCATAGATGTGATAGTAGAGTTTGTGTCGTTTGATGATATTGCAAATAGGTTGTATGTAAATATTGAAGAGCATTGATGATAGGGCTGATCCCTGAGGTATTCCTTACGTGACGGGGAACTGCAGTGATTTCTTTTGGTCACATTTGACTTGTTGTGTTCGATCTTCCAGGTATGAGGTGAACCATTTCAGAGTGTTCTTGCGTAGTCCAATCTGATAAAGGCGCTGCAGTAATCTGGCATGAGACACTGTGTCAAAGGCTGCCGAGATGTCTATAAACACTAGCAGGAATCCATTTTTTATGCTATCTATACCTCTTATGAGGTTGTCAAAGAGGGACATTAGTAGTGTTTCCACACCATGCTGGTGTTTAAAGCCATGCTGATGAATGCCCAGGGGAGCATTCATGTCAATGTAGTCTTGAAGTTGTCTTTGTACTGTCTTTTCAATGATTTTAGCAAGGAATGGTAGGCTGGATATAGGACGGTAGGATTTCGGTTCAGATGGACTTATTGCCTTTAAGTATCGGTCGTATCATAGCGTGTTTGAGAGATTGCGGCATGTATCCTTGTTGGAGTGAATCTTTGATTTTGTGAATGTGCTGGGAGGATGGTTTCTTGTGGCTTTGATCCAAGCCACTGGGCAGGGGTCAGATGGTGAGGTTGTTGTGTTGAGCCCGTGTCCTCTACTTGCTGTTTTGACGGTATGCTGAATTCTTCCCAGGTTTGATATTGCTCTTTCATTTCACGGTCATCTTTTATTAGTGTGAAGGAGCATGTCTGGGTGGTATTTTTTGTTCTCATGTAGTCCGCAAATTCCTGTGGGTCAAGATGGTGGGTGCAGTGCTGTGTGGTGTCCCTTGTGAGCTTTTGGCAATGCTAAAGAGTTCTCTTGGTTTGTTGACAGAGTTCATGTTTAAGTTGGTGTGGTGATGCTGTTTACGCTCATTTATCAGATTGTTATATTCCAGTAGCTTGGCTCTGTATAGATTCAGGGAGTTATGCGACTTGTTCCGCCTCCATTTTCTCTCCAGTCTTCGGAGTATGCGCTTTGCCTTTCTGATGTCATTTGAATACCAGTGGCCATTGGGTCTCCTTGTTTGTGGGTTTATACTCCTACTTGTAGGGGCTGATGCTGCATTGGATATTATGGCGTTCCATTTGTCTATGCTTACGTCAAGTGTGTCGCATTCTTGCTGTAGTTGTGGGATGATTTCATTTACTAATGAGTCTTTATTGAAGGCTCTATATTGCCTGATTATACTCTCTTTTTCCATATGTTGGGTGGAGTTGATCAATGTCAGGGTGAATTCTATCACGTGATGATCTGACCATGGGACTGGTGTGATTGTTGGTGTTGTGGTCTTGCCCTGTTCCACCAAATGTATTGGAATAAAGACCATATCCAGAGTTGTGCCATGCTGGTGTGTTGGGTCGTTGATTATCTGGCTGTATTTTAGTGATTCCATGGCCTTTAAGAATGTTGCGGCTTCCTTGGTAGGCGCGGAGGTCAGGTTGTAGTCTCCTAGTACAATCTCAGAATGGTGAATTTAGTGCCCATGATTGCAGGGTTCCAACCCAAGGCTTTCCTGTAATAAGTGGATAAGGTAAGCTGGTTGGGGTTTCCCCTATTTATATCCCCCTTTCGCACAGTTGGAACATTAAGATTAATGGCCCTGTCATCCAGCCAAGGCAGGATCCAGTGGAACTGGAAGCCTAAAAGAACAGGAGGAAACTGCTTAATCAAAAAATAGATTTGTCAAATGGGGTCAGACCAAAGGTCCATCAATCTGAGTGTCCTTTCTAACAGCTTTTATTACATCCTTTGGCAATGAATTCCAGACCTTACAAAGAAAAGCATCTATAAAAATGGTTGGTTAAATAAATATTTTCTCCAGTTAGTCTTAAATGCATGTCCATAGTCTTTGTACTTTTTGAAGGAGTAAACAATCAGTTTCACGTTTACGTTTTACACTCCACTCATGGTGTTATAGATCTCTATCATATCTCCCCTCGGCAATGTCTTTTCCGAAGCTGAGGAGCCCTAACCTTTCCTCATCTGCCATTTGGATGCCCAGTCTCCCATTTCTCAAGATCCTCGTGATTTTTCAGTCCTCTTCTTGTGATTTAACAACTTTTAATAGTTTTGTCATCTTAGATTTGATCACTACTCATACCCATTTCCAGAATATTTATAAACGTTAAAAGCAGTGGGCCCAGCACAGATCCTTGGGTACTCTACTATTCGCCTTTCTCCATTGAGGAAATTGACCTATTCTGTTTTCGTTCTTTTAATCAGTTCACAAGCCATAATAGGACACTGCCTCCTATCCCATAACTTTTTAACCTCCTCAAGAGTCTCTCATGAAGAACCTTATCAAAGGTTTTCTGAAAATCCAGATACACTATATCAACCGGCTCACCTTTATCTACCTGTTTTGCCTCATATGTTTTTTTGAAGGTGTGATTAGGCTTATGTTGGGTAAATCCATGTTGGCATTGTCCTATTAAACAGTGACTGTCTATATGTTCAATCATTTTGTGTTGGAAAAAATGGTAGAAGCCATTATCACAGCACTGACAATTGGGCTCGCCGGTCTGTAGTTTTCCCGGATTACCCTGGAATCCTTTTTTAAAAAATTGGCATTATGTCGGCTACTTTCCAAACTTTAGGTACTATAGACAATTTTAAAGATAGTTTACAAATTACTAATAGGTCTGCAAGCTCATTTTTGTGTTCAGCACTTTGGGATGTATGCCAACTGGTCCAGGTTATTTGCTACTCTTTAGTTTGTCAAATTGCCGTATTATATCTTCAAGGATAACTGAGATTTATTTCAATTCCTCTGGTTCATCACCTTTAAATATTTCTGGCATGAGTATTTCCCCCTGCATCATCTCCGGTAAAGAATTCATTTAGGGGCATGTTTACTAAATTTATGCTATGGTTTTGAAGGTACAGTGGTGTGCAAAAGTCTGGAATCGCTTGTGAGTTTTGCATTTTTCATACTTTCTAACATTTTTTTTTTTTTAATTTTGCATTAGCCCAGCATATTCATCTTTCTACCATGTTAAAAGGGATACATTTGGCTATTAGAGTTGACTTTTTTGCATTCCTTGCTTCCAATTTAAATACTTTACAGACACTGGGAGATAGCTACTGCGATTTTTGTGGATCCTGTGTCAAAACTGGATCGAGATTATCCAATATGCACACGTTATTTCTGACCAATCAGGGGGCTGGTTTCACTAACCAATCACAATGCAGATATCTAGCCAACAGTGCAGCTATAAAATCGTGTGAAATTTTTGAATTTCATACGCCTTCTGGATCGACCATAAAGATGACTCGGACCCTGACGTTGGAGGAGCGTGTTCATGTCCCCTTTATGAGCGAGGAAGGATTTTCAAGCCGTCAGATAGCCAGGAAAGTTGGCTGCAGTCAGAGCACTGTTAAGATTGTACAGAAGAAGAAAGAAATGGGTTCAGTGGTGGACAAGCCTCGTTCAGGTTATCAACGTGCATCAACATCACGCCAGGACCGCGCACTATGACGCATTTCACTGACTAATCGCAAGTTGACCTCTCCTCAGCTACTTTGAGAGTGGTCAGACAAGAGTGAGGTCAGTGTCAGCTCATCAACAGTTCATCGCCGGTGCCTGCAGTTTGGTCTCCGGGGCTGCAAAGCATGGAATAAGCCACTGATGACTGACATACAAAGGCGTAACCGGATCGTGTGGGCGAGAAAGCACTCAACCTGGTCGACTGAAATGTGGGAAAAGGTGCTATTCAGCAATGAAAGCACCTTCTGCCTGTTTGGTAACCAGGCCCACACCTATGTGAAGAGATTTCCCGGAGAGGAATTCAAGCCTGAATGTCTCAACCTCACTGGGAAGCATCCTTTGAAGGTCATGGTCTGGGGCTGCATGGCTGCCAGTGGCATTGGACGTCTTCACATTGTCGATGGAATGGTCAACGGGGCCAAGTACATCGCCATACTGCAAAAGTGCATGGTGCCATCAGCACACCAGCTGTTTCCTGGCCAGTTCCTGTTCAAGATGACAATGCGCCCTGCCATCGCTCCAAACAGGTGATCAGCTGGAAGCAGCGGAACAACATCAAGTCAATGGATTTGAATCCAATTGAGAACCTGTGGCACAAGATGGCCTTGGAAATATCCAAGAGGCATCCAACATCAAAGCATGAGCTGATTGAGTCACTCATTGCAGCTTGGAACTGTGTTGTCGCCAACGATCACCCTGTCAGACTGGTTCATTCAATGCCGGCAAGGTGCAGTCAGGTGATCAAGAACAAAGGGTGGCCCATCTAATACTGAGCCATCACTGACACATAAAACAGCCTTTTTCAAGGCCACATACATTAATTTGAAGGAAACCTGGTGCGCGTCCATAATATTTTAAAGCATACACACACAATGTGTGCCTTTGAGTCAGTCCTGACTCCTGGCGACCCAGAAGCTCCTGGGTTTTCTTGGCAGTGTCACTGGAAGTAGATTGCCAGGCCTTTCTTCCGAGGCAATGGAGGGTTAAGTGACTTGCCCAAGGCCACAAGGAGTGCTAATGGGAATCGAACCCTGGTTGCTTGGTTACCAAGCCAGTGCTCTAACCACTAGGCTACTCCTCCACTCCCATTTTAAAGCATACTTACAATAATATATCGTTTCGATGTATATTACTCTATTTTCAAAGAAAATCTATCAACAGGACAACTATGGGGAAGAAACTCAGAAAATAAGGGCCAAATCAATAGTAAAAGTTGGCCCTACTAGCCAAATCTATCACTTATCATGAGATACACAGAAAAAGCCACTGGGAGGAAAAAGAAATTAAGATATAAGGTCACGAAGTTGAGAAAATGTCAAATTTTTCAAGTGATTCCAGACTTTTACACATCACTGTAGCACTAGCTGAGGGAAAACAACATGCGGTATGTGCTGCAGCTGTGTGTTACCTTTTGGGGGAATGAATAGCCTGGCCCCAGCAGATACCGCACTGATTCAAACCCTAACATGTACCTCCAACGTATGCACATTGAGGTGGCATTAAGTGCACCCATGCCAACTGCAACATTGAGGGTGAATACATATGCTGTAAAGTGTGCTCTGCCCTTCCCATCACGTGTTACACAGCTAGCATGGACTTAACGCAGCGCTGTCTGTTTAGCATGCATGCTGAGCACACACTAATGGGCCATGCTAACAAGTGTGTGTTAACAGCTAACACAGCTTAGTAAACATCCCTCTTGGTTTCTCTGCTAAGGACTTGTACTCGCTTAGCTCTTTTACTCCTTTATCTAAGGTCTAACTGACACTTTTGCAGGCTTTTGGTTTTTTTTGCTTTAAATGTACCTGAAAAGCTTTTTATTATGAGGTTTTTGCTTCCATTACAGGTTTATTTTCAAGTTCTCTTTTTGTCTGCCTTATCAGTGCTTTACATCTGACTTGCCATTGTTTATTCTGTTTCCTTCATTTGCATCCTTTTTCCATTTTTTGAAATACAGTTGTGGTCAACATTATTGGCACCCTCGCTTAGGTATGTTGGCATACATATTTCCAATTATTTCTCAAGATAATGTACACAACTATATGTCGTCATGTTTTAATACAGGTTGCGTATCCCTTATCCAAAATGCTTGGGACCAGAAGTGTTTTAGAATTCAAATTTTTTTCGGATTTTGGAATATTTGCATAAACATAATGAGAGATCATCTTGGGGATGGGACCCAAGTCTAAACACAAAATTCACTTGTTTTATCTACATCTTATACATGTAGCCTGAAGATAATTTTATGCAATACTTTTAATAATTTTGTGCATGAAACAGTTTGTGTACATTGAACCATCGGAAATCAAAGGTATCACTGTTTTACATTGGCACTCAAAAAGTTTCAGCTTTCAGATGTTCAGATAAGGGATATTCAACCTGCAGTATGTTCAAAGGTATACAAAAAAAAAATTCTGTGCAACTTAGACGTAGTAATTATTCACATAAAAACAAAATATGACCTGGACAGGATTAATGGCACCCTTCATTAATATTTGGTTGCACAACCCTTGGCAGAGATGACAGCCTCCACATGTTTCTTGTAGCCACCTAATAAGTTTCATAGATCTGTCTGCTGGTAGTTTCTCCCGCTCTTCACCTGTGATTGTTTTTCCAGCGCATGAATGTTTCCAGGATTCCTTTTATCAATAGCAGATTTTAGCTCTTTCCAAAGGTTCTCGATTTGGATTGAGATCAGGACTCATTGCTGGCCAGTTCAAACAGTTCATTTGTTCTTTTTAACCATTCATCTGTACTTTTGGATGTAGAAACGTAGGCCATGTGGTCTTTTTCTGCCCTTCCATATCAACTACAATAGTCCTCTTTTTACCTTTAGAGATCCTATGTGTTTGTCCAATGCTTTTTTTGAATTCAGATACTGTCCTTGTGTTCACCACCTCCACTGGGAGACCATTCCACACATCTACCACGCATTCCATAAAGAAATATTTCCGCATATTACTCCAGAGTCTTTCCCCTTTCACTCTTATGCTATGTCCCTTCATAGCAGAGCTTGCCTTCAATTGAAAGAGACGCTCCTTTGCATTTATGCCACAGAGGTGTTTAAATGTCTCTATCATATCGCCCCTATCCCGCCTTTCCTCTAAAGTATACATAATAAGATCTTTAAGTATGTCCTCATATGCTTCATAACGAAAACATTAACCATTTTAGTAGCTATCCTCTGTACCCACTCCAACCTGCTTATAACCTTTTGAAGGTGCGGTCTCCAGAATTGCACACATTACTCCAAATGAGGTTGCATACAGAGGCATCATCACTTCCTTTTTTTCTTCTGGCCATTCCTTTCCCTATGTACCAAAGCATCCTTCTGGCTTTCATAGTCACCTTTTCTACCTGTTTAGCTACTTAAAGATCATCAGACACAATTACACCCAGGTCTGGTGGCTCTTTTGTAATAGAAGAACCTCACCCCCTATACTTACAGATCCTTTGGATTTTTCCAGCCCAAATGCATGACCCTGCTTTTTTAGTATTAAATTTCTGCTGCCAAATTCTAGACCATTCTTCAAGCTTAGCTAGATGCCGCCTCATGAAAACAGAAGAAAGACTAACATAGACTAGGTATTGGGCGTGTAAGGGGGGACTCGGGGACTGTGTAGGGTGGACAAGTAGGGACTTAAGACAGCCTGGGGGGATAGTGGAAACTAAGAAATTGACCAGAGATTTTGTGTGTGTGTGTGATTGTGTTCTGTATTACTCTCTGGTCCATCAGTAGTGAGAGACAGGCAGAGAGTAATACAGAACACAATCACACACACACAAAGTGCTATTTTCTTTGAGCTCAGAGGGAAGACAACAAGCGGATTATGAACAGGCATAATTCCAGGCTTATTGAATTCAAAGTTCTCCTTGTGAAAAGCTCCTTTTTATTAGAGAAAAAGAGGAAGTAACAATCATTTATTATAACCATGAAATAACACAAGGTGTCGCCAAAGTTCTTTTTACAGAGTAAGATCTGATTACAGTATATTAGATGAAATTTATAATTGCAAAAGTTGCAAAAATTATGTTTTGTCAGCAGTGACTGTACAATGAACTATGGTTGCACAGGTCATAGCCTTTATGCTTAGTTAACACTGTTCCATCTATTTTAAAGACAGTTACAGAGAACTCATGACCATGACATCCTATTCTATTTAAAAGGAAGTAGGTGAGAAGTCAAACTTCTAAACACATTTTGTATCAAGAAATTCATCCATCTTCAATTACATATTGGGGATTCTGGTATCCCTTTATCTGTCCATCCCTACAATGAGGGTAGTGGAGAGAAGGTGATAGGTATGAGTAGGGCTGTGAGACCAAGTGCAGAAATATGGGGAGGGGTGAAGGTTTGAAACAATTCTGTCCCTGGCCATGGTCCTAGTCCTGCCCCTGTGGGTCAATTTCAGCATTTACCCCGCCCACAGTTCCACTTCTTTTTGTCTACAAATTAAGTCCTGGCTGTATGTTTCCTCCGTGGCCTCTGGGGTGTGTGATTTGGCATATAGAACGCCACCTGGGCAGGATTGTTCTGGTGGTGCATGATTGGCTGAGGTGAGCAGGGTTCGGAGCCGCTTCTGCAGGCACTGCCTCTTCGGTTGCCTCTGTCTCGGGGCTTGTTGCGGTAGGGACCGATTTTTGTCCTGGAGGGCCCATTTCCCTTTTCGTTTATGGCTTGGCTCTTGAAAGGAGACAGCTAGTGCATAAGGCCTGTTCTGTGGTTGTGGTCTCCACTCTTCTCAGAGCCCAGAGAAAATCTACCAAGCTAGCATATGTGTGGGTCTGGTGCCTCTTTGAGCATGGTGTGGCACTTGGCACCTTGGCCGCCTCAGGAGACAAATGTCATCTCTGTTGACTTTTCTACTGGATGGCCTGGAGAAGGGCCTTCCCTTAGCTCCCTGAAAGTTTAGGTGGCAGCTTTGGTCTGTTTCTGAAGTCCAGTGGCTGGTAAGTCTCTAGCCTTGCACCCAGATGTCTCACACTTTCTCCAGGGGATTCAGCGTCTACGTCCTCCCCTCTGGTCTGTGGTCCCTTCCTGGGATCTTTGGTGCTCAGAGACCTGATGTCTATATCCTTTGGGCTGTTGAAGCCCACTACTCTGAAGGATTTGATGCTCAAGACAGTCGTCTTGGTAGCGATTTGTTCTGCAAGGTGAATTTCTGAGCTGCAGGCTCTGTCTTGCGAAGATCCTTATCTGTCTTTTTCAAAGGAAGTTGTTTCCATTTGGCCTGTGCCTTTTCTTCTTGCCTAAGATATTTCTTCCTTTCATGTGAATCAAATGGTCTGCCTGTCCTCCTCCTCTAAGGAGCAGTGTCGGGGGAAGGATAAGGATTTTCGTCTTGTGGTGTCTGAAGGGTGCTTCTCTGGTACTTGGGGGTTACGAATTCCTTTCGTAAGTCTGACCATCCTTTTGTGCTGTTTGCTGGCACGTGCAAGGAAGACACAGTGGCTAAGTCGTCTTTGTGGTTCTGGGTTAAGGAGGCCATTGGCTCGGCATATCTATTGCAGAACTGGCCATTTCCAGAGGGTTTGCGCACCCATTCTACCTGAGTGCAAGCATCCTCTTGGGTGGTACCCCTGCAGACATTTGTCGGGCAGCAAAATGGATATCATGTTCCACTTTTTTCAAGCATTACCGCTTGGAAGTCCACGTGTGGGCAGGCACAGCCTTTGGCTCAAGAGTTTTGCAAGTTACTATGTCTTCTTCCCACCCAGTGGAGTCTTAGCTTTAGTACATCCCACTTGTCTGGACTGGTCTAGCAGGACAATATGGAAGGTGACATTTTAATTACCAGATAATGTCCTTTCCTTATCGTCACTCCAGTCCAGTCCCTTACTTCTGGGTTGCGCAACCCTTCCAGCAGCTTGGAGGCTGAGCCCAACCTTTTTGGGGATGGAGCGGTATAAATACCACTGGGACCACCCCCTAACTCCAGTATTCTCAGCCTCCAAGCAGCTGGAGGGTTCCGTAAGCCTTGGGCTTACTGGAGTCCTGCCTTCACTTATTAATCTTAATTTAACTTTACTTTAATTTTACTTTAATTTAATATGCTTAATCTTGCTTAAGTGTTTGTTTTATTTCATTTGAAAGTTTAGTTACCTTGATTCCTTAGCTCTGCTCCTTTAAGACTTACCTTCCCCCTCCCCCCCCCCCCGCCCGACCGGACCCGGCACTCGCAAAGCATTTTGCGGATCTGCGGCACAGAGGAGGTGCTCTGCTTTGCCCAGCTTCCAGGGTGACGATTGCTACCTCCTTGGGGGGAAACAGCCTCGCGCCGAAGCCCAGAAGGTGGCTGAGCGCTAGAGGCTGCAACGCCGACCTGCCCGTCCCGGCCCAACGCGTGTGACCGCGGAGGCGAACGGCACGATACACAGAGTTCAAATTCCACACGGTGCGATCAGACGGCGATCGCACACGTGTTGCAGGGGGAATCAGCGCCGGACTCAGCACCGGAGCTCCGCCAGGCGCCAGGAGCACACTCAGTCTCCCCGGCTCAGGCTCCACGTGGTGGGGCCTACCACGTGTTGAGCCTCCGGGTGGTAGACACTGCACCAGGCCCAGGACCGGCAAACCGCAAGTACTTCCCTTAGGGGACAAAGGGGTCTTGGACTCTTTCAACGGCGATTCTCAAAATTGTTTTAAAAGTTGTTTTTAATTTTATTTACCTTTATTTAATTTCTTACTGTCTCAGCTAAAAAGGTGTTTATAGGATTGTTTCCTAAAAATAATCGGGCCTTGGGGGTTAAGGCTTCTCAGGATAAGCTTCAGTCCCTTCCCATTGAGGGGGTTCCCTGCTTTGCCTTGATTTGGAATTTGGTTTTGGGTTTGGGCCCCTTTTTTCTCATACAGCCAATTGCTTAGCCCTGCCTCTAAGCACATCCTTCGGAGCCGACGGGAAAGCATGGCCACCAAGGCAAAGTGCCCATCCTGTGGCACACGGAGGGGCACCCCCACAGAGACAGGAGTCTGCAGGCCATGTGCGGCAGCGTCTACCTCTGTAGAGCAGGAAATCAGTTTGACCATGTCACAAACACCTCAGGTCCCTGGGGAAGCCCTGGAAGCCGAAGGGGGGGCTCAGTTACCTCCGGCTACTAGCACAGAGGTTCTCTCCCCTCCTCTATCCCGTGCCACGCTGGAGGGAGGGGCCGGAGAGCTCTTCTCCCCAGACTTCGTCCTATTGCTTCACCAAGCTTACTGCATGCGCAGGCAGGGGCTTGACCCAGGCAATACAGGTCCGCCAGCAGAAGCCAGATTAGACAAGCCTAGGAGAGCTAGCGGTCAGGACTCAGGGATACCCCACAAGCGCTCCAGGCTAATGAGTGAAGAGATTCTCCCTCCCCTGTCTCAGGGCACTCCAGAGGAGGAGGGTTCCGAAAGGGACTTAGAGGAGGAAGACGAGGAGCTGGAAGAAGGGGAGATCCCGGAGGAGGACCATGCTCGCATTGTCAGGGTGTTCCGCCGAGAAGAGCTCTCTTCTCTAATCAACGAGTCCCTAAAAGCCCTCAACGTTACCTCAGATTCCCCAACAGAGGACGAGGCACTAGAGGATCCCCTAATCCAGGCCGTCAGAAGGTCCCAGAAAGTTTTCCCGGTTCACAGAGTGGTACGTCAGATGATACAAGAGGAATGGGATCAACCAGAGTCAGGCCTGCGAGGGGTACGAACTATGTCTCGTCTCTACCCTCTCCCTGAGCCAGATAAAGAACTGCTGAAGTCCCCCAGAGTAGATGCGGCGGTATCAGCAGTCACCAAGAAGACCACTATCCCAGTGGAGGGAGCCTCGGCCCTAAGGGATGCTCAAGACAGGAAATTGGATACGCTCCTGAAACAAGCCTTTGACGTCAGCGCTCTTGCCTTGCAGGCCTCAGTATCAGGAGCCTGGGTGGCTCGGGCCTGCTTAAGGTGGGCACAACAGATCCAGTCAACAGAGGGATCAGCGGCCGAAGCGCAGGCCAACGCGACTAAGGTGGAATCCGGAGCAGCCTATTTGGCGGATAGTCAGTATGATCTAATCAGAAGCCTAGCCAAGAACATGGCCTCGGTGGTGGCGGCTAGGCGCTACCTTTGGCTACGGAATTGGGCAGCAGATGCTTCCTCTAAGGCGCGCCTGAGCCGACTTCCTTTTAAGGGGAAACTGTTGTTTGGCGAAGATTTGGAAAAGCTAGTTAAGGACCTGGGGGAGTCAAAGGGGGGCAGGCTCCCAGAAGACAGACAAAAACAGGGGCGCTCTCTTCCCCCTTTACGTACCCAGCCTAAGGAACCACGGAGGTTTCGTCCAGCCAGGTCAGCCCCCTTTTCCAAGACCCGTTTCCCCTCAAGGGGACAAGGTTACCGAGGGTTCCGGGGAGCTGGCCGAGGATTCGGAACAGCCTCTTCCTCCTTCTCGGGTTCCAGAAAACAATGAGAAACTGGGGGCCCAGGAGGGAAGGCAACCGATAGGGGGTCGCCTCAGGCTCTTCCTTCCCGCCTGGTCCCGGGTCACGTCCGATCAATGGGTCCTAGAAGTGATCAAAGAGGGCTATTCTCTCGAATTCTCAGAACAAATCCCTCCGGCCTTTGTCCGCTCTCCCTGCGGCTCTCCTTCAAGGAGGGCGGCGGTGGAGGCAACTCTCGCACGCCTATTAGCTCTCGGGGCGGTGATCCCCGTTCCACCAAAACAGCGAGGATCGGGTCGGTACTCAATTTATTTCGTGGTACCAAAGAAGGAAGGCTCCATTCGGCCGATCCTGGATCTAAAACAAGTAAATCGCTGCCTCAGAGTACCCCACTTCCGGATGGAGACTCTACGTTCTGTCATAGCAGCCGTAAGGGAAGGAGAGTTCCTAACCTCCCTCGACTTGACAGAAGCCTATCTGCATATCCCAATCAGGAAGTCCCATCAGCAGTTCCTGAGATTCGCGGTACCAGGAGGCCACTTTCAATTCCAGGCCCTTCCATTCGGCCTAGCCACGGCTCCCAGAACATTCACCAAGGTAATGGTGGTGGTAGCGGCCTTCCTTCGGAAGGAGGGCATATTAGTTCATCCTTACTTGGACGATTGGCTAATCCGGGCAAAATCCGAAGAAGAAAGTCTCTCGGCAACGGCCAGAGTAATCCAGGTTTTAGAGAACTTGGGTTGGGTCATCAATCGTACGAAGAGCAGACTGACTCCCTCCCAGGAACTCGAGTACCTCGGGGCAAGATTCGACACCAACAGCGGAAGAGTTTTCTTGTCACGAACGAGATCAAGGGATCTAAGGCTCCTAGTCTCTCAGTTTCTAGCCAGAAGAAGCCCCTCGGCGTGGCATTATCTTCAACTTCTGGGAACAATGGCGGCGGCAATAGAAGTAGTACCATGGGCCAGGGCCCACATGCGCCCATTGCAGCGTTCTCTGTTGCGGCGGTGGTCTCCCCAGCATCACCCGCTCTCTCGACAGTTACCGTGCGCTCCGCGGACCAAACAGGCACTCTACTGGTGGAGAAACCCAAGGAACCTGGGCCGCGGGATGCCTCTCGAACCCCCTCAGTGGATACTGTTGACAACGGATGCCAGCCTCTCGGGCTGGGGGGCACACTGCCAAGCTCAGTTCGCCCAGGGTCTCTGGACACCGTTGGAAGCGCAATGGCCCATCAACAGACTGGAATTGCGGGCCGTCACCCTGGCGCTCAAAGCACTCGAGAACTTAGTTCAAGGAAGAGCAATTCGCGTCCTCTCCGACAATGTCACCGCGGTGGCCTACATCAATCACCAGGGAGGCACCAGCAGCCCCGCTCTCGAAAAGGAGGCGGACACCCTCTTACAGTGGGCGGAGATCCATCTGCAGGCGCTATCAGCACAGCACGTGGCCGGAACGGACAACGTCACGGCCGATTTCCTCAGCAGGTGCAAGATAGACCACGGGGAGTGGGAACTAGAACAGGAGACCTTCAAGCAAATAGTAGCTCGGTGGGGAGTGCCAGTCATGGACCTCATGGCACGGTTCTCGTCAGCCAAGGTGGACAGATTCTTCAGTCGGCGGAGGGAAAGAATGTCCGAGGGCTTGGATGCCCTGTCCCAAAAGTGGCCTTCGGAGGGTCTTCTCTATGTATTCCCGCCTTGGGCTCTGATCGGAAAAGTACTCCAGCGGGTAGAGTCTCACCAGGGATTGGTAATCCTCATAGCCCCGGACTGGCCTCGCCGACCCTGGTATGCGGACCTGGTGAGAATGATCATCGACCAGCCGTGGCGGCTCCCTTGCAAAAGGGACCTATTAAGGCAAGGCCCGGTACTGATGCCACACGTGGATCGGTTCTCGCTTACGGCCTGGCTATTGAAAGGGCACGGCTCCTGAAACGAGGGTACTCAGGGGCAGTAGTCTCGACTCTGCTACAGGCCAAGAAGCGCTCGACCTGTCTTTCCTACGTGAGGGTCTGGCGCATCTTCGAATCCTGGTGCGCGGAGCGCCGAAGGAAACCACTCTCGGCCTCGGTTCCGGAGGTCCTGGAATTCCTGCAGGCAGGGTTTGACAAGGGTCTGGCCCACAGTTCCTTAAGGGTCCAGCTGGCGGCCATCGCTTGCTACAGGGGCAAGGTCCGAGGCAAGCCCCTAGGGGCCCACGCGGACGTCGCAAGGTTTTTAAGGGCAGTTAGACGGCTACGACCACAACGAAGGTCAGTCATCCCCCCTTGGGACCTTAACCTTGTACTAAATGCCTTAATCGGGAATCCCTTTGAGCCATTAAGGAATGCCTCCCTAAAAGACTTAACTCTGAAGACAGTTTTCCTTATCGCCATCTGCTCGGCCAGAAGAATCTCGGAACTACAAGCGCTGTCCTCGCAGCCCCCCTTTCTGTCCTTCCTCAAGGATAAAGTGGTGCTGCGCACGGTTCCATCCTTCCTACCCAAGGTCACCTCCCCTTTCCATGTGAACCAGACAATTACCCTCCCGGCCTGCGCAACGGAAGGGCGGGAAGTTGGGGATGACAAGCTTCGCCTACTAGACATTCGCAGGACCCTGAAGCGTTACCTCTCCCGCACAGCGCCCTTCAGAAAATCCGAACGCCTATTCATCCAGTTCGGGGGACCGCACAAAGGGGAGGCGGCGGCCAAGGCCTCCATCTCTAGGTGGATCAGGGAGGCAATCGCCTCCGCCTATATCCTGAAGGGGAAGCAAGTTCCCGTGGGCCTGCGAGCACATTCCACGAGGGCTCAGGCTACCTCTTGGGCGGAGTTCAGCCTAGTTCCTCCGCTGGATATCTGTAGGGCGGCGACTTGGTCATCCCTCCACACCTTCACCAAGCACTACAGGTTGGACGTCCAGAGTGCAGCGGACGCTCGGTTTGGCCTGGCGGTTCTTCGTTCCGGTATGCCGGATCCCACCCAGGGTTGAACTGCTCGGGTACATCCCAGAAGTAAGGGACTGGACTGGAGTGACGATAAGGAAATGGTAATTAGGCCTTACCTGCTAATTGCTGTTCCTGAAGGAACGACAGTCCAGTCCCTGATCCCTCCCATTTCCGGCTGAAGTTAAAGAGTATTGTTTAGTCGGAAGCATCGGAACGAACCCAGGCCAGGTGCGGCTAGCCCCGGCACCCCCCCTCCGTCCGGGGCCATCCCTCCCATCCTTTCCCATGCCATTCCAAAAAAAAAAAAAAGAGTTTTTAGTTATAGTCAATTTTCTTGAGGTGTTATAGCTATATAGTTCGGTTACGAAAGTTTGTTATGTCTGCTTTTTCATTCGAATACTGGAGTTAGGGGGTGGTCCCAGTGGTATTTATACCGCTCCATCCCCAAAAAGGTTGGGCTCAGCCTCCAAGCTGCTGGAAGGGTTGCGCAACCCAGAAGTAAGGGACTGGACTGTCGTTCCTTCAGGAACAGCAATTAGCAGGTAAGGCCTAATTACCATTTCTTTGAACCCTGCTAGACCAGTCCAAGATCCGCCCCTGGAACTGTAATTGCTCTGTTCTGCTGTGGTACCCTAGGATTCGCTATGAATTTTATGCTTGCCTTTGCAGGTTCATCTTCCACTGTCAGTTCTCCTTTCCTGTACATAGTTCTCTACTGTTGATTACTCATGATTACCCATGATTGTGGTTGTGTGAGGCTTGCCATGTTCTCTCATTTGCTTTGGGATGGATACTGACGAGACCTCTGATGGCTGAGATGAATAGAGGCATAGGAGTGATGTAATTGAAACCTGGGCTTTTCATTGGTTCTTTGTCTCTACTAGCCTGCTGATAGGGGAACACAACCCACTTGCCTGGACTGATCTAGCAGGACTCAAGGAAAGGACATTATCTGGTAAGTAAAATGTCACCTTAGCAGTCATGCTTGGCTGGGTAGAACCCTGTGGCACAACATTCGCAGCAAAGCATCTATTCAGTTTCCTCACGGATATTTTACATAACATAGTGACATCTTCAGGGAGGTTTTGGAAAAAGGGCTATTCCAAAGGCTGTTTGCAAGTGGTGTAGCCACACAGGGTGCAGGTATGAAAGGGGTGCTGATGTCATCACTGGGCTTTCAGGAAACTTGACAAGAGCAAGTTCCTCTATGCAGCTGGATTGGGCGGGAAGGGGGGCGGTGGTGTGAGACTTGAAAGTCTTACAGGGGTGTATTTCCAGCTTGGTACGGTCCTGCTTGGAAATAAAAGGTAGCTAATTCCCTCTCTTCCATACATTTATATTACAATAGTGATAGGAAGGTGTGTGTGTGTGTGTGTTGAGGGGAGGAGGGTGGGGTAGATCATTCATGAATTTTCTTAGTGCTAAGAAAGTGACAAACAGCAGGAGACCATCTATGGCATTGCATCCCAAACTTTGTGGCCACAGTCCTCTTTTAGCAGCATAAGCAAGTTCTCTATCCCAGCCCCAACTTGCTTCCTGTGCCACTATTTTACCAGACCCACCTGTAACATTTGCTGTGACTTTGCCATTAACGCTCTGCCTCCTGTGGGCAGTCCTGACCTGTGGCTCTAAGTTTTGACATGACTGACCATTTTAACTGCCAGTGTCCTACACTCATGGATGGTTCTGAAATTCCCTGTTAGTGTCTCAATCATGAGATCATGGAAGCAGTGATCTAAAAAAAAAAAAAGGTTCCCCCATGGAGGTATTTGCTTGCTCTTCTGTCTGTGTAAGTTTATTTTCGTGTTTGACCAGGCTTGTTTTGCCAGCATAGCATTCTTTTTCATGTTTTTTCTGTGTGGGCTGTATGCTCAATTAAAGGAGGCGTGTGAATAGGGTCCCCTTAGGCTGAATGACTTTCCCTTCGGAAATGTCAGCCTAGTTTGCTGCATGGTGACTTGTGAGATTTTGTGCTGCTCTCTTTTCAGAGCTCTTTTTAAGCTTGAGTAATAACATAGTAGCTAATACTCGGTATTTGTAGCTCCACAGGACATACACAGACCTGTGCAGTGGTGATAAATATTCACATACAATATGCCCCAGCCCCAAAGAACTTAGTCAAAATGATGGCAAATACTGTAAAGGCAAAATGGCCCAGCCAGCCTGGCCAGTTGAGATATTTCCCCTATAAGTAGGCAAGTGTATAAATTCCTATATACAGCCCAATGCCAGCCCCAGCCTCTCACCTCCCAGTGGTGTTTACTACTCAACCCTTTCGCTACCATTGCCCTCACTGTCTCCCAAGCATGCCTGGTATATGGTACAGTAATAGCCTCCATCCCCACCCCATTCCAGTGCCAGTAGGCCATCTTTAGCTTTGTTTTCTAAGTAATTTTTGCTTCATGTATGCTGGCTGTAGGGATATACTTACTTCTTTCTCACTTTATCCAGTTTGGGTTGTATGTACCCACTTGGTGGTTTTCTTTTAGTTGTATTGCAGTAGGTTTGTCCTGTGTATGTTAAGTATAGATTTAGTCTTCTGGCAGATGACTTAATGGTTGTAGCCTTCAGAAAGGTCTTTGAAGTATTTGTCTCTGTTGTTTGAGTCACAGCATATATAGTGATCCCATGTGACTTGCCGTGTAGAAAGGGCCTTTTTGTATGTGATGAGTGGAAGTTGGAACTGTCAGCTGGTTTTCTGTATGCAGATGTTTGTAGATGGTCATTGTTGCTTGAGACGAGTAACGTTTTCTGCAAACTGGTCTGTTTTGAACCTAGTTGAAGGTTAGAATGCTTTCAGAGAACTGGAGGCGTTCCCAGTTGTCTGGACTGGTCTAGCAGGACGATATGGAAGGTGATATTTTACTTGCCAGATAATGTCCTTTCCTTGAGTCCTGCTAGACCAGACCAGGGGCCGTTCCTGGAACTGTTTTCCCTGTGTTTCTGCTGTGGTACCCTTGGGCTCTGCTATGATTTATATACTTGGCTCTGCAGGTTCATCTTCAACTGACAGCCTTCTGTTTATGCTTTCCTGTGCATAGTTCTGTACTGTTGATTACTCATTGTTGCCCACGATTGAGGTTGTGTGAGGCTTGCCATGTTTCTCCCGTATGCTTTGCAATGGTTACTGAAGAGACCTCTGGTGGCTGAGACAGATGGAGGCATGGGAGTGATGTCATTGAAACCTGGGCTTTTCATTGGTTCTTTGTTTCACCATTCTACTGGTGGGGGGGGGATACAACCCACTTGTCTAGCAAGACTCGAGGAAAGGATATTATCTGGCAAGTAAAATGTCACCTTATCACATTCTCCAGCAGTGTTTTTTCCAGAGCTTAACTATGCATTGAGGGAGAAAATATTTTCACTTTCAGGTCGATGCAGAAAGCTTGCCCTGAATCATATGCTACTAGCTGTGTGCGCGACTACATAGGGCACTGGTGGTGTGAAAGTTACATGCCGATATGCAATAAGGGTCATGTATGCAAATGAGGTGCAAAACTTCGGGAGGAAGGGGGCAACACATGCGCAAATAGATGCATTACTGGCAGTGTTAAATACATGTGCATAGATTTCATGTTCTCATGCCAACATGTTATGAGGATAACGTCACATGTCACAGACCCAGTTCGATATGTATATTGGTGCAAAAAATAAAAATGCAAAGTTTTGTATCCGTGCTGTAAAGGGAGGAAAAGACGTAAGTGTTGTGAATGCACTGGGGGGACGGAGGAAGTATTTAAGGGATACTTGCAAGCAAGGAGGCAATTTCTGCATTTGTAATTTGCTCAGTACTATTTGTTTTTCCATTATCGTTCATATGTTGCTTCTCTGTTCTTCTTGGTTGTCTGTTAAGAAGCAAAAGACGTTTCTTCTTTAACGCCGAACTTTCACTTATACACCCAAAGATCACGTCAGGGGTAAAACCTATTCACTGATACACAGTCTGCAACTGTCTTTCCCTACATGCGTAATAATTTTATGTCACCTCAGACCAGACGTCGGGAAAATGGTGTTCCTGAACTTTGTGCCTGGCCATGTAATCCTCTACGTGACTCTGTGCATCAGGCGAAGATCTTATTAGCTTCTCATTTAAGTATCATTTGAATATGCATGGCACTGTTGTGTACGCATACTTTTCTGCACAGATTATCTGTGCATCAGTCTTATCTCCAGGAACAAGCAGGAATGAGTCTTCACATATGGGTATCGTCGGTACCGACGGAGCCTGCGCGGGAACGCTCCCCTGCGTCCAAAAGGAAAGCTTTTGGGAGCATCCCACAGCGCCTGTGCGCTGCCTTTCTGCCTTTCCCAACCACCTCTCTCCAGTTCTTCTTTTCCGCGGAGCCAGCAGGTCGTGTTCCTGTCACCGCTGAAGAATTTCTTTATTTTCTTTTATTTCTTTGGTCGCGTGTCTGCCTTCTCGACGCCGGACCGGTATCGCCGGTCTTTTCTTTCTTTATTCTAAAAAAAAAAAAAATAACTACTGTTTTTCTCACTTCAGTGCATTTTTTCTTTCTGTGGCCTTAGGCCTACGAAAAATTGTCCTCATGGAAAAGCCCGCCTCCGGGTTTAAAAAGTGCACGAAGTGCAGCGGCACTATTTCTGTCACCGACACCCATGACTGGTGTCTAAAATGTTTAGGTCCTGACCATTCCATTACGGATTGTAAGTCCTGTTCCATGATGTCTAAAAGAGGTCTACAGAATCGAGCAGCCAAGCTCAGTACCCTGTTTCCCTCTGATGCAGCTTCGGTGGCATCGACGTCTTCCAGGGCTGCTTCTTCCTCCCATGGATCTCAGGTAACCAAACTTAAGTCCAGCCGGTCCTCGAAGAGTAGATCTCCCTCTAAGTATCGAGATGCCTCCGGGCTTGCTCTCGAGGAATCCGCACCGGCAAAATTACCCCGGCGGGAGGCTCCGGCTTCCAAAGCTTTATCTATGGGGTCACAGGTTGACATCGATGGCCCGGCCTCGACCGATCACCTGTTGCCATGTTCTGGGGTACCGGTGGTTCCCACTGGTACCGACATCCGGACATTGGTGGCGTCGAAGGATCAGAATATTCTGACCATGCAGTGTGCCATCACGGCATTCATACAAGCTGCGACGCCTTCGGTACCGCAACAAACTCCGTTGTCGGTACCGACTCCGGCACCAGCACCGATATCGGTTCCGGTGCCGGTACCAATTGCATCGACATCGGCTTCGGTGTCGACTGCACCGGTACACTGTTCTGTGATGCCCATCGGTACCGAATCGGTACCGATCACTCCCGATGTCGATACCACCCGGTACACGTATCGGGCTCTGCAGGAGCATCCAGAAAGACGATACTTCGATTCCTCTGAAGACTCTGATGAATCAGAGGCCTCTATCGAAGCATCGGTGATCCTTCCTCAGGAGCCCTCTTCTCCAAAAAGGAGAATGTCTCCTCCAGAAGACTTGTCTTTTCAAGACTTCATTAGGGAAGTGGCCAGGGGCCTTTCCATCTCAGTGGCCCCTGAGACGGAGTCTAGAGCCAAAAAATTAGATATTTTACAATATCCTAAGGCTCCTAAAGAGGCAGCCACTTTACCAATACATGAGATTCTTTATGATCACATGTTGGGCATATGGGAGACTCCTCTCACCACCTCCCCTCATTCTCGTAGGTTGGACACCATGTATCGTGTTCCTCCTTGTCCTGGCTTTCATAAGACTCAGCTTCCTCACCACTCCATTGTGGTGGAGTCTGCTATGAAGAAGATCAAGAGTACAAAAAGGCACTCTTCTACTCCTCCAGGAAGAGAATGCAGAACCTTAGATGCCTTTGGCAGGAGAATTTTCCAGGCCAATATGCTTGTTGCCAGAATCAACTCCTATAGTCTCTATATGGGGATGTTTCTAAAAGAAGTTACAGATCATCTGCAAACTTTGTCTCCTTTTATTTCAGAAGATAAAAGGGAAGAGTTTCTCACCTGGCTTAAACATGCCCAGGATATTTCCAAGTTTTCCAACCGTGCAGCCTTTGACTCTTTTGAAGGTGCCAGCAGAGCCTCGGCTATTGCCATGGGTGCACCCAGAGTTGCTTGGTTACAGGCTTCTGATTTGGAACCCTGGGTGCAGGATGGACTAGGAAACCTTCCTTGTACAGGTGAAAACCTTTTTGGCAAAGATTGGCAAGCAAAGGCCACCCAGATGGATGCTGAAAATTCTGCTTTAGATAGACTTTCAAAGTCTACTTCTGCTCCTTTTAAGAAAGGGTTGTTCAAAAAGGGATTTTTCCCCAAAAAAGGGAAATATTATTCTGCTTATGGTCAGCAGGCATCTTCTGCAGATCGTTTTGCTACAAAGAGACAGCAACAACCGAAACAGGCCAAGCCTAAGGCTGCTAGGACTGCTACAGCCCAACAGCCTCAGCCTCCTCAGGGCCTTTGACTTACAACTAGAGAACTTAGCCTTTCTGGCTCTAGAACATCCAGAGCCTCTCACCATTCCAGGAAGGTTAGCTCACTTTGCTCCCAGATGGGAACAAATCACAGCAGAGCAATGGACCCTCTCCATCATAAGGGAAGGGTACAAGCTTCATTTCTTAAACCTTCCCCCTCACACCATGGTGAGACAGTTCAATTCTCCAACATCTCTCCTCAACCTTCTGGGTCAGGAGATTGCTACCCTTCTTGCCCAAGGGGCAATAGAAGAAGCACCCCTTCTTCAACAGGGCTCAGGGTTCTACTCCCCCTACTTTCTCATCCCAAAGAAAACAGGGGGCTACAGACCCATCTTAGATCTCAGAGAATTGAACAAGTTTCTATGCAAGGAGAAATTCAAGATGATTTCTCTCGGTGCTCTCCTTCCATACCTCGAGTCAGGACTGGCTTTGTTCCACACTTTATGCCTAATCACTTTATGCCCAATCATCTAAATCAGGAGGTGTATTTACCTGTCTTTTTTCCAGGACCTCATGCATCAAGTGCAGAGAGGAATCTCCATACCCTGGATTGTAAAAGAGCACTCGCTTTTTACTTACAAAGGACACAGGTACATAGAAAGTTCTCTCAACTCTTTGTTGCTTTTGATCCTTCTCATTTAGGACTTCCAGTCTCTAAGAGAACTCTGTCCAATTGGATTGCTCAGTGTATTTCTTTCGCCTACCAGAGTAAGAACCTTTCTCTAGAGGGCCATGACACAGCTCACAATGTGAGGGCCATGGCAGCCTCTATGGCTCATCTAAACTCTGTGTCCATCGACCAAATCTGTCGAGTGGCCACCTGGGCCTCGGTTCATACCTTCACAGCCCATTACTGCTTGGACACGGACTCCCGCCGGGATGCCTTGTTTGGTCAGGCTGTTCTCAAACACCTGTTCCATGCTGTGACATGGTGGTTTCCTCCAGCCCTTTAGAAAGAGCCAAAAAGGAGGAATCAGAAGTAGTGCTGGATGGTAAACAAAAGCACATGGCTAGTAGTTACCAGGGAAACCAGACACAGGGGAAAGAAACACGCCCTTGTTGCCAGTTAGCTCAGGAGTCACGAGCTGAATCAGAGCACCTGCTAGGAGGAGGAGTCAAGCACTGCCCTAGAGGGCAGACACATAAAGAGGCCTCAGTAGAAAGAAAAGGGTCTCGACTAGGAGCCACAGAGAAAGCTCCAACACAAGCTCAGCTGGGAGGTCACCTACAAGGCCAACCGAGGGTTCCGGTGAGAGGCCAGCAAAGAGGGCAGCTAACAGACCAAGAGGAGGACCAGGGAGGAGTCAGAGTTCCAGGTCTAGGCAGAGCTACCGGTTTAGTTCCAGCCCAGAACCATGGGAAAGAGACCGTGGCAAGCCTAGAGGAACACTCATTAAAACGGAGAGAAAGCCCGGAGCCAGAGCCAAGTTTAAAGGTAGAAGTAGAACCTTTTATAAAGTGTTTTTCAAGAGAAGAATACAGCAAAAGCAGGCCAGGCTATTTGCAGTATTCTGGGAATTACAAGGAGAGGAAAAAGCCAGGAAGGCAGTTGCAGCCCTCAGCTCACAAATCAGGTTTTGAATCAACAGCTGTTTCCAAAGCCCAGAGAAAGCCGTTTGCAGGCAGACGAAGAGGTAAGCCCAGAGACTGGGTTTCAAATAAGGCTGTTGATAATCAGTGTGATTTTACTTACCCAAAGGGTTGGGACTGTGGTTTTAATACCTGTAATGAGGATGATTGTTTACAGCAATACATGTGCCAAGAGTATGATATAAAGCCTAAGCCAGAGAGGAAGGGCGTGGCCCCTGAAACAACACTGCAAACATTTCTACCTGTCTTCCATGAGGAGTTAATGGAAACAGAGCCAGGGCTAGGCAACATATCTGAGGAATTGATGGACTGTACGATTACAATATCGAATGAGATATTTTCCCTGCGTTGAGTTTAAGCAGTGCAGAGAACTGCAGGAGTGTTAAGAGAAAAAGTACAAAACTGTGGGAAACAGAACTGTTTGTTCTAATTGCTGGGAAGCAAATGTTTATTACTGCTGAAGTTAAGCTATTTCTGTTCAAGACTTTTCATTTTGTCCTTTGCCAGAAATATATGGTTTGTGTTACCTTTGTTCCATGCTGAAATCCGCCCGGAGGGGAAATAAATCCTGTTTGCTTAAAACCACTTTGAGTTCACACTACTCTTCATTGGACAGTGAAAGAAACTACATTTCCCAAAAGGCTTTGCCTCAGGAAAAGGTCAGACAACTGTTCAAAGAAGGATAACAGGTCGCTTAAGCCCTACACGCTTTGGCTGGGGGCACTAAAAGGCGGTTACAATGCTTAAACAACTCCTACCCCCCATCCCTGGTTGGATGCCCGAGATCCATGGAGGGAGGTAGAACCCTTCTCAGGGACTTACAACCTTGGGGATCTCCCTGGCATCTCTAGCTGGGGAGTCCCCATATGTGAAGACTCATTCTGCTTGTTCCTGGAGATAGCACAGTTACTTACCTGTAACAGGTGATCTCTGGGAACAGCAGGAATAAGTCTTCACAACCCACCCACCTCCCCTAGGAGTTGTATCTCTCTATCTCTTTCCTTTCCTCTCTCTCTCTTTGTCTCAGCTTAAAACTCAAACTGGAGAGAAGCGGTTGGGAAAGGCGGGAAGGCAGCGCGCAGGCGCTGTGGGATGCTCCCAAAAGCTTTCCTTTTGGACGCTGGGGAGCATTCCCGCGCAGGCTCCGTCGGTACCGACGATACCCATATGTGAAGACTTAATCTCCAGGTTAGCTCACTTTGCTCCCAGATGGGAACAAATCACAGCAGAGCAGTGGACCCTCTCCATCATAAGGGAAGAGTACAAACTTCATTTCTTAAACCTTCCTCTTCACATCATGGTGAAACAGTTCAATTCTCCAACATCTCTCCTCAACCTTCTAGGTCAGGAGATTGCTACCCTTCTTGCCCAAGGGGCAATAGAAGAAGTACCCCTTCTTCAACAGGGTTCAGGGTTCTACTCCCCCTATTTTCTCATCCCAAAGAAAACAGGTGGCTACAGACCCATCTTAGATCTCAGAGAATTGAACAAGTTTCTATGCAAGGAGAAATTCAAGATGACTTCTCTCAGAACTCTCCTTCCATACCTCCAGAGTCAGGACTGGCTTTGTTCTCTAGATCTCAAGGATGCGTACACCCATGTTCTCATCCATCCAACACACAGAAGATTCCTTCGCTTCCTCTACCAAGGAAAGCACTACCAATACAAAGTGCTTCCTTTCGGTCTGGCCTCTGCTCCAAGAGTGTTCACAAAATGCATGGCAGTAGTAGCTGCATTCCTACGCACTCTAGGGATATTCGTATTCCCATATCTGGACGACTGGCTCATCCGAGCTCCATCCCAGTCAGAGGCCCAGACTTCTCTAGCCTGCACAATGCGTGTTCTTCAGTATCTGGGACTGGTAATCAACATTCCAAAATCCCATCTTACCCCTACTCAGTCTCTAGAGTTCATAGGGGCCTTACTGGATACCGCAACTGCAAGGGCCTATCTTCCTCAGGCCCGTTGCCTACGCTTGGTGCAGTTAGCCTCCCAGATTCAGTTAAAATCCCATTTAACTGCTCGAGAGATGTTGCAACTTTTAGGCCACATGGCATCCACGGTGCATGTGGTTCCCTATGCTCGCCTTCACATGAGAGCAGCTCAGTGGACCTATCCACCCAATGGACCCAGGCATCAGGTTGCCTGTCAGACAAAATAGCAACCTCCAGTCGCCTATTTTCGTCCCTCCACTGGTGGAAGTCCACTCAGAATCTGTTGCTGGGGTCCCCCTTTCAACAGGTGTTACCCCAAGCAACCCTTACAACAGATGCCTCTCCAAAGGGTTGGGGGGCTCATCTACAAGATCTCTCGACCCAGGGCATCTGGTCTCCACAGGAGACATATCTTCATATCAACCTCTTAGAGCTCAGAGCAATCTTTCTGGCTCTCAGTCCTCCACACCCTGCTCAGCTACAAGACAGTCCTCATCCACACGGACAACCAGGTAGCTATGTTCTACGTGAACAAGCAGGGGGGAACTGGCTCTCTGTCGCTTTGCAACGAAGCTCTGAGATTGTGGGCCTTTGCCAGAGAGCAGTATATCTTCCAGGAGTTCAAAACTCTTGGGCAGACAGACTCAGTCGAGTTCTGCTTCCGCACGAATGGTCCCTCCATGGGGACCAGATAGCCAGAATTTTTCGGATTTGGGGTACCCCAGACATAGACCTGTTTGCAAGTCCATGGAATGCCAAACTTCCCCGGTTCTGTTCCAGGATTCCATGTCAGGGAGTTCAGGCCACGGATGCCTTCCTCCTTCATTGGGGGCAAGACTTCCTTTTATGCCTTTCCACCTATTCCCCTAATCCCCAAGACTCTGTTCAAGCTTCAGAGAGACAAAGGGACTATGATCCTCATAGCACCACTTTGGCCACGCCAAGTGTGCTACCCTCTACTTCTGCATCTCTCTAAGCTCCCTCCCTAGACCTGGGGTCTGCTCCAGATCTCCTCTCCCAGGAGGAGGGAACTTTGTGGCACCCAAATCCTCAGTCTCTTCATCTCAGGGCCTGGTTGCTGAAGGCCTAGACCTTCAAGATTTACAACTTTTTCAGCAAGTGAAGGATATCCTTCATGCTTCCAGAAAGCCTTCCACCAGACGTTCATATGCTTTTAAATGGAAAAGGTTTTCCGTTTGGTGTGCAGAAAAGGGTCTCAACCCTCTTGCAATACCTTTGCATTCTTTACTAGACTATTTGCTGCATTTATCCCATGCAGGCCTTAAAACAAATTCAATCAGAGTCCATTTGAGTGCTATTGCAGCATCCCTTAAGCCTCTCAATGGACAACCTATTTCCTCTCATCCTCTTATAGCAAGATTCATGAGAGGCCTTCTTTTGACTAAACCTCCCATTAGACCACCTCCAGTGGCCTGGGACTTGAATCTCGTTCTTGGCCAGCTTATGAAGTCACCCTTTGAACCCTTAGCCACTGCCTCCTTAAAATTCCTTTCTTGGAAGGTAATTTTTCTCATTGCAGTCACCTCAGCTCGCCGTATCAGTGAGCTGCAAGCTTTAGTGGCTAATCCTCCTTATACAAGGTTCCATCATGACAAGGTAGTCCTCAGAACTAATCCACACTTTATGCCTAAAGTGGTCTCACCTTTTCATCTGAACCAGGAGGTCTTTTTACCTGTCTTTTTTTCCAGGACCTCATGCATCAAGTGCAGAGAGGAATCTTCACACCCTGGATTGTAAAAGAGCACTTGCTTTCTACTTACACAGGACACAGCAACATAGAAAGTCCTCTCAACTTTGTGTTGCTTTTGATCCTTCTCATTTAGGACTTCCAGTCTCTAAGAGAACTCTGTCCAATTGGATTGCTCAGTGTATTTCCTTCGCCTACCAAAGTAAGAACCTTTCTCTGGAGGGCCATGTCACAGCTCACAATGTGAGGGCCATGGCCACCTCTATGGCTCATCTAAACTCTGTGTCCATCGACCAAATCTGTCGAGCGGCCACTTGGGCATCGGTTCATACCTTCACAGCCCATTACTGCTTGGACAAGGACTCCCGCCGGGATGCCTTGTTTGGTCAGGCTGTTCTCAAACACCTGTTCCATACCTAATCAACTCCTACCCTCCATCCCTGATCTGGATGCCTGAGATTCGTGGGTAGAGGTAGAGCCCTTCCCAGGGACTCACAATTTGGGTGATCTCCCAGGCATCTCTAACTGGGGAGTCCCCATATGTGAAGACTCATTCCTGCTTGTTCCTGGAGATAGCACAGTTACTTACCTGTAACAGGTGATCTCTGGGAACAGCAGGAATAAGTCTTCACAACCCACCCACCTCCCCTAGGAGTTGTATCTCTCTATCTTTCCTCTCTCTCTCTCTTTGTCTCAGCTTTAAAACTCGAACTGGAGAGAGGCAGTTGGGAAAAGTGGGAAGGCAACACGCAGGCGCTGTGGGATGCTCCCAAAAGCTTTCTTTAAGGATGCTGGGGAGCGTTCCCGCGCAGGCTCAGTCGGTACCGACGATACCCATATGTGAAGACTTATTCCTGCTGTTCCCAGAGATCACCTGTTAAGGTAAGTAACTGTGCTTTCCCTGTATTCGTCGGTCAGTGTATATATGTTGCATAACCTGCACGCAGAGAGCGCACTAGTGTTTCTGCATCGGCCAGTTTGTTTTTAAATGTACTACTTTTGTAGCTTCATGGTGTGTCCCTAGTCCTTAGTACTTTTTGAAAGAGTGAATAATCTAATTTACTTTTATCCACTTCACTCAAGATTTTGTGGACGTCTATCTTATATCCCCTCAGCCCTCTTTTCTCTTCTTTAGTCTTTCCTCTCGAGAGTTGTTACATCGCCTTTATCATTTTTGGTCACCCTTCTCTGTACCTTTCATAATTCTATGCTATCTTTTTTTGAAATGTGGTGACCAGACCTGCACATGATATTTGAAGTGCAATCACACCAGGAGTGATAGAGGCATTATGAGATTCTTTGTTTTATTCCCTATTTCACCGCTGGCTTTTGCTCATCTCTCATCACATTTAGACTCTACTCACAACCTCCAGCGCCATAGTCCAGTTTCCGTCCTGGGCACAGCACCAAAACTATCCTCCTCTCCTTCCTGACTGTGGTGCTATTTCTGTTGTAGTTTCCTTAGATCTTTCCTCGGCTTTTTACCTTGTAGACCAAATCAATTTTCTTTCACATCTTTGTGACTTTGGGCTCCGAGGCACGGCACTCTGCTGGTTTTGTTCTTTCGTTTCATGAAGGTCATTCTCTGTCTAGTGGCACGTCCCCTTCTCTCCCTCTACCTCTTTCTTGTAGTGTACCCCAGGGTTCGATATTGGCCCCCCTCCCGTTCATTATTATTTTTTTATTTCTCTAACTCTTCTTGTACAGCAACATGGCATTTCAGTTCATTATTATGCCGATTGATATTATTCTGCTCCACCATACCAATCCAGTTGTCCCTGATCTCACCCCCCTCAGTGCTTGTGTCTAGTATTTCCACGTGGCTGTCTAATAATTTCCTGCGCCTCATTCCCAGTAAGTCTGCAGCCATATGGTTCACTTTCGGTGGCCCCCCCCCTCCAACATTTGCCCCTTCTCTGCCTGGTTCATTAATTCCATTAACCAATGCAATTCAGTATTTGGGAGTCACCTTGGACTCATCTTTATCTCTTCATGGACACCTTTCCTCTCGAGTTCGTTTGTTCTTTTCTTGCACTCCATCAGATCCGTGATGTCCGCTCTTTTCCTTCCCCCCTGCCTCCGATTACCCTTCTGTTTACACTTATAATATCCAGACTAAATGTTTGCAATATTGTTTTTCTAGGCTTTCCTCAGTAGCCAACTCCATTGGCTCCAGCTCATTCAAAATACTGCAGTACGTATCATTGCTCCACACGTTACCCTGTTTCTGGTCTGTTATCATTGGCTTCCTTTTAAGTACCTTTCCAAATAACAAACTGGTTCATTGTGTACTTCACACTGGCTTCCTCCGCCCCCTCCCCCCACCCCGCTATCTCTCTGACGCTCTGATCCTTCGCTCACCCCGCCACATCCTTCGCAATATCCATGGTAACCGCTTACACCTTCCCTCCATTTCTCAGGCCTGGTTAGTATCCACTTGCTCCTGCCTCCTGGAATTCACTCCTCCCCTGCTTTCTGACTCGAACCCTCATATGCCAAGTTCAAAACCCTCCTAAAAATGGATATTTTCAATATTGTACACAACCTACCAAACTCATGATCATGGTTGCTATCCTCTTTAATGTCCCTCCCCTCCCCTTCATTTTCCTGGTATGAGTGAAGAGCAGTCGATCAAGTTCAAATAAACATAAACATATTCCACTGCTAATAATTCCTAACATTCAGTTTTTGTTTTTTTGGCCGCTGCCACACACTCAGCAGAAGATTTCAACGCATTCTCTAAAATTACACCCAAGTCCTTTTATTGGGTGGCGATTCCTAATGTGGAACCTAGCATAGTGTAGCTGTAATTTGGGTTGTTATTCCCTATGTGCATCACTTTGCATTTGTCCACATTAAATTTCATCTGCCACTGAGATGAC
The DNA here is from genome assembly GCA_033557465.1 of Ichthyophis bannanicus. Classification (NCBI taxonomy): domain Eukaryota; kingdom Metazoa; phylum Chordata; class Amphibia; order Gymnophiona; family Ichthyophiidae; genus Ichthyophis; species Ichthyophis bannanicus. The sequence goes on from CM066039.1 coordinate 257,371,566, forward strand.
ATTGCAAGACTGAGTCTCTCGCAATTTCTCACAGTGTGCATGCAGTTTAACAACTTTGGATAATTTGGTGTCATCTGCAAATTTAATGACCTGACTCGTCGTTCCAGTATCATTTTAATATGTTAAAAAGCACCGGCCGCATTACAGATCCCTGAGGCACTCTAGTGTTCATTTTCCTCCATTTAGAAACTTGTCCTTTTAACCCTACTATCTCTTCTTTCTCTTAACTGGTTCCCAGTGCGGAATAGGACACTGCCTCCTATCCCTTTTATTGTCATACTGTTCAAAGCCTGGGCATTGCTTACCATATGGAGAGAGTGCAATTGGTGAAAGCTTCCCCCTCCCTCTTTAATAATTTGAATTTAGGCTGCCTTTTCATTTAGTTTGCAGAGTATTATAGCGTGATTAGTCATTTTAGGTGCAATAAATTCCTTCTTTTAAATTGTTTTACAATCTAAGTGGGGTACCTAAGGCAGCAAGAGATAGTGATTTTCCCCAAGGACACAAGGCGTTTTGGTGTGGGAAGCACAATTTAAACCCTGCTTTCCCTAGGTTTCAGCCCATTTCTCAAACTCTAGGCGGCTCTTTCACCTTCTTGACTTAGTTCAGAGTACGGGGATGGTTGGGATGGGGAAGGATGGAAGGAGATGCAGGCCTGCTCTGGGTGAAAGTTGGTGCCTGCTTATTTATTATGCTGCGCGCTGGTGTGGAAGTGGAGCTGTTACTTGTTCTTGCTGAATGGGACTTGTGGCCAAGGATAGGGCCTAGAAGTGGTGGGGAAATGCTCAGGATTCAGATTAGTCAGTGAATGAGTGGTGGGTTATTTTTCAAGTGACCCCCTGTTGTAATCAAATTAAATATAGCAATTTCCTTCTTTAAATCATTTAATGGTGCGAAACTGTAAAGGCAGAGTCCAGGGATGTGGACTTTCTCCATGGACAATCGGGACAAGTCAGCCTCTCATGGGTGACAACATCCGACTGTGCCATGGGCAGGTTAGCTCTCGCAGAATTGAGAAAAGCCTTTCTGAGCATGTGTCAGCCATCCCCCATAATTATGCTTGCCCTTTTCCCCTACAGTCTGTTCTTTCTGCCCTGCCAGGTGGACAGATCTTCTTGCTCTCCTCTGTTTCATTTTTAATTCCTATAATAAGTATATACCTTTTATCAAGCATCCCCCCCCCTTTCCCTAAGTCAGTCTGCACAGCCCACCCAGAGGGCTACCCTTCACATAACACCAGGCGCATGATTCTCATCTGTGACACATGGTAACATGACCAGTCAACCTCCTGCATGACCTGACCTGACCACCCCCCCCCCCCCCACCCCCTGCAGACCCTCCTAGCAGATCCTGGGTCACCCCCAGAGAAGCAAAGGCTATGTTCCAAACCTTCCGTGGCCTACTAAGGGTTCAGTGCTGTGCTTCATGCAACGATGGCAGAGACCATAGGCCTGGGAGCAAATGCACCACAAAATGCTGGAGCCCCATCACCATACTGACTGTGCAAGCTCTGAACTCTGGCACATTCTGACGCAGATCATTACTAGTAATCTACAAGATAGAGAGAGTGAGTGGCGCACTGAGCCTTTGAACTGCCCAGATACCCACATGGATGCAGAGACGCTATCTTTTCACAATGATGAATGGCCTGTCCTAATTACCCACATCCTGGACTGCATAGGCATACGCCAGAGATCTCTGTGCCAGGGCTTGTGTGGAGACAGTACTCTCGTTTCTTTCTTGCTGCCTTCTCCAATTCCAAGCCATTAGGCTCTGGTCCTCCACTTCTGATGCAGCAGCTCAATGGTCGAAGCCAAGATCCTGCAACAGAGCTGGAGTGCCAAACCCCTGCAGATGAGTACGGTGCCTCAAACAAACATCCCTTGATTCAGCCATGCATTGGTACAGACCACCTGCTCTGGCTTCCGTGTGGTGCCAATATACCCCAGCCACTAGTCTCGCTGATGATCCGCTCATGGATAATAGCCAAGTGCAAGCAACTCCCCTTATTCAAGCCAGTGATAACTGTATGACATCCTTAGCACTGATACTTCTAAAGTGCTATCTGGCACTGTAAGCGGATGGGTACTATGGGGCCGAGAGCCCCTCCCACATTCCCCCATGCTATCCTGCCAAAACTGGATGGCAGGGATTCAGGGACCTAGGGGAGCTCAAGTGGCAGTGCTTTGCCATTTGAGATCCTAGGCTCAAAATCCACAGTGCTGAATTTGCCTTTATTGAGAACAGGATACTGGTCTTGATGCTCCTTTTTGGTCTGACCCAGCAGGGTACTTAAGTCGCCATATGCTTGTGTGTTCTCTGTGAGGCCTGCACACCCCACACCATTCTGACTTTGGTTGTGCTCTGCAACACGCAAGCTATCTCTGCGAGCAGGGTGGGTTAAACTTCACCCCCTGCAGGAACCCTTATGGTTCGGATATTGGATTCAAAATCTTACTGATATCCCCTGTGATTTCAGATGGTAGCCCTTCCAAGGAATAGGAAACTACCTACTGTATCTGAATGGAACTACACCTCAAAGTTCTACAAAAAGAAAGTACAAGCTGGATCCAGAATCCTGCCCTCTCCACCTCCTCACCCCCTTCCTCCTGTTATTAAATTGCACTTGGAGGGAATCCACTGCTGATCCATGGGATAATCGGCATGGAATCTATCTACTCATTGGGACCCCACCAGATACTGGTGGCCTGGATTGCCGATCGTTAGAAACAGGATACTGGGCCGGATGGACTTTTGGCCTGAACCAGTATGGCACATCTTTTCATCCCATGTTCTTTAACGGATGTTGGTGGATTTCCCTCTTTGTCAGCAGTGAGCTCGGTCAAGCTCTTTCAGCATGATCACCTGGCTAAATGTTTCTTACAAACTGAATCTTCACATGTACCACCCCTTACTCCTGCTGGAATTCTGCAGAGTTCAAACCTCTGTGTCATAAAATCAGAATTATGCAAAATTATGCATGCTTTGTTCATCAAATAATGAAATACATTATTTTTGCACAATGCTTAATTTAAAATACAATGCAGAAGAAAAATCACAAAACCAAACATTTTGAACTGTGCAGAATTCCAATAGGAGTAATTTAAGGAACATGGGTTCCATGGGTCTATCTGGCCATCACTTGCAGTTTATTAAACTTAATAAACTACACATCCATGAGCATACCTGAATGGTGAACAATAAGAGTAAACAAGCAACAATAACCACACCATGGAACACAGCACATGGGATATGAAAAGGGTCAGAGGGCCTAGGTTACAATAAAACAGCATCGAGCACTAAGACCACAGGGAAACAGACTAAGACCGGACAAGCAAGAACAACAACTCTTTGCATGCTTCAAGACCTTAGTGATGACATTCAAGGCTATCAAGGGACTCTCCTCCTCGTCACTATGTGACCTCATCCAACCACCCACAACCAACAGGCTAAGAAGAACCGCAGTAGCCAACATGCTAGCGATACCGAGAGACGTGACAAAATGCTCCAAAGTAACATCAAACAGAGCCTTTAGTCTAAGTGCCCCAAGTCTCTGGAACTCCCTACCACCATACATCAGAGCCATCCCCAACCTGAGCCAGTTCAGGAAGGCCTTAAAACACCTCCTCTTTATTAAATACCTCACAGACTCCCCCGAATCCCAGCCACCATGTATGATCAACACACAATAACTCCATCTCACATGTATATAGTTACCTATTTCAATGTTCCGCACATGTAGATAGTTTCCCCTGTTATCCAAGTTGATTGCTCCTGTTCATTGTAATGACCTGACTATAGTTTATTGTCGGATACTGTTTGTTTTTATGTAAACCGCGCTGATCGCAAATAGTGCGGTATATAAGAAATGTAAATAAATAAAATAAATAAATAAATAAATAAACTCTTTAGGTGCCAACCAGTGCACAGCCGGGAGCAAGGCCTGGAAGCAAGCAGACTACTGTCAGAGAATGGCAGAAGGGAAAGGCCTGGATAAAGAGATGACCCTTAAGTTGGGCCTTAAAATGGGGAAAAAGAGTGGGAAGGGAGGGCATTCCACAGGTCCGAGGCACGGCTTGGAACACGAGGGATGGGCTGTGGAGGAACAGGGGACACGGAGGCTTGGTACTACCAGTAAATTCTGTGACCCAGATCATAGGGCATGGGAAAGGGTGTATGAGGTGAGGAACTGGGACAAAAACAGTGGGCTGCTGGAGTAGAGCGCATAAAAAGTGATGGAAAGGAGCTTATAAATGATAGGGAGCCAGTGTTTGGAAAGGAAGAGTGGAGTAATGCTGTCATATTTTTGGACACCATGAAGAAGCCTAAGAGCCATATTCTGAACCAACTAAAGTCTAAGTTGGTAGCAAGGAAGGCCAGAGAGGACAGAATTAGTGTAATCCAAGTGTGACATCACCGAAGAAAGTACCAGGAGACGGACAGAGTATGACAAGAAGCCAGTGGATGGATCAGATCATCTGCAGGAGAAAGAAATCCCTCTGAACAATGGTAGAGATCTCAACGGAAAATTAGAATCAAAATGAACACCAAAGATTTTAAGACTGTCCTGGAGGGGGAATCTGCCAACTTTGAATAGTGGGAGCTTGAAGAAGAGAGGTGGGGGGGAGAGCATGAGAGAAAACAGTAGTGATGGTCTTGCCATGAGTGGTAATGCTATCATATAAGTGTTGGGCAGTAAGCATTGTCTCCTGCCTGCTCTTAAGCTGATTTAGGGTCATTAATGCAACACTATACATGCCTCCTTCATCTCTCTCTACTACATTCTGGGTAGGCGCTTCGCCTCTGCCCATCCAAGCTGCCAGGCTCTCTCCATTCAGGCTTGATTTTCTTTGTACACTCAGCCAGAGTATCAGCTTATCCGTGACGGCATAGCTCTGTAGCAGTGGGATAACTACCTGCAATGACGTTTCACCTGCCTTTGAGTCTCCCAAAATTGAATTTGTGGTAAACATCTGACCTCTTGCCTCGGTCATGGATTCTGATCACACATCCTGGACAGCATTCATGATGAGCTTCTACCGGAAAGGTTCACACAGACAACAGAAGGTGATGGTAAATAGAGCTCACTCGGGATGAAAGGAAGGTGATTAGCGGTGTACCTCGGGGTTCGGTCCTGGGACCGGTACTGTTCAATGTATTTGTGAGTGATATTGCTGAAGGACTGAATGGAAAAGTCTATCTTTTTGCAGATGACATGAAAATTTGCAACAGAGTGGACTCCTGAGGGAGTGAATAACATGAGGAAAGATCTACAAAAGCTGGAAGAATGTTCTATTGCTCGGCAGTTAAGATTTAATGTGAAGTGCAGTGTCATGCACTTGGGAAGCAGAAACCCAAGAGAATTGTATGCGATAGGGGGCGAGAGGTTGGTGTGCACAGACCAGGAGAAGGACCTTGGAGTGATTGTTTCAGAGGATATCAAGGTGGCGAAATAGTGTGACAAGGTGGTGGCAAAAGCCAGAAGGATACTAGGTTGCATACAGAAAGGAAGCGGTACTAATGCCACTGTACAAGTTGCTGGTGAGGCCTCACTTGGAATACTGTGTTCAGTTTTGGAGACCATATCTCACATAGGATATAAAATGACTGGAAATGGTTCAGAGGAAGGTGACCAAAATGATTTGGAGCCTGCGTCAGACGACTTATGAGAAGAGACTTGAAGACTTAAATATGTACACTCTGGAGGAGAGGAGGGACAGGGGAGATATGATTCAGACCTTTAAATACATAAGAGTATTAACGAACAATCAAACCTCTTCCAAAGACAGGGAAGTTGTAAAACTAGAGAGCATAACATGAAGCTGCAAGGGGGTAAACTGAAAGGCAACGTCAGGAAATACTTTTTCCACTAAAAGGGTGGTGAATGCTTGGAATGCCCTCCCGATGGAAGTGGTGGGAGCCAATACAGTGACGGAATTAAAAGTGGCTTTGGTCAGACACAGGGGATCCCTTTATAGCAACAGGATAAAATCAAAATAATAATAACTCTCAACAAATAGGGATGATCTATACGGAGCAGTGGGTATACCTCTAAACAAAGGCATGGTGAAGGGTGACCTGCACGGAGCGGCAGGGGCACCTACTCTTACTGCCTGGCTGGGCAGACTAGATGGACCATACTGATCTTTATCTGCCGTCATAAACTGTTACTAAGACTCTCGTTTTTGAATGGACTTTATCAGCTCTAGCCCTAATACTGAGCCACACCATCTGGTGATTACTGGATGCGAGATGATCTCTCACTATAAATCAGAAACGCTTTCCCCATTGGCAAGCACCAGGTCCATTATGGCTCCTTCGCATATGGTTTCAGTTACCAGTTTCCGGAACAGTTTTCCCTGTAGAGAATCCAGGATCCCCCTTACTTCTAGATGACGCTGCAGAAGGGATATGCCAATCAACTTCCGACTTATTGAAATCACCTATTAGTATTGCCACGAAAGAAGTTCTACTGTGTATGTTTTCTTTTAAATCTCAGTCTACTGTTCTCCCTGTGGAGGAGACCTGTATATTACAGCAATGCAAATGGATTTCCCTTTCCCTTTTTCTACTTTAACCCACAGTGCCTCCTCGCTCCCTTTTTAACTACTACTACCTATTGTTTGTACAGTGCTGCATACGCCTTGTACTGCTATACAGATACCTGTAAAGAGGTCCCTGTTCATCAAAGCTTACATTCTAGTCAAGACAGACAACACAACGGCTGAGGGCAAGGATATATCTAGGGGAATGATAAGGAAACACATAGGAGATTATGCAGATCAAGATCCAAAAGCTGCTTCGAAAGAGGTGAGTTTTCAGTCTGGATTTGAAAAGGGCCACAGATGAAGCCTGACGAACAGACTCGGGTAGTTTTGTTCCGGGCATAAGGAGCAAAAAGGTGGAAGGATCAACGTCTGGAGCTGGCAGTAGAAGAGGAGGGCACAGATAGAAGGGTTCTGCCAGAAGAGCAGAGTTCCCGAGGAGGGGTGTAGGGAGAGACAAGAGAGGAAAGGAAGTGAGGAGCAGCAGAATGAGTTCATGATCAGTAGGAGAAGTTTGAACTGGATACGGAAACTAATAGGGAGCACTGAAGCAACTTGGGAAAAGGGGTTATACTTGTGGAAGTTTAGCTGCACAGCTGAGTTTTGAACAGATTGAAGAGGAGAGAGATGATTCAGAGGGAGATCAGCAAGGAGGAGTTTGCAATAGTATAGAGGGGAGGTGACTAAAGAGTGGATAAGGGGAGGACTTCCGGTTTAGCCACGAAGGAGATGAGACGTGAGTGAGAGAGCTCTCCGTCCCGCACGGACAAAACGGGTAGATAAAGTTCCGTTGTGATCACAAAAAAGGGCAGAACATGCCGAAGTTGGTAAAACTCAAGCAGAGCAATACTATAAAGGAGTGTTATGCGGCAAAATCAGGAGCAGAGGTGGCGCATACTCAGGCCCTGCCAGCGCCCGTCTCTCCTAGTACATTGGAGGGATATGGAGAGGAGGAGAGGGAGGAAGTCTCCCAATCGGATCTGGCAGCGGTACTGAAGGAAATCAGAGAGTCAAAAGAGGAGATCGTTGAGAGAGTTTTCCAAAAGCTGGAGGAAAACTTTGCTGACATAGGGCAGCGGCTGGAAGAGGTGGAGACCCCCGAGTAAGCCAGACGGAGGACTCCCAGGCAACGCTTCAGCGTACGGTGGGTTCCCTGCAGCAGCAAGTCAGCTGGCTGCATGCTAAGGCGGAGGACATAGAAAACAGGGACCGCCGGTCTAGCCTCTGAATTTTTGGTGTGCCTGAGGGGGTGGAGGGAGAGGACACTATCGGCTTTGTTGCAGAAATGTTGGCGACTTGCTTTCCTGATCCGCCGTCAGCGCCACCTTTCGAGATCGAGAGGGCCCATAGGGAGTTAAAGCCTAAGCCTGGGGCAGCGGGGACGCCATGTGCTCTCATTGTTAAGCTCCTTCGGTTCCAGGATAGAGAGCACGTGATAAAAGCTGCCAGAAAGTCAAAATATATGATGTACAAGGACTGGAAGGTGTACATTTTTCCAGAACTGGCAGTTGAAACTGTCAAGAGAAGGAAGGACTTGGTGAAAATGAAGGAATCCCTGGCGAAAAAAGGCATGCAGATAGCAATTTGGTACCCGGCCAGAATCACAATGTTTATGAACGGTACGCGGCGGTTTTTCAACTTGAAGGAGGCGTTGGAGAAATTTTTAAAATCTCAGAAGGGGAATGCTGTGGAGAACACGGAGGCATCTGCAAGGAGGGACTGTCGTGCTAATGCTGGAGGGACCGAGGAAGCGGTGCAGACATCAGCGGACTTTCTTGGTATATAGAAGTAAATGTGATTGGTGGGTGGAGGGGAGGGGAGGAGAGAAAACTGGACGGGAGTGGATGAACTGCTGTATATGAGGGATAGAGTGGACATTATCGGGCTGCATAAGTAAATCTCAGTGGTAGGGGAGGGCATTGCCGGGTGGGGGGAGGAAAGGAGCACGGGCGGGAATAGAAGTGTTGAGGTATGCGAGGGGTGGGTGATAGTATGTTGTTGTTGGGACAATTTGAGGGGGTGCGCGGATGGGACATGGGGGTCTGTTTATGGAGTAAAAGGGAGGGGAGAAGGAACTGTTCAACCAGGAAGGGCCCCTCTGCCAACATCGCCCAGCGAAAGGGAGCGTGGAGGATAGGGGGGAGAGGAGAGGAAAGGGGACAATGAAAGACGGTGGGGGCGGGGGGGTGGATATAGGGGGAATGTGCGGAAGAGGGGGGAATGGAGAGTTGGTCAAGAGGGAAGGGCTAATGGGAGTCGAAAAGCAAAAAATTTGTGACGAATGGGGGAGAGGCGAGCAAGTTCTGGGTTATTGTTGTATGTTTTTTGATTTTAGTTCATGTGTGCGTAGGTTGTCAGAGCGCCAGCAGCAGGGCGGTGGGACAGGAGGGGTGCAGGACTACGTTGATGGCCGAGTCCAGAAAGGGGGGATATAAAATTGCCTCCTTTAATGTACAGGGAATTAACAGTCTGATTAAAAGGAAAAGGATTCTTACACACTTAAACAGGAACGGGGTGGATGTTGCAATTGACACACCTGACAAAAGAAGAACAAGAGAAATTAAAATCTCAGGGGTCTGAGCAACGTTTTGGGTCGCCCTATAATTCTAAGAGGAGGGGAGTGGTAATCCTTATACATAAGAGGGTCAGGTTCGTTCCCTACGAGAACGGGGGGGATGCTATGGGTAGAGTGGTGGGGAGGGTAGACCTGAGGGAGGTAGCGTTTCTAAATTTATTTGCACCTAATGGGCACAAGGGATCTTTTTTCAATAAAGCTCTGCAGGAGTTTGAGGGTAAAGCAAAGGGAGACTGGATTATTGGGAGGGATATGAACTGCGTGGCGGGGTCTAAAGATAGATCCAACTTCAAAGGAAAAATGCATGGGAAGGAGGAAAAGGAGTTAAGGAAGTGTATGGAGGTATTTGGTCTGGTGGATATATGGAGGTGGGAGAAACCTGGGGGGGGGGGCAAGAATATACTTGCTACACGGCCAAATTGGAAACTTATTCAAGATTGGATTTGTTGTTAGGGAAGAGAGGGCAAATGGGGGCGCTAGCAAACGTAAAAATACACCCGATTACTTTCTCGGACCATGGGATGATAACAGGGGAATGGTAGGGGAAAGGAGGGGCATAGGGGGGTGGAGGGGCAACGTGTCCCTGATTCAGTCAGAGGATGGGAAGGTTAAAATTCAGAAGGCATGGAGGCACTGTTCCCTCTAAGCTGTGCGCATGTGCGCGCGCACACACCTCGCCAAGCGAGCGCACATACTTTACAACAGAGCGCACAAAAATTACGGTTCTGATTCTGATAGAAAACAACACAGACGTCTTAAAATTTAAAAGTTGTTGTGTATTTACTTTTTTCACAAGTTCTACAATATTTTCTAGTGCAATCAATGTGGTGTACATACTGTATTCTGACGTGTAGTCCAATTTTAAAGTATAGAACTCAGAGTGTCTTTATATGGCGCACAAAAATTTAACCTTCCTTCAAAAGCTGCACAGCTGATATTTTATGCGCACACAGCCTACAGAAAATTAGAGGGAACATTGCATGGAGGGAATACTTGGCATGGAATGATAATGGGGAGGTATCGGATGCAACGGTGTGGGATAGCGGGAAAGCATATATGAGGGGGATAATGATTCAGTTAGGGAGTCAGAGGAAAAGAGAAAGGGAGGCGATGTGGCACGATTGGATGCAGGAGTTGGAAGTGATGCAGGTAGAACACAGTCAAACAGGGTCCAAGATCTTGCAACAGAAACTGGCTCGACTTAGAGCGAAAATTAATACTTTAGATTTGGAGGAGGTAGAGAAGATGATGAGGGCAACCAAAAGGAATTTCATGGAAGGTGGAAATAAGGTGTGGAGAATGCTCGTGCGACAACTGCAAAAGAGGAAAGAGAGTAGGATAGTGAAGGAGATTAGGAATGGGAAAGGAGAGAAGGTAGTAGGGAGTCAAGATATATGTAGGGCCTTCAAGCATTTCTATGAAGAGTTATACACAGGCCAGGAGGGGATTAGTTGGGAAGGGATAAAGGAGTACCTGGAGGGGATCAAGATTCCCAGGGTAACGGAAGAAACAGAGAACTGGCTGGGGAGACCCATAACGGTAGAGGAGATGATTGGGGGCATTAAGAAATTGCCAAAAGGGAAAGCAGCGGGGGACGATGGATTTCAGGCTGAGTATTACCACATGATGCGGGAGGAATTGGCCCCATTTTTGGCAAAGCTCTTCTCAGGGTTATTGCAGGGAAACAAAATACCTGACTCGATGGCCCAGGCTAACATTGTGGTACTTCCCAAGGAGGGCCGACCTCCCGACAGGTGTGAGAATTATAGACCAATTGCACTGATTAACAGTGACCCTAAACTATATGCAAAGATAATGGCGAGTAGATTGGAGGGGATATTGCCGTACTTAATTTACCCTGACCAGACTGGGTTTATAAGGGGCAGGCGGATAGCGGATAACGTAAGGAGAGCAGTGGGTCTGCTCCATTATGTAAAAGTGCAGAAAATGCCTACTCTATGTGTGGCGCTAGACGCCGAAAAAGCCTTTGATAGGGTGGAATGGGCATTTCTGTTTAAGGTAATGGAGAAGATGGGCCTAGGGAAGGTATTTATTCAAGGGGTAGAAGTTTTGTACCGGAGGCCGGTAGCAAGACTCATGGTGAATGATCAGCGCTCTCTGATTTGTTTCAGTTGCAGAGAGGCACGAGACAGGACTGCCCCTTGTCGCCCCTTTTGTTTGCCGTAGTGATCGAGGCACTAGCAATACGTATAAGAGCACAGCAGAATATTAGGCCGGTGTTAAATGGGGAAGGTGGAGCACAAGATACTTCTGTATGCCGATGACACGCTGATATTTGTGGCCAGGCCAGAAGTCGCTCCCAGTTTTGGTAAAGGAGCTGGAAAGGTTCTCGGCAGTTTTGGGATTTAAGGTGAACTTGTCAAAGACGGAGGCCATGGCACTGGGGGGGGGTTGCAAAGGGGGGATTTACAGAATTTCCCTTTTAGATGGGCTCAAGGTTATATTAAGTATTTAGGAGTTTGAATCTCGGAAGACCCTAAAAAACTGTTTGAGCTTAACTATAAGCCGTTGGCTGGCCAAATTAGTGCACAGTTGGAGGGGTGGGCTTCCCTGCAATTGAGTTGGATGGGTCGGGTAGAGGTTCTCAAGATGAATGTTGTCCCGAAATTTCTATTTCTGTTTTCGCAACTGCCCATTCGGATTCCGGGGACTATGATGAGAAAGTGCGAAGCAAGAGTGACGATGTTTGTGTGGGGAGGGAAAAGGGTGCAGATTAAAAGAAGTGGATTGTTGCTATCTAAGGATCAGGGAGGGATCCGCTTCCTGTCGCTGAGGTGGTACCACCAGGCCTGTATAATTAGGACTTGGAGGGACCACTATAGCAGAGGGAATGAGGTAGCATGGGTAGACTTGGAGAGATTCATAATGGGATCCCTATCCTTGTCTCAGTGGCTAGAGAGGGGGGAGGGGTGTGGAGCAGGAGTACAGGGAAATGAACACCTCCTAATTGAGGCAATGTCAAAGACTAATAAACTGGGGAGGAAAAGAGGGCGGTTCCCGAGTCCAGTATCTCCTTGGTCTAAAGTGGGGGATTTTCTTCCTTTTGGCAACATGAGTTGGGCTAAGAAGGGGTGGAGGCTTGAGACGGGGAGACTGGAAAAACTCACAGACTTCATTGATAGAGGGGTGATTAGATCCCACCGGGAGCTAGAAAGCCGAATGCAAGAGAAAATCCCCTTTTACCAATATTTTCAATTGAGACACTTTATAACTTCGGGGGAGAATAAGATACAGATAAGCAGAGATAGCACACCAATGGAAACAGCACTGTATCAGGGAAGGTTGGAAAAGGGGATTATCACAAAGATTTATAAAGTGCTATTGCGAGAAGAGGAAGATAGAGTTATTATTTATTTATTATTTATTACAAGTTCTTATATACCGCACTATTCGGCATCAGCGCGGTTTACATTATAACATAAAGACCATAACAACAAGCTGTTTGGTTTACATCGAACAGGAGTACAAACTTGGAGAACCGGGGTAAACTATATACAAGAGATAATTACATAGAACAGAATAGAGTCTTAATAATATCAAGAACGGCATGGTGTGTTCATGAGTGGGTCACTTCCTCTGGTTCAATTGCTGGTAGGGTAGTATTGAAGGAAGAGGTGGTATTTGAGTGCCTTCCTGAACTGGAGTAGGTCAGTAATGGCCCTTATGTCGGAGGGTAGAGCGTTCCAGCATTTGGGTACATAGAAACTGAAGGCTCTGTTTGAGGTTGTCATGTTGCACTTTGTCAACGCCTTCGAGGTTGTCAGTAGGTTTACGGCTGATGTTCTTCTGGATCTGTTGGGGGGTACTGTGTGAATCAGATCTGTGAGTGAGGAGGATGAGATACCCTTGATTGCCTTGAATGATAGGACTAGGGTTTTAAAGATGATCCTCCCATGGATGGGGAGCCAGTGAAGCTGTTTAAGAATGGGAGTTACGTGGCACAAATGGTTGGGGGAGGAGTTGGAGGAAGAGGATTGGGGAAGGATATATGAGAATATCTCTAAGAGTACATGGGTGACCTCCTGGACTTAAACCCAATTGCAAATTGTTCATGGGGCCTACATTACCCCAAGGCAATTGTTCCTGGCGGGAGGGCAGCAAACGGATAGGTGTTGGAGAGGTTGTGGGAGTACCGGGAGTTTCTTTCATATGTGGTGGGAGTGCCCGGCGATTCAACATTTTTGGGGGGTGGTGAGGGGGGGGGACTAAGACAAGGGAGGGGCATAGTACAGGATTCTAGTCCGGGTTTTAATTTTGGGGTTGGGCATGTCGCAAGGGGTAGGAAAATCGCGAAGGCTGCTGGAGGAGAAACTCAAGTTGGCTGCTAGAGTAGCGATAGCTGGGAAATGGAAGAATGGTAAAGGGCCCATGGGAGGATTGGTATAAGAAGATTGAAGAGGCGGTGAGATTTGACCTCTTAACCTACCGGTTGAGGGGTAAGGAGTGGATGTTTCATAAGATATGGGATGCTTACTTGGAGGGGCACATGGGAGGGTCTGAGAAGGGCTAGCGGGGGAGATGGTGGGATGACAAAGCGCACACAAAGTTAAGTTTTGTTATGTAATAAAAAGTTCAGATTTGTTAAGCGCTATATGGTTAAGCGTGATGGGTTATATTCTAGAGAGCAATACCAGAGAGGGCAAAGAAATGTATGTAACGATACGCTCTAAAGGCCAAGATGTGGTGGACGTTTGTAACGTAATAGATTTGCAGTTATCGATGTGTATTGTATACCGGAGGTCTGGAGGGTATTGGGACAGTGTTTGTATTGGATGTGAGTTTCCCTATATTTCACAAAGTGTAATAAAAATATGGTTAAAAAAAAAAGAGTGGATAAGGGTCTTAGTAGTGTGTGTAGAAAAGAAAGGACAAATTTAGCCAATATTATAGAGAAAGAAGTGACAGGTTTTAACTGTCTGTTGGATGTGTGCAGAGAAAGAAAGAGTAGAGTCAGAGATGACCCCGGATTTTAAGCCCTGTAATTCTATAACTTTATTTTTTTATATATAGTGCCACTCCTACTCCCCTTTTTCCTACCCTGTCTTTCCTGAATAAAATATAGCCCAATATAATTACATCCCAGTCATGATTGTCTGTCTGTAAACTACAATATGTTTTTGTAACAGCCACTAGATGAAAGTCATTTTCTTTCATTAAAGCCTCAACATCTGGGTTCTTATTTCCTATACTACCGCCATTTATGCACACTGCTTTTCAGATGTTGCCCCTTTTACCCATTTCTACAAAGGTAGTTCATGTTTTACTTACTTGTGGGGCTTTCTTCACTCATGCCTAACAAATCAAGTTTAAAGCTTTCTTCAGTAGATTAGCCAGTCTGCTACAGAAGACACTTTGACACTTCTTGGATAGGTGGACACCATCTCTGCTCTGCAGCCCTTGGAAAACCTCCCATGGTCCAAGAAACCAAAATGCTTTTGATGATACCATCCATGCAGGGATCTCCAGAATGTGAGCTTTTCTGTCTCTGCCTTTACCCTCAACAGGGAGGATTGAAGAGAATGTCCCAGAGCTATGAAGTCACTCTTGATACACTCAGAGGGATATCTATCAGTATAATTTGTGCTGACATGGATGAGCAACATCAGATGATAATCAGTAGGCTTGATGGGTCTCTGCAAACTCTCTGTAACATCTTGGATTTTGGCACCTGGCAGACAGCACACCTCTCTGGACATCAAGTCTGGTTGGCAGATCGACGCCTCAGTATCCCTCAGTAGAGAGTCATGAACTACCACTATCTTTCACTTCTTGTGGTCACTGATTCTGCAACTTTGGCGTGTATGAGCTCTGGTTCTTCCCTTTTCCTGGGATACTTTCACCTCCTCCACTTCCAGGGCTGCATACTGGTTCTTCAGTTTGAAGGCTGGATGAGTTGGATTGTTGATTCTGCATACTCTAGTGACTCATCTCCAGTTCTCTTCATTCTGTGGCTTATTATCTTCACCTCTGTTTAGAGAGCTTGGATGCTTCAAGAAGCATCTCATCATGTACTTCTTGCTGTCTCGCATGCTTCTCAGCCTCGCCACCTCTTCTTTGAGCTCCCCCACTTGTTTTATGAGGACTTCTGCTTGTAGGCATTTTGCACGTGGAGCTGGTCCTTCAACTGGCATTGGACTGTCAGTCTGGACAGAGGCAGAAGCCATAATGAGGGCAACAGCTTTGGCAATGCAATCTCCCCCCCCCCCCCCCAACCATTGTTCAGTTGATGGAGCTTTGGTACCTGTTCAAGTAAATGAGACCCCAGATGGATATACAGATAAGTCTTCTGGTCCTCTGCTGCTGGGGAGAATGCAGGATCTGTAGCAGCTCTTGCAGTGGCCTCTGGAGTTCTCTCCTGGGGCAGCTGGGACAAATATGCAAATGAGTCTTCCACCACAAACAGCGTTCACTTCATCTGCCTGTAGGCCAAGGCCAAATTCAACTGGGTTACATTCATAGAATTTATTCACCAGTTCCAACTGTGGGACCTTCACTCTAGTTATAAACCTATTAAACAAATATACCTTGGCATCTGGGGATCTGTCCCTTCCCATCAGCCTTTTCACCCTGTACTGTATTCCCTTCCAATAACATTTAACTCTGGGACACCCCACCAGACATGTGCAGACGTCCCTCTCAAGCCATATTACCTCCAGCACAAAGCAGTAGAGCTAGGGACCACCCTGGCCAGGCTATCCTTATAAATATTCTCTTACCTGTTTACTGCCTCAGAGCTTGTAATTAGCCTCCTTTCAATTTGTTCCCATTGCTGCTCAGAATACTTAAGCTGCAGCTCCTTTGCCCAGAGTGCCGTATGCTTCCCTACTTGAAAGATCGCTGCTTGTTAAGAATAAAGAGCAGAAATTAACCCGGTGGTGAGAGTCCTTTCCTCACACTAATATTTAAGATTATTTTCCCATGCTACTTGACTCTTTACCTCACCCAATCCCACCCAATGCTCAGTCCTCCTGCAGCCCTGAAAATAATCAAAGTTGACCATCCTCAACAACTGCCCCAATCTTTGCAAGTCCCCAACTCTTTAAAAAAAAACACAGAGCCTACCCCTCAAAGGCAGCATTATCTGCAAAGGGGGTTAGAGCAGAAAGGACCCATATCCTTTGAAAAAACATGTCCCAGCACTTAATTGTATGACCCACGAAACATTCTTCCCTTTCTTATAAATCCTACACTTTACCAGCAGCTACAGCTGGATTCCCCCCCTCCACCCCCACCCCAGATTTGGAATCCCCACCAACTCCCTTTCCATCAAGATCCAGGGCTTAGTACTATCCCCATTCATCCATTCAATTGCTGCCCTCCCCTTCGCAGCCATGTAGTACCACTGAGCACTGGAGTCACTCAGTTCACCCTTTTACCTATGAGCATACAATGTTTTGCTGTATGATGCCTTCCATATGTTCATACAAATTTCAATCTCCAGGAACAAGCAGTAATGAGTCTTCACATATGGGTTTTGTCGGTACCGACGGAGCCTGCGCGGGAACGCTCCCCAGCGTCCAATCAAAAAGCTTTTGGGGGCATCCCACAGCGCCTGCGTGCTGCCTTCCCGCCTTTCCCAACTGTCTCTCCTCAGTTCTTCTTTTTCCGCGGAGCCAGCAGGTCATGTTCCTGTCACTGCAGAAGAATTTCTTTATTTTCTTTATTTCTTTTGTATCGCGTCTGCCTTCTTCGACGCTCTACTGGTACCGCCGGTCCTTAGGGGTTTTTGGTTTGTTTTTTTTTAAAGAAGAAAAGATTTCCCTTTCTTTTTCTTCAGGTGCACTTGAGTTTTGGGCCTTAGGCCCCCCAAAATTTTTTTTTTCCTTAACATGGAAAAGCCTGCCTCAGGGTTTAAGAAGTGCACAAAATGTGGCGGTACCATTTCCGTCACTGACACCCACGACTGGTGTCTAAAATGTTTAGGTCCTGACCATTCCACCACAGATTGCATGTCCTGTTCTATGATGTCTAAAAGAGGTCGGCAGAACAGAGCTGCCAAGCTCAGTACCCTGTTTCCCTCTGATGCGACTTTGGTGGCATCGACGTCTTCCAGGGCTGCTTCTTCCTCACATGGATCTCAGGTAACTAAACATAAATCCAGCCGGTCCTCGAAGGGTAGATCTAAGCATCGAGATGCCTCTGGCGTTGCCCTCGAGGATTCTGCACCGGCAGAATTATCCCGGCGGGAGGCTTCGGCCTCCAAAGCATCATCATCGGGGTTCCAGGATGATCTCGATGGCTTGGCCTCGACAGATCACCTGGTGCCATGCCTCCACCGGTACCGACTTCCAAGGATTGGCAGCGTCGATGGACCAGAGGATTCTGTCCATAGAACGCAGTCTGGCGGCTTTCCTTGTGGCATCGACACCCCTGGTACCGCAACAGACTACTCCACCGGTATCGGCTCTAGCACCGCCATCGGTACCGATTCCGTTACCGGTGGCATCGACATCTGCATCGGTGTCTGCTATGCCGATACTCTGTCCTCTGAAGCCCTCCGGTACCGATACCCCGATACCAGTTATTCCCGATACTGATCCCGGTCGGTACGGGTATCGGGCTTTGCAAGAGCATCCGGACACACGATACTTCGATTCCTCTGAAGACTCTGAGGATTCTGAGGCGTCTGTCGATGCAGTGATGCTTCTTCCACAGGAGGAGTCCTCTCCTAAACGAAGGATGTCTCCTCCAGAGGACTTGTCTTGTCAAGACTTCATCAGGGAGGTGGCTTGGGGCCTATCCATCACGGTGGCCCCTGAGACAGAACCCAGAGCCAACGAGTTAGATATTTTACAATATCCTAAAACTCCTAAGGAGGCAGCTACCTTGCCTATTCATGAGATTTTGTATGATCTCAGGTTGAGGATGTGGGAAACACCTCTTACCACCTCTCCTCATTCTCGCAGGTTAGATACCATGTATCGGGTCCCTCCTTGTCCTGGTTTCCATAAAACTCAGCTTCCTCACCACTCTATTGTGGTTGAGTCTGCTATGAGAAAGATTAGAAGTGCCAAAAGACATGCCTCTAATCCTCCAGGACGTGAATGTAGAACCCTGGATGCTTTTGGACGTAGAGTCTTCCAAGCTTCCATGCTTGCTGCGAGAATTAATTCCTATAGTCTTTACATGGGAATGTTCCTAAAAGAAGTCCCTGATCATTTGCAGACTTTAAGTCCTTTCATTTCTGAAGATAAAAGACAGGACTTTCTCACTTAGCTCAAACATGCCCAAGATATCTCCAAATTCTCCAACCGTGCAGCTTTTGACTCCTTTGAATGTGTAAGAGCCTCGGCTATTGCCATAGGTGCACATAGAATTGCTTGGCTTCAAGCATCTGATTTGGAGATCTGGGTACAAGATGAATTAGGAAATATCCCTTGTACAGGTGAAAACCTGTTTGGTAAGGATTGGCAAGCAAAGGCCAATCAGATGGATGCTGAAAATTCTGCCTTGGATAGACTATCCAAGTCTACAGCTACTCCTGTTAAGAAAAGGTTGTTCAAGAAAGCACCTTTTTCTAAAAAGGGGAGATATTATCCTGCTTATAGTCAGCGGGCATCTTCTGCAGCTCAGTTCCCTACCAAACGTCAGCAATCATTCAAACAGAACAAAGCAAAGGCTACTAGGCCGCCACTGGCCCAGCAACCTCAACACCTTCAGGGCCTTTGACTTTCCGCGAGAGAACTTAGCCTTCCTAGCTCTGGAAGGACCAGAGCCCTCCACCATTCCAGGGAGGTTATGTCATTTTGCTCCCAGGTGGGGACAAATTACAGCAGAGCATTGGACACTCTCCACCATAAAAGAGGGGTACAAGTTTCATTTTTCAAGCTTGCCTCCTCACACAAGAGTGAACCAGTTCAATTCTCCGACCTCCCTCCTCAACCTGTTGGGTCAGGAGATTGTCACCCTTCTCGCCCAGTGGGCAATAGAGGAAGTGCCTCTTCAACAACAGGGCACAGGGTTCTACTCCCCCTATTTTCTTATTCCAAAGAAAACAGGGGGCTACAGACCCATTTTAGACCTCAGAGAATTGAACAAATTCCTAGTCAAGGAAAAATTCAAAATGATTTCTCTGGGAACTCTGCTACCATACCTTCAGAAATCAGGATTGGCTTTGTTCTCTAGATCTCAAGGATGCGTACACCCATGTTCTCATCCATCCAACTCACAGAAGGTTCCTTCGGTTCCTTTTTCAAGGGAAGCACTATCAATACAGAGTGCTCCCTTTTGGTCTGGCCTCTGCACCAAGAGTGTTCACGAAATGCATGGCAGTGGTAGCTGCATTTCTGCGCACTCTGGGACTATTCGTCTTCCCTTATTTGGACAACTGGCTCATTCGAGCTCCCACTCAGTCAGAGGCCAAGAGTTCTCTATCCTGCACTATGCGTATCCTTCAGTATTTAGGGCTGATAATAAACATCCCAAAATCCAATTTAACCCCTACTCAGTCCCTGGAGTTTATAGGGGCGTTGCTGGATACCACAAGGGCAAGGGCCTATCTCCCCAAGGCCCGTTGCCTTCGCTTGGTGCAGTTGGCTTCTCAAGCAGAGTTAAAGCCCCATTTAACTGCTCGAGAAATGTTAGTTACTAGGCCACATGGCATCCACCGTGCATGTGGTACCATATTCTCGCCTTCACATGAGGGCAGCTCAGTGGACTTTATCCACCCAATGGACCCAGGCATTAGACTGCCTGTCAGACAAAATAGCAAACACAAGTCGCCTCATTTTGTCCCTTCAGTGGTGGAAGTCCCCTCAAAACCTGTTGCTAGGGTCCCCCTTTCAGCAGTCTCTACTCCAGGCAACTCTCACAACAGATTTATTTATTTATTTATTTATTTACATTCTCTTATATACCGCTCTATTCTGCATCAGTGCAGTTTACATTGAACAAACTGAAATTACATTGAACAGGGCATTATAACTTGGAGATAACTATTTTATAGGGAACATGGGCTATGGAGGGTTAAGTGGCTTGCCCAAGACCACAAGGAGCACCTGTGGGACTAGAAACCCCAGTCCTTCCGGCCCAAGGTTGCTGTCCTCTAGTGGGATTTGAACCCCTGACCTTCCGGCCTGAAGTACCTTGCCCCAACCACTAGGCCACTCCTCATCTGCAAGACCTCTCCACCCACGGCATCTGGTCTCCAAAGGAGAGTTGTCTACATATCAATCTCTTGGAGTTCAGAGCAATCTTTCTTGCTCTGCGGGTGTTCCACACCCTGCTCAGCAACAAGACAGTCCTTATCCACACGGACAATCAGGTAGCCATGTTCTACGTGAACAAGCAGGGCAGAACAGGCTCTCTGTCGCTTTGCAACGAAGCTTTGCGACTGTGAGCCCTCGCCAGAGAGCATCAAATTCATCTTCTGGCAGTTTATCTTCTAGGCATACAAAACTCTTGCGCAGACAGACTCAGCCGAGTTCTGCTTCCACACGAGTGGTCCCTACATGTGGACCAGGTGGCCAGGATTTTTCATATTTGGGGAACCCCGGACATAGACCTCTTTGCAAGTCCGTGGAATGCCAAACTTCCCCGGTTCTGTTCCAGAACTCTGGCTCAGGGAGCTCAGGCAAAGGATGCTTTCCTCTTTCACTGGGGTCAAGACTTCCTTTATGTCTTTCCACCCATTCCCCTAATTCCCAAAACCCTGTTCAAGCTTCAGAGAGACAAAGGCCACATGATTCTCATAGCTCCACATTGGCCACGGAAAGTGTGGTACCCTCTGCTTCTACATCTCTCTCAAGCTCCCTCCCTGGAGTTAGGGTCTGCTCCAGATCTCCTATCTCAGGAGGACGGAAAGTTATGGCATCCCAGTCCCCAATCTCTGCATCTCAGGGCTTGGTTGCTGAAGGCCTAGATCTCCAAGATCTTCATCTTTCTCAACAGGTGAAAGAAGTTCTTTATGCTTCCAGAAACCTTCCACTAGACGTTCTTATGCTTTCAAGTGGAAAAGGTTTACTATTTGGTGTTCTGAGAAGGGTCTTAACCCCCTTGCCATACCTCTGGAATCTTTGCTGGAGTATCTCCTCCATTTGTCTAATGCAGGCCTTAAGACAAATTCAGTAAGGGTCCATTTGAGTGCTATTGCAGCTTCCCTTAAGCCTCTAAATGGAAACCTATTTCCTCTCATCCTCTTGTAGCAAGGTTTATGAGAGGCCTCCTTTTTAACAAAGCCTCCCATTAGACCACCTCCGGTGGCATGGGACTTGAACCTGGTTCTTGGTCAGCTCATGAAGCCGCCTTTTGAACCTTTGGCTACCACCTCCTTGAAATACCTTTCTTGGAAGGTTTTCTTTCTCATTGCAATCACATCAGCACGTCGTATTAGTGAATTGCAAGCACTCGTAGCTAATCCACCTTATGCAAGGTTCCATCATGACAAGGTAGTCCTTAGGACTCATCCACACTTTATGCCTAAGGTGGTCCCGCCTTTTCACCTCAACCAGGAGGTTTACCTACCTGTCTTTTTCCAGGACCTCATGCATCAAGTGCAGAGAGGAATCTTCATACCCTGGACTGTAAAAGAGCTCTGGCTTTTTACTTACAAAGGACACAGCAACATAGAAAGTCCTCTCAACTCTTTGTTGCCTTTGATCCTTCTCATTTGGGACTACCAGTCTCCAAGAGAACACTATCTAACTGGATTGCCCAGTGTATTTCTTTCGCCTATCAGAGTAAGAACCTGTCTCTGGAGGGCCATGTCACAGCTCACAATGTGAGAGTCATGGCAGCCTCAATGGCTCATCTGAACTCTGTGTCTATCGATGACATCTGTCGAGCAGCCACTTGGGCCTCTGTTCATACCTTTACAGCCCATTACTGCTTGGACAAGGACTCCCGCCGGGATGCCTTGTTTGGTCAGGCTGTTCTCAAACACCTGTTCCATACCTAATCAACTCCTTTCCACCATCCCTGGTAGGATGCCAGAGATCCATGAGGGGAACTGCAGCCCTTCTTAGGGACACACAGCTTCTGGGGTCTCTCCCTGGCATCTAAAGCTAGGGAGTCCCCATATGTGAAGACTCATTCCTGCTTGTTCCTGGAGATAGCACAGTTACTTACCTGTAACAGGTGATCTCTGGGAACAGCAGAAATAAGTCTTCACAACCCACCCACCTCCCCTAGGAGTTGTATCTCTCTATCTTTCCTTTCCCTCTCTCTCTCTCTCTCTTTGTCTCAGCTTTAAAACTCAACTGAGGAGAGACAGTTGGGAAAGGTGGGAAGGCAGCACGCAGATGCTGTGGGATGCCCCCCAAAGCTTTCTGATTGGACGCTGGGGAGCGTTCCTGCGCAGGCTCAGTCGGTACCGACGAAACCCATATGTGAATACTTATTCCTGCTGTTCCCAGAGATCACCTGTTACAGGTAAGTAACTGTGCTTTATTTGCTGCCTATCTAACACTCTACCAGGCAAAATCTAGAACAGATACAAAAGCTGAGAGAGGATCACCATCTTAACCAAGGTTTGTTTATTTATTTATTTAAACGTATTTCTATACCGCCTTATCCTGCAATCAAGGCGGTCTGAACAGCAAACAATCAATAAGATACAGTGTATAGTGTGCACATGCAGTGAGTAGTGTATGCGTGTGCGTGTGTCTGGACGTTGATTCTTGTGGTGCTATTTACAGCTATTTACAATGCTATGGGTATCAGTTCCTTGCTTAATTACAGTTATAGTGATGTGGGGGGAATTGAGGTGTCTGTTGCATGCTTTAGGTCAGTGATGGCTAACCTTTTTGAGCCCGAGTGCCCAAACTGCCGCACAAAACCAAAGAATTTCCTCAAAGTGCCAGCACGTCATTTGCATAAGTGGTCTTATTTGCATAAATATTTGCATAATGTTACCATACACTAACTTTTAGTAAACATGTCTCTTAATGAGTGTATGGATAAAGAAAGACTAAAAGATTTCTACATTACTATAATCCAGTGCCAACCGCCAGGCACATTAGGAACTACTACAAACGCTGCCCATTTAGAACCCATAGCAAACCCACCGTATCCTGACAGCATTACCAGGACTCACAAAGCACCATACCCTACCTATCAAAAGGCAACACTGCAAATATTAAACCAATACATTTCAGTGAATACTGGGGAAAGAGAACAAGTGGCAACGTCAAATAGGAATTTCCTCTTGTACCAAACAAAGCGCAGATGTTAATGATGCACATTTCCCAGAGCTGACATATTCCAGTTAATAAATTCAAAATAAAGAGATATCGTTCTACCTTTTGTGCATTTTTTTTCAGTTGCAATTGGTCCAGCCATTTTCTTCTGGTTTCTTCATGTTTTCTGCTAACTCTCCATCGTCTGCTGTCCATTTGTCCTTTCTTCTCTCTTCTAGTTTTTTTCCATTCTCTCTCTCTCTACATCTGCTTTAACATACTAATCTTTCTCCTTTTGCTCTTTCCTCATTTCTATTTCATCCACACAAATTTTACCCCTCCATCCTCAATCCCCAATTACTCTCCCAATACCTGGCCAATTGTAGATTTTTCATCCCTCCTACACAAAATATTTTTCCCCTCTCCATTTTACTCTCCCAGCCCCATCCCATTCTAATCCTCCCCCAACATCAGCTCCCTTCTAGTTCCAGTCTCACCCAGCATCCATTCCCTTCTTCAAGCCCCCCACTTCCCCTCAGCCCATTTCCATTCCAAGCCCCGTCCCCATCAGCTATTTGCAGTTCAAGCCCCCCACTTCCCCTCAGCCCATTTCCATTCCAAGCCCCATCCCCAACAGCTATTTGCAGTTCAAGCCCCCTTCCACTCAGCCCATTTCCAGTCCTAGCAACCCCCCCAACCCATTACCAGTCCTAGCCCCCCATAGCTCACTCCCAGTCCTAATCCCACCAGCCCATTTCCAGTCCTAACCTCCCCATCAGCCCACTCCCAGTCCTAATCCCCCATCACTCAATTTTTAGTTTAAGCCCCCCCAGCGCCTATCACCACTCCTAACCCCCCCCAGTGCCCATCACCACTCCTACCCCCCCAGCCCAGCGCCCATCACCACTCCTAACCCCCCCAGCCAGCCCAGTGCCCATCACCACCCCTAACCCCCCCCAGCCAGCCCAGTGTCCATCACCACTCCTAACCCCCCAGCCCAGTGCCCATCACCACTCCTAACCCCCCCACCCCAGCCCATCACTACTCCTAACACCCCCCAGCCCAGCCCATCACTACTCCTAACCCCCCCCAGCCCATCCCATCCAATCACCACTCCTAACCCCCCCCAGCCCCGCCCATCACCACTCCTAACCCCCCCCCCCAGCCCAGCCCAGCCCAGCCCATCACCACTCCTAACCCCCCCCCCAGCCCAGCCCAGCCCCTCACCACACCTACCCCCCCCCCCCAGCCCAGCCGAGCACATCACCACTCCTACGCCCCCCAGCCCAGCCCAGCACCACTCCTAACCCCCACCCCCCACCCCCAGCCCAGCCCAGCCCAGGGAAAATTAAAAAAAAAAAAAGAACCCCTGTTTGCTGCCGCCGGCGGGGCCGCCGCGGCAGAATCGAGCGTGCCGCTGGGCCCCCCTGTCCCCACCGGCAGAGCCTGTCCGCCCCGTAGCAGCTCTCTCTTTGGAGCTGCAGTCAGACGCGCCGGCTTGCAGAGCGCGAGGGAAGAGTTCCCTCGCTGCTCTGTTAAGCCCGCGGGGGCTGATGGGAAGTTCCCATCAGCCCCCGTGGGCTTAACAGAGTCGCGAAAGGGAAACTCTTCCCTTCGCGCTCTGCAAGCCGGCGAGTCTGACTGCAGCTCCAAAGAGAGAGCTGCTACGGGGAGGACAGGCTCTGCCGGTGGGTACAGGGGGGCCCCGCGGCACGCTCGATTCTGCCGCGGCGGCCCCGACAACGGCAGCAGACAGGGTTGTTGTTTTTTTTTTCGATGGCGGACCTTCCCGCGTGCCAGCTGCAAGGCCTTCGCGTGCCACAGCTGGCACGCGTGCCATAGGTTCGCCATCGCTGCTTTAGGTAATGTCACCGTAGTGTTCTATGAAGAGGGTTGTCTTTAGTAGTTTCCTGAACTCCTTAAGGTCTGTTGAACGCAGTTCGTCGGGGAGGGCATTCCAGATTGTTGGTGCCGCCTTTGATAAGGCTCGTTTTTTGGTGTCCTTGCGTACCCTGTTGATATCTTTAGGTGTGTTGACACGGTAGATGTGCCTCTTCTTCTCGGTCTTGTGCTGTTGTCTGGTTGTATGAGTGGGTGTAGCCTGAACGCTGATGATTGATGTTTGATTTTGAAAGTGTTTATGATTGTCTTGTATCTAATGCGGGTACTGATAGGCAGCCAGTGGAGCTCTTTTAGGGTGGGTGTGATGTGTTCTTGTCTTGTGGTGCCAGCATTTATGCGTGCTGCAGTGTTTTGTGCCAGTTGCAATGGTCTTAGTGTCTGTTTCGTTAGACCTAGATAGATTGGGTTGCAGAAGTCTAGGATTGGGGTTATTAGTGCTTGACAAACTGTGCGGAAGTGTTCCTGAGTGAGGAGGGGCTTGAGGCGTCGTACTAGTCTCATCCTGTGGTATGCATTTTTGGTGGTTCTGATGATGTGGGACTGAAGGTTAAGTTCTTTGTCCATTGTCACTCCCAGGTATTTCACTTCTGATTGTATGGGTATGGTTGTGGTGCCTATCTTGATGTCGCGAGGGGGGATGAAGTCGGAGTTTCGTGTGATGATTAGCGCCTTGGTCTTGCTGTAGTTTATGGTCATGTTGTTGTCTTGAAACCAGGTGTTCATATGTGTGAGGCAGTCTGTTATCTTGGTGTGGTCTGGGTTGTCGAGGGTGATTGGTGTGTATATCATTATGTCGTCCGCATAGATTGTGTATTTTATCCCGTGCTCTTTTATGATGATGCATATTGGTTGGATGTAGATGTTGAATAAGAGAGCTGATAGTGCGGATCCTTGGGGTATGCCTTGCATGACTTTTATGGGTCAGGATGTGTTGGGCCCAATCTTGACCTGTATCTGTCTGTCTGTTAGGTAAGAGTGGAACCACCTCAGTGTGGCTCCGTGTAGTCCGATGTTCTGTAGTCTTGCTAGTAGTGTTCTGTGGTCGACTTTGTCAAACGCTGATGATAGGTCAATGAAGATCATGAGTATTCCGTTCTTGCTGTTGTCTATGAGGTGTAGTATGTCGTTAAAGAGGTATAGCAGGAGTGTTTCAACTCCATGGTTGGGGCAGAAACCGTGTTGGTTGTGGTCGAGTTGTGCGTGGTTGTCGATGTGGTCTTGTAGTTGATGTACCACTTTCTCAATAATCTTAGCCAGTAGGGGGATGCTTGAGATGGGTCTTGTAGGCTGCTGGGTTGTTTTTGTCGAGTGCTGATTTCTTTGGGATTGGTCTTATTGTGGCGAGTTTTAGCTGGTCTGGCATGATACCTTGTGTTAGAGAACTTTTCACCATGGTGTGGATGAAGTTTGACTTTGTCGTTTTGATCCATGTGACTGGGCATGGGTCTGTTGGGGCCGTGCTTGTGTTGAGGGCGGTGATGATGTGTGAGAGCTGCTCTGTGGATGGATTGCTGAATTTGTCCCAAGTTTTTCTTGGGGTGGTGGTTGGTTTGGTGCTTGTGTTAGTATTCCTTCATGGAGCTGAGTGGAATTTGTCTTGGATGTGGTCTGCGAATGTTTGTGGATCTATTTGCACTTCGCTGTCGGACTTGTTCTCCTTGGTGAGTGTGTTCACAATTTCGAAGAGCTCTCTCGGTTTGTTTGATTTGAGTATGAAGTTGGTGTGGTATTCTCTTTGTTTGGTTGATGAGATCGTTGTACTCTTTTTGTTTTGCTAAGTATAGAGTCTGTCTGTTGGGAGACTTGGTGTGTCTCCATTGCCGTTCTAACTTCCTGAGTTCCTTATCGTCACTCCAGTCCAGTCCCTTTACTTCTGGGTTGCGCAACCCTTCCAGCAGCTTGGAGGCTGAGTCTAACCCTTTTGAGGATGGTTAGGTATAAATACCCCTGGTACCACCCCTAAGCCCCAGTATTCTCAGCCTCCAAGCAGCTGGAGGGTTCCGTAAGCCAAGGGCTTACTGGAGTCTCCTATTTATTCTTTCTTTAATTTCTTGGTCACATTTAATTTAATTTATCTTAATTGTAAGAAAATTTAGCTTGGTTTTAGACTTAATTTCCTTAAGTGTTCCTTTGGTTTCCTTCTCCCCCCCCCCTCCCTCCCTCCCTCCCTCCTTCCCCCGGCGATCGAGCTCTCTGCTCGCAAGGGACTTATCTTTTGCCCGGTGGGAGAGAGTGCAGCACTCCGGAGAGGCTTGCCGGCGGCAGGGGGTGGATCGCGGAACAGCTCAAGGTCCTCCGTGTCCCAGACCGCGGCAACAGTCCCTCCCGCCTCGTGCCGAAGCCCTCAGGCGGCTGAGCGCTTGAGGCTACAAAGCGGCGTCCCTCCTCGCTCCCGGCTTGGCAAAGCAGCTCGGGAGCGGTCGGAGGTTTTAGACGGCTGCCGGATCACATGGCCGACGGGCAGCGGGTCCGACGGTGCGAACGGAGACGCCGGGACCCGGCCTACGTTCCACGTGGCTGAGGCCTAGCCACGTGCAGGACTCCGGAGGGCAATTTCATTCCCGGAGGTCTCCTCGGATCGTGGAATTCGCTTAAAATCGCAAGTACTGGGGATCTCCCTTTGTTTGTTTCTGATGGCTTAAAGCTATTTTTGGTATCCAAAAAGATTTCTTTGTTTTTTACTTGCGTTATTTGTTTTCAAGGCTACTTTACATCGGGGAGTGTGGGGGAGGAAAATTGCTCCAGGAAATTACCCCCTTTGTTCAGCCTAGAGCTGCATTTTCAGATAGCTTAAGCTTAATTTAATGTTAAAATTTTGGCATAATCTGCCTCTTTTTGTCTTGGTTTGATTCTGTGAGTCAGGTAAACCATGTCTGGCAAACTAAGGTGCCCGTCTTGTGGCATTCGCAGGGGCACCGCTTCAGAGTCGGGTATCTGCAGGGGTTGCGCTGCAGAAGCTGCCTCTGTGGAGCAGGACATACAGTTGTCTATCTCTCAAGCTAATGAGGGATCAGCGGAGCCTCTGGAAGGAGAAAGGGAACCCTCCATTCCTCCGCCCTCAACATCCGGATGTCCGGCTTCCTCTCTGCCCCCCCTCCCCTGGGGGAAGAGGGTACCTGTGATCTCTTTTCCCCTGATTTCATCCTCCTGTTGCACAAGGCCTACTGCATGCGCAAGCAGGGGCTGGAGCCAGGAGGCTGGAGCACAGGCAAAGAAGGCCTGGGGGTTAAAACAGTGAAGGCCTCTCCCCATTACGGTATCCCAACTAAACGTGCGAGACTAGCGAGCGAAGAGCCGTCCACTTACCCTCCTCAGGACACGCAGGAGGAGGAGCTCTCCGATAAGGAGATGGGGGATGAAGAAGAGGAACTTGAAGAAGGAGAGATCCCGGAGGAGGATCAATCCTGCATAGTACGAGTCTTTCGTCAGGAGGAGCTCCCGGGGCTAATTAATGAGTCCCTAAGAGTCCTCAAGGTAGCCTCGGACACTCCAGCTGAAGAAGAAGCGCTGGAGGACCCCCTGATCCAAGCGGTCCGGAAGTCTCAAAAGGTCTTTCCTATCCACAGGGTCGTCCGCCAAATGATCCAGGAAGAGTGGGACCAACCAGAGTCCTCCCTGAGGGGTGTGCGTTCCATGACACGCCTCTATCCAGTACCGGAATCGGACAGAGAATTGCTGAAGTCGCCCAAGGTGGACGCGGCAGTATCTGCAGTGACTAAGAAGACGACTATCCCAGTAGAAGGTAGCACGGCCTTGAGAGAGACAGGATAGAAAATTGGACACCTTACTGAAGCAGGCCTTTGATGTTAGTGCCCTCGCCTTGCAGGCCTCGGTTTCGGGGGCC
This sequence comes from Ichthyophis bannanicus, assembly GCA_033557465.1. Taxonomy (NCBI): domain Eukaryota; kingdom Metazoa; phylum Chordata; class Amphibia; order Gymnophiona; family Ichthyophiidae; genus Ichthyophis; species Ichthyophis bannanicus. The sequence continues at coordinate 257,400,567 of CM066039.1, forward strand.
TGGGTGACACGGGCCTGCTTGAGGTGGTCTCAACAGCTGGCAGAGGGTTCCACAGGATATGTGCAGCCCATTGCAGCTAAATTGGAGTCAGGTGCAGCCTACCTGGCGGATAGCCAGTATGATCTCATCAGGAGCCTAGCTAAGAACATGTAGTCGCAGCTAGGCGCTATTTGTGGCTTCGCAATTGGGCAGCCGATACCTCTTCAAAGGCACGGCTGGGCCATCTCCCTTTTAAGGGGAGATTATTATTCGTTGAGGACTTGGAAAAATTAGTAAAAGATCTTGGCAAGTCCAAGGGAGGCAGGCTTCCGGAGGACAGGCCGAAGCAGGCTCGGCTCCCAGCGCCAACGCGGAGCCAGCCAAGAGACCCTCGGAGGTTTCGTCCAGCCAGGTCAAACCCTTTTCCTAGGGGCCGCCTCCCGGCCAGGGGTTCAGGCTTTAGGGGGTTTTGAGGAGCAGGGAGAGGTTTTGGGGCCTCTACCTCCTCCTCGGGACCTAGAAAATCGCAATGAGATAGAGGGGGTCCAGGCGGGCGACTTACCCTTGGGGGGGCCGTCTAAGGCTATTTCTTCCCGCCTGGTCCCGGGTCACGTCCGATCAGTGGGTCCTGGAAGTGATCAGAGAAGGTTATGCCCTCGAATTTGGAAAGCAGATCCTTCCAGCCTTTATTCAATCCCCCTGCGGCTCGCCGGTAAAAAGGAGGGCAATAGAGGTCACACTCTCAAGGCTTTTAGCGCTCGGGGCAGTGACTCTGGTCCCTCCAGAACAATCCGGCTCCGGTCGGTACTCCATTTATTTTGTAGTTCCAAAAAAGGAAGGATCCTTTCGTCCGATCCTAGACTTAAAGCAGGTCAATCGCTGTCTCAAGGTACCTCATTTCCGAATGGAAACTCTGAAGTCGGTCATTATGGCCGTAAGAACCGGGGAGTTTCTCACATCTCTGGACCTGACAGAAGCCTATCTACATATCCCGGTCCGAAGGTCTCATCAGCAGTTCCTGAGATTCGCGGTGCCAAGAGGACACTTTCAATTCCAGGCGCTGCCCTTCGGTCTAGCTACGGCTCCCCGGACTTTCACCAAAGTAATGGTGGTGGTAGCCGCCTCCCTACGAAAGGAAGGAATCCTGGTACATCCATACCTCGACGATTGGTTGATCAGGGCGAAATCAGAAGCGGAAAGCCGCTCGAATAGTAGAGGTCCTGGAGGAGTTAGGGTGGATCATCAATCGGGCGAAGAGCAAGTTGCTTACCCGTTCAGGATCTCAAGTACCTCGGAGCAAGATTCGACACCAGGGAAGGAAAGGTGTTTCTCCCTCGGAAACGGGCAAAGGATCTTAGGGCCCTCGTAGCACAGTTCCTGGGGAGACGGAATCCCTCAGCGTGACTTTACCTTCAATTGCTGGGTACCATGGCTGCGACAATAGAGGAGGTCCCGTGGGCCAGGGCCCACATGCGACCTCTACAACGCTCCTTATTATGTCGTTGGTCCCCGCAGATTCATCCTTTGTCCGTACCACTACCCTGCGCGCTTCGAACCAAGAAGGCCCTACAGTGGTGGAGGTGCCCGAAGAACCTAGAATGCGGAATGCCTCTCGAAACCCCTCAGTGGATCCTGCTGACAACGGACGCCAGTCTGACGGGCTGGGGAGCTCATTGCCAGGGACAGTTCGCTCAGGGTCTTTGGTCCTCGATGGAGTCTCAGTGGCCCATCAACAGGCTGGAGTTACGAGTAGTAGTTTTGGCCCTCAAGGCGCTAGAGCCATTAGTGAGGCGGAATGCAATCCGCGTCCTCTCAGACAATGTCACCACGGTGGCCTACATCAACCGCCAGGGGGGAACAAGCAGCCCCGCCCTAGAGAAGGAGGCGGACAGCCTGTTCCGTTGGGCCGAGACCCGGTTGTCGGCCCTGTCAGCTCAGCACGTGGCCGGATCGGACAACATTACAGCCGATTACCTCAGCAGGTTCAAGGTCGACCACGGAGAGTGGGAGCTGGAGCAGGAAGTCTTCGACCAGATTGTCGCACTTTGGGGTCCCCCAATTATGGATCTCATGGCCCGTTATTCGTCAGCCAAGGCAAATCATTTTTTACAGCTGAAGAAAGGAAAGAATGTCCGAAGGCTTGGATGCCCTAGCTCAGAGGTGGCCCTCGGAGGGGCTCCTGTACGTGTTCCCACCTTGGGCCTTGATCGGAAGGGTTCTTCAGAAGGTGGAAGCCCACCAAGGGCCGGTCATCCTCATTGCTCCAGATTGGCCTCGCCGTCTGTGGTATGCGGATCTAGTGAGGTTAATGGCCGACCAGCCGTGGCGGCTCCCTTGCAGGAAGGGCCTTCTGAGGCAGGGGCCAGTCCAGATGCCACACGTGGATCGATTCTCGCTTACGGCCTGGCTATTGAAAGGGCGCGGCTCCGGAAGCGGGGATATTCGGGTTCAGTGATTTCAACCTTGTTGAGCGCGCAAAAGCGTTCGACCTGTCTTTCCTATGTAAGAGTGTGGTGCATCTTCGAAGCCTGGTGTACGGAGCGCCGGAAGAAGCCCTTTTCAGCCTCTATCCCAGAGATTCTAGAGTTCTTGCAAGCAGGTTTTGAGAAGGGTCTTGCCCCCAGCTCCCTACGAGTCCAGTTGGCAGCCATCTCTTGCTATAGAGGCAAGGTTCGAGGGAAGCCCTTAGGAGTCCACCCGGACATGGCCAGGTTCCTGAGGGCGGTTAGGCGTCTGCGCCCCCAGAAAAGATCAGTAATCCCTCCCTGGGACCTTAACTTGGTGTTAAATGCCTTGACCAGAGAGCCTTTCGAACCAGCAAAGGAAGCCTCACTTAAAGATTTGATGCTGAAGACGGTCTTCTTGGTCGCCATTTGCTCGGCCAGACGAGTTTCCAAGCTCCAAGCGCTGTCCTCCCAGCCCCCCTTCCTCTCCTTCTTCAAGGACAAGGTGGTCTTACGGACAGTTCCCTCCTTCTTACCCAAGGTAATTTCGTCTTTCCATCTGAACCAGCCAGTTTCGCTGCCTGCGTTCCCAACTGACGTGCGGGGAGGGAAGGATGACAGACTACGCCGTCTGGATGTGCAGAGAGCTTTGAAGCGTTATGTCTCCCGTACGGCCTCCTTTCGAAAGTCTGAACGTTTGTTCGTTCAGTTTGGGGGGTCTCACAAAGGGGAGGCCGCGGCTAAGGCGACTATCTCTAGATGGATCAGGGAAGCTATTGCTTCCGCCTATATCTTGAAGGGGAAGCAGGTTCCGGGAGGTTTGCGTGCCCACTCCACGCGGGCGCAGGCCGCTTCCTGGGCAGAGTACAGCCTTGTTCCACCGCTGGATATTTGTAGAGCGGCGACTTGGTCGTCACTACATACCTTTACCAAACACTACAGGCTGGATGTGCAGGGGTCGGCAGATGCTAGGTTCGGGGACGCGGTAATTTGTTCCGGAATAGCGAACCCCACCCAAGTTTGAACTGCTCTGTTACATCCCAGAAGTAAAGGGACTGGACTGGAGTGACGATAAGGAAGAAATAATTGGTCCTTACCTGCTAATTATTGTTCCTGAAGGAACGACAGTCCAGTCCCTGATCCCACCCTGACTACGAAAAGTATAGCGGACCGAATTCCCAGTCCAAAGCAGAGGTGGAAGGTGTCTTGCACAAGTCAGGGGAGCTGGGGACCAGGGAAGGCTGCGGCAGCCTCAGGTGAACCTTCTCCGCCCCTCTACCTCTTGTTGTCTCTACGGGGTTTTCCTCTTCCTACATTTATTTATAATTAAAAAAAAAAAAAAAAAAAAAATTGGGGGGTTTTAATTGTTTGTACGTTAAGTCTGCTTTTCAATAGATTACTGGGGCTTAGGGGTGGTACCAGGGGTATTTATACCTAACCATCCTCAAAAGGGTTAGACTCAGCCTCCAAGCTGCTGGAAGGGTTGCGCAACCCAGAAGTAAAGGGACTGGACTGTCGTTCCTTCAGGAACAATAATTAGCAGGTAAGGACCAATTATTTCTTCTCTTTTTTTTGATCCGTATGGTTTTTGAGTACCAGGGTGTGTGATGTGCCCTAGTGCGGTGATCTTTTTTGGGTCTGTGTTCGGTGGCTTTGGAGGCTGCATTGATGCTGTTTCATTTTCTGATTTGATTGTCTAAATCCTCTTCTTCCATATTCAGGTGTGGTATCGTGTCCTTGAGAAATTGGTCCTTGTTGAAGCTTTTAAATCTTCTTTGTGCTGTTGGTTTGTCTGTTTTTGTCATGGTTTTGTCCTTCTGGCATGACCTTTGTTTTGATTATGTGATGGTCTGACCATGGGACGGGGGTGACATCTGGTGTAGATATGTTACCATTGTCCGTTAGAAAATTGGGTGCGAATATGAGGTCTGGTGATGATCCGTGTTGGTGTGTTGATCATTTGGGTGCATTGTAAGGATCCCATAGCTTGTAGGAAGGCTTCTGCGTCCTTTGTGTTGGAGGATTTTAGGTTGAACTCTCCTAGTAGTAGCAGGGGTTTGTTGCTGGTGTTGAAGGCACAGACCTCCTCTAGAGTGGATGCTAGTTCGTCTGGTGGTGCATTCGGGGCTCTGTAGGTGAGGCAAAGTGCCATCCGTTTGTTTTCCACAGTGATGGTGTTGCATTGGTTGGTGTTTGATGAGCTTCGTGACTTGAATCTTAGGCTGTTCCTTGCGAGAATCAGGACCCCTCCTCTTCATTGTGTGCGTGGGCAGTTGAATGCTGTGTATGTGGTTGGTACTAGCTAATTAAGTAGCACATAGAAATATATGACGACAGAAAAAGACCACATGGCCTATCTAGTCTGTCCTTCCATAACAACTACAACAGTCCACTTTTTGCCTTTAGAGATCCTCTGTGTTGGTCCCATGCTTTCTTGAATTCAGTTACTGTCCTCATCTCTACCACCTCCACTGGGAGACTATTCCACGGATCCACTACTCTTTCCGTAAAGAAATATTTCCGCATATCACTCCTGAATCTATCTCCCTTCACCCTCATCCCATGTACCCTCGTAGCAGAACTTGCTTTCAATTGAAAGAGGCTCTCTCCCTGAACATTTATGCCATGGAGGTATTTAAACATCTCAATCATATCACCTCTATCCCGCCTTTCCTCTAAGGTGTACATATTAAGATCCTTAAGTCTGTCCTCATATGCTTTATAATGAAGCCCATTAATCATTTTGGTAGCAACCCTCTGCACCGACTCCATCCTGTTCACATCCTTTTGAAGGTGCGGTCTCCAGAATTGCACACCATACTCCAAATGAGGTCGCACCAAAGACTTATACAGAGGCATTATCACCTCCTTTTTTCTGCTAGCCATTCCTCTCCGTATGCACCCAAGCATCCTTCTAGCTTTTGCTGTCGCCTTTTCCACCTGTTTAGCTACTTTAAGATCATCAGACACAACCACGCCTAGGTCCCGCTCTTCTTTAGTGGACAAAAGTACTTCACCTCCTATACTGTATTGCTCCCTTGGATTGCTGCAGCCCAAATGCATGACCTTACATTTTTTAACATTAAATCCCAGCTGCCAAATTCTAGACCATTCTTCAAGCTTAGCTAGATCCCTCCTCATGTTATCTACCCCTTCCTGGGTGTCTACTCTATTGCAGATTTTGGTATCATCCGCAAAGAGGCAAACTTTACCCGACAGCCCTTCCGCTATATCACTAACAAAGATGTTAAAAAGAATTGGACCAAGGACAGATCCCTGGGGCACACCACTGGTAACATCCTTCTCCTCCACATTATCGGTGGGGGTGAGCCATGTTTCAGTAATGCACAGTATGTCGGGTTGATGCTCTTCTATGTGGTCTGCTGTTGTGTTAATTTTGTTATGGATCTGGCGTTGATGAGCTCGATTATGATCGTAGTCGGGGTGTTTAGTTGAATCTGCGCTTTGTTTGGGTTTGTTTGTGTGTTGGGTTTGTGTCTGTTTTGGCCAAATCAAAATAGGGTAAATTCCAACTAGACTTCCAAGTCCCTGGCAATCTGTTGGAAGCAGAAAGGGGTGGTTAGCAGCAAATAAACACGAAGGCCACACTGTCAGATTAACTCATAGTTCTCCGGGAACAAGCAGGAAGTCAGCCCTCACATACATGTGATGCTGGCACTGACGGAGCCCGTGCAGTAATCTCTTCCCAGCCTTTGGGAGAAACACCATGCATGTGTGGTCCCCTTCCCACCAAAGGGTGCCATCTTGCCTCAGTCTCCTTTTTTCCATGAGACCCATTGGATGTGTGTCTGTCCTCCCTCCACCACCCCCCTGGAAAAAGTTGGTAATTTTTTTGCTTTTCTCCGGTTGCGTACCGCTGCCGCTTTGCCCCCAAGTCCACTTGCCTCAGCATCACGTTTCTCAGGATCCTTTTTTTATTTTTCTTTCTAATTTTTGTTTGGTGCGGGTTTGCGCCTTTTCCCTAGCCTGGCAAAGTGAGTTTGAACTTGCGGGGGCTGTCTTTCCCACCATGGCCTCAGTCATTGTTTTCAAGCCGTGCAACCGCTGTGTACACATGTCATGCACAGATCCGCACAACTGCTGCCTTCGATCCCTCATGCCGAGTCATGATCCCTTGGTCTGCAGTCTTTGTAAGCAGATGACTCTCAGTGCCCTTAAGAGTCGTCATCAGCAGCATGAGTCCATCTTCCATAAAATTAACTCAGCCCTGGAGTCGTCTGTGAAACCTCGCTCCAAGTCCTCCTTCGGGACCTCGGACCTTCATGGGGACTGAGCGGCTCAGAGCCCTGGGGTCACAGCGGCTCAGAGCCCTGGGGTCACAGAGGCTCCAGTTGCAGCTTGTCCGACAAGGGCTGTCAGAGCTGAAAACCCTTGATGACTGCGTCAGGAGACGAGTCAGGGACAGTGGAGAAATCCCCAGGGGCCCAGGGCCCGTAGCCATCGGAGATAGCTGGGAGCAGCCTTCCAAGTTGCCCCGCCGGGAGCCATTGCCTTGGACTCCCGAGGCCATCCTTGTTGAGGACTATCCCTCGACAGAGCCAGTGTCGGGCCCATATTCCTCGGTGCCCACGCTGAAGGCTGCGGAACCATCTGGTCTTGAGGCCAGGATTGGGACCCTGTAACACAGTTTGTCCGCCTTCTTGGCTTAGCAGTGGGCTCTGATGCCGGGTTCCTCCAGGTCATCACTTCCAACCATGGTGCCCTCCACGTAAAGGGATTCCCCAGAGATTGAGCTGATCCTTGAGTGCCACTGACCTAGAGAGATCCTTTGGCATCGGTCATGATCCTGGTCCCTTTCCTCTGGGTCGCAGTCGTCCCCACTCAGTCTCCTGTACACCAGGCGGCCAGAGCCATCGGGGCAGAGGAGCAACCCCGAGATACCTCAACTTCTTCACTGCCTCGAAATCTGATTGGGAGACAGAGGACGATGAGTCCCCAGACACCTGCCGCCACTGGAATGTAGCACCGATCTCCTCCCGAAGACATGGCCTTCCTCGACTTCGTGAGGGATATGGCGAAGGCCCTCACTTTCACCACAGAATCGGAGGAGGATCCTTGTACAGAGGACCTAAAGATCTTACAGTACGAGGCTTTCCGAAGGAGGTACTTAGGGTGCCTGTCTCCTCCCCCCCCCCCCCCTCCACCATCCTGGAATTGGTGCTTCTCCACATTTGGGAGACACCCTACTTGGTGTCCATCATAAGCAGATGGCTAGACTCGATGTACCGGGTCCGCTGGAGTCCTGACGTCCAAAAAGCCCAATTGCCTCATAACTCAATGGTGGTGGAGTCTACTCTGTGTAGGCTTAAGAGCCGGAGGGGACACTCCTCAGTGCCCCCGTGTACAGAGGCCCATGCCATGGATGCTATAGGCAGGAACTGCTTCCAGGGCTTGATGCTTGTCAACTGGATTGAGGCCTGTACCTGCGGGACCTGGCGAAGGAGCTCACCGGGTTCTTGGCTGGTCTCTGAGGAACACCTCCAGTGGTTCCGGACCCTGTCCTTTGCAGTCAGAAAGTGCTCCAAGTTTGTTACTCGGGCAGCCTATGATGGCTTTGAGTCAGCGGCAGGCATTAGGACCAGACGCCATGCCTGACTATAGTAGTCTGACGTGGAGCAGTGGGTACAGGGCAAGCTGGTTGATGATCCCTTTGAGAGAGAGAAGGAAGGCTTTGGGCAGAAATTTCTCATTTCCAAAGAAGAGGAAGGCTTATGGAAACTACCCCCAATAACTGGTCTTCCCAGCTCCCCAACAGGGCCAGCAGGCCAAGTGACAGGGGCATGACCCATGTAAGCCTAAGGCCCCCAAGCCCCAGCCTGGAGGGGGTTTTTGACTAATGGGGCTTAGCCTCTCTTTCTTCAGTAGGCACAGCCTGCAGCACACAGGGGATTGTCTGCCACATTACATTACGCCCACAGGTGGCCGGCCATCACCACTAACACATGGGCCCTTCAGGTTGTCGGGGAGGGTTTATCTCCTCCACCTCCTACAGACGCCTCCACCATTCTTCCTGAGAGAGCCCCCCAGGACTCCCCTTCACCAGACCCTGTCCAGCAGGAACTTGCAGGCCTCCTACCAAGTAAGGCACTGGAACCTATCCCCATCCTCCTCAGGGACAGGGGATTCTACTTATGCTATTTCCTGGTCCCCAACATAACCGGATGGTTTTGTCCTATCCTAGACCTGCGAGACCTCAACAGGTTCCTGGTGAGGGAGAAGTTCAAGATGCTCTCCCTTGGAATATTGCTGCCATACCTCCAACAGGGAGACTGGCTATGCTCCTTGGACTTAAAGGATGTGTATATGCACATCCTTATCCATCCTCTTCACAGGCAGTACCTTTGCTTCTTGGTGGGCAGAGGTCATTAGCAGTACAGAGTGCTCCCCTTCGGGCTGGCCACAGCCTCACAGGTATTCACCAAGTGCCTAGTGTTAGTCACGGAGCAGCCTCATGCTCCAGGGGGGTCTTCATCTTCCCCTAACTGGACAACTGGTTGGTAAAGGGCAGCATTGCCACTGAAGTACAGTAGGTGATGGATCGCGCAATCCTTGTCCTGGAGCACTTGGGGTTTGTAGTCAACTACTGAAAGTCTCATCTCCAACCAACTCAAAACCTGGAGTTCTTAGGGGCGTATTTGGATACGGTCCAGGCCAGGGCTCTGCTTCCAAGGGATAGGGCCCTGCACCTCTAGGTGCTCGTAGAGGACATCCAGCGCTGTTGCTCAGTATCTGCCTGACACATGCTCCACCTATTGGGACTCATGGCATCCACGGTACATATCACACCGGATACCCACTTGCGGATGCGGGCGGCCCAGTGGGCTCTCCATTCTTGGTGGTCACAGACCATGGGGTGCCTGTGGGACAGAGTGACGGTCACCAGTCCCTGGCCGTCTCTCTTGTTTGGTGGCAACACCTACTGGCAAGGATGCCCTTCCAGACCTCCACACTGCAGAGGATCCTCATGGCAGATGCCTCAAAATTGGGGTGGAGAGTCCACCGTGGTGACCTCTGCATTCAAGGCAGTTGGTTACTGGCAGAGAGCCTTCAGCAAATCAACCTCCTGGATCTCTGGGCTTTTTGCTGCCACCACCTGCGGGACCAAACGGTACTGGTCCAGACCAACAATCAGGTGGCGCTGCTCTACATAAACAAGCAAGGGGGCATGAGGTCATTCTTCCTTTGCCTGAAAGTGGTGAGCATCTGCGCTTATGCCAGCAACAACGGGACATGCTCCTGAAGGCAGTATACCTTCCTGGCCAGGACAATGTCCTGGGAGACAGTTCAGCTGGGTCCTCAAGCCACACGAGTGGAGGTTGGACCCCAGAGTCACCTACCGGCTATTCCAGCGCTGAGGGTTCTCATAAATAGATTTCTTTGCAAGTCCAGCCAATGCCCAGTTGCCCTGTTTTTGTTCTTGGTAGCTGCACCCTTCCAGGGTGGTGGTAGATACCTTCATGGGCAGAGGGCCTCCTTTTACGCCTTCCCACCCACACCTCTGATCGCCAAGATCCTCTGCTATGTCCAACGTGATGGGGCCACAGTGATTCTGATAGCTCCACGGTGGACCAGGTAGCCATGGTTTCTCCTGCTTCTGTCTATCCATGGCGCCCCTCTTTCCCCTGGGGTGCGACCCAGGCCTATTGACACAGGGAGACATCTCTCTCCAGTACCCCATCCTGGGGTCCTTAATGCTCACGGCCTGGCTGCTGAGTGGGTAGCCCTGGCCCCTTTCAGCTTCTCTAAAGAGGTGGAGGAGGTGCTTCTGGCCTCCCATAAGTCCTCCACACGCCAGGCGTATGCCTTCAAGTGGCAGAGGTTCTCAGTCTGGTGTGCAGAGAGGCGGATCAACCCCTTCTCCTGCTCCGTCCAGCTGGTGCTTCAGTATCTGCTTCAGCTGTCTCGGGCAGGCTTGAAGCCTAACTCAGGGTGCACCTCATATGCTGGTGGCACACCACCATCTAATCGTGGGCAAACCCATCTCTGCTCAACCATTAGTGGCTCGCTTCCTGAGGGGTCTCCTCTTTGAAGCCTCCCATCCATTCCCCAGCGGTGGAGTGGGTCTTAAATGTTGTACTCAAAATTTCATGCGCTACCCTTTGATCCTCTCGGCTCCTGCCATCTTAAGTATTTCACTTGGAAGGTGATGTTCCTCTTGGCGCTCACATCTGCTTGTTGAGTCAGCAAGCTCCAAGTGTTGGTGCAGATCCACAGGACACTAGGTTCTGTAGGAAAAGGGTCTTGCTCTGCACACACCCCAAGTTCCTACCCAAGGTGGTGTCTCCGTTCCACCTTGGCCAGCAGGTGGTGCTGCCTACCTTCTTTCCGTGGCCCCACACCAGCAGGGCAGAGGTCGTTCTTCATACACTGGACTGTAAGCGGTCACTTTTCTTCTACCTGCAGTGTACCCAGGGCCACTGCCGAGCTTCTCAGCTCTTTGTCTCCTTTAACCCAAGTTGGTTGGGGGCATTGGTCTCTAAACGCACCCCGTCTACCTGGGTAGTGGACTGCATCGCTTTTGTCTATGAGCAGGCTGGTCTCTCGCTGGAGCACTGTATCGCGGCCTCTGTGGCAAAACTACATTCTGTTCCCTCATCTGAAATCTGTTAGGCTGCCACCTGGTCTTCAGTCCATATCTTCACAGCTTATTACTGCCTGGAGAGGGAGGCAGTACTGTCATTTGTTCGGGGTGTAGGCAACTTCTGCCCTCTGGCCCTTGCTATGTTCGGGCTACTGGTGAACTGGTTCCTTGCTGGACACTTGTGTCACTCGTGATTTGTTGTCTTTTGACTCAGATGCTGCTGCTCACAGCTCACCTTTTTTCTGTTCCTCCTTGGCCTTTTACAGTTTTTTTTTGGTAGCCTGCAGCTGTGTGGACTGACTTCCTGCTTGTTCCCAGAGAAAGCGTAGTTACTCACATATAACAGGTGTTCTCTGGGGACAACAGGAATCAGTCCTCACAACCCTCTCTCCTCCCCGTGAAGTTGCTTCTTGCTGGGTTTTTTTTTTTGCCATCTTGTGTTATGATATCATACTGAGGCAAGATGGCACCCTTAGGTGGAAGGGGACCACTCATGCGTGGTGTATTTCCCAAAGGCTTTCTTTGAAAGCTTGGGAGAGAATACTGTGCGGGCTTAGTTGGCGCTGATGACGCCCATATGAGAGGACTGATTCCTGCTGTCACCAGAGAACACCTGTTGTGGTATAGTGTAGTTACTTACCTATAAGGGGGATTATACTTACTTAAAACAGAAATGGGACTGCAGCTGCAAACACAGGCCAGCCTCAATGCTGATTATTCAAAATTTTGTATTTGAAATAGTTAATCTTTAAACCCCGAAACACTTGAATAGGCTCTGAAACGCCACATTAAGTTAGGAAGAGTGGTCAAAGGCACAGTCGGCAAGAGCAAAATATCATCAGCGAATAGGGCTACCTTTTTAATCCCTTGAATGCCTAAATCATCCTTGATACTCTGCACTAAGGGCTCCATTACCAGAGAAAATAACTGAGACAGTGGACACCCCTGACAGATCCCACGATCCAACTGAAACATCTCCAAGCAACCCCATTAACCTGGACACATGCTCATGGACATTCCTAACAGGGACTCTGTTGCAAGCAGGGTAATACTGTGTGGCTTTTAACTACAATTTCTGTGCCTGAAAACTCTTGAAGGGGTTTTTGTTTTCATTTGTAAAAGCTAATTCTTTTTTTTTCTATACTACAAAGTGGGATTTTTTTGTGGTATTAGGCAAAGCTCTGTCAGAGCTCATAGTTTTTTGTTCCTGTCACCCATTCACAGCTAGCTCTTTGAAGCCACTGACCTCATCAGGTGTTAAGTCCCTTCCTACCCACCCCAGCTTCCACCCATCCCATGTGAGCATTCTTGCTTTATAGGGCAACTCCCCAATTAGCTACACACAGGGACTTAGAACAGCCCTGTTAGAATACATTTATGAGGTTAACTGTTTTTTTTTTCTCTTAGAGGATAGCTGAAGAACAGGCAGGGATTTGGTAGGTCTCTCTCTTTACTTCAACAGGTACGAGAAGCTCCTCTATCTGAACAATGGCTGGGAAAAATCGTATTGCTAAAGCTGTTGCCCCTATTACAGCTTCTGCCTCTATCCAGGCAGAGATCCAATTTCCAATTGGAGGTCCAGTTCCATGTGTAGGATGCCTGCTTGCTGAAGCTCTCAGAAAACAAGTGGAGGAGCTCAGAGAAGAGGTGACAAGGCTGAGAAGCATTCAAAACAGTGAGAAGTACATTGATGAGATGTTTTGTCAGACATCCAAGCTCTCCAACAGAGGTGAAGATGGGAGCCTACAAAATGACGAAAGTTGGACACGAGTCACGTGGGCCTGCAGAATCACCAATCTGTCTCCTCCATCCCTTTAATTGAAGAACCATTATGCAACCCTGGAAGTGGAGGAGGTGAAAGCATCCCAGGAAAGAGAAGAACCAGCTCAAGCACCCCAAAGTTGCAGAATTGGTGACCACAAGGAAGCGAAGGGTAATGTTGGTTGGTGACTCTTCTGAGGGGGATACTGAGGCATCCATCTGCTGACCAGACATGATGTTCAGAGAGGTCTGCTGTCTGCCAGATGCCAAAATCGGCATGTTACCGAGAGTTTGTTGTGACTCAACAAGCCTACTGACTATTACCCAATGCTGCTCATCCATGTTGGCATAAATGATATTGCCAGGTATCCTTCTGAGCGTATCAAAAGTAACTTCATGGCCCTGGGACAGAGGGTGAAGCAGATAGGTGTGCAGGTGGTGTTCTCTTCAATCCTCCCTGTGGAGAGTAAAGGCCAAGGCAGAGAAGCTTGCATCCTGGAGATAAATGAATGGCCATGTGGATGGTGTCATTGTGAGTGTTTTTGGCTTCCTGGACCATAGGAAGATCATCCAAGGGCTGCAGAGCAGAGATGGCATCCATCTGTCCAAAAAGGGTTGACATGTCTTCAGTAGCAGACTGGCTAATCTACTGAAGGGGACTTTAAACTAGATTTGTTGGGGATGTGTGACAAAAGCTCCTAGGTAAGTGAAACATTAAATATCTCTCTAGAAATGGGTAAAAAGGGCAACATCTGGAAAGTGGTGTTTATAAATGCCTGTAGCACGGGAAATAAGATCCCGGATGTTGAGGCTTTAACGGAGAGGCTGACTTGGATTTAGTGGCAGTTACGGAGATGTGGTTCGCGGACAATCATGATTGGGATGTAATTATACCAGGCTATACTTTTTTATTCAGGAAGGATAGGGTAGGAAGAAGGGGAGGAGTGGCAGCACCATATGTTTAAAAAAAAATTAAAGCTATAGAATTACAGGTCTTAAAAGGGAGAGAGGTGGCACTGTGTGTTAAACTAGAAAGAAAGAGAAATCCATTTCCATTGGTGATATTCAGTCCTCCCTCACAGGGAGAAGACGTGGACGGAGATTTAATAGGAGACATACGCAGCATTGCCAGGAAAGGAGAAGTGCTACTGATAGGTGATTTGAATATACTGGATGTTGATTGGCACATCCCTACTGCAGTATGATCTAGAAGTAAGGAGATTCTGGATTCTCTACAGGGAAAACTATTCAGGCAGCTGTTAACAGAACCCACACATGAAGGGGCCATACTGGACTTGGTGCTTACCAATGATGAAAGTGTTTCTGATGTTATCGTGGGAGATCATCTTGCATCCAGTGATCACCAGATGGTGTGGTTCAGTATTAGGACTAGGGCTGATAAAATCCATTCAAAAGCGAAGTCTTAGACTTCAGGAAAACTAACTTTGCCAAGATGGGCCAATACCTCATAGCATCATTAGCAGGATGGGAACAGCTGGGGGATGTAGAAAAACAGTGGGCAAAACTGAAAGGGGATATGTTAAGGGAAAAGGAGGCCGCTATGGTTCTCAAAAGAAGTAGATGAAAAGGTGAAGAAAAAGGGGGAGGCCTTCATGAAATACAAGAGATCAGAGAGGGAGACAGGCATATATATTTGGGAAAACTTAGAGAAGCTAGCAAAGTAGTCAGGAAAGCAAAGATACAAAAAGAAGAAGAAATAGCTATTGCAATAAAATGGTGGGATAAGACCATTTTTAAGATGTTGGTGAGAGAAGGAAGGGCAAAAGTGGTATTGTCAGACTCAAGGGTAAAGGGGAGGAATATGTAGAAGCTGATGAGTATAAAGTGAAATTGCTTAACAAATACTTTTTTTCTGTGTTCACAGGTGAAGGGCCAGGAGCAGGACCTCAGAAAACATCCACAAATAGGAATAGAAGTGATGGGGATCTCAAACGATTTTCAGAAGACTGTTCATGAGGAACTAGCTAAATTAAAAGTAGGCAAAGTGATGGGACCGGATGGGATGCATCCGAGAATACTGAAGGAACTTGGGCATTCTAGCTGCTTCACTGACTGACCTTTTCAATGCCTCTTTGGAGTCTGGAGTGGTGCCAGAGGACTGGAGAAAGGCACATGTGGTCCCTTTGTGCAAAAACAGAAGTAAGGATGTGGTTGAAAACTACAGGCCGGCTAGTCTAACCCAGGGGTGGGCAATTCCGGTCCTGGAGGGCCGCAGACCAGTCAGGTTTTCATGATGTTCCTAATGAATATTCATGAGATCTATTTGCATCCACTGCCTTTCATTCTATGGAAATAGGTCCATGAATATTCATTAGGGACATCATGAAAACCTGACTGGTCTGCGGCCCTCCAGGACCGGAATTGCCCACCCCTGGTCTAACCTATGTGGTGTGTAAATGATTGGAAACACTGCTAAAATAGAAAATAGTGAGGTTTCTGAAGTCCAAATGGATTACAGGATCAGAGGCAGCATGGATTTACCAGAGGCAGGTCTTGTCCGACAAATCTGGTTGATTTTTCTTTGACTGGCTGACCAGGTAATTGAACCAAGGGAGAGCCTTAGACGTGGTGTACTTGGATTTCAGTAAAGCCTTTGACACCGTTCCTCACAGGCTACTTATAAACAAACTGAGCACCCTAGGGATGGACTCTAAAGTTACTGATTGGGTTAGAATTTGGTTGAGTGGGAGACAACAAAGGATACAGGTAAATGGAGCTCACTTGGAGGAGAAAGAAGTTACCAGTAGTATGCCGCAAGAATCTGTCCTTGGTCCGATTCTTTTTAACATCTTTGGTGATATTGCAGAAGGGCTGTCAGGTAAGGTTTGCCTCTTTGTGGATGATACCAAAATCTGCAATAGAGTAGACACCCAAGAAGGAGTAGATAACCTGAGGAGGGATCTAGCTAAGCTTGAAAAATAGTCTAGAATTTGGCAGCTGAGATTTAATGCTAAAAAAATGCAGGATCATGCTTTTAGGCTGCAAAAATCCAAGAGGATGAAGTACTTCTGTCCACAAAAGAAGAGTGGGACCCTGGGCATGATTGTGTCTGAAATCTTAAGGTAGAAAAGGTGATGACAAAAGCTAGAAGGATGCTTGGGTGCATAGGGAAAGGAATGGCCAGCAGAAAAAAGGAGGTGATAGTGCCTCTGTATAAGTCTTTGGTGTGACCTCATTTGTGTGCAATTCTGGAGACATCGTCTTCAAAAGGATATAAACAAGTTGGAGTCGGTGCAGAGGTTGGCTTCTAAAATGGTTAGTGGCCTTCATTTTAAAGCATATGAGGACAGACTTAAGGATCTTAATATGTATACTTTAGAGGAAAGGTGGGATGGAGGAAATATGATAAAGAGGTTTAAATACTCATGTGGCATAAATGCACAGGAGGAGAGCCTCTTTCGATTGAAAGCGAGCTCTGCTACGAGGGGACATAGGATGAGGGTGAAAGGGGATAGGCTCAGGAGTATTATGCAAAACTATTTCTTTACAGAAAGAGTGGTAGATGCGTGGATTAGCCTCCTAGTAGATGTGGTAGAGATGAGGACAGTATCTGAATTAAAAAACATGGGAATAACACAGAGGAACCTTAAAGGAAAAACAGGGACTATTGTAGTAAGTAGTTGATATGGAAGGGCAGACTAGATAGGCCATGTGGTCTTTTTCTGCCATCATGTTTTTATGATGATACAGACTCCACACTCAGTCTTGGAAATTGGGACCACACCCTATTTTCACCAATACCCCATGCAAGAACTCCCAATTCACATGGTCGAAAACATTCTCTGCATCCACTGCTAGCAGGGGGGCCTGCAGAACCCCCGCCCAGGCTGCCTATATCATCTGGAGAGTCCTGTGGACATTGTTCACTGCCTGTCAGCCTGTGCTCTTCATTTATCAGTTTGGGGCGCACCTTGTTTAACTGTGCCATAAGTACTTTTCCAAGTAGTTTAACATCAGTATTGCGCAGGGAGATTGGCCTATAGGCCTAACTTCCATTTGGGCTTTCCCAGGTTTGGGAATGACCGTTATGACCGTCTCCATTTGCGAAGGTGGCAAGTGCTCCCCCGTCAACACTGCATTAAGCACATCGGCCAGCACCATTACCATACTCGTTCCGAATTTCTTATTATAATCTGGACTAAAGCCATCTACCCCTGGGACCTTGGCTGTTGGAAGAGCCCTAATTGCACTTCCTGTGCAATATCCTCTGCCTCCAACATATCTCTGTTTTGCTGGGTCAGTATCACTGACTTGACCCCACCCAAATATTCCTTAGTCTTCTCTGGGGCAACAAACTCTGCAGTATACAAGTGCTCTAAAAATTCTCTGAAGATTGCCCAAATCTCTTCAGACTTATATAACCCTTGCTCCCCTCCTCCCACAAAAACTTTCACCACTCGACACCTCCTGTTTACGAAGGTGCAGCGCTAGTATTTTTACCCACCTTATTGCCTTTTTCTTAATATTTTTGCCTTAACTTCCTCCTCATAAAATCAAAGTCCCTCTGCTCCCACTTCTCCAGCCTAGTTCTAATTGCCACTAGCACCTTCCAATCCTTTCTTGACTCGCTTTCTTCATGCTTCCACTGACATCGCACCACCTCCTCCTGCAAAAGATGACTTTCCCTTTCGCTGTTTCTTACTCTGCGATGCCTCTGCAATGAAAAAAACCCACACCACTGCTTTAACACTAGAAGCCCCAAAAGGCAGATTACCTAGAAGCCCCAAAGTGCGTCAATTGACGCATTATCATGACGACTGCATTTAGCATGCCATGCAGATGTGAAGTTACTTATTTGTTTAATACGTGCAGTATGTCACATCATTACATGACTTCATCGTGTGTTTATTGTTTTGTAATTTCAGAGTAAAATTGTAAACAGTATACCTAGAAGCCCCAAAGTACGTCATTTGACGCAAATGCATCATCGAAGTTGTATACCAGCACCACTTTTCTTGGTTGTGTCAATTGACGTACTTTGAGACTTCTAGGTATATATTTATTTTCCAGCTATGTGGCGCATCTGTCATTAATTTTCGATGCGCATATTTGAACATCTTGACCTTGCTAACAAAGTCATGGAACATAACTGACATGGTTCTAGCAGTGGCGCTGGTATACAACTTCTGAAGATGCATTTACGTCAATTGACGTACTTTGGGTGCTTCTAGTGTTAAACGCATCCCATACCATGGGTAAGGCTACCTCTCTACTATTATTGATCACAAAATAGTCCCAAATAAACACTTCATGGGCTTGCCCGAGCTCCGCCAAGCACAACAAGAAGTTCTTTAGCTTCCAATACTTATGCCCCTCCTCTGCCTCTGTCCCAGAATTCTCCACCCATCAAGGTGCATAATCCAGCCAAGTCAGTGCCCCAATATCAGCTGCTTGTACCTAGGATTACAACTGATGATCAAGCAATAGATAATATATTTTCATGTACACTTGATGTACTGGCAAGTAATGAGAACCCCCTCTCCCTAAAATGGAGCTCCCTCCACACATCCCGAAGGTCCATCTCTACAAGCGTACCTCGCAATGTTTTACTAGCACTACCATCATGCTGGGCACTCTGCTCTGTGGTATCCAGCTGTGGCTGCAGACTGGTGTTACAATCTCCTACCCAGAATCAGAAAGCCCCTTTGCGAATACTGCCAGTGAAGCCTTAACCTCCCTAAAGAAAATTTCCTGGTTAACGTTTAGGGGCATATATGTTGGCCAAGATATATAACTCCTTAATGTTCGCATTCAGGAAAATCCATCGCCCCTTTTTATCCTACTCGATATCCATAAGGTTCACTTGCAAGGTATGATGAAGCAATATGGCCACCCCTCTCTGCTTGCAGCCTGAAACATCTGAAGCTCCCCAACTAGTGATGTAAATTCTGCCCAAGCAGTCCTCTCAATGCAGGGGTGGGGCCTGGGCAGGAAGAGGTGGTATCATGAAACTTTGGCCCCAGAGAAACATCTCCAGACCTGGAATGGAGTCAGTATGGCAAATTGATTAAAGTAAATTTGCCACACAGGACCACTGGCACTGCAGTGTGTGTGTGTGTGTGTGTGTGGGGGGGGTGATGCAATGCCGCTGTCACTGCAGGGGGGGGGGGGTCATTCCACTGCCACAGGGGAATCGTAATAGGGGCCCTAGCAAAATTTTGTTTGTGGGCCCCTCCCACTAGAGCTTTCGCCGCTGCCCCAACCTTCTCCAAATGGCTTACTTGTAGCCAAATTTTCCACTCAAAGATGGGTCTCCTGAAGAAAAAAAATATCCCCTCCTAAAATCTCTGCCTCTTTGAATAGTACAGAGGGCTTCTTCAGTGCATTTAAGCCCTTAACATTTATTGTAACAACCTTGAGCATTATAAGCTAAGCACATCCCCGCACATATACAACCATACAACTTGTCCACACAAACAAAACAGACTTTCTCCAAACGGTCCTACCCCACCCGTGCTCTTGTCCAGTCATCTCCCCTTTCCCCCACCCTCTCATAGCCCATAACCCTCCCATAACCCTCTTATGTCCACCGACCCAGCAGAACCAAGGAAGCCCCCTCATCACACCAACCGGTTCAAGTTCCCCTCTCACCCAGCCCACATCCCCCTCTCCCTCAACCAACAGTGCCTGATATAAAAAAGGAAACCCAATGTTCAATAGGATAATATTAGAAAAACATTCAACTAATATTAAAAAGGAAATAAAGTCATAATCCAGCTGTGGCTTCATTCTCAGGTGAAGTCTTGCGAGGTCCTACTCCATTCACATTTCATTCCTGCTCCAAAGTATGGTGACCTCCAATTTCCCGGTTGGTTTCCGACCACTCTCATGATCTCCTGAAGTTCAAAACAGGGCGATTACACAAAGTTCCAAACATACAATACAACTGAGGGTATACGCCAGCGTCACCATTGCCTCCCAACTACCAGTCCCCACAGTAGCACCACTACGAACATTTGCCATCAACCCTCTTCCACTTATTCAGGGTGCTCCTCCGCGGGCTTGCTGTCTGTGGCACACTGTCTTCTTTCGCCAGTCCTGCCAGCTGCAACACTCTCCAGGACTCCAAGGCATCCTTGACAGAGTGCTTCTTTCCCTCCACCTCAAAGTTCATCCAGAAAGGAACCGACCACGAGTACCTTATCTTCTCCTTGGCCAGTACCTCAACCACCGGCTTTATCTCCCACTATTGGATGTGTAAACATAGATAAGCCCTGGAAACCTGCGCATTTCCAAAAGAAACAGTTCAGCATTCGTGCCCCTTCCGCAGCAGCAGGGCAGCATCTTGAAACTTCCAAAAATATGCAGTTATGTCCCTTGGTTTGTTACCTGGCAGCTTTCCAAGAGTCTGAGCCTTTTTCAATTTCCAGTGCTGCCACATTCTTTCCTGGCTCTTCCCCTTTCAAGAGCTCCACGCACCTGGCAAGGCCTGTACTACTGCCACTGTGTTTTCATCTCTAGCCGTCTCCGGGATGCCCCGGAAATGCACATTGTTGCGCCTGTTTCTATTTTCAATATACAGTTTATAAAATAAATCAGCCACTTGCCGCTTTTGATGGTCCACAGCATACTGGAAATCATTCAGTGTCTCCGCGTGTTCCTCCAGTTTTGTTTCCACCTCTTCCTTCCACCCTCCCTGTTCCTTTTTATCTCTATTAAGGACGTCCATCTTGCTCATAACATCTTCCCTCATTGTGTGGGACCCCCAGCGGAACTTCCTCTTTATTAAGGCCACATCCGACACTGCCAGGCCCAGCTCACTTTCATAAGTGTTGGAATCCACTTCTGCTGACTTGCCGGAGACGCCACACGTGGACCTGCTCATCTCCCTAGCTGCTGCAAACTTGTGGCTTGTCTCTGGTTTCCAAAGTTTTTCCTTTCCCTGCCATGCAATACTAAATGCTGATTGCAGGTACGCTGTAACTCTGTTTCTTTCAAAAGACTGCTTTAATGAGTGCTCTTTTAGCATGGGCCGACAGACTTGAAGCCTTAAGTTGCCATTAGCACAGCTGACGCCACTTCCTCCTCTGTATATGTTTTTTAGGAAGGCTATTCAGTGGTCATTCATAAGTACACTCCAGGAGTAGCATTACACACTCCTCATGCATCGAGTATGCTGCCTGGTGAATCGGGACATAAGTTGTCATCTGGGTTTGGATGTATGTTTGAACATTTAATATAAGTTTGAAAAATTGATCAGAAATTGATGAAAATAAGATTGGGTAGGGCTTTTTTGACCCATGAGGAGTAGTCCTGGTAATCTCCGGATAACTCCAAAAGGAGTGCCCATGGTTCAAAATTTTTAACATGGACGCTGTCCAAAGTCTTTTTCCCCTATACTATATTTAATGATGGTGTGATTTTTGATTATCCTGAACAAGCCTATGGCGGTCTGTAGGGGCAGAAGCTCCAGGGCAACTGTTGGAGGTTACACTGTTAGTTCTGGGTGGTTTTTTATGTACTTTTTTTTTTAAATTGGTTTGTAAACCGCTTTGGTGCGTGTAGCTAAAGGTGGCATATCAAGTTTGGCAATAAAGAGAGATGATTTTTAACCATGTTTAATATAATGAAATTCCTGAAGCCTCTTTGTACCTTGACTAGGTTGTAAGCTCCAAGGAGAAGGGACCCTGTCTTGTGTGTATTTGGTGCTGTGCACATCTGGTAATGCCATAGAAATAATATGGGCTGATTTCAAAGAGACCACAAAAACAAAACGGTTTCTTCCGTGGTAATATGTGTCTAAATATAGACCTTTTGGGGGAGGGCTGGGGAGTAGTCCCAACTTCCCTGTTTTCGTCCTTGTGAGCACAAAGCCGGAAGATGTATCTCAGTTTTTGTCTATCTGCTGATGGCAGCTTACTAAGTGTGCCTCTGTGTATGTTTCTCCCTTATATCCGGGCCTCCCCCTCTCTGTTTGCCTTGGAAAGAAAAGGAACCCATGAGGAAATTGCCCTTATAATGCAGGGGTCCCAGTTCTGGGCCCCACATCACATCTCTTCTGCTCTTTTGTTATCATACGCATCTTTCACAACAGAAAAAGTGGGGAAGCAAATCTTTCTGTCTGGATGCTCAGAGATCGAGAAGATTCTGCAGTGACGAGGTAGGTCAGCTGGATAGAAAAGATGGGCCAAGAAGTCCATCCATGTCACGATGGCTCTTAGTTTCTTTTTTTAGAGCAAAAGCAAAGGGTGAGTTAGGACAAGAGACGTTTTCATGGAGAATCATTGGGTTGCTCATTGGGGCATTTCTCCCATTTCCTGATTCTCTTTACTGATTAAAGGGGGTGGGGTGGGGGAGGTTCAAGGATTACTGTGAATGCACCTGCCCACAAACGCAGAGAAGTCCTTGGGTAGTCATAGAACCTAATGACAAAAAGACCCTCTCTCAAACAAAATTGTAGAAAAATACTGGCAGAAAGTTACTTCTAGGGATGAGGGGAGAGATTTCAACCTTTTTTTGTTTTAATTTGTTTTCATGAAGCACTGCTGCCTTAAAAGTATTGGTGTATCTGCCCAGAAAGACCATTTCATGCTTCAAAGCTTGTGAACTGACTGTGCTTCCAGTTCAATCAAAACTGGCCTCTGTTGGGCTACAGTACTATGAGCCTTCATTTTCAGCTATTTTGGTGGTGTTTCCCCCTCATCTTCCCCCCCCCACCTCCCCGATTACCACTACCTTCCCAGCTTTAAAACGTCTCTCTTGCAGCCATCTCAGTAATGGCCCTTGGCTAGGGGCTGCAGACCCCATTTCTTACCAAAATTTGGCATAAGTGCTTCCTCTGTTGGTATGCTAGGCATTACAGCTGTGCAGTGACTGGATCTCCTTTACCCCACATGGGGTGTGAGTGTTACCTCTGAGGCATTCCACGTTGGCCCAGGAACCAAATCCAGATTTCCCACAGTACTGCCAGAGCTATTCAGTTACTAAGGTGTAATTTGTAAGGTGGTTGTTGGATAAAGCGTAATGGCAACCTGCAGGAGAAGAAATGGTGTAGTATTATAAAATGGGGCAATGTTATTTTGTTCCATGCATTTTAATGGGGCTACCCCCCTTCTAAAACATGGTTGTCTAACAGCATCTTATTCTTTCTGTGCCTTGAGTTTACCCCAGCTAACTAGTCATGGTGTTTAAGCCCATATATGAAACGTTTTCAGAGTGACTGCCAAAAGTCTTTGGACCCTGGCTACATCCTTTCTGTCCTAGAGGTGACTGCAGGCATGATGTTGCACGATCACGGGTGTATGTATGGACATCTTTGTTCGGCTGGGCCTATCGCATAGAACAGCAGCTTCATTATCTGAGCAAATGGTTCACGCTACTTTTTGTCGGTGGTGGAGCTGGATGCATGGATGCGCTTTTGCAGTGTTTGGCTTATGAGGTGTGGAAATGGTAATCAAGCTGGGTGGGGGGGTGGGATGCTCTCTTAAATTTTAAAGGCCATTTCTTACTAAAGATTTTCTCCCTTTTTTGTGTCTACGGTGGGGGGGGGGGGGCAGGAGATGCTTAGTAAATAGGGCGCTAAGTTTGTAAACTGTTGGTTGCTGTGCTCGTCTAGCTGGGTGCCAGAAGACTTTAGCATGCCTGGGTATGTTAAAGGAGTAGCTAATACTGGATAAGACGAGCACAAACAGATTCAGGGACATGCTTACAGAGTGTAGGTGCTAAGTCAAAGGAGGGGGGGTAAATGGAGATAGTAGGCTCTTCAGTGACACCGTAGGCTGGGGGAAGGGGCTGGAGAGGGAGGACGACACTGGGAAGACTGGGTACGTGCACCAGAGCAAGATACCTATTTGCTGGCTGGATGTTGCCTCAGTCATATGGCCGCCTGTGGCTTATGGGCTGCAGTTTTGGCTGCCTCTGTACCGGAAATATAGGGGTGAGACTTCCTGATCTCAATAACGAGCAGCTAAGCCTATAGGGTAATGGGGAAACCATGTAACGGTGTCACATTGCAGGCAAGAAGGAAGAAACCTCCCACTGAATTAACTGAAAGTGATATGGGCATTCCCATAGAGAAGTGGCAGCAGTTCCCCCACCCCCGATCCCCTGACTCATATATATTTAATATGTTTTATACACAATTTCTTGAGTATTAGTCTATCACACTATTACAGATTTTCAGCACTTTTTTTTTCCTCTGAAATGTACACCTTATCTCTGCATTGTTGACAGTCCTTATTTGACTCTATGCACCAAATATTAGAAAATCTCTTGGAAAATCTTATG
The DNA here is from genome assembly GCA_033557465.1 of Ichthyophis bannanicus. NCBI lineage: Eukaryota > Metazoa > Chordata > Amphibia > Gymnophiona > Ichthyophiidae > Ichthyophis > Ichthyophis bannanicus. Next base: position 257,424,600 of record CM066039.1, read on the forward strand.
GCTGTGTTCCTTTTTTTTTTTAAGAAATAATGAAACAGTAACTGAGTATACAACCCAAGTATTTTGCTGCTCTGATTCTCTTTGGAGTGGGATGGAGTTGGGAAGGGTACTTAATTTTAATACAGGGTGGGGGGGGGGGGGCACTGATAGTGTTCTTTCCTAATATTTTGGCTGTTCTGGTTATGTGGTGGTTTGTAAAGTCTTTTGGTGATCAAATATGTTGCTGCAAGATAAATGTTATGACGAAATGTTTTAAAATTTAGTTGTTTAAAAGTCTATTTTTTGTCTTTCTGTTCTCCTTCTTTCAGCTGTCGGAGCACTAACAGGAAGAGCCTAGTGGTGGGAACACCTTCCCCAACCCTCTCCCGCCCCCTCTCACCCCTGTCCGTGCCAACAGGTAGGCGAACCAAGAATTGTCTGCAGCACTTCTGTTGCAAGTCATGTGCCTGAAAGAACAATCTTCCAAGGTGGTTTACAATATTCATAAGGTGAAATTAGGACTTACCTGCTAATTGTCTTTCCTTGAATATCTCCAGTCCAGTCCCAATACATATGGGTTATCATGCCTGACCAGCAGCTTGGAGACTGAGCATGTCACATCTGTGACATCAGTATACTTGGGCAGCTGGAAGCCCCTCCCAGTCCCAGTATTCTAATGACAAAGCAGACTCAAGAGAAAAAACATGCAACACCAAGCCTGTATTCAAAGAGAAAAAGTATCTTGAAAAGAAAAAATTTCCATCCCTCAAACAGACATGCAATGAAAGGAGGTACCTGCATGTGCCATCCGTCCAAGGGACCAACCTACCTTCTTTTCAGGAACCTCCCCGGTTCTCCCCTGCCTTTTTATTTATTTTATATTTTTTTTTGGAATGGACTAAAATCACTTACCTCTGCTCTCCCCACGACCTTTCTGCAATTGCTTACTGTAGTATTTCTGTAAGGTCCGGGATCGCTCTCTGAAATAACGAAACAGTTTTCTTAGCAGTGAGTTAGGGACTGGACTGGAGATGCTCAAGGAAAGACAGCAGGTAAGTCCTAATTTCACCTTCTTTATTGTATGCTCCAGTCCAGTCCCAGTACTATGGGATGTACCATTGCAGTACTAGCCCTGGGATCGACCAGCGAGCCTGGCCTGAATCACTGCTGTGCCAAATCTCTTATCCCTCACAGCTTGTATATCTAAGTCATAATGTTTCACAAAGGTATGTTAGGACACCCATGTTGTGGCCCTGCAGATATGCGCCGGTAGGATCAAACTCGATTCTGCCGAGGAAGCCACCCGTGCCCTTGTAGAATGAGCACACAATCCCACTGGCACCGCTTTCCATTTGATCAGGTAAGCCGAGGAAATCATCTTCCTTACCACCTGGAAATGGAGCCTTTGGACGCCGCCTCCCCCTTGCAAGGACCTCCAAACAGGACAAACAGCCTATCTGTCTTTCTAAACTGATCCATGGTCTTCAAGTAACGCTGAAGGGCTCGCCCGTACATCCCAGAGACACAAAAGGGATTCAGACTGTAAACCTCCCGCGCCCAAAAACACCAGAAGGGATAACTGGCTAGTTCACATGGAACGCAGAGAGTGCCTTTGGCAGGAAGGACAGGACTAGGTGCAGTATGGCTTTTTCCTTAGAGATGAACAGGAAAGGCTCCTGGCATGACAAGGCCTGCAATTCAGAGATCCTCCTAGCTGAACAAATGGCTACCAAAAAGACCCTCTTCAAGGTCAAATCCTTCAGCGAACACTCAGATAGCAGCTCAAAAGATGCCTAGGTCAACACCGATAGAACCAGATTAAGGTCCCTAGCAAGAACCATCGACCTCAACGGGGGACGAACCTGCTTTACTCCCTGGATGAGCTACTAGAAATTTCCCTTGCACTTCCCCCAGTAGCATGTCAAGGCTGCCAGCTGCACTCACAGGGAATTACACACCAAGCCTTTCTCCAGCCCTGCCTGAAGAAAGACCAGCATCTCTGGGAGAGGAGTCTCCAGGGCTCTCAAGCCCCGGTCCACACACTAGCTCTCAAAGAGCCTACAGATCCTAATATAGGCCAGTGAGGCCTTCAGCAGAGTCGAGATAACAATGCCTGAATAACCCCGCTTAACTAGCCGAGCCCTCTCAAGAGCCATGCCATAAGCGAGAATCGATCCACCTATGGCATTAGAACTGGTCCCTGCGCTAGCAGGTCACTCCTGTTTGGGAGCTGCCAGGTGCCGTCCGCCAGCAACCGGACAAGGTTGGCATATCGCGGCCTGCGCGGCCAGTCTTGTGCAATCAGGATGACTGTTCCCCTGTGCGCCTCGATCCACTGCACCACCTGCCCTATCAGGACCCACAGTGAGAACACACAAAGCAGATCGGTCTCTGGCCAAGGTTGAACTAGGGTGTTGTCGAGGCCCTCGACACCCGCTCCCTGCGTTTGCTGTAGAACAGACTCGCTTTCGCGGATGCAAAGGTTGCCATGAGGTCCATGACTGGAGGGTCCAAGCGGTGAATCAGCTGCATAAATACTTTGTCGTTTAGTGTCCACTTGCCGGGATCCACTTGCACTCAGCTGAGGTAATCTGCCATCACGTTTGTTTGTTCTGGCTACGTGAGCCATCAACAGTGCCTGGAGGTTGTCTTCCCCCCCCCCCCATGCCAGCAGCGGAGCGACTTTGCTTTCCAACTGGGTGCTACCCATGCCCCCTTGCCTGTTGATATACACCACTGTCACAGCATTGTCCGAGAACACCTTCTCTCGAAGGAGGCCCATGAAACTCTGGAGAGCTAGGGCCACTGCCCACATCTCCAGCCTGTTTATGGCCCAGACCAACTCCTCCACCAACAAGCTGTCCTGTGCTAACTGATTCTGACAGTGTGCCCCCCATCCTGTCAGGCTGGCATCCATTGTGAGGGTAATCCACCTTGACGCTTCCAAAGGCATCCCGGCTAGCAATTTCTCGGGTCTCAACACCAGCGAAGAGCCATTTTGTCCTCCTCTGGGCAAGGCAGCTACTTTTCTAGCAGGTTGTGTTGGGAAGACTATCTCCTCAAGAGGGATTTCTGTAGAGGCCTCATATGTACCCGAGCTCAAGGCACTAGTTCAGTTGTCACTGCCACTGAGCCCAGGAGTTGGAGGTAATGCCAGGCCATTGGAGCTGGCGACCTGAGGAAGAACCTGATCTGCAATTGCAGTTTGTTCATCCTCTTTCGAGGCAATGAGACTTTGCCCTCTTGTGTCCGAAACTGAGCTCCCAGGTAAATAAACTCCTGCGATGGGCTCAGGTTGCTCTTGACTTTGTTGATTACCCAGCCTAGGCTCTGAAGAAACTCAACCAGCTGGGCAGTGGCCCTCACACTCTCATCTCTGGACTTTTCCCATACTAACAAATAATCGAGGTAAGGATTCCCTGTTTTTGTAGAGCAGCCACCACCATGATCTTGGTAAAGGTTCTGGGCACTGTTGCTAGGACGAACAGGAGCGCGGTGAACTAAAAATGCCTCATGGGCACCGCAAATCTTAGGAAGGGCTGGTACTCCCTCCAGATCGGGATGTGCAAGTAGGCTTCCATGAGATTCAAAGATGTAAGGAACTGTCCTCCTCTGATGGCAACGATCACTGACCTCAAGGTTTCCATGTGGAACCGCAGGATCCTGAGACAACGATTCATGCTCTTGAGGTCCAGAATGGGTCGAAAGGAACCTTCCTTTTTGGATATCACAAAGTAGATGGAGTATCAACTGAAGCCATGTTGGCTTTGTGGTACATCTGCATCGGCCTGCAACTCCACCATCCTCTGCAAGGTGTCTAGCACCGCCTGAAGTTTGTGAGGCGCTCTGCAAGGGGATCAGTGGAAGCTTTCCTTGAGCGATCGTGTGACCTCAAGGGCATAACCCTCCTTGATGACCTCCAAGACCCACTGGTCAGAGGTGATCTGGGCCCACGTAGAGTACAATCCCCACAATCTTCCCCCAACCAGAACCAACTCCGCCAGGGCCCACCTTGCTTCATTGTGGTTTCTTGTTGGAGGTGGAGGCGGAAAGGAGGCACCCCCTTCCTGCTCCCCGGAAACCTCGAAATGACTGACTCTGGTAGAGTGTAACGTGCATGGCCCTGAAGCAACGGAAGTCCCGTGATTGCCCATGACTCTGCGCTGGCGAATGCCCCGGCTTCTGCTTGTCCTCCTGGAGTCTACCCACCTTGGACTTTCCCAAGTCCTTGACCAACTTCTCCAGAGCCTCCCTGAACAAGAGGCTCCCTTGAATGGGAGCCTGCTTAAGCATGATTTGGAGGACACGTCTGCCGCCCATTTCCGGAGCTGCAGGTATCTGCGCACAGAGACCACCGCAGCCATGCTTCGTGCTTGACCACCTAATCAAGTCATAAAAGGCATCCACCAAGTAGGCTGTCCCTGACTTTAACTTAGCCGCTTCCGGAGGGGAGTTGCCAGGCTCTCCTTGCTTTTCCTGAAGCCCCTTGGCCAGCGCAGGCAGGCATGCGCCACGAACACACCACACCCTGAGGCCTGCAGGGAAGCAGTATTGATGTCAAAGGCTTGCTTCAGCAAGGTCTCCAGCTTTCTAGCTTGGATATCCTTGAGGGAGAGCTGTCCTCCACTGGGATGGTAGTCGTCTTGGTCATTGCCGAGACTGCTGCATTCACCTTGGGCAAGCAGAAGAGGTCCTTCTCTGACTCAGGAAGTGGGTAGAGGCGCGCTATCATCCATGCCCCTCTCAGACCGGCCTCCGGAACCTCCCATTAATCCAATATCATCTGTTTGATGACCCGATGTAAGGAAAAGACTGTCTGCGATCTCCTAACTGCCTGGATAAAGGGATCCTCCAGAGGATTTTCCTCTGCCTGAGGCCTTGTATCTATATTGGGAATCTTCAGAGAATGCGTGCTCAGTGCCGATATACGAGTGTTCCATAGAGAGGAGTTAATGCGGGCCTCTTCCTCGTGTGGAAGCTTGACTGCCTCCTCTTGTGTGGCTCCTCTGTCGTCCTGAGTCTCCGGCTATTCTGACAGCATCGAGGCAGAGTCGTCCCAGGAATCGGTCCTGCAGCTGCCTTTTGCCGCTGGCCCTTTCTCCATGCTGATGGACGCCTCCACTTCAGTCGAGGGCCTCTTACAGGTCCTTTCATGGTCAAAGACCCTGCCATGCTTTTCTGTCTGATGCAATAGGTTTTATACATGAGGAGGACAAACTCAGAGGAGAGAAGTCTGTTGGGGTGGCCGTGGAGAGCCGAGGGGCTCGGGACTCTTGGGCCTCTGTCGAGGACCTTGCATGTTTGGATGGAGCTCCTGCCCCACCCCTGGAGCTTGGGCCTACCTCTACCAAGGGATTCTCCAACCTCCTTGTGAGGTACCTGCCCTTTCCTCCAGGTCATCCTCCACTGAGCATGCTTCTGCTTCACAGCCCTTGTAAAAGCCCTCCTTGGACACGGCCCCCCCCCCCCCCACCCCCCGGACCTGCAGGCTAGGCACTTTGGCCTTGTGGGCATTTTTTTTTTTTTTTTAATGTCAACACTTTCCTGCAGCATGGAATTCAGGCCCTTACTGCTACAGATTCCTTCTACCTGCGGTAAGGGAAAAACAGTCTCTCCGTGGTTTCCCGCCTAAAAGAAGAGAGGAAAGGAAGGGTTCCCTGCCAACCAGCCCTCTTCCCCCTCCCTCCCAAAACAATAAATGTTGCGCTCAAGGAAGAAATGAAACCAACAAAAAGCAAGGGAGTATGGCTCTTGCCTCATGTGCCGCTCAGCTTCCCGTCTGCTTCAACGGCCATGGGAATTCCCCGGAGGGACCAGAACATGCTGCTGCGCTATGCTGCCACATGCTGGTCAGCCTGTCTGGAGGCTTTGGTGGCCGTGACTCTCTGCAGGGGAAGACTGCCTTGATATGCCGTGTGCACTGCCTGAACTGTCAGCTGCGGCGGTCGTGAGGTCTCGGGAAGAGAGCCACCTGCTTTTTGCTCCCCTGTTCCTCTTTGGGTAACCAGTCCTCTCAGACCCCTGCACCAAGCCCGGGGTCCCCTCCTTGCCGGGGGGGGGTGTTTCACCACCTGTCTGCTAGAAGGGACTTTGTCGCCAAAAAGAAACAAAAATCGAAGGCAAAGGTTAGACGCTTCGACCGAGGAAGGATCCCGCAGTAGGGCTTCCCCCTTTCTTAAGACACTGGTGCTTCAAGAGAAGAAACAGAATGGGTTAGGAGAGAGGCTCAGCAAGAAAAGCCCAAGAAAAAACTGAGTGAGTACCCCTAACAGGGAGTCGCATCTCTCCAGCTGCTTGGAGACTGAATATTAGGTGCCGGGAGGGGCTTCCAGCTACCCAAATATGCTTATGTCACACATGTGACATGCTCAGTCTCCAAGCTGCTGGTCAGGCATGACAGTCCATATGTATCGGGACTGGACTGGAGAATATGATAAGCAATAGATTTGTTTTTAATACGTTTATTTACAGCATAAAATTCAGTAAAAGCATCACTGATCACTGTGAATAGTGCAGGTTCTGCCTTTCCATCGGCCATCCCCAAATACTCTCCTCTACAAAGGGGAGGGGAGGAAAAAATGTCAAATTATGATGCTTCAGCTTGCAATGAACTTCCAGAACTATGTATAACCCTGTGGGGGGGACTCCAGGAAAGAAAATTAGCAGGTAAGGCCTAATATCACCAGAGACCCACACCTGCAGCATGATTGCATTGCTCGCCAGTTGGTCTTTGTGTCAAGGTGGATTACCTTCAGGTCTAGTAGGTATTTCCCTGTCCTCAAAGGACAGTAGAGGGTTAAGTGACTTGTCTAATGTTGCAAAGAGGATCAGTGGGATTTGACCCTGGTTCTCAACCTGCTGCTGTAACTACTAGGATACTCCCAACCACTAGGACTTTTCCTTCCTTCCAGAACCAAAACTCAGGTAGGGGATAAATCACTAGTGGGGTAGGAGGGAGAACTTAATAACTTTAAACCTCTTAAAGGTGGTGGTAGGGAGGGGTATTTGAAATATGGCCTGTCCCTGGGGCTCAGATTAGGATTCTTTCTACATGAAGCTGCTTCTGAGACCAAAGCATATGTCCATGAATATTCTTCCGGAACACCCTGAAAACACAGGTGGTAGGTGCTTCAGGGCTGGATTAGATGTCCACTGTGAGAGGCTTGCACCGGAGATCTCAGTGTCTTGGAGTCATGAAATGTGAAACTGACATGGTTACTAAGCTGAAACCTAGGCAGTGCACACAGGAGAGGGGAAAACACCTTTTATGTCCTTCAAATTCTCTGTCTGTAATAACCAGGGGAATGTTGTGGTGGTTCAATCTCTTTAAAAGTACTTTGTCAAATGCATACATATCTTTAATTGCTTGAGAATGCATTTATTGCTCTAGTTTCTTCCGCTTTGAAAATACTGAGGTAAATGTAGATCGTTTTGGCATCAAAGCAAAACTTTGAATCTGCCTTTCTCCACCCCCCACCCCACTATCTTCCCAGAACTGAAATAAAACCCAGAATAGAAAAGAAGTACTGTAATAGATTTTGCAAGGGGTTTAAAAAAACTGCATTTAATATGAACATTTTATTTTTCTTTCTTGTTTTTGGATTTGTTCCAAAGCTGGAAGCAGCCCCTTGGACAGCCCACGAAATTTCTCAGCCAGCGTCTCCATCAATTTTCCCTTCGCACGCAGGTAAGTGGAAAGCCTTTCACTGTACTTTAATCCATGGGGGCAGGGAGTTCTTTTCAGTTCCTACTTGTACCAAATAACTGCTTAGTTACTGGGATAAACTGTTTTTGGAAATTCCCTGCTTATTTTTGGACAGGGTGATGTTTATACCTCGCTCGATCCCCAGAATCCACAGTAGTTTCCTTCATCCTAATCTCTTTTCTCTCTTGCTTTTTCTTTGTTTTTCTTTCCCTCTCTTCCAGCAGCCACGGCCCTCGGACCGACAGGTAAATATCGTACAAGCCTTACCTAAGCAAGGATGAAGTAATGTGGGGAGAGGGAGGGTAATTCAGCGTGCACAAACTGCTGCCTTTTGTGGTGTCTTGTGAAGTTCGTTTGGCGTTTATGCTGTATCCTCCCCCCCCCCTTTCACCCCTCCAGCAGCTGTTTCCTCTCTCACAATGGTAGTACTGAATTTGCTTATCAGAAGGCCTTGTGTGTGTGATGCAAATTCTTTCAATGTCGCCCTCACAATTAAGCAGCAAGGAAAAGCACCTTTCCACTGACACAAATTTCAACTTTGAGTTGGCCTTTGCAAGATGTTGCACCATGCAGGAACTATCCACTAACATGGACAGGCCAAAAGATGTTGCATGGTAGACCTCTTGCCACAAACTCCTCTGATATGGTTTAAAACAAAACAAAAATTCTCCTTGCTCTTGATCTGCCAGCATAGATGCCTTTTTACTAAAGGGCGCCTTGGTGTTGCACCAAACCTGCCCATAATGTACAAAGCCATGGTGCATTAGAGGAACACCACAGCGTTAACTGCTGGGGGCATGGAAAGCATGTTCTTGGCAGTTACCGCACTGTATGAGGCCCTGCCAGGCACTAGAATAGCACGGGTGCACTCAGTGCCGCCTGTAGGAATGGCGGTGAATGAATCTGCACTACTAACCCACCATGCAGGTAGCATGGGCGCGCCGCCTGCGTGTCGCTGACCCCACCCATCCTCTGCCCCAACCCTCCCACTTGCTGCCCTAACGCACCATGGGCAGTTAACACCAAAATCGAGCAGCAATGGCTGTCAACGCGGATCCAACCTGTGCTGACAGCTAATACCCTTTGTAAGAGACCTTCTTAGGTGACTTAGGGCCTTTAGCTGGTTCATTCCTCCTCTGCTACTAGCAGTGGCAAGATCTCCCTCGTTGTGCCTGCCACAGAGCAGTATTAGTTAAAATCTGTTTTTGTTAATGAATTCCTCCAACAACTTTAGGGTGTGTTTGTTTCTTTTTTGGGGGGAGGGGGTGTTGTGTGTTTGATGTGATTGTACAGAATGTGTCTACGTTCCTATTTTGCTGCTTCCTTTCTGCTTGGCTGGCCATGACTTTTCGGCTCTCTGGTGGTGCAGTCCTGCGTTATGTTGCTCCAGCAAGGATATGCAAGTTGAGATTAGTTGGTTCAAGGTAGCCTATGATGATTCAGCAGCTGTCTTTTTTCATTGGGTTGATTTTTGTTGCTTGGGCAGTGTATTCCCATATGGGATGAGTTTTTACCAATCTCGGGAGTAACATGGGGAATGCACAGTGGTCAGATCATAGCTCGGTGCCTTCCCTCTTTTGAGTTTGCAAAACTTATGGATAGTGGTGAATCTGGTTCTGACCCTCTTATTTTAATGAATGCAAGCGAGCATCTTGCTCCCTTCCTCCTCTCTCATATATCTTCTGTTTTAACCCATCTGAGGATGACAGCAAAGGGAGCACCTAACTTGATTTTGAAAGTCTGTAGCTCTTGTGCTGAATTTCCTAATGCATCTGGCACCTACCGAGTCTAAGCTCTTGTGGATGACAGGGCATAGCAAAGCTGGGAATGGGGTGGGGGAGGGGTGAAGTATTCAGAATCCAAAACTTGATTTCCAGCCCCAGCTCAACAAATGTCCTGCAGAAGCTGCATTGCGTTTGGTACCAAAAAGGCTTGTTCTGTCTCCTTTCCCACTTTCTCTTTGTTCCCCTATTTATCTCATTCTAGGAACATAAGATATGACATACAGGGGTCAGACCAAAGGTCCATCAAGCCCAGTATCCCGTTTCCAGTAGTGGCCAATCCAAGTCTCAAGTACCTGTCAGGTTACCAAAAGGTAGACAATTCCATGCTGCTTATCCCAGGGGTGAGCAGTGCATTCCCAGTCCACTTTAATAATGCTTTATGGACTTTTCCTCCAGGAGCTTGTCCAAATTTTGTTTAAATCCAGCTATGTTAAAGGCTTTTGCTACATCCCCCGGTAATGAATTCCAGAGTTTGATTAGTGCTGAGTGACAAAATATTTTCTGCAATTAGTCTTAAATAGGCTCCATTGTAGCTTCATTGCGTGCCCCCTAGTCTGTCTGTCTTTTTTGAAAGAGTAAACAACTGATCTATGTTTTCCCTTTCCATTCCACTCTGCTCCACTCATTTATTTTATACATCTGTTTCTCCCCTTCTCCAATTGTTGGGTTCTTCTTTGATACCCTTCCCCTCATGCTTTTTCTATCCTCCCTTGTTTTACCAGTGGGAAGGGTAAGAAGGGTATTTCCAGGGTTTTAGTGTAGCCTGGGTTCCTCTCTATAACAGCACAGAGCAACCGTATCACTGTCTTTCTCAGCACAGGGCTCATGCCAGGGTTTCCAAAACCTGTCCTAGGGATGCCACAGCCGGTTGGGTTTTCAGGATCTCCACAATTAATGTACATGAAATCAGTTTTCATATATCGAGTTGCCACTGTATGCAGATCTGTGTACATTGTGGAGATCCTGAAAACCCAACTGGCTTGGGGGGAAGGGGGACGAGAAGGTTCACCAGGACAAATTGGGGAAAAAATGCATTATAGCTAGTCCATTGAGCGCAGCATCCCATCTGACAGTGGCCAGTCCAGGGTGCGAGTACTCAGCAGATCCCAAAAAGTAGATCTATTTCTCTTAGATCTTTGCCAAGCTGCTATTTTTTTTTAATGGACTATTTTCTTCCAGGAATTTGTCCAATCTTCTTTTGCATCCCTGCTATGTTGGTCACTGTGGAATCTGTTGCATTCTTCTGGCAACAGATTCCACAACTTAATTATCTGCTGTGCTAATTTCACAGAGTAAGAGAGGAAGGTCTTTCTGTTCAATAAGGCTGCATATTAAAAGCAAAAGTTCCCTTTTTTATTTTAGGCTGCTTTTCTCCTTGCACGATGAGTATAGGTACAAGATGTTTAGAAGTCTTGTGCTGATGTAGTGGTCCTGCTTCTGTAAATTTATTTTTCTTATTTCAGGGCCGATGGCCGGAGATGGTCGCTGGCCTCCTTGCCGTCCTCTGGCTATGGAACAAACACACCCAGCTCCACGCTTTCGGTAAATGCTTTGGAGTTTAGGGACAGCCTAGTTTCTGCCCAATGAGACAGGAGTAAAGAAAGCAGGTCTCAGACTTTTTTGAATTAATGCTTTTCTCTTAGGGGCAGGTAATACTGATGAACTGTCATTCACCTTTATTTAAGAAATTCCTAAACCGCCTTCCTGGCTAAAGAGAATGTACAAAGCTAAGACAATATAACAGTGATTTATTTTTTATGATATGTTTATTCACTGGACTGTTTAATACAAAATATACAGCAAAATACATTGTGAAAATATAATAAATACAAAATACATTGTGAAAATCACATGAGATAGTATAACTATTCTGAAAAGAAGCTTCAAGCCTGACTCTTTAAGTAGCATCATTCAAGAAAAAGCCACGTTTTCACTTTTTTGGGGGAAACCCAAAAGTAATCTCAGCTTCTGTTTAATGCCACCTTCTGACAATTTATTCCATGATGCAGGGGCTATGACTGAGAAAATTCTAGTTCATATTGTAACGCTCTCTTTCTAGATTTAAACATAGAAACATTCAGCAAACATCCTTGACTTAGAGTCAAGATAGTGTAAAGGAGAATACCAGTCCAGTTTGTATAGTAGATACAGAGGACTGTTGATTCTCCGCACCTGAAAGGCTTGCATCAAGATCTTAAATTGGGACATTAGGATAACTGGCAGACTATGTAACTGGATAAGCAAAAGAGAGTGGAAGGGGTAGGTCTAGGTAGACCAAAAACCAGCCCTAGCTGTCTTATTTTGAGCCACCTGGAGCTTTATACCTTAGTCTCGAAAGAAGATCCAGTGTGTATAGGTTGTTATAGTAAGCCAGTAACACAAGTGTTACATTGCTAAGGAGCTGGTTGAAAAGAATTAAAGTTTTCAAAACAGAGAGAACCTTCTAATTAGACCCGCCTAACATAAATAAAATAGGTGCTACGAGTCACCCCACTAATACTGTTCCAAATGCCCCATTGAATACACAAAATCCCTAAATCTTTCCTAGCTTCTATGGAAGAGACTGTGACCATGACTACACTTAATCATAATAGGGCAAGCCACCTTGTTCCTTACCTGATCACCAAGGTCTCAGTTTTATAGAAATTTCAAGAGCAAAATTATTACCCAGCAGCCAGTTAGAACGTGCCTGCAAACTGAGTTAGAAAAACACAGAAGCCTCATCTGATCCCATGAGAAGAATTATTTGAACATTGACATAAAGTTATCTGTTTAAGTTGATTCCAAGAACCCTTCCCCTACCCACCGAAGGCTGCATTAAACAGGAATGGAGATAGGAGGACCCTCGTGGCACTTAACAAATCAAATCAAACCGGGGTGATGGCAAATTCTTAGCTCAAACTATACCCTCCAATCAGACAGGTGAGAGTCATTTGAGGGCCTTATCTCTAAAACCTGCAGGCCAGTGTCCTCTTCAGTAGTACTGAATGGCCAATTAGACTGAAAGCCAATAACATACACTGGCCAAAGTCATCCTGATGCAGGATCTCATCCTGTACTGCAGTCCTAACTGTTCTGTACTGTGGCCGGGCTGGAAGCTTGCCTGATGATCCAAAATATCATAGCCTCCAAAAAATAGATAACTGAAGAGTAACTACTAGCTCTAAATGTGTGGTGGTGTGTTTTTTAAAATTTACTTTGTATTGAAACAAATATTGTAACAATACAGCACCCACCCAAGTATCCCCTTCCTGTACAATTGCTTTGGTTCCCATTACAAATGCAAATATCTTGTACATTGCCTCCGCAATTGCACCCCCTCCTTCCCCCACTATCCCCATCCACAGAGCAGAGGGAGCACCTTCCTGAAAGTCTAAACTATACCGTGCAAGCCAATGCAATACCCACCCTTAACCTATATATCTTATATCTAACAGCGAGTTCAATAAATGTCCAGTTAAGTATTTCCACAGAACTGTGTATTCAATTGATTTAAATGTAAATCCCCACAAAGCAATACTTGATATGCCCAATCAGGCTTGCATCAAGGGGTAGCTACAAGCCAACCTATAATAAAGGCCACCCTGGTTCAGACAGCTGCAGTTGTACTTTTCATACTTACACATGGGAATCTGTGCTTGTCTTCAGGCCCCATATGGCTCCCAGACCTTCTCAGATTTACTCACAGTATGATTTCGATATGCTCCAATCTCACACATTTGATACACATAGTCCAGGCACTTAAGTAACATTCCTTGTGTGGGTAGCTCCACTTTCTTTCAAACCAAAGCCAATTCCATACGTCCTTCCACCACACAGTACCCTAAGAGTCAGCCCATCGGTCCTTCCCACACCTCCCCCAGTTCATTCAACAAAACCTGCTCTGGCTTCAAACACACTTGGATCCCAGCGATCTCTTCAAACGGTGCTTCCACCTCCTCCTCACCATCTGCACCTTCGAACACCCTGACAATATATGCTTCAGACTGCCCACTTCTCCACATCCCTTCCAACACTCCGCTGGAACCTTCCCATTTATAGCATGTAGCCTTTTCGGGGTCCAGTACATCCTATAGAGCACCTTAAAGCTATTTTCTAATAAGGGTGCACTAGGAGCCAGCCTCCGAATATGGAGATAAATAGTTGGCCATCTGTCGGGTCCCACTCGCCCGGTAACTACTCCTCCCACCTCAATATGTACGAGTAGGCTTGGGCTCTCCTGCCGATATTAACAACTCGTACAAAGCTGACAACCTACTCTTAGTCCCTACCATCTTCTCCATTAGCACCTCAAATGGATTGCATCTGGTGACCATATCCGTCTGTACCACCCTATGACTGAGAAAGTGTCAGAGTTGCAAATACGGGTACCGGTCTGCCTTTTCCAGCCCATATTCACCCCTCAACTCCTCAAAACCCCGCACTGCCCCTCCCTCTCCCAGCTCCTGCCCAATCCATTCCATTCCCTTACTTGCCCACTTATGAAACCGACCATACTTGTTGCCTGGTGGGAAAATCCTCTAGGCCCACCCTAAAGGCCAATTTTGAATATTTTTATTATTTATTTATTTATTTAACATTTCTTCTATACCGCGCTATTAAAATCAGCGCGGTGTACATCGAACAAAAACACTGCAATGTATACAAACAACATTGAGTTTACAAAGAACAGGGAATTGAACATGGACAATAGATTGTGTCCCCCATCAATCTCTTCTGACACCTCTGCCAAGCCCCCATGATAGCCTTTAACGTAGGATTCGCCCCCCTCCCCCCCATGCGAAACTCTCTACAAGCTCCTATTGCTCTGGGTCCACCCACTGCTTCCCCTCCCCCTCCAATCCAGCAAGGCTCTAGCTGAGCCACTTCATAATATGCTTGAAAGCATGGGCCCCACCCTCCCATTTCTAAAACATAACTCACCTAGCCACCCTTGGGACGTTCCCTCCCCAGATAAACTCCGACACTGGATCCTGCAACCTTCGCAGATAGGCTTTGGGAATTACACAGGGCAGTGGCATAAACAAATATAATACCCTTGGTAAGATTTGCATAGTAACTGCCTCAATTCGACCTATCCAGGAGACATACAGTCCCTTCCACCTCCCCAGGTCCCTCCTGAGCACTTCAGAAGGGGGTGGTAATGCCACTCAAATAACCTCTTGAATTCAACTTCCAAATTAACCCACAAATACGTAAAACTCTCTCCCACCCACTTGAACAGGAATTTAACCTGCAACTGCTCCCTCAAGTTCTCTGAGATATGTACCCCCAATACCTCTGTGTTCCCTGCATTAATCTTATAACCAGAGACGTCACCATATCTCTTAATTTCTTCCATCAGCACTGGGAGCAAGGTCAAAGGATCCTTAGCCATAAAAATGACGACATCTGCGAACAATGCTATTTTGGACATTTCCTCCCTTAGTCTGGATACCCTTTATATCCTCCCTGCTGTGAATGTTTGTTTTCATCCAGTGGCTCAATCACCAGAGCAAAAAGCAACGGCGAGAGTGGGCAACCCTGCCTAGTACCCCTCCCCAACCCAAAGGTCCCAAAATATCCCCCATTGATCCTGGTCCTAGCAGCTGGCACAGCATAGAGAGCCCTAACGCACCCAATATACCTTGTACCTATCCCCATCTTCTCCAACACTTTAAACATAAACTCCCACTCCACCCGATCAAAGGCCTTTTCCGCATCAACAGTAATAAACAGGGCACCTTCTGCCACCCCCCTCCCCTTGCATCCTCCACAGTAGATTTAAAACCTTACAAATATTGTCACTTCCCTGCCTCCCCACAACAGATCCTGTTTGGTTCTGTTTCACCAACCAAGGCATAGAGCCTGTAAACACCCTGCCAGGATCTTTGCTAAGATCTTAACATCCAAATGAGTGATATGGGTCTATATGACTCACATACATTCAGATCTTTCTTGGGTAATCCCTGCAGCATACATCAACTCAGGGACTCTACTCTCCCTTCATTGCAGCAGTAAAGACCTCAGCCAGCGGAGTGGCCAAAATGTCCTGAAATTGGTGATAGAACTTAGCAGTTAGCCCATCCAGGCCTGGAGCCTTCCCCATTTTAAACAGCTTAATCGAAGCCACCACTACCTCCTCTGTGAAATCCATATTCAACATTTCTGCCTCCCTTTCCCTTAGAGTAGCTAACCCACATTCTCTCAGAAACTCACCTCTTATCTTCCCCTCCCTCAACCTCCTGCTTGTACATTTGGGAGTAGAAGTCCTGGGAAACTTTCCTGATCCCATCAGACCCATAAATCAATTCCCCCCTTTCATTCCGAATACTCACTATCTGCTATTTTTTTAGCCCTATCCTTTTAGCTTAAAGGCTATCAGATTCAAAGTGCATTTGCTTAACCATCTTCAAGTCATTAGCAATTTGACTTGCCCATAATCTACTCAACTCCCCCCCCCCCCCCAGCTACCTCCAACTCCCGCAAAACTCTCTGCCACCCTCTCTCGCAAAACTCTGCCACCCTCCTCGATGTTTGTCCAAGGCCTTGATCTGCTTACATAACTCCTCCTCCCCTGTCTTCCTTCTCCCTTGTCTTCCTTGCTTTCTGCAGACCTGATGCAATAGCTTACAAGTGGCCCCTTATCACCGCTTTCAGCCTATCCTACACTGTCCCTATGTGTACCCTCACTCCCACATCAAACCGAAAAGACACCGCAATCACTCCCTGGATTTTTTCCGTACAGCCTTCTCCTCCAGCAAAGAGTCATTAAGGTGCCAAAACATTACCCCACCCCCATCTCTGCCTATGCCCAGGGTAACAGACTGGGGCATGGTCTGTCCAGGAAATCTGTCCCATTTCGGCCTCCAGTACCTTATTCACCAGATTCCCTCCCACCCATACCATATTCAGTCGACTACAAGACTTTGGGGCTTAGAATAAAACAAATACTGTCTTATTAGGGTGGCGCACACACCACACATCCACCAACCCCATTAGGTCCTTCAAACATCGTAACTGCTGCCAATTCCCCCTCCCCTCCCCCACCATTAGACAGCCTAGGATTGAGGGCCAGATTAAAATCCCCGCATACCATCATGGGAAGATCACAAAACTCCTCCAGCTTGTCTAGCATTCCCTGAAGAAGTCTCCTTGCCTCTCGTTCAGGGCGTATAAATTAACCGCCAACATTTTCGTCCTTCCTAACTTGACCTGTAGTAGCTGGTATGTTCCCCATCCTTCCTTACGAGCCTCCCTGTTTTGCTACTAGATACACTTATGGGTACGCTTTTAAATGGAGAAGGCGCTCCTGACTCATCTACATATGTGTTAACTGCACACACACAAATCTGCTTGTAGATGCCCCCTTCCCTTTCCAGTAACCTAAGGTTTGTTTTGTTTTTTGTTTTTTTGTTGTTGTTCCCCCCCGCCCCCAGGAATTTATACCCTTAGCATTAATGATGCTGATTATCCATCCCTTCTTATGCCCTTGCCTCCCTCCCGCTATCATACCCCCCACCTGCCTGTATCCAATGGGCATAACTGAAGAGTAGAGACTCTCCTCATGTGGCTATCCCCCATCCCCCCCCAACCCCCATCAATCAGCTCCCTCCCATCCACACCACACCATACTTTTCCAAACAGGCCATTCACATCACCACAACCATTCGCAAGCAATATATTCAGTCCAACATTAAAAGTCCAAACAGTTCATATAGGCTGCGTCATCTGCTTTCTCTTAGACACCTCCTTCGTCACTTTGGTCCAGCCAAAGGGTTTCGTCATGATCTGCCTGAAATCCTTAGGAACTTCCAGTCTGCTTGTGGGAACCCCAGCCTCTTCCAATGTCTTTAGTACCTCTGGTACACTCTGCACTTTCCTTGTACGACCATTCTTAGCAAAGGCCAGCCCAAACGGGTAAAGCCAGCAATATCTAAGTCGCTCCTCCCTTTGCCTTGCGCCTCGCCAGTCCCTGCAGTCAGGTCTAACATTCAAGGCCACTTGGTACCCTTGCCATACAAATCTATTCAGGGTCCTCATCTTGGTGGCTATCTGCTCTTTAATTTCAAGATCGTGAGTGCAAATCACAATGTCTCTAGGCAGATTACCCTTTGGGGAGCCGAGGGCTCTATGTGCTCTGTCATCTTGATATCCAGCAGCACTTCCCCTGCTCCACTCTGCTGAAGAATCTCCCGGCAGATGGCTACTGCCACTTTTTTTGCAGTCCAGAAACTCTGGGTCCTCAAGAATTACCCAGATACAGAGGATTTCCTTTGCGATCTGTTTTCAAGATCTCCCAGTTTTAACAACCACTGCTTCTTCATATCCTCCCAGGTGTCCACCATGTTGCTCAGTTCCTCAACTACCTTTCCAAGTTTTCCTCATGGTCGTGTACTTGGTGGCCTGATTCCACAAGTTCTTCTTTTACTTCTCCAAATTTGCTGCTCAGTTTAGTGCACACTGCGGTCACTTCTGCTTTTATCTCTGCAAACCAGCTCCGAAGCTCACCCTTTGTGATCTGCGCTACCGGGACTTTATCCACGCCAGCCTGATCCTGCATGCCCTCCTCTTCTCCACATTGGAGTGTTGAGTCAGACCAGCTGCCATTTTGGCATCCCCGTGGCTCTCACTATCTTGTTCCCCATGTATGCATAATCTTTTAAATCTGCTGTTTTCCTGTGGGTTGCCATCACGTCACACTGCACTGAAACTTCACTGCTATACTGAAGGGTTTGCTGATCCACTGGGAAGCCTTAAAATGCTTTTACAGGGTATGATGCGGGACCTTACTCCTTAGATTGCCATTCAGTGAGGTGATGTCACTCCAGCTCTAAATGTTTAACAACAAAAGGGATAGTTAACGCAACTTGCCATATTAAGACCTGATTCCTTTAGCATACTGGAATCAAGAGGGACGTAAGCCGCCTTTCAAGGAACCATTAATAGTGTTACTTAAGACCTCTGTGGCTTTATCTGGAAGTTCCTTCAGAAGCCGCAAAAAACAAAGGCCCAGCAAACAATGCTAGCTAGCAGCTTATTCAGGTCCTTTGTCTCCATGTTTATGAAGCAAGATGGCCAATGGCAAGGGAAAATGTATGACTAGTTGAGAAAACCAGTACTTCAGAAAAGAATTTGAATCTGCCTTCTGTTTTGCTCAGGGGATACCCCTTCCTGCAACTAGCTTTCCCTAAAGGAAGCTCACCATAGGGTCTAATGTGGGGTGATCAATTTCTTTCCAAAATTTGCTGCCTCCCCTCTTAAGAATAATATGGGGTACTTGCTCACACTTCTTTCTCTTGTTCCCCTGACACTTGTGGGTTTTTTGGCAGTCATCCTCATCCTCCCAGGAGCGGCTGCATCAGCTGCCCTACCAGCCGACGCCAGACGAGCTTCACTTCCTGTCGGAACACTTCTGCGGCACGGAGAGTGTCACGGATGAGGAGGGGGGCCGCAACTCGCCCTGCTTGCGCCCACGGTCCCGGAGTCTCAGGTTGGTGGACATATAGCAGGAGATCCTATGGGCCTGGCCGTTGATCCTGCCTGTAACAATGGCACATACCACCATTTGAACATAGGAGATTTTTTTGTTTTACTTTAGGTGAATTACTGGGTAGCGCAAAAAAAAAAAAAGAGAAATTATTCTCTTCAAGCAGCCAATTGGTTTTGTGATATGCTAATAACCTTTTTTGCTTACTCTGCCAGATTTCTCAGGAGCTATCAACATGTGAAAGTTGGGGATTTTGGTTATTAGGGGTGTTTTTCCAGATAAACAAGAAGAAAAAAAATAGCAGATTCTCCTGAAATTATCTACTAGTCAGATGGGCAGGTGCCATTTATGAGCTCTGCAAAAGGAGTCAATACATAGCTTCCATTGTGGTTTTGCATTCATTACCCAGGCATTTAGGTACTGCTGAGAGCTGCATCTTTCCAGAACCAAGGGTAAAATGGAGAGAGACCCCTCTTTTCTCCCCCCAATAATTTCATAGGCGGTACAGGAATGCATGGAGTGTTCACACCACTGGCACAGGCATGGTGAAAAGTTAATGTCTTTTCCTTATATTTTTCTTCTCCACTTCCCAGTCCTGGACGAACCTTGGGGACCTTTGATAACGAGATCGTTATGATGAATCACATCTACAAAGAGCGATTCCCCAAGGTAAGTCCACGAATCGGAAGAGGGAAGTAATGAAAACTTGTGTTGTCACAACACCCTGGGGGAGACTGATAGCAGAACACTGCCTAGATGTTTCGATGAGCGGGTGAGAAATGCAATAAACATTAAACATGGCTTATGTGCACAGAAGTGTTCTCGCTGTCATTCTTCAGCACCTCGGATTGCTCTGTTCACTGAAACACTGCCTCCCATCTACTGTCCTCTACTCCAACATGGTTGCATTTCTCAGTGGTCCGACCCTTCTATTGAGTGAATGGAAACTTTGTTTTCCCAGCCATAGTTTGGAAGAATAAAAGTTTATGGACTACTTATATTAAAAGTATAAATAATAAATCTAGGGTGCATTAGAGAATACACAAGCAATAAAATACAAACAACATTACCAGTCTAGAGAAAATTCAGCTGTGTTCGCTCCACTCTTACGAGGTAAAGCCTGCAAGAGCAGAAGTGATAAAGTGAACTACAAAATTAAAAAAAAAGATTATGGTCTATAGCTTCTCTGGTGCTTTGCTTGATCTTGCACAAGGTATGGCTCTTCAACAGGCGTGAGATGTGCTTCAGCCTGAATGGGGCATGTAGCGTGTGGCCTGTGAGTCAAGTGTGGCTCATTTGATATTTTTATCAAAAGAAATTCTTACCTAATTATCTAGCCCATCTGATTTTGAAGTATTGCAGAGCTATTTGGTGAAGTCACAATTTCAGAGAGAATTGCAGATTTTGATGAGCATAAATTATGCTAGAATAGGCTAAAACATTCATGCGGCCTGCAAGCACATAGGTTTCTGATTGTTTGGGCTTCTGTTGAAAATACTCTGATGCCTCTGTTTTGGTATGTGGTGTGCACTTCTACTTTGAGTGAATGTCTCATGCATATCAAAGGACTGCGCAACGAAGGGACTTGGTCCCATGAGGAGAGTGGGCAGCAGATCAACTGCTAGAGCTCCGAGCCGTCGTCCTTGCGCTGAAGGTGCGCACCGCCTGCGGTACAGAGTGGTGCTTTATTCAGACAGACAACCAGGTCACAATGTTCTATTTGAACAAAGAGGGGGGTACCGGCTCTTACAGCCTCTGCCAGGAGACAGTGACCCTGTGCTCATATGCGGTGAGCCAGGGCATAACCCTCCGAGCTGTCTGCTCAGCTGGTCTGCCAAGGCGTCGTTGTGACCCGGGAGATAGTCCTCCAGCCGCACTAGTTGTGCCTGTGCCCCGAGGCGGTGCAGCAGCTCTTCAGA
Source organism: Ichthyophis bannanicus (assembly GCA_033557465.1). Taxonomy (NCBI): domain Eukaryota; kingdom Metazoa; phylum Chordata; class Amphibia; order Gymnophiona; family Ichthyophiidae; genus Ichthyophis; species Ichthyophis bannanicus. The sequence goes on from CM066039.1 coordinate 257,445,456, forward strand.
CCTGGATCTCTTCGCCAGTCCAGCGAACACACATATTCCCTGTTTTTGTGGGCCTCTCCCATACCCGGGCAGGGTAGCTCCGGACACCTTCCTCCTCTTGTGTGCGACGGGCTTGCTGTATGCCTTCCCCACCCCCCACGCCACTCATAGCTCGGACCCTCATCAAGGTCCAGTGAGACAGGGCTTTGGTGGCCCTGAGGTGGCCCAGACAGCTGTGGTTCCCTCTGCTAATCTATCTCTTGACGGAGCCCCCGGTCCCTCTTGGGAACTCACCAGGGCTCCTGACGCAGGAGGAAGGCCTGCTCCTTCGCCCCAATCTGGGGTCTCTGTCCCTTACAGCTTGGCTGCTGAGCGAGTTGCCTTAGCTCCTCTTCATCTCCCCATGGAGGTTGAGGACATCCTATTGGCCTCCTGGCAAGACTCGACCAGGTGGGCATATGCCTTCAAGTTGCATAGGTTCTCGGTGTAGTGCTCAGAGAATAGAGTGAATCTGTTCTCCTGCCCTATACACTCGTCCTGCAATACCTGCTCCATCTCTCGCAGGCCGGTCTAAAGTCTAACTCGGTCAGGGTTCACCTGAGTGCCATCTCGGTGAAACGTCATGCCATCGAGGGCAAACCCCTCTCGGTGCAACCCCTTTTCTCTCACTTCATGCGGGGCTTGCTCCTCTCCAAGCCCCCTATCCGCCCCTCACTGGCGGAATGGGACCTCAGTGTGGTCCTCGCATAACTGACTAAGCTGCCTTTCGAGCCCATGGCTACTTGCTCCCTGTGGCATCTGTCCTGGAAGGTGGCCTTTCTGGTGGCTCTTACCTCCGCCCATAGAGTCAGTGAACTCCAGGCACGGATGGCTGAGGCGCCATACACCAAGGTTCTACAGGAACAGGGTGGTTCTTTGCACTCACCCCAAGTTCCTCCTGAAGGTTGTCCCTGATTTCCACCTCAACTAGGAGATGGTGCTGCCCACCTTCTTCCTGAGGCCCAACGCTGACCAGGCGTCGGCAGTTCTCCATACCGTGGACTGCAAGAGGGCCCTTTCATTCTACCTGTAGTGGACATGGGACCACCGCAGGGCTGGGCAGCTTTTTGTCTCCTATGACTCCAGCTGCCTGGTTCTGGCGGTCACCAAGCAAACTTTGTCCATTTGGGTGGTGGACTGCATTGCCTTTGCCCAGGCCCAGGCCCAGGCCCATACTGGGCTACCTCTGGACTGCCGAGTTGTGGCGCACAATCTCCAAGCGGTAGCAACATCTGTCGCTAGCCTACATTCGGTGCCACTGATGGACATCTGCTGGGCTGCCACCTGGTCCTCCACTCATACCTTTTGCGGCACATTACTGCCTGGAGAGGGAGTCCAGTCGGGACTCATCCTTTGGCCAGGCGGTACTCTGTAATTTGTTCGGGGTTTAAGCAACTCCTTCCTGCCCTCCGACCCTTCTTGTTCAGGCTATCAGAAACGTGGCTCTCTATGGACGCGGGGGTCATCGGGTTTGCCTTCATATTCACTGGTGACTGCTCACGGTTCTGCCTTGATTTTTCCTACAGGTCCTCGGTAGCCTGTAGCTAGGGAGTACCATATGTGAGGACTGACTTCCTGCTTATTCCTGGAGAAAGCGTAGTTACTCACCTGTAACAGGTGTTCTCCAGGGACAGCAGGAATCAGTCCTCACAATCCTCTCCGCACCCCCCTCCCCCCCCAGAGTTGCTGTCCATTTTTTCCATCTTCTTGGTAGGGCTCTAGCTATGGCATCTGACTGAGTAAGATGGCACCCTTGGGTGGGAAGGGGATCATGCATGTGTCGTGACATTCCTAAAGGCTTTCTTTGAAAGCTGGGGAAATGCTCCACATGGGCTATGTCGGTGCTGACATCATCCATATGTGAGGACTGATTCCTGCTGTCCCTGGAGAGCACCTGTTACAGATGAGTAACTATGCTTTGGGAGCTCGTGCTAGATATAATGGAGGGAATGTTGGTGAAAATCCCTAGATGCCCAGAGACACTATTTCTCTTTCATGGTATGGAAGCAATGTCCACACGCCTGAGAGGGGTAATACAACATTGCATTGTAGTGGCCCGTGGCAAAATAGCAACGAGGTGGGTGCTTCCTATCCTTCCAGGGATGGAAGGGTTCATATGTTGTGACTGTCCTTTTCTTTACTCAATGCAATCTCTGATAGCTTTAAAGCAGGAAAACTTAGAGAAGGTCTATAGCCAATGGGATGGGTTTTGGAGATGGCTGGAGTGTCTAAGCAGAGACGCTGACAGTGGTGGGACAGTGTGAATTGTAGAAGGGCTGGGGGGATATGAGAGTAGACTTGCGTAGCCAAACCCTGATTTAGTGCTGACTTAAAGCATGGGGGGGGGTTATTGTATATAAAATTCTGTATACTATATTATGTTGAATGGGCCCCAGTTGGCCCATGTATTTTGGAGTGTGAATTTGTTCAATAAAAACTGAAAGATTTTTTTTTTTTTTTTTAAATCATTGTTGCACAAGGACAAGGGGGAATCTTGAGGGCCCTACCCTGAAGCTGGGAAGATGAGGACTGAGCAGCAAGAAAAAGGACATCAGCCCCCCCTCCCCCCAGAGAAAGGCTTCTAATTTTAAGATTGGTTGATTGCCAGAATATAGGACTAAAGGGAACTAGCAGAAGGGCATGATACTTAAGTTGCAAGCATCCAACCAGATTTGGGTGAGAGGGAAAAGCCCTTAGTAGGTCCTAACTGTTTGATTGCTCATGTTATATGTAAACCGCACTGATTTCAAAAAGCGCTGAATATGGGGAGGAAATGACGTCACAGACAGAGACGGTAGCCTGAAAGCTGAACTCCGTCGAAGGGAGACTAAATACCTGATTAATTAAGCTTCCCGAATCCGGAAAACGTCCTAACACAGGAGTCGGAGGTGGAAAGGTGCTACGGGAGATGGCGGGGGCAAAAAAGAGTGCCGCGGACCTGAAGCCTTATGCATTTAAGGCAGCAAACAGCGGGCCTGTGGGGAAGAGCAAAATGGCGGTGCCATGTGCGAGCCCGGTGAGTGCAGCGCCGGAGGGAGTAGAAGCGCTGGCAGAAGTCCCACGGCCTAGTGAAATCGCTGGCCTGAAAGGGGAGCTCCAGGGGTGGTTTACCTCTCTCAGACAGGATTTGGCCCACTTCAAAGCTGAGGCCCAGACGTGGATGGAGGAGTTGCGCATGGATGTGTGGGAAGTGGGGCAGAGGCTGGAGGAAGTGGAGAATAAAGTGGAGGAGCAAGAGAGTGCGATAAAAGGAGTGCAAATGAAATATGGAGAGCTGGAGGGGGAGCAGGAGGAGATGTGGCGGAAAATTGAAGATATGGAGAATAGATCGCGACGGTCCAACCTGAGAATACGGAGGGTGCCGGAGAGCAACGGAAAGGAGGACTGTACAAAAATGGTGGAGCAGGTGGGCAAGTGGATCTTGGGCCATGCCGGAACAGAGTGCGGGACTGTGCTGGAAAATAGATAGGGCCCACAAAGCACTCGGCCCTCAGAGAGAGGGGCGCCCACGGGACATTATTGCATGCTTTCACGAGTATACAACAAAGACGGAGATACTGAATGCAGCAAGGAAATTGGCGGAGATCACGTGGGAGAACCGGAAAATTGAGATTTATGCTGATTTATCTGCCATCACGATGCGGAAAAGGAGGGAGATGGCCGGCTTGACCAAACGGCTGAGGGAAGAGCAGATCAAGTACCGCTGGACTTATCCTTTTGGATTACAAGTCAGTAGGGAGGGGATCTCCTCCTACATTCGTACTCTTAAAGAAGCACAGCTATTTATGTGTCGGGCTGGTTGGTCGGAGAGAGCAGAAGCTGCTAGTAGCAAGGCCGGTCAGTCCTTGACAGTAGAGGAGCAATGGAGACGGGCACCCTCAGGAGAGAAACGGCTCAGGCGACAGGAAGCCCGGAGCACTGTCGGAGGATAAGAGATGACTCCGGGGACACTGATAGCACTGTTTGGTTACTTCTGTATCTGTGCTCTAGTAGATGTTGGGTTGGGATAATTAGAGGGATGATTGCTAGCGTTGTTAACTAACAGGTATTGAAACTGCGTGAAGAGAGAGGGGGGAGCTGTCTGTTCTGTCATGCCTTACTGTAAGGGGCAGATGGTGGAGGAGGTAGGGGGAGAGGGGAGGGGGAGAGGGGTGGAGGAGAGGGGGGAGGGGGGAGGGGGAGAGGGGGAGGAACCTGGCCCGCACGTATAGTGCATGTGAAGCCCTACATATCTTAGAGAATGGGTAGTATAAGAGTACTTACTATGAATGTGAGAGGTTTAAATTCACCGATAAAGCGACAGCGCATGTATAAGGAGATCAATCAGTTGAAAGGCGATATTATTTTCTTACAGGAAACACATCTGAGGAAGGGGGATGAGTGGAGGGTGGCCCATCGGCAATTCGGGGGGCAGTGATATGCTTCCAATAGGATTGAGCTTAAGAAAGGGGGTGTGGGGATTTTGCTGAGGGAAAACATTCACTATTCTGTTTTGGCTATACAGAGAGATACAGGGGGCAGGTTTCTGCTCCTCAAACTTAAAATATATGAGCAGGTGCTAACGCTGGTAAATATCTATGGGCCCAGTAGCCTACAGGGGGCCTATTTTGAGAAGCTTACAGCACTGGTTGAACAGTTCGCTGAAGGCCAGGTGATCATGGGCGGAGATTTAAATTTGACACCCAACCCGCAGTTAGATAACTCTAAAGGATATTGTCTGGGTAATGCGAGGAGTAGGAGGAAACTCCAAAACATGGGGAGACAACTAGGGGTGAAAGACACATGGAGAGAGCTGAGGGGGCGCAAGCGGGATTTTACGTGTTTTTCACCGGTTCATAACTCCAGCTCACGGCTAGACATGATATGGGTATCCCAAACTTTCTTAGAGAAGGTGAAAAGGTGTGACATAGGAGAACGCACCTGGACTGACCATGCTCCGGTATGGATTGATTGTGAATTGGGGGATCCGGCCAGGCCAAGGAGGGGGTGGACATTGAATGATTCGCTGCTGGATCGTCCTGAGACCGTAACTAAGGTCACCCGGGCGATCTCCACATATTTGGAGACCAATGATAGGGAGGGCTGCAAAATTGGGATTCTGTGGGAATGTTTGAAAGCAGTCGAGAGGGGGGAGTTGATCTCTATAGGTTCTTATGTGAAGAGAACTAAAGAGGAGAAAAAGGAGGCTCTGCGTGGACAAATCCAGGACCTGGAAGGTGTGCAGAAGCGGGGGGTGGGGAGTGTGGCCACTAATAGGGTATTGGGAAAGCTTAAGCTGGAGCTGGAGGAAATAGAATTGGCGGAGCTTAGCTTTGCCCAAGATCAGCTAAAACAATTTTTTGAATTAGGGAATAAGTCCACCAAGTGGCTGGCCTTCCGGCTGAAGCAAAGGCGTAATAACAATTTTATTAGTAAAATAAGAGATGTAGGAGGGAAAGAGGTTAAGGGGGTGAGAGCAAATTCAAGAGCGTTTTGTGCAATTTTATGAGCACTTATATGCGGCCGAAGAGCTAAAATTGAGGGAGGAGATAGATGGATATTTGCCACCCTCTTTGTCCAAACTTTCCAGGGAGGAGGCAGCGCAGATTGTGGGACCTATTAGGGGGGAGGAAGTTTGTGCAGCAATTCAGGCCTTGCCGCCGAACAAGGCCCCTGGACTAGACGGGTTCACCAATAAATTTTATAAGGTATTCCAAGGGATACTGAGTGAACCGTTGGCTAAACTTTTCAACTCCTTTAAGGATGGGGGACCCCTCCCGGAAACTATGCGAACAGCGGGGATTACCGTGTTGCCTAAAGAGGGGAAGGACCCTACTGTTTGTGTGTCATATAGGCCCATCTCTCTACTGCGAACGGACTTTAAAATTTTTACTAAAATTCTAGCCAATCGACTAATGCCGTTTATGCCGAAACTAGTCCATGAGAACCAGGGGGGGTTTGTGCCAGGTCGGCAGACTGCCGACAATATTAGGAGGGTGCTGAATACCATCTGGCATGGGAGGAGGGGGGCGGAGCAAATGCTTTTATTAACTATCGATGCGGAAAAGGCATTTGACCGCGTCTCGTGGCCATATTTACTCCGGGTGCTGAAGTGGATGGGGCTGGAAGGGAACAACTTGAAGTGGATTGAGGCCATCTATACCCAGCCGCTGGCAAAAATAGCTATCAATGGGGAATACACTAGAGCCTTTGCGTTGCATAGGGGTACTAGACAGGGGTGTCCGTTGTCGCCCCTGTTCGTTTTATCCATGGAGCCCCTGGCACAAAGAATTCGGGAGTGCCCTGAGGTTAGAGGCGTGAAAGTGGGGGCGTTGGAGAGTAAGGTGTCCCTCTTTGTGGATGACATACTTTTTATGTTAACAAAACCGGAAGAATCGGTGGGGGTAGTATATCGGATGTTGCGGGAATTTGGGGACTACTCCGGGTTTAAGCTCAATGCTACCAAGTCGGAGATATTAAACATCTCCGCAACGGCCCAGACTAAAGTGTGCCTGCAGAGGAATTTTCCGTTTAAATGGGCCAAGTCTTGTGTGAAATACCTGGGCATTAATTTAACGGCAAAGGAGATAGACCTGTTCCAGGTTAACTTCGGGATGATGGAGAAGAAGATGGGGAAAGAGTTAGAGATGTGGGAAAGTAGGGGGTTGTCCTGGCTGGGCAGGATATCGGCTGTCAAAATGATGATTCTGCCCCAATGGCTATACCTTTTTAGGGCGCTCCCGATTGGGGTGCCCCGGCAGTTTATGGGGAGAATTCAGAAGCGGATTCTGGGATTCATAGGAGGGGGGAAGAGGAACCGAGTGGCCTGGAAAGTTCTGACTAAACGGAGGGAGAGGGGGGGAGGCCATACCTGATATGCAACGCTACCTGGAGGCGGCCCAACTTAGTGCGATTGTGGAGTGGGGGGCGGAGGAGGGGAAGGAGTGGGCACAGATGGAAGCGTGCGAATTGGGGGAAGGGACGTTGGGGGAGTGGTTATGGCTCCCCTGCGGGGAGAAGGGGCTAGCCCGCATACGCAATCCCTTTGTGCAGCGGACGATGCTCCTCTGGAGAAAGTGGAAAAGAACCTGGTTGGGGAGGAGGGGGGTGTTCCGGTTAATCCCCCTTATAGGGAATTTGGATTTCCCGCCTTCCGTGGGGAAGAGTGCATTCGGGAAGTGGGTGCAGAAGGGTATAACTCACCTGGGCCAGCTCCTAGAGGGGCGGTGTATTAAGGAGTTCCCGGTGCTTATGAAGCAATATGGGCTGGAACGGATAGACCTGTATCAGTATCAGCAGGTCTGTCATTATCTCCAGCATGACATCCTCCCGGATTTGAAGGGGGACCCCACGGAAATTGAACAAATGTTCTTGATGGGGCAGCGAGGGAAAATATTGACTAAATTGTATAATATGATGGAAGAGGAGGGGCCCAAGAGGGGGTTTCAGAAATTGTGGGAGCAAGAGGTGGGGGAAGTGTGGGAGGAGAAGCAATGGAGCTGGATTTTTCAAAACAGATATAAGGGGCCGTTTGCGGCTCATCTGATAGAGAATAATTATAAAATTTTGTACAGATGGCATTTAACGCCTGAGAAATTGAGCCGCATGTATGAGGGGAGAGATGGGGCATGCTGGCGAGAATGTGGTAAGAGGGGGAGCTATCTACACATCTGGTGGCAATGTGAGCCCATAAGGAGAGGGTGGGATAGCGTCTTTCGGTTATTGAGTGAGATATTGGAAACAGATATTCCACCAACATTGGGAGTAGCGATGTTGGGTGTCAAATTGGGCTCCTTGAATTGCTCGGATAGTATATTTCTAAATGTAGGCTGTGTGGCTTTCCGAGTTTTGATTGCCAGAAGATGGAAACAACGGGCAGTACCCACTCTAGGGGAGTATAAAGCCTCGTTGGGCAGTGTTTACCTGTTAAGTAAGTTAACGGCGGTGAAACATAATAGACAACAAAAGTTTCTCAGAGTGTGGGGTAAGTACATTTCGTGGAATAATGGGGAATAAGGTGGGCTGACAAGGTTGCATGTAAAAGGGGAGGGGGATTGGGTGACTGTATGAAGTGGAGCATTGTCTTATATGGTCAGTAAACTTTAAATAATAAAAATAAAAGAAAAAGCGCTGTATATAAAAGCAAGCAAGCAAATAAATAAATAAATAACTAAAATTAGCTCTTACAAAGTTATTAGACCTGCCCTAGTTTAAATAGTCTTTTCAGCCCTGGAGAAAACCAGCTTCTTTGTGGGCATTGATGATCTTTTTTATTATCCTAGGATAGGTCTGGACCGGGATTGTTGAGACTATAAGGGCATTCTTCAGACGTGCTCATTTTCACACCTAAAGAAGGGGGGGCATGCATGGCTCTGGAATTATCTAAAGACAAGTTTTCCAATCTGTTCCAGCACAGTCATATGTGTGTCTCTCTCTCTCTCTCTGGCAGGCCACTGCTCAGATGGAAGGACGCCTACAGGAAATCATCTTGAACTTCTCCCCTCACAGCACAGTGCCTCTGGCAGACGGCGTCCTTGGTTTTATCCACCACCAGGTGGTGGAGCTGGCTCGGGACTGCCTGGATAAGTCACAGGGGGCGCTGGTCACCTCCCGCTACTTCTTGGAGTTGCAGGAAAAGCTAGAGAAGATGCTGCAGGATGTGAGTTGATACCTTCGCACCAGAGCCCTGTCTTTAACCTTCCTCTCTCTCTGTTGCCCTTCTTGGATGCTGAGTTGTATTGTCTGGTTGAACCTCTTTAATCCCCCTTCGAGGAAAGCAGCCTTATAGGAAAGTGGCTGTATGTGCCGGGGGTCCAAAGAGCATGGTAGCTACAAAAGAGTGGAAGACTATACGATAAGCTGAAAAAGAGACCTAGAGTCGTAATAGTTCTAGAGCAGCTGTATCAGGTGCTTTTTAAGGATGCACTTGACTAAGTTACTTTGATTGTGATGGCGGTGGTAGGAAGAGACAGCTTAGGGTTTGGGTTATTTTCTTATTTTGCACTGTTTCTAGTACAGAAGTTGTACTAAATTAAACCACTAAGTTAATATGGAGAGTGGACTGAATATTACCAGATATATATACAATATATGTATGTATAAAGAGAGAGAGGCTATAAATATATATAGATATATTCAGCGCCACTGCTTTTATGACTAGCAGCACCAAATATACATGAAATATTTCAATGCTGTGGATTGCATTTAAAAACAAAGATTTAAATGTTGACCCACATGTACATTTTTTTTAATTTTAATATATATTTTATGTAATTTTTGGCTTAGGCATACGAGCGCTCTGAGAGTGAAGAAGTGACATTTATCGTGCAGTTAGTTCGGAAGCTGCTGATGGTAATATCTCGGCCGGCTCGTCTCCTGGAGTGCCTGGTAAGCAGCCCTGTATTCAGCCTCCTCGTGCCTGGACTAACCTCTTGTCTCTTACTAAATCCTGCAAAAACAAAAGCAAAAAAAAAAAAAAATGTTGATTAATGAGTTTGCCCGAATGAATGAAGACCAAAGCGAGGTAACTAAAATGGAAATTGTCACCCAGCTGTAAGGAAATGCAAGGTGGCAGCAAATGAGATTGGGTTTGTTTTATGTTTTTGATCTTTTCCAGGAGTTTGACCCAGAGGAGTTCTATCATCTACTGGAGGCTGCAGAAGGTCATGCCAAGGTCGGCCAGGGTATAAAGACAGACATCCCCCGCTACATCATCAGCCAGCTTGGCCTCGCCAAGGATCCTTTGCAAGGTGAGACATTTTTAAGAGACAAAAATGAAGCCCGAGGATTTTTCTTTTTTCGGATTGCTGAACAGGTTGCAATGTGCATGAATTTCTAACAGACAAGCAGGCAAAGAGATATTGGTATTCTGATTTGTTGGCGAGAAGGGCACAGCCACAGCACATGTGACATGCTTGGGAGGCATATTCAAAGGCATTTATGCACTTTGCAGACTTGCAAACTGCATAAACGCTGCTCACTGGGATATTTGTCCCCTTCTCTTTAGGCTAAACACATTGGCGCTGTCCAATTAGTGTTGGGGCGGGACAGTGAGCTAGCTGGTTTGTGGTGATATTCAGTTACTAACCAGTTAGCTAAATTGTCTAAAGTTAGGACACATGACGGGGAAAAGAGCAATTTGGGCAAAGTGGATTTAGTGCCGGTCGCCGGATATGACCCAGTATTGAATATCCAGGCTTAATTTAAAGCATTGTTGGCAAAAAGCTTTGAATGCTGGCTGTCGCTGTTGAAAATGCCACCCTTTTTGTTTTTAAAAATTTGAAGGACTTGAATACTACATTGGACATTTTCTGGTGTTTCACTGAGCATGAGAGAGAGATGATTTGATCAGATGCTCCTTTGTCTTGCATCCCTATAAAAACTGAGTCCAGGCAGCATTTGCCCAGATATGATCTCTGCCCTTTTGAGAGCAATCAGTGTTTGAATTATTTGGGCCTAGATATATACTCATCTTAAGCTCTGTGGCTGATCTCCACATCAGAAACTTAAAAAGCAACCCAGGAAAGGTCGGCATTTACTAGAAACTGAAACACAGAAACTAGGTCATGCTTCTTTGGTTTTACACTCTTAACGGTTTACAGAGAAGTGTTTTGGGGGATAGTAACACCTTTAGTAATTCTTTTCTGGGGATTTTTTTTTCTGTGTGGGGGGAGGGGTGGGTAACGACAAGCTGCTGGGTTTTTGGGGGTTTTTTTCCCTTGGGCACACAACTTAATGGGGGAAATTTTCAAGCTGTCCACACTGCTACAGTGTCCATAGATACTATTTTATACCAGGGGCTTTATAGGAGCTTTCAAAGAGAAAGTAACAGGTACGTTTTCACTCACTTGACACAGGTGCAAAACACTCACCTGTTTTGTGTGCGTAGCTCTCTTCATGGAAAATGAAAAAGTGCATAATATTGAATATCCGGTTTACATACAGTACTTTCCAGTTCCATCTTAAGACGTCCCCTAAGTGCACAAACATTTTGCAGTACTATGGAACGACATCTGCATGTTTAAAGTGTACTGAGGGAGGGTGGATTTCAGATGGTTGGTTCATATACCTAAGCCATTATTTACCCATGTAAATAGATTTACTAGTAGTTATTTAAAATGATCTTGCATCTTTTTATTTTTTTGGAATGCTGAGTTGCCCTTTCTGATGCATAGTATCAGTCCGAGGTGGGGATTGGGGGGCAGGGCTGGTGCCAGGAATATTGGGGATCCTAGGCAAATCTCCAGTGTTATGTTTTCTATCTCCCCCGCCTTAAATTTTGAGTCCATATCTTTCCCATCCCGACACCACCCCTCCCACAATAATCCTGTAAAAATGCATAATTGAATATTGTACATTTAACTATTTAACTTTGCTTTGCTCTGACTGTACATATATGAACATACAATCTCCAAAAGTCATTTACCCAGGTAAATGGGTGGTTTTGAAACTTATCCATCTCCCTGTGGGTAAAAGTACATAGTGACCGTCGGGACCTATTGTTTTGATGACTGCAGCTGCTCAGTGTATCTCATAACCCCACCCTGGGGTCCTATCACCTAGGTGACTGCCTAAGCTTGTCTGATGGTTACACCACCTCTAGACAGGTGCGTCCTTTTTAATAAACAGGATAGTTTTCAAAGTTATTTCAGCAGGTAAGATCTTTTGTCAAGACTGCCTGCCAGATACGTAAGTAAAAGTGAGCGCACAGTGCTGATTTACACTTGAACTATTAGCTAGCAAAGGTGATCCCAGGGGCATAGGTACCGGCTCTGTTCCCTGCATCAAGGGAGGAGTAGTATTGTAATGTGTTTAGCACCCCTAATTATTTTGAGAAGTTCGCTCTTGTGCCTTTGGTCAGGGAGGTGTTCGCATTTATGCACACACTTTTGGATTTTAAAAAGTATGTGGTGGTAAGTGCCGTCAATTTGATGTCGACTCATGGTGACCCTCTGGATAGTTGTCCTAAACTGTGTTTGGTCTTCAGTCAGGCGACTCATAGTTGATAGATTTGCATCCATTGCTGCTGCTGTTGTATCAAAGTGTGTGTATAAATTTTTCCTGAAAGAAACTCTACCAATGGGCAGGTATAATTACTGCTTGGGTTAGAAATTGGTTGAGTGGGAGGCGACAAAGGGTACAGGTGAATGGAGCTCACTCTGAGGAGAAGGAAGTTACCAGTGGTGTGTCCCAGGCATCTGCCCTTGGTCTGATTCTTTTTAACATCTTTGTTAGTGATATAGCAGAAGGGCTGTCGGGTAAGGTTTGCCTCTTTGCAGATGATACCAAAATCTGCAATAGAGTAGACACCCAGGAAGGTGTAGATAACATGAGGAGGGATCTAGCTAAGCTTGAAGAATGGTCTAGAATTTGGCAGCTGGGATTTAATGTTAAAAAATGTAAGGTCATGCATTTGGGCTGTAGCAATCCAAGGGAGCAATATAGTATAGGGGTGAAGTACTTTTGTCCACTAAAGAAGAGCGGTACCTAGGGGTGGTTGTGTCTGATGATCTTAAAGTAGCTAAACAGGTAGAAAAGGCAACAGCAAAAGCTAGAAGGATGCTTGGGTGCATAGGGAGAGGAATGGCTAGCAGAAAAAAGGTGATTGTGCCTCTGTATAAGTCTTTGGTGCGACCTCATTTGGAGTATAGTGTGCAATTCTGGAGACCGCACCTTCAAAAGGATATAAACAGGATGGAGTCAGTACAGAGGGTGGCTACTAAAATGGTTGGTGGTCTTCATTATAAAGCATATGAGGACAGACTTAAGGATCTTAATATGTACACCTTAGAGGAAAGGTGGGATAGAGGTGATATGATTAAGATGTTTAATTACCTCCATGGCATAAATGCACAGGAGGAGAGCCTCTTTCATTTGAAAGCAAGTTCTGCTATGAGAGGACATGGGATGAGGGTGAAAGGGGATAGATTCAGGAGTGACATGCGGAAATATTCCTTTATGGAAAGAGTGGTGGATCCGTGGAATAGTCTCCCAGTGGAGGTGGTAGAGATAAGGACAGTATCTGAATTAAAAAAAGCATGGGACAAACACGGAGGATCTCTAAAGGTAAAAAGGGGACTGTTGTAGTTGTTGATATGGAAGGACAGACTAGATAGGCCATGTGGTCTTTTTCTGTCATCATTTTTCTATGTTTCCATTATGTGGGACTAGTTTTGGTAGGATAATTTTCAAGGCAAAGTATGCACATGTCTCCTTTCTCCATGGACAAGCAGGATGAATCGGCCACACACTGGTCTTGAAGACTTTTCTGAGTATATATAAGTCATCAACCCCCTCCCCCAGCATAGTGCGTATACACGCCCACCTCCCTCAGCCTGTTCTCTCTGCCCAGCCATACAGGGATCCTCCTGCTCTCCTTATTGTATTTAGTTTTCTGTTAAGTTGTCTTTTTCGTTTATTTTCTGTTTTCCCCCAGACATGGGCTCTAAGCTACAAGCAATGGACAGGTGCTACAGAAGAACTACCACTGCGAGAGATCCCATTCCACTGTGCCCTCATGTGATGGACAGCCAGTCGGTAGAGTACTACAGTGCTAGTCACCTAAGTATCAGATCAGCCCCTTGGCAGAAGAAGCGGGAGACTGTATGTGATCACAGTAGACTCGCACCCTTGCCTCACCAGTACAGTTTCACAGCAGTCCTGTGCCCTCAAAGGGGCTCGCTCAAGATCTCCCCCTTCCCTTTTGCTGTTCCCTCATCTGCTGAATGACCTTACCTCCCTGTGGCCATGTCAAGAGCCTGGTAGCACACCTGGCTGACTCTGTGGCTCAGCTGCATTCCTCATTGCTAGCAGAACTCCAGGCTACGATATACAGACCTCTTGCTGACTCCCTGTGGTACAGAACCATTGGCTCAAATCCTCATCTCAATGGTGCTTCTTAATCGTCCCTACAGCCAAGTCCAGACACATGGATTATGCTCACCCACCAGCAGATGGAGACTGAGAACACTGAGCTGAAAAGCAGCCCTATAAAAAGCCTGTGCATCCTCAGCCAGTATTTCTCCATCTGCCATCAGATGGTGTGAGCTTAGCCTGTGATTGAATTATTGGTGGCTTTGGGCCTGGTTGGTGTTTTTCATAGGCCTGGGGGTGCAGAACCCGGTGCTCTGGGTCTTCTCCCCTGGAAGCTCCCTCATTCCTCCTCCCCAACCTTTGGGAGGGGGTCCAGGGTTGAGCCACTTTTTAAGGCATTTTGATTGCCTTTGTCAGTAAAGTTGTGGGGGGGAGACCAGGAAGCTCGGAGAGCAGCAGCAGTGCAGTGAGGCTGCCCGATAAGCCAGGCCGATAAAGGAAGGGGTATGAGTGGATGGGAGAGTGGAGCACCATAAGAAACTGCGCACATGGCTACAGACCAGAGGTTTGCAGCCAGTGAACAGCTTGTAGCAGCCATTGGGCACAGCTCTCTGTTGAAAGGCTGTGCTGTGGCTGTGTGAGGGAAAGTGCGGCTGCTGCATATCTTCTCTCTGGCAGCCAGATTGTGCAGGGGACAGTCAAGGAGACGTCCAAGTACTGCAGTCGCACTGATTTTTGCCAGTGCAGGCCCCAGTACTTTGTCAGGAATGGCCGCCATGTTTTCCATGGCTGATACAAGCCAAGCAGAGTGAGGAAACCTCTAATTTTACAGCCAGTGCAGCCATTTTCAGTTCCTGAGGCTAGGGAGTCAGAAGGGGGCTCAGTGATAGGGGCCTCTCCTTTTCCCCCCAAATTTGTGTTTCTGCTGCATCAGGCCTTTTGCCTGAAGTAAGGGCCAAATGGGGAGGTGCTCAGCTAGGGGGCATCCTTGGTGACCCAAGGAAGGCCCACCCTGCAGCAGTTAAGGGGTCTTGTGTGGAGCTGCTGGATATGGAGGAGGATGTGGGGTTGCTGGACATTTAGGGGCTCTGGAGGATTCCGAAGGAGGACTTGGAGGAAGATGAGATCCCGGTGGGGGAGGACCCAACTGCTGTGTGGATCTTCCACAGCTTTGGCAGAGCTGAGGATCTCTGAGGTGCCACAGCTGGAATCCTTGGAAATGGTAGGGGATTCACAGACCTCCCACACAGTGCCATAAAAGAGCTCATTGATGCCAAGTGGAAGGTTCCATAAATGGGGTTCTGTTGGTAGGACGATGGCGAGGATTTATTCTACCTCTTCTGAGGAAAAGGAGAAGTTGTGCCTACCGCGGGAGATGCCTTGCTCAGCAGTCACTAGGAAGACTATCATTCCTGTGGAAGCCAGGGCTGCCTTAAAGGAGCCACAGAATTATCAAATGGAGGCTCTTCTTAAGCAGTCCTTAGAGATCTCTGCCCTGACTCTGGGGCCTAATTAACCAGGGCCTGTCTCTGAAGATCACCGAGAGTTCTGGAGGGCTCTTTGGCTGAGGCTACGGGACTTGCCGAGGTGGCCCAGTTGGAGTCCGCTACAGCCTTTTTGGAGGACCTTCTCTATGATTTGCTTTGGTGCCTCTGCAAAGAATGTGGGAAAACCAGTCCAAAGACGTGGGCAATAGAAAACCAAAAATACTTTATTTATCCTTATTCGATAGAGGTAGCCAAAAACCCAACACGGGCCATGTTTCGTATAGTACTTCCTCAGGGGTATTGTGGCTCACTACAAACCATAAAACATCACAATAATATAAAAAAAAATCATACATTAAATTATAAATAATTAAAACATTAATGAACATAAATAAAGGCAAAAAATGATCATGGGAACAATTAAAAACATATAGAACAAATCTCAGCTTTTGCAGATGATCTGTTAGTCCATGTGACTTCCCCATTAGCTTCTCTTCGGAGTCTTTTGGAGGAATTTGGGCGATTTGGGGCCTTGGCGGGCCTCCGCATTAATTATGATAAATCGGAAGCGCTGGATATTCTAGGGCAACTTCGTGGGTCCTGGGGAGAGGCCTTTCCCCTCCGGTGGGCAGGGGAGGAATTTGTCTACTTGGGTATAGTGCTACCTCATCAACCCCAAGAGCTATACAGACGCAATTTGGATCGTATATTGCGGCGTTTGATGACACAGTTGCAGGCCTGGGAGTATCTCCCCTTGTCTTTGTCTGGGAGAATTGCGGCGATACAGATGGTTATATTACCACGTATCCTTTACTGGTTGCAGACCTTGCCAGTTTGGTTATTACGTCGGGACTTGCGTCGTGTGGAAGTCTCTCTTAAGGGGTTTCTTTGGAGAGGGCAGCGGGCTCGGATCCCGTGGGGTAGGTTACTGGGGAAATGGAAAGATGGGGGTATGGGGCTGCCTGATTTAAAGCTGTATGCTTTGGCATGTCAAGCGAGACATTTAGGAGATTGGTTAGGTGGGACAGAGGACTATATGCCTCGGGCTGTGGAGGAGTGTTTAGTGGCACCGTGGACCTTGCTGGGGGTTTTGCATGGGCGCCTTAGTGATTTGCCAGAGGCGATTCGGAGGAGCGCCCTAGTGGGCTCGGCTAGACGCACCTGGCAACAGCTTAATAAGTATTGGACTGCGCCCTGGGGTGTTTCTAGTTGGTTACCCCTCCAAGGGAATGCCCAGTTCCTCCCGGGGTCCGACACGAGGGCGTTTAGAGACTGGTGGGCCCGCGGTATACGGACGATGGGACATCTTGTCGAACCCTCGGGATGCTGCAAATCCTTTTTGGCCCTGAGCAGTGAGTATGAGCTACCTACTAGGCACTGTTTTGCTTATATGCAAGCCGCTCACTACGTGGCCTCACTATCGCGGGAGGCGCTGCACATTGACCGCTCAGCCACGATTGTGGAATTTTTTGGGATAGGGGAGGATAGTCCCCCGTCTATTTCTCAGCTGAAGAGTCGGTTGGATTGTTACAGGGTACTTCCCGATTATCGGGGGGTCGAGTTGGCTTGGGCAGCTGAATTGGGAGGGGAGGTGGCCCCGGGAATGGTCGGCAAGGCTTTGAAACGGATTGTTCGCGTGGCGCAGGGGGCCCGCTGGAGGGAGATCCAATTTAAGTGTGTGACTCGAGCTCATTTTTCACCACGGCGAGCCTTTCGGAGTCAGTTGGGGACGGATGGCAGTTGCCCTCGATGTTCGGCACACTTGGCGACTTTGCTACATATGTGGTGGGGCTGTCGTAGACTGCGGCCTTATTGGGCGAAGATACGGGATTTTCTTAGTCAGCTGTTGCAGCAGCGGGTTAGATGGACAGGCTCTTTTGTGGTTTTGGACCAGCTGGCGGTCCCCGGGCCTGCGAAGACCGGGGAGCGAATGCTCTTGCGGAAGGCCTGTCTGGTGGGTAAAGGGCCGATTCTCCGGTTGTGGAGGGAAAATCAAGTCGCCAACCTTCAGTGAATGGCGGAATAATTTTCACCATCTGATGTTGCTGGAGCGCTGGCATGCGAGGGGCAGTGTCAAGCGCTGGACAGTGTTTATGTCAACCTGGGAACCCTATATTCAGCAACTAGGGGCGCGTAGCCGTAATGAAATTCTTCAAATGGGGAGTTGAATGGATGAGGGGGAGGAGAGGTGGGTATATCGTGCTTCCAATTTCTGTGCTAGTTTCTTTTTTGCTGCTGAGGGAGTGTGGGGGAGGGGGGGAGGGGGATAAAATGATAAAAGTCACCTGTTGTATTTTTTCTGCGGTCATCCGGAGGGGATAAGAGTACACCCCTCGTGGAGACCTGGTTCACTGTTTCTGTATACTTGTATTTACTGGTGGATTTAAATAAAGTATTAAAAAAAAAACCATATAGAACAATAATATATTAGTGCTCAAATGTTATATAAATACCTTTATAAATAACATAACAAAATATAGTATAAAATATAATAAAGAATGCATGTGATTGAATAAACATATAAATATTATAAATTTAGAAATTATGAACAACAATATATATAAAAATAACACACAGTTAAAAATGTACCATTATAAACAGATGGAAACTGTTTTAATATGTTTATAAAACCCATTTTAAGAGGAGAACCATAAGAGGGATGAGAAACTAAGGAAGACAGGAGTGAATCGGAAGCAAAGGAACAACTAGAACAATAAAAAAAACCCTACGGTTTGTAAAAGTACCTTATGGACTTATATATCGCCACTTGCTGTTTACCGTGGTATATTAGGCCACGATAATGCCCTTAGGCCATTTTCAATTCACACTATGGAAATCAAAATACACCAAACATTAAAAACCTCCATTGACGATAGTAATTTAAAAAATTGTCTATTCAGGGAAAAGAAACAAACGCTAATATAAAAATGTGCAATGGATAAACCTCTAAATTGTAAAATTAAAAATATATTAAAATACATGGACATTGATTGCACCATACACCGTGTACCAAAATATGTTGTGCACAGGCGGTGCCCCAGGTCATTTTCAATTCGCACTACTGGAACCCCAAATACACCATGCTAAAAGAACTTCATTTACAATAATATATAAAAGAATGTCTATACAAAGAAAAAATGACTAGCAGCGCTGATGCATGAATATGCAACAAGTAAACAACATATGGTTGATATCCAGCAACAAAAATAAAAAATAAAAAACGGACAGTCACTACTTTTTCTATGTACTAACTGCATATGTAGAAAAAGGGCAAAGAGTATATATAGGGTATAACATGTACACCAAGACAAACATGCCAAAATTGCATCTTCCAGTCCTTTAATCTACAAACATAATTAAAAAATGACACCAGTTTGAACATATGACTAAAATCAAACACCAAATTCTAAATTATGAAGGAAAAAAAAAGGAGGGGGGGGGGAATAAACCCTTTCGAGGAGGTTGCTGGATGGTAGAGATGAGCTAATCAGGGGACCAGGGTCCCCCAAGACTTTCCAGTGAAGGTTTGGGGGCTCTGGTGGGGCTGCTGCAGGTAGGCGATCATTTGCAGTGCTTTTATCCTGCCTGGGCCCAAATCACTTAAGACACCTGGGCGTTGGACATTATTTGGGAGGGCTACTCAAATGCGCTCGAATTCAAGCAGCTCCTCAGAAGTTTATATGCTCTCGCCCTGTCTTGCTCCTGGCAAAGCACAAGCATTTCAAGTTACTCCGAAGCGTTTCTTGCATCTCAAGGCTATCATTCCTGTTGCCATAGTCTGAGTGGGGCACCGGGCGGTATTTATTTAAGCAGGAAACCTGGCGGTCCATTCTGTGTCTCAGGGGTGTGAACAGAGCCCTGAAGGTTGCCCGTTTCCAGATGGAGACCCTGCATTCGGTGATAGTGGATGTTCAAAATATCTCACCTCTCTAGATCTCACAGAGACCAATCTTCATATTCCAATTCACCCCAAATATCAGCGTTTTGCATTCCCAATGGGCATTTTCATTTCCAGGACCTTCCTTTTGGCCTGGCCACTGCGCCGCCTATGCTTACCAAGATAATGGTAGTGACAGCAGCCACTTTATGGAAGCGGGGGTCCTGGTCTATCCTTTTGTGGACAATTGGTTAATTCAAGCAAAGTCTCCATAGGAGAGTCAGGAGGCTATCGAGCTTGTTGTCCGATACCTGCAGAAGCTGTGCTGGGTGGTCAATTTTGTGAAAAGCAGTTTGGTTCCATTGCAGTTCTTGGAGTGTCTGGGGCCTTGTTTCAACACACAGGAAGGCATAGTGTTCTTGCTGGAGGGTAGGATTGTGGAGCTACAGTCTCAGATCCAGGTCTTGCTGTGAGGGTCCCTCATCCAAGGGTGTGGGATTACCTTCATGTCCTAGGCTCGATGGCGGTGACCTTGGAACTAGTTCTTGGGCATGGCTGCATATGCATCCTTTACAGTCGATGCTTCTGTTGCATTGGTCCTGCAGACTCGGTCGATGGAGGTACAGTTGCCCCTGCAGGGATCAGCCAGGGTGAGCCTTCATTGGTGGTTGGACCTGACTTAGCTCTCAGCAGAAGTATCTCTCGAGTCACTGGATTGGGTGTTGGTGACAAAGGATGCCAGCCTGATGGGCTGGGGGAGCCATTGCCTGTCACAGGTGGCTCAGGGCCAGTGGTCCCCAGAGGACAGCCAGTGGCCCATTAATCGATTTAAGACATGGGCGGTGTCCTTAGCCCTTCAGGTCTTTTTTCCCCTTGTGCGGGGCAGTGCACTGAAAGTCCTATCTGACAGTGCGATGGCGGTAACTTACATCAGTTGGCAGGGGGGTACGAGAAGCTCGCTAGTGGTTGCAGAGACACTCCCTCTGCTTCTTGAGCAGAGTGTCTCCTATTGGTGCTCTCGGCATCCTATGTAGCAGGGGAAAATTAATGTTCAGGCGGATTACTTGAACCAGCATCTGTTGGACCTGGGGGAATGGTCTCTCTGAGTCGGTGTTCCAGTCTGTCGTGAGGCATTGGTGAACGCCCACAATAGATCTCATGGCAACTACAGTATGGCCAATGCCAAGACCTCTCGGTTTTTCAGCCAGCACAGAGTGTATGGCTGATGGGATCAACGCGCTGGTTCAGCCTTGGCCCAGCGCTGGTGCAGCCTTGGCCATTGATCGGCAGAGTTCTTCCGAGGGTGGAGGCGCATCCTGGGCTTAGTAGGATTTGTGGCCCAAAATTGGTCACAGTGGCCTTGGTTTGCAGACTTTATGCTTCTGTTGGTGGCAGACCCCTATTCCCCTCCTAGAGGCTCTCTTATCTCAGGGGCCTGTCTTGATGCTAATGGAGGTTTCGTACTTATGGCTTGGCTCTTGAGAGAGTGCTTTTGGGTCACAGAGGTTATTCCCCGCAGGTGGTTGATACCTCGCTGCAGGCGTGGCGGTGCTCCACTTCCCTAGCCTAAGTTAGTGTGTGTAGATCTTTAAATCTTGGTGTGAGGCACACAGGATGTGGCCGTCTTCGGCCTTTCTTCCCAACATTCTGACTTTTTTGTAGGTGGGCCTGGGGAAGGTTCTGTCCTTGAATTCCTTTGAGAGTGCAAGTAGTGGCTCTGACCTGTTTTTGTGGCCAGGTGCAAGGGCAGTCCCTTGCTTAACAAACTGATGTGGTGTGTTTTCTTAAAGGGGTCAAGCATTTCTGGCCATCTTGTTGCTCAGTGGTTCCACCCTGGGACCTGAATTTGGTCTTCTCTGTCTTGGCAGAGATCTCTTTTGAGCCTTTGTGCGCCACCGCCTCTGTCAAGGATGTGATTGCTGAAGGTGGTGTGTTTTGGTCACGATTTGTTCGGCATGCTGGATTTTTGAATTTCAGGCTTTATCCTGTAGGGAGCCTTATTTGGTGCTGTCTAAGGAAAAGGTAGTGCCTCATCCAGTCCCTTCCTTGCTACCCAAAATAATGTCTGCTTTCCACCTTAGGTGGTTACTTTGCTGGTGTTTTCAGAGAATCAGGACTCTGACGATTCATGGATCCTGCATTTGCTGGATGTTTGTAGGGCTCTCAGATGATACTTGAAGGTCAATCAGGAGTTTAAGAAGTCTAACCGGCTTTTTGTGCTGTTCAGGGGTCCACAGAAGGCT
This sequence comes from Ichthyophis bannanicus, assembly GCA_033557465.1. NCBI lineage: Eukaryota > Metazoa > Chordata > Amphibia > Gymnophiona > Ichthyophiidae > Ichthyophis > Ichthyophis bannanicus. The sequence goes on from CM066039.1 coordinate 257,466,872, forward strand.
GATCATTGCATCAGCGTATTTAGTGAAGGGTTGTTCTGTCCCGTCGGGTTTGTGGGTACATTCCACTAGATCTCGGACCTCTTCCTTGGTGAATTTGACCTTGTTCCACCTCAGGATATCTGTAAGGCTGTGACTTGGTCTTCCTTCCATTCGGCTGGATGTGCAGGCCCCACAGAACACTGCTTTTGGTGCTCTGGTTTTGCAGACCAGGGTTTCTGGTCCTGCCCATAGTTAGTAATGCTTTGATACATCGCAAACGTCTGGACTGGATGTCCTACATGGAGTGGTGGGTTCACCCCTAAACAGAAACAAAAACATGGGGAGGGGTGGCCTGCACAGAGCGACAGGTGCACCTACTCTTGCCATCTTGCTGGGCAGACTAGATGGACCATGCTGGTCTTTATCTGCCGTCACTTACTATGTTACTATGTATGTTACTATGATGTTTAGGAAGGTAAAATTAGGCCTTGCCTGCTAATTTTCTTTCTTTGAGTCCTCCCAGTCCAGAACCCACCTGGAATTCTGCATAGTCTCTTGTTTTGGCCCTCGCATTGGCTAAGAGTATGGCGTTGGTGCAAATTTAGGCTATTCTGTTCCTAGTGCTGACAGTTTGCTTGCCAGGATTCTGCTGTATTGTATTGCTGTGAGCTGCTTATTTTGTTTAAAAGAAAAAGAAAAAAGGATGTCTCACGTACTCCTGTTTGTTACACTAAGGTCCATTGGAGGCATGTTGATGCTGATGTTTGGAAGTTATCTGGGCTAGCAGAGATTAGGGCTTTTGGGACTCCATATCTGCTTTGTTATAATCATACTGGCTGAATGAGGGTGCACAGGCTTTTTATAGGGTGGATTTTCAACTCTGTATTCTCAGTCTCCATCTGCTGGTGGGTGAACATAACCCATGTGTCTGGACTGGGCTGGAGGGATTCCAGGAAAGAAAATCAGCAATTAAGGGCTCATTTCACCTTCAACTCAGACCAAACTCAACGCTGCTGCTCCTCCTTAAAAATCATCGAGCTGACACGTCATGGCAGAACGCTCGTCTCCTGCTAGTTCCAGGGGCTGCAAATGCTGGAGCTTCTTGGCATGTACAGCATGGATCTCCTTGTGCCATCACTTCCGGTACCTCTGCTTCCCCAGCACCTGATGTCTTGAAATTCCTCCACTAGGGCTCAGAGCCATCAGTACTAATTCTTGTTGGCAGTTATCCAGAGCATAGGTGCTGGCTCTGCAACTGTGTCAACACTGGTGATTGTATCAAGCCCCAGGTGCATATCCTTTTGCCAGTACCGAACCTATCTGATTACATTTTGATACAGAGGAACATTGTGCTGGGATGATCTCCATGGTGCTGAGAGCTGTTGAATAGTGCCCCCTAATGGCTTGATGGCATTGGTGCAACTCTGTCAAGGACATGCAGCTCATCCTGCTTGTCCAGGAAGAATAAAAACCTGCTCTGTCCATGCCACCCATGCTGAGGCTGACCACTGCTATTAACCCATATTGGGTTCCAAAGGACCCCAGGGCAGCATCATAGAATCCACCGGTGTCCTCGTGACACAGCATCAGTGGAATTGGCATTGTGCAGCTTCTTAGCAGCATGACCCTTCTGTTGATGGCTGTTGTGCTCACTGCTGCTCCTGCAGACACAAGAACGCCTCAGACCAAGTTGCAGCTGTGTGGTACTGGGTTGAATGGCTCATGGCCTCTACTCGTGTGGCTGAGTCCAGTGCTCAGTGTTCCTCCCTGCCTGAAGGGATTCTGCTTGCTGTTCCGTTGGCACCCACCAGTATCAATTCTGGACAACCTCGTTTCAACCACAGCAAAGGAGCACAGAGCTCCTAGATCTGTGTTCCCTAGAGACTACTTAGGAAATGTTGCTTCAAAACCAAAGGGCAACAGTTCAAGGCCAGCCATTGTTGGACACCATTGTACATAAGAACTGTTTGGTCATCCCAAAGGTTCTGCCTATACCATCTGCAATTGTCCTGCATTGCAGATGGCTTCCCCTGGTAAAGGCTCCCTGGTACTGGGCAACGACAGCTGCCAAGTGTTGTGCATGAGGGATGATAACAGCCACTGTCCAGTGCTAGGGAGTTAAGAGCTGTGCATGAGCAATAGCAGTAGCGCTGTGTGTCATTGACCTTCTGATGACTGCAGATCTGCTGACCGGCACCTGACACCATACCTCATCCCACAGGTTGGCTTGCTCACATGGTAGTTGCATGAGCTATGCTGGCTTGCACATACCACAGCAATGCTGGCTGATTTTGTGCATGTGGTCACTGTGGCCCTCTTGCAGATTTGTTCAAAGGCACTGGCTGTACCGTTTAGACAACACAGCATCAACAAGGAAAGACACAACGTTTGTTCAAAAAAAATGCATAAAAGCAAAAGATGTTTGATAGTTTTACTTCCAAACGTTTGTGTAAGCTGTATAGTAAAATCATCGCCCTCTTCCTAAGGCTTATGGCTCCCATTGCATACCGGAGGAAAACCCATTGCTCTATATGGATGGTGAGTGTCGGCAGAAAGAGACCAATGTGTCCCTGACTGTCCTCTAGGGAGGTTTGATGCCTAATCCAATAAACCCCTTAGAAAGGAACAAGACCCATTACTCGGTTCTGAGTGGTTTAGAGTAGTTGGTTGGGAGATCAGGGTCCTGCCCCGAGTTGACCTCTTCACCTCCCATTTTCACCTCTGGTATTGAGCTGTACCTTAAGCTCTTCATGGGCAGATGAAAGTCCACCCTATCCAAAATAGTATCTTGAGCAACATTAGCAAGTAGTACTGAGCATAGCAGCCTTCCAAGCAGTTGACACAAATTCATTTCCTGGCCAGGGCAGCCCTACCACCTTCCCAGGAGACATAATAGCTCTTTCTGGCTTCCAACCTGAGGAAGTAAAACATAGAAAAAAGGGCACTGGACAGTCAGTAGCCTTCATTGGAGGCTGCCAGATCCAGACATTGATTGAAAAAATGAGTGACAACCACCTGTCTCTCCATCATGTCAGATGTCTCGGCAGACCATGCGCTATGGATGAGCTATCCAGTGAGCTTCATGGTGGTTCTCAGCCTGCCTGGGGGCTACATGGAGTTCCCCTCTTCCTGTCCCCCATCCTACACCAGATTTGAACTCCAGAACATCCTCTTTTAAAACCCGGAGATGGTATGCCACACTTCTTAACGCTGGTCTGTGGTTCCTGTGGCATGCCACCATTAGCCATAGGTATCACAAGGTGGTGAGGGGTAAAAAAAAAACCGTGTCTATCAGCATTAACATTGCTAATCGGGTCCAAACATCGTTATAACAGTAGATTATTATGTTTTTGGCAGTTCCTGCTTCAACATTTTCAAGAAACCCAGCAATCTCGTACTGCAGGGCTTGTACCCCTGTCTGGGACAACATCTCCTAGAATTACTAGGAGCCCACATCCAGAGATCACAAGGCATTCTGAGCCTCCCCTGGGTGCAACACCTGCTACAAACCTGGGTGCATTATTCCACCAACACCCAATGTTGAAGATTCATTTCCTTTCGCAGAGCTTGGTGGTCAGTCCATAAGCATTCAAAATTATTTTATCTACCACTGTTCTACCCTTCTTTCCTGTGCAGCGCACCTGCAGTAAGTGTCGTAGACCGTTCATCTGCCTTTATTCTCATAGCACAGGAATATGGGTATTTCCCTCCCCAATGACTGGTTCCTTGTAGAAACTATGCAAATCCATGATAGTCTCTCTCCTTCTACTAAGATTCCTAACAAGTAACTCCTTTCCACCAAGTGTCCCCTCACCCTGCAGCTGGCTTCAACATAACACATAACTGTGGCAGAGATCACAAGAGCCATGCTTCTGTTTCCATCTGCCATGAGCAGTCATAATATTCCAGAGCAGTCATAATATTCATTCATTCACAACCCACTTAATTTCCATCATCCTTTTGAGAGACAGTTTTGACTGGTCCAGTTCATTCCAAAGTAATACTCTATCTCCAGGAACAAGCAGGAATGAGTCTTCACATATGGGTACGTCGGTACCGACGGAGCCTGCGTGAGAACGCTCCCCAGCGTCCAATCAGAAAGCCTTTGGAAGCATCCCACAGCGCCTGCGTGCTGCCTTCCCGCCTTTCCAACTGTCTCTCCTCAGTTCTTTTTCCACGTAGCCAGCAGGTCGTGTTCCGGTCACCGCAGAACAATTTCCTTATTTTTTCTTTATTTCTTTTCTGTCGCATCTGCCTTCCTCGGCGCTATACCGGTACCGCCGGTTCTTATTCTTTTCTTTAAAAAAAAAAAAAAGACTTTTTTCCATTACTTTTTCTTCAGGTGTACTTCAGTTTTGGGCCTTGGGCCCAAAACCCTTTTCCTTAAATATGGAAAAACCTGCCTCAGGATTTAAGAAGTGCACAAAATGTGGCGGTACTATCTCCATCACCGACACCCATGACTGGTGTCTAAAATGTTTAGGCCCTGACCATTCCATTAAAGATTGTGTGTCCTGTTCCATGATGTGTAAGAGAGGTCGACAGAACCGAGCTGCCAAGCTCAGTACCCTGTTTCCCTCTGATGCAGCTTCGGTGGCATCAACGTCTTCCAGGGCTTCTTCCTCCTCACATGGATCTCAGGTAACTAAACATAAATCCAGCCGGTCCTCAAAGGGTAAATCTCCTTCTAAGCATCGAGATGCCCCTGGCCTTGCCCTCGAGGATTCTGCACCGGCAAAATTACCCCGGCGGGAGGCTTCGGCTTCTAAAGCATCATCGGAGTTCCAGGATGATCTAGATGGCGTGGCCTCAACAGATCTCCTGGTGCCATGCTCTGGGGTACCAGTGGCTTCCACCGGTACCGACCTCCAGGCATTGGCAGCGTCGATGGATCAGAGGATTCTGTCCATCGAACGCAGTCTGGCGGCTTTCCTTGTGACATCGACGCCTGTGGTACCGCAACAGACTACTCCGCCGGTACCGGCTCCGGTATCGCCATCGGCACCGATTCCGGTACCGGTGGCATCGACATCGGCATCAGTGTCAGCTATGCCGGTACTCTGCCCTCTGCAGCCCTCCAGTACCGATTGATTCCCAATACCGATCCCGGTCAGTACGGATATCCGGCTTTGCAAGAGCATCCCGACAGACAATACTTCGATTCCTCTGAGGATTCTGAAGAGTCTGTCGATGCAGCGATGCTTCTTCCACAGGAGGAGTCCTCTCCTAAACGAAGGATATCTCCTCCAGAGGACTTGTCTTTTCAAGACTTTATCAGAGAGGTAGCTCGGGGTCTCTTTATTACAGTAGCCCCAGAGTCAGAGCCTAGAGCTAAGGAGTTAGATATTCTACAATATCTTAAAACTCCTAAGGAGGCAGCTACCTTCCCTATTCATGAGATTCTGTATGATCTCATGTTAAGGATGTGGGAAGCACCTCTATCCACCTCTCCTCATTCTCGCAGGTTAGACACAATGTATCGTGTCCCTCCTTGTCCTGGTTTCCATAAAACTCAGCTTCCTCGCCACTCTTATTGTGGTTGAGTCTGCAATGAGAAAGATTAGAAGTGCCAAGAGACATGCCTCTAATCCTCCAGGATGTGAATGTAGAACCCTGGATGCTTTTGGTAGAAGAGTCTTCCATGCTTGCTGCGAGAATTACTTCCTCTATAGTCTCTACATGGGAATGTTCTTAAAAGAAGTCACTGACCATTTGCTGACTTTAAGTCCTTTTATGTCGGACAGTAAAAGGCCAGAATTTCTCTCTGGGCTCAAACATGCCCAGGATATCTCCAAATTCTCCAACCGTGCAGCTTTTGACTCCTTTGAATGCGTAAGCAGAGCCTCAGCTATAGCTATTTATTTATTTAACATTTCTTATATACCGCCTTTCATGATATCAAGGCGGTTTACATTGAACAAACTGAAATTACATTGAACAGGGCATTATAACTTGGAGATAACTATTTTACAGGGAACATGGGCTATGGAGGGTTAAGTGGGTTGCCCAAGACCACAAGGAGCACCTGTGGGACTAGAAACCCCAGTCCTTCCGGCCCAAGGTTGCTGTCCTCTAGTGGGATTTGAACCCCCGGCCTGAAGTACCTTGCCCCAACCACTAGGCCACTCCTCCACTATAGGTGCACGTAGGATTGCTTGGCTTCAAGCATCTGATTTGGAGACCTGGGTCCAAGATGAATTGGGAAATATCCCTTGTACAGGTGAGAATCTGTTTGGTAAAGATTGGCAAGCAAAAGCCAATCAAATGGATGCTGAAAATTCTGCTTTGGATAGACTATCCAAATCTACTGCTGCTCCTGCTAAGAAAAGGTTGTTCAAGAAAACACCTTTTTCTAAAAAGGGACGATCCTATCCTGCTTATAGTCAGAGAGCATCTTCTGCAGCTCAGTTTCCTTCCAAACGTCAGCAATCCTCCAAACAGACCAAGGCAAAGGCTGCGAGGCCTGCTCCAGCCCAGCAATCTCAGCCCCCTCAGGGCCTTTGACTCTCTGCTAGAGAACTTAGCCTTCCTGGCTCTAGAAGGACCAGAGCCCTCCACCATCCTAGGAAGGTTATGTCACTTTCCTCCCAGATGGGGGCAAATCACAGCAGAGCATTGGATACTACATCATAAGAGAGGGGTACAAGCTTCTTTTTTCCAGCTTGCCCCCTCTCACAAGAGTGCACCAGTTCAATTCTCCAACCTCCGTCCTCATCCTGTTAGAGCAGGAGGTTGCCACTCTTCTAGCCCAGGGGGCAATAGAGGAAGTGCCTTCTCAACAGGGCACGGGGTTCTACTCCCCCTATTTTCTTATCCCAAAGAAAACAGGGGGCTTCAGGCCCATTTTAGATCTCAGAGAATTGAACAGATTCCTAGTCAAAGAGAAATTCAAGATGGTTTCTCTAGGAACTCTGCTGCCATACCTTCACAGTCAGGATTGGCTTTGTTCTCTAGATCTCAAGGATGCGTACACTCATGTTCTCATCCATCCAACTCACAGAAGGTTCCTTTGGTTCCTTTTCCAGGAGAAGCACTATCAATACAAAGTGCTCCCCTTTAGCCTGGCCTCTGCACCACGGGTGTTCACGAAATACATGGCAGTGGTTGCTGCTTTTCTGCGTATCCTGGGAATATTTGTCTTCCCTTATCTGGACGACTGGCTCATTCGAGTTCCCACTCAATCAGAGGCCAAGACTGCTCTAACCTGCACAATGCGTATCCTTCAATATTTAGGGCTGGTAATAAACATCCCAAAATCCAATTTGATCCCTACTTAGTCCCTGGACTTTATAGGGGCACTGCTGGATACCACAAAGGCAAAGGCCTATCTTCCCCAGGCCCGCTGCCTTCGCTTGATGCAGTTAGCTTCTCAAGCAAAGTCAAAACCCCTACTAACTGCTCGAGAGATGTTACAGTTGCTAGGCCACATGGCATCCACCGTTCATGTGGTACCATCTGCTCGCCTTCACATGAGAGTAGCTCAGTGGACTTTATCCACCCAATGGACCCAGGCATTAGGCTGCCTGTCCGACAAAATAGCAAACACAAGTCGCCTCATTTTGTCCCTCCAGTGGTGGAAGTCCCCTCAAAACCTGTTGCTGGGGTCTCCTTTTCAGCAGCCCCTACCCCAGGCAAATCTTACAACAGATGCTTCTCCAATGGGCTGGGGAGCTCATCTTCAGGACCTCTCCACCCAGGGCATCTGGTCCCCACAGGAGACTTGTCTACATATCAATCTCTTGGAACTCAGAGCAATCTTCCTTGCTCTGCGAGTTTTCCACACCCTGCTCAGCCACAAGACAGTCCTTGTCCACACGGACAATCAAGTAGCCATGTTCTATATAAACAAGCAGGGAGGAACTGGCTCTCTGTCGCTTTGCAACGAAGCTCTACGACTGTGGGCCCTCGCCAGAGAGCATCACATTCATCTTCTGGCAGTCTATCTTCCAGGTGTTCAAAACTCTTGGGCGGACAGACTCAGTCGAGTTCTGCTTCCACACGAGTGGTCCCTACATATGGACCAGGTATCCAAGATTTTTCAAATTTGGGGAACCCCGGATATAGACCTCTTTGCAAGTCCGTGGAATGCCAAACTTCCCCGGTTCTGTTCCAGAACTCTGGCTCAGGGGGCTCAGGCAAGGGATGCTTTCCTCCTTCCCTGGGGTCAAGACTTCCTGTATGTCTTTCCACCCATTCCCCTAATTCCCAAAACCCTGTTCAAGCTTCAGAGAGACAGAGGCCACATGATTCTCATAGCTCCACATTGGCCACGGCAGGTGTGGTACCCTCTGCTTCTACAAGTCTCTCAAGCTCCCTCCCTAGAGTTAGGGTCTGCTCCAGACCTCTCTCAGGAGGACGGAAAGTTGTGGCATCCCAATCCCCAGTCTCTGCATCTCAGGGCTTGGTTGCTGAAGGCCTAGATCTCCAGGATCTTTCTCTTTCTCAACAAGTGAAAGATGTTCTTTATGCTTCCAGAAAACCTTCCACTAGACGTTCTTACGCCTTCAAGTGGAAAAGGTTTACCATCTGGTGTTCTGGAAAGGGTCTTAACCCCCGGTCAATACTTCTGGAATCGTTGCTGGAGTATCTCCTGCATCTCTCTAATGCAGGCCTTAAGACAAATTCAGTAAGAGTCCATCTGAGTGCTATTGCAGCTTCCCTCAGGCCTCTAAATGGACTACCTGTTTCCTCTCATCCCCTTGTAGCAAGGTTCATGAGAGGCCTCCTTTTAACAAAGCCTCCCATTAGACCACCTCCGGTGGCATGGGACTTAAATTTGGTTCTTGGTCAGCTTATGAAGCCGCCTTTTGAACCTTTAGCTACTACCTCCTTGAAATACCTTTCTTGGAAGGTTATCTTTCTTATTGCAATCACATCAGCACGCCGCATCAATGAATTGCAAGCACTAGTAGCTAATCCACCTTATACAAGGTTCCATCATGACAAGGTGGTCCTTAGGACTAATCCACACTTTATGCCTAAGGTGGTCTCGCCTTTTCACCTCAACCAAGAGGTCTACCTACCTGTCTTTTTTCCAGGACCTCATGCATCAAGTGCAGAGAGGAATCTTCATACCCTGGACTGTAAAAGAGCTCTAGCTTTTTACTTAGAGGACACAGCAACATAGAAAGTCTTCCCAACTCTTTGTTGCTTTTGATCCTTCTCATTTGGGACAACCAGTCTCCAAGAGAACTCTTTCCAATTGGATTGCCCAATGTATTTCTTTCGCCTGTCAGAGCAAGAACATTTCTCTGGAGGGCCATGTCACAGCTCACAATGTGAGAGCCATGGCAGCCTCAATGGCTCATCTGAACTCTGTGTCTATCGATGACATCTGTCGAGCAGCCACTTGGGCCTCAGTTCATACCTTCACAGCCCATTACTGCTTACACAAGGACTCCTGCCGGGATGCCTTGTTTGGTCAGGCTGTTCTCAAACACCTGTTCCATACTTAATCAACTCCTACCCGCCATCCCTCATGGGATGCCAGAGATCCAGGTGGGGAAGTGCATCCCTGTCCCAGGGACACACAACGTCTGGGCTCTCTTCCTGGCATCAAAAGCTAGGGAGTCCCCATATGTGAAGACTCATTCCTGCTTGTTCCTGGAGATAGCACAGTTACTTTCCTGTAACAGGTGATCTCTGGGAACAGCAGGAATAAGTCTTCACAGTCCACCCACCTCCCCTAGGAGTTGTCTCTCTCTCTCTATCTATCTTCCTTTCCCTCTCTCTCCCTCTTTGTCTCAGCTATAAAACTCAACTGAGGAGAGACAGTTAGAAAGGCGGGAAGGCAGCACGCAGGCGCTGTGGGATGCTCCCAAAGGCTTTCTGATTGGACGCTGGGGAGCGTTCCCGCGCAGGCTCCGTCGGTACCGACGTACCCATATGTGAAGACTTATTCCTGCTGTTCCCAGAGATCACCTGTTACAGGTAAGTAACCGTGCTCTTTCAGATGCAGTTTTTCACAACTGCTGCTCAGTACTATCTCCAACAGCTTCACACCCATCCCCTGCTCTTAAAATTTCACATCTAATGTACCAGAATCGAGGTTCCACCTTTTGGACCCCCCACAACTCCCAGGCACTTAAGTGCTTTCCCTTCTGCCCAAGGAGGCCTACGGAAGGCAGGATAGCCTATGTGCATTCACCTTTTACTTGCAAAAGGAGCTCCCTGTTAGTCAGGATGGTGGATCTCGATAATATTACTCATGGGTGTCCATGGCAACCAGATTTCCACATCTTTAATTGCAAATGGCAAAAAAAAATCTCACTTCATCTCTCCATACAAGAAGGAAAATCTTTAGTTCACCCCTCCCTTACAGGTGTAGCAAGACACCTTACCGTTGGTTATGCTAAAAGTCATCGATATCCTTATTTCCTCCTGTTACAATGGCCAGGTCATTTGAACTACAGAGGCAGACATCATATAGTGCTGAAAGGGGGATGCCACTACATCAGTGGTTCTTAACTTCAGGATGCATCTAGCTAATCAGGTTTTCAGGACATTCACCATGAATATGCATGATAAATTTGCATACACTGCCTCCATTGTATGCAAGTCTTTCATGCATATTCATTGTGGTTATTCTGAAAATCTGTTTGGCTAGGCGTGTCTTTGATCTAGTGGCATCCCCTTTCAGCACTATATGATGCAACCGTTGCTGGCTGTCTGCTTCTGCAATCCAAATGTCCTGGCCATCGCATGGTTTCCAGAAAGTGACTTCACTCAACATCTACCCAGGGCTTATCCCATGCCAAAAAGCAACTATTCCAGAAGCTCTCCTTTCACCATGCTGAAACCCAAACATAGGAAACCTCTGCAGTTTTCTTACATCTTCCGTGATCAAAATGCTTGGGCATCAACAATGCAAACCATACTCCTTGCCTTAAGCACCCCTGGAATGCAAGTAAAGTCACTCTTCTTCCAAAAATTCCTCTGAAATGCAGTCTCCTTTCCTCTGCCATCCGACCATCAATTGCTTTTTGACTGACCAACCCACATCTGACTCACCATTATTCTTCTGTCACGTGCAGGTACTCTGATCGATCCTTCTTGAGTACTTGCCTTTGATTGTTGTTCTGCTGCTTGGTCCTTCTTCATACTCCCTGGGACCAGGTACATGCATACCTCTCAGAGCCAGGCACAATGGGGTAAAGAGCCTGCTAACGCCCCTTCTAAGATTTATTCATAGGACTCATGTCTTGATATACCAAGTGGAGGCCTCCTCCTTTGCCTGGATCTTACCTTGAGCATTGCCACCTCATAAGAACATAAGTTCTCCAGGACCAAGCAGGAAGTCAGTCCTCACTTATGGGTGACGTCGGCGCCGACGGAGCCCTCGCGGAGCAATTTTCCCCAGCTTTCAAAGAAAGCCTTTGGGAATTGCAGCGCGCATGCGCGGTCGTCTTCCCGCCCGAGGGTGCCATCTTAGCCAGTCTTCTTTTTTCCGCGGAGCCCTACAGACGTCCCCGTCTTGTCCCCGCGAAAAAGTCGATTTTCTTCATTATTTTATTCTTTTTCCTTTCCGTACCTCGACGACTGGCTCATCAGAGCAGCGTCCGCTCAGGAGGTCACCAACGCCACGTGCCGCACGGTGACTCTGCTGCAGCACTTGGGCTTTGTCATAAACTTCGCAAAGTTCACTTTGCTCCCCTCACAGGATCTCGAGTTCATCGGCGCAAGGCTGCACACTCCTCGGGCACGAGCGTACCTACCGCTCGACAGGGCTCAACGGCTCATGGACCTAGCCGACCGCTTTCGCAGCCAGCCCCTGGTCTCCGCCAGGCGCTTCCTGAGACTGCTCGGCCATATGGCTTCCACCGTCCATGTGACCCCCAATGCCCGCCTGAACATGCGGTCTGCTCAATGGTGTCTCCGCCAGCAGTGGCGACAAGCCACAGGCGGCCTGGCAGACCTAGTGCGCGTCTCCGAGCCGCTGCTCTCGTCTCTCCGGTGGTGGCTCCGGCAGCTCGGAATGCCTTTCCAGTCACCTCAGCCGACCCGGGTGCTGACCACCGATGCATCCCTCCTGGGCTGGGGAGCACATTGCCAAGAGGCACGTACTCAGGGCCTCTGGACCACGTGGGAGTCTGCTCAGCAGATCAACTTCCTGGAGCTCAGGGCGATCCGCCTAGCTCTCAAGGCCTTCTCCCACCTGACTTCCCAACAGTCCGTCCTTGTCCAGACGGACAATCAAGTTGCCATGTTCTACGTGAACAAGCAGGGGGGCACGGGCTCCTTCCTCCTCTGCCGGGAGGCACAGAAGCTCTGCTCTTGGGCCGTCAGTCACGGCATTCTCCTCAAGGCAGTTTATCTCCCGGGCCAAGAAAATTGCCTTGCAGACAAACTCAGCAGGGTCCTCCAGCCGCACGAGTGGCGTCTGGATCCCTTGGTAGTTCAGAAGCTCTTCCTCAAGTGGGGTCTCCCCACGGTGGATCTCTTTGCCAGTCCTCACAACCGGCAGCTTCCTCGCTTCTGCTCTCGTCAGCCACACCCCCTTCGGGTTGCGGCGGACGCCTTTCTGATCTCGTGGTCGGGGAGCCTTCTGTACGCTTTCCCTCCCATCCCGCTGATCTCTCGGACTCTTTTCAAGGTTCTCCGAGACAAAGCCTTCATGATCCTGGTGGCCCCTCGCTGGCCCAGGCAGCCGTGGTTTCCGCTCCTGCTGCAACTGGCGGTGGAGGATCCAATCCCTCTGGGGGTACAACCGGATCTCCTCACTCAGGATCAGGGGTCCCTTCTGCACCCCAACCTCAGGTCTCTCAACCTCATGGCCTGGCTGCTGAGAGGGTAGTCCTTGCTCCCCTTCTCCTGCCGGCGGAGGTGGAGGAGGTCGTCTTAGCTTCGCGACGGCCTTCTACCCGCAAATGCTACGCCCTTAAATGGCGTCGCTTTGCAGTCTGGTGTACCCAACAGTCTCAGGATCCCTTCTCCTGCCCGGTGTCGGTGATCTTGCAGTACTTGCTGCACCTCTCTAATCTGGGACTTAAGTCCAACTCCGTCAAAGTTCACCTCAGTGCTCTTTCAGCACATCATGTGCCAGTGGACGGCAGACCTCTCTCCAATGACCCTCTTGTAGCGAGGTTTCTCCGAGGTCTCCTTCTACTTAAACCACCTCTGCGCCCGCCAGCGCCTGACTGGGACCTGAATGTGGTTTTGCAGCGGATCACCTGTCCGCCTTTTGAACCTATGGCTACCTGTTCTCTCCGTTTTCTGTCTTGGAAAACACTGTTCTTGATAGCCCTCACTTCCGCTAGGCGCGTAAGTGAATTGCAGGCCCTCGTGTCTGATCCCCCTTACACTAGGTTCTACAAGAATAGGGTAGTCCTACGGACTCACCCAAAATTTCTGCCTAAAGTGGTCTCCCCTTTTCACATCAATCAGGAGGTGGTACTTCCAACCTTCTTTCCCAGACCACACTCCAGCCGAGCTGAAACGGTCCTCCATACCCTGGACTGTAGAAGGGCATTGAACTTCTACCTTGACCGTACGCGGGAGCACCGTAAAGCTGCTCAGCTTTTTGTGTCTTTTGACCCCAATAAATTGGGGCTCCCGGTCTCCAAGCGTACTCTGTCCATCTGGGTTGCGGACTGTATCTCTTGGGCTTATGGGGCAGCCGGACTCTCCTTAGAAAGTCGAGTCACGGCTCATTGCGTTCGGGCAAAGGCCACGTCAGTGGCTTACCTCCGCTCTGTTCCGCTGGCAGACATCTGCCGGGCCGCTACTTGGTCTTCGAGCCAGACTTTTGCGGTCCATTACTGTCTCGAGAGGGAGTCCCGTAGGGACAGTGCTTTCGGACAGGCAGTCCTCCGTAATCTCTTTGAGGTCTGAGCAACTCCTACCCTCCATCCCGGATGTGGGCTACCGGTGGGTGATAATTCAGCGAAGATTCTATCCTTCTGTGCTGCTGAGCTAGAGGGAGCTCATTTTTGTGCTTAGGGTCTCCGGTAGCCTTGAGCTTGGGAGTCCCATAAGTGAGGACTGACTTCCTGCTTGGTCCTGGAGAAAGCGTAGTTACTCACCTGTAACAGGTGTTCTCCAGGAGCAGCAGGAATCAGTCCTCACTACCCTCCCTCCTCCCCTTGGAGTTGCAATCGTCTGCTTATGTTCTTTTTTGCAAATTTTTATGCTGTCTTTTTTAGCTATGTCATCTGACTGGCTAAGATGGCACCCTCGGGCGGGAAGACGACCGCGCATGCGCGCTGCAATTCCCAAAGGCTTTCTTTGAAAGCTGGGGAAAATTGCTCCGCGAGGGCTCCGTCGGCGCCGACGTCACCCATAAGTGAGGACTGATTCCTGCTGCTCCTGGAGAACACCTGTTACAGGTGAGTAACTACGCTATATGCCATACTGGGTCAGACCAAGGTCCATCAAGCCCAGTATCCTGTTTCCAACAGTGACCAATCTAGGTCATACATACCTAGCAGTTTCCCCAAACACAGGTTCCACAATGCTTGTATCTCTTCTTAATAATGGTTTATGGACCTTTCCTCCAGGAACTTGTCCAAACCTTTTTAAACCCAGCTACACTAACAGCCTTTACTACATCCTCCGGTAACAATTTCCAGAGTTTTATTACACGTTGAGTGAAAAAATATTTTCTTTTATTAGTCTTAAATAGTTTACCCTTTAGCTTCATTGCACGTCCCCTAGTCTTTCTATATTCTGATAACGTAAACAATTGATCTACGTTTACCCGTTCCACTCCGTTCATTAATTTATAGACTTCTATCATATCTCCCCTCAGCCGTCTCTTTTCCAGGTTAAAGAGCCCTAACCTTTTTAGCCTTTCTTCATAGGAGTATCCTTCCATCCCCTTTACCATTTTGGTGGCTCTTCTCTGAACCTTTTCTAATATTTTAATTTTATTTATTTTATTTATTTATTACAAATAGACCGCACTATTTAGCATCAGCGTGGTTTACATAAAACAAAGTACCACAACATCAAACTGTTTGGTTTTACAGAGAACAGGAAAGGTAACTTGGATAACATAGGGAAATATGAACTGGAACTATTTACATATGTACAGTATACTTAGTGCTACGGATTAGAATATTATCTTACAAAGGTAGTTGAATATGTCAGACTAAGGAAGAGGTGAAGTTAAGATGGTGCTCTAGGTAACCTGGTAATAATGAAGGAATAAGTGGGGTTTGAGTGCCTTTATAAGTTGTGCTAAGTTGGTGACAGCTCGAATCTCTGGTGGTAATGTATTAACGTAATGTAATGTAATAATATAATAGTGGTAATGTAATAACGCTATTTATGCTTTTTAAGATATGGCGACCAGAATTGCACACAATATTCAAGGTGCAGTCTCACCATGGAACGAGATAGAGGCATTATAATATCTTTTGTTTTATTTTCCATTCCTTTCCTTATGATACCTAGCATTCTGTTTGCTCTCTTGGCCGCTGCTGCACACTGGGCCAAAGGTTTTAACATGTTATCCACAATGACGCCTAAATCGTTTTCCTGAGTGGTGGTTCCTAATGTAGAACCTTGCATTGTGTAACCATAGTTTAGGTTGTTCTTCCCTAGGTGCATAACTTTGCACTTGTCCACATTAAATTTCATCTGCCATTTTGATGCCCAGTCTTCCAATTTATCAAGATCCTCTTGCAATTTTCCACAATCCTCTTGGGTTTTACCAACTTTAAATAGTTTTATGTCATCTGCAAATTTGATAACCTCACTCGTTGTTCCACATTCCAGGTCATTTATGAATATGTCAAAAAGCAGCGGGCCCAGCACAGATCCTTGGGGGTACACCACTATTCACCTTTCTCCATTGGGAAAATTGGCCATTTAGCCCAACCCTCTGCTTTCTATCTTTTAACCAGTTCTTGATCCACAGTAGTACACTGCCTCCTATCCCATGACTCTTTTAGTTTTGCCAAAAGTCTCTGATGAGGGACCTTGTCAAAGGCTTTCCGAAAGTCCAGATACACTATATCAACCGACTCACCTTTGTCCACCTGTTTATTCACACTTTCAAAAAAACATAACAGATTAGTAAGACAAGATCTTCCTTGTCTAAAGCCATGTTGGCTGTCTCCTATTAGGCCATGACTATCTACATGCTGAGTAATTTTATTCTTTATGATGGTTTCTACCATTTTTCCCGGTACTGACGTGAGGCTCACCGGTCTGTAGTTTCCCGGATCACCCCTGGAACCCTTTTTAAAAATTGGTGTTACATTGGCGATCCTCCAGTCTTCAGGTATTAAAGATGATTTTAATGATAGTTCACAGATTACTAATAGCAGGTCTGCAGTCTCATATTTCAGTTCTTTCAACACCCTTGGATGTATACCATCCAGCCCAGGTGATTTGCTACTCTTCAGTTTATCTAATAGTTGTAATACATCTTCCCGATGTATCAATATTTCCTTCAATTCTTCCGCACCTTAAATACCACTTCAGTCATGGGTAACATCCCTACATCTTTCTCAGTAAAGACCGAAGCAAAGAATTCATTCAGTCTCTCCGCTATTGCCTTGTTGCCTCTTAGTGCCCCTTTAACTCCTCTATCATCTAATGGTCCAACTGACTCTCTCACTGTTTTTTTGCTACGAATGTACTTGAAAAAAATCTTTATTTCGCGTTTTTGCTTCCGCAGCAAGCTTCTTCTCAAATTCTCCCTTTGCCTTCTTTATCAATGCCTTGCATTTGACCTGCCAGTGCTTGTGCTGTTTCCAGGTTTCGTCGTTTAGTTCTTTTTTTCCATTTCCTGAAAGATGCTTTTTTGGCAACAACAGCCTCTCTGACCTCACCTTTAAACCATGCTGGCAGTTTTTTGGACTTCCTTCCATTTTTCTTAAAGCGTGGAATACAGCTGGTCTGGGCTTCCAAGATAGTATTTTTCAACAACACCCAAGCTTGATGTAAGTCTTTAACCTTTGCAACTGCTCCTTTTAGTTTTTTCTTAACTATTTTCCTCATTTTATCATAGTCTCCTTTTTGAAAGTTAAAAGGTAGTACTGTGCATTTCCTTACTATCTCTCCTCCACTAATAATAAGATGGCATGCAAATATTGTCTGCGCCTGATGCAGAGAGGATTTTGCAACCAGCCTTAGCTAGATCAGATGATCCAGGCATCGGGGAGAGCACCCGATGCAATCGAAATACTGTCGAGAGCACGCACTAGATATTTAAACCACCTCAAGACAAGGAATAGAAATATTGGCGCTAAGGCTGGTTGCAAAATCCTATATGTATTTCTCTACATTGGGCACAGACAATATTTGCATGCCATTTTATTCTGTGCAGCTCATTTGCCTCTATTTTAAATAAATTAAAATACTCTTGGCGTTTAATTGTGCACTAGTTTTTCCTTTGCTGTTAACGCGTGCGTGCATCTATTTTCTTCATTTGGCGGTAGCAGTAAGTGTGCTTAAAAGTGTCTCTTATATGGCAGTT
This sequence comes from Ichthyophis bannanicus, assembly GCA_033557465.1. Classification (NCBI taxonomy): domain Eukaryota; kingdom Metazoa; phylum Chordata; class Amphibia; order Gymnophiona; family Ichthyophiidae; genus Ichthyophis; species Ichthyophis bannanicus. Next base: position 257,484,276 of record CM066039.1, read on the forward strand.
TGACCCCACCTGGGGCATCCCAGGGTGCACTGTGCAGGGCCAGGTTCTGCCATTTTTCAAGATGACGGTGCAGGAGCAGGAACGCCTGGGCAGCCTCCTGGTTTGTAAAGGTACCGGATTTTTGGGGTGGGGAGGGGTTGGAGGGATTGCAACCGCTTGGCCACTGGGGTTATTTTTGGTTGGGTGGCGGATGAGTTTGGGGCCGCCGGACCACCAGGTTTATATTTATCTGTGGGGGGTTTGGGGCCGCCAGGTTTATTTTTGGTTGGCTGGGGGATTCGACTGGGCCACCAGGGATTTGCTTTCTATTTGGGGCCCCAGCACAGTTTTTGGATGACATCGGGGGCTTTCTCTGATGCTAGGATCATCTCCAGGCATTAGAGAGCCCCCAATGCCATCAAAATACTGTTGGATTCGTATGCAAATTAACCACACGGAGCCCCTGATTCTATGGGAGAGCATGCCAAACTAGCGCCGACTTCTGTGCACATCGGTTTGGCTTGCTCTTCAGTTTAATGCTGCCATTTGCGCGCAGTTTAACTAATGGCTAACGCATAGCTAATTTGTATATGAGCCACTTTCTGCATGCCAGTGTTAAAGTTGAACACTTGGTGCGTTGCAAATAGGTGTAAAACGTTGTTAGCATGTGACTTCAGCATCGGCTTTCTGCATCAGCCTGTAAGGGAGGTGGGAGCAGGCAGCTAATATGGTTGGAGGTGGCTAGCATATGCTCAGACGAGTCTTCTAGACTTTTCTGAGCTATAGGAGAGCAATTCCATCCATGTCACCATCAGATGTGTGTGACTGACTAATCCTGCTGTCCATGAATAACCCCTATTACAGGTAAGTAACCTCACTTTCAGCATTGATATGACGTATGCAAGCTCTTATGAAATCGCCCTGTGTGTCCTAAGCGTGAGACTGTTTCCTAATGTTCTCTGTGGCAGGCCATATTGTACTGCACTATGGGCTGTGTTCAAGAAAACATCCATTTAATGCACATGTGAATAAGACTGGAATTGTGGTTTCCCCTTCTCTACTTGCTGATTTGAAAATATCTTCAGTGTCCTGCATAGCTGGAAAGCAGCAGAGTTCCTCAATTTTTTTTTTTTGCCTTCTTCCCCTACCCTTACTTTTCTCCATTATGCTTCAATAGACAGCAGCAGCAGCAGCAACAGCGCCCCTGCAGAGCCTGAGGATATTCAGGAGGTGAGTGGCATGGGCCACGTGGTATGACATTTTGTGAGTTTTGCTAGAACCTTCTCTACTATAAAATGATAATACTTCATTTACACAAATGCGTGTTGCCTCCAGGTAGCTTTTATTTTGCGCTTAGCTCTCTTCCATATCATCCTGCTAGACTAGTCCAGACAAGTGGGTTGTGTTCCCTTATCAGCAGATTGGTTGAGACAGAAGCCAATGAAATGTCTAGGTTTCAATGACATCACGCCCATGCTTTTATCAGCCTGAGCCACTAGAAGGCACCTCAGTATTCTTCTGTCTCCAGCAGATGGAGGATAGATTTTCTTATTTTCTGAAGAAAATCTGAACAATTGAGGAAAAACTTATTTGCTCATGAACAACCACCTTGAGGGTGACTCTTTCACTTAAGCACAACATGGGAGACTTCACTAGACTAAGGTTTATTCAGTAGCCAAAGGAGGAGGGAAAATTGGTTCAGCTGCATGCTCTTATCCTTTTAAGGGCCTGTTGAGCAGCCAGAAACCTGGAAGAGTTTGGCAGCCTCACACAGTCTTGACACACCCTCCCTCTTCTGCTGTCCCCCCCCTCCCCCACCTCACCTGCTCTCCCTGAAGACACCTCAGAGGTATGTGGCTGTTAGCCTGTTATGTAAGCATGTGAAAGAAAGAGACAGCAATTGGGGTGTAGCATTGAGCCTGGCACAGTTAACCCTGCCTGAGGCTCCCAGAAGTCCTTGTCTTTGTCAGGGGCTTTCGTTTTCGGCCATTGGGGAGATAGGGTGGATCACAGATGACCGTTGATTCTGCATCAACGCTTCCCGCCATTTTCCAACATGCGCCGTTAACAGTTTCTAGTAACATTTTGTGTGTTTGCGTGCCTTGTTCCAGTACACATTCTGCCCAAGTGGCTACAATGTGTGTTCTTGACCAAATGCCCATACCGCATGCTCTTGTATGCAGTCCGTTAATGTGCACCTTTATACCTACGTGGCCTTTGCACGCACAAATGTTTGTCTTTCTTTAAATCTTCAGTCTTCTTCCAGGAAGTTTTGTTTGACCTGTGGCAAGTGAAGAGCCTTCTCACTGGATTCATCCTGAATGGCAGGCCTCTGACTCTTCACTGGGAGGGGGGGGGAGCCCTTCTCCCAACAAAGGGATTTGGTTAGCCTGGCATTTTCTGCCTCAAGGTCTGAGGTGATTGATGACGCTGTAAGTAAGAATCCTAGCCGGGCCTTGAGCTCCGGTGTTAGTACTGCTGGCTGCTCCCTTCTAACAACTCTGCTGTGTTCAGAATCCTTCTCAGGGTGGATTGCCTTCCCCAGAATTCATTTTTTTCTTTGGCAAGTCTGGTCATTAGCATGGAAACTCATACTCTGCAGCCTTTGGATACCCTCGAGCTCAGTCACATGAGGGATGTATGGCATGTAGAAGCCTGGCTTGAGTGCTTCCTTCTAAGTGACCCAGATGGAAGTTGCTTCCTGGAGATGTGGATAGGCTGAGGTCTGTCCGAGACCTGAACTTGAGTGCTAGTCCTGACATTTTAGCTGAGCAGTCTGATGCAAAAGAAAGTAAGAGCTATTTCTCTACCCAAGGTTTGTGTGGAGGCTGAAATTTTCCATCTGTCCTGGAAGGGAGGTCTGGTGGCTTTGATTGCTCGAGTTTACCTCCACCTGACATGTGACTGATGCTCCAGCGACAGAGCAGGGGCTGCAGGTTCCCCACTTCTATATGCTGTGCAGATATTTATTGCAGTCTTCCAAACTTAATCTCAAGCATGTTCTGCTTGGAACGGATCCTGACCGATTTCCAGCCTGGAGGATACAAGTATGTTAAGGGATTTGAGCCTCCCTCGGGGGAGTGCATCACTTGGTCCATCCATGCGTCACGGTGGTCATGGAGTGGGCCTCCACTCCTGTGAGAATTGGCCTGGCCTTGAAGGGCACTATAGATAGACAAATGGACTTTCTGCTGAAGAGCTAGTTTGCAATGGCAGCTTTCTCCCATTAGCTGTGTCTGTGCAGGCCTGGCGCTGCAAGCTCTGTTCTTGTGGATTCAGTCTCTTCGCTGGATGATGCTCTGATGCCATGTATATTCTAGCCCACTGGTAGCTAGGGATATTGTCCTGTCAGCGGTGATGTGCAGTTGATCATGGCTTTGCTGCTGGGCAGCGGATAGGCCCTCCAGAGCCTGGATAACTCAACTGGCCTTAAGGGAAATCTCCCTTGTGGGGCTGTTTGGAGAAGTTGGTGAAGGACTTGGCCGAGGCAGAGTCTTCTCGCCTTCCAGAGGATAGACTGAAAGTGCCTGGGAAACAAGCAGGGTCCTTCCCTCCTTGGCCTCCACACATCCAGTGAGGATGTGCTGGACTGATTTCCGGGGGTCTCAGGATTCCTGGCATTTCATCCTGGAAAGCCCTTCTTCTCTACTTCTGGACTGCAGTTCTGTAATTAGTTCTTTCATGGGCCTGGAAACTTGATCCCATCCAGAGGGGGGTTTCCTCCTGTTCTTCACTATGTAGGTTTTGGAACCCATTCCCACATGTCATCAAGGATAGAAGGGTGCTAGACACCATTCAGAGCAACTGTCTCCTGGAATGCAAGTAGCTGATCCCAGAGGTATTTGTCATCTCTCCATGTGGGTTGACCGAGATGACAGCCACCACATGGGCCACTTTGAATGTAACTGCACCTATAGGCGGTGGTGCCAGGGCCCCGGCTGAGCAGAGCAAGGACAGCTGGGATGTCAAAGAAGGATGGCTCCTTCCAATCCATGGTCTCTAGGTAGTCAGTGCTCCTTTGCGCGTGTTGCACTTCTAAATGGCAACTCTGAGATCAGTGATTTTGGTGATGCTCTGAAGGGAGTTTCTAGCTATTGAGATGTGTGATGACTTTCTGCAAGTTGCATGCCTTCTAACCCAAAGATTGTTGGTTCAAGACCACCCTCAGATTGTAAAAAAGAAAAAAAAAAAAGTTTCTCACTTCTCTGGTTTTGGTTGAATCTTGTGTTTTATATCCCAATCTGGGATGATTAGCAGAGATATCTGCGTTTTTGCCATGTTTGGCTCGCACCTTCAGTTCAACGCCCTACCTTCAGTCTCTCCTGTCCCCAGAGGATGCTTTCCAGGGTCATGGTGGTGGTGATGTCTGCTGCACTCTGGTGCTGAGGACTATGCATACACCCATTCCTGGATGACTGGTTCATCTGAGCTCATTCCCTGTCAGAGGCCTCTCTTGTTTTGACCCAAGTGGTGCCCTTCTGGAAGTCCTTAGCTGGGTGGTCAAACAGGAAACGTGTCTGTTGGCACCTCCCCAATCCATAGACTTCCTGTGAGCATGGCTCGATGCTTGAGCGGACAGAGTTCTCCTGCTGGAGGAGAGAGCACAGAGACGGTTGGAACGACAGGCATTGTGCAGCTCTCAATAGGCTCCCAGAGTTTTGGATTATCCCAAGCTTCTTGGCAGCAGCAATCAACTGGTGCTATGAGGCCACTCCGGTAACCCTTCCTGATGGGAGCTCGAGCTCAGGCTCCAGCTGGGAGTGAGAGCCAGCTTGAGGTGGTGGCTATGCCCACATTATCTGATGGAAAGCATGCTGCTAGATATCACTTATTTATTTAACAGGTTTGTACATTGTAATTTAAACTTTGTATGTACATTAAACAGGGACATTAATAACTTGGATTTTTCTGAGGCAATGGAGGGTTAAGTGACTTGCCCAAGGCCACAAGGAGTGCTAGTGGGAATCGAACCCTGGTCTCTTGGTTTCCAAGCCAGTGCTCTAACCATTAGGCTACTCCTCCCCCTGGATTCTTCTGGATTTGGGCACCTGTCTTATGAGTGGGGAAGCCCTTATCCAGACTAAGCAGCCCAGGGCTGATGGAGTCACATGCAGGCGATGTGGTCCATTAACAGTCTTGAAGCAAGGGCTATCTGGCTGGCCCTCTTGTATTTTCTTTCCTTTGGTCAAGGGCAGAGTGGTGCAAGTGTTCAAGGGCAACACCACACTGTGGCATCTTTCAATCACTGAGGTGGCACAAGCTGTGCAGGAGTGGCCCAGGGGATGACTCTCTGGTCTGCCTGAGCAGAGACGAGCCTCCTAGCTCTGTCGGCTCTGCACATTGCTGGGATGGTCAGTGTGGAAGTTGTTGTCTTCCATCACATTCTTGATCCTGGGGCGTGGGCGTCGATTCAGAAGGTGTTTATGATGCTTCTCTGCCACTGGAGTTGCCTTGGGATGGAATTGAAGCTGTTCTGCTCCAATCTCAATTGTGCCATTGCTTCACTCACCACATGGAAACTGGGTCCAAGGACTTGTCGCCCTGGTTTAGTCCTGACCACAGCAATGCCTGCTGTATGTGCTTCCACCATGGCTGCTATTGGAGCATGTGTTTCAGTGCATGCAGGCTGAATTGTATTGGTGGTGCTAAATTGGACGAGGAGAGTGTGGTTAATGGACCTGATGTGGTTCCTGCAGGTTCCTCCTCTTTATCTGCCCCATTTTGGGGTCAGTTGCATTAGAGGTTGTTTGTCCTGGATAATCTGGCTCACTTATGGCTTGGCTCTTGGAGGGGTTCTACCTGCCTGGCCTGCGTGCAGGCCTAGTACCGCTTGGAGCATGGATACAGTGCATGACAGCTTGATCCTAAGTCTGTCAAAGTGCCGGCTCTGCTGGTCTTCTACAGGACGATCTGGAAAAAAGGGGTTTTCCCTTATCTCTCTGAACGTCCGAGTGATGGCCTTGTCCTGTTTCAGCGGTCCAGTGCCTGGAAAGTCTTCAGCTTTGCATCCAGATGTTTCATGTTTTCTTCAAGGTATTTGGCATCTGCGTCCCTCCCCTCTGGCCTTTTCCTTCCTGTGAATTCTGCCCAGAACAACTGCTGTCTCATACTAAGGACAATTCAACCCCTTAACATTAACAGTACCTAAACATAACATTTTACCCCCATAATCTACCTACCTCCTGAGCCCATGACCAGTCCCCATTCTGCAACTGCTCCTAATTTCCTCCACCTCAGACACCCATCAGCAACCCCAGACTCCTACCCCAACCTTCCTCTGTTATCATTCCCCTATTGAGAAATTTCATTGTGAAGAAGTGACAACATTGCCCCAATTAGCAACCACTGTTACTATCTATCCTTGCCCTTCACAACTGCTCATATCATACCTCCATTACCTCCCCTCCATCTTCAGTTCTTCCCTGTTCTCCCCCAGCTACCCAGTGTGACCTAACCATGCAACATTGATCTCTTCACATTCATTCCCCTCCCCCCCCCCCATGCAGCACGTAACCCTCCTGGCCCGAATGCACTCTTCAACCCTCATTTGCACCAACACAATGCCACCATACATCCCATACATCTTCCATCCTTCCCATCAGCCCCCATTTCTCACTTCCAACAATCATCAAAGGCCCCGCACCCAAGAACTTAACATATGAGGAAAGAACCACAGGCAAAAGGCCTCAAAGAGCCTACAGCCTATCGAAGATAAGTTTGAACAAACAGTGCGTCTCAGTCCAACAGTCACTTCACTCCTTTGTCTCATCAGTTGCCGAACCCTTGGACAGTCTCTTCGACCGCTTGCCTTGGTTCGCCACCCTCTTCCACTGCAGTTCCAGCAGGCAGACCTCCATTATGTGATAACCTTCATTAGTCTCCTTTACCCTAAAAATCCAATTCCCTCAATGCCTGCCAGGCTTTGCCCACAGTCTTGATCCATTTTGTGATGCCCCTTGCCGTAAAGAATAAACGAAAGGGATACAACCACTTATAGCTCACCCCTTCTTGTCGCATGCAAGCCGTGACCTCCTTAAGCACACTCTGATGCTGCAGCGTGACAGGTGACAGGTCCTTGAAGAGCTTGATGCCACAGTTTTCCTGCTTAAAGGGGGTTTGCTTCCTTGCCACCATAAGCACCTTCTCCTTCACTGCAAAAGATTGAAGATATACCACCACATCCCTCAGCCGGCCTTCATGGAAAGGGCCCAGGCTTCGATGAGTTCGCTATATCAGGGGCAAGGGCCTTTGTCCATCCTCCTCTGCCCAATTCTCTCCTCCACCAGCAGTGCTGAAAAAAGTAAGTGTAATGGCCATACAGTATTTAAAACTCTCTCTTGCTCCAGGAGCCCACAGATCCTTAAGTTATTGTGACAAGATCTATTCTCTGAATCCTCCATTTTTTCCTGCATCAGTTTATGTTCATTTTTAAGTAGTTTCCGCTGTGCACTGACCATCTCGATGGCTTCCGCATGGTTCTCGACTTGGCCTTCCACCTCTTCCAATTGCGATCCTAAATCTACCATATTCTGGTGCAGAGCCTCAATAGCCGCTTTAAGATCTGTCTTAACTGACAGTAATTCAGCTTTCAGATCACTTTTCCACTCTACCAGCCAGTCACAGAGGATATTCAAGTTGCCCCTGATTTCAGGGTCAAGATCTTTGTCAGGCTCTGATTTCCACCCCCCCCCCCCTCTTCTGTCCTGCTGCTGCACCTTCCACCATCCTGGCCCGACTCCCGATTCACATATGGTGAGCGAAACCCCTCCAGCTTTTTTTGGACCAACATCTCTGCTCTTCCCTCAATGATTGGGAGCTTCTGGGTGCTGGAAGGCCGATTTTTCAAAACACTTCATATTTTTTGTTAAAGTCTGGACCCTAAAGGAGCTTCTCATTCACCTGTCCATTCAGCACCGATGACTGCTTAACGCTCTAGCACTGTGCACCTTACGCATGGAACAAACTGCCTGAGTCTATACGTCAGGTGCCTTCTCTGACCCTTTACAAATTCAGGCTGAAAACTCACCTCTTCGCTGCGGCTTTCAGATCTTGATTCATCTGATGTCCTTGTGTTCTTGTGTTGTCCGTCTTGACTAGCTTGTAAGCTCCGATGAGCAGGGATTGTCTGTGCCGCGCTGAATACGTCTTGTGGCGCTGTACAAATGCTCAGTAGTAGTAGTAAATGTAGAGTTTACAGCTGAAACTTCTTAGCAAGTTATTTAAATGACTGTAGAGTTTTTAAAAATTTATCTATTTTAATATGGGTTTGGCTAGATTGTCTTTTTAATTAAGAAATGCTTCTTTCCCCAAATCCAAACCATACTTCCAGGCTAGATTTGTATTGCCGTGTTGGTTAGCAGTGAGCTTACTCTGTGCCTAAACTGCGGGTTTTAGGGTCGGATGGGGGAGATCAAAAATTAAAACTATAAAGTTTCAGACATTCTTATAATTCTGCCTTCTGCTATGGCCGAGTTTGCTTTAATCAAATGGTAAGGTTGGCAAGCATGGGATAATTTGGATTTTTTTTCAGGGTTTTTGGCCTGCAGCTTAAAGGATTATTAGAATTCTAGTGCAGTAAGTCCTTTCCCAAAAGAGTTAAACATCTATGTGGGTACCTGGGAACAACAGGCAATTGAAGTAACTTGCCCAGAATCACAAAGATTGTTCATGAGATAAGTGGGATTTTGAATTGTGGCCTTCCTGGCTCCCAGCACATTGCTGTAACCAGTAGGTCACTCCTCCTAAATTTGATAGCCTTGTGTGTTGAAGCTGTGCGCTTTAATTGCCAGTGAGGCACCTATGCTCCTATCTTTCCCCATCCTCAAGCCTCCCATTTGAAACTGAAGCTTGACTTTTTCCTGCCAGGGTCGGGTTTTGACTGCAGTGTCCCGCCGGAAGCCCAGTGAAAGTGATTTTGAAACGGTGAAACTTATCAGCAATGGGGCATATGGGTAAGTTGGTGTGGGGGGTGGGGAGGAGGCACAAAGAGCCATGACCATTTGGTATCTGAAGTAATGTTAGTCGTATAACCACTCGTGAACGCAGGCATTGATGCGATGCCTTTTCCTTGAAGGGACTTTTAGTGATCCCCAAAAAACTTGCTTGTTAACCCTATAAAAGTCTGCTATAATTTTATAGCTGATCTTATAACCTGGCACGTGGGCAATATGCACCAACCTGATAAAGGAAGTTTATGTAGGCAGATTCAAATTTTAGAAGTAATCCAGTTCTTTTGAAAACTTTTGCTGCTTTAATTTATAGATTGATGGGAAATTTGGAATCGGGTGCTCAGTTTCTTGATATGGTGGTGCGTTTTACAATTTAGCAGTGAAATAGTGATTCCAAGTTGTACACCTTTACTATGAGGCTGTTTTTTATTTTGTAAAAGATAACAAATGAAAAAAAAATAGAACACAGTCAGTTGTGGTTCATTTTGTATCGCAAAAAAATATGATATATTTTCTTTTTTATATTCTGCATTGTTTCCCTACATAGTTGTAAATGCAATGTGTGCCTTCGAGTCAATGCTGACTCCTACTGACTTCTGGTGATCCAGCAGCTCCTGGGAATTTCTTAAGTGTCACGAAAAGTAGATTGCCAGACTTTTCTTCTGAGGCAATGGAGGGTTAAGTGACTTGCCCAAGGCCACAAGAAGTGCTAGTGGGAATTGAACCTTGGTCCCATGGTTACAAGCCAGTGTTCTAACCACTAGGCGGCTACTCCACTCCCTACATAGAGTTAGAGAGAGAGTCATATGGTCATTATATGCAGTCATTTTTCTATCAAGTCTGCCTGTCTGCACCAATTACTGAGCTGTGTTGGAGTAATTTCTAAGAGGTCACCTAGGTTGAGAGAGCAATTAGGTATCTTTTTGTAGCTTGTTTTGTAAATACACATAAGCACCTATGTATCTTCATAAAATAGTAAGGGCCCCTTTTACTAAGACTTAGCTTGAGCTATCCGCCACACGACCTATAGGAATAAAATGGGCTTTCTCCGGGAACAAGCAGGAAGTCAGTCCTCAAATATGGGTGGTGTTGGCACTGACGGAGCCCTCACGAAAGCATCCCTCCAGCTTTCAAAGACAGCCTTTGGGAGATGCTACCACGCATGCGTGGTTCCCTTCCTGCCCAAGGGTGCCATCTTGCTCGGTCTTTTTTCCGTGGAGCCCTTCAGAAGTCGTCTGGCTTGTCCCCAGAAAAGGTTTATTATTTTTTTTGTTTCTCGAGTTTCCAACTCGCCTCCGGTATTGCACTGGTCCTGTTCCTGCTACCGACCTCGGTGCCTCGGCATTGGATTCGGTTTCAAGTTTTTGTAGTTTTCATTCTTTTTTTTTTTTTTTCTTTTCTAGCGACTTCACGCCTTTTTTCTCCCACTGGCAGCCTGGAGGGTCTTTGACCTCGCAGGGGTACTTTTTCCCCCCATGGCTACCGGTGGGTTTAAATATGATCTGTGCTCTAAAATTGTCCTTGACCAACGCACATGACTGCTGCCTTTGTTGCCTCGGACCAGACCATGACCCGGCGGCCTCTGCAAGAGGATGTCTAGCAAGGCCCTGAAGAGCCGCCAGCAGTAGCATGACAAATTCTTCCCCGAATCCCTGGCACCTCCCAAAGCCAGGGCCTCGTCTGAGGCCCCTGACACCTAGGGCGGAGCTTTCGAAGCCTGAGCCTTGTTGGAGCACAGAAAGAAGAAGAAACCCTCGAAGGCGGCATCCTTAGATGGTTCAGACCGGTCCCAGTCCTGTAGTCCGAGGCATCGGAGAAGGAGCGACCTGCAAAAGTCCCCCGGAAGGATCCGATCGCAAACCGGCTTCTGTCTCCGGACATCATCCTCATCGAGGATTCCCCTTCAGGGGAGCTGGCGTCGGGCCCGAGTCCCTCTGTGCTCGCGCCGAAGGCTGCGGAGCCTTCTGGGCTGGAGTCCAGAATGACAGCCCTAGAGCACAGTTTGTCTGCCTTCATGGACCAGCAGCGGATGCTGTTGTCCATTTCCACCGGTTCATCTGCCCCGACCACTGGGCCGTCGACTTCCAAGACGTCCCCAGAGGCCGAGCCAATCCTCAGCTGAGGTCACACTCCGCGTCCCACTTGTCGGGACCGTGGTCATCCCCGTTAAGTCTACCGGGTGCGGGCCACAGAGCAGCAGGGCCCTCGAGGCCCGTGGAGCAACCCTCAGGCAAGTCCTCCATGGACTACTCTGAGTGGGAGATGGAGGATGAGGAGTCCCCCGATACCCATCGCCACCGCAACATCCCTTCCGATTCCCCGTGTCGGAACCTCGGTGGTGGTTTCCGCTGGAGGATATGGGTTTCTTGGACTTTGTCAAGGACATGTCCAAGGCCCTAGCATTAGCATTCCCAACTGAGTGGGAGGAGGATCCTCGGGCAGATGAGTTAGAGATCCTCCAGTACGAAGCCCCTCCGCGGGAATCGCTAACGGTACCCATTCCTCACATCCTGGAATGGCTCATGCTCTGCATGTGGGAGGCGTCGGCCTCAGTGATGTTGGTGAGCAGACGGCTTGACTCAATGTATCAAGTCTGCCGGAACCCAGGCTTCCAGAAGTCACAACTGCCGCATAACTCCATGGTGGTGGAGTCGGCCATGCATCGGCTGAAAAGCCAGATGATGCACTCCTCGGTGTCCCCCGGCAGGAAGGCCCGCACCTTGGACGCCCTTGGCAGAAAGTGCTACCAGGGCTCGATGCTTCTCTGCCGCATCTAGGCCTACCAGCTGTACAAGGGTATGTACCTGAGGGCGAAGGAACTTGCCGGGTTCTCGGCTGGCCTCTCCGAGGATCCCTGGCAGCGCAATCAAGAGCCTGGCCAAGGCTGTCTGTGAGTGCTCCAAATTTATGTCTCGAGTGGCCTATGATGGATTTGAATTGGCGTCTCAAGTAGCCACGGCGGGCATCTGTTCACGTCGCCAAGCTTGGTTTCAGTCGTCCGATCTCGAGCAGTGGGTTCAGGACAATCTGGTCGATGTCCCATGCCAAGGGGGGAACCTCTTTGGCAAACCCATGACAGACAAGGCTGCCGAGCTGGAGACCGAGTTCATGACGAGGACCAGGCTCTCCAAGAAGACCTCTACCCCTCTCTGATGGAAGGTCTCGGGTAAAAAGCCCTTTTTATTTATTTTATTTATTTAACAGTATTTTTAAACCGCCTTATCTTATTAATCAAGGTGGTATCACAGCAAACAATCGGGTAAAGTGAGTGTGTTAATCATGCAGTGAGGGTGCAATTTAGTTGAGTGTGTGTTGTATCGTGTGCTAGATTGGGGTGAGCTATGTACAAGGTGTGGCGTGTTGTGTGCTAGAATGGTTTGAGCTATGTACAGTGTGGGCTATATACAGTGGTGCTGCAAAACATTTTCTATACAGACGGTAATATGTGCTGTTATACATTCTCTTAGGTTATGTGATGTGTCCATAGTGTTCTATGAACAGCATGGTTTTTAGCTGTTTTCTAAAGTCTTTGAGGTCTGTAGTTGCCCTCAAGTCGTCTGGTAGTTTGTTCCATATTGTTGGAGCAGCCATGGAGAGAGCTCTGTCTGTTGTGTCCTTGCGTGTGTGTTTGAATTCACCTGGGGTGCTGACTCGGTTGCGTGTTTGTTTTCTTCTAGGACGAGTGCTGTTGTCTGGTTGAATGAGGGTGTGTAGGCTGTTGACTGATGTGTGCTGATTTATCTTAAATAGGTTTATGATAGTTTTGTATCTGATGCGTGCACCGATTGGGAGCCAGTGTAAGTCCTTTAAGGTAGGTGTGATGTGGTCCTGTCTTGCAGTACCGGATATTATTCGTGCTGCAGTGTTTTGTGCTAGCTGGAGTGGTTTGAGGGCTTGTTTCGGTAGTCCCAAGTATATCGGATTGCAGAAGTCCAGTATTGGGGTTATCAGTGCTTGAAGGATGGTACGAAAGTGTTCTGGGGCAAGGAGTGGTTTCAGTCTCCTGATGATTCGCATCTTGTAGTAGACTTTTTGTATTGTTTTGTCTATGTGTGGCTTGAGGTTTAGATTTTTGTCCAGAGTAACTCCAAGGTATCTCACTTCTGATCTTATTGGTATAGTAGTGTTTTGTATCTTGATGTTTGGCGGGTGTATGAAGCTTTGGTTCCGAGTGATTATTAAAGCTTCAGTCTTGTTGTAGTTTATTGCGAGGTTGTTGTTTTGACACCAGCTCGTCATTTGGGTAAGGCAGTCTGTTATCTTGGAGAAATCCGGGTTGTCGATTGATATCGGGGTGTATATCATGATGTCGTCTGCATATATTGTGTATTGAATGTTGTTCTCTTTCATGATGTTGCATATCGGTTGGATGTAGATGTTAAATAGGAGAGCTGAAAGTGCGGATCCTTGAGGTACTCCTTGACGGACATTTATGGGTCGGGAGGTGTTGTGTCCCACCTTGACCTGTAGCTGTCTTTCGGTTAGGTATGAGTGGAACCATTTCAATGTGATACCGTGTATACCAGTGTTCTTTAGTCTTTCCAGGAGCGTGTTGTGGTCCACTGTGTCGAAGGCTGAGGAGATGTCGATGAAGATCATTATGATTCCCTTCCTGTTGTTGTCAATTATTCTTAGGATGCTGTCGAAGAGGTAGATCAGTAGCGTTTCGACTCCGTGGTTGGGACGAAAGCCGTGTTGGTTGTCGTCGAGTGTTTCATGTTTGTCGATGTGTTCCTGGAGTTGTAGTTGTACCGTTTTTTCGATGATTTTTGCCAGGAAGGGTATGCTGGAGATCGGTCGGTATGCTGCTGGATCCTTTTTGTCGAGGGTTGTTTTCTTTGTTGTTGTTCTTACTGAGGCAAGCTTTAGTTGCTTTGGCATGAGTCCTTGAGTGAGTGAGTTGTGTACTATTTTATGTATGGTGTGAATGAAGTTTGATTTGGTGGCTTTGACCCATGATACTGGGCATGGGTCTGTAGGAGCAGTGCTTGTGTTGATTGTAGAGATGATGTGGGATATCTGCTCTGTTGAGGGTGAGTAGAATGTGCCCCAGGTTTTGGTGTGTATGTCTGTCCTGGTGGTCCCACTGGGTGTTGTACGCTCTGTGGAGTGAAATTTGTCTTTGATGTGGTCGGCGAATTCCTGTGGGTCCACTTGTACTTCCCCTTCTGTTTGCTCTTTTGTGAGGATCTTGACTATTTCAAAGAGCTCTCTGGGCTTGTTGATGGAAGTATTTATCAAGTTTGTGTGGAATTCCCTCTTTGATTGGTTGATGCGTTCATTGTATTGTTTTTGTTTTGTTAGGTAAAGATGTTGGTCGGCTGTTTTGTTTTTTCTCCATCTCCGTTCAATCTTCCTGAGCTCCCTCTTTTCCTGTCGTATTTTTGCTGAGTACCAAGGTTTGTTTTGTCTCCTGTTGTGTTGGTGTTTCTTGTGCCCTCCACCAGATGGTTTGGCGGCATTAGCTAAGATGCTGTTCCAGCTGGAAACTTGTTCCTCCAGGTCATCTGTAGGAATGTTCAGGTGTTGTGTTGTGTTCTGTATGAATTCGTCCCTGTCGAAATTCTTGAATCGTCTTTGTGTGTGGGAGTTGTTTGTTCTTTCGTTTGTCTGGTCCTCTTGAGATCGCAGCTTTGTCTCAATTAAGTAATGGTCAGACCATGGCACTGGGGTAATGGTGGGTGGAGAGATTAGGTCTCTTGAAGTTAGGTAATTGGATGCGAAGATGAGGTCTGGAGATGATCCATGTCTGTGCGTTGGAGCATTGATTATCTGTGTGAATTGAAGTGAGGTCATTGCTTGAAGGAAGGCCTCTGCGTCTTTGGCATTGGTGGACTTGAGGTTGAAGTCTCCAATCAGTAGTGCTGGTTTGTTGTTTGTTGTTATGGCACAGGCTTCTTCGAGTATGAAGGCTAATTCGTCGGGTGGAGCTCTGGGTGCTCTGTAGGTTAGGCAGATTGCAATGTTTTTGTTTTTGATGCTGATTGTGTTACATTGCTGTGTATTGGAGAAGCTATGTGTCTTGAATTTTAGTTTTGTCTTTGCTATTATTAGGACTCCTCCTCCACGCTTGTGGGTTCGTGGGCAGTTGTACGCTGAGTAGTTGTCCGGTACTAGTTGGTTGAGTAGTACATTGTCGGTAGGGTTGAGCCATGTCTCTGTGAAGCATATTATGTCGGGCTGTCGCTCCTCTATGTGGTCTACAAGAGTGTGTATCTTGTTGCATACTGATCTGGCGTTTATGAGCTCAATCGTTGTTACCTTTGTTGAGTAGGTTGCTGTTACATGTGCTTCCTTTGTGCAGGATTGGGAGTTTGATTTGTGTCTGTTTGGTCTTTTTGTCTGGGAAGTTCTGAGTGTTTCTTTGTGTGTGTGCTGTGTTTCTAAATATGGCAATGCTGTTGGTGGGTACCGTGTTGTGTTTGCTTGTGGGTAGTGTAGGTGTGTGGTTGGTGGGAGGAGTTGTGTGACGAGTAGGTAGAGTGGGAGGAAGTATGTGACGTGCATTTTGGTCTTTTGTGATGTTCTGTTAGGGTGATGCCTTTTTTCTTAAGTCTTCGTCTGTTGCTTGCTTTGCTGTTGCTTTTCCTCTGGTATTCTGTTGTATGTGTGGCTGTGATTCTCCCTTTGTGCTCACTCTTGTCGCGCTGTTCCTTGTACGGCCTTGAGTCTGCCCCGATTGGGCAGCACTCTGCCGCTGTCTGGCTGTGCCCTTGTTGCCGCTCCAATCCCCCGATTGGGGAGAGCTAAACTTGGAGCAGGGGCCTGTCCCCGTGGAGGGGGGAGCCTGTCCCCGTGGAGGGGGAGCCTGTCCCCGAGGAGGGGGAGCCTGTCCCCGTGGAGGGGGAGCCTGTCCCCGTGGAGGGGGAGCCTGTCCCCTTGGAGGGAGATCCGGATCCGTTAGGGTGTGGGTAGTTGAAGAGACCGTCTGGTGAAAGGAAGTGTGTGATGTGTAGTGAGAGTTCTACTTGCGGTTTTGACGTCCTTTTCCTCGGTCTAGTCCTTTGTTGGGTTCTGCTGAGATGTTGTTGGTGTAGCTGTTTCGTTTGTTGTTGCCTTCTGCTCGCCTTCGTGCCGCGCCTAAGGGCCACGCCAAAGGGCCCTCTTGCGAGGCCCTCAGGTGCGGGCCCGCCCAGCAGGGACGCCGCTTTTAACTGCTGCCGGCTTCTGCTGTTCCCGCTCCCACTGCCCGGATTGGGCAGGAGCCGAGGAGGGAGGAACTGGTGTGTCCCGGCAGTAGCGGCGTCTCTGCAAGCAGGGACGCCGCTTTTAACTGCTGCCGGCTTCTGCTGTTCCCACTCCCACTGCCCGGATTGGGCAGGAGCCGAGGAGGGAGGAGCTGGTGTGTCCCGGCAGTAGCGGCGTCTCTGCAAGCAGGGACGCCGCTTTTAACTGCTGCCGGCTTCTGCTGTTCCCGCTCCCACTGCCCGGATTGGGCAGGAGCCAAGGAGGGAGGAGCTGGTGTGTCCCGGCAGTAGCGGCGTCTCTGCCGGGACACGCCGGGACGCCGCTTTTACCCAAGGAAGGGAGCTGCTTACTGAAAATACCCACCCTATCAGGCCTTCCCAGCTCCCCAACAGGGTCAGCAGGCCAAGGGACATGGCCATGGCCCGCGTAAGCAGAAAACTCAAAAATCCCAGGCATCGACCCCGACCCAGCCAGGGGGGAAATTTTGACTCCTTGAGCATAACCTTTCTACCCCAAGGAGATCAGCAGCACACAGGGGGATGTCTGGCCCTCTATACACAGAGTTGGATATCCATCACCACCGATTCCTGGACATTAAGGATAGTCAGGGAGAGTTACCTCCTCCACCTGACTCACACCTCCCCCTTACTTCCCGGGAGAGTCCCTCAGGTCTCCCCTCAACTGGGACCACCTTCTGAAGGATTTGGCAGGCCTTCTCGAGGACAAAGCAGTGGAACTGGTGCCCCACCACCTCAAGGGCAAGGGGTTCTACTCCAGGATATTTCCTCGTGCCAAAGAGGACAGGGGGCCTAAGGCCCTTCCTCGACCTGCACATCCTCAGCAAATTCCTGCTGAGGGAGAAATTCAAGATGCTCTCCTTTGGAACATTGCTGCCATACCTCCAGCAGAGAGATTGGCTGTGCTCCTGAGACCTCAAGGATGTTTATACCCACATCCTTATCCACCCCAACCACAAACAATACCTGCGATTCGTAGTGGGGGGGGCAGGCATTTTCAATACAGGCTGCTCCCCTTCGGCCTAACCTCTGCCCCAAGAGTCTTCACAAAATGCCTGGCAGTCATGGCCGCCTTACTCTGGCTCCAGGAGATCTTCGTCTTTCCCTACCTAGACGACTGACTCACAAGGGGAGGCACAGCCTCAGAGGTGCACCACTCGCACTAACCAGGTTCTGCAACACTTGGGCTTTGTCATAAACTATCCCAAGTCTCACCTCCCTCCAGTCACGGGCTTTCCTGCACAAGGACCGAGCAGATTGGTTCCGGTCCCTTGCTCGGGACGTAAAGCACCATCCCTCGGTGCCCACCCGACTTCTTCTGCACCTCCTCGGGCACTTGACCTCAACAGTCCATGTCACTCCGGACGCTCTCCTCCACATGAAGACGGCGCAGTGGTGTCTCAGGCCACGGGTCATCTCCTGGACCGAGTCTCAGTGACCTGCCAGCAGGCAGAATCCCTGGACTGGTGGCAGTCGCCCCGGCATCTCAAAATGGGCATGCCTTTTCAGGCCCCAGGTCACTCGAGGGTCCTCACCACGGTTGTCTCAGTGCTCAGCTGGGGAGCCCACTGCAGAGATCTCCGCACTCAGGGCAACTGGTCACCAGACGAGAGCACACAGCAGATCAACCTCCTGGAGCTACAGGCTATACACCTTGCCCTGAGGATCTTCTGTCACCACCTACGTCACCAGTCGGTGCTGGTACAGAAGGACAACCAGGTGGCGATGTTCTACATGAACAAACGGGGACACAGGGTCTCATACCCTCTGTCAGGAGGCACTGGTCCTCTGCTCATACGCAGTCCATCAGGGTATCCTCCTGCGGGCAGTGTACCTGCCAGGCCAGGACAACCTGCTGGCCAACAGACTCAGCAGGGTTCTCCAGCTGCACGAGTGGTGGCTAGACCCCCAGGGTAGCCAGTCAGCTTTTCCGTCTCTGGAGGGAACCCGTGATGGATCTGTTCGCCAGTCCAGACAACTTTCAGTTGTCCTGCTTTTGCTCCCGGCAGGCCCACCCCTCCAGGGCGGTAGCGGACGCATTCCTGGTCTCATGGTCGGAGGGCCTCATGTACGCCTTCCCTCAGATGCCGCTGATTGCCAAGACCCTATTCAGGATGCTCCGCGACAGGGCCTCGCTCATCCTGATAGCTCCTTGGTGGCCCAGGCAGCAGTGGTTTCCGCAGCTCCTGAGGCTGGCGGTGGAGGTCCCCATCCCCCTGGGAACCGACCCGGGTCTTCTATCCCAGGAGGGGAGCTGTCTCCTGCACCCCAATCTCGGGTCCCTCTCGCTGACAGCATGGCTGCTGAGAGGCTAGCTCTGGCCCCTCTCAACCTCCCAATGGATGTGGAGAACATTCTGCTGGCCTCTGGCAAGGCCTCCACTAGGAAGACTTACACCCTCAAGTGGCGCAGATTCTCTGCTTGGTGTGTCCAACAGGGGGGACGGCTGATCCCTTCTTTTGCCCAGTGCCTCTGGTATTACAATACCTTCTCCACCTGTCTTAGTCCGGGCTCAAGTCAAACTCCATTCGGGTGCACCTTAGTGCCCTGGCGGCACCCCACCATCCAGTGGATGGTAAGCCTCTCTCGGCCCAACCGTTGGTGACCCATTTTCTTAGGGGCCTTCTCGTATCAAAGCCCCCGGTTTGCCCTCCGGCAACCGAATGGGACCTCAATGTGATGTTGGGGCAGCTCCCTCGGCCGCCCTTTGAGCCTTTGGCTACCTGCCACCTTCGCTACCTCTCATGGAAGATGGTTTTCCTGGTTCCGCACACTTCCGCTCGCAGTCAAGCGAGCTCCAGGCCCTTGTGGCAGAGGCGCCTTATACCAGGTTCTACAAGAACAGAGTGGTGCTTCGCACGCACCCCAAATTCCTGCCGAAGGTAGTGTCGCCCTTCCATCTCAGCCAGGAAGTGGTGCTCCCTACCTTCTTTCCAAGATCTCATTCCAGTCGGGCGGAGTCCCTCCACACCTTGGACTGCAAGAGAGCCTTGTCCTTCTATATCCAACACACTCAGCCACCGCAAGGCTTCTCAGCTGTTTATTTCCTACTACCCCAGTAGGCTGGGAGAGGCGGTGACAAAGTGTATGCTGTCCACCTGGATGGCAGATTGTATCATCCTCGTTTATCAGCAGGCGAAGCTCCCACTGGAGTGCCGCGTCACAGCGCACCGTGTCGGGGCCATGATGGCTTTGGTGGCAAACTTGCGCTCCATCCCGATGGTGGACATCTGCCGGGCTGCCACCTGGTCTTCAGTACATATCTTCGCAGCCCATTACTGCCTGGAATAGGGGTTTTCAACCCAGTCCTTGGGGGTACCCTAGGCCAGTCAGATTTTCAGGATTCCCAGAGTGAATATGCATGAGACAGATTTGCATGTTTTGCCTTCATTGTATGCAAATCTATCTTATGCATATTCATTGTGGGAATCCTGAAAACCTTACTGGCCTAGGGTTCCCCGGGGACTGGGTTGAAAACCTATGGCCTGGAAAGAGAGTCCTGACGGGACAGAGCCTTCGGCCAGGCTGTGCTCCGTAACCTTTTCGGGGTCTAGGCAACCCCTACCCTTCGACCCTTCTGTGTTCAGGCTACCAGAGTGCTGGTGCATCAGACACAGGGGTCCTACTGTGGTCTGTGGACAAGGACCAAATTGCTGCTGCTTGCGGCTCCCATTGGGGAGTCCTATTTTTCTGCTATGGGTTTTCGGTAGCCTGTAGCTGAGGAGTCCCATATGTGAGGACTCACTTCCTGCTTGTTGCTGGAGAAGTTCTCCGGGGACAGCAGGAATCGGTCCTCACAACCCTCCCTCCTCCCCTTGGAGTCACTACTTTCATCCTCTGGTTTTAATGCTGTCCTTTAGCTATGTCATCTGACTGAGCAAGATAGCACCCTTGGGCAGGAAAGGGAAGCATGCGTGGTAGCATCAAACAAAGGCTTTCTTTGAAAGCTGGGGGGGGCTGCTTCCCCGAGGGCTCCGTCAGTGCTGACGTCACCAATATGTGAGGACTGATTCCTGCTGTCCCCGGAGAACACCTGTTACAGGTGAGTAACTAAGGCACTCTGCAGCAGATAGCTCGAGCTAAGTGTTAGTAAAAGGGACCCTTAGAGGAAGCTGGTGGAAATCACAGTGAGATTGAAACTGGATATTTACATCAACTGTAAATGTTAGCACGTAACATATGTGTAAACATTGGTGTAGTTTGCCTTCTTACTTTGGGGAAGCATAGGGTAAGGAAGTCATACTGGCGGGGCGGGGGGGTCAGTTCACCATTAGTGCCTGCAACATTTGGTGGTAGGGCCCTGCCTCCCCAAACAAGGCTTTTGCATATAAAATACAAGTGTAATTTGTGACTGCACTCAAACTTTGCCCCAGAACATGCCTACACACAGGTCATGTAAAAGTACCTGCCACTTTGTCACCCCAGGAGTTACATGCATAAAAGTAATTTTGTAAAAACCTTTTTTATGTGAATGTGAAGTTTTTAACATTGCCTCCTATAATCCCTTCCCTTCCTCTCTCTGTTTTTGTTCATATAGATTTTAATTACATGTCCTCAGTCGTGAATATGAGCCATGTTAGGGTCCTGCCTTGTGGGGTAGCCTTGAAGTGTTGCCCCACTTGTCCATTGCTAGTAATTTTACATCACCTACCCCTCTCCCTCCAGTATACATAGACATATGTAAACCATTGTTGCTCCCTTCCCAGGGCTGTTTATCTAGTTCGTCACAAGGAGACCCGCCAAAGGTTTGCCATGAAGAAGATCAACAAACAGAACCTGATACTCCGGAACCAGATCCATCAGGTGTTTGTAGAGAGAGACATCCTGACATTTGCCGAGAACCCTTTTGTCGTGAGCATGTTCTGCTCCTTCGAAACGCGGCGTCATCTCTGCATGGTGATGGAGTATGTGGAAGGTAGGCTGCTTGCTTGGATTTGATTATCTTGTGCGCTACTGTGTCATCCTTTTTCTTGACTATGCTATCAGCTCACCTAGGCATGAGTTTAAAAGCCCTTAGCTGTGTGTACTTAAGCTCATGGTGAATACCCAAATAGCTTGAAATGTAATGCACTTGGGAATGACAGATTAATCAATTCTTCTCCTGTCCATTAATCATTTGAGTAGTTCAGGCGAATGGAGGGTCTTGCTTGGTATTCAATCGTAGTTCTGAAGTGGTTTGTCTAGACACATCCCATAGGATGATTCAACAGGATGTCAGGAGTTTTGAATCTCTGAGGAGTCCTCCCTTTCTGTCTGCAGCCAGGGTTAGTCTGGTGCGGCTCTCTTGGGTTTTGTGATCAAACCATTAGGCGAGTGATAGTACACCCATGGAATCTTGGTCAGCAGATTCCTATCATTGTTGAAGTTTAGATCTTGAACCCATTCTGATGACATGGCTCAGAAAATATTGTGATTGTTGCCCTGGGATATAGTTACAGTGATTTTGAGATGGACACGGTCCATTTTAAAGCAGAAGTATTTGAAACCCTGCAGGGATCATGCATTCTTTTGAAGTATCAAGTGATGGTTCTCCTTTCTTTAGGGGGTGATTGTGCTACACTCCTGAAGAACATGGGTCCGTTGCCAGTTGATATGGCCAAGATGTACTTTGCTGAAACGGTTCTGGCTCTGGAATATCTTCACAACTATGGGATTGTCCATAGGGACCTCAAGCCAGACAAGTAAGATCACGTCCTCCTGCATGCACTTATGAAGGATAGATTGCAACCCCCTCTTGGATAGCGCTGCGGAGTTTTTTTCCCAGCAGAGACTGAGAACTTCTCCTAGAGATCTCTAGGCATTAACAGATACCATCTCCATTCATAGAAATGCCGGCAGCCCGCAATGGTAAACATTTGGCTGCAGGATATAGTCACCATAGCAAGCGTTACTGAGGTAGAAATCCAGGCAGGGCTGAGAGCTGGAAGGGTTAAGTGAGAAGGATACACCCCTCTTGGTGAAGTCATACCCTGGTACATGCTGGTCCCTCCCCTATTCCTTTGTCCTGCTGCTCTCTCTGCTTGCTAGAGATAACTATTCTTCCTCTGCTTCTCTAGAGATAAGAGTACAGTAGACTTTCTCCAATTGGGACTATACTGTAATAAAGTGACCAATCATGAAGAAATGCTTTAATAATCTGATGAGGTCTATATAAGCTCTCTGAGTCCTCTGGTAGGGGCCCAGAATTTGCAAAAACTATTTTCTCTGGGCCTGTGCACATTAAACCGTTGTTTCCTTCTAAGACTCCTTTGATGTTTCTTTCTTCACTCGTTTATCTGCTACATTACCACTTTAACTGAAGGATCTTTGGAATCTTTGTGGCAAATGCATCGAATCATCCACTTGGTGTGTGGCAGTAGACAAAGGTTTCTGTAACACTGGTCCATTAACACTTAATAGCCAGGTACACTTGGATGTCTCCACTTCTGAGTGTGACCAATAGGGAATGGACTTTCCTATGAGAATCTGCTGGGTTCTTCCAAGTGTCCCAGACTGACCAGTGTTGGAGACAAGATGCTGGAACATTGGTCTGTCTCAGCATGGCAATTCTCACAAGCTCTGCAGGAAGGAGGGGATGGAAGAGGCAGATGACATGCTGTATTCCCAGTGTCTTGTATTCTCTTTTTTTTTAACCTTTTTATAACAAGTCTCTTGTTTTGCAGTTTATTAATAACCTCGATGGGGCACATTAAACTGACGGACTTTGGGCTGTCCAAGATTGGCTTGATGAGTATGACTACCAACCTCTACGAAGGGCACATTGAGAAGGACACCAGGGAATTTGTGGACAAACAGGTGGAGGAGAATGGGATTTCTTCGATGGTGGGGGCAATACTTAAGTAATTTTTCTCTCTGCTGATGAAAGCTGGGTTGAACCTGCCCCATGCTGACTCCCAAAACTGCCCTGCTTGTTCAACTGGCCACTAGCCTAAGAAACGTATCCTCATCTGTACATGCCTTTCCAATTTATTTGGACTGTAATGAAGGCTGGAGCAAACCGCATAGTTGGACTGGACTAAAGACATTTTTAGGACCAGTGCCGGCATACATGACTGTATATTTAGCTCCTTTTATATGAATCTCGGATAAAGCAGTGTTTAATAGCCTTGTTAGTCTACTTTAATGGTAGTTAAATAAAAAGGGAAAACAAGGTGATACCTCTTCATTGTACTATTGCCTTATTGTCCTTTTTGTTTCTCTTTTTATTTAATTGCCATGCTTATGTGCAGAGATCCCTTTCTGTTCTCGGCATCGTTCAATCTGCGCTAAGCCTAAACTAAGACTTCTGAAATGTAGAATGTTATACTGTGGTGTTAAGATCTGGATGATATCTGTGAACAGATATGGGCTAAAGCTCAGACCCTGTATTAATGTGGCTAATGGGGGATAAGCAATATGTTAAAAGGCATGGGTGGTGGATCGATCCCTCTGGAACCCTGCATGAAAAAGTATGGTTCAGACAAAGAATTCTGGATAATGACTTTAAAGGATGGGAGATGTAAGAGAAGAAGAAAAACAGTTTGAGTACCATACCAGAAACGCCAGCTTTCCCCCAACAGTTTAAAAGGAGATTGCGATTGACAGTGTCAAAGGCTGAGCTACGATGAACATCGTATCCTCTTACCCAGTAGGCATAAACTTCATTCAGCAGTCCTGATAAAGCTGATGCTATTCTGTTGTCCTGAAGTCTGATGATCATGAATATAAATAATTAGTAGCTTCTAGGAATGCAGACAACTGTCTGACTACCACCACCTCAATGATTTTAGCTAGAAAAGGCAAATTGGAAATGGGACGATAGCTCCTAGGTAGTGTAGGATCTAACCCAGATTTCTTCAGCAAGGAGCAAATAAGAGACTATTCAATCTGACGATACTATGCCTTTCTAGAGGGCTTAGAATCTAAATTTGTACCTGAGAAGTGGGATTTGATCATTCCCCACCTCCCCCGGTTCTCAGCCCATCTGCTGTAACCACTAGGGGGCTATCAGGATGGAGGGGTGGTCCAGAGAGTGTTAGTCTTCGACTGCTGGTGGCACCTGCATATTTTCAGGGTGGGGGGAGGGACCCATTGGCAGCTCCTGCTTGTTCTCTCCAATTTTCTTTGCGTTTTCCTGTAGACAGAATGGTGTAAGGACACAGCTTTCCTACATCCCACCTGAGTTTCCATGAGCATGTGCAGGTTGTAAACAGTCCAGGCAGACACGGTCTGGCACTTGAGGCCTTTCAGCATTTACAGTAAACAGATGGAGCTGCTTTGTGGCTCCAGGGAAAGGTGGGAAATTGAGCCTCATTGAATACACAAAATTTGAGGTTAGTGTCCTTTTTTTTTTTTTCTTTCTGTTTGTGATTGTGTGTGTGTGGTCTCTGCAGGTCTGTGGGACTCCAGAATACATTGCGCCCGAGGTGATCCTGAGACAGGGATATGGGAAGCCTGTGGACTGGTGGGCCATGGGCATAATCCTCTACGAGTTTCAGGTTGGCTGTGTCCCTTTCTTTGGAGATACCCCAGAAGAGCTCTTCGGGCAGGTTATCAGTGGTAAGACTGCAGCTATCTCTATTCTCTACTTCCTCCCAGCCTCCCCCAAACCCATGGTGCAGAGGCGCCCCTTCACCTTACTCATCCCCCTTGATTAAAAATAAATCTTTCAATACGTTTGTCAGCAAGTTTCACCAACATCCACACAGGTACAGCACAGACTCCCCCCCCCCCCCCCCCTTTTGAGTTTTAATAGCTGTCAAATCTCTGCAGTTGTTTAATCTCAAAAATGAAACCAAAGTCCACTTTAGAAGGGACATTTTTAATTTTTTGTCTTAGCTGAGATAAAAGAACAGTTTGGTTTTGTTGGTGCTCCTGCTTTAAACCATGTTTGGGGGGGGGGGATGGGGAGCGGAGAAAGGAAAGTTTCTTTAGAATAAGGTCGGGAAGGGGGTGGTTGGGTTTGTGGATGCTTGGGGTTGGGAGATTCAAGAAAGCTCAGTACAAGCAGATGGAGGATTCTTTGCTGAAGGGGCAGTGAGTGCGAAGCCTGGGGTAGGGAGGGGGCTAGGGTATTGTGCTAGACATCATGTAGCAAAGAGGAATGAAGGACAGACTGCCATCCCCATTCCGATCCTCCTTGTCATCTCTAGCAACCAGCGTGCTATCTGTCTTCATGAAGAGGCTCTCGGACTGCTTTGTCAGCTGTCACCTCGGTATGACTGCTGTTTTTAAAGTCCATCGATGCAGCTCTGCATTTGCACAGCTGCAGGCAGGGTGGTGGTGGTGGTCTATCCTGCATGGTTGTAGTAAAGGATATCTCCGTGCAAACGTAACTGCCTGCTTCTTATCCAGGTGGTCTTGGTGTCCTGGTTAGATGAGCATATAAGTTCTCCATAATTAAGCCAATACCTAGGTAGGGCCAGCCTATCTCTAAGCAAACTAGGTGTTCACCTAGGACAGCATAATTTAGGGGGCACAGCGACGGGCCTCTGAGCACCTGTGTGCATTGTGTGCAGGAAGTTTGCATCGGAAGGGGGTGAGTGCTCAAAGGCCCTGCACTATATGGAGTTTTATTTTTTAGTGCAGCCTTTGGATGCAGAGTGATAGCAGTAGTAGTAGTAGTGGAGGGGGGAGGAGAAGAGGGGGAAGATGCTGGATAGCGGGGTCGGGGAGGGAGGGAGGAAAGGGAAGGAGAGATGCTGGACACCTGGGTAGGTAAGGTAAGATGCGGGACACCTGGAGAGGGTGCAGAACAGGAAATTCAACCTAAAAAAATCACTCAAAAGACTATACTATGGACCCGATGACATTACATAATCTCAGTGGGCAGCAGCAGCCAAGAAAGCAAATAGAAAGCTAGGTATCATAAAGAAAGGAATGGAAACTAAAAACAAAAGATATTATAATGCCTCTGTATCATTCCATGGTGCGACCACACCTTGAATATTGTGTGCAATTCTGGTCGCCGTATCTTAAAAAGGATATAGGGTATAGCGTTATTAGAAAAGGTACAGAGAAGAGCCACCAAAATGGTAAAGGGGATGGAAGGCTACTCCTATGAAGAGAGGCTACAAAGGTTAGGGCTCTTCAAAGAGACGGCTGAGGGGAGATATGATAGAGGTCTATAAATTAATGAATGGAGTGGAACGGATAAACGTAGATCGATTTGTTTACGTTATCAGAATATAGAAAGACTAGGGGACATGTAATGAAGCTACAGGGTAAACTATTTAAGACAAATAAGAGAAAATATTTTTTCACTCAACGTGTAATCAAACTCTGGAATTTGTTACCGGAGGATGTAGTAAGAGCTGTTAGTGTAGCTGGGTTTAAAAAAGGTTTGGACAAGTTCCTGGAGGAAAGGTCCATAAACCATTATTAAAAAGGGACCCAGGATATCAATGCTTGACCCAATACAAGCATTGTGGAACCTGTGTCTTTTGGGGAAACTGCTAGGTACATATGATCTAGATTGGCCACTGCTGGAAACAGGATACTGGGCTTGATGGACCTTCGTCTGACCCAGTATGGCATATCTTATGTTCAATTGTAGCATCCTACCCCTCTCTTTTCCCTCCCTATATATGATAACTGCTGTGCTATGTGCATATTCTATCTATCCATCAAACTACTCCATATTTATATCCAAGTTGACTGCCCACGTTTAATGTAAAAACAATTTTATATAATTATGTTCTTGGTAAACCACTTTGGACAAAAGTGGTATAGAAAAAATGTTAAATAAATAATACTGAGGGGCATCACTGAAGTTTTGCTTAGGGGTACAGATTCCCCTAAGCTAGCCCTGAACTCGGGTCTCTCTTTCCACCTAGGTCTTTTACCTGGCCTCCAAACCCTTTTACTCGCACTGGCCCCTGTACCTATCATGAGCAAGCAAATTTGCATACTGGTTTTCACTTTCTGTCCTGAAAAGTTATTTTGGCATCTTTTTCCTGTCCATAAAGAAATATTTCCTAGTGTTTCCTTACTTAGACCCTTAGAGTGGAGGAGGTGCCTAGTGGTTTGAGCAGTGGTCTACTGACCAAGGGACCAGGCTTCATTTCCCACTGGCACGCCTTGTGACCTTGCGCAAGTCACTTTACCCTCCGTTGCCTCGGAAGAAAGACCTGGCAATCTACTTCAGTCACAGCTTGCCAAGAAAACTCGGGGGGCTACTGAGTTGCTACGAGTCATGTTTTGGGGTTTTTTTTGTCTGACACATATTGTGTTTGTCCTTTGTGTATGTGGGGAGGTTTTTGGTGTGGGTGGTGGAGGAGGAGGGGAGAAAGGATCATACAAATTGGAGTGGGTGAGCTGCAGAGATATCCAAAATGCGACCCAGAAGTGTTTTCCAGGGCTTTGAAAATGTGCAAATTAGCCAGTGGTTGGACCCAACCGTATGCCACTAAGCTCATTACTATTCATCATAGATTGGAAAACTGGAGCAGGCTGAGACTACACAGGACTAGGCTTTGAGAAACCCCCAAAGTTTGGACAGCCCTTAGAAAGGGACGAGCCATTTCCATCGGGGTCTTCAGGTTCTCAGAAGTCTGTTGGGGTTATTTATTTTTTCCTTTTGCATTGCAGATGAAATAATTTGGCCAGGAGGGGATGAAGCACTCCCTGTGGATGCCCAGGATTTGATCACGAGACTGCTCAGGCAGAATCCACTGGACCGACTGGGCACTGGTATGGCAGTTCCGTTGTGCTCTACAGTAAAGCAGCCCTGCAGAAGAGAGTGGAAATAAAATAAAATAAAAACACGCAGAAAGAGCACTTAGGGCCAGTAGAGCTCCCTTAAACATGTTTACTAAGCATCAGCATGCATGCAGCTCTTCTGGATTTTATTTTACAATTTGATGGTATCCTGATGTTTAAAAGGCTGTTATTTCTGCATGGTCAGCTTCTGCAGCTACCTTCATTGTGCCCCTCCTCCCCCCTCAGTACTACTACCATGTCCACTGTTCTCTGCACTTCCTCTTTTGTTTCCTGTTGCTGGGACTTCCTGTACGTCTTTCATTGTTTCTGCTGCTTGCTGCCGCTGATGTGAGATGATTTTTTACTATTTAACCTGGTAAAATATTACGGAATTAAGTAGAAAAAGCAGCATTCAGGGGTGTCAAAACAGTCTGGCAGCTCAGGAAAGAGACGGGTAGTGATGAGCTAGGCAAAATGAAGATTACATAGTTTATGTACTGGGGAAATTCAAAGCATGTTGGAAACCTGGTTCATCCTTGGAGGGATGATTTTGTACTGCTTTTTTTAATCTTTGCCTACTTCGTCTGTATTTGCATACCTAAAGGTGCATCTTTCCATCCATTTGCTAGTTGCCTTTTTCTAGTTTTCTGCTGCAGCTTTTGCAACTGGAAGATGCCCCCTCTGTCCAAAGTGCATGCTGCCATTAATGTGGCATTTTTTTGTTTTCTTAGAGGATTAAGCTTTGGGGAGGGAGAATTTCTAACTGTCCAGGTGTACAATTTGATCACACTTATTTTAAGGTTCCAAGCCTCCGGGCTAGATGAGATCCAGACCTACTCAGATTGTTCCATTCAGGAAATCCAGCTACAAAACTCCAGAGGCATTACCAAATTTGTTTTGTTTTTGTTTTTTAATCAGTAATGGGTCCAAGCATCACATTAGGAATGCCATCAGCAGTATGAGCTGCTTAAAAAGCTATGGAAACAGCACCACCTAGTGGGCAAACTCATCAGTGCAGTTTTTCCCTAGTAAAACACACATTTCGTATTTTTCTAGTAATTCGTAAGGGTGCTGTATTGATACTAGACGTACACAGTTCTGTACATATACAAGAGGCAGTTCCCTGTTCTGTGATGCTTAACTAAGCAAAACATGCGGACAAGTCAGGAGGTTGCAGGAAACGTAGTTAAAATTAGTAAGACTAAGATCCAGGAGAGACTGAGATTTGATTTCGAAGTAACGTCCCAAAGGTGGGATTTTAGTTGATTTGAATATAGACCAGAGATTGAAGGAGGCAGAATAATGCACCACCTCAGGAAAGTTGTTTCAGGCATAAAGCCTAGGAAGGTGTGAGGCAGGAATTGGTGTTGGCAAAGGCCTCAGATGGGAGGAGCTAACCCAGTGAATGGAAATCACAAGGAGAGTTGTAGAAGGAGACGAGGGAAGGAGGGCTAATGAGGACCTGCGGCGTGAAGGCTCTTGCAGCCTTTCAAGGATCTACTTCCAGGTGATTGGAAGAGGAGGAATTGGTGAGGGGTGAGAAGTTGAGGATCTTGAACCTGCAGCCCATTGATTGTCCCCCATCGATCATTAATGCATGTGGTCTTTTCTTGCCCACTCTAGGGGGAGCACAGGACGTGAAGCAGCATGTTTTCTTTTGCAGCCTGGACTGGAATGGGCTACTGAGGCAGAAGGCAGAATTTGTCCCACAGCTGGAAGCAGAGGATGACACTAGCTACTTTGATAGTAAGAACCGCTGCCTGCCTCCCGCCCCTCCCTTGCTGCTCTGTTAAATATGGAGCCACCGTGCCGTAAAACACTGCTCAGAAATAATATGCTCAGCACTGGAATGGTAGGGAAGCGAGGCACTGAGGCAGAATGGAGCATTCAGCCACCAAGAAGCAATAGCTACGTTTACTAGTTTGTGAGACAGTTTGGGGAGTTTTGCCCAGTTAGTTATGCCTTGTTCTATCTTCTGCACACATCACGTCCATCACCAGAAAATGGTGCCTGTGCTGTGACTGAAAGTGGAAACTTTTACCCCAACTAGAGGTATGGGGCAACGATGGAAGCAATTTTCAGCAGATATTTAAAGCTGAGACGCGCACTCCCCCCCCCCCTTCCTGCAGCCAGCTGCTTTTTCATAAGAAACCCCCCATGTGGTGGTTTTAGTGGAAAATGATCCTGCAGTTACAAGCCCTAATAAGACTTTGCGTTTAGAAGCTGCTTCTCCTAAAGTGCCTAATAGTGTTAAATAGGCACAAAGGGGGGGTCCATATTGTCTGTGTCCCATACAGTGCCCCAGAGGGGTGGAATAAAATGACCCAGGCAATGAAAAGCAGAGGTGTATCAGAGCCTTTCTCCCCCCCTCCCTTTGCTCTGACCTCAGAAGCACCTGAGAAACCTATTTTTTCCCCTGACTATTTTCAATGTTGACGTATTGGGGTGAGGAGAAACCCCTATTGGGTCTTGTGATAAAATGCTGGGTGATTTCCAGATCACAACTGGACGGTGCAGCTAGAGATGGAAGCAACAGAACTAGCCCATCTGTGTGAAACAATAGAACATTATAAATAAGTTGTTTCATGTTCCTATGTATTCATTTGATGCCCCATGAAAGAGATTTTGTAGTGTTTATTTTGCATGAGATTCTGTTATGTTGGTTTTATTTAAAAAAAAAAACAACCTACCCAAAACAAAAATAAATCACTTTTTTTGGGGGGGGGGGGTTAGTCCCATTTTACGGACCCTTACGCTCTTATTTGCAGTGGACTTTATTCTCCTTCAATGCCAGCCCTAGACTTAATTCCCAGCTACAATCCACTCTGTAGGTAGGGTATCGGCACCTTCCTCGTGCTGGTCACCACAGCAATGAAGATCTCTCCTTTATTTGCAGCCCGCTCAGAGCGATACCACCACCTGGGCTCTGAGGAAGATGAAGAAACCAATGATGAAGAGTCTTCGGTGGAAATCAGACAGTTCTCCTCCTGCTCGCACAGATTTAGTAAGGTATTGCCAAGTTTGTTACTCGCTGGCTTCTAAACCTCTTCCTGTTTGACCCATAGCTAGTTGGGGTTTCAGGATGTCCACAGTGAATATGCATGATATAAATGTGCAGATGTTGGTCTCCTTCGTATATGCATTTTATTTCATGTTGCTTAAGATATAATTGGGTGGACGGACTGTGAGAGAAGTCTTTTGGGAAATTATCCAGTCAAGAAGAATAATTTAGGATTCCAGTTGCCTCTTGGTCTGATGTCAAGTAGAGAAGAAGGCAACCTCCAAAAAGCAAGCCAAAAAGGAAACTAACAGAAATTGGAGGTAGACAACGGCCAAACCATCAACATTCAATGCAAAATATAATTGATGTAGATCTTCATTGATCACAGTTAAAACAAACGTCTGATGCCTGCACAGTAGTTCTTTTGGTCTTGATGCTTTCAATTGCAGGAAAGTGCTCCAGAAAAATTAAATTTCCAGACCTTCCTGCTAGACCAGCCAAGACAAATGGGTTATCTCCCCCTGCTACAGATGATGGAGACAGAGAAACTCAAACTTTGCCTTGACATCCTCACTGCATTAGAACCCCAGTGCAGTTAGGAGTACCCTTCAGTATTTTCTCTGCCTCTAGCAAATGTGGTTCCTGTTTTCTGCAGCTGAGGTCTGGAGCTCCTGGCCAGCTTGGGACTACGAGCCAGTGGAGCTCCAGGCATATATACCCCTCTGGCTGGTCCTTACCATTTCTGGTGGCGAGCTGCTGGCTGTGAGAGCCAATGTAGCTTGGTGATGGGCTTGGATCAGGAGGATCCTCTACAGGGGTGTTTAGCAGATATTTTTGTTTGTATCTTCATTGTAATTTGGCTATGCTAAAGTTTTTTTTTTGTTGTTTTTTTTTAAATAAGACAACAATCTGTTTCAGAGCACACGGCTGATTGGAGCCCCCCTCCGGAGGAGTATTGAAGTGGAAAGCTGCCTGAATCAATCCAATGTTGGCGGATGAGGGCCCTGACTGCCAACCCATGAGCACAGCTGTAATGGTTCAGTTGCAGACTGTTTTTTTCCCACCTGATGTTCCTACGCGGGCACCATCTTGGGCCCTCTTACGGCATGCCAACCTTCTCTCCTGCGATGTCTTGGCTGTGGCAAGTGGCGGCAATTTTTAGTAGTTTGCCTTTGCACCACTTGTGCCGCCAATCACGGGCAGTCTTCTACTCAGTCGGCAGCGTTTTCAGCAGCTCCTGCCATGGCATTGATGGGGGCTGCTGCTCCTCCAGCGGAGGGTAGTTCCTCCCATGGGGCTCCCTGCGGTGTCAGCGGTGCTGGCCTTGTCTCCAGAGGGGGGAGTCGATGACTGTAGCAGGCCCCTCAACCAGAAGCCCTGCAGCAGATGCCGCAGCCACTTCAGCTCCTGGACTTAGCAGCAGCCGCGTTTTCCTTAATTTTTCAGCATGGTTAAGAACATAAGAAAAGCCATAATGGGTCAGACCAAGGTCCATCAAGTCCAGTGTCCGGTTTCCAACAGTGGCCAATCCAGGTCACGAGTACCTAGCAGTTTCCCAAAAAGACACACAGATTCCATAATGCTTGTATTGGGGCAAGCAGTGGCTTGGTTCTTTGGAAGGGAGGTCAGGACCTTACTCCTGCTCAGCTGGCCCCTGTCCCTGCTGCTGTTCCATTGGTTCCTGTAGGTGGACTCCAAAAGTGCTCCCAGGGTCTTGACTCAGAATGGAGGGTGCTCTTCCTTCCAAGGTGACCTCTTGGAATGAGAGAGAGTCCTTGGAAGGTGATGAGCCAGACAGATGCTCCCAGGAGGATTCGGCATCCAGTTCATCTAACGTAGAAGATGGGGAGGTATCCCAGGTAGATGACAGTGACTCAAGGGTAGTGCATCTTTGCTGACAGGAGGGAATCCCTACTTTGTTCAGATTGCCAGTGAGCTGAGAATCTGAGACATTGCAGGATATGCTCAGGTTCAATCGACCTCTGATCCCATCTTGGGTGGGCGTCAGGAGACTTTCCAGAGCTTTTCCCTTCCCTCTGGAATTACAGCAGATGGTCTCCGCAGAATGGGACTTTCCTGATGCAGCTCTTAAAAATGTTCAGCGCGAGAGAGGACGTGACGTCATCGCCCGGGATGGCTGCCTAAAAGCGAAGCTGTCTTCGGGACGGAGAGAAAACGCAGCAAAAAGCGTATGCATTGGGCCTACCTGGAGCGCTAACTCTGTGCAAAGTAGCGGATAATATCCCCTCAAATGTGAGCTCGAAAAAAACTTGAGACGTATCGATCCTCCTATGCTCCATTACGATCGCAGATGGAGCGGGGCGAGACTGAGACGGAGGAGGAACCGGAGAACGGTGAGGAGCAGTGCACCAGGAGAGACTTGTGGCGCTGGTGTAAAGAAATAAAAACGGAGGTCATTGGTGTTAAAAAAGAGGTGAAAGAGATCTTGCATGAGTTTCGGCTGGATCTGCAGGCCTTGGGGGAGAGAGTGGATAATTTGGAGGAGCACGTGGAGGAGGTGGTAATGGCGGTGCAGGACTCGCAGAGCGCCTTTGATAATTGGCGGAAGGAGAGCGCGGACTTACGGGATAAGATTGAGGACCTTGAGAACAGGTCGCGGCGCTGCAATATTCGAATCCGGGGAGTCCCGGAGGAGGATCAATTTAAACAAGTCCGCCGCGTGGTCCAAGATATCTGTGAGGCCTTGCTAGCTGAGGAGAACCCGGAGCTCCCAGGAGAAAAGAGGGAGATTGGCCTGGACAGGGCACATAGAGCTCTTCGGCCCCCCTTGGGGAATCGCCCCAGAGATATCATTGCTTGCCTTTCCAACTATCAGCTCAAGGATGATATAATGAGAGCAGCGGCAAAAAAAGGCAAACTGATTTGGCATGGGGCGACTATCGAGGTGTTCCAGGACTTAGCTCCTTCGACATTACAGCGTCGGAGAGCCATGCGCCCAGTGACAACCTATCTACAGCAGGAAAACATTAAGTACAAATGGTTGTTCCCCTTCGGGTTGCAGTTCGAGGTGCGTGGAGTTACCCATCGTGTAAAGACTATCGGAGGCCTGGGGGTGTTTGGAGCGGGCGGCGGCGCCGCCGAATCTGCCACAGAACCGAGCTCAGCCAGATGCCCCGGAGGGGGAGGACAGATCAGTGAGCCTGGCTGTGAGGCAGAAGTGGCACCGAGTTCCGGCGCTTGGCCGGCGGCTTCAGCGCCTGTCTCGGAAATCTCCTGGTGGAGCAGAGGAGGCATGCAGTGGCTCCCAGCCATTTACCTGCGGCTGAGGACGGTTGTGATTGCCTTCTGTTGGACAGTTATCGCTTCATATCCCCCGGGTGTGCAGGGGGTGGAGGGGAAAAACAAACAGTGCCTAGTTTTGGCTTAATCTGGTTGCATATCTTTAAACGTTAATTATAGTTTCTTAATGTTCTCTGATACTGTTAATTGTTTTATTAGGGGAAAATGATGCTAACCTATGGATACGAAGGAAGGGGGCCACTTTTAGTTGGGGGGGGTGGTCCCGGGGTGGGTTATGTCCTCAGGCTAGGGAGGCGCAGGAGAGTGGCCTGCGTGGTGTTTGCGGGGGAGGGTGGGGAGGAGGGGGTGGGGGGACGGGTTCAGATAGCAGGAGGGGGGAAGGGGGAGAGTGGGAGGGTAGAAGCCAAGTATCATGGGGCTGGGAGAGAGGTGATTAAGGTTTACTCAATATGGCAGGATTTCGGGTAGGTTCCCTGAATGTGCGAGGATTGAATACTCCACAAAAGAGGAAGGCGATGTTTAGAGAAGTGCAATCCCAGAAATAGCAGGTGGCCTTCCTACAAGAAACACACTTATTACCGAAAGACGAGCATTTGATTCGTCATGGCGCCTTTGGGAATGTTTGGTTTAATGCTGAAGGCTCCCATAAGAAGGCGGGAGTGGCAATTCTGATGCGGAGGGATGTTTCCTTTCAGGTGGGGGGGGGGTGCTGAAAGGCATAAAGGGGCGAGTCTTACTAGTTTGGGGGGAACTGGATGGCCAAGAGGTCACCTTTCTGAACATATATGGCCCCAATGACCCACACACCAATTTTTGGGGGATATTATCAGAGTGGCTGGAAGCTAAAATCCATGGGGCTTTACTGCTGGGGGGGGACTTCAATGAAGTATTGGACCCTCGGAATGACAAATCGGTTATGGGAGAGAGGGGGGAGACCAGGGGGAGAAGTCAATTGAGGGAGTTCATGAAGCATTTTAGGGTTAGCGATATTTGGCGCCAGGTCCACCCTTTGGAAATGGACTATTCTTATTACTCTCAGGTGCATCACAGTTATAGCAGGATAGACTTCTTTCTTGGGGATGAGTATTGGCTTCAGAGAGTCACTGGAGCAGGGATTGGACCTATCACGTGGTCAGATCATGGCCCGGTATGGGTAGCATTTGGGGGTGAGAGAGACACGGTGGGCCGGATTTTCTGGCGCCTCAATGAAAGCTTGCTGCAAAATAAAGAGGTATTAAAAGATCTGGAGGGGGAAATTACAGAGTATTTTCGGTTGAATGACACCGGTGAGGTGACATGGGAGATTTTATGGGATGGGTTAAAAGCAGTTTTAAGGGGGAAATTGTTATCTTGGGCGGTGCGGAACAAACGTGAGAGGGAGGAGCGGAGGGGGGAACTACTCAGCAAGATTATGGATTTGGAACGACGTCATAAACAAGGTGGGAGTTTGCGCGTACAGAAGGACTTAGAGGGGGCGCGGGCTGCCTTAACAATGTTGCAGATGTAATCTATAAATTACCAATTGAGCCGCGTTAACCAATATTATTATGAATTTAATAATAAGGCTAGTACCTTGCTAGCTCGTAAGCTATGCGAGCGTGACCGACGGTCTAATATCACAAAGATTAAAGGGCCTGGGGATAAGTTATTATTTCGAAACGAGGAAATAAGAGAACAGTTTCACCATTATTATCAGACTTTATATGCCAGCACCTGCGGGGGGGGTCCATAGCTAGTGTGGAGGAATATTTGCGGGAAGATGGGGCGCTACCCGAGATCAATGGCTCGGATTCTGAACGGCTCAATCAGCCTATTGGACTCGTCGAAATCTTGCAGGTAATTAAAGAGATGGCCTTAAATAAGGCACCGGGGTTAGATGGTCTCCCCGCGATTTTCTATAAAAAAATTTAGGGATCAGTTAGCGCCGGTTTTACAAAGACTCTTTAATGAGGTCTTACAAGGGAGACCGTTGCCTCCCTCTATGCAGCAAGCGGGGATATCGGTTTTAGCAAAGCCAGGCCGTGACCCCACTCTGTGTGGGTCCTATCGTCTGATTTCGTTATTGAACACTGATGGGAAGATTTTAGCTAAAGTTTTAGCAAACCGGCTTGGGAGTATTCTCCCCAAGATTATACATCCGGACCAAACCGGGTTTATATCCGGGAGGAACACGGGAGACAATATTCGGAGGGCTGTCCAAGTGATCTGGTCCGCACAGAAGCAACAACAGGCATTGCTTTTGTTGGCCATAGATGCTGAAAAAGCCTTCGACCGGGTAGAGTGGAGCTTCCTGTTTGTGGTGCTGGACAAGATAGGGATAGGTTCGAATATGATGGCATGGATTAAAGCCCTTTATGCTAGTCCAGTGGCGGCAGTAAAGATTAATGGGCGGTATTCGGATTTTTTTCGCTTAGAACGAGGAACGAGACAGGGCTGCCCTCTCTCCCCCTTGCTGTTCGCTTTAACTATGGAGCCGCTGGCGCAAAGGCTGCGACGGAAAACACAAGGAGGAGCAAGGGGGTTGCGCATAGGAGAGGACGAACATAAAGTGGCGTTATTTGCGGATGATTTATTGTTGTTTGTGACTAGCCCACTGTTAGCCTTGCTAACTTATATGAAAGAATTGAGAGAGTTTGGAAGGGTGGCGAGGTTTAAAATAAATTGGGATAAATCTGAGGCATTAAATATTGGCTTGTCAGCTGATTTCGTGGAGCATTTGAAGGGGAACTATAATTTCCGTTGGGCACCACGCTCCCTTAAGTATCTGGGGGTGCAGCTTACGCGGGACCTCACGGGCTTATATGGGGCAAATTACCCCTCTTTGATTGGGCAGATAGAACGGGATCTGGCTAAATGGAATAATGAGGAAATCTCCTGGCTAGGAAGGATTGCGGCGCTTAAGATGTCGGTATTACCTAGGTTACTGTATTTTTTTCAGGTCTTACCTTTGAAAGTTCCTAGATTGGTTTTACAACGGCTTCAACGGAAAATGTTTCTGTTTGTGTGGTGACATCGGCCCCCGCGTATAGCACAGAAGGTACTGTATGTCTCGCGGCGGAAAGGGGGGTTGGGGATGGTGGAGATTGCGGACTACTATTTGGCCGCTCAGATGCGACAGGTTATGGACTGGCGGGACTTAGAGCGCCCTAAAAGATTTCAGGCTATTGAACAATTTTGGGTGAAAGAGTGGAGCTTAAAGTATATACCTTGGTTACAGAAGGGTCTCCTGCACGGGGAATGGACGGTGAATCCTTTTGTGCGCCATTTATGGACTGAATGGCAAAGGGGGTGGCGTAGGATTAATTTACGGGCGGGGACATCCTTGCTTGCACCGATTGTTGCCACTCCTGCCTTTGGCCCGGGGAGGGAGGGAATATTTCGAGTGTGGGCACGGAATGGTCGAGACATTTGTGCAATTGACAGAGTTGGGAGACCTTAAGTCTTTTGAGCAGCTAAAAGGGGAATACCAGCTGGGTTCATGGTATTTCTTTGCCTATTTACAGGTATCCCATTATCTACGCCAGAAGGTGCTTCTGGACAGAGTGGATGAGGGGCCAAATGATATTGAGGCCTTATGGCTAGGTCATTACCAATCCCGGGGACTGATCCGGCTGCTCTATGCTAGCCTCCACACGGCTAGACGGGGAGGGGGAAAGTTGAGATATATGACGGAATGGGAAAGGGACCTGGGAGAGCAGTGGGGTGATGAGGACTGGAAAGCGATAATAATGACTGCATCGAAGTCCTCCCTGTGCACCACCATTCAGGAGAATGCTTATAAGATTATGATGAGGTGGTATCACACTCCGGTCAGTTTTCAGAGGATGTTCTCTGCGACCTCTGATCTCTGCTGGAGGGGATGTGGCGCCCGCGGTACATATATGC
Organism: Ichthyophis bannanicus; assembly: GCA_033557465.1. Classification (NCBI taxonomy): domain Eukaryota; kingdom Metazoa; phylum Chordata; class Amphibia; order Gymnophiona; family Ichthyophiidae; genus Ichthyophis; species Ichthyophis bannanicus. Next base: position 257,522,234 of record CM066039.1, read on the forward strand.
ATATGTGGTGGGATTGCCCATTGGTAAAACTGTATTGGACTCAGATTAGAGATCGAATGGGGAGGATTTTTGGGGTAGCTCTGGAGATGGGCCCCTCTCTGTTTCTTTTAGGTAGGTGGCCGCCTAATCTCACCAATCGATGGAGTAAACCAATGAGGACCTGTCTTGTGGCGGCCCGTTGCGAAATAGCTTGGAAGTGGAAGCAGCGTGGCCCCTTAGATTTGGCACATTGGGATACTCGATTACGTCGAGTGTTGCATATGGAACGTTTGACAGCGTTAAGAAGAAATCAGGGAGAGAAGTTTGATAAACAATGGCAGCCCTTGCTAACATACTTGGCTTCTAGGGGTTCCACTTAGGGGGGAGGGTAGGAGTTGGGGTATTAGCGGCGGGGGGTAGGGGGATGGGGGGTTTATGGGGGGGGGGTTATTGCCTAGGATGTTAATTGATGCATATGTCTAGGGCCCGAGGACAAGGTCAGAAGTGTACTGTTTGTATATGTATTTCTTTGGACTGTTCTCTGCCTTTGATATTGTTTTGGAACATTCAATATGAAAATTAATAAAAAATTTAAGTTAAAAAAAAATAATGTTCAGCGCTTGGGGCACATTTATGTATGGTTATAGGAGGACCTGGACAAGTGGTTGAGATTCCCTAAGGTTGACACCTTGGTCACTGCCATTACCAAGCGCACCACCATTCCCATTGAGACCGGAGTGGCCCTTTGGGACCAGCATAATCGGACTGTAGAAAGCCTTCTGAATATGACTTTTTTTTTGGTTTACTCGCTGGTGGTGGCTTGTGGCTGTCTTGGAGCTTGCGCGTTTCTCCAATGGGTTTAGCTTCTCCCAGAGGAGGCTAATTCGGCCCGCCTCAAGTCTCTGGCGGCATTCTTGGTGGATGCCTTTTATGACCTTTTACATCTCTCTGCACAAGGGGTCACAGCGGCAACAGTAGCCCTCTATTGGTTATGACTCAGAAATTGGTCTGCGGATGTGGCCTCTAAGGACTGCTTGACCAAATTGCCGTCTAAGGGCGAACTCCTTTTTGATGAGGATATCGACATATTGGTTAAAGACCTTGGAGAAGTGAAACTGCAGAGACTGCCAGAGGATAAACCCAAGATTTCCTTCAAACATGCCTCTTCCTCTGTGACTTCTTCTTTGAGACCAAAGTTCTGGGACTACCATTGATATAGTCTGGGAAAGCAGACTACGGCCTCTTCAGGTTCTGGTTCAAAGTCACATTCCTTTCATGGAGGGCATTGGTTATACTCTCAGACCTTTGCCGCAGGGACGTAGAGTTCCTCCTGCCTCTCCCACCGATGGGTTGGAGGGCCCATTCTGGATTCCCACAAAAGTGAGAGGTTGTCGTCACCTTTTTTTTTTTTTGTTTGTTTTTATCCCAAATGGGCCCATTTGACAACAGATCGCTGGGTTCTGAACATCATTAGGCATGACTGTGTGTTCCATAAGATTCCCTCATTGTTTCCCCTTGTGGTTCCACCATCAAGAAGGACCTGTCCGATCTACCCTTCAGCACCTCCTGGCCCTTCGGGCTATCCTTCCTGTGCCTTCCATACTCCATCTACTTTGTTGTTCCCCAAAAAGATTGTTCCTTCCATCCCATTCTGGACCTCAAGGGAGTCAACCGCAGTCTGAAGATACTGCGCTTTCGTATGGTGACGCTATGATCAGTCATTCAGGTGGTATGGAAGGGTGAGTTCCTCACTTCCTTGGATTTTGCAGAGGCCTATTTCCATATTCCCATCAGAGAGTACCAGCGTTTTCTCAGATTCGTGACACTGGGCACTCATTACCAATTCTGTGCACTTTCCTTCAGACCAGCAACCGCTCCCCGGACTTTTTCCAAAGTAAAGATGGTAGTCGCAGCAGCCCTCGGGTGCAAGGGTGTCTGTGTCCATCCATATCTGGATGACTGACTCATCTGGGCCATCTCGATCGGAGGCATTCAGTTCTCTGCATCATGTGATCCAGCTTCTCGAACAGCTTGGCTGAGTAATCAACTGCAGCAAAAGCTGTCTTACACCACCCCAGAACCTAGAATTTCTCCAGGACCAAGCAGGAAGTCAGTCCTCACTTATGGGTGACGTCGGCGCCGACGGAGCCCTCGCGGAGCAATTTTCCCCCAGCTTTCAAAGAAAGCCTTTGGGAATTGCAGCGCGCATGCGCGGTAGTCTTCCCGCCCGAAGGTGCCATCTTAGCCAGTCTTCTTTTTTTCCGCGGAGCCCTACAGACGTCCCCGTCTTGTCCCCGCGAAAGAGTTGATTTTCCTCTGTATTTATCCTTTTTTCTTTCGGTTCGACGCCGGTCGTTTTCCCGCCCGGACTCGCGACGCCGGTCTCGAGTCCTCTAACGGTTTTTTCGGTTTTTTCTGACTTAGTCAGTTTTCGTTTTCGTTTTTTCCCTGGCAGCCCGGTCCTTTGACCTCGCAGGGGCCCTTTTTCCCCCGATGGCTGCCAGTGGCTTTAAGCGGTGTGGTCGGTGTGACCGAAATATGTCACTCACCGACTCACACGACCTTTGCCTCCGCTGCCTGGGCCCAGATCACGAGGAACTGATCTGTGGACCCTGCAGCAAACTGTCCTCGAAGGCGTTGAGAAGTCGGCGGCATCAGCGCGAAAGAATCTTCGCTGACCCCAGCCGTACCCGGACCTCGTCGGAGGCCTCACTGTCGAAAGGCTCCAGTTCGGACCGTCGACGGAGCTCCTCCGACCGGGGTTTCTCCCTCCGGGGACCATCGACGGAAGGAAAAACCCGCGAGGGCGGCGTCGGTGGACGCTCCTGGCTCCGCGAGGGCCAGGTCGCATAGCCCCGACAGCCGCCCCGGGTCCTTGGAGAAGGATCACCTCCCGAAGCGACCTCGCCTGGAGTCGGAGATGCCTGCCCGGGTAAGTCCTGTTGTCCTTCTGGACTCGCCTCCGCGTCAGCCGACGTCGGGCCCGACGCCGTCGGGGCCCGAGTCGGGGGCTGCTGGGTCGCCTGAGCTCGGACTCAGGTTGACGGCCTTGGAGAGCAGATTGTCTGCCTTCATGGACCAGCAGCGGGCACTGCTCGCTGGCTTCGCTGGCGTCGCTGCCCCCGACCGCCGGGACGTCGACGTCCAAGTCGACCCCGGAGACCGAGCCGATCCTCGAGTCGATGAGAACTCGAGTCGATCCTCGGTCGAGGTCGCCCTCGGCCTCCCGTTCGGGACCGAGGTCGCCGACGCCGACTCCCTCGGCGTCGGGGCGGCTGGCGCCGCACCCTGCCCGAGCCGACCCCACCGAGTCCTCGTCGGAGTCGGTCTGGGAGTCGGAGGAGGAAGAGTCACCTGATTCTTTCCGGACTCGGTGTGTCCCATCGGACTCTCCGGAGTCCGAGCCTCGGAAGCAGTCCCCCCCGGAGGATGCCCGGTTCTCGGATTTCGTTAGGGATATGGCCAAGGCTTTGGCCTTCCCTGCGGACCCCGAGGAGGAGCCTCGAGCCGAAGAGCTCGACGCCCTCCAGTATGACTCTCCCGCGAGGGAGCACTTTACTGTGCCGGTTCCTCCTATGCTGGAACGACTACTCTTCCGCATGTGGGAGAGTCCGGCCTCCTCGCCGGTCCTGAGCAAGCGGGTCGATTCTATCTATCGAGTCCGCAAGAGCCCTGGCTTTCAAAAGGCGCAGTTGCCACACCATTCCATGGTAGTGGAATCGGCCATGCATCGTCTTAAGAGCCAGAAGATGCACTCCTCGGTGCCTCCTGGAAGGGAGGCCCGTAACCTGGATGGCCTTGGCAAAAAGTGCTTCCAGGGCTCTATGCTCGCCTGTCGTGTCCAGACTTACCAGCTCTACATGGGCATGTATCTCAGGGATCTGGCTAAAGAGCTAGCCGGCTTCTCCGCTGGTTTGTCCGAGGAACCCTTGCGGAGGTTCCTAGCCTTGTCCACGGGTATTCGGGAATGCTCAAAGTTCATGTCCCGGGCAGCCTATGATGGCTTTGAAGCCTCGGCTCGAGTAGCCGCAGCCGGCATCGGTGCCCGCCGACAGGCTTGGCTTCAGTCGTCCGACCTTGAGCCCTGGGTACAGGACAAGTTGGTCGATGTCCCCTGCCGAGGCGAAAACCTCTTTGGCAAGCCCATGGCGGAAAAGGCTGCACAAATTGAGACTGAGACTCTCACCAGGACCAGGCTTTCTAGGAAGACCTCCGCCCCTTCCCAGAAAAAGAAGGGCTCGGGAAAAAAGACCTTTTACCCGAGGAAGGCGGCTGCCTACAAACAATACCCCCATTATCAGGCCCCTGCAGCTCCCCAACAGGGCCAGCAGGCCAAGGGACGGGGTAACGGGTCCCGTAGGCAGCAAGCCCCCAAGCCTGCGCCACCAGCCCCTGCTCAGCAGGGTGGGGGTTTTTGACTCGCTCAGCATAGCCTCTCCCCCCCCGCTGGTTCCCCCCAGCACCGGAGGCCGGCTGGTTCACTTCGCCGACAGGTGGTCCAGCATCACCGCAGATGCCTGGGTGCTTCAGGTCGTGCGAGAGGGCTACCTTCTCCACTTCCATCAGGTCCCTCCCTCCTATTTTCCGGGAGAGCCTCCGCGCCCCCCTCTGCACAGGGAGTTGCTCCTTCAGGAGTTAGCAGGTCTTCTGCAGGATCAGGCGGTGGAACCGGTGCCACACCACCTGAGAGGTCAGGGCTTCTATTCAAGGTATTTTCTGATACCAAAGAGAACAGGAGGCCTCCGACCCATCCTGGACTTGCGCAACCTCAACAAGTTCCTTGTGCGGGAGAAGTTCAAAATGCTTACCCTTGGAATCCTTCTGCCCTACCTCCAGCAGGGAGATTGGCTATGCTCCTTGGATCTAAAGGATGCTTACACGCACATCCTCATCCACCCAAGCCACCGCCAATACCTAAGGTTTGTGGTGGCAGGAAATCATTACCAGTACAGAGTACTGCCCTTCGGCCTGTCCTCCGCACCGCGAGTCTTCACAAAATGTCTCGCGGTCGTGGCGGCCCATCTCCGGCTTCACGGCCTCTATGGTTTTCCGTACCTCGACGACTGGCTCATCAGAGCAGCGTCCGCTCAGGAGGTCACCACCGCCACGTGCCGCACGGTGACTCTGCTGCAGCACTTGGGCTTTGTCATCAACTTCGCAAAGTCCACTTTGCTCCCCTCACAGGATCTCGAGTTCATCGGCGCAAGGCTGCACACCCCTCAGGCGCGAGCGTACCTACCGCTCGACAGGGCTCAGCGGCTCATGGACCTAGCCGACCGCTTTCGCAGCCAGCCCCTGGTCTCCGCCAGGCGCTTCCTGAGACTGCTCGGCCATATGGCTTCCACCGTCCATGTGACCCCCAATGCCCGCCTGAATATGCGGCCTGCTCAGTGGTGTCTCCGCCAGCAGTGGCGACAGGCCACGGGCGGCCTAGCAGACCTGGTGCGCGTCTCCGAGCCGCTGGTCTCGTCTATCCGGTGGTGGCTCCGGCAGCCGCACCTGGTATTGGGAATGCCTTTCCAGTCACCTCAGCCGACCCGGGTGCTGACCACCGATGCATCCCTCCTGGGCTGGGGAGCCCATTGCCAAGAGGCACGTACTCAGGGCCTCTGGACCAAGTGGGAGTCTGCTCAGCAGATCAACTTCCTGGAGCTCAGGGCGATCCGCCCAGCTCTCAAGGCCTTCTCCCACCTGACCTCCCAACAGTCCGTCCTTGTCCAGACGGACAATCAAGTTGCCATGTTCTACGTGAACAAGCAGGGGGGCACGGGCTCCTTCCTCCTCTGCCGGGAGGCACAGAAGCTCTGCTCTTGGGCCGTCAGTCACGGCATTCTCCTCAAGGCAGTTTATCTCCCGGGCCAAGAAAATTGCCTGGCGGACAAACTCAGCAGGGTCCTCCAGCCGCACGAGTGGCGTCTGGACCCCTTGATTGTTCAGAAGCTCTTCCTCAGGTGGGGCCTCCCCACAGTGGATCTCTTTGCCAGTCCTCACAACCGGCAGCTTCCTCGCTTCTGCTCTCGTCAGCCTCACCCCCTTCGGGTGGCGGCGGACGCCTTTCTGATCTCATGGTCGGGGGGCCTTCTGTACGCTTTCCCTCCCATCCCGTTAGTCTCTCGGACCCTTTTCAAGGTTCTCCGAGACAAAGCTTTCATGATCCTGGTGGCCCCTCGCTGGCCCAGGCAGCCGTGGTTTCCGCTCTTGCTGCAACTGGCGGTGGAGGATCCAATCCCTCTGGGGGTGCAACCGGATCTCCTCACCCAGGATCAGGGGTCCCTACTGCACCCCAACCTCAGGTCTCTCAACCTCATGGCCTGGCTGCTGAGAGGGTAGTCCTTGCTCCTCTCCTCTTGCCGGCAGAGGTGGAGGAGGTCGTCTTGGCTTCGCGACGGCCTTCTACCCGCAAATGCTACGCCCTTAAATGGCGTCGCTTTGCAGTCTGGTGTACCCAACAGTCTCAGGATCCCTTCTCCTGCCCGGTGTCGGTGATCTTACAGTACTTGCTACACCTCTCTAATCTGGGACTTAAGTCCAACTCCGTCAAAGTTCACCTCAGTGCTCTTTCCGCACATCATGTGCCGGTGGACGGCAGACCTCTCTCCAACGACCCTCTCGTAGCGAGGTTTCTCCGAGGTCTCCTACTACTTAAACCACCTCTGCGCCCGCCAGCGCCTGACTGGGACCTGAATGTGGTTTTACAGCGGATCACCTGTCCGCCTTTTGAACCTATGGCTACCTGCTCTCTCCGTTTTCTGTCTTGGAAAACGCTGTTCTTGATCGCCCTCACTTCCGCCAGGCGCGTAAGTGAATTACAGGCCCTCGTGTCTGATCCCCCCTACACTCGGTTCTACAAGAATAGGGTAGTCCTACGGACTCACCCAAAGTTTCTGCCTAAAGTGGTCTCCCCTTTTCACTTGAATCAGGAGGTGGTACTTCCAACCTTCTTTCCCAGACCACACTCCAGCCGAGCTGAGACGGTCCTCCATACCCTGGACTGTAGAAGGGCGTTGAACTTCTACCTTGACCGTACGCGGGAGCACCGTAAAGCTGCGCAGCTTTTTGTGTCCTTTGACCCCAATAAATTGGGGCTCCCGGTCTCCAAGCGTACTCTGTCCATCTGGGTTGCGGACTGTATCTCTTGGGCTTATGGGGCAGCCGGACTCGCCTTAGAAAGTCGAGTCACGGCTCATTGCGTTCGGGCAAAGGCCACGTCAGTGGCTTACCTCCGCTCTGTTCCGCTGGCAGACATCTGCCGGGCCGCTACTTGGTCTTCGAGCCAGACTTTTGCGGTCCATTACTGTCTCGAGAGGGAGTCCCGTAGGGACAGTGCTTTCGGACAGGCAGTCCTCCGTAATCTCTTTGAGGTCTGAGCAACTCCTACCCTCCATCCCGGATGTGGGCTACCGGTGGGTGATAATTCAGCGAAGATTCTTTCCTTCTGTGCTGCTGAGCTAGAGGGAGCTCATTTTTGTGCTTAGGGTCTCCGGTAGCCTTGAGCTTGGGAGTCCCATAAGTGAGGACTGACTTCCTGCTTGGTCCTGGAGAAAGCGTAGTTACTCACCTGTAACAGGTGTTCTCCAGGAGCAGCAGGAATCAGTCCTCACTACCCTCCCTCCTCCCCTTGGAGTTGCAATCGTCTGCTTATGTTCTTTTTGCAAATTTTTATGCTGTCTTTTTTAGCTATGTCATCTGACTGGCTAAGATGGCACCTTCGGGCGGGAAGACTACCGCGCATGCGCGCTGCAATTCCCAAAGGCTTTCTTTGAAAGCTGGGGGAAAATTGCTCCGCGAGGGCTCCGTCGGCGCCGACGTCACCCATAAGTGAGGACTGATTCCTGCTGCTCCTGGAGAACACCTGTTACAGGTGAGTAACTACGCTTTCTCGACTTGTTTCGACACGCAGGTGGGAAGTCTTCCTAATGGCAGAGCAGTGGTCCAAGTTCAGCTGCCAACTTCTGAGTTTTTAGGTGAATCCAGCTCCCACTGCATGGGATTATCTACAGCTCGCAGGGGCGATGGCTGTAACCTTGTAACTTGTTCCCTGTGCACGAGTGCATATATGGCCTTTGCAACAGGCATTGTTGACTAGCTAGTCCCTGTATTCGCAGGACTACAGGTTTCATCTGCTACTTCCTCCAGCAGTGCGGCTTAGCTTTGCTTGGTGAGCCTCTCCTGACAAGATGCTTGGGGGTTGCCTCTCGAGAAGCTGGCCTGGGTGTTTGTCAGTCTCACCGGTTAAGGAGCCCACTGTCTCGGCGGGATAGCCCAAGATCAGTGGGTGGATGCCAAATGGGCCATCAATCGCCTCGAGGTGAGGGCCATCCGTTTGGCCTTACTGTGATTTCACAATTTACTCCAAGGTCACGCAGTGTGAGTCTTATCTGACAATGCCATGGCATTGATGTATGTCAATCACCTGAGCAGAGCAAAATGCCCAGGGTTGGCAAGGGAGACGCCCTTTCTGTTTCCCTGGATGTAGCTACACCTGCAAGCATTCTCAGCTCAGCATATCGCAGGAGAAGAGAATCTAGAGGCCGTCACTCCTCAATCCTGGGGAATGGGAGCTTGCCCCATAGGCCTTCATTCAGATAGTAGACAATTGAGGACTTCCGGGGGTGGACTTGATGGCGACTCCTATCACTGCCAAGGTTCCCTCCTTTTGCAATTATAGTAACATAGTAAATGACGGCAGATAAAAACCAGCATGGTCCATCTAGTCTGCCCAGCACGATGGCAAGCGTAGGTGCACCTGCCGCTCCATGCAGGCCAACCCTCCCCACGTGCCTGTTTAGGAGTGAAACAACCATTCCATGCAGGACACCCCTATTTGTTGAGAAATTAGATGGTTCAGTTTACTTTGATTTTATCCTGTTGCTGTAAAGGGATCGACTGTGTCTGTCCCATGCCATTTTGATTTCCGTCACCGTGTTTGCCCCCACCACTTCCATCGGGAGGCCATTCCAAGTATCCACCACCCTTTCTGTGAAAAAGTATTTCCTGACATTGCCTTGCAATTTACCACCTTGCAGCTTCCTGTTATGCCCTCTAGTTTTACAGCTTCTCCGTCTTTGGAAGAGGTTTGTTTGTTCATTATTTCCCTTTAAGTATTGAAAGGTCTGAATCGAATCTCCCCTGTCCCTCCTCTCCTCCAAAGTGTACATGTTTAGGTCTTCAAGTCTTTTCTCATAAGGCTTCTGACGCAGGCTCCAAATCATTTTGGTCGCCTTCCTCTGAACAGTTTCCAGTCTTTTTACATCCTTTGCAAGATACGGTCTCCAAAACTGAATACAGTACTCCAAGTGAGGCCTCACCAGTGACTTGTACAGTGGCATAAGTACCTCTTCCTTTCTGCTGGTGATTCCTCTTTGTATGCAGCCCAACATCCTCCTGGCTTTTGCCACCGCCTTGTCGCATTGTTTTGCCACCTTGAGATCTTCAGAAATAATTACATCAAGGTCTTTCTCCTGAGCCGTGCACACCAAACTCTCGCCCCCTATCGCGTACATTTCCCTTGGATTTCTGCTACCCAAGTGCATGTCTCTGCACTTCTTTGCATTAAATCTTAATTGCCAAGCATTAGAACATTCTCCAAGCTTTTGTAGATCTTTCCTCATGTTATAACCACTCCCTCGGGGGAGTCACTCTGTTGCAAATTTTCGTGTCATCTGCAAAAAGACAGACTTTTCCATTCAGTCCTTCAGCAATATCACTCACAAATACATTGAACAGTGCCGGACCCAGGTCCGACCCCTGGGGCACCCCGCTAATCACCTTCCCTTCATCCGAGTGAGCTCCATTTACCATCACCCTCTGTCATCTGTCAGTCAACCAATTTCTGATCCAATTTACCATCTTAGGATCCATCCCTAAGCTACTGAGTTTATTGATAAGCCTCCTATGAGGAACAGTATCAAAGGCTTTGCTGAAATCCAGGTAGATGACATCCATTGCATACCCTGATCTAGCTCCCTGGTCACCCAGTCAAAGAACTCAATCATATTTGTTTGGCAAGATCGTCCTTCGGTAAAACCATGTTGCCTCGGGTCTTGCAACCTGTTGGTTTTGAGAAAGCTCAGTATTCGCTCTTTCAGGAGCGCCTCCATTACTTCTCCTGCCACCGAGGTAAGGCTCACAGGCCTGTAGTTTGACACTTCTTCCCTGTCACCACTTTTGTGTAGAGGTACAACATCAGCCGTTCTCTAGTCCTGAGGCGCCTCTCCTGTTTCCAAGGATCTGTTGAAAACATCTTTTTAACGGCGCTGCAATAACCTCCCTGAGCTCTTTCAGTATCCTGGGATGTATCCTATTCGGTCCCATGGCCTTGTCCACTTTCAGTTTCGCAAGTTGTTTTAACACATTATCTTCTGTGAATGGCGTGGTATCTACTTCATTCCCATTTTTATTTTTGGGAGTCACAAGTGGTCTTTCTCTAGGACTTTCTTTAGTAAAAACAGAGCAGAAGAATTTGTTTAGCAATTTTGCTTTTTCAATGTCACTTTCCACGAGTCCATTCGAAGCACTTCTGAGTCCTGCAATTCCACCTCTGATCTTCTTCCTTTCCCGAATATACCTGAAGAAGGTTTTGTCGCCACACTTAACATCTTTAGCCATTTTTTCTTCTGCTTTTGATTTTGCTGTCCTTATTTCTCTCTTTGTCTCTTTGAGTTTGATCCTGTATTTATTTCTGTGTTCCTCTGTTTGCGAGCTTTTGAATTTTGCGAAAACTGTGGTTTTTGCCTTTATTTGAGCAGCCACTTCTTTGGAAAACCAAATAGGCTTTCTTCTCCTCTAGTTTTTGTTTACTTTTGTTACATATTTATTTGTTGCCCCTTTTATTGCCACCTTTAGCTTAGCCCATAGCAATTCCACTTCCCTTATCTCCTTCCACCCTTTTAGCTCCTCCTTTAGGTATTCGGCCATTTTATTGAAGTCGGTGTTTTTGAAGTTTAGGACTTTGAGCTTGCTATGATTGGCCTGTACCATGGCTTTTATCTCAAACTACACCATGTGATGATCGCTCCTGCTCACAGGGGCACTCACGCAGACATTTGACATGCTATCACCGTTGGTGAGCACTAAATCCAGCGTTGAGCTTTCCCTGGTTGGTTACACCACCATTTGTCTAAGTAACGCATCTTGGAGAGCATCCACAATTTTTTTGCTTCTTTCCAGATTTGCAGAAGGAGTAATCCAATCCACATCGGGTAGATTAAAATCACTCAATATGATCACTTCCCCCTTTTTGGCTATCTTGGCAATATCTATAATCAATTCGTTATCTATCTCTTCAATTTGTGTCAGAGGTCTGTAGACTACAGCAGTATGGATGACAGTGCCATCTCCTCTTTCCAACACAATCCAAAGCACTTCTTCTTTTCCCCATGCTCCCTGCATTTCAGTAGCTTTAATATTGCTTTTGACATACAAGGCTACTCCTTCTCCTTTTCCATTTTCTCTGTCTCTTCTGAATAGAGATTATAGCCAGGTATAGCTATATCCCAATCATAGAAACATGATGACAGAAAAAGACCACATGGCCTATCTAGTCTGTCCTTCCATAACAACAACTACAACAGTCCACTTTTTACCTTTAGAGATCCTCTATGTTGGTCCCATGCTTTTTTGAATTCAGTTACTGTCCTCATCTCTACCACCTCCACTGGGAGACTATTCCATGGATCCATTACTCTTTCCGTAAAGAAATATTTCCGCATATCACTCCTGAATCTATCTCCCTTCACCCTCATCCCATTTCCCCTTGTAGCAGAACTTGCTTTCAATTGAAAGAGGCTCTCTCCCTGAACATTTATGCCACGGAGGTATTTAAACATCTCAATCATATCACCTCTATCCCGCCTTTCCTCTAAGGTGTACATATTAAGATTCTTAAGTCTGTCCTCATATGCTTTATGATGAAGCCCATTAATCATTTTAGTAGCAACCCTCTGCACCGACTCTATCCTGTTCACATCCTTTTGAAGGTGCGGTCTCCAGAATTGCACATCATACTCCAAATGAGGTCGCACCAAAGACTTATACAGAGGCATTATCACCTCCTTTTTTCTGCTAGCCATTCCTCTCCGTATGCACCCAAGCATCCTTCTAGCTTTTGCCGTCGCCTTTTCTACCGGTTTAGCTACTTTAAGATCATCAGACACAACCACGCCTAGGTCCCGCTCTTCTTTAGTGGACAAAAGTACTTCACCTCCTATACTGTATTGCTCCCTTGGATTGCTGCAGCCCAAATGCATGACCTTACATTCTTTAACATTAAATCCCAGCTGCTAAATTCTAGACCATTCTTCCTGCTTAGCTAGATCCCTCCTCATGTTATCTACACCTTCCTGGGTGTCTACTCTATTGCAGATTTTGGTATCATCTGCAAAGAGGCAAACCTTACCCGACAGCCCTTCTGCTATATCACTAACAAAGATGTTAAAAAGAATCGGACCAAGGACAGATCCCTGGGGCACACCACTGGTAACATCCTTCTCCTCAGAGTGAGCTCCATTTACTTTGTACTCTGTCGCCTCCCACCCAACCAATTTCTAACCCAAGCAGTAACTTTAGGGTCCATCCCTAGGGTGCTCAGTTTGTTTATAAGTCGCCTGTGAGGAACAGTGTCAAAGGCTTTACTGAAATCTAAATACACCACATCTAGAGCTCTCCCTCGGTCCAACTCCTGGTCACCCAGTCAAAGAAATCAATCAGATTTGTCTGACAAGACCTGCCTCTGGTGAATCCATGCTGCCTCGGATCCTGTAATCCGCTCGACTCCAGAAACCTCACTATTTTCTCTTTCAGCAGCGTTTCCAATAATTTACTCACCACCGAAGTTAAACTAACCGGCCTGTAGTTTTCAACCACATCCTTACTACCGCTTTTGTGTAAAGGCACCACATGAGCCTCTCTCCAGTCCTTTGGCACCACTCCCGACTCCAACGAGGCATTGAAAAGGTCAGTCAGTTTTGTTGCTAGAACGTCCCCAAGTTCCCTAAGTATTCTAGGGTGTATCCCATCTGGTCCCATCGCTTTGTCTACTTTAAGTTGAGCTAGTTTCTCACGAACACAGTCTTCTGAAAATTGTTCAAGATGTCCCTCGCTTCTGTTCTTATTTGTGGGTGTTTTCTGAGGTCCTGCTCCTGGTTCTTCATCTGTGAACACAGAACAAAAATATTTGTTAAGCAATTCCGCTTTATCCTTATCAGCTTCTACATATTCCCCCCCTGCACCCTTGAGTCTGGCAATACCACTTTTGCCCTTCCTCTTCTCACTAATATATCTGAAAAATGTCTTATCCCCCCATTTTATTGCATTGGCTATTTCCTCCTCCTTTTGAATCTTTGCGTTCTTGACTACTTTGCTAGCTTCTCTAAGTTTTTCCAAATACAGATGCCTGTCTTCCTCTCTCTGTGATCTCTTGTATTTCATGCGATTCATTTAGCCATGTTTCTGTAATGGCCACAATGTCCAAATCCATTTCCACCATTAGGGCTTCCAGGTCCGGAACTTTGTTGGCTAAGCTTTGAGCATTTGTGCTCATTGCTTTCCAGCATTTAACTGGCTTTGTGTGTATTTAGCATTGATTTTGTTCTTCCTACATCTTCCCACTTGTTTTTGGTGTGTGGTTTAAAAGTGTGGCTGTTTCTGATTTTAATCTTCTTTTGCAGGGTGTGACGTCCAGAGCTTGACCTTCTACATACGTCACCCCCTTTTTCTAGTTTAAATGCATATCCACATATTGCTTGAATTTTTCACTTACGATTCTTTTCCCTGTGACAGAGAGATGTAGTACATCAGCACAGTATAGTCTCTTGTTCCATCTGTTACCCCATTCGCCAATAAATCTGAATCCTCCTTGTTTGCACCAGGTCTGGAGCCATGTATTAAAGCTGTTAATGCAATGCAGTCTTTTAGCCCCCTTACCAAGCACAGGTAGAACCTCTGAGAATGCAACAGTGTTAACAGTGGGCTTGAGTTTCTCTCCCAGAGATTGGAAGTCCTTTTGGACTGTAGAAGCACTGTTTCTAGCCAGGTCATTTGTGCCCCAGTGGATAACAACATCAAGTTTGGAGTGTTCACTTTCTGCGCTAAGTAGTTCAACAATGTGGTTTGTATTCCTGCTGGCTAAAGAGCTTGGTAGGCACTTGACTATCTTCTCTCCTTTGAACTGTGTTCCCAAGTTGATGCCACTGATGATGGAATCACCAAGTAGTAGTAGTTTGCTGTTTGAGGTTTTCTTCATATTTGGTCCTTTAGCAGGAGATTGGATATTGTCTGTCTCATTTAAGGGCCCTTCAGTTTCTTTGGATTGGGAATCCTCATTTGCCAAGGCAGAGAAGGCATTATGCAGGGATATCTCCTGATGCATAGGATGTCAGTGCGTTACAGGTTGCAGTCTACCAGAATCCACTGTGATCCACTTGTCCCTGGGGTGTTTGATGCTTTGTGGGAGAGGTGGTGGACATTGTTCAGTTTGTATCCTAGAAGAGGTGTGCTTCATTGCAGCCAGTTCCTCCCTGAGTAGGGTCACCTCTTTATGCATGGCAGCTAGGTCTTCCCTTAGTAGAGTCAGTTCTTTATGCATGGCAGCTGACCTGAGACACACAGGACAAGCTCTGAGGTTCCAAATGATTCGTCTTGGAAGTAAAGTACTGCAGTTATTGCATTGAATACACGACATGACATGCTGAATAAGCAGTCCTAGAGGAGAAGAGGAAAGGAGAAAGAAGATGTGGGCTCTAACCCAAGTTAAAGGGATAGATGGCAATGTATGCGAGTGCTATATAGACAATGCAGCCCCTGGGGTGGGCTGGGGGCACTCCCAGATATCTGCTCCAAGGCTTCTCAGAAAAGCAGTCAGTCAGAGTATCCCCAAGCTTAATTTATAAGCACAGTTAAACTTAATCGTAGCAATTCCCACAAAACAGACAGTTAAACTCTATATTGGTAGCTAGAACCGAGCAGAGATGAGAAAGAAAATTAGAGTCTTAGCTTTGTGAAAGATCCACAACTCATGCAGCCAGCTTCAGACCCGTAGGTGTCGCAAGGAGGGCAAGTCCAGGGGAGTGCACCTTGAATATTGTGTGCAATTCTGGTCGCTGTATCTTAAAAAGGATATAGCGTTATTAGAAAAGGTTCAGAGAAGAGCCACCAAAATGGGATGGAAGGATACTCCTATGAAGAAAGGCTAAAAATGTTAGGGCTCTTTAACCTGGAAGAGAGACGATTGAGGGGAGATATGATAGAAGTCTATAAATTAATGAACGGAGTGGAACGGGTAAATGTAGATAGATTGTTTGTTATCAGAATATAGAAAGACTAGGGGACATGCAATGAAGCTACAGGGTAAACTATTTAAGACTAATAAAAGAAAATATTTTTTCACTCAACATGTAATCAAATTCTGGAATTTGTTACTGGAGGATGTAGTAAACGCTGCTAGTGTAGCTGGGTTTAAAAAAGGTTTGGACAAGTTCCTGGAGGAAAGGTCCTTAAACCATTATTAAGAAGGGACCCAGTATATCAATGCTTGACCCAGTACAAGCATTGTGGAACCTGTGTCTTTTGGGGAAACTGCTAGATACGTATGACCTAGATTGGCCACTGTTGGAAACAGGATACTGGGCTTGATGGACCTTGGTCTGACCCAGTATGGCATATCTTATGTTCTTATGGAGTGGACACGCTGGTCCAGCCCGGGCCGTCTGATCCCCTTCTGTATGTGTTCCCCCTTGAGCCATGATAGCTTGGGTCCTTCAAAAGATAAAGGATCATCTGCGATGGGTGATCCTAGTTGCCCCAGACTGGCCACATTGTCTGTGGTATGCGGACCTCATTCGCCTTCTCATCTCGAAGCCCCCTGAATCTCGGTGACTGGTGGGGGCTGCTACAACCGAGTACCGTACTCATGGAAGATCCAGCTCCCCTCTTGCTTATGGCTTGGCCATTGAGAGGTGACCTCTAACATGGAAAGACTATTCCACAGCAATAGTGGGCACTGTGCTGAAGGCCAAGCGATGCTTCACCTCCCTGGCTTATGTCCGTGTTTACAGGAGTTATAACTAGGAATATATTTACTAATGTAAATATGTTCTTAGCTATACCTTAGATATAACTCCTGTAATACAGAAATTTACCCAGTTATACCTTAGATGTAAGCCATATACTCTAGTCATTCTGTTATCTGTAAGTGTTATCTGTAATACACATTCATATGTTTCATGTAAACCGCACTGATCTGTAATAGCGTGGTATACAAAAACAAATAAATTAAAATAAATAAAATAGTGTCTTTTTTAAGAACTGGTGCCATCAGCGTCATATTTCTCTGTGGCGAGCATGGATTCCTTCAATCCTGGCGTTCCTCCAGGAGAGGTTCGAAGGGTTTAGCTTGGAACTCACTGAAAGGTGTAGGTGGGAGCTGTCTCCTGTTTTTGGTGACGGATCGCGGGCTGCTTGCTGGCTGTGCTTCGCAATGTTGCACATTTTCTTCAGGTTGTTCAAACCTTGCATCCCCCAGTACACCCTGTAGTTCCACCTTGGAATTTGGCGCTTGTCCTTTGGACTCATACATTCCCCCTTCAAGCTGCTCAAGCGAGCTATCGTTAAGGACCTAACTCTAAAGATGATGTTCTTGGTGGCTATCGCCTTGACGTTGCAGATCTCGTTGCAGGCACTCTCCTGTCAAGATCCATTTTTGATCTTTTCATCAGAAGGTGTAACCGGTGCTCGGTGCCTCCTTGCCCAAAGTACTTTCTCCTTTTCATGTCAATCAGGTGCTTTCCTTACCTACCTTTTCTCTGTAGAAATGTACTGGATCTGATAAGGACCTTCTTTTTGTTGACGTGCTTTGGTGTTACCTGAAGGTGACAAATCCCTACCATCTTTCAGATCATCTTTGTCCTTTTTCAACGAGCCCCATAAGGGGCAGGAAGTTTCAAAGGCAACCCTTGGTCACTGGATTATTGCTTCAACCTACTTACTACGCGGTAGGCCTGTACCCCCAGGCCTAAAAGCTCATTCAATGCAGGCCCAGAAGGCTTCTTGGGCAGAGTCATCTCGTGCTTCGCTCTTGGATATTTGTAGGGCAGCAACATGGTTCTCTTTAGCTATTTTTGCATGGCAGTACCGTTTGGATGATCACGTATCAAGTATACAAGCAGTGGCACGGTTTGGTTTGAGTGTGCTTTCTGTTGCACTTTTCTTCCTGCCATGTGTTGTAGCTTTGGTACTTTACATTTGTCTGGACTGGTCTAGCAGAAGATCTGGAAGGTGAAATTTTACGTACTGTTGATTTCCTTTCCTGGAGTCCTGCTAGACCAGTCCAGGACCTGCCATTTCCTCAGCCTTGTGCCTTAGACAATGCAGATACTCTGTATATAGTTTGTCCTTGTTCCTTTATCTCTGACATTGATCTGTGCAGAACTTGTATATAGTTTTACTAGATTAGGTCCCCTTGGAGGATTCTAGTATGTCTTCCATTTGCTTGCTACAAAAATGCTAAAGGGTTTTATGTCAGTGATTGTCACAACATAGTTTGAGTTTTTTCTCTGTCTCCATCATCTGCAGGCAGGGGGATATAACCCATTTGTCTAGCAGGACTCCAGGTAAGGAAATTAACGGTGTGTAGAGATTTGCAATAGTGTGCACTGGATGGCACTGTTCTAGTTACAGAATTCCATTGAAAGCAGAAATGTTCTTATGGCCTCTCCTTTTCTACTGTGTGCATATTACTTTTTTTTCAGTTACTGTTTTTAATGATCCTTTATTTTCTTAAGATATGTAACAAGATGTTAAACAAAGTAATATTAAAGATTTGTTCTGTGTCTTAGATTGTGAAGTAGTTCTAAAGATACTAACGTGCTGCAATGAGCAGCCTAATGGTTACTCCTTGTATTTTCTTGGACAGGTTTACAGCAGCTCTGAGCATCTTGCCAACCAGTTAAGCCTCAGCTTCTCATCCGCTGAGCGGAGTCGCAGTGAGGAGAAAGTAGACAGGACGGAAAGGTGGGAGAGGTCGGTTTCGGGGGAAGGCGAGAAGATCCACCAGATAGGTCCGGGGAGTAGGTGAGTGAAAGGCCAGGCAGGATAGAAGCAAGTGGGGCCAGGCAGGAGTAGCTAACACTTAAACCAGGCGAGCATTTTGCAGGAATAAAGATTTTGAAACCCCTCTGGATTTATGGGCTTTGGTTCCTGGAGCACACTGCCTGCCTTTGCAGTGGAAAACATTTCTCTTTCTTTTTCTTTTCCCCCCCAATTCTGTTTTTATTAGCCAAAAAACTGGGATTGCATTAAGCCAAGTGCTCTGCATTGCCCTGAGTTTTAACCAAGGCCTATGTATTTAAGCTTCCTTTGCATTACTCTTCAAAACATTTCTATTTCTTCCTTCATGAATTTTAGCAAGTATAACTGGACATAAACAATTTACAATTATAGTAACGGGGTGACCATAATAAAACACTCAAGTTTCTCGGGGATCAAGCAGGAAGTCAGCCCTCAGTCGGCGCACAGTAACCTCTCCTCAGTTTTCAAAGAAAGCCTTTCAGAGATCTACCACTTATGTGTAATCCCCTTCCCGCCTAAGGATGCCATTTTACCCCAGTCTTCTTTTTTCCGTGGAGCCCATCGGATGTGTGTCTGTTCCCCCCCACCACCCCCCCTCTCACCCATGAAAAGGTGAGGCCCCCCCCCCACCCATGAAAAGGTGAGTCTTCCCCCCCCTCTATTTTTTGGATCGATTCCCTTCTCTGGTTTGCGTACCAGTACTCTTCTCATCTTCCGGGTCCACTCACCTTCGGCATCCTCGGGTTCCTCATTCCCTTGAGTTTTTCTCTTGATATGAGTTTTCACACCCTTTCTGGCCAGGCCAGCTGAGTTTGACCTCATGGGGGCTGTTTTCCCTGCCATGGCCTCAGTCAGTGGCTTCAGCCCTTGTGACAGTTGTGCATATAACATGTCATGCATGGACCTGCATGATTTTGTTGCCTCTGGTGCCTCGGCGTGGACCATGACACCTCAGCTTGTGGTCTCTGCCAGCAGATGACCCCCAAAACCCTCCGAGGCCATAAGAAATAGCACAAATCTATTTTCCATAAGACCAACTCATCCACAGGACCAACACCCTCGCCACGGAGGTCTCGGCCTTGCAAGGTGTTTGTTTATTAAAACATTTTTTATACCGCTCAATACCGAAGGCATCTGAGTGGTTTACAATCGTTAAAAAATACAGGCTGTGAGGAAACAGGAAAGGAACGCCAGTTAAAATAAAAGCAGCAGAAAAGGGAGCGAGAAAGG
Organism: Ichthyophis bannanicus; assembly: GCA_033557465.1. Classification (NCBI taxonomy): domain Eukaryota; kingdom Metazoa; phylum Chordata; class Amphibia; order Gymnophiona; family Ichthyophiidae; genus Ichthyophis; species Ichthyophis bannanicus. The sequence continues at coordinate 257,541,506 of CM066039.1, forward strand.
ACAGAAGAATAAAGTGATCAGAGATACATCAACAGGAGAGGGAAGAGGGGGGACGGAGACGGGGAAGGGAGGTCAAATGCCAGACTAAAAAGGTGAGTTTTAAGTTGTTTTTTAAAAGATTTATAGGATTGTTCTGCATGGAGAGGAGGGGGGAGTGAATTCCAGAGTCTTGGATCCAGAAAGTAAAATGCTGAGGAACGAGTGACCATGCTTCCTCGGAGCCTCTGTCACAGGGCATCAAGCTGGGGGGCTCACTCATGAAAGGACGTCCCTCAAAGAGCTGGATGATGTTGATGGCCTCGTCACATGATAAGACCATGCCCGTGGGCAAATCCCATGGCCCCCGACCTCGGAGCCCTTGACACAAGACCGAGGGCAATGTCTAGGAGCAGCCCTCAAAGCTGCCCCAGTGGGAGAAGATGGCATCAGCATCCTGGGATCGGCCTCAGTCCTCAGAGGCCAACCTCATTGAGGATACCCCCTCAACTGTGCCTGGTGCCAGAGCCTTCTGCATTCCAAGGCCAAATGGTCGGCCTTGGAATGTAGCTTGTCTACCTTCATGGCCCAGCAGCAGGCTCTGATGCCCATTTTTTCTGGGTCATCACTCCCGACCATCGGCCCCTTTGCTATGAGGGTGTCCCCGGAAGTGGAACTGATCCTCGAGTGCCACCAGCCTCGAGATACCCCTCAGCAACGGTCCCGCTCCGGTCCAAGGATTTTCCCACCCAGCTGCCCCCAGCTCAGAGCACAGAGATGTTGGGGCTGGGGCACAAACCTGAGGCCCGGAGGACCCTTGAGATCTCCAGGTTGGGTGGGAAACCGAGGATGATGAGTCTCCCGACACTCTTCTTCACCAGGATGTTCCCTCAGACCCTTCCTTTCCCAAAGCCTGGTGCTGGTCCCCACCCAAGGACCTGGACTTCGTCCATGATATGGTGAAGAGCCCTTGCCTTCACCACAGAGTCCAAGGAGGAGCCTCAAGCAGAGGACCTAGAGATCCTCCAGTATGAAGCTCCCCCTAAGGAGGCACTCATGGTGCCCATTGCACCCCCCCCATCCTAGAATGGCTGATCTTCCATATGTGAGAGACCCCGGCCTCTGTGCCCATTTTAAGCAGGTGGCTGGACTCCGTGTATCGGGTTCGCCGCAGCCCTGACTTCCAAAAAGCTCAACTGCCTTGCAACTTCATGCTGGTGGAGTCAGCCATGCATCTGCTCAAGAGCCAGAAGATGCACTCCTCTCTGCCCACACCATGGACACCCTGGGCAGGAAATGTTTCCAGGAGTTGATGCTCATCAGCCAGATCCAGGCTTACCAGTAGTACATGGGCATGCACATACGGGACATGGTGAGCATGGTGAGGTAGCTCATGGGATTCTCGGCTGGTCTCTCTGAGGAACCTCTCCAGCAATTCCGGACCCTGACCTCCACGGTCAAAGAGTGCTCCATATTTCTGACTTGAGTGACCTATGACAACTTTGAGTCGGCAGTTAGAGTAGTCGCAGTGGTACTGGTGCTCGCTGCTCAGCCTGACTATAGTCTTCCGACTTGAAGCAGTGAGTACAGGACAAATTTGTCTATGTCCCTTGCCTAAGAGAGAACCTCTTTGGCAAACCCATGACTGAGAAGGCCGCTGATCTGAAGTCTGAGTTAATGACCAGGACCAGGCTCTCCAAAAATATTGCTGACCTTTCCTGGTGGAAGGCTTCAGGTAAAAATCCCTATACTCCACAAAGAAGAGGAAGGTTTACAGAAATTACCTTCAGTAATCTGTCTTCCCAGCTCCCCAGCAGGCCAAGGGACAAAGGCATGGACTTCATAAGCCTAAGGCCTCCACACCTCAGACTGCGCCCTCGGCGCAGCCTGGAGGGGGCTTTTTACTTCTTGGGCATAGTCCGCCCCCCCCCCCCTCACCAAGAGGCCTGGCCCTGCAGTACATGGGGGAGCCTCTGGTGTTTTACACTGCCTGGTGGACCCTCATAATCACCGATGCCTGGGCTCTACAGGTGGTGAAAGGGTTACCTTCTCCATCTTGAACAGACACCCCCTGCCTTCCTTTCCAGGGGAGCCCCCTATGACTCTCCTTCACCGGGACCAGCTTCAGCAGGAGCTCGCAAGTCTTCTGACTGACAGAGCGGTGGAACTTGTCCCCTCCCACCTCCAAGGCAGGGAGTTCTACTCCCGCTACTTCCTGGTGCCCAAGAGGACCAGAGGGTTTTGGCCCTTTCTGGACCTGCGGGACCTCAGATGGTTCCTGGTGAGGGAGTAGTTCAAGATACTCTCCCTTGGAACATTGCTGCCCTACCTCTGACAGGGAGGCTGGCTATGTTCCTTGGATCTAAAGGATGAGTATTTAACATCCTCATCCATCCTCATCACTGGCGGTGCCTCCACTTTGTGGTAGGAGGCTGCCACTAATAGTACAGGGTCCTATCCTTCGGTCTGGCCTCCGCCCCAAGGGTGTTCACCAAGTGCCTGGCGGTTGTTGTTGCCACCTTCCTTCATCTCCAGGGGGTGTTTGTCTTTCCCTACCAAGACTGGCTAATCAAGGGCAGCACTACCCCCAAAACTTGTCAGGCAACGGCCCGCATCATCCTTGTTCTGGAGCACTTGGGGTTCATCATAAACTATCCCAAGTCCAATCTCCATCTGTCACAACACCTGGAGTTCATAGGAGCACTATGGGACACTGTCCAGGCTAAGGCCTTCCTCCCTCTGGACAGGGCCCAGCACATCATGTCGCTTGTGGGGAACGTTCAGGGTCACTCCTCGGCGTCTGCCTGCTTTCTGCTTCACCTCCTAGGCCATATGACCTCCACGGTTCATCTCACCACAGACGCTCGCCTACGTATATGACTGGCTCAGTGAGCCCTCCGCTCCCAGTGGTCTTGAGCAATGGGGGCACCTGTGGGACAGAGTGGTCGTAACCCATCTTCTGACAAACACCCTTAGCTGGTGGCAGCAGCCCCAGCACCTACGGGCAGAGATGCCCTTCCAGAACCCCAACCCCCCCCCCCCCCAGAGGATCCTCACCACAGATGCTTCCCAGCTGGGCTGGGGAAGCCCACTGTGATGGCCTCTGCACTCAGGGCCATTGGTCACAAGCGGGGAGAGCCTTCACAGCAGATCAACCTTCTGGAGCTTCGAGCCATAGCACTGGCCCTCCAGGCTTTTCACCACCACCTACAGCACCAAGCGGTACTGATCCAAACCGACAACCAGGTGACAGTGTTTTATATCAACAAGCAGGGAGGCACAGGGTCGTCCCTCCTGTGCCAGGAGGCGGTGAGCCTCTGTTGCTTCGCCAGCGAGAGCAGGATGCTTCTGTGGGCCATCTACCTCCCGGGCCAGGACAACATCCTGGAAGACTGGGTCAGCTGGGTCCTTCAACTGCACGAGTGGCGGCTGGACCTCCAGGTGTCCAGCCAGCTATTCCGTCTCTGGGGGTTCCTGCAGCTGGATCTCTTTGCCAGTCCAGCCACTGCGCAGCTGCCTCACTTCTGCTCCAGGGGACGGCAGTTGCATTTCTCATCCCCTGGACAAGGGGGCCTTCTATATGCCTTCCCGCCCATGATCACCAAGACCCTGTTCAAGGTCCAGCTTGATATTGATTGGCTCCTTGGTGACCCCAGCAGCTGTGGCTTCCCCTGCTCCTGTCTCAAGCAACCCCGGTTCCTCTGGGGTGTGCTCCGGGCCTGCTCTCACAGGAGGACGGCGCTCTCCTGCACCCTAACCTGGGGTCCCTGAATATGACAGCCTGGCTGCTGAAAGAGTAGCCCTGGCCCCTTTCAACCTGTCAAATGAGGTGGAGGAGGTGATCCTAGCCTCCCACAAGGCTTCCAACCACTGGGCCTACACCTTCAAGTGGCAGAATCTCTGTGTGGTGCATGAAGAGGTGGATCAACCTCTTCAGTTCTGTTCAGCTGGTGCTACAGTAGTTGCTTCACCTGTCTCAGGCAGGGCTGAAGTCCAACTCCATTAGAGTACACCTTAGTGCACTCTCCCATATGTGAGGACTGACTTCCTGCTTGTTCCTGGAGAAAGTGAAGTTATTTGCCTATAACAGGTGTTCTCTGGGGACAGCAGGAATCTGTCTTCACACCCCTTCCTTCTCCCTGTGGAGTTGCTTTGTCATTTTTGTTTTTTGAGCTATGTTGTCATACTGAGGCAAAATGGCACCCTTAGGCAGAAGGGAACTAGGCATGTGTGGTAGATCTCCCAAAGGCTTTCTTTGAAAGCTGGGGAGAGGTTATCGTGTGGGCTCAGTCGGCGCAGACATCACCCATATGTGAGGACTGATTGCTGCTATCCCCAGAGAATACCTGTTACCTATCAGCAGCACACAATCGGAGCAGCATGATGAAAACTTGGAAATAGGCAAATTAAATCATAGCAATAACAATATATACTTTTTTCCCTTCCTTTGCTTCCTCTTTTAAACAGATTGAGGTCGTGGACCTCGTCTGGCTGTTCCCACTACTCATCACAGCATGACAGGAGCAGGAGCCCCTGTACCCTGAGCAGCGCCTACAGCCTGGAAACCATGCCCAAATTTGCCTTCTCCTCTGAGGATGAGAGCTCAGACCACAGCATTTCAAAGCCTGAGAAACCCAGGTTCATTCTGGGAGAGCCTAGGACTGCTACCGGAGAGGCCAAGGCCTTGTCCTTGTCAGGTAAGCAAGCTACCAGAGCAGGCACACTGACCCTTCCTACCCTATCTCCCCCAGAACAGCATAGCCAAACTTAAGTAATCTTTCAGTGTGTATCCAGCCTGTATACCACACCTGCCGCATCTGCCCATTGCTCACATTTTGACCTGATACTGGATTTTTATGACAGGCTCCGAACCATTTGTTAGAGCATCACCTGCCATTTTATTTCTAGTGCTTCGATGTAAGAGATGCAAAATACGGACATCAAAAAAAGAAACTGGATCTATACTTCTACAGATGCAGTGGGGCAAAGCCAGGGCTGGATCAGCCTACCAGAGTTGACCTAGATACAGTCAACTCTGATAGGCTGATCAGTATTTGGTGACTGTATCTAGGCGTGGCTATTGTTTAAAGAAACCACAGACCACCATGGGCTAAATATTGGCCCATTCACTTCTAAATCGTGTAACTGCTTTGTCCGCACTGACCTAAGTTTTCTTGTATTTGTCAGAGGCAAATCTAAGCCACTGTGTGCTTGGGGCAACCTTTACGCCACGGAGTCTACATTTAGGGGGGGGTACTTTGTATAAAGCATCTTCAATGTGTATATCATGTTTTTTCCGAGAACATCGGTGCCAATGGAGCCCCTGCGGAAGCATCTCCCCAGCTTTCATAAAAAGCCTTTGGGAGATGCACCATACATGCGTGGTCCCCTTCCCAATTGCCTCAGTCTCCGTTTTTTCTGCAGAGCACTCCAGACATCTCTCCAGTACCCCCGGAAAAAACGTGGAGGTGGTTTTTGTTACATTCCTGTCCATTTGCGTACCGGTTCCTTTGCCGCCCCCGAGCCAGCTCACCTCGACATCGCTCCTCCTCATTTCCTTGTTTTTTTCTTTTTTGCTACGAGGTTCTCAACCGGCGTTCATGCCTTTTTTTTGGCTGAAGGCCTTGGACCCCTGCTGGGTAGCAGGGACCCGATGGCGTTCATCAGCTTCAAGACGTGCGATCGGTGCAGCAAAATGTCTCACCGATTCACATCACTACTGCCTCCGGTGCCTTGGCCCAGAACATGACAACTCAGACTGTGAACTCTGCAGAACCATGACCTCAAAGGCCCTTAAGAGCCATCACCAGTAGCAGAATTTTTTTTTTTCCAAAAGTCTGAATCCGCGCCAGAGTCTCCGGTGACACACCACTCCAGAGGTCCCTCCGGTACCTCTGCCCCGCGAAGCCCAGGCCTCCTCAGAGTCCCGCGGACGTGGTTCCTCCGAGGAAATACCCAGAGGTGGAACGCAAGAAGTCGAAGACCTCCTCGGAGACCAGGACCGGAAAGATGAGAAAATCACACTCCAGGTCCCGCAGTCCCCAGCGTGAGTCAGAGGAGTCCGAGCGGGAACAGCCGCACAAGCTGCCCCGGAAGGAGACATCTGTTCCACCGACCAGCCTCGGACCCCAAAGCCGCCATCATTGAGGACTCCCTCTTGGCGGAACAGACGCTGGACCTGAAACCCTCGGTGTCCGCATCGAAGGCTGCAGAGCCAACTGGCATGAAGACCAGGATGGCAGCCTTAGAGTGTAGTAAATCTGCCCTTGTGGCCCAGTGGCAGGCATTCATGTCCGGTTTTATTTATTTTATTTTATTTGCATTCTCTTATATACCGCGCTATTCTGCATCAGCGCGGTTTACATTGAACAAACTGAAATTACATTGAACAGGGCATTACAACTTGGAGATAACTATTTTACAGGGAACATGGGCTATGGAGGGTTAAGTGGCTTGCCCAAGACCACAAGGAACACCTGTGGGACTAGAAACCCCAGTCCTTCCGGCCCAAGGTTGCTGTCCTCTAGTGGGATTTGAATCCCCGACCTTCCGGCCTGAAGTACCTTACCCCAACCACTAGGCCAGGTTTGTCAGGTTTGACAAACCACTGGGTTTGTCAGGCTTATCCATTCTGATGACAAGACCCTCGATATAAAGGGCCTTCCCAGACATCGAGTCGATCCTCAAATGCCATCAGCCTCGAGAGCCCCATCGCATGAGGTCTCAGTCCCATTCCTCGGGTCACCAGTCCTTTCCAGCAAGCGCATGCGGCTCAGACTGCAGGTCCTCCAGTGGCCCCAGACCCCTTGGCTCAGACCTCGATTGTGTTGACCACGAAGCTTGAAATAGACTTCGGACCAGTCTGATTGGGAGACTGAGGGTGAAGAGTCCCTGGACACTCTGCATCACCGAGACATACCTTCGGATCTGTCCCTTCCCTCCCAACGTCCCAACACCGTTCCCCACCAGAAGATGTTTTTATTTTTATACCGCGCTCTTTAGAATCACTGCGGTTTACATGTATACTAACAAGTACTTTTTATTCCCTTGTCCCCAAAGGGCTCACAATCTAAGTGTACCTGAGGCAATGGAGGGCTAAGTGGCTTGCCCAAGGCCACAAGGAGTGTCCATGGGACTAGAGACCCCAGTCCCTCCGGCCTGAGGTTGCTTGTCCCCATGTGGGAATTGAACCCCTGGCCTTCTGGCTTGAGATAACCTGTCCCAACCACTGAGCCACTCCTCCCTCGCCTTCCTCGACTTTGTGTGGGATGTGGCTAAGGTGCTCTCCTTCAAGACCGAGGCAGAGTAGGACCCTTGCACAGAGGAACTGATCCTCAAGTATAAGTCCCCTCCAAAGGAGGTTCTCATGGGACCAGTCCCCCTGATCCCACAACGCCGCCTTCTCCGCATGTGGTAGACACCGGCATCGGTGCCTATTGTCAGCAGGCGATGTGACTCCATGTATCAAGTCTGCTTAGGCCCTGGATTCCAGAAAGCCTAAATTCCCACAACTCGATGGTCATTGAGTCTGCCATGAGTAGACTCAAGAGCCAGAAGACCCATTCCTCACTGCCTCCTGGCAAGGAGACCCGGAGCCGCAATGCCCTTGGCCGGAAGGCCTTTCAGGGCTTGATGCTGACATGCAGGCTCCAATCCTACCAGCTCTACATCGGCATGTACCTCAAAGAGCTGTCGAAGGAACTCTGTGGGTTCTCGGCAGGCCTCAACAGGGGAACTCCCTCCAGAGGTTCAAGTCACTGGCCTCAGCGGTCAAAGAGTGCTAGAAGTTCCTGTCTCGAGCAGCTTACAACGGCTTCAAGTTGTCAGCCAGAGTGGCCACAGCTGGCGTCAGGGCTCGATGCCAAACATGGCTGCAATTGTCTGACCTTGAACAATGGTTTCAGGACAAACTTATTGATGTCACCTGCATCGGAAAGAACCTCTTCGGGGAAATCCATGGCAGATAGAGTAGCAGAGATCGAGACTGAGTTCCTCACGAGGACCAGACTCTCAAAAAAGACCTCTGTGCAGCCCTGAAAGAAGGTCCTGGGGAAGAAGCCCTTCTTCCCAAGGAAAAAAGGCAGCTTTGGCAACACCTCGCAGTTCCAGGCCTTCTTAGCCCCACAGCACAGCCAACAGCACAAGGGACAGGGGCATGGCCCCCATAAGCAAAAGACTCCCAGGTGCTGGTCCCAGCTCAGCCTGGGGGAAGCTTTTGACTCCCTGGGCATGACCACCTCTCCCCCTGGAGGTCCCTACAGCTCTCAGAGGGGCAACTGGCACGGTTTGCCCACAAGTATTCCATCATCACCACTGATACCTGGGTTCTACAGGTGGTCAAGGAGGGTTACCTTCTCCACCTTCAGCAGATGCCACCTTCATACTTTCCAGGAGAGCTTATAAGACCTCTCTTCCATCGGACCCTGTTCCTCACAGAGCTCGCAGGTCTCCTTGAGAACAAGGCGGCGGAGCCAGTGCCAAAACATCTCAGGGGCACTGGCTTCTACTCCAGGTATTTTCTTGTCCCCAAGAGAACAGGGAGGCCTATCCTGGATCTGTGGGACCTGAACAAGTTCCTGATAATGGAAAGTTCAAAATGCTCTACCTTGGAACATTGATGCCATTCCTCCAGCAGGGAGATTCACTATGTTCCTTAAACCTAGAGGAAGCCTACACACACATCCTGATCCATCCCAGCCACAGAAAATACCTCCAGTTCATGGTGGGAGGAGAGCACTACCAATACAGGATACTGCCCTTTGGGCTGCCCTCATCACCAAGGGTCTTCACCAAGTGCATCGCGATGGTCGCAACCCACCTCACTCTCCAAGGGGCCGTCATCTTCCCTTACCCGGACGACTGGCTCATAAAGGGAGGCACAGCTGCAGAGGCTCAGTGCACTACAGGGCACATCATCAGTGCCCTGCAGCATCTGGGGTTTGTCAGCAACTACCTCGTCCCACCTCGCTGCGGCTCAACACCTGGAGTTTTATAAGGGCTCAGACAACCTCCAGGCCAAGGCCGCCTTCCCTCAAGAGGTCAGAATGCCTCAGGGGGCTAGCCACAGAGGTACAACACCAGTCACTACCCACCTGCCTTCTCCTCCACCTGCTGGACCACATGACCTCCACGGTTCACATGACTCCATATGCCCAACTGCCCAGTGGTGCCTCCGCTCTCAGACACAAGCCACAGGGTAGGCTCCGGGACAGAGTGAGGGTGACCCACCAACTGGCAGACTCCCTCAGATGGTGGTAGATCCCTTGTAACCTTCAGGCCGGGATGCCCTTCCAGGCACCCACCCCCTAGAGCAATGTTCCCTCTAATTTTCTGTAGGCTGTGTGCGCATAAAATATCAGCTGTGCAGCTTTTGAAGGAAGATTAAATTTTTGTGCGCCACATAACGACACTCGGAGTTATATACTTTAAAATTTGACTACATGTCAGAATACAGTATGTACACCACATTGATTGCACTAGAAAATATTGTCGAACTTGTGAAAACCGTAAATACACAACAACTTTTCAATTTTAAGAATGTCTGTGGTGTTTTCTGTCAGAATCAGAACCGTAATTTTTGTGCGCTCTGTTGTAAAGTATGTGCGCTCACTCGGCGAGGTGTGTGCGCGCGCACACGCGCACTGCTTAGAGGGAACAGTGCCCTAGAGGGTCCTCACCATGGATGCTCCTTATTGAGTTGGGGAGCGCATTGCAAAGGCCTCCAGACGCAAGGCAGCTGGTCCCAGATGGAATTCCAAATGCAAATCAATCTGCTAGAGCTCCAGGCGATATTTCTGGCTGTCTGAGCCTTCTGCCACTGGCTACAGTACCTGTCTGTGTTGGTCCAGACCAATGTTCCCTCTAATTTTCTGTAGGCTGTGTGCGCATAAAATATCAGCTGTGCAGCTTTTGAAGGAAGGTTACATTTTTGTGCACCACATAACGACACTGAGTGTTATACTTTAAAATGGAGTGGAGGAGTGCCCTAGTGGTTGGGGCAAGGTACTTCAGGCCGGAAGGTCGGGGGCTCAAATCCCACTAGAGGACAGCAACCTTGGGCCGGAAGGACTGGGGTTTCTAGTCCCACAGGTGCTCCTTGTGGTCTTGGGCAAGCCACTTAACCCTCCATAGCCCATGTTCCCTGTGAAAGTTATCTCCAAGTTATAATGCCCTGTTCAATGTAATTTCAGTTTGTTCAATGTAAACCGCACTGATGCAGAATAGCGCGGTATATAAGAGAATGTAAATAAATAAAAATAAATAAATAAATAAAATTTGACTACATGTCAGAATACAGTGTGTATACCACATTGATTTTAATCAAATTAAATGAAAATAGACGATTACTAAATGAAGTGGAAAATTTCTAGTAATTACAATCACAACTTTTAAATTTTAAGATGTCTGTGTTTTCTATCAGAATCAGAGCCGTAATTTTTGTGCGCTCTGTTGTAAAATATGTGCGCTCGCTCGGCGAGGTGTGTGCGTGCACACACGCGCACAGCTTAGAGGGAACAGTGGTCCAGACTGACAACCAAGTTGCAAGGGGGCATGGGGTCGTATTCCCTCTGCCAGGAGGCGGTAGCATTCTGCTCCTATGCGACATGCAGAGGGATGCTCCTAAGAATGATCTATCTTCCAGGCCAAGGCAGTGCCCTGGCGGACAAGCTGAACAGTCCTCCAGCTTCACAAATGGTGCCTGGATCCTGAAATGGCCTCCCAGCTGTTTCGAGACTAGGGCGTCCCCCTAGTAAACCTGTTCTCCAGCCTGTACAATACGCAGTTGCCTTGTTTCTGCTCCCGCCAGCCCCACCCATCCCAGGTGGCAGCGGATGCATTCCTCATTCCATGGACAGAAGGCCTCTTGTATGTCTTCCCGCCACACCACTGGTCGCCAAGACCCTCTTCAAGGTCCAGCATGACAGGGCATCACTAATACTGATAGCTCCCTAATGGCCCAGGCAACCCTTATTCCTGCTGCTCCTCTCCCTGTTAGTGGCAACGTCGATTCCCCTGGGCCAAGCCACAGGGCTACTCTCCACCCCCAACCAGGGGTCCCTGTCACTCATGGCTTGGCTGCTGAAATGGTAACTTTAGCTCCCTTCAGCATCTCATGGGATTTGGAAGAGGTGGTTCTGGCCTCTTGTAAGACTTCCACAAGAAGAGTGTACGTCTTCAAGTGGCGCTGATTCTCAGTGTGGTGCACCAAAAAACGGGGAACCCATTTTCCTGCTTGGTACAAGTGGCACTCCAGTACCTTCTCCATCTGTCGCAGGTGGGACTAAAGTCCAACTCTGTCAGAGTATATGAACGCTATCACAGCACACCACCATTCTGTTGAGGGCAAGCCCCTCTCGGCTCAGCCCCTTGTGTCTCTGTTCTTGCAGAACCTCATGCTAGCCAAACTCCCCCATCCACCCTCCAGTGGCAGAATGGGATCTCAGTGTGGTGCTCTCGCAGCTCACTAAGCTGCCGTTTGAGCCTCTGGCTACCTGCCACTGAACTACCTCTTCTGGAAGATCGTCTTCCTTGTAGCACTCGCATCAACTCACAGAGTCAGCGAGCTTCAGGCTCTGATGGGCCCTACACGAGATTCTTCAAGAACAGGGTGGTGCTCCATGCACACCCCAAGTTTCTGCCGAAGGTGGTGTTCCCATTTCACCTCAGTCAGGAGGTGGTGCTCCCCACCTTCTTTTCGAGGCCTCATTCTGGCAGGGCAGAGACCGTTCTCCATACTCTGGATTGTAAAAGGGTCCTGCCTTCTATCTGCAACGGACTCAGAGCCACCACAAAGCACCTCGGCCTTTTGTATCCTATGACCCCAGTTGTCCAGGGCTCCCAGTGACTAAGCGAACTCTGTCCACTTGAGTGGCGGACTGCATTACCCTTGCCTATGAGCAAGCGTGGATCTCACTGGACCAGAAAGTCACGGCACACCATGTCAGGGCCATGGCTACTTCCATGGCAAATCTGCACTCCGTCCCCATGATGGGCATCTATTGGGCTGCCACTTGGTCTTCGGTCCATACCTTCGCAGCTCACTACTGCCTGGAGAGGGAGCCCCAAGGGGACAGCACCTACAGCCAGGCTGTACTCCGTAATCTCTTCGGTATGTAGGCAACTCCTGCCCTCCGACCCTTCTGTGTTCAGGCTACAGGAGTGCTGGTTCTCTGCCGGACACTTGGGTCTTGCGAGTGTCCCTCTCAGTAAGGACTCAACTGCTGCTGATCACAGCTCATTCTTTACAGGTCGCCATGGCATTTTTACACGTTCTCGGTAGCCTGTAACTGGGAGTCCCATATGTGACTCCCTGCAGAAGGGTTCCGTGCTTAAGAGGAGCAGTTCTACCCAGTGGGATAGCCCGGTTTTCCTAGCCCTGAAGCAGCTCTCCTTTACAGTATCAGCTAGGACTTTATCTTTTTTTGTGTAAAGTTAGTTTAAAAAGGGCAGAGAGATGCTGGGCTGACTAAATGGACCATACTGGTCTTTATCTGCCGTCATTTACTATGTTACTATGTGAGAACAGACTTCCTGCTTGTTCCCAGAGAAAGTGTAGTTAATTACCTATAACAGGTGTTCTCCGGGGACAACAGGAATCGGTCTTCACAACCCTCCCTCCTCCCTTTGTAGTTGCTTCTTTACCATATTTTAATTTTTGCCGTCTTAGCTATGTCATTAGACTGAGGCAGGATGGTCCCCTTGGGCGGGAAGGGGACTACGCATCCGTGGTGCATCTCCCAAAGGCACCGACATCACCCATATGTGAGGCTTGATTCCTGCTGTCCCTGGATAATACTGTTACAGATGAGTAACTATGCTTTACTTGCAGAATATGGCTGTTTATAAAGTTGCCAGTGCATATACATGCTTAAAAGGAGCTGTTTTGCAATATTGTCTGCCTGTACACAGGGCTGGTGCAAAGATAGAGGCGCCCTAGGTGAACCTCGTTCCTAGCACCATTCCCTTCCCCCGCCCTTGCTCCCATTGCCACCGCCCCCCTCCAGAACGTGCAGCAGCGGCAATACTTTTAAAACAGCACCAGAGTTCCTTCACCTGCGGTGCTGTTCATATTTCTGCCCTCCTACAATTCCAATTCTTTGAATGGGGGCAGATGTGGCAGCAACCACTTCTGCTTCCATGCAAAAGGAAATAGAATTGAAGGGGAGTGGAAGCATGAACAGCACTGCAGGGCCGGAGGTGAAGGTAACTCCGGCGCTGTAGTTCCGTTTTAAAAGCACGTCCTGGAGAGGGGCAGCAATAGATGCCCTGTCCTCTGTGCTCTAGGTCAGAGTTTGCTCTTCCAATTCATCCTGCTAGACCAGTCCAGACTAGTGGGTTATTTCCCCTAACCAGCATATGTTTGAGACGGTGTGTACCAGAAGCTTTGTGATGCGATCACTGGTACATATACCCTTGCCCCTAAGGACCAGCTTTAGTATTTCTCTGTTTCAGCAGATGATGGACTTCATTTTCCTTGCTCCCATCTGTTGCTCTGAAGGTGTTTTTTTGACAGTGTAGCTTCCCTTGCGGATGTCCCCAGGGTGCACAAAAGGTGCTCCCCTGGGGTTTCCTGCTCCGTTTAAGGGTGAATTCCTAATCAGGAGGATCAGTAGAACTCCCTGCAGAAGGGTTCCCTGCTTAAGAGGAGCAGTTCTACCCTGCGGGATAGCCCGGCCTTCCTAGCCCTGAAGCAGCTCTCCTTTATAGCATCAGCTAGGACTTTATCTTTTTCTGTGTAAAGTTAGTTTAAAAAAAAGGGGGAGTGGGGAAGAGGATCCCTGGAGAAGAGCAAGCAACGGGCGAGACTGCAGACCGGCTATTGTTGTGGGCTCATAGTGAGTTTTTCTACTATTCCCCCCCTTCTCCCTTTTTTACTTTTTCTTGTTGCTCTGGTGTCTTCCTTTTGGGGGGGGGGCAGGAGAGAGTGTTTCGGCGGCAGCATTTTTACACCGCACTCACTTTCTTTTCCTGCATCTTGGCGGTTCCTGGACCCACCATCTATATTTGCTCTCTTGATCTAGCCGGGCTGGCATAACAGGTACAGTTTTGCCTTTTCGGCACCTTCAGTTTGGCTAGTTCTTGTATATAGTTCACCTGCTGTGCTGTATTCTCCATAGTTGTTTTCTGCTTTACTTGTTGTAATCCTTGGTTGGATCTGTTAAGGACATCTGTATTGTTAAGTTTGGATTCTGGGTGGTTTGATGTTTTTTTGCTTGTTCAGTGTAATACTGAAGCTGGTCCTTAGGGGCAAGGATATATGTAGCAGTGATGACATTACAAAGCTTCTGGTACGCTCTCTGTCTCCAACATCTATGGCTGGGGAAATAACCCACTAGTCTGGACTGATCTAGCAGGATTCCAGGAAAGGAAATTATCAGTAAGTGAAATTTCACTATAGGTGTTTCTTGGGGATATGGTTTGGGGGAGCTGCACTGTGCATCTATAATATAATAGAATACGCATACAGACATACAGCGGGTATAAATTTGCATGTGAGCTTCATTGTAGGACTTTCTTATAAAGGCACATGGGCATTTTACAGAAGTGCCCTTTTATGGAATTACCCCTTAATGAGTCGGGTGAATCCATCTGCACAGCCCTACTCTGCTGATGAGAGCAGGTGCTCCTATGACGCTTCTCTCCCCCCCCTCCCCCCCCCCCCCCACCACCACCACACCCCTGCTAATATTGCTTGTTCTGCTTTTGGCCCAGCCGATCTGGAGAGTCTGAACCGGATCCGGCTACGCAGCAACAGCACAGGTGCAAAGAACTACACCCCCCGAATGTTGGATCCTACTGCTTGTCGCAGGCTCGGGGGCCCGAGAGACATCCAGGAGAAGCATAAAGTGTGTCTTGGGAGCAGAGTCCCTAAGTCCGCATCTGTGTCGGCTTTATCTCTAATCATTACCTCAGGTACTTGGGAAGGGCTTGTGTGTAGCTTTTCAGCTTTTTAAGAGAGGTAAAAGAAGATATATGTGCATTTCATTACAGGAGGGTTTGGGGAAGTGGGGGAGATTTCTTTAACCCTTTCTGCTGGATACATTTTCTGTTGCTCATGCCAAATCGGAATAAATTTTAACAAGAAACTGGCCAAATTACAAACAATATTTCATACACATTCTACAGTAACAAGTCATTTTGTGTTTTGGTTAAGACACAAAATATAAGCTAGCATGTTGTTCATATATCCCAAAGGGTGGGACAGGCATTTGGAATGGGAAAATGTAAATGTCCCACGGGGTGCGACAGCTGAGTGGAAAGGTTTAGGAATGAGCAGTGCACAGGAATTTGACTGGGGCTCCTTGAGATTTTGGGGAGTAGTTAGAAGTGGAACTGGGGGAGGTTAAGTTGGGAGCTGCAGTCAGAACTGAAGTGTGTTGGTAGCCCTATTCAAATCCAGGCTAAAAAAGCCCTCTTTGAAGCTGCTTTTGGATTCTGATGCACCTCACTTCTCTTGTCCACTACTTAGTGTATCTTAACATTCTCTGGGAACAAGCAGGAAGTCAGTCCTCACATATGGGTGATGGCACTGACGGGAGCCCTCGCGGAAGCATCCTCCCAGCTTTCAAAGAAAGCCTTTGGGAGATGCCACCACTCATGCATGGTCCCTTTTCCGCCAAAGGGTGCCGCCTTGCTCAGTCTCCTTTTTTTCGAAGCCCTTCAGACATCCATCTGGCTAGTCCCCAGAAAAAGTTGATTTTTCTGCCTGAATTTTATACTCCCCTCCGGTATTGAACCGGTACTCTTCCTGCCACCTGACCTCGCTGTCTCAGCATTGAGTTGGATTCTCTTTGTAGTTTTCCATTTTCTTTTTGATGTTTTCGTGCCTCTTTTCTCAACTGGTTCTTCCCCTCCCCCCCCCCCCCCATGGCTACCTGTGGCTTCAAAAAGTATGATTGTGCACAAAAATTATGTCTTTGAACGACACACACGACTGCTGCCTCAGGCCTGACCACAACCCTGAAGCATGCAGTCTCTACAAAAAGATGTCCAGCAAGGTCCTCAAGAGCCGCCAGCATCAGCATGATAAGTTTTTCCCCAGCACCTCTGAAGGCCAAGGCTTCGTCTGAAGCCTCAATGTCTTGGGCAGGCCTCTCTGAGCCCAAGCCCCGTCATGGTTCTTCAGAGAGGGAGTCTCCCTCGAGGAAACCCAGGAACAAGAAGAAAGCCTCGAAGAAGGTGGTGACGTCCTTGGACGGATCCGACTGGCCAGGTGTGCCCCGAGCCAGGTCTCGCAGTCCAACACGCTTGCTTGTCTGAGGGATCGGAGAGGGAGCAGCCTGCAAAGGTCCCCCAAAAGGACTCGACCTTGGCGACCTCGGACCGGCATCGGTCACCAGACACCTTCCTCATCGAGGACTCCCCTGCCCCAGGACAAGCACTTTGGGACCCATGTGTCTTTTGGGAACCCGCTAGGTACGTGTGACCTGGATTGGCCACTGCTGGAAACAGGATACTGGGCTTGATGGACTTTGGTCTGACCCAGTATGGCATATCTTATGTTCAAATTCTTTCATGCAAAGATCCTGAAGAGGAGGGCTGGCCGTAGGGTTTAACCAGGTCAGGTTTGAGAAGGCTTGAGCTGTGCCATCTTGAATCAATTCCATTACCAAGAGAGGTTGAAACCAGTCTCG
Source organism: Ichthyophis bannanicus (assembly GCA_033557465.1). Taxonomy (NCBI): domain Eukaryota; kingdom Metazoa; phylum Chordata; class Amphibia; order Gymnophiona; family Ichthyophiidae; genus Ichthyophis; species Ichthyophis bannanicus. The sequence continues at coordinate 257,558,116 of CM066039.1, forward strand.
GTGATGCACCACTGCAAACACCGATACAGTCTTCTTTCATCTATTTAGAAAACTAATATCCAAATAGCTACATCTGTAAAAAAATAAATAAATAACACAATGACAATAGAACACAATAGCATCCAAACTGATCACCTAAAAACCAAAGCAATACATATAACCCACCCAATTAAACAGTACAGCACTAATCAATATGTAAGAACGTAAGAACATAACATATATATATACATAACATAACACCTTAAAACCTTTACAACTTGCCATGAACACTGCTGCCAGAGTCCTCTATGGAGCATCAAAAAGGGACCACGTAACACCGATTCTAAAACAGCTTCACTGGCTCCCCATCCATGGAAGACTGTTATTCAAGTCCTTGGTACTCACCTTCAAGGCCATTAAGGGCATCACCTCCCCATCACTAATAGACATCATTCAGACCATCCCACCTAACAGATCTAGGAGAACAACATCTACAAACGCGCTAGTAATCCCTAAGACAGCTACAAAATGCACACTAGCGATGTCTAACAGGGCTTTCTGCTTCTATGCCCCCAAGTGCTGGAATTCCTTACCACCTGAGATTCGGGCTATCACCGATCTAACTCTATTCAGAAAAGCACTCAAATCTCACCTGTTCCCACAATACTACCATACCAGTCAACCACCGACCTGACTGACCATCCCCTTTTTGACCTCCTGTTCTACAAGACTCATATCAAACTAAGAATAATTCCTACTGTACATACATGTATATACAGCATGTAAATAGTTTCAGTTAACAATGTCCCCCATGTGTATCCAAGTTGCTCATACCTGTTCCATGTAAAACCTGTTCTATGTAAAACCAAACAGCTTGTTGCTCTGGTCTTTTTGTTATATTGTAAACCGCGCTGATGCTAAATAGAGCGGTATATAAGAGCCTGTAATAAATAATAAATAAATAAATATGCCATACTGGGTCAGACCAAGGTCCATCAAGCCCAGTATCCTGTTTCCAACAGTGGCCAATCTAGGTCATAAGTACCTAGCAGTCTCCCCAAAAGACACAGGTTCCTCAATGCTTGTATTGGGTCAAGCAGTGATATCCCGGGTCCCTTTTAACAATGGTTTATGGACCTTTCCTCCAGAAACTTGTCCAAACCTTTTTTAAACCCAGCTACACTAACAGCTTTTACTACATCCTCCAGTAACAAATTCCAGAGTTTGATTACACGTTGAGTGAAAAAATATTTTCTCTTATTAGTTTTAAATAGGTTACCCTGTAGCTTCATTGCATGTCCACTAGTCTTTTTATATTCTGATGACGTAAACAACTGATCTATGTTTACCCGTTTCACTCCATTCATTAATTTATATACCTCTATCATATCTCCCCTCAGCTTTTTCTTTTACAGGTTGAAGAGCCCTAACCTTTTTAGCCTCTCTTCATAGGAGTAGCCTTCCATCATCCTTAGTGTGTACCTTTTCTAATAACGCTATATCCTTTTATAAGATACGGTGACCAGAATTGCACACAATATTCAAGGTGCGGTCGCACCATGGAACAATACAGAGGTATTATAATATCCTTTTATTTTCCATTCCTTTCCTTATCATACCTAGCATTCTATTTGCTCTCTTGGCTGCCGCTGCACACTGGGCAGAGGATTTTAGCATGTTATCCACGATGACGCCTAAATCTTTTTCTTGGGTGGTGGTTCCTAATGTGGAACCTTGCATCGTGTAACCATAGTTTGGGTTGTTCTTTCCTACGTGCATAACCCACTGGTCAGAAGTAATCTGGATCTAGATGGAGTAAAAGGTCTGCTGATGACCCCCTACTGGCACCACTCCCGCCTGGGCCCACAACAACTCATTGGGACTTCTTGGGGCTTCCCAAAGCCCCCACCGAATAGTCCCATCCTCCACCACAAACCTCTCAAAAGGGCTGGATCCTTGGAGGATACTGGGACCTCTGAAAGAGGACAAACTGTGAGACCCCCTGCTTCTCTGAATGAATCTCTCTAAAACATCCCCGAGCAGAAGCCATAGACTTTCCCCAAAAATGTTTCTCTTCCGGCAATCTCGGGACCTTAGATTCTCCTGGACCCTTTATCAACTTTTCCGGCACCTCACCAAAAAGCAGCTTCCCCTTGAAAGGAAGCTTGCCACATCCATTGCCCAGTTCCAGAGCCATAAGATATGCCTCGTGGTCACGACTGAGGCCATATTCCTGGCAGAGGCCTTAACCAGTTCATACCATGCATCTGCTAGATAGCCCGACCCCCTCCTCTAGCTTAGCTGCTTCCAAAAGAGAACCTGTAGCAGCCTCGGGCAAACGTTGAGCCCAACATAAGCACACCCTAGCCACATAGGAACAACAAATCTGCTAGATACGTATGACCTAGATTGGCCACTGTTGGAAACGGAATACTGGGCTTGATGGACCTTGGTCTGACCCAGTATGGCATATCTTATGTTCTAAATCGAGGCCTGTAAAGCCAAGACCGACTTCAAAAGGACTGCTTTAAACACAGTTTCCAACTTCCTATCCTGGGCTCCTTTAAGGCTGCTCTGCCCTCCACCGGGATAGTTATCTTTGTTACAGCTGAAATCAGAGCATCTCCTTTGGAAGCCTCAAGAGATCCTTTTCCTCTAGTGGCAGGGGATAGAGTCGTGCCATTAGGTGGCCAACTCATAAACAAGCCCCCAGGGCTTCCCATTCCACTGAAATCAAGTCCCTAATAGCACTATGTAGCAGGAAAAAGTTGGAGGGCTTATGGATTTCCAGCAACTAGGGAGCCTCCAGAGTCCCCTCCTTCGCTGAGGAAGGTTCCACAATATTCAGAGCAATCAATGACTGGGAGATTAGGCATAAAGAAGGAGAAATTAGATCTTACCTGCCAATTGTCTTTCCCTGAGTTCCCTCCAGGCCAGTCCAGGTACTAATGGGTTGTCAGCCCCCTCCAGCAGCTGAGGACTGAGCATGACAGAGTCTTGCTGCAGTGGTATATGAGCAACACCTACCACATCAGACTCCAGTTTCCTCTTGACAAAGCAGATAACTACAACTACACGCTAAACCAATAACCTTTAAAAGCCTAGAGAACAAAAAACCCCTCCTAATTTCCCCCCTGAGAACTGCCTACCAATCAGAAGGAGACAGAAAAAAAAATGGAGAGCACCTTGTGGGCACTCTTTACATTTATCCCCCATGAAGGGACAATACAGATGAGCAGTGCCAACTGGCTCAGCCGGCTCCAAGCACTCAAACAGTTCAAATGCATCTCACCCCTGACCTGTCCCCTCCACTCCACTATTTTAGCTCTGAACCACACACAAAATGCTACAAGGCGTATGCAGCGCTGTGCATATAGATGTAAGACACAATCCCTGCTCATCAGAGCTTACAATCTAATCAAGACAAAACACATAGCGAAAGTGTGGACTAGAGTAAGCGTAGTTACTCACCTGTAACAGGTGTTCTCCGGGGACAGTAGGAATGAGTCCTCACATATGGGTGACATCAGCACTAACTGAGCCCTCTTGGAAGCATCCCCCCAGCTTTCAAGAAAAGCCTTTGGGAGATGCCACCATGCATGCGTGGTCCCCTTCCCGCCCAAGGGTTATCTTGCTCAGTCAGATAACATAGCTAAAAGACGGCAAAAATACAAGATGGTAAAGGAGCAAATTTCTCGGTGCCCCTGGGTAGGGAGACCTTGGCCATGGATGCTATGGGCATGTACCTGTGGGATCTGGCAGAGGAACTTGCCAGGTTCTCAGCTGGGCTCTCTGAGGAATCCCTCTGGCGGTTCTGGACCCTGCAGTCCGAGAATGCTCCAAGTTTATTACTCGGGCAGCCTATGTTTCGAGTCGGCAGTTAGAGTAGCTGTGGCAGGCATTAGTGCCAGACACCAGGTCTGGCTACAGTCATCTGACCTGGAACAATGGGTGCAGGACAAGCTGGTCAATGTCCCCTGCCAGGGAGAGAAGCTCTTGCCAAGCTCATGACAGACAAGGCCACCAAGTTGGAGTCTTGAGTACCTGACAAGGACCAGGCTCTCCAAGAAGACTGCAGACCTTTCCCGAAGGAAGGCTTCAGAAAGAAAGTCCTCAAAGAAGGTGGCTTATGGAGCTACCCCCCAGTACCTTCCCAGCTCCCCACCAGGGCCTGCTGGCCAAGGGACAGAGACATGGCCTGCGTAAGCCTAAGACTCCCAAGCCCCAGACCGCACCCCCGGCACAACCTGGTGGGGTTTTTTGACTCCTTGGGCATAGCCTGTCTTCCCTCAGGAGGCACAGCCCTACAGGACATGAGGGGGGGTAGTCTGGTGCAGTATGCCCACAGGTGGCCAGCCATCACCACAGACACATGGGCCCTTCACGTGGTTAAGGAGGGTTTCCGCCTTCAGCAGACGCCCCCTCCTTTCTTCCTGGGAGAGCCCCCCAGGATTCCCCTTCACTGGGCCCTGCTCCAGCAGAAACTCGCAGGCCTCCTAACAAGCAAGGCAGTGGAACCCATCCCTGCCCACCTCAGGGGCAAGGGATTTTACTCCCACTATTTCCTGGTCCCCCAAAAAAACAGAGGTTTTTGTCCCATCCTAGACCTGCGAGATCTCAACAGATTCCTGATGAGGGAAAAGTTGAAGATGCTCTCCCTTGGAATGTTGCTGCCATACTGGCTGTGCTTCTTGGACTTAAGATGCATACACGCACATCCTTATCCACCCCCGTCACAGGCAGTACCCTTCTCTTCGTAGTGGGCAGAAGTAATTACCAATACAGAATGCTCCCCTTCGGGATGGCCATTGCCACACAAGTATTCACCAAGTACTTGGCAGTAGTCGCAGCTCATCTCAGACTCCAGGGGGGTCCATCTTCCCCTATGTGGACGACTGGCTGGTAAAGGGCAGCACCGCTGCCGAAGCACAACAGGCGATGGGCCGCACTATCCTTGTCCTAGAGCACTTAGGGTTCATAGTCTACTACCAAAAGTCCCATCTCCAGCCAGCTCAAAACCTGGAGTTCATAGGGGTGCAGCTAGACATTGTCCAGGCCAGGGCTTTTCTCCCAAGGGATAGAGCCCTGCGCCTCCGAGCACTTGCATAGGGCACCCGGCACCACCACTTGGTCTCTGCCCGACACATGCTATGCCAGCTGAGTCACATGGTGTCCATGGTGCACGTCACCCGACACCTGCCCGCGGATGTGGGTGGATCAGTGTCACAGGCCACAGGGCATCTGTGAGACTGGATGACTTTCACCAGTCCCCTGACTGACTCTCTTGGCTGGTGGCAGTACCTGCCGCATCTACTGGCGGGGATGCCTTTCCAGACCCCTCCACCGCAGAAGATCCTTATGACAGATGCTTCAAAATTGGGGTGGAGCACACATTGTAGCAACCTCTGACTCAAGGCAGTTCGTCGCCCGCGGAGAGCCTTCAGGAAATCAATCTCCTGGCGCTCCGGGCTGCTGTTTTAGCACTCTGGGCTTTCCGCCACCACCCGTGGGACTAAACTGTGCTGGTCCAAATCGACAATCAGTTGGTTGTAAGCTACATAAACAAGCAAGGGCAACAACTGAATGCTCATGTGGGCAGTATACCTCCCAGGCCAGGACAATGTCCTGGCGGATCAGCTCAGCCGGGTCTTCCAGCCGCACGAGTGGAGACTGGACCTGGGGTTTCCCATCAGTTCTAGCACTGGGGACTACCTTAAATGGATTTCTTTGTGAGCCCAGCCAATGCCCAGCTTGCCTCACTTCTGTTCCCGGCAGCCGCACCCTGCCAGAGTGGTGGCGGATGCCTTCCTGATCTCATGGGCAGAGGGCCTTCTTTTTGCCTTCCCACCCATGCCCTTTATGAGACACTCTTCAAGGTCCAACACGACAGGGCCACAGTGCTCCACAGTGGGCCAGGCAGCCATGGATTCCCCTGGGGTGCGACCCAGGCCTACTGATGCAGGAAGAGGGCTCTCTCCTGCACTACGGCCTGGCTGCTGAGCGGATAGCTCTGGCTCCTTTCAGAGGTAGAGGAGGTTCTTCTGGCCTCTTGGAAGAACTCTACACTCTGGGCGTATGCCTTCTAGTGGCAAAAGTTCTCAGTCTGGTGCGTGGAGAGAGAGATCAACCCTTTCTCCTGCTCTGTCCAGCTGGTGCTGAAGTATTTACTTCACCTGTTTCAGGCAGGCTTGAAGTCTAACTCTGTTAGGGTGCACCTCAGCACGCTTGTGGTGCACCATCATCTCATTGGGGGCAAACCCCTCTCCACCCAGTCTTTAGTGACACACTTCCTGAGGGATTGTCTCCTCCTGAAGCCTCCCATCTGTCTCCCGGCGGTGGAATTGGGACTTCATCGTACTTGTGAAGTTTACCGTGACACTTTTTGAGCCTCTCTGCTCCTACCACCTTAAGTATCTCACTTGGAAAGTGGTACTCACGTCTGCTCGCAGTCAGCGAGCTCCAAGCATTGGTTGCAGACCCTCCATACACTAGGTTCTATAGGAACAGGGTTGTGCTGCACACACACCCCAAGTTCCTGCCCAAGGTGTTGTCCCTGTTCCACCTTAACCAGCAGGTGGTGCTTCCCACTTTCTATCTGTGGCCCCATGCCAGCAGGATGGAGGCCATCTATCATACATTGGACCGTAAGCAGGCACTGTCCTTCTACCTGCAGCGCACCCAGGCCGCTTCTGAGCTCTGTCTCATTTGACCCAAGTCTGTTGGGGGCGGCGGTCTCTAATCGCACCCTGTCCACCTTTATCTACGAGCAGGATGATGTCTCACTGGAGTGCCGGGCCATGGCGGTAACTGTGGCAAATCTGCATTCCATTCCCTTGTAAATCTGCCAAGCTGCCACCTGGTCCTCAGTCCATACCTTCGCAACTCATTACTGCCTGGAGAGAGAGCCCCATTAGGACAGTGCCTTCATTTATTTGGGGTGTAGGCAACTCCTGCCCTCCGGCCCTTACTGTGTTTTGGCTACCGGTGAACTGGTTCCACACGCTCATGGCCTGTCGTCTTCCAACTCAGTTGCTATTGCTCAGGACTCACCTTTTTTCTGGTCACCTGTGGTACTTGCAGGGTTTTTTTCGGTACCCTGTAGTTGGGGTGTCCCTTAAGTGAGAACTGATTTCCTGCTTGTTCCCAGAGAAAGCGTAATTACTCGCCTGTAACAGGTATTCTCGGGGGACAGCAGGAATCTGTCCTCGCTACCCTCCCTCCTTCCCGTAGGCGGGAAGGGAACCACATACGTGGTGTGTCCCCTAGTCTTTCTACTTTTTGATGGCATAAACAACCAATCTACGTTTACCCGTTGCACTCCATTTAATTTATAGACCTCTATCATATCTCCCCTCAACAGTCTCTTTTCCAAGTTGAAGAGCCCTAATCTTTTAAACCTTTCCTCATAGGGGTATCCTTCCATCCCCTTTCATTTTAGTGGATCTTCTTTGTACCTTTTCTAATTTCGCTATATCCTTTTTAAAATATGGTGACCAGAATTGCACACAATATTCAAAGTGCAGTCACACCATGGAACAATACAGAAGCATTATAATATCCTTTGTTTTATTCTCCATTCCTTTCCTTATGATTCTTAACATTCTATTTGCTTTCTTGGCCGCTGCAGCACACTTGGCGGAGGGTTTCAATGAATTATTCATGATAATGCCTAAGGGTCATTCCATGTCAAGTGGTCTAGGGCTCCCTGCATGACCATCACGGTTTTTGACTAAATTTTATATTTAGAGCCCCCCATGTCTCAAATGAACTTCAGTAGAGTTTTAGGTTCTCTGGTGTTAAACCTCTTATTTTATTTATTTATTTATTACAGTTTCTTATATACCGCGCTATTTAGCATCAGTGCGGTTTACATTATAACTTAACGACCATAACAACAAGCTGTCAGGTTTACATCGAACAGGAGTATAAACATGGAAAACAGGGTCAACTATATACATAATCTATTTACATTGGAAGGATAGATAAAAGTCAGATAATGCATGTAGGTCTTTCCTAACTAAATTGGGTCAATTCCTGGAGGGTATATCTAGGATCAATTGCTGTCAGGTAAGTGTTGGAGGAACAAGTGGGTTTTGAGGGCCTTCCTGAACTGATATAGGCTGGCTATGGCCCTAATGTCAGGGGGTAGAGCATTCCAGCATTTGGGTACGTAACAGCTGAAAGACCTGTTTGTGGTTGATAAGTTGTACTTTGTCGAAGCCTTTGGTATTGCAAGCAAGTTTACAGCTGTTGATCTTCTGGATCTGTTGGGAGGGACAAAGTGGATAAGATGAGTGAGTGAGGAGGCTGAAATACCTTTGATTGCTTTGAAAGCTAATAGAAGGGTTTTGAAGGTGATTCTCCCATTGATTGGTAGCCAGTGCAGCTGTTTGAGAATGGGGGTCACGTGGTCATATCTGGATGCTCCGTAAAGGATCCTAGCTGCGGTGTTCATGGCCAACTGTAAGGGGGTTAATGTGGATTGGGGGAGACCTTGTAAGATGGAATTTGCAAAATCAAAGTGCGGCAGTATCAGCGCTTGATATATGGTTCGGAAGTCATCTGGGTCCAATAGGGAGCGTAGGTGCTTGAGAGAGCGTATTTTGAAGTAGACGGCTTTGACTATGTTGCTTATGTGGCTTTTCAAGTTAAGATGTTGATCCAAAGTAACTCCCAAATATTTTATTGCATCTTTGGTTCTCAAATCAGCTTCATTGACACTGACATGGGATGGGGGGGTAAAGTAGGTGTCTCTGGTGATGAATAGCACCTCCGTTTTTTTATGTTGGATGCGAAGGTTCTGTGTTTGGAGCCAAGTTGAAACTGCGTTGAAGCAGTCTGTGAGGGGGGTCAGGTCCATGTGAGTTGTGGAGAAGGGCATGTATAATAGCATGAGATATAGCAGTTTATATATAATATATATAATATAATATATATAATATATATAATATATATATATATATATATAATATAATATATATATATAATATATATAATATATAATAGCATGAGATATAGCCGTTTGTTTGACCCCATAGCCTGAACATGTACAGTACAATTCAAAATTTCAGCAACTTTGAGACCTAATATTCTTCTTTGTTTATAAGAAATGAAACTTAACTACCCTGCACATCTTTTTGCGCTCTTTTTAATGAGACTAATAATAATCTTTTTGGATTGTGTCAGAAATAGACACATTGCACCAAAGCCGGGCAAAGAAATTGGTGGCCTAAAAAAATTAAAGGTTTAACATTGCATAGCTCCTGAAATAAGTAAACAACAAACATGAAATATGAGGCATAGTATCTCGTGGTACTGTTGTTTTTGTGTTTATAATTTCAAGCTCCTAGCCCTTTTCATTAATTTGCAAATTAAGTGTAAAGTTGATAATTTTTGCAAAAAGGCTAAAAATAGGGTATTTTTAACTCCCTTTTACACAAAAGTATCTTCTAGAAACGTTTTCAAACTACTACCATTAGAAAGAGCATGTTTTAAACTCCCTAAAAAAGTTAATTTGTTTGACTAATGCTGGCATACAGTGCTCTAAAAAGAGGACCAAAGTCAGCGGACATTGCCATGGCAATAACGTATATTTCATCATATTATTATTGTTAATTTTTTGGATCATACTTGTTTTAACATCTTTATATTGAAAAATTATCAATATTGTATTGCGTTGGTCCATGGTGACATTGTCACTACCAGTTCAGGAACATGAACTGGCAACCCCATCGCCATAGAGGTCTCGCCCGATAGCTGTGCAATACCAGCCACGGGTGGGTTTCTTAATCTAGGTTCCCAAGCCTTTAATTTGGTTTCTTATTTGAGGTTCCAAAGCCTTCAGTGGGTGTCTAGCTGGTTCCCAAGCCAATGATTGGGCATCTTATCCTAGGTTCCCAAGCCTAAATTGTGTATCTTATTGCTGTTTCCTTTATTGACCAACGTTTTGGGGCCAAAGTCAACAATTGAACTTTTGTTGACCTATTGGATATATCAATCTTTGCTTTCATTTCTTTAATAAGCTCAGTGTAATCACTACATAGACTGCATTCTGCAGATAGACTAGATTGTTCAACGTTGTGAGCCACTCCAGCAGCAGACATTATTTTTTTTGTTACTACGTTCTGTGTGTGCTCAATCTTTTGTTTCAAATAGCCAGCTTTGTCTCTACTGCTTATTCTTCGTATTTTTAATGGAGAAGTGCCTAAAGCAGTCAAGCTTTGATCAAGGGTGTCCAAGGCATCTGGATCAAAATCATCCGAAGATGAAGATGCTGTGGCTTCAACCATAGAAGCATATTTTGCTTTGCACCTGATGCAAATTTTCTGGCCTCGCTTTACATTCATTTTGGTCACTTTTTCAAGCCCTCAGACATGGCTAAAGTTACTTTTGATAATCCACTTTTAGTGACGTGATTCTGCTTTTCAAACGGATTGCAACACGACTTTTGGTTCATATCATATTTGCTGAGATACTGTGCTTGGTGATGCAAGCAAATACTGTCATTGTCTGTAAGGTCAACTTCTGATCGTCGAGTAATAAGCAATTTCTCACTTGCTGATGAGCAGCTCACAGAACTGAGCCCAGTTTTATTGGAATAAAATGAGCCATGGTGACATTTTGTTGACAATTTTTGTCCAACGGTACATTCAGGCATAGGAGGATTGTTATCAAGTGATTCGTCGATGTCCATTTTGAAGTAAATTAATTAGTAAATGTGTACCAACTAATGCTAATCTGAAAATCTATACGTTAAGCTCACGACATATATGCACTTAAGTTATTGAGCAACTCCTATGGAAATACATGAGTTTTAAATATAACATTTGGATAATGTTAGAACTGCAAGTTGAATTGCATGCCTTTGTCTAGCATGGTAATGTCCGCTATGTTTAATCCTCTTTTTCAGGGTATTGTACGCCAGGGTTAGTAAATTAAATCCGTTTTTCTAGAAAGCTTAAAACATGCTCTTTCTAATGAAATTGGTTTCAAAACGATTTTAGAAGATGCTTTTGTGTAGAAGGAGGTTAAAAATACCCTATTTTTACGGTTTTGCAAAAAATCATCAACTTTACACTTAATTTGTAAACTAACGGAGAATGCTAAGAACATGAAATTATAAATTCAAGAACTTCAGTACATAGAGGTATTATGTGCAAAATTTCATACTTTTTACTTGGTTTAGGAAGCTGCATAATGTCTAATTTTTAATTTTTTTAGAACGTCAATTTTTTGGCTGACTTTGCTGCAATATATCTACTTCCGACATATATTCAAAAAATATTATCATTAGTATCATTAAATAGAGCGCAAAAAGTTGTATAGGATAGTCAAGTTTCATTTTTTATAATAAAATAGCAAAGAAAATATAGGGTCTCAAAGTTGCTGAAATCTCACTCGTACTGTACAAAGTCAAGGTATGTGATCAGACAAACGACTATATCAAAGTATTCCACGAGAGAATCTAAAACTTTACCAAAGTTAGTTTGAGACACATGGTAGTGTACATACAAAATTTCAGCAAAATCCAAGATGGTCGAGCGGGGCACTTTTTATATACTAGACCACTTGACATGGAATGACCCCTAAATCTTTTTCCTAATGTGGAACCTTGCATCGTGTAACTATAGTTTGGGTTGTTGTTTCCTAGGTGCATAACTTTGAACTTGTCCACATTAAATTTCATCTGCCATTTGAATGTCTGGTCTTCCAATTTATACAGGTCTTCATGCAATTTTTCACAATCCTCTTGGGTTTTAACAACTGAATAATGTTGTCATCTCTGAATTTGATCACCTCACTCGCTGTTCCCATTTCCATGTCATTTATGAATAGGTTTAAAAAGCAGCAGACCCAGCACAGCTCCCTGGGCCTCTGCATATACTGGGACTCTACTGTATGTAAATTTCTCATATGCATGTTCATCGTAGAGATCTTAGAAACCCAGCTGGCTGTGGGATTCACCAGGTCAGGTTTGGAAAGCCCTACTGCAACCTGCCTGCGGGGTACAGAGGAAGTGAAAAGCTGCTGCAGACAGAGTTCGATGGGAAGATTCATTCATTCTTCTTGTCTTGCAGATGATTGTGGAAATGGGTCCCTGATGAGCCCTGTCTCCCCGCGCTCCCTCTCTTCAAACCCTTCTTCTCGTGACTCTTCTCCCAGCCGGGACTCGTCCCTTAGCATCACCAGCTTACGGCCCCCCATCATCATCCACAGCTCTGGGAAGAAATATGGCTTCACGCTACGCGCCATTCGAGTGTACATGGGGGACAGCGATGTGTACACTGTGCATCACATGGTCTGGGTGAGTGCATCATCTTATTGGGTGTGCACCTCTCTGATTTTAAAAAGGGGAGATCGTGCAATCCTTACTGGTTTGTTTTGACTGCCACTTAGTACTAGTTTGGTACATTAAATCGGGGCATGATATTTAAGTACAGATGCAATGATTCACCTACCCCCAAAGAGCTTACTCATCAAATAGGTACTGTAGACACAAAGGAAATAAAGTGACATAGCCAGGGTCATGGCACATTTTAGAAGCAGGACCTGAACTTGGTTGTCATTTGCTTTCAATCCTTTGTTCTGATCACAAGGCTGTGCAACCTCTTCCCCAGAGTTCATGAGGGTAAGATGTGTATAGCACTACAGCATCATGACAATACTCAAACTGAGGAAAGAATGTTGTGAGGTTTGTTTGTTTTTTTTCTCTCTCTGATTTGGCAAGAGAGAAACAGCTTGCCTTACATGGATGCCACACTTACAGCTGTGGGGGGAGATGAATTTACAAGGGTTTTTTCTCAGTCTGAGAGCATATTTGAACTAGCAAGGTTAAAATGACTCTCTCTAAAAAAAACTGAATGCCAGCGGTAGACCTGTGCTGGACCTAGTTGTAGTCTGGGACCTCGGTTTTGTTTGTATTTTTTTTGTTTTGTTAAATGCATTTTTAATCCTCTCATCCCACCCACCCCCCCTACACACACCCCAGAAGTTTCATCCTGCTCTACTTTTGGCTTTTTGTTCAGTTGGAGCTGGTCTCTTGGTCCCATGGTTTTCCCCTTGTGCTATTGCTGTGACAGCCCTTGTGGCTCCCTCCTACGCGTGATAGTCATGCTCCCTAGTTCTGGCCAGTAGGTGTCACTATTGAGGAATGACGGAGACTATTCCCGTGCTTTCCCCATTGAAGCTGTCAGTGCTGCCTTTGCCAGCTCAAGAAGCAAAACCCAGAACTGGGAATTGAACCCAAGTACACTAAACTACAGTACTCAACCAGCCCGTGTGTGTGTTTTTTCTTAAAGGCAGAATGGGATGCAGTGAATGCAGAGTGACCGTGAAAAATGCCTTCACAGCTGCTATGGGCTGAATATTGATCCATTTTCTACCCTATTCTGCACATTTCACTCTGAGGAATTTGGATTCATGCTCACTAGAGCTAGGACATAAATTGGGGTTGTGTGAGAGATTTCCCACACCCTTTATTCAGGGCAAAATGTGGTCATTTGAGAGGTTTCACCTTCCTGGTGTGTTAGCTTTACTTGAAATCGGTGAGAATTCCTGAAGGAGGCAGTATCTGTGCACGTAAGAGTTGCAGGTGTGCTTAAATAGGCTCATGACAACCTTTATAATGAAAATGTGCAAAAGTTTCTTCTACCAGCTGTCTGAAATGCACATGACAAACATGGCAACTAAAGTTTGTTTCTTTTCTAGAGTCAGTAGTGCACCTGTGTCCCCCCCCCCTTCCCCCTACTAGTCTGATTATTGCTTCTGTTCATTGGGCTTCTGAGCCTCATATGTACATCTGGGTTTGTGTAGATTGCGGTAGGAAGAAGGGGAGAGTGTCTGATGCACCTTTCTGCTTTCAGAGTGTGGAAGAGGGGAGCCCGGCACACGAAGCTGGGCTGAGAGCCGGGGACCTCATCACACACGTGAATGGAGAGTCTGTTCTAGGCTTGGTTCACATGGATGTGGTGGAACTCCTGCTAAAGGTAACCTAACTCTACAGGGGTCTGTCAAAGCCTCACGTTCTCACTGGGCCTGAGGGGAAAGAAGGTATTTGTATATTATCTTTTTCCACACTGGCATGACCTATTAATGCAGAAGGGTAAATGAAATTAAAGACAAGATGTGCAGCTCTGGAAGAGTACCGATCCCATTCGTATAAGTTATTCACTTGACGCCAGTCTTTCCCAGAGCAAGCTGATACAGTCCTGGGTGTAGCCACATTGCAAAGAAGACTCGTAGGTTCTGTTGCCCATAGGGAGAAAAGCAGTTACAAGTCCATGCATGCCAGATGGAGGGTGAGGGAGAAAATGGGACTGTTACAGCCGGTCCACTGCAAATAATAATAAAAAAAAAAAATAGAGCCAGTTGATTAGCTCAGATCTGTTCTTGTCTTGGCCTTGTTTGTTTTTTTAATTCTCATACCTCCCACCCTTTGCTGCAGAGTGGGAATAAGGTGGCGCTCAGAACCACACCGCTGGAAAACACCTCCATCAGAATTGGGCCTGCCAGGAAAAACAGCTGCAAGGGCAGGATGGCGCGAAGGAACAAGAAGAACAGAAGACGGGACGGTCAGGACAGGTGGGTGCATACCTGCGTGTCAAGGCTCCTTCCCACTCCTCATGTGCCCTCTCTCTCTACACTTCTGGGCTCTACTGAAACAAGCCAGCAGCCAGTGCTAGAAAATTTTTGTTTTGTTATTGGGGAGTGGGAGGTTAATACTAATCTCCAGGAACAAGCAGGAATGTAGTCTTAACATATGGTATCGGCACCGACGGAGCCCGTGCGGGAACGCTCCCCAGCGTCCAATAGGAAAGCTTTTGGGAGCATCCCACAGCACCTGCGTGCTGCCTTCCCACCTTTCCCAACTGTCCCTCTCCATTTTGTCGTTTTCCGGGGAGCCGACAGGTCGACATCCTGTCACCGCAGAAAAAAATCCCTTCTATTCTTCTTTTTTGTGGTCGCGTCTGCCTTCCCTCGATGCTACACCGGTAACGCCAGTAGTTCTTCCTTCTTTTCTTTAAAAAAAAAACAAAAAAAAACCTTTCTTCTGGAGCCTTTCCAGTAATTTTCTCTCATGTCCCACGTGCCATTTTGGGCACTAGGCCCAACTTTTCCTTCAGAATGGAAAAACCCGCTTTGGGTTTTAAAAAGTGTTCTAAGTGTGGCGGTACCATCTCCATCACCGACACCCATGAGTGGTGCCTCAAATGTTTAGGTCCTGACCACTCTATTTCAGAATGTGTTGCCTGTGGGATGATGTTGAAAAGGGGCCGGCAGAACCGAGCTGCTAAGCTTAGCACCCTTTTTCCCTCCAATGCAGCCTCCGTGGCATCGACGTCTTCCAGGGCTTCATCTTCCTCCCATGGATCTCAGGTAACTAAACATAAATCTAGCCGGTCCTCAAAGGGTAGATCTCCTAGACAGCGAGATGCCTCTGGTGTTGCCCTTGAGGGACTTTCACCGGCAAAATTGCCCCGGCAGGAGGCTTTGGCTTCCAAAGCAGTAACGGGGCTCCAGGACATTCTCGAGGCTTCAACCTCGGCAGAACTACTGGTGCCATGCTCTGGGGTACTGGCCGCTTCTTCCGGTACCGATACCCAAGCATCGGCAGCGTTGATAGACCAGAGATTCTTGGCTATTGAATGCAGTCTGGCGGCTCTTCTCACGGCCTAGATGTCCTTGAAACCGCTTCAGACAATTCAACCGGTACTGGCACCGACCGCATCGACATTGGCAGGTATTCTACCGGGACCGAGTCATGCGTATCCATCTGGTATCGATAGGTCGGTATCGGACCACTCCGATGCCTAATTTGATCGGTACCGGTACCGTGCCTTACACAATCACCCGGTTCGGAGATACTTTGAATCCTCGGATGAGTCTGAAGACTCTGAAAGCTCTGCCGATACCAGAGTGCTTCTTCCTGAGGATTCTTCTTCTCCTCAGCGTAGGATGTCTCCACCAGAGGATATGTCCTTTCAGGATTTTATCCGAGATGTGGCTCGAGGTCTTTCCATCACAGTGGCTCCTGAAAAAGAGCCTAGGGCAAAGGAATTAGAAATCCTACAATACCCTAAAGCTCCCAAGGAGGCAGCTACCTTACCTATTCATGAGATCTTGCATGATCTCATGTTAAGGATGTGGGAAACAGCTCTAACCACATCTCCTCACTCTCGAAGACAACACCATGTATCGAGTTCCTCCCTGTCCTGGGTTTCAGAAGACTCAATTACCACACCATTCCATGGTGGTAGAATCAGCTATGAGAAGGATAAAGAGTGCAAAAAGGCATGCATCTAATCCTCCAGGACGTGAG
Source organism: Ichthyophis bannanicus (assembly GCA_033557465.1). Taxonomy (NCBI): domain Eukaryota; kingdom Metazoa; phylum Chordata; class Amphibia; order Gymnophiona; family Ichthyophiidae; genus Ichthyophis; species Ichthyophis bannanicus. The sequence continues at coordinate 257,574,413 of CM066039.1, forward strand.
TGTAGGACTCTTGACGCCTTTGGACATCAAACCTTCCAGGCTTCCATGCTTTCTGCTAGGATCTGCTATATCTTATATATGGGAATGTTCCTTAAGGAGGTCACAGGAGATTTAGAGCTTATGAGCCCCCTCCTTCCTGATGATAAGAGGCAAGATTATCTCGCCCTTGTCAAACATTCTCAGGATGTTTCCAAGTTTGTGAATAGTGCAGCTTTTGACTGCTTTGAGTGCATAAGCAGAACCTCTGCCATTGCCATAGGTGCACGTAGAATTGCCTGGCTCCAGGCATCTGACTTGGAAATTTGGGTACAGGATAAACTAGGGAATATTCCTTGCACAGGAGAGAATCTCTTTGGCAAGAATTGGCAGGAAAAAGCTAATGAGATAGATGCTCACAATATCACTTTGGATAGATTGTCCAAATCTACTGCTGATCCTGCGAGGAAAAAATCCTCTAAGAAAACATTCTTCAGTAAGAAGTAGTAGTTTTATCCCTCCTATAACCAACAGGAGCATCGTTTAGGTCAGTCTGCCCAAAAGGGACAACAGCAACAACCTAGACAAAGAAAGTCAAAAGCAGCTAAGCCTCAACCGGCTCAGCAGACTCAGCCTCCACAGGGGCTTTGACTCCTATCTAGAGAACTTTGCCTTCCTGGCCCTGAACGGCCCAGAACCCTCCAACATACCAGGAAGGTTTTGTTAGTTTGCCCCCAGATGGGGTCAGATAACAGCAGAAAATTGGACTGTCTATTGTAAGAGAGGGGTACAAGCTTCATTTCCTCAGCATGCCCCTCAGTGGGAGGAGTGGCCTAGTGGTTAGGACAAGGTACTTCAGGCCGGAGGGCCAGGGGTTCAAGTCCCACCTGGGGACAGCAATCTCAGGCCGGAGGGACTGGGATTTCTAGTCCTATAGGTACTCCTTGTGGTCTAGGGCAAGCCACTTAACCCTCCATTGCCCATGTTCCCTGTAAGTATTAGCGTATGTGTGTCATATCCCCTCGTGTTAAATGTATCTCCCAATTGACCGCTTTGACCTGGTGAAAAGCGGGATATAAATACAGCTAAATAAATAAATAAATGCCCCCTGTTAAATGCCTCCTGTTAGGTCAAGAGGTCACTGTGCTTCTTGCCCAAGGGGCAATAGAAGAGGTACCCATTCCCCAACAGGGTGCAGGGTTTTACTCCCCCTATTTCCTTATCCCAAAGAAAACAGGAGGACACAGACCCGTTTTAGACCTCAGAGAATTGAACAAATTCCTGTTCAAAGAGAAGTTCAAAATGATTTCTCTGGGAACTCTGCTGCCATACCTTCAGGGTCAGGATTGGCTTTGTTCTCTAGATTTCAAGGATGCGTACACTCATATTCCCTAAATCCAACCTTGCTCCCACTCAGTCCCTGGAGTTTATAGGAGCTCTGCTGGATACCAGATAGACAAGGGCCTACCTTCCACAGCCCCGCTGCCTTCGCATTGTGCAGTTAGCATCTCCAGGAACAAGCAGGAATGAGTCTTCACATATGGGTATCGTCGGTACCGACGGAGCCTGCGTGGGAACGCTCCCCAGCGTCCAATAAGAAAGCTTTTGGGAGCAACCCACAGCGCCTGCGTGCTGCCTTCCCGCCTTTCCCAACCGCCTCTCTCCAGTTCTTCTTTTCCGCGGAGCCAGCAGGTCGTGTTCCTGTCACCGCAGAAGAAGTTCTTTATTTTTTCTTTATTCTTTTGTGTCGTGTCTGCCTTCTTCGACGTCGGACCGGTACCGCCGGTCTTTCTTTTCTTTCTTTCAAAAAAAAAAACGCTTTCTTTCTACTGTGCATTTTCAGTTTTTCGGCCCTAGGCCTAAAAATTTTTTCCTCATGGAGAAGCCCGCTTCTGGGTTTAAAAAATGCACAAAATGTGGCGGTACTATTTCTGTCACCGACACCCATGACTGGTGTCTAAAGTGTTTGGGACCTGACCATTCCATCACGGATTGTATGTCCTGTACCATGATGTCTAAGAGAGGTCGGCAGAAGCGAGCAGCCAAGCTCAGTACCCTGTTTCCCTCTGATGCAGCTTCGGTAGCATCGACGTCTTCCAGGGCCTCCTCTTCCTCCCATGGATCTCAGGTAACCAAGCATAAATCTGGCCGGTCCTCGAAGGGCAGATCTCCCTCCGAGCATCGAGATGCCTCCGGGCTTGCCCTCGAGGATTCCACACCGGCAAAATTACCCCGGCGGGAAGCTCCGGCTTCCAAAGCATTATCTATGGGGTCACAGGTTGACCTCGATGGCTCGGCCTTGACAGATCACCTGTTGCCGTGTTCTGGGGTACCGGTGGCTCCCACTGGTACCGACATTCAGACTCTGGTGGCGTCGATGGATCAGAAAATTCTGACCATGCAGCGCACCTTAACGACTTTCATACAGGCTGTGACGCCTCCGGTACCGCAACAATCCCCGTTGCTGGTACCGGCATTGCTACCGGTACCGATTGCATCGGCGTCGGTGTCGACTGCAACGGTACCCTGTCCTATGATGCCCATCGGTACCGAACCGGTACTGATTACTCCCGATGTCGATCCCACTCGATACGGTTATCGGGCTTTACAGGAGCATCCAGACAGGCGATACTTCGATTCCTCTGAGGACTCTGAGTCTGAGGGTTCTGTAGAAGCATCGATACTTATTCCTCAGGAGGAGTCTTCACCTAAACGAAGAATGTCTCCTCCAGAAGACTTGTCTTTTCAAGACTTTGTTAGGGAAGTGGCTAGGGGCCCCTGAATCAGAACCCAGAGCCAAGGAGTTGGATATTTTACAATATCCTAAAGCTCCTAAGGAGGCAGCTACTTTACCTGTTCATGAGATTCTTTATGATCTCATATTGAGGATGTGGGAGACACCTCTCATCACCTCTCCTCATTCTCGCAGGTTAGACAACATGTATCGTGTCCCTCCTTGTCCTGGCTTCCACAAGACTCAGCTTCCTCACCACTCCTATTGTGGTAGAGTCTGCCATGAAGAAGATAAAGAGTGCAAAAAGACACTCATCTAATCCTCCAGGGCATGAATGCAGGACCCTGGATGCTTTTGGCAGAAGGGTTTTCCAAGCTGCTATGCTAGCTGCTAGGATCAATTCCTATAGTCTCTATATGGGAATGTTTCTAAAAGAAGTCACAGATCATCTGCAGACTTTAACCCCTTTCATTTCAGAGGATAAAAGACAGGAGTTTCTCACTTGGCTCAAGCATGCCCAAGATGTCTCCAAATTTTCCAACCGTGCAGCCTTTGACTCTTGAGTGTGTAAGCAGAGCTTCAGCTATTGCCATAGGGGCACGCAGAATTGCTTGGCTACAAGCTTCTGATTTGGAGCTCTGGGTCCAAGATCAATTGGGAAATCTCCCTTGTACAGGTGAAAACCTTTTTGGTAAGGATTGGCAAGCAAAGGCCACTCAGATGGATGCTGAAAACTCTGCTTTGGATCGACTTTCAAAGTCTACCTCTGCTCCTGTTAAGAAAAGATTGTTTAAAAAGACATCTTTTTCCAAAAAGGGAAGATACTATCCTGCTTATGGTCAGCAGGCATCTTCTGCAGGTCGTTTTTCTGCAAAGCGTCAACAACCACCTAAACAGGCCAAGTCAAAGGCAGCTAGACCTTCCACAGCCCAGCAGCCTCAGCCTCCTCAGGGCCTTTGACTCGCTACTAGAGAACTTAGCCTTTCTAGCTCTGGAAGGACCAGAGCCCCTTACCATCCCAGGAAGGTTGACTTACTTTGCTCCCAGATGGGAGCAAATCACAGCAGAGCAATGGACACTCTCCATCATAAGGGAAGGGTACAAGCTTCATTTCTTAAGCCTTCCCCCCACCCCCCCCCCCCCCCACACCATGGTGAAACAGTTCAATTCTCCAACATCTCTCCTCAACCTTCTAGGTCAGGAGATTGCCATCCTTCTTGCCCAAGGGGCAATAGAAGAAGTACCTCTTCTTCAACAAGGCACAGGGTTCTACTCCCTTTATTTTCTTATTCCAAATTTCTATTCAAGGAGAAATTCAAGATTTCTCTCGGTGCTCTGCTTCCATACCTTCAGAGTCAGGACTGGCTTTGTTCTCTAGATCTCAAGGATGCGTACACCCATGTCCTCATCCATCCAAATCACAGAAGGTTCCTTTTTCAAGGAAAGCACTACCAATATAGGGTGCTTCCTTTGGGTCTGGCCTCTGCACCAAGGGTGTTCACGAAATGCATGACAGTAGTAGCTGCATTTCTACGCACTCTAGGAATATTCGTCTTCCCATATCTGGACGACTGGCTCATTCGAGCTCCATCTCAAGCAGAGGCCAAGACTTGTCTAACCTGCACAATGCGTGTTCTTCAGTATTTGGGACTAGTAATAAACATCCCAAAATCCAGTATCACCCTACTCAGTCCCTCGAGTTTACAGGGGCTTGTTTGGATACCATAACTGCAAGGGCCTATCTTCCTCAGGCCCGTTGCCTACGCTTGGTGCACTTAGCCTCCCAAATACAGTTAAAGCCCCTTTTAACTGCTCGAGAAATGCTACAACTCTTAGGCCACATGGCATCCACTGTGCATGTGGTTCCATATGCTCGCCTTCACATGAGGGCAGCTCAGTGGACTTTGTCCATCCAATGGACTCAGGCATCAGGTTGCCTGTCAGACAAAATAGCAAACTCCAGTCGCCTTTTTGGTCTCTCCAGTGGTGGAAGTCCTCTCAAAACCTATTGCTGGGGTCCCCTTTTCAACAGTCATTTCCCCAAGCAACCCTTACAACAGATGCCTCTCCAAGGGGTTGGGGAGCTCATCTGCAAGATCTCTCCACCCAGGGCATCTGGTCTCCACAGGAGACTTCACTACACATAAATCTCTTGGAACTCCAGAGCAATTTTCTTAGCTCTCAGAGTGTTCCACTCCCTGCTCAGCTACAGGACAGACCTCATCCACACGGACAATCAAGTAGCCATGTTTTATGTAAACAAGCAGGGAGGGACTCATCTTATGGCAGTATATCTTCCAGGCGTTCAAAACTCTTGGGCAGACAGACTCAGTCGAGTTCTGCTTCCACACGAATGGTCCCTCCACAGGGACCAGGTAGCCAGGATTTTTCGAATTTGGTGAACCCCGGACATAGACCTATTTGCAAGTCTGTGGAATGCCAAACTTCCCCGGTTCTGTTCCAGGATTCCATGTCAGGGAGTTCAGGCCAAGGATGCTTTCCTCCTTCACTGGGGTCAAGACTTCCTTTATGCCTTTCCACCCATTCCCCTAATTCTCAAAACACTGTTCAAGCTTCAGAGAGATCAAGGTTCTATGATCCTCATAGCACCACATTGGCCACGCCAAGTGTGGTACCCTCTACTTCTGCATCTCTCTCAAGCTCCGTCCCTGGAGTTGGGCTCTGCTCCAGATCTTCTCTCCCAGGAAGACGGAACGTTATGGCACCCAAAGCCCCAGTCTCTCCATCTGAGGGCCTGGTTGCTGAAGGCCTAGACCTTCATGTTTTCCATCTCTCTCAGCAAGTCAGAGATATATTATTCATGCTTCTAGAAAGCCTTCCACTAGACGTTCCTATGCTTTCAAATGGAAAAGATTTACCATTTGGTGTTCAGAGAAGGGTCTTAACCCTCTTGCAATACCTTTGAATTCTTTACTAGAGTATCTTCTGCATATTTCCCATGCAGGCCTCAAAACGAATTCGGTAAGAGTCCATTTGAGTGCTATTGCAGCGTCCCTCAAGCCGCTCAATGGACAGCCTGTTTCCTCTCATCCTCTTATAGCAAGATTCTTGAGAGGCCTTCTAACTAAACCTCCCATTAGACCACCTCCAGTGGCATGGGACTTAAATCTGGTTCTTGGCCAGCTTATGAAGCCACCCTTTGAACCGTTAGCCACCACCTCCTTGAAATTTCTTTCTTGGAAGGTTATCTTTCTCATTGCAGTCACCTCAGCACGTCGCATCAGTGAGTTGCAAGCCTTGGTGGCTAATCCTTCCTTATATAAGGTTCCATCATCATAAGGTAGTCCTCAGGACCAATCCACACTTTATGCCCAAAGTGGTCTCGCCTTTTCATCTGAACCAGGAGGTACACTTACCTGTCTCTTTCCAGGACCTCATGCATCAGTGCAGAGAGGAATCTTCATACTTTGGATTGTAAAAAAGCTCTCGCCTTTTACTTACAAAGAACACAACAACATAGAAAGTCTTCTCAACTCTTTGTTGCTTTTGATCCTTCCCATTTAGGACTTCCAGTTTCTAAGAGAACACTGTCCAACTGGATTGCTCAGTGTATTTCTTTCGCCTACCAAAGTAGGAACCTTTCTCTGGAAGGCCATGTCACAGCTCACAATGTGAGGGCCATGGCAGCCTCAATAAGAACATAAGATATGCCATACTGGGTCAGACCAAGGTCCATCAAGCCCAGTATTCTGTTTCCAACAGTGGCCAATCTAGGTCATACGTACCTAGCAGTATCCCCAAGGGACACAGGTTCCACAATGCTTGTATTGGTTCAAGCATTGATATCCTGGGTCCCTTCTTAATAATGGTTTATGGACCTTTCCTCCAGGAACTTGTCCAAACCTTTTTTAAACCCAGCTACACTAACAGCCTTTACTACATCCTCCGGTAACAAATTCCAGAGTTTGATTACACGTTGAGTGAAAAAATATTTTCTTTTATTAGTCTTAAATAGTTTACCCTGCAGCTTCATTGCATGTCCCCTAGTCTTTCTATATTCTGATAAGGTAAACAATCGATCTATGTTTACCCGTTCCACTCCGTTCATTAATTTATAGACTTCTATCATATCTCCCCTCAGCCGTCTCTTTTCCAGGTTAAAGAGCCCTAACCTTTTTAGCCTTTCTTCATAGGAGTATCCTTCCATCCCCTTTACCATTTTGGTGGCTCTTCTCTGAACCTTTTCTAAAATCGCTATATCCCTTTTAAGATACGGCGACCAGAATTGCACACATTATTCAAGGTGCGGTCTCACCATGGAACGATATAGAGGCATTATAATATCTTCTGTTTTATTTTCCATTCCTTTCCTTATGATACCTAGCATTCTATTTGCTCTCTTGGCCGCCGCTGCACACTGGGCCGAGGGTTTTAACATGGTATCCACAATGACGCCTAAATCTTTTTCCTGGGTGGTAGTTCCTAATGTGGAACCTTGCATCGTGTAACCATAGTTTGGGTTGTTCTTCCCTAGGTGCATAACCTTGCACTTGTCCACATTAAATTTCATCTACCATTTTGATGCCCAGTCTTCCAATATATCAAGATCCTCTTGAAATTTTCCACAATCCTCTTGGGTTTTAACAACTTTAAATAGTTTTGTGTCATCTGCAAATTTGATAACTTCACTCGTTATTCCACTTTCCAGGTCATTTATGAATATGTCAAAAAGCAGCGGACCCAGCACAGATCCTTGGGGTACACCACTATTCACCCTTCTCCATTGGGAAAATTGGCCATTTAGCCCTACCCTCTGCTTTCTATCTTTTAACCAGTTCCTGATCCACAATAGTACACTGCCTCCTATCCCATGACTCTTTAGTTTTGCCAAAGGTCTCTCATGAGGGACCTTGTCAAAGGCTTTCTGAAAGTCCAAATACACTATATCAACTGACTCACCTTTGTCTACCTGTTTATGCACATCCTCAAAAAAACATAACAGATTAGTAAGACAAGATCTTCCTTGTCTAAAGCCATATTGGCTGTCTCCCATTAAGCCATGACTATCTACATGTTCAGCAATTTTGTTCTTTATGATGGTTTCTACCATTTTTCCTGGTACTGACGTCAGGCTCACCGGTCTGTAGTTTCCTGGTTCACCCCTGGAGCCCTTTTTAAAAATTGGTGTTACATTGGCGATCCTCCAATCTTCAGGTATTAGAGATGATTTTAATGATAGTTCACAGATTACTAATAGCAGGTCTGCAATCTCATATTTCAGTTCTTTCAACACCCTTGGATGTATACCATCCGGCCCAGGTGATTTGCTACTCTTCAGTTTATCTAATAGTTGTAATACATCTTCCCGATGTATCGATATTTCCATCAATTCTTCCGCACCTTTAAATACCATTTCAGTCATGGGTAACATCCCTACATCTTCCTCAGTAAAGACCGAAGCAAAGAATTCATTCAATCTCTCCGCTATCGCCTTGTCGCCACTTAGTGCTCCTTTAACCCCTTTATCATCTAATGGACCAACTGACTCTCTCACAGGTTTTTTGCTACGAATGTACTTGAAAAGGTCTTTACTTCACGTTTTTGCTTCCGCAGCAAGCTTCTTCTCAAATTCTCCCTTTGCCTGCCTTATCAATGCCTTGCATTTGGCTTGCCAGTACTTGTGCTGTTTCCAGGTTTCGTCGTTTGGCTCTTTTTTCCATTTCCTGAAAGATGCTTTTTTGGCAACAACAGCCTCTCTGACCTCACCTTTAAACCATGCTGGCAGTTTTTTGGACTTCCTTCCACTTTTCTTAAAGCGTGGAATACAGCTGGTCTGGGCTTCCAAGATAGTATTTTTCAACAACAGCCAAGCCTGATGTACGTCTTTAACCTTTGCAACTGCTCCTTTTAGATTTTTCTTAACTGTTTTCCTCATTTTATCATAGTCTCCCTTTCGAAAGTTAAAAGGTAGTACTGTGGATTTCCTTACTATCCCTCCTCCACTAATTAAATCAAAGGCGATCATGCTATGATCACTATTGCCAAGTGGCCCCAACAACCTTATCTCTTGCACCAGATCTGGTGTTCCACTAAGGATTAGGTCTAATATGGCTTCCCCTCTGGTCGGTTCATGAACCAGCTGCTCCAAGAAGCAGTCATTTATTTCATCTAGGAACCTTATCTCCCTAGCATGTCCTGACGTGCTATATAACACAAAATTAAATTTTGTGTTATATAGCAAATCTGCCATACCAAAACACTAAAATTTAAGCCAGTGACAACCCTACATATGCAAGTAATACACTAGACCAGGGAACACCAACACACCACCTACTGTGAATACAGAACAAGTGAGACCTCTACAGAACACTATATGGAAACTACAGGTTGGTAGGATACCTTGCCTTGGTCACAGACCAACCCTCAGCTAGTTCAGAATAAAGAACCAAACATTAGCAGTATTAATGGCTATATTGAGGGTAATTTTATAATGGTCGATTTATGCATGTTTTCGTATACACACTTCAAGCCTGTTTTATCATGTAAGGCATGCACCTACTTTTATATCTAGGCGCACACACCTGCCCTATGCTAGATGTAAATGCCTGCGTCTAGATTTTTCAAGAACACCAAAAGTTATTGTATCTTAAACTTAAGCGTGTAAACTATCACTCGCTTTGCCAAAACTCTACTCCTATACATGCCATTGGTCTGATGTGTGTACTTAGAGGTAGCGACCAGCTACATTACGCAGATGTAGATCGAGGTGACCCTGATAAATTACGTCATTGTGAGTATTCCAATTCCACCCCTTCTGTCCTGTGCCCTGCTCCACAGAAAGGGAAGGGCTAGATTAGGAAGCAGAGTAGCTGCACATTGTTCTAACCTCACTCCCCTTCTCTTCTGTTCCCTGCAGCTGCCTGGAAGAGGAGGGGCTGTGTTAAGTAACAGAACAGCTGCTACAGCCTCATCCCCTCCCCTCCTAGTCACTGAAGGCTAATCGTTCTGTACAAAGTTACGAGCTAGCTAGATAGATGTAGCTACAAAGGGAGCCAAATCATTAAAAGAAAACAAGTAACCAACAAAGCAGAAAAATAAAGCCATGGTAGAAAGCAGTATTTGGAGTGGCTGATCATTTGTGCACACAGAAGATGCCAAGATGGTGAGCTAAAAGCATCCAGTGTGCCTTGGGGTATGTTTACTAAGAGTTGTCAGCATGCGATCGGCCCTGAAACTGAGCATGGCGGTGGTGCTTGACCCACACTTTAAAAAAAATGAGCCATGCCCAGCATGTTCCCATGTTGCTAGCATGGGTTTCTCACCACCCCCATATTTGTTGCCTTTGTGCAATTGACATAGAAGCACTTGATGCCATCCATCAAGATGGTGGTAAATGCCCTCGTGCTAAATGCCAGAGAGTGCATGCCGAAAACACCCATGCCACCTGTGATGTGGATGCTGTGCCCCAATCCACACTACTTGGATAGCATGGGACTTTTAGCAAGGCTGCATTTTCAGCGCATGGTACATTTTACTGCAGCGCACTTAGCATGCACTGATCCCTGTGCTACCTGGCAATGTGCTTTAGTAAACATGCCCCTTTGAGTTTGTGTGGCTGTCAGAACCTATTGTTTTGCTGTGACAAATAAGTTCTTTGTTTCCTCTCAGGAGATGATACCTTGGGTGCCTAGTCAGCCTAATGCTTACACCAGCCTATCACTGCCCCTAGCACGGTGTTTCTGTGCAGTGATTTAAAATTCTTTCCCTGTTTTTCTTATCTTTCTCCCCCACCCTTTAAGGAGGCGGTCACTCTTTAAGACGGTCCCCAAGCAGATGAGTGTACTACACACCAGCCGAAGCTTCTCCTCCGGCCTCCACCACTCGCTCTCCTCCAGTGAAAGTCTGCCGGGCTCTCCCACGCACAGTCTGTCTCCAGGACCCTCTACTCCCTGCCGGAGCCCTGCTCCTGATCTGCCATCTGGTAGGGCTTTGTGTGGCCTGATAGTTTCAGGCTAGCTGCACTTGCGATTCCATGGGGCTCCTTCTGTTACGATTTTTAAAAACTAGAGTGGTTGGGGGGGTTATTGCAGTTTGTTTTTCAGGTGAGAGTCATCATTGACTCGAAGTCATTCTGAAATAATCCAAACCCCAATAAGATTGTCCATCCAGCCTTTTTTTTCTCTCTCAGCCATGTGTGTGGCCCTGCTTTAACTACATGTATTTATTTATTTGCAGTGATTTGATATACTGCACAAAGGTTGAAACAACATCATGACGGTTTACAATAATAAAACCTTATTTGTCTAGCTTTGGGGACCATATAAACAGGAGAGACTAAATTGGGGGAAATATCAAGGGGGTAGATGCAGTAGCACAACAATAAATAACCAAAAAAATAAGGAAAAAGATGGCGTTCTCTCTGCATGGGCTACATTAGGGGGGGAAGAGCCAGAAAGTGTAATCAGTTGAGGGAGACATAATTAGATGATACTAAAGGCCTAGGCAAAACACCAGGTCTTCAGGCCAGTCTTAAACTTTTTAAAGGACGTTACCATAGTTCTGCCTTTTAAAAAGGAAAGACTTGCAAAACATTTTCAGTCCTCCAAGATGATGTGTATATATACATACATTGGCCTGATGATAAATATAAATATTTTATCTATCTATCTACACATCTATCTGCCAGATCCGAGGCAGCATGGATTCACCAGAGGCAGGTCTTGTCAGACATATCTGATTGATTTCCTTGACTGGGTGATCAGGGACTTGGACCGAGGGAGAGCACTTGATGTGGTGTATTTAGATTTCAGTAAAGCCTTTGACACTGTTCCGCACAGGCGACTTATAAACAAACTCAGCACCCTAGGGATGGACCCTAAAGTTACTGCTTGAGTTAGAAATTGTTTTAATGGAAAGCAGCAAAGGGTACAGGTAAATGGAGCTCATTCTGAGGAGGAGGGGGGAATCTGTCCTTGGTACGATTCTTTTTAACATCTTTGTTAGTGATATTGCAGAAAGGCTCTCTGGTAAGGTTTGCCTCTTTGCGAATGATACCAAAATCTGCAATAGAGTAGTCAACCAGGAAGGAGTACATAACATGAGGAGGGACCTAACTAAGCTTGAAGAATGGTCTAGAATTTGGCAGCTGAGATTTAATGTTAAAAAAATGCAAGGTCATGCATTTGGCTGCAGCAATCAAAGGGAGAGATTATAATATAGGGGGTAAAGTACTTCTGTCCACAAAAGAAGAGCGGGACCTAGGCGTGATCGTGTCTGATGATCTTAAAGTAGCTAAAACAGGTAGAAAAGGCAACTGCAAAAGCTAGAAGGATGCTTGGGAGCATAGGGAGAGGAATGGCCAGCAGAAGAAAGGAGGTGATAGTGCCTCTGTACAACTCTTTGGTGCGACCTCATTTGGAGTATTGTGTGCAATTCTGGAGACCGCACCTTCAAAAGGATATAAACAGGATGGAGTCAGTACAGAGGGTGGCTACTAAAATGGTTAGTGGTCTTCATTATAAAGCATAAGAGGACAGACTTAAGGATCTTAATATGTATACTTTAGAGGAAAGGCAGGATAGGGGAGATATGATAGAGATGTTTAAATGCCTCCATGACATAAATGCACAGCAGAAGAGCCTCTTTCAATTGAAAGCAAGCTCTGCTATGAGGGGACATAGGATGAGGGTGAAAGGGGATAGACTCGGGAGTAATATGCGGAAGTATTTCTTTACAGAAAGAGTGGTAGATGTGTGGAATTGTCTCTCAGTGGAGGTGATAGAGATCACAGTATCTGAATTCAAAAAGCATGGGACAAACACAGGATCTCTAAAGGAAAAAAGGGGACTTTTGTAGTGGTTGATATGGAAAGGCAGACTAGATAGGCCATGTGTTCTTTCTCTACTGTCATGATTGTGTTTCTATCTCTCTATTTTTATTTTTTTTTTTTTTACACAACGCACTCTCACCTATGCTTGAGAACAGACTTCTTTACTGACTATGATATTATTTTTATCAGGCCAATGTACAAATTATCCAGTCAGTATGATATATATGAGTTTTGAAGACCACAAGGGGCCCTGTGTGGCATCTGACATTGCCTCTAGATAATTCTTGGGTATCAGCCTGTGATCCAGTTTTTGCCAGAGCTCCTACAGTCTTAGACTACTGTAGGAACCATAACTGGATTTGTTCTGAATCTTCTGGTGTTGATGATTTTTATTTTGTGTGTATTTGGCAGATGCAGTATCTCCACAAAGCACCTCCCCATCTTCTAGCACCCCCAGCTCCCCCGCAGGCCACATTCGACCAAGCTCTCTGCATGGGCTGGCCCCGAAGCTGAGTGGGCAGCGCTACAAGGTTGGCCGAAGGAAGTCAACCAGCAGTATCCCGCCGTCTCCTCTGGCATGCACGCCATCTCCAGCTATGCAACCCTCATCCCCACAGAGGTCACCCTCGCCCTTGCCTGGCTACCCCAAGAGCGGCCCTCCATTCCAAGGCAAGACTCTGTCCCCACCTGCCATTGTCCGGCAGGTGTCCCGGCCCAGGAGCATCGAACCCCCACGGTCCCCTTTGCTGCAGCGGGTGCAGTCTGTCGAAAAAATGGCTACATATTTGGCAGAGAAGAAAGCAGTAACCTTGAGTGGGCGCAAATTATCCCTTGAGGTACCTACAGGAGATGGGACAGGTGAGACACTGGAGGATCCCGAGTTTCATCTGCACCATGGAGACCGTTGCAGCACCACAGGGAGCCATCGTGCCAGGATGGATTGGTCTGGAGAACAGGAGGTGGTCGTTATGAGGAGGTTGAACCTCTCTGAGCGTCGGGATTCATTCAAGAAGCAGGAGGCCGTACAAGAAGTAAGTTTTGATGAGCCAGAGGCAACACTAGTGCCTGACCAAGACTACAACGAAATGGAGTCCAAAGAGGATTGCACATCTACACTGCAGAAAATCTGCCCTGCCTCAGCCACTTGCCTAGAATCTAGGGCAGAATGTTCGCTGGAGTGGAGGTTCCCCCCAGTGCCACAGATAGCAGTGCAGGCCTCAGACTGTGAGGACAAGGAAAAGGCCTTAGTGGGGTGGGAATGCCAAGAGGAGGGTTCTTATCTTGCCTTGGGAAGTAATTACCATGGGCAGACAGTTGTGTCAGAGTTCCAGGGCCTCGCAGCAGGCCATGGGGGAACTGCAGAAATTGGGGAGCCTGAGGTTGGTTGGGGACTTGAGAAAGAGCAAGGTCCAGAAGTTGAGGGCCAGGGTGGGGGAGAATCAAATGAACAGCAGGCCTTTGGCCAAGCCTCTGGAGTAACCAAGGACAGAAATAATTGTCCATAAGGAAACGAATCCGTTACACAAAAGGGCATGTTTACAAAATCCAATAGAGGGTTTTTTTTTTTTTTTCTGTAATTTAAAATATTAGTGTGCACAAGAGGAGGTAGTATCTTCCCACAGCAGGGATGATTTTACCTCTGGGGAACTGAAACTCCTAATATAACATTCCCAAGGCTTTTTATACATGGTCACACATTTCTAATAATCTATGTTGCCTGCTAAACCCTTTGTCTGAGAAGAACCTCAAGAGAAACCTGAAAACCTTTTTTTATCATCCAGATTTGTGAGGGTGGGAAGGTAAGAGATACCTCTAGCTTACAGAAAAAAAATTTTTTTTACCCTTTTTTAGATAAATTGGAAGGATTTTCTTTTAGTATTATATAGTGGAAAGCCTTTGTGCACCAAATTTCCTGGAAGGCATCTAAAACGTTTTGTAAATAGAAGTGAGGGTGGATGCTGTTGCACCCCATCCATGTTAATTTATTGCTTTGTATGATCTGAGAGGCGAAAGCAAGGAATGCGTGAAGGCATCTCAGCTTGGGGTGCCCAAACGGAAGTGTTTTAAGAGTGTTGTGTGTGTTCATGAGTGTTTGGGTATTTTTATATTCAGTTTGGTTAAAAAAACAACAAAGTTTGATGATTTTAATAACTCCTGCAAAAATGCACTGTACTTTTTAAAAGGAAAAAAATAAGCAAGTACATTTATACGGTTTGTTGGTTTTGGCTCCCCATCAGCCATTGCCTTGCAATTATAAGACTTGGCAGTTGTCTTAGGAGATGCTTTCCTTTAAAACCTGGCCTTATAGGAATAATTCTAAGTTTGTAGGTCTGATCATAAAACAGTACATTGCCCCCTTTTCCTAGTCATTATTTAACTTTTTTTTCTTAAATCTGTTGTATACAATACACAGCTGAAACAAAACTACTGAGTCCTGTAAGGCCTTGTGGCCTTGTGCCTTACACTGAATCTCATTTGCAAACACCCCAATTTCCCAACCAAGCTGCCAGGGTATTCTTTCACAGGTTTATTTGATCAGGAAAGGGAAGGAAGTTTGTCCAGACAGCCCAGTAGTTCAAGTGGCCCTTAAACCCATTTCCTTGAAGGTCTCAAAGAGCGTGGACACCAACCAAAATGCTAGCAAGACCAATTGATATAATTGCCAGGCGTGAGCAACAGGACGTCTTAGAGGGTCAGCAGCTCTAGACATAGCCTCTCCTCTGAGGTCCTCTGCTTATAAAAAGGACAGTCAACTTTTCAAGCAGTGGGAGGTCACCGCCCTTCTAGCCACTTGCTAAATAGTAATAGGATTCTCAATCGTTTTGACGGAACCTTTTTTATTTCATCCTACCCAACCCCTCCTAGGACTGCATAGGACCTTGTGAAGGGCAACATGCAGACATATTACGGAAGGTTCCAGGTTAGCAAGCACTATGTGGTTCCTGTTGGGTTTTAAGAGAGGAGGGATTTAATGAAAGAAGGGAAAAAAAGAACACACATTCTGTGCAAGATTACAGTTGGATTTAAAAAAAAAAGTTGCAGTAATATATTGCATGATGCATCCGTCGCCATAGGACAAGCAGCTCATAAAAGGGTAATTTTTTTTTAGCAGCCTACCTACCTGGTTTAGCCAGCATCCACCAGTTACCCAGATCTTCAAAGCGAAAATGCATGTATATTTCCCTTTTCAAATTCATCCCACTGAAAGTTCTCACACACATGTACACCTTCCATTTAGCATGCACAAAATTGTGGTGAAAATGCACATGCCTAGGACATGCATGTCATTTCAAACTCTACCCCCCCCCCTCCCGGAACACCTCTACTCAGAGTGGGCAAAAGCATGTACAAATTGACATTATGCACATTCCTTTTAGTGCCTGCATCAAGTCTGGGCCATTCTATAATAAGCCATTTTCTTACATAAACCAGTCTTGTATGTACTGAAATGGTGAAAATCCCCCTCACCCTGAGTTATGTAGGCTCCTTTGAAGGACTTCAGCATGCAAAAAAAGAAGAATGGCTATGGACAGTCAAATAACACCTATGCCTTCCCTGAAAAATATTTTTGCGGATTTCTTTTTTTTTTAAATGCCATGTTGTCGTCTCTAATGTGTGCAGGACACTTGGATCTGCTAGGACTACCCCATCCCCCATGAGAGTAGACCAAGATCACTACGGTAAAACGAGAGAACATTCTCAGAGCAAGGACATTTCAGTTCCTTGATGATTCCTGAATGAATATGCAGTGAAGCATGATTGGGTAAGGCGGGGGGAGGGATGCATGCTTTTGTATTTCCCTTATCATAAGAGACGACTAGTGAATGGAGCGCGTTTCATTTCCTCTCTGGCCTTGGAGAGTTTGATTGACTTTGGCCTTGATTAGTGCCAAGAGCAAAGGCCTCCCCCCTCCCCCCCAACCTTGATACTGAAGGGCAGCAAAATGGGCTTGGTTGTCTGGATGTGCATGAGCATGTTCCCTGGGTATATCCTTGTGCCTTTGTTCTGGGAAGCAGTATAAGATGCATAGCTCCGTTACCCAAAAAATTAGACCTGTGCGGCCCTTGAAAATGCATCACGGTGCATCTCCATGCAAACATTTTGCTAAGCCACGGATGAGCAATAGTGAAAACCTCTTCTGTGGTTATTTCCCACCCTCAAAGTGGGTAAAATTGCATGAACTGTTTAGAGGTGTTCCTAAGACAGAGTGCAATATATGTAATTTTTGTACAACCAAAACGATGCTCATTCCCTCCAATGGAATAGTTATCTGCAGAGAAAGCAGGTACCAAGTCTCCACTGGGAAATTTTTCTGGGGGCAACAAAACTATTGCTGTATTTTTTTTTTTTCTTCATTATTGGTGCAGTATCTTAGTAAAAGTGCCTGTGGTGGTTTTAATATTTCCCCCCCCCTCCCCGAGCCTCCTTAGGTCTCGCTTTAAAAATAACAGAATTAACCCCTTGAATCATAAGAGACTCATTGTCCCCTAGTCAGTGGTTCTCAACCCAGTCCTCGGGACACACACATCCAGTCGAGTTTTCAGGATATCCACAGCGAGTGTGCATGAGTGGAGTGGAGGAGTAGCCTAAAGCCCTACTAGCCACTGGCACTTCTTGTAACCTTGAGCAAGTCACTTTACCCTCCATTGCTTCGGAAGAAAAGGCCTGGCAATCTACTTCCGGTCATACCTTGCCAAGAAAACCCAGGAGTTGCTGGGATGCCAGGAGTCGACATTGATTTGATGGCACTTACAAAAAACAAACCTATGCATAAAGAGATTTGCATGCACTATCTCCTTGGTATGCAAATCTGTCTCATGCACATTAATTGTGGATATCCTGAAAACCTGACTGGCTGGGTGTGTCCTGGGGACTGGGTTGAGAAACATTGCCCTAGATATTGCCACTAGGTATCACAGACTTTTAATGTGCTTAGCACATTTTGGAGACAAAGTTCTGTAAATGCCAGCTTTAAAATATTTTAAGTTTGGATCTGATTTCTGAACATGGATGACAGCGTTGTCTTCCATTCTCCTCTCCATTTTAACAGCATACTGTAAAACATTATTACAGTTTATATTTGCACAAGCCCATACATCTGCTTGATCTAAGCAGAGTTCAACAAAAATTACAATAAAGCATTAAAAATCATAAAATCAAACAATATCAATACAAGCAGTACTTCAAAGAACTAATAGAAGAATAAAAGTGATGCAATAAAACTGCAATTCATATAAGAATAAATCAAGATAAAAAGAAAACAAAATCAAGATCATATTTTCTCAAAAGCTTGACAAAACAAGTGTTTGTCTTTGGAAAGTTTTTTGGGGCTATTTCCCTTCTCTGCATGACATTCTAAACCACCAGCAATGTTGAAAGAACCCTGGTTGACAGATGTACTTATGATGTGCAGTATATTAATGTAACAAATGAATTTCCAAAGCGTCCTGCCAGACCATTGAGTTATCTCCCCCAACCAGCAGATGATGAGGCAGAGAAAACACTAGATCAGTGCTGTGACATCACCACTAGCACCTTACCCAGTACAGCAAGCAGTACTCCTCAGTTTTTTCTCTGTCTCTGCAGATGGTGGTTGATTCCTATACAGCTCCAGCTATTCATGAACTGACTATTTCAGCTTGTCCACCAGGAGTATAGGAGATACCCAGGGCCAGCCCAGTGGTTCCTGCTGCCCCAGGCAAAAGCTCCAACTATGCGCCCCCCAGTGTGTCAGACTGCCCCCCTCCACCTGCCCCCTGTGCTGAGCCACACCGCCGCTGATTTCAATGGTAGGGTAGGAGTGGCAGCAGCAGGCCATGTGCTTCAGCAGATACGGCCTGCAGCTTCTGACACAACTTCAAGGGGTCAGAAGTGGAAGGCCATGTGGGCTGCTGCTGCCAAGCCTAGCCCCACCCCCCCTGACCCTGCCACCAGAATCAGCAGCAGCCAAGGGGGGGTGGCGCAGCTTGGCACGTGGTGGGGGATGGATGGCAGATCATGTGTGCTGAAGCATATGGCTGCCTAGTGGATGGGCCAGCCCTGGAGGTACCCCCAGGTTGGACTGGGTTTCAGGGGGGAGGCAATTGTTGACCAGGAGGGTCAGTCTAGTTGTCTCAGGAATGTTCGGGGTACCTTGCCTCTAGCTCCGGTTATATTTCTTTTCTGATTGCCTTGTTTTGTTTTGTTTTTTTTGAAAAGAAAAATAAAACACAGTACATGAAAAAGGTGGCTAAAATATAGTAGACATCAGACTGTAAGGAGAATCCAATTCAGTGCCTTCAGGGACTGTGGACGCAATGCTGAGAGGTCGTTAGGTATCTGTCCTATCCAACCGGCCCCTGCAGTCTGTTCACGGCTTGTCCCCTGCCTCCCGCTTCCCTCGAAGGCTTGAGGTCTTGTCGGCAGCATGGTGGCCTGGCCCTGCTGGCTACAACAGAACCATGAGTACAGGCTTGCCATGCCGACGCCGTTGGTCAGCTGCAGCGGTGTGGGGAGCATTTTCCCACCGTTTCTTGGGCCTACTGACAGAGCGTGCACAGGAGAAATTCATTACCAGTAAAGTGCCACACTGTTTAGCCTGCGGCAAGCAGTACCAGGTCTTCTTGGACTGGCTGTGCGCCACTTGCACTGCAGATCCAGGCCAGATGTCAAAGTCTGGGTTGGGTGATCTTATTGCTTCTGTGCCTGGGGCCAGAGATGCGTCTTCACCTGCACCAGCTTCAGCAGTATCTGTCGCTTCCACAGTGTCTCCAGGCCTACTGCATGCTGCAAATTCAAGGAGCCCCTCAGGAGGGCGTGATGCCTTGTCTTCCAGGGCTTCTCGCACGTAGTCAGAAGCAGCGGAGTTTGCTATATTCTTTAAACAGGCATGGGCCCTTTGAAAAGGAGACCACAGTGAGGCTCAGCAGGGGACCCTACAATGGACCTGGTCAGTGGGGGGTCTGCAAAGAAGCATAAAGCTGCCATGGTGGCTGGTCTGGTGGATAAACATCAGTGCAAGATCCTGGCCTGGGCCCTCAGACATGGAATAATCCACAGAGGAAGACTTGGTCAGTGAGACGGGGCCTCATCTCCCAGTGCTTCCAGCCTTGAGGAAGTCAAATTTTCCCCCTCAGAAAGATGGTGATTCTCACGTAGTCTGACTTTTTCACAGGGAGGAAGTGGCCTACTCAGCCAGGTGGCGGCAGAGCTGTGGATTCCTGAACCTTCTGCGAACCTCTACACCTCTGATACCATCCTTAGGGGGGGGGGTCAGGGCACCAGCCTGGGTCTTTCCATTCCCACCCGAGCTCCAGCAAATAGTCATGGAAGAATGGGATGCACCCGATGCCACACTGTGGACAGCACGCCGGCTGGATAAAATCTATGCCTCGTCTCAAGAGGACCTTCAGCATTGCTTGTGCTACCATAAAGTGGACTCTGGTCACGGTGGTGACTAAGAGAATGACCATTCCCAATGAGGATGGGGGAGCCCTCCAAGATTCCCAGGCTAGGAAAGTGGAGGGCCTCCTGAAGATTGTCTTGATATTAGCACTGGCCGTTCAGACCTCAGTATGTGGAATACCAGTGGCTCGGGCCTTGCTGTGCTGGATTCAGCTGCTCCCAGAGGACTCTAAATTGGCACATCTGGAGTCGTCGGTGGCCTTGTTTGTTAGCCAATGGCTTTTGTGATCTGCGTCTAGCTGCCTGGGGAGTGGCAGCTGCTAATGTGGCCCATTGCTGGCTCTGGTTGCACAACTGGTTGGAGAATGCAGCCTCCCCTTTAAGGACAGACTGCTCTTTGGAGAGCACCTGAAAAAGCTGGTCAAGGACTTAGGTGACGTTAAGCCTCAGGGTCTTCCGGAGGATAAGCAAAAGACCCCTTCCCCACTGCTCTGCCTCCACTATTTCCAATTCTTCTCACTCGGGATACTACGATTCCAGAAGATATTGGCAGGGCAGATCCTATTCCTCCATGGGAAATTGGAGCCAATCCTTTTGACGGGTCCGGGAGTCCAAAGAAACCTGCCGGCTCCACCTCCTGCTCCTCCAAATACTAGTGGGGGTCCATTCCATGGTGCCTCAGGTCGGGGGGACAACTCCAGCTATTTCACAGAGAATGGGCTCATATCACCTCAGACTGCTGTGAGTTGGAGGTCATCACTCGGGAGAGGGGGGTACACCTTAGATCTGGTCAGGCCCATTCGGGAGTCCTTCATGGTTTCCCTAGGTGGGTCAGCACCAAAGCGCAAAGCCATCCATTCAGAGACTGCTGCTGTTATGGGTGGTGGTGCCTGTCCCTCCCGATGAGCAGGGAACAGGGTGCTATTCCATCTACTTCATCATCCCCAAAGAACTGGTGTACCAGCATCAACTGCAGTTTGCTGGTTCCTCTGTTTCACATGGAAACACTGCAGTCTGTCATCCAGGCAGTACTGCTAGGAGAATTCATGGCAACCCTCAGTCTCAGAGGCGTATTTGCACATTCTCCAGGACCAAGCAGGAAGTCAGTCCTCACATATGGGTGACGTCGGCGCCGACGGAGCCCTCGCGGAGCAATTTTCCCCAGCTTTCAAAGAAAGCCTTTGGGAATTGCAGCGCGCGCGCATGTGCGGTCTCCTTCCCGCCCAAGGGTGCCATCTTAGCCAGTCTTCTTTTTTCCGCGGAGCCCTACAGACGTACCCGTCGTGTCCCCGCTGAAAAAGTTGATTTTAGTGATTTATTTCTATTTTTTTCTTCGGTTCGACGCCGGTCTTTTTCCTGCCCGGACTCACGACGCCGTTGCGAGTCCTTCTCTTATTTTTCAGTTTTTCAGATTTTTGGTCAGTTTCGTTTTCGGTTTTTCGCTGGCAGCCCGGTCCTTTGACCTTGCAGGGGCCCTTTTTCCCCCGATGGCTGCCAGTGGTTTCAAGCGGTGTGTTCAGTGTGACAGAAATATGTCACTCACTGACACACATGATAATTGCCTCCGCTGCCTCGGCCTGGATCACGAAGAACTGATCTGTGGGGCCTGCAGCAAAATGTCCTCCAAAGCGTTAAGGAGTCGGCGGCACCAGCGGGAACGAATCTTCGCTGACCCCGGCCTTACCCGGACCTCGTTGGAGGCCTCGGCGTCCAGAGGTTCCAGCTCTGACCATCGCCGAAGTTCCTCAGACAGGGGTTCTCCCTCCGGGGACCATCGACGGAAGGTAAAACCCGCGAGGGCGGTGTCGGTGGACGCTCCTGGCTCCGCGAGGGCCAGGTCGCATAGCCCCGATAGCCGTCCCGGGTCTTTGGAGAAGGAGCACCTCCCGAAGCGACCTCGTCTGGAGTCGGAGTTGCCTGCTCGGGTAAGTCCTATAGTCCTCCTGGACTCGCCTCCGAGGGGTCCGACGTCGGGCCCGACGCCGTCGGGGCCCGAGTCGGGGGCTGCTGGGTCACCTGAGGTCGGACTCAGGTTGACGGCCTTGGAGAGCAGACTATCTGCCTTCATGGACCAGCAGCGGGCACTGATCGCTAGCCTCGCTGGCGCCACTGCCCCGACCGCCGGGACGTCGACGTCTAAGTCGACCCCGGAGACCGAGCCGATCCTTGAGTCCATGCGAACTCGAGTCGATCCTCGGTCGAGGTCACCCTCGGCCTCCCGTTCGGGACCGAGGTCGTCGACGCCGACTCCCGCCGGGGCGGGGCAGCCGACGCCTCCGCCTGCCCGAGCCGACCCCACCGATTCCTCCTCGGAGTCGGCCTGGGAGTCTGAAGAGGAAGAGTCACCTGATTCGTTTCGGACTCGGTGTGTCCCCTCGGACTCACCTGAGTCCGAACCTCGGAAGCAGTCCCCTCCGGAGGATGCCCGGTTCTCGGACTTCGTCAGGGACATGGCCAAAGCTTTGGCCTTCCCTGCGGATCCCGAGGAGGAGCCTCGAGCCGAAGAGCTCGACGCCCTTCAGTATGACTCTCCCGCCAGGGAACACTTTACTGTACCGGTTCCTCCCATGCTGGAACGACTACTCTTCCGCATGTGGGAGAGTCCGGCATCGTCGCCGGTATTAAGCAAGCGGGTCGATTCCATCTATCGAGTCCGCAAGAGTCCCGGCTTCCAAAAAGCACAGCTACCGCACCATTCCATGGTAGTGGAATCGGCCATGCATAGGCTTAAGAGCCAGAAGATGCACTCCTCGGTGCCCCCTGGCAGGGAGGCCCGTAACCTGGATGGCCTCGGTAAGAAGTGTTTCCAGGGCTCTATGCTTGCTTGTCGGGTCCAGACCTATCAGCTCTACATGGGCATGTATCTCAGAGACCTGGCTAAAGAGGTAGCCGGATTCTCCGCTGGGCTGTCCAAGGAACCTTTGCGGAGGTTCCTGGCCTTGACAACTGGTATTCGGGAATGCTCCAAATTCATGTCCCGAGCAGCCTATGATGGCTTTGAAGCATCGGCTCGAGTGGCCGCAGCCGGCATCGGTGCCCGCCGACAGGCTTGGCTTCAGTCGTCTGACCTTGAACCCTGGGTGCAGGACAAGTTGGTCGATGTCCCCTGCCGAGGTGAGAACCTCTTTGGCAAGCCCATGGCTGAAAAGGCTGCACAAATCGAGACGGAGACTCACACCAGAACTAGGCTTTCTAGGAAGACCTCTGCCCCTTCCCAGAAAAAGAAGGGCTCGGGAAAGAAGTCCTTTTACCCGAGAAAGGCGGCTGCCTATAAACACTACCCTCAATATCAGGCCTCCGCAGCTCCCCAACAGGGTCAGCAGGCCAAGGGACGGGGTAACGGGTCCCGTAGGCAGCAAGCCCCCAAGCCTGCACCACCGGCCCCTGCTCAGCAGGGTGGGGGTTTTTGACTTCATCAGCATAGCCTCTCCCCCTCAGCTGGTTCCTCCCAGCACCGGAGGCCGGCTGGTTCACTTCGCCCACAGGTGGTCCAACATCACTTCAGATGCCTGGGTACTTCAAGTCGTAAGAGAAGGCTATCCTCCACTTCCACCAGGTCCCTCCCTCCTATTTCCCGGGAGAACCTCCACGACTCCCTCTGCACAGAGACTTACTCCTTCAGGAGTTAGCAAGTCTTCTTCAGGAACAGGCGGTGGAACCGGTGCCCCACCACCTGAGAGGTCAAGGTTTTTATTCCCGGTATTTCCTGATACCAAAAAGAACAGGAGGCCTCAGACCCATCCTGGACTTGCGCAACCTCAACAAGTTCCTCGTGCGGGAGAAGTTCAAGATGCTTACCCTTGGAATCCTTCTGCCCTACCTCCAGCAGGGAGATTGGCTATGCTCCTTGGATCTAAAAGATGCCTACACGCACATCCTCATCCACCCAAGCCACCGCCAATACCTAAGGTTTGTGGTGGCAGGAAAACATTACCAGTACAGAGTACTACCCTTTGGCCTATCCTCCGCACCGCGAGTCTTCACAAAATGTCTCGCGGTGGTGGCGGCTTATCTACGGCTTCACGGCCTCTATGTCTTTCCGTACCTAGACGACTGGCTCATCAGAGCATCGTCCTCTCCGGAAGTCACAAAAGCCACACACCGCACTGTGACTCTTCTGCAGTACTTGGGCTTTGTCATAAACTTCGCAAAGTCCACTTTGCTCCCCTCACAGGATCTCGAGTTCATCGACGCAAGACTGCACACTCCTCAGGCATGAGCTTTCCTGCCTCTCGACAGGGCTCAACGGCTCATGGACCTGGCCGGCCGTTTTCGCAGCCAGTCCCTGGTCTCAGCCAGGCGCTTCCTGAGACTACTCGGCCATATGGCTTCCACTGTCCACGTGACCCCCAATGCCCGCCTGAATATGCGGCCTGCTCAATGGTGCCTTCGCAAGCAGTGGCAACAAGCCATGGGCGGCCTAGCCGA
Source organism: Ichthyophis bannanicus (assembly GCA_033557465.1). NCBI lineage: Eukaryota > Metazoa > Chordata > Amphibia > Gymnophiona > Ichthyophiidae > Ichthyophis > Ichthyophis bannanicus. The sequence goes on from CM066039.1 coordinate 257,598,724, forward strand.
CTTAGTGCGCGTCTCCGGACCGCTGGCCTCTTCTCTACAGTGGTGGCTTCATCGGCCGAACCTGGTGCTCGGAATGCCTTTTCAGTCACCTCAGCCGGCTCAAGTGCTGACGACCGATGCTTCTCTCCTGGGATGGGGAGCGCATTGCCAAGGGGCATGTACTCAAGGTCTCTGGACCACGTGGGAGTCTGCTCAGCAGATCAACTTCCTGGAGCTCAGAGCAATCCGTCTGGCTCTCAAGGCTTTCTCCCACCTGACTTCTCACCAGTCCGTCCTTGTCCAGACGGACAATCAGGTTGCCATGTTCTACGTGAACAAACAGGGAGGCACAGGCTCCTTCCTTCTCTGTCGAGAAGCACAGAAGCTCTGCTCTTGGGCCGTCAGCCACGGCATTCTTCTCAGGGCAGTTTATCTCCCAGGCCAAGAAAATTGCCTGGCCGACAAACTCAGCAGGGTCCTCCAGCCGCACGAGTGGCGCCTGGATCCCTTGGTAACTCAGAAACTTTTCCTGAAGTGGGGCCTCCCCACGATGGATCTCTTTGCCAGTCCTCTCAACCGGCAACTTCCTCGCTTCTGCTCTCGGCAGCCGCATCCCCTTCGAGTAGCGGCGGATGCTTTTCTGCTCTCATGGTCGAAGAGCCTTCTGTATGCCTTTCCTCCCATCCCGCTAGTCTCTCAAACTCTTCTCAAGGTTCTCCGAGACAAAGCTTCCATGATCCTGATAGCTCCTCGCTGGCCCAGACAGCCGTGGTTTCCACTCCTGCTGCAATTAGCGGTAGAGGATCCGTTCCCTCTGGGGTTTCAACCGGATCTCCTAACACAGGATCAGGGGTCCCTGCTACACCCCAACCTCAGATCTCTACATCTGATGGCCTGGCTGCTGAAAGGGTAGTCCTTGCTCCCCTTCTACTGCCGGCAGAGGTGGAAGAGGTCGTCCTAGCTTCTCGGCGACCTTCTACCCGCAAATACTACGCCCTTAAGTGGCGTCGCTTTTCCGCTTGGTGTGCCCAGCAGTCTCAGGATCCCTTCTCCTGCTTGGTGTCGGTGATCTTGCAGTACTTGCTCTACCTCTCTAATCTGGGACTTAAGTCCAACTCCGTCAAAGTTCACCTCAGTGCTCTTTCAGCGCATCATGTGCCGGTGGACGGCAGACCTCTTTCCAGCGACCCTCTCGTAGCGAGGTTTCTCCGAGGTCTCCTTCTACTTAAACCACCTCTGCGCCCGCCAGCACCTGACTGGGATCTGAATGTGGTTTTACAGCGGATCACCTGTCCGCCTTTTGAACCTATGGCTACCTGTTCTCTCCGTTTTCTTTCTTGGAAAACTTTATTCCTGATAGCCCTCACTTCCGCTAGACGCGTAAGTGAATTGCAGGCCCTCGTGTCTGATCCCCCCTTATACTCGGTTCTACAAAAATAGGGTAGTCCTACGGACTCACCCAAAATTTCTTCCAAAAGTGGTCTCCCCTTTTCACATCAATCAGGAGGTGGTACTTCCGACCTTCTTTCCCAGGCCACACTCCAGCCGAGCTGAAATGGTCCTGCATACCCTGGACTGTAGAAGGGCATTGAACTTCTACCTTGACCGTATGCGGGAGCACCGTAAAGCTGCTCAGCTTTTTGTGTCTTTTGACCCCAATAAATTGGGGCTCCCGGTCTCCAAGCGTACTCTGTCCATCTGGGTTGCTGACTGCATCGCTTGGACTTATGGGGCAGCCGGACTCTCGTTGGAAAGTCGAGTCACGGCTCATTGTGTTCGGGCGAAGGCTACGTCAGTGGCTTACCTCCGCTCTGTTCCGTTGGCAGACATCTGCCGGGCCGCTACTTGGTCTTCGAGCCAGACTTTTGCGGTCCATTACTGCCTCGAGAGGGAGTCCCGCAGGGACAGTGCTTTCGGACAGGCAGTCCTCCGAAATCTCTTCGAGGTTTGAGCAACTCCTACCCTCCATCCCGGATGGGGGCTACCGGTGGGTAATAATTCAGTGAAGATTCCTTCCTCCTGTGCCGCTGAGCTAGAGGGAGCTCATTTTTGTGCTTAGGGTCTCCGGTAGCCTTAAGCTTGGGAGTCCCATATGTGAGGACTGACTTCCTGCTTGGTCCTGGAGAAAGCGTAGTTACTCACCTGTAACAGGTGTTCTCCAGGAGCAGCAGGAATCAGTCCTCACAACCCTCCCTCCTCCCCTTGGAGTTGCAATCATCTGCTTAAGTTTTTTGCAAATTTTTATGCTGTCTTTTAGCTATGTCATCAGACTGGCTAAGATGGCACCCTTGGGCGGGAAGGAGACCGCGCATGCGCGCTGCAATTCCCAAAGGCTTTCTTTGAAAGCTGGGGAAAATTGCTCCGCGAGGGCTCCGTCGGCGCCGACGTCACCCATATGTGAGGACTGATTCCTGCTGCTTCTGGAGAACACCTGTTACAGGTGAGTAACTACGCTTTCTTATCCAAGAGGAACATCAACTCTTCCTACACGTCACCGTCCTGGGACAAGGTGGCACCTACTCTTGCCACCTTTCTGGGCAGACTAGATGGACCATGCTGGTCTTTATCTGTTGTCATATACTATGTTACTACCACTACCGTGTTTCCCCCAAAATAAGACCGGGTCTTATATTTATTTTTGCTCCAAAAGATGCACTAGGGCTTATTTTCAGGGGATGCCTTAATTTTTTTTTTCATATACAAAAATCCACATTTATTTGTGAACTTTTTTTTTAAGTACAGCAATCTACATTTACTCATGTACATCAATCTACATTTATTCAAATACAATCATGTCATCTTCTTCCGGAACATCGTCCAAACTCTCCAAACCCCGAATTCCGGCCTGATTTTCTTGCGACTTCATTCCCTGTAGAACCATTGGCCCCAATCTCTCATGTCTAGCAATAGAGCTCTCCTTAAATGAGCACTTCTTGTCCAAGCACTCAATGTACTGTTCTATACATCTCAATCAGTACTGATAGTACTTGAAGCTGATTGGCTGCCACATCATGACAGGCAGCCAATCAGTGAAGTGTTAGTATGCTGCTGCTGCTGCAGGCGGTGCGCACGGGGAAGTGGGGGATGTGGGCAGCGTGACAGCACAGAATGTGATCACACTGGGAATGAGTGGCACTGCAGCACCCGCCCGCACTGATGACCAGCACCCGCCTGCCATGAACAGTCAGAAATTAAATATTCGTGCAGCCAGCGCAAACCCCCCCCCACCTCCCAGGTACCGAATCTGTCAGTTTGCCCATGATCTGCACTAGGTCTTATTTTCGAGGTAGGACTTATATTATGGGAATCTCAGAAAAACATGCTAGGTCTACCCCTAAAACAAAGACATGGGGGAGGGGTGGCCTTCACGGAGTGGCAGGTGCACCTACTCTTGCCATCTTACTGGGCAGACTAGATGGACCGTACTGGTCTTTATCTGCCATCATTTACTATGTTACTATGTCTTATTTTCAGGGAAACAGGATATGTAATTTTGCGCTCTGCACTTCAGCTTGGCAACTGCTCCGCGTACTTTCTCCAAGTTCATGGTGGTGGTGGCTGTGGTGTTTTTGAAAGACCGGCTCATTCAGGTTATGTTCTTCTACGATGCAAAGTGCTCCGTTCATCGGGTGGTGGTTCTTTTGGAGCAGCTCGGTTGGGTGGTCAGTCAGAGTAAGAAGTGCCTCACCCCGTCCCAGTTTCTGGTGCTCGGTTCAACATTTGTCAGGGCAGGGTGTCTGACGGAGGCTTGCTGGCTCATTTTTTGAAGCCAGTTTGCATGAGTTTTGGAGGCTCGGGCTTGGGACTATCTTCAGCTTCTTGGAGCTATGGCAGTGACCCTGGACATCATGTCGTGGGCCAGGGCACATATGCGCCTACTGAAGAGTTCCTTGCTGAACCGCTGGTCCTCTTGCTCTCAGGACTTCTTGATCCGGCTCTGTCTTCCTCCAGAAATGCGAGACAGCCTTTGCTTGTGGGACTTGCCTGAGAACATGCTATGGGGAATCTCACTGGAGCAATCAGATTGGCTGCCGATGACTACTGATGCCAGCCTAACAGGCTAGGGAGCTCATTGTCGGGACCAGTCTGCGCAGGGCACTTGGTCACCGGTGGAGGCTCAGTGAGCCATCAGTTGCCTGGAGGTGTGGGACATCTGCTTTGTCCTGTGGGAATTTCAGTCTTCTCTTAAAGGTGCACAGTGCAGGTGATGTTGGACAACGCGACCACTGTGGCTTATGTGAATCGCCACAAACCGGGGAGGGCAATGTTCAAGCAGACTACCTCATCCATCATCACCTCAACCTTAGTGAGTGGGAACTGGTGTTGTGGGCTTTCAGTTGCATATTGAATCACTGGACCTGGCCAGCAATGGATCTCATGGCAACTCCACAGAATGCCAAGGTTCCTTCCTCCTTCAGTCGACAGCTGTACAAATGCATCTGGGGGGGGGGGGGGGTAAATGCGTTCATACAGCTGTGGCCACTGACCTCACTCCTGTATGCCTTTCCTTTGTGGCTGCTGATTCCCAGGATCATTTGGCGCATAGAATGTCATCCTCGTCTAGTGATTCTTGTGGCTCCCAATTGGCCACAGCGTTATGGTATGCGGACTTGGTGCGACTCCGTCGATCATCCCCTAGCACTGGGGGTACAGAGGGGATTGATATGGCAGGGGCCTGTTCAGATGGACGACCTGGCTCCCTTCTCGCTTATGGCTTGGCTTTTGATGGCAACAGCTGATGTGCAGGAATATTCTACGTCGCTGGCGTATGTGGGGGCCTGATGGTTGTTTGAGTGTTGGTATCCAGATCAGAGACTTCCCCCCTGGCAGGTTCACATTCCTGCAATCTTGGCCTTCCTTTAGGAGGGTTTTCATAAGAGGATGGTGTGTAACTCCTTACAGGTGCAGGTGGTGGCCCTTGCAGTCTTCCAGTAGAATGTGCAGGGCAAGTCCCTGGCCTGCCATTGCGACGTCAGCTGCTTCCTCAAGGGGGTGTGTGCCTTGCGACCTCCAGTGCAACCGGTGGTGCCTCCTTGGAGTCTCGGTGGTTCTGCGGGCTCTCGTATAGGAGCCCTTCAGACCTTTGCAGCGAGTTATGCTCAAGGACATGACATTGAAGGCTTTCTTCCTCGTGGCCATGACTTTGGCTCTGAGGATTTCAGAGTTACAGGCCCTCTCTTGCCGGGATCCATTCCTATCCTTTTCTGCAGAAGGTATTTCTCTGCAGCCGGTGCTGTCCTTCCTACCAAAGGTTTTGACGCCCTTCAATGTCAATCAGTCTCTTTCCCTGCTCTCGTTCTCCCTAAAACAGTGTGCCACGGTAGACAAGCATTTGCGGCGGTTGGATGTCTGCTGGATATTGCTGCATTATCTAGAGGTCACAAACCTTTTTCAGGTGTTAGACCATTTGTTTATGCTTTTTGCAGGAGCCACAAAGCCTCCAAGGCTACTCTTGGCCACTGGATTAAGGAGACCATTGCGTCCACTTATATTTTGGCAGGATGCCTGTGCCCTTGGGATTGAAAGCACATTCTACTCGTGCCCAGGCTGCTTCCTGGGCTGAGTTGTCTGCAGTAGTACCCTAGGATATCTGCAGGGTGGAGACATGGTCCTTGTCCACGTTTGTACATCATTACCGCTTGGACATGCAAGCGCATGTGGCAGTCCAGTTTGGCACTCAGGTGCTGATTGTTGCCCTGTTGACCCGCCCCCATCAGGGAGTAGCTTTAGCACTGCCCAGTGGTGTGGACTGGTCTAGCAGGATGCTGTAGAAGGGAAAATTTTACTTAACGATAATTTCCTTTCTTGGAGTCCTGCTAGACTAGTCTAGGCCCACTCTGTTGGTGCCTTCTGTTGGCTTGCCAGTCAGGTCTTTTGGTCTTGTCTGATCCATGACTTCTCTATCTTGTGTATATAGTTCCCCTTCATGATTGTTTGTTTATAGTCGGCAGGAGGCCCCTTGGAGCACTCTGTGTGGGTTCCATTGCTTTCTATGTAAATACTGAAGAGTGCCCCTGGCTGTACTGGGTAAGGTGCTAGTGGTGATGTCGCAGCACTGTTCTGGTGTTTTCTCGGTCTCATCTGTTGGTTGGGGGAGATAACCCAATGGTCTGCACTGGTCTAGCAGGATTCCAGGAAAGGAAGTTATCAGTAAGTAAAATTTCCCCATCTACCTTTTTCTCCAGTTGTGCTCTCTCCCCCCTTGCTTTTGAAATATATGGAGATATATCTGCCTTTTTAAAATGTGATAAGCTTCCTGAACGAGAAGCCTGCTGTACCGTTTCCACTAAATTACTACTTCCTATCACTGGTTCCCATCTCATACTATCATAGGACACAAACCCCTTCCCCTTTTTAACTTTTGCAAGCAATAAAGCTTTAAAAAATTGTAAAAACCCATCCTCTTTCCCACCCCCCCCCCCCCCCCAAAAAGCAACAAACCAACATCATACTAATGACAACATTGTATACCAGATTTCTTGCAATGTCATCAACCAGTGCAGCAGGTTCTCCTTGGGCGGCATGAGCCATACCACTCTGTAGCAGCCTGTATGTGATGATAAAATGATTCCTGCTTGATCCTCAGGGTCACTGGCTGGCCCTTTGACACCCCCTGCCCAGCCCCCCTTTTTATGTGAGGCTGATCCAGGCGTGCACTTAGCCCTGATGCATGCAGGGAAATGTGAAATTACTGATACAGGTCCATGCACACCACAGGAAAACCAAGTCTGGCTCGGGTTACCTTGGGGGCGGGATAGGGGATGTTTGACTACCCTATGGTTTGTTGCCTTACCCACATCAATCCAGGGAGGCTGATCCAGGCCTAGTTCTGCATGTGTGTTAGCATAACTCAGAATTTCCCTTTAAAGTAGGAATTCTCTTTCCATTTATTCCATGGAGAAAGAACCAAGATTGGGGTGGCCTGTGTTAGGTGACGTCCCTAATTTAAGCAGTAGCAGAAACTCCCTTTCTTCCACCCACGTTTTGTGCCAGTGGATTTTGAAGTATGAAGTAAAATATCCCTTCCATAACCCACCAGCTGACTTTGTCAGCTCCTTTGATGTGATGTAATTGTTTACATTTTGATAAGGCATGCAGTTCTATTCTTCCTGTATAAACTCTTTTTGTACCTCCTCCCCCGGGCTGTTTGATTTTGCTGTTACTGCAGTGCCTGCAGAAATTCACATGAAACATGTTGGGCTATCATTGTTAAAAGTTTGATATTTTTACTACTATTTATATAACCTTTCTGTACAGATTTTGCATTGCTATGTATGCTAATGTAAAAATGTCAGCTGACTTATGTTTTATTATTCTTATTTGTCTTTAGTAATGAAGGTGTGTAAAATGTGTGTTGGAGAACAGTGCTTTTCAACGGGCTGGGACAGGAGTCCTGGGCAGAGAGAAAACATTGTAATAAAGCTGAAAGCACAATCTCCAATTGAATAAATCATGCAATGGGTTTATCACCCAGAGCTTGTGTTTTGAGATCAGAAATGTTTTGATGGTTTGAATCTGAGAAATTCTTTTGTATGCATGAAAAATTAAATGTTTTATTTTCCCATGTAACCATAGGACACTCCTGTGAGGATTCTTCTTGATGGGGGGGGGAATATGAGGGTAAAGTCAAAATGAGCATGTTCCTTTGTTTGGAAGAGGAAGATAGACTGAGACATGAGAGGGCATCGCCCCACCTTCATATTCCATCTCAAAATGCTGTTGTTTTGTTTCCAAAATGGAGTCTTTGTCAAGGCGCTGAAAAAAGTTATTTTTCAATACAAAAAGTCTGTCTTCTGAAATATTAAATTTGCTTTTCTGTTTTATATTTTTGCACATTTTCATCTCATTCCATTTGGAGTCCTACATAGTCATCTAGTGGGTTTTGTGACTGCCCATTGGATTCCTTTCAGAGCATTGCTGTGCAGCTCTTCTAATGGAGAGCCTGTGGGGCACCCTGTTTGCAAGCATCAGTCTGCACCATCAGATTTTGGACAATAGTGGAACCGCTTGCAAGCCACTAACCAGAGTTGTCACCTCACCCCAGGTCAGCAGCATGAAATGATCCAATCCACATCTTGCCTCAATTGCATGCATAGAATTAAGGGGGATTGTGGTTTTTTTTAGGACATCAATTTTCCTATGAAAAGCATCACCCTGTGCCTTTAAGCTAGAACTATAACGTGTAATGTGCTGGTATATGCAAGGCATTCTCATGCCCAACTGGTTCTGTATTTCTTAGACAATGGCAATACATGGTTTCTTCACTGAATCAAGGGCTCTCAAACACTTATCACAGCTGTATTGAATTAGGCTTCTGCAACTTGTTTGACCCTTATTTCTGCATCACAGAATCAGAACATCAGATCCGTGTATTCAAAACCAGGACTGGATTAGCTTGTGAGGTTGAGTTGGCCACTTTTAGCAGCACAGTTTCTAAATGCATAATTCTCTCCAGCCATGCACAAAGTCTACCTTTAGCACCTTTACCTGGTACTCTGCACTTTTTACCACTTAAAGTTCTCAGTGATTGAACTTTCAAAGGCAATGAGGGAACAAAGCCTTCGAATTCCACTTTTAAGGGCCCTGACTTTTCAGAGGTGAAGGAGGTACAAAGCAGATATGTTGTTGGCAAACATACCAGCTGTGTATGCAGTGGGTTGTGGGTTTTTTTTGTTGTTTTTTTTTTAATCCAGGTTGCATTTACTTAAACAGCCACAATTGTATATGCTTTCAAAAGTAACTTGGCGAAGGCTGTTCCAGAGTGACAATATTAAGTTACTAAACTTACCATTTAAGTGGCATTAAACAAATAACCAATATAAATTATCTTATCCATTTAACTTTATCTCTGGATTTTCCACAGTGCCACTTAAATCAATAGTGCTACTGCTAGGCTGCATAAACTTAAATGGATGAGAGAATCGTTTAACGCTATTCGGTCAGTCCTCTTCTGGCTTGATCTAACAAACACTGTGTTAAAATGTTGCACAAGGCAGCCATTTGATGCATTGTGAGCAACTATCTCCCTTGTCTGTGGACAAGCAGGGATGAGTCCACACCTACAGGTCTCTGAGGCTGGCTGCAGGAGCTGTGGATATTTCACAAAGCTAAGACTCTAATTTTCTCTCTTATTTCTGATGCTTTCTAGTTATCAATATAGAGTGAGTCTGTTTTGTGGGAATTGTTAATATAAAGTTTAACTGTGGTTATAAATTAAGCTTGGGGATAATCTGACTGTCTCCTTTTCTGGGTAGCCTTGGAGCAGATATCTGTGGGTGCCCCCAGTTCAGGAACAGCCTACTGGCCAGAGACACTTAGGTTCCCACCCACCCTACCCCTTGCCCACCCACCCCAGGGGCTGCATTGCCTATATAGTACTCGCATACGTTGCCATCTATCCTCTTAACTTAGGTTACAGCCCACATCTTCTTCCTCCTTCCTTCTTCTTCCTCTTCTCCTTCTAGGACTGCTTATTCAGCATGTCGTGTATTCAGTGCAATAACTGCAGTACTTTCATTCCAAGACGAATCACATGGAACCTCAGAGCTTGTCCTATGTGCCTCAGGTCAGCTACCATGCATAAAGAACTGACTCTACTAAGGGAAGACCTAGCTGCCATGCATAAAGAGGTGACCCTACTGAGGGAGGAACTGGCTGCAATGAAGCACACCTCTTATAGGTTACAAACTGAACAATGCCCACCACCGCTCCCACAAAGTATCAAATATCCCAGGGACAAGGGGATCACAGTGGGTTCTGGTAGATTGCGACCTGTAATGCACAGACATCCTATGCATCAAAAGATAACCCTGCATAATGCCTTCTCTGCCTTGGCTAATTAGGATGAGGAACTGAGGTAGAAACTGGCTGCAATGAAGCGCACCTCTTCTAAGATTCAAACTGAACAAAGTCCACCATCACTTTCACAAAGAATGAAACACCCCAGGAACAAATGGATCACAGTGGGTTCTGGTAGATTGCGACCTGTGACACTGAGGCATCCTATGCATCAGGAGATATCCCTGCATAATGCCTTCTCTGCCTTGGTGAATGAGGATTACCAATCCAAAGAAACTGAAGGGCCCTTAAATGAGACAGACAATGCCCAATCTCCTGCTAAAAGACCAAATATGAAGAAAACCTCACCAAACAGCAAACTACTACTACTTGGTGATTCCATCATCAGTGGCATCAACTTGGGAACACAGCTCAAAGGAGAGAAGATAGTCAAGTGCCTCCCAGGCTCTTCAGCCAGCAGGAATACAAACCACGTTGTTGAAGTACTTAGCGCAGAAAGTGAACACTCCAAACTTGATGTGGTTATCCACTTGAGCACAAATGACCTGGCTAGAAACAGTACCTCTACAGTCCAAAAGAACTTCCAATCTCTGGGAGAGAAACTCAAGCCCATTGTTAACACTGTTGCATTCTCAGAGGTTCTACCTGTGCTTGGTAAAGGGACAAAAAGGCTGCATCGCATTAACAGCTTTAATACATGGCTCCAGACCTAGTGCAAACAAGAAGGATTCAGATTTACTGGCGACTGGGATAACAGATGGAACAACAAGAGACTATACTATGCTGATGGACTACATCTCTCTGTCGCAGGGAAAAGAATCCTAAGTGAAAAATACAAGCAATATGTGGATATGCATTTAAACTAGAAAAAGGGGGTGACAGATGTGGAAGGTCAAGCTCTGGATGTCACCCCCTGCAAAAGCAGATTAATATCAGAAACAGCCACACATTTAAACCACACATCATAAACAAGTGGGAAGATGTAGGCAGAACAAAATCAATGCTAAATACATGCAAGCCAGTTAAATGCTGGAAAGCAATGAGCACAAATGCTCGAAGCTTAGCCAAAAAAATAAAAAAAGCTACTGAAATGCAGGGGGCATGGGAAAAAGAAGAAGCGCTCTGGATTGTGTTGGAAAGAGGAGATGGCACTGTCATCCATACAACTGTAGTCTACAGACCTCCAACACAAATTGAAGAGAGAGATAACAAATTGATTATAGATATTGCCAAGATAGCCACAAAGGGGGAAGCGATCATATTGGGTGACTTTAATCTACCTGATGTGGATTGGATTACTCCTTCTGCAAATCTGGAAAGAAGCAAAAAAATTGTGGATGCTCTCCAAGATGCGTTACTTAGACAAATGGTGATGTAACCAACCAGGGAAAGCTCAACGCTGGATTTAGTGCTCACCAATGGCGATAGCGTGTCGAATGTCTGCGTGAGTGCCCCTGTGAGCAGCAGTGATCATCACACGTGTAGTTTGAGATAAAAGCCATGGTACAAGCCAATCATAGCAGGCTCAAAGTCCTAAACTTTAAAAACACCAACTTCAATAAAATGGCCAAGTACCTAAAGGAGGAGCTGACAGGGTGGAAGGAGATTAGTTTAGCCCATTGCAATTTCACTTCCCTTAAGGTGGCAATAAAAGAGGCAACGGATAACTATGTAACAAAAGTAAACAAAAACAAGAGGAGAAGAAAGCTGCTCAAATAAAGGCAAAAAAACACAGCTTTCGCAAAATTCAAACGCTCACAAACAGAGGAACTCAGAAATGAATACAGGATCAAACTCAAAGAGACAAAGAGAGAAATAAGGATAGCAAAATCAAAGGCAGAGGAAAAGATGGCTAAAGATGTGAATTGCAGGACTCAGAAGTGCTGTGAACGGACTCGTGGAAAATGACATTGAAAAAGCGAAATTGCTATACGAATACTTCTGCTGTTTTTACTATAGAAAGTCCTGGAGAAGGACCACCTGTGACTCCCAAATATAAAAATGGGAACAAAGTAGTTACCACACCATTCACAGAAAATGAGGTGTTAGAACAACTTGCAAAACTGAAAGTGGACAAGGCCATGCGACAGGATGGGATACATCCCAGGATACTGAAAGAGCTCAGGGAGGTCCTTGCAGGGCCGTTAAAGGATGTTTTTAACAGATCCTTGGAAACAGGAGAGGTTCCTCAGGACTGGAGAATGGCTGATGTCGTACCTCTACACAAAAGTAGTGACAGGGAAGAAGTGTCAAACTACAGGCCTGTGAGCATTACCTCGGTGGCGGGAAACGTCATGGAGGCGCTCCTGAAAGAGCGAATAGTGAACTTTCTCAAAACCAACAGGTTGCAAGACCCGAGGCAACATGGTTTTACCGAAGGACGATCTTGCCAAACAAATCCGATTGAGTTCTTTGACTGAGTGACCAGGGAGCTAGATCAGGGGCATGCGATGGATGTCATCTACCTGGATTTCAGCAAAGCCTTTGATACTGTTCCTCATAGGAGGCTTATCAATAAACTCAGTGGTTTGGGGATGGATCCTAATATTGTAAATTGGATCAGAAATTGGTTGACGGACAGACGACAGAGGGTGATGGTAAATGGAGCTCACTCGGATGAAGGGAACGTGATTAGCAGGGTGCCCCAGGGGTTGGTCCTGGGCCTGGCACTGTTCAATGTATTTGTGAGTGAAATTGCTGAAGGACTGAATGGAAAAAAGTCTGTCTTTTTGCAGATGACACGAAAATTTGCAACAGAGTAGACTCCCCCAAGGGAGTGGTTAACATGAGGAAAGATCTACAAAAGCTGGAAGAATGGTCAAATGCTTGGCAATTAATATTTAATGTGAAGAAGTGCAGAGTCATGCACTTGGGTAGCAGAAATCCAAGGGAAATATATGCAATAGGGGCGAGAGGTTGGTGTGCACAGATCAGGAGAAATACCTTGGTGTGATTATTTCTGAAGATCTCAAGGTGGCAAAACAGTGTGACAAGGCGGTGGCAAAAGCCAGGAGGATGTTGGGCTGCATACAAAGAGGAATCACCAGCAGAAAGGAAGAGGTACTTATGCCACTGTACAAGTCACTGGTGAGGCCTCACTTGGAATACTGTGTTCAGTTTTGGAGACCGTATCTTGCAAAGGATGTAAAAAGACTGGAAGCTGTTCAGAGGAAGGCGACCAAAATGATTTGGAGCCTGCGTCAGAAGCCTTATGAGAAGAGACTTGAAGCCCTAAACATGTACACTTTGGAGGAGAGGAGGGACAGGGGAGATATGATTCAGACCTTTCAATACTTAAAGGGATATAATGAACAAACAAACCTCTTCCAAAGACGGGGAAGCTGTAAAATTAAAGGGCATAACAGGAAGCAGCAAGGTGGTAAATTGAAGGGCAATGTCAGGAAATACTTTTTCATGGAAAGGGTGGTGGATGCTTGGAATGCCCTCCCGATGGAAGTGGTGGGAGCAAACACGGTGACTGAATTCAAAATGGCATGAGACAGACACAGTGGATCCCTTTACAGCAACAGGATAAAATCAAAATAAACTGAACCATCTAATTTCTCAACAAATAGGGGTGTCCTGCATGGAGTGGTGGGTTCACCCCTAAACAGGGACATGGGGAGGGGTGGCCTGCATGGAGCGGCAGGTGCACCTACTCTTGCCATCTTGCTGGGCAGACTAGATGGACCATGCTGGTCTTTATTTGCCGTCATTTACTATGTTACTATGTATTTCAGTGACGTCCTTGACAGAGCCCTGCATGGGAAAGCTCCCCAGCCTCTATTAGAAGCTTTTGGGAGGCTCCATTGCATCTGTGCTCCTCCTTCCTGCCTGCCGTCATCTTGATTCAGTCTTTGTTTTCCACAGAGCTCCACTGCCATGTTCGGACATCTTCTTTTGGTAAATCTCTTTAACCTCTAACAGGGTTTTTTCATCTCAGGTTTTTCGACCTAGTTGCCTGCTGTCAAGGTTCTCTTCCTTTTACTTTTCTTCCTCCAATTGTGAATTTTTATTCTTGCCTTGGCACCTTGTTCCTTCCGGTGCCGGTGTTGTGGTGGACCTCTGACCTCACCATTGAGCCATTCAACTTTGCCATGGTTATTTTTCCAGAAACCTGCCAGCAGGTTCAAGAAGTGTTCCAAGTGCTCTAGGACCATATCTGTCACAGATACTCATATTTGGTGCCTATAGTACCTGGGACCCGGTCATCAGCCCTCTTCTTGTAATTTCGTGTTCGCAGATGACAAAGAGGACCCAATGGTTGTGATAAGTAGCATAAATCACTTTTTGGCACTCAGAACTCTGATCTATCGGCATCAGTCTCTGTGGCTTCCAAGGCTGCATCAGACACTGGTGATGCATAGACACCGAGGGGCTCTCAAGCTCAATCGGAGCTGAGCACCTATGGTGCCCTAGAGCATGGGCCTTCGATTGATCTTCACCCGAAGACAAGGGAAAATTCAGCTGCATCTTTGTAGTCGAGGGGTGACCTCGCTGAACATTGGGTGAAGACTTTGGTGCATTACATCGGAGCCCATTGAGGCATGGTGTCAAGAGCGATGGGGGTCCGCGTGAGCATCCCTCAAAGGTGCCCTGAAGGGAGGAAAGCTCATCCTCCAGGTTATCGGAGAGGTACCAACAGACTACCAACAGCTGAAACCCAGCCGCCGATAACCCTGTACACTTACCTGGTACATCATAGAAACATGATGGCAGAAAAAGACCATATGGCCTATCTAGTCTGCCCTTCCATATCAACTACAATAGTCCCCCTTTTTACTATTAGAGATCCTCTGTGTTTGTCCCATGCCTTTTTGAATTCAGATACTGTCCTCATGTCTACCACCTCCACTCACTAGGAGACTATGCTGCTTATACTCTTTCTGCAAATAAATATTTCCACATATTATTCCTATCCCATTTCACTCTCATCCTATGTCCCCTCATAGAGCTTGCCTTCAATTGAAAAAGATACTCCTGTGCATTTATGCCACAGAGGTATTTAAAGGGGTCTATATATCGCTTCTATTCCACCTTTCCTCTAAAGTATACATATTAAGATCTTTAAGTCTGTCCTCCTATGCTACATAACAAAGACCACTAACCATTTTAGTAGCCACCCTCTGCACCAACTCCAACCTGCTTACATCCTTTTGAAGGTGCGGTCTCCAGAATTGCACACTGTACTCCATATGAGGTTTCACCAGAGACGTATACAGAGGCATTATTGCCTCCTTTTTTTCTGCTGGCCATTGCTCTCCCTATTACACCCAAGCATCCTTCTGGCTTTCACAGTCACCTTTTCTGCCTGTTTAGCTACTTTAAGATTGTTTTGTCCACAAAAGGAGAGCAGGATCTGGGCATAATTGTGTCGAAGTACCTCGCCCCCTACACTACCACTTCTTTGGATTTTTGCAGCCCAAATACATTTTTTAGCATTAAATTTCAGCTGCCAAATTCCAAACCATTCTTCAAGCTTAGCTAGATCGATCCTCATGTTATCTACTCCTTCCTGGGTGTCTGCTTTATTGCAGATTTTGGTATCATCCGCAAATAAGCAAACCTTACCCGAAAGCCCTTCCGCAATATTGCCAACAAAGGTGTTAAAAAGAATGACCATGGACAGATCCCTGCAGCACACCACTGTTAACCTCTTTCTCCTCAGAATAGCAACATACATAGTAACGCGCACAGATATGTAAGAGACTGTCCCTGCTCATCAGAGCTTATAATCTAGTCAAGACAAACACAGGTGGTGTAGGCAGGGATAAAACAAGGGGAAAGAAAAAGGAGATCAGGTGGGTCAAGATCCAAAAGCAGCAGCGAAGAGGTGAGTTTTCAGCCTGGATTTGAGGAGGGTTAGAGAAGGTGCCTGGCGTACAGACACAGGTAGTTTGTTCCAGGCGTAAGGCGCAGCAAGGTGAAAGGAGCGAAGTCTGGAGTTAGCAGTAGAAGCGAAGGGCACAGATAGAAGAAGTTTGCTAGAAGAGCAGAGTTCCCGAGGGGGGTTGTTAGGAGAGGTAAGAGAAGAAAGGTAGTGAGGAGTTGCAGAGTGAATGCATTTATAGGTCAGCGGGAGAAGTTTGAACTGGATGCGGAAACGGATAGGGAGCCAATGAAGTGACTTGAGAAGAGGAGTAATATGGGCATGATGAGGCTGGCGGAAGATTAGCCGCGCAGCAGAGTGTTGAACAGATTGAAGGGGAGAGAGAAATAATTCAGAGGGAGACCAGTGAGGAGTAGGTTACAGTAGTCAAGATGGGAGGTGATTAAGGAGTGGATAAGCGTTTTAGTAGTGTGTTCAGAAAGGAAAGGGTGGATTTTGCTGATGTTATAGAGAAAGAAACGGCAGGTCTTAGCTATCAGATGGATATGTGTGGAGAAAGAGAGAGAGGAGTCAAAAACAACCCCCAGATTGCGGGCTGAGGAAACAGGAAGGAGTACAGAGTTATCCACAGAGACTGAGAAAGGAGGAAGAGGAGGGCAGGTTTTAGGGGGATAGGTAAGAAGTTCAGTCGTGGCCATGTTCAGTTTCAAGCGGCAGTGAGACATCCAGGCAGCAATGTCAGAAAGGCAGGCAAAGATCTGGGTCTGGATTGCCGGAGTATATGATGGACAATACTGGTCTTTATCTGCCATCTAGTCTGCCCAGCAAGGCGACAAGAGTAGGTGCGCTTGCCGCTCCGTTCAGGTCACCTCTCCCCATGCCTTTGTTCAGAGGTGTACCCACAGCTCTGTGTAGGTCACCCCTATTTGTTCAGATATAAGAGATAATTATGCTTTTGATTTTTATCCTGTTGCTTTAAAGGAATCCACTTTGTTTGTCCGATGCTGTTTTGAATTCTATCACTGTGTTTGCCCCACCAGTTCCATCCGGAGGGCATTCCAAGCATCCACTACCCTTTCAGTGAAAAAGTATTTCCTGACATTGCCTTTCAGTTTACCCTCTTGCAGCTTCATGTTATGCCCTCTAGTTTTACAGCTTCCCCGTCTTTGGAAGAGGTTTGTTTGTCCATTAATACTCTTTTAAGTATTTAAAGGTATGAATCATATCTCCCCTTTCTCTCCTCTCCTCCAGAGTGTACATATTTAGATCTTCAAGTTTCTTCTCATATGTCTTCTGATGCAGGCTCCAAATCATTTTGGTCGCCTTCCTCTGAACCGCTTCCAGCCTTTCTATATCCTTTGCAAGATACGGTCTCAAACTGAACCCAATATTCCAAGTGAGGCTTACCAGCGACTTGTACAGTGGCCTTAATATCTCTTCCTTTTTGCTGGTAATTCCTCTTTATGCAATCCAGCATTCTTCTGGCTTTTGCAATTGTCTTGTCACATTGTTTAGCCACCTTGAAATAGTCAGAAACAATCACTCCAAAGTCCTTCTGGTCGGTGCACACCAGTCTCTCGCCCCCTATCACATACAATTCCCTTGGATTTCTGCTTCCCAAGTGCATGACACTGCAACACTTCACATTAAATCTTAACTGCCAAACATTAGACCATTCTTCCAGTTTTTGTACATCTTTCCTCATGTTCTCCACTCCCTCAGGGGAGTCTACTCTGTTGCAAATTTTAGTGTCATCTGCAAAAAGACACACATTTCCATTCAGCCCTTTGGCAATATCACTCACGAATATATTGAACAGTACCAGTCCTAGGACCGAACCCTGGGGCACACTGGTAATCACCTTCCTTTCATCAGAGTGATTTCTGTTTACCGTCACCTTCTGTCTTCTGTAATTTAACCAATTTCTGATCCAGTTCACCATCTTGGCACTCATCCCCAAGCTGTTGAGTTTATTGATAAGCCTCCTATGAGGAACAGTATCAAAGGCTTTGCTGAAATCTAGATAGATCACATCCATTGCATGTCCTTGATCTAGTTCTCTGGTCACCCAGTCAAAGAACTCAATCAGATTTTTTGGCAAGATCGTCCTTTGGTAAAACCATGTTGCCTCGGATCATGCAACCTGTTGGATTTGAGGAAGTCCACTATTTGCTCTTCCAGGAGCGCCTCCATTACCTTTCCCGCCACCGAGGTAAGGCTTACTGGCCTGTAGTTTGTCACTTCTTCCCTATTACCGCTTTTGTGGAGAGGTACCACATCAGCCCTTCTCCAGTCCTGTGGAACTTCTTCTGTCTCCAAGAATCTATTAAAAACATCCTTTAAAGGCCCTGCAAGAACTTCTGAGCTCTATCAGTATCCTGGGATATATCCCATCTGGTACCATAGACTTGTCCACTTTCTATTTTGCAAGCTGTTCTAACACATCATCTTTTGTGAATGGTGTGGTATCTACTCCATTCCTATTTGTCAATCACAGGTAGTCTTTCTCCAGGGAAAATGGAGCAGAAGTATGTTTAGCATTTTTGCTTTTTCAATGTCACTTTCCACGAATCCGTTCCCAGCACTTTTGAGTCCTGCAATTCCACCTCTGATTTTCCTCCTCTCCCGAATATACCTGAAAAAGGTTTTGTTGCCACACTTTACATCTTTAGTCATCTTTTTTTCTGCCTTTGATTTTGCTATCCTTATTTCTCTTTTTGTCTTTTAGTTTGATCTTGTATTCTTTTTTTGTGTTCCTCTGTTAGCGAGCTTCTGAATTTTGTGAAAGCTGTGTTTTTTGCATTTATTTGTGCAGCCACTTCTTTGGAGAAGCAAATAGGTTTCCTTTTCCTCTTGTTTTTATTTATTTTCCTTATGTATGTATCTGTTGCACCTTTTATTGCCTCCTTTAGTTTAGGAACCAACGAAGAGCACTTATCCACGTGCCAAGACAAAGACCAACAAAACCGTGGATTGCAATGGAAGAACTATTTATTCATTAAAAATCAGCCAGGCCCGACACAGGCTGTGTTTCGCAACAACTTCCTCAGGGGCTGATGGCTAAACACACAAACATAAATAAAAAATATAAATATAAAAGAATGTAATAAATACATTTATAATATAAATAACGCGAAAAGGATTAAGAAGAACATCAGATAACATTAGATATTTAGCAGAAATCAAAAAATATGAACATTAAGAATAAATTATGAATTACTTGAACAAGTACATATAAACAATAGTATGGAACTATAAATAAAACCATGTATAATGAATGTATCATAGATATATCATAAAAATCATGTAAACATTCCTAGATACATTATTATTTATTGAATGTTATTAATATGTTTATTAAAAAATAATAAATGAAAAATGTTGTATCACACTCCTGTAGTATCCTTGAGTCTTTCATACAATGTTTTATTTTGATACATTTTTCATTTATTATTTTTTAATACATTACTATTTATGTTCTTCTTAATCCTTTTTGCGTTATTTATATTATAAATGTATTTATTACATTCTTTTATATTTATATTTTTTATTTATGTTTGTGTGTTTAGCCATCAGCCCCTGAGGAAGTTGTTGCGAAACACGGCCTGTGTCGGGCCTGGCTGATTTTTAATGAATAAATAGTTCTTCCATTGCAATCCATGGTTTTGTTGGTCTCTGTCTCTTTCTCCTTTAGTTTAGCTCATTGCAATTCCACTTCCCTTATCCCATCCCACCCTACCAACTTCTCTTTCAGATACTTGGCCATTTTATTGAAGTCAGCGTTTTTGAAGTCTGGAACTTTGAGCTTGCTGTGATTGGATTCCACCTTGGCTTTTATCTCAAACCACACTGTGTGATTATTGCTGCTGCTCACATGGGCACCCACCTGGATATTTGACATGCTATCTCTGTTGATGAGCACTAAATCTAGCACGGAGCTCTCCCTGGTCGGTTCCATCACCATTTGTTTAATGCATCTTGGAAGGCATCCATATTTTATTTTTTTACACTACTTTCCAGATTTGCAGAAGGAACACTCCAATCCACATCGGGTAGATTAAAGTCACCCTATTTGATCACTTCCCCCTTAATGGCTATCTTTGCAATATCATCAACCAATTTGCTATCCATTTCTTCGGTATGAGTTGGAGACCTGTAGACTACACCAGTATGGATGACAGTGCAATCTCCTCTTTATAACACAATCCAGAGCACTTCTTTTCCCCATGTCTCCTGCATTTCAGCAGCTTTAAAATTGCTTTTGATATAAAGGGCTACCCTTCTCCTTTTCTACCCTCTCTGTCTCTTCTAAATAGATTATAGCCAGCTATGGCTATAATCCCATTCATGCAATTAGTTAAACAATGTTTCTGTAATGGCCACAATGTCCAAGTCCATGTCCATGTCCATTTCCACCATTATGGCTTCCAGATCAGGAACTTTGTTGGCTAGGCTTTGAGCATTTGTACTCATTGCTTTCCAGTATTTGTTGAAGGGCTTGCCTGCCTTTTGCATGGATTTTGTTCTACATGCCCCTACCCGCTTGCCATTGATGTGTTCAAAATGATCCCCATTTACATGTGCCTTTTGTTGCCACCCACTCAACCAATTTCTAACCCAGTCAGTAACTTTAGTGTCCATGCCTAGTGTGCTCAATTTGTTTATAAGTCACATATGTGGAACAGTGTCAAAGACTTTACTGAAATCTAAATACACCATCCCTAGAGCTCGCCTCAGTCCAACTCCTTGGTCACCCAGTCAAAGAAATCCAGCAGATTTGTCTGACAAGACCTTCCTCTGGTGAATCCATGCTGTCTTGGATCCTGCAATCCATTGGACTCCAGAAACCTCACTATTCTCTCTTTTAGTAGCTTTTCTAATAATTTACTAACCACAGAGGTTGGACTAACTGGCCTGTAGTTCTCAATGTCATCCTTATGTCCACTTTTGTTTAAAGGGGACCACATATGCCTTTTCTCCAGTCCTCTGGCATCACTCCCAACTGGCAATAAAAAGGTCAGACAATGGAGCCACTAGAAGGTTCCCTCGGATGGATTCCATCCAGACCCATGGATTTGTGTACTTTTAGTTTAGCTAGTTCCTCACGAACAGTCTTCCAAAAATTATTCAAGATCCCCATCACTACTGTTCCTATTTGTGGATGTTTTATGAGGTCGGTTAAAGTTGCTCAGGTCCTGCAGCCTTTGGAATCTGAGAAACGCCTTCTGCAAGTGCTTGAACATATCATGGTGCTGCTAGTGAAGCAGCAGAATGGGGCCTTGATATCAGCTGCATTGACATCAGCTGTCATTCAGCCATTCCTAGAAACACACTGCCTGTGGGAGAAGCATAAACATTGGGGTGTCGAAGGATCCTGACCCCAGTGCCTGTCTGGCTGATATCCCTATCTAGTGTCTTGGGTCCAATGCACCCTTGAAATCTAGAAGAGATCAGTGTCTAATCACTTTCAAAGGAGCTCCCAATCCCCTCAAAGCAGGATAGAGATCTAAAGACGGAGAAGTACTTTGGCTTCCTCTTCTGAGTCAGAAGGCTGGGTCACTGATGTGAAATTGGAAGAATTGTTTGAGGGCAGGTCCCCTGAGCTGCCATAGGACCTTTCTCCACCTCAACGGTAGCGCATATCCCCTCCTGAGGACATGACCTTCCAAGAGCTTGTGAGGGATATGGCCAAGACCATTCCATTTTCTTTGGAGACAGAGGATGAGCCCAGGGCAGAAGATTTGGAAATCCTGCAGTACTCCTCGGCCTCTAAGGAGGCAGTGACAGTGCTCGTGCACTGCATCCTGCAGAAAGTATAGATAAGAATGTGGGAGAATCCATTCTCTGTACCTCTGGTTAGTAGAAGGCTTGACTTTGTAGAGCAGGGGTGTCAAACTCCAGTCCTGGATGGCTGTAAACCAGTCAGGTTTTCAGGTTATCCCTAATGAATATGCATGAGATATATTTGCATACAGCAGGGGCAGGGCATGCAAATATATCTCATGCATATTCATTAGAGGCATCCTGACAACCAGACTGGTTTGTGGCCCTCCACGACTGGTGTTTGACACCCCTGATGTATAGACTTCAGAAGGCTCCTGGAATCGAGAAGCTTCAGCTTCCTCACCATTCCTTGGTGGTCTAATCCACCCTAAAGAGAATCAAGAGTACCAAGACTCATTCCTTAGTACCTCCAGGGAGAGAGGCTTGGACATTGGACTCTTTAGGGAAAAAGTATTTCCAGAGTTCCATGCTTGTAGCCCACATGGCTCTACATGGGCATGTTCTTGAAGAAGATCATGTGGGACTTGGCTGATCTGGCCCAGTTCCTTTCTGTGGAGAAATTGAATCAGTATTGTTCTCTAGTGGCCTGCAGCAAGGGCTATTTGAAGTTCATAGTCCAAGCAATCTATGATATCTTCGAGACTGCATCCAGAAATACTGCCATAGCTATTGGCGCCCAGAGACTCAACTTGGATCTAGGGTCAGATCTGGAACAGTCAGTGCAAAACAAGCTGGCGGACATTCTATACCGCAGAGAGAATCTCTTCGAGGAGCAGGTCGAAGAGAGAGCTAGCCACATTGAAAAGCAGCATGTTACTCTTACCAGGCTCTCCAGATGCACGTCTGAGCATGCTCCCTATCAAAAGGGGTACCAAGGTGAAAAACAGAAAAAGACCAGTAGGTACTTTCCTGGGCCCCAGACTTTGCAGCCCAAGCAGGCTGCTCACTAACAACAGCAGTGAGAGAAGCCTCAAAAGACCCAGCCGACGACTCAGCCAAAACCTGGGGTGGGGTTTGGACTGGTTCCTGTGGAACATAACCAATTTTACAACACAGTAGAAAACCCTGTGTTTGGGGTTAAGCTCACTCTTTCTGCACAAAGGTGGCCCCTCATAACCTCAGACTTATGGGTTCTACAGATTATGAAAACTGTTTTCAACTACCACCAAATTGCCCCCCTGAGGGTGCATCATCTCGACCCTCTGCATCAGGAACTGCTTTGGAGAGAAATCACCACCCTCTTGTCAGATCTTGCGATCAAGCTCATGCAATCAGAGCAAGGATCAGGGGTTTTATTCCAGGTATTTCTGATCCCCAAGAAACTGGAGGGATACTGTCCCATCTGAATCTGTACTTGGTAAGAGAAAAGTTCAGAATGATTTCTCTGGGCACCCTGCTTCCCTTACTTTCAAAAAGGAGATTGGTTATGCTCCCTAGATCTGAAGGATGCCGATGCCTATACCTACATCCATCCCACTCACAGGAAGTATCTCTGATTCGTCTTGAGGGGACAACACTTCCAGTACAGAGTATGTATTTTATTTACAGTTCTTATATACCGTGCTATTTGGTATCAGTGCGGTTTACAAATAACAGAAACTTGCATCAGAACAGGATCTTTTGCATACATTGTAAAAGGGTCTGTAACTTGGGAATGTAACAGGGGAAACGGCCTCAGCGCCTCATGTCTTCACAAAGTGTCTCGCAGTAGTAGCTGCTTACCTCCAGATACTGTGAGTGTTTGTCTTCCCCTATCTGGACAATTGACTGATCAAAAGTGCTACTCCAGATTGAGTCAAAGAATCAATACGATTGACCATTCGGGTGTTGGAACTACTAGGATTCATTGTAAATTACCCAACGTCGCACCTTCAGCCCACCCAACATTTGGAATTCATTGGAGCCCTGCTTGACGCCATTTGTGGGGGAGCCTTCCTACCACATAACAGACTTCTCAGACTGACACTTGTGCTGGAAACTCAATTGAATCAACAGGTAACAGCTTGCAAGAGGTTGACTGTTCTAGGCCATATGGCCTCTACAGTGCATGTCATGCCTTTGGCACACCTCCAGATGAGACAGGCTGAGTGGAATCTGAGGACTCATTGGACCCAGTTCATGGGTCAACTCAGGGATTGTCACCACCCCTCTTGTTCAGTCATTACACTGGTGGACAGTCAACCACAATTTACTCAAGGGTCTTAAGAACATAAGCTCCACCCCAAAAAGATCTGATGACAAGCGCATCCAAGCTGGGGTGGGAGGCTCATCTCGATGGGTTGCACACCCAGGGTGATTGGGCCATCCAAGAAAGTCTCTGTCAGATTAACTTCTTGGAATTAAGGGCAGTGGCAAACTCACTAAAGGCTTTCTGAGATCGACTGGCCAACCAAATTGTTCTGATTCAGACGATCAGGTTGCCATGTTCATCAACAAGCAGAGAGGAAGGGGTTTGTACCTCTTGTGTTGGAAAATAGTCAGGTTGTGGAAGTTTGCTATCGGGCACAGGATGGACTTGAGAGCCACTTACCTGCCAGGCGACCAAACACTCCATCAGACTGAATTGAGTCCTCCAGCTGCACAAGTGGATGCTGGACAGAGTGGTTGTGACTCGTAGCATTCAACCGCCTTCATCTCCCCTCTCCCTCGCTCGCTCGCTCGCTCATCTCCAATCCACTCTTTCCTCTGCATTCTTTTTCATTGGCCCCGCTCTCTGGAACTCACTGCCCACTTCCCTTAGGCTAGAACCCCATCACTTTCAAACAGAACCTAAAAACCCATTTTTCTCCTTGGCCTTTGACCTTCCCTCCTCTTTTGTCTGACTGTGTCCCCTCAAGTACAGTCCAGTATGTCTACTCACTATTACTGTCCTATCAATGATTGCAATTTCCTTTCATCTTTCTGGCCTTGTGCCCACTTTTGAATTGTTGTAAATTGTGAACCGCTCTGATTGCTAAAGTAGGGTGGTATATCAAATAAATAAACATAAGAGTGGGATACCCCCCTTCTATCGATCTGTTCACCACCCTGCATAATGCCCAGGTGGATCAGTTCTGCTCGAGTAACATTGCACAGCAGGCTAGTCTCTGATGCTTTCCTCCTTCATGGGGGGGGGGGGGGGTGTCTTCTGTACACTTGTCCTCCAATACCTCATTGCAAAGACACTTTTGAAGCTCAAAACAGATGGCAACACTGATTTTCATCGCTCCCTATGGCCCAGGCAGCCATAGTTTCCTCTCCTGCTGCAGCTCTCTGTTCTGGAACTGCTACAGCTCGGCCACATGCCCAGTCTTATAACGCAGGACAGAATGATGTTGCACCCCAACATCCAGTCCTTGGCCTTCAAGGCATGGATGTTGAGAGGCTAATGTCTGAGCTCAACCTGCCGGATGGTGTAACCAAAGTTCTTTAGGCTTCCAGGAGGGCCTCTACAAGAGTCTAACTCTTGTAAGTGGAAGAGGTTTGCTATCTGGTGTGAGGGCCAGGCCCTAGATCCTTTTGTCTGTTCCACACAAAAACTGCTTGAATATCTTCTACACCTCTCCGAGTCTGGACTTAAGTCCAACTCCATCACGGTCCACCTCAATGCAGTTGGAGGTGTAACAGGAAAGTCCATCTCTGTATAGCCTTTAGTTGTTCACTTTATGTGGGGCTTGCTTCTCTTGAAGCCTCCCTATAAGCCCCCCGCACTGTCTTGGGACCTCAGTGTAGCTCTTGTGGAGCTCATGACAGCTCCCTTTGAGTTGCTTAGTTCCTGTCCTCAGGTTCTTGACCTGGAAGGTATTGTCTGTGGTAGTAGTCACTTCAGCACGCAGAGTGAGCAAATTTCAGGCTCTAGTAGTTCATCCACCTTACACCAAATTCCACCATAATAGAATGGTCCTTTGTATTCATCCTAAATCCCTTCCAAAAGTGATATCTGATTTCCACCTTAATCGGTCAATTGTTCTTCCAACATTTTTCTAGAGATCTCATGCCTACAAAGGGGAAGCTGCTTTGCACATGTTGGACTGCAAGCAAGCTTTGGTCTTCTGTTTGAAACACACAAAAGCCCATAGAAAGTCCATCCAACTTTTTGTTTCTTTTGACCCCCAGCAAGCTAGGGGCTGCCATTTCCAAATGCTCTCTTTCAATTTGGCTAACAAACTGCATCTCTCTCACTTATGCCCAAGTAGGCCTGAGCCTTGATGGTCATGTCACTGCTCATAATGTCAGAGCTATGGCTGTGTCGGTGACCAACTTGCTCTCGGTCTCCATGGAAGAGATCTGCAGGGCTGCAATGTAGTCTTCAGTCCATGCAATTCACATCCCACTACTGCCTAGATGGGATTCTCGATGCAACAGCAACTTTGGCCAGTCTGTACTCGGAGAATCTGGGAATTAGAATCCAACTCCATGCCTCCTAGGCCCATTCTATTCTATCCAGGCTACCAAATAAAAAGGGAAAAGAATCGCCGCTAGTGTATATAGTTGGCCATCAGGCCTGTTGCTATAACACAGATGAGTTTCGCCCCTGTTGGGCTTCTTGGTAGTCTCCTTGGTTTTCAGTAGCCTGTAGCTTGAGAGTCCCATAAGTGAGGACTCCTTCCTGCTTGTTCATAGAGAAAAGGTAGTCACTCAGGTGTTCTCTGTAGCCAGCAGGAATGAGTCCTCCCACCTCCCCAAGGAGTTGTCTTCTGCTACAGTTACGTTAAACTGAATCAAGATGGTACTGTGATAGCAGGTGGAAAGGAGGCACAGTAGAGCCTTCCAAAAGCTTCCAGTAGAAGGTGGGGAGCAGGGCTCCATCAGGGGCTGCACCTATATGTGAGGACTGATTGCTGCTGTCCATAAAGATCACCTGCTACAGGGAGTAACGTACCTTTTCCTTTTGGTGCATGAGCAGGGATTGGCTCAAACACTGACGGAGGGAGATTAAAAAAACAAAAACCAGGCCAGTCTCAAAACACTATCACTGGTTACCTACCACCTTGCTTTCCCATCTTTCTCGGTGCCGAGAGCCTCTGATGCAAGCTGACACCTCCAGTCCCAGGGAGAAGTGGTAGGCACTCACTCCTTGCCCCTATGCTGCCATCTTGGAAAGGACAGCACCACTCCACACAGTGCTTCCCACTACTCTGGGTCAATCTGCCAAATAAGGCAGTGATTTCTCTTTGACTGACTGATTCAGTGCAGGGGTATCACTCCTAGTTCAGAGGTGGGCCTGGAGGAATATTTGGGGTTATACTTGGGCCCCCAAGGTATCTTTGGTAAGGGGGTGCAGAGGGGCTACTATGGGTCATCTTTTGTGTGAGGATTGGAGGGTTCTCTTGGGTCCTCTGAGATGAATGCCACACTTCACCTCCAATGATCCCTTTGTTCCTGTGCTGTGTCTTTACTCCTGAGCTGCCCTAAAAATGCAGCATTAAGGGAAAAGAAATATAACTCTGCAAAGTTTCAGCACAATTTCCTGCATTGGGAGCAAGACTAGTGCAGGAAAGTCTTGAGTAAACTGCTGCAGTAAAACATCGTCCAGTTTACTGCATCTGCTCCTCTGATTATAGATTAATTGCTCACCCTACACATTGCTAGCTTTCCCTCTTCATGCCATTGACTGCTGTGCCCACCTATGTCTAGTGGTGCCAGTTGCTGCCTTGTGTTAAGAAATTAGGTAACTCAGCCTTGCTCATGCTGCTTTACTTGCATGGATTTGTAGTTCTAAGTGCCCCTTGCTACCATCCTTGCATACAATGTGAAAACCAGCAGAAACTCAATTTATTTCTTATGACATGGAGCCAGCTAGCAAGCCTGCCTCTCCCTGCCCATCTCTTCTATGTTATCTTAGTGGTGCTCAACCCAGCCCTCTGGGCGTACCCAGCCAGTTATTAGGATTCCTACAATGAATATACGTCAGAGAGATCTACATCCATCAGAGGCAATGCAATGCAATTCCCTCAGATATTCATTATGGATATCCTTGAGAGCAGACCGCCTTGAACCTTTGTACTCTCTCATCATTGAAGTGCCAGGGCCACTTGGCAAAGGCCTAGGTTGCTGGTGCTTGCTCTTACGCATTTATAAAAATAAAATGAAGAGAGAATTTTAATTTTTTTTGTTTACATGTGGTCTTTTACCAATGACTGTAGTCCAAGTTCAGCCGCCAACTATTTGTCACAAAATATGTTTGAAGTCAGCTCGACCTGTGGCTGTGGTGAAAGTAAACGATTTTAAAGAGCGCGGTATATAAGAACAATAAATAAAGTGATGCCAAAGAAGGCTCTAGCAGTGCTAAAAGGAAGCAAAGATAGCAGAAGGGCAGAGTACATTTAAGAGAATTGTTTGTTACTCTGCATTTATTTATTTTCTGTTTTACGACAGCCAGCTCTCTAGATTTAAGGTGCTGTTCCTAAGTCAAAAGGATGACCTGCTACTTTTAAACTGGAATAAATAGGAGCCTTCTAATAGTGAACAGTTAGATTTTAAGGCCCTTCTGAAAGAAAATTAAAAAGTGAGACTAAATTTACATCTGAGGCATTGATTCCTGGTTACATTTTAATCCTTCTAGACTAAAGTGACTGAGGTGAGGGCAGTGCCTGCTTGGACTCTCACCCACCAGAATTCCAGCATGCCTAGTGCAGGTATGTGAGGGCGTCTTCGGTGACCAATCAGCCACTGTTATGTGCCAAACTTGGCCTTCACACACTTTTCCTGGTAGGTCCTGCAGCTAGTTGTGTTTTTGGGCTATTGAGAAAATTTGTATGGATTGGGACAAGAATACATGTGGTTGCAAATTTTTTTTGCATATTCGTTAGGTATCCTAAAAATCCAACCAGCTGTGGGGAAACCCTGTTCTGCGACTGACCTGATCTATTTTGTTCTGTTTGCAAGTCCATGCCATTAAGGTTATCTTCTAGCCTGTTCAAGGAAGACATATCTGGGTATTAAGCCTGATGTGTTTTTTTTTTCTTTTAGAGTTTTAGGAATATTGTGTTAAAATCTTAAACAGGACTTTTGTGATCCTTTGCTAAGCTGAATACAATTTATTGCTATGCATTTGTCCAGATAAAGAAATAAAAGGTTGCTTGTATATAAAATGTTTCCTTGTTGCAGAGTCAAACCACATTTTACTACTGTGTTTTATTCCTTCGTGAAAGAAGTCCATTGCACATGTTTTTGGAGGTAAAAAA
This sequence comes from Ichthyophis bannanicus, assembly GCA_033557465.1. Classification (NCBI taxonomy): domain Eukaryota; kingdom Metazoa; phylum Chordata; class Amphibia; order Gymnophiona; family Ichthyophiidae; genus Ichthyophis; species Ichthyophis bannanicus. The sequence continues at coordinate 257,627,281 of CM066039.1, forward strand.
GAGAATTCTGATTCTAACAGGAGCTTGTATACTGCTGCAGACCCATACTTTGTGGTTCACAATAAGAAAAGAATCACAGAAAAAAAAAGAACAAATCAAATTTAAATAAGATTAAAATTAAGAATTGAACAACCAAGACTTCAGACTTTTTCCAAAAAGTAAGAGACAATGACTCCTTAATCCTCATTGGAAGTTGCGACCAAAGTTCCGCCACCTTATAAGGAATGGTATGAATAAATCTCGATTTTAAACTAATACCTCTACAAGGAGGAGATAAGAGAACACAAGAGGATTGTAGATATTTTGACTTAACTGCCAGTAGTGGGAGCAACAATAAAGAAAAACGTATAGGAACATGATCATTACATTTATACAAAAGTGTATAAAACTTGAAATAAATCCATTTAGAGACCCTAAGCCAATGCAAATCATAAAGCAGGGGAGTCACTGCCATATATCTAGAGGCTCCAAATATATGTTGAGCTGAGGTGTTTTGACAAAGTTGAAGAGACTTCACCTGTCATTTTGTGAACAATTTAAAAACAGCACATTACCATAATCTAGGTAGGCTAGGATGGTGCTTTGTACTAGGAGCCAGAAATGACCAACAGAAAAATATAGTATAAGCCTATGCAGTTGGCGCAATCAAAAAAATGAGTTACAACCGAGCTAATGTGGGCCTCAAAAAGAGAGATTTTTGTCAATCGGGACCCCCTAGAACACAGAGGACTGGATTGCCATGAAGACACAATCCATCCAGTGCTTCAGTCAATAGGCCATCCTTGAGGACTCCCTCCTTGACTGAGCCAGGGCCGGGCCCGAAGTCCTCTGTGCCCGTGCCAAAGGCTGCGGAGTCACCTGGTCTTGAGGCTAGGTTGGGGGCCCTGGAGTTTGCCTGCCTTCTTTCCCCAGCAGCAAGTTCTGATGCCCGATTCCTCCAGGTCATCACTCCCAACCATGGGGTCCTCCACTTCAAGGGACTCCCCAGAGGTTGAGCCTATCCACAAGCGCTACTGGCCTCAAGTGATCCCTTGGCACTGGTCCTGATCCCAGTCCATTTTCTCACGGCCGTGGTCTGCCCCACTCAGTACCCTTGATTCTGAGTGGCAGGCAGCCGGGGTGCAGGAGCCATCGGGGTCGAGGCATGACCCTGAGACCTGGGGAACCCTTGATGACTCCACCACCTCGGAATCAAATTGTGAGACCGAAGAGTCCCCGGACATTTGCTGCCACCAGGACGTATTCTCGGACCTGTCTCCCCTGGGGACACAGCACCGATCCCCTCCTGATGACATGGTCTTACTCAACTTCATGAAGGATATGGAGAAGGCCCTCACCTCCACCACAGAATCAAAGGATGACCCTCGTACGGAGGATCTAGACATCCTCTAGTACGAAGCTCATCCAAATAAGGCACTCGCAGTGCCTGTTCCCCCCTCCCCCTATCCTGGAATGGCTGCTTCTCCACATGTGGGAGATACTCTCCTTGATGCCCATCATAAGCAGATGGGTGGACTCTATGTACTGGGTCTGCCAGAGCCCTGACTTCCAAAGAGCCCAGCTGCCTCATAATTCCATGATGGTGGAGTCGGCCATGCTTAGGTTTAAGAGCCAGAAAATGCACTCCTCTGTGCCCCCAGGTAGGGAGGCCCGTGCCATGGATGCTATAGGCAGGAAGTGCTTCCAGGGCTTGATGCTTGTCAGCTGGATCCAGGCCTACCAGCTGTACATGGGCATGTATCTGCGGGACATGGTGAAGGTGCTCACTGGGATCTTGGCTGGGCTCTCAGCAGTTCCGGACCCTGTCCTCCATAGTCAGATTGTGCTCCATGTTTATTACTTGGGCAGCCTATGATTGTTTAGAGTCGGCAGCTAGAGTAGTTGTGGTGGGCATTAGTGCCCAATGCCAGGCCTGGCTACAGTTGTCCGACCTAGAGCAATGGGTACAGGACAAGCTCGTCGATGTCCCCTGCCAGGGAGAGAACCTCTTTTGTAAACCCATGACTGATAAGGCCCCACAGCATTGGAGTCAGAGTACTTGACAAGGACTAGGCTCTCCAAGAAGACTGCTGACCCTTCCCAAAGGAAGGCTTTGGGCAGAAAGTTCTCATCCCCAAAGAAAAGGAAGGCTTACGGAAACTACCCCAGTACGCGGCCTTCCCGGCTCCCCAACAGGACCAGCAGACCAAAGGACAGGGGCATGGCCCACATAAGCCTAAGGCCCCCAAGCCCAGACCATGCCCCCAGCACAACCTGGAGAGGGTTTATGACTCCTTGGGCATAGCCTCTCTGCCTCCAGGAGGCACAGCCCTGCAGCAATGGGGGGGGGGGGGGGTGTCCGTCTGATACATTATTATCACAGGTGGCCGGCCATCACCACCAATGCATGGGCCCTTCACATGGTTAGGGAGTGTTACCTCCTCCATCTCCTATAGACGCCCCCACCATTCTTCCTGGGAGAGCCCCCCGGGACTCCCCTTCACCAGGCCCTGCTCTAGCAGGCCTCCTAACAAGCAAGGCAGTGGAACCTATCTCCATCCACCTCAGGGGCAGGGGATTCTACTCCCGATGTTTCCTGGTCCCCAAAAGGACCGGAGGGTTTTGTCCCATCCTAGACCTACGGGATCTCAACAGGTTCCTGGTGAGGGAGAAGTTCAAGATGCTCTCCCTTACAACATTGCTGCTATACTTCCAGCCAGGTCTGTACCTAGCCCTGTGCGAGCGGTGCGGCCACACGGCACAAAGGCTCAAGGGGCGCATTTTGGCTGCCTGTTGCTGCCACTTTTTCTTCTCTCAGCGGCAACAGCAGGCAGCCGAAATGCACCCCTTAAGCCTTTTCACAGCACTTTAAGCAGGTCTGGTCCTTCCCTCCTCTGACATGTCAGAGCAGGGAGGGACAGATCTGCTTAAAAGTGCTGGCAACTATCACATTGGGTGCACGCCCTCTCCTCCACCTAATCCAGTGCTTTATGCTCTTTCCCTGCTGCCAGCGTCACTGTGGAGAAAACAGAGGGCAGCAGCAAGGTAAGAGCAGAAAGTGGCTGGCTGGCTATCTGGATGGAGGTGGGGGGGGGCACCCAATGTGCAAGTCGCACAGAGTGTAATTCTGGCTCAGTATGGCCTTGCTTCCAGCAGGGAGTCCGGCTGTGTTCCTTGGACTTAAAGGTTTCTTTCATGCACATCCTCACCACACCCTCCATAGGCAGTACCTTTGCTTCATGGTGGGCCGAGGTCATTACCAGTACAGGGTGCTCCCCTTTGGGCTGGCGGCTGCTCCATGGGTATTCACCAAGTGTCTGGCGGTAGTCGCAGCCCATCGCAGGCTCCAGAGGCTCTTTGTCTGCTCTTATCTGGATGATTGGTTGGTAAAGGGCAGCACTGCTGCCAAAGTATAACAGGAGATGGGCTGCACAATCCTTGACCTGGAGCAGTTGGGGCTTGTAGTCAACTCAAAACCTGGAGTTCATAGGGGTGCAGCTGGACACGGTCCAGGCCAGGGCTTTTCTTTCAAGGGACAGAGCCCTGCGCCTTGAAGTGCTCGCAGAGGGCACCCAGCGCTGCTGCTCAGTGTCTGCCTGACACATGCTCTGCCTACTGGGACACATGGCATCCACAGTGCACATCACCCCAGACATCCGCTTGCAGATGCGGGTGGTCCAGTGGGCGCTACACACTCACTGGCTGCAGGCCATGCGGCACCTGTAGGACAGAGTGACCATCACCAGGCCCCTGGCCAACTCTCGGCTGGTGGCAACACCTCCCACACCTACTGGCAGGGATACCTTTCCAGCCCCTTACACCACAGAGGATCCTCATGATGGATGCCTCGAAATTGGAATGGGGAGCCCACTGCGGCGACCTCTAAACTCAGGGCAGTTGGCCACCAGCAGGGAGCCTCCAGCAAATCAATCTGGAGTGGAGGAGTAGCCTAGTGGTTAGAGCTCTGGCTTGGGAACCAAGAGACCAGGGTTCGATTCCCACTAGCACTCCTTGTGGCCTTGGGCAAGTCACTTAACCCTCCAATGCTCAGAAAAATCCAAGTTATTAATGTCCCTGTTTAATTACGTTTACCAAGTTTAAGTTACAATGTAAACCGCTTTGATTGAAATGATAAAGCAGTATAAAAAAAACTGTTAAATAAATAAAATAAATCTCCTGGAGCTCTGGGCTGTTGCCTTAGCCCACTGGGCTTTTCACCACTACCTGTGGGACTGAACGGTACTGGTCCAGACTGACAATCAGGTGGTGATGTTCTACATAAACAAACACATTACTGGTTTTCTCCAAGCCTCCAGACTCTCCTCATTTTCAGTTCATCCATTTGTTCACTGTTTGCTGGTCTCTGTGAAGGTAGTTGAAAGTTGTGCAAAGTTTTTGGCCCTCAGATAACCTCTTTATCCTGTGGAGGCCTGTGAAAGGAAGAAGCAACCTTGAAGGCCTCCATTTTCTGCTGGATTAGGGAATCCATTGCTTTGGCATATTTGGTAAAGGCCAAGCTGTTCCAGTGGGTTTGCAAGCACATTTCACTTGAGTTCAGGCTTTGTCTTGAGTGGATTTTGGTCGTGTTCCACCTCAGAACATTTGTAAGGTGGGAAATTTGGTCTTCCCTTTGCTCCTTTACACGTCATTATTGGCCGGATGCGGTTTTTGAATCAAAGGCTTTACAGACTCGAGTTTTGTGTGCTGCCTTTTGTTAGTACTGTATGTTACGTTTCTTGCATCTGGACTGGACTAGAGGGATGAATACAAATGTAAAATTAGACCTTACCTGTTAATTTTCTTTCCTGGCATCCCTCCAGTCCAGGACCCATCACGGATATTGCAGTGCTTCTTTTGTGCCTCATGACTGCTTGAAAAATTCTAACTGTACTGCAGTCAAGGTTGTGCTTATTGTGACCCGGTCTATTGGGTTGGCAGGGGGCCTGCAGTGTTTGGGGTTGTTTGTTCAGGAGAGTTTTGGCTCCCATGTTTCTCTGCTGTGTTTTTCAAAAGCCACTCAAAAAAAATTGTTAGTAGATTCCTAGAATCCCCATTCTCTGCAATCTGCTTTGTAAAGTTCCTACTGAGGGAGGATGTATTGGCATAGGCTTCTTAGGTGAATCTCAGTCTCATTCTGCTGGTAGGCGAGAATAATCCATTTGTCTGGACTGGAGGGACTCCAGAAAAGAAAATCATAAGGTAAGGTCTAATTTCACCTTCTTGGGGGCTGAGGGAAGTTGGTGTTTTAATTTTAAGAAGGAAGGGGAAATAAATGGAAAAAATGGCAATGTATTGTTTGGGAAAATATTAAATTATGTAGATTAACACCAGGGGTTCTCAACCCAATCCTTGGAACACTTCTAGCCAGTCAGGTTTTCAAGATAACTGCATTGAATATGCATGAAAAGAGATTTGCATGCAATGCCTTTACTGTATGCAAATCTCTCTCTTGTATACTTATTGTAGTTATCCTGAAAACCTGGCTGGCTCCCTATTTGTTTCCAGGTACAGTTCAAACCTCTACTACTGTCCTATAAATGTCTCCATTTGGCTGTTCCTTACTACCTTTCCTCTTTTACCTCTCCCTACACCCCCTCCTTAGGAACTCTAGACTTCAATCTTTCTACTTTGCTGCTCCATATGCCTGGAACAAACTACACGAGGCAATATGTCAGTCTCCATCAGTGCCCCTTTTCAAATCCAGGCTAAAAATGCACTTCAAGACTGCTTTTGTATTCTGATCTCCCTGGTCTCCTGTTCACCTCTTATGTGTTCCTTACCATTCCCCTAGTTCCCCTTAGTTGTGTTGTCTGTCTTGACTAGATTGTAAGCTCTTATGAGAAGGGACTGTCTTGTACATGTTTCTGTACAACACTATACAAATGATTTATAGTAGAGTAGGTTGAAAACCACTTATTTATACAGTAACATAAGAATTGCCATGCTGGGTTAGACCAAGGTCCATCAAGCCCAATATACTATTTCTAACAGTAGCCAATCCAGTACCTGGCAGGTTCCCAAAAAGGCACACAAGTTCCATAATGCTTGTCCTGGGGTAAGCAGTGGATTTCCCGGATCCTCTTTAATAATGGTTTATGGACCTTTCTTCTAGGAACTTGTCCAACCCTTTTTTAAACCCAACTCCACTAACAGCTTTTACTACATCATCTGGTAATGAATGGCAGGGTTTGATTACATGTTGAGTGACAAAATATTTTCTCTTATTTGTCTTAAATGGGTTACACTGTAGCTTCATTGCATGTCTCCTAGTCATTCTACTGTCTGATGGTGTAAACAACCAATCTACGTTTATCTATTCCACTCCATTCAATTATAGACCTCTATCATATCCCCCCTCAGCCATCTCTTCCAAGCTGAAGAGCCTAAGTCTTTTAATACTAGCGAGTATTTAGTCAATTAAGATGGCTTGATGGGCTACTAAACTACATGGCCCTGACCTTTCTTTCTTTCCAGAGTCTGGTTAGCCAACACAAATATTTAGACAGGGCATGATTATCTCTTTGTGTGCAGATTGGTAAACATTTTTCTCTGCAGTCTAAACTAATGAACACTTTTTGGGATATGCATGAATGGTAGTGGGTGTGCCAGGTGACCCTTCAGTCATACAGTATGCCCCTCCATGAGATTTTGATCATTAAACTTTACCATCCTGATCATCCTCATACCACCCCTGCCACAACAATCCTGTAAAAATGCACAATTGGTCATCATACTTTTAAATATAAATTCCATATTGTCCTGCTAGACCAGACCAGTGGATTGTGTTCTTCTACCAGCAGATTGGTGGAAATAAAGAACCAATGAAAAAGCCTAGATTTCAATGACATTACTATCATGCTTCTATCTGCCTCAGCCACCTGAGAGTTCTTCAGTATTTCTTTGTCTCCAGCAGATGGTGGATGGATTTCCTCCACTCTGAAGAAAATCTGAATAATTGAGAGAAGAAGAATGATTTAAACACTCATGAACAACCACCTTGAGGATGATTCCTCTCACTTGAGCACAACGTGGGAGGCTCCACTAGACTTTTCGGTAACCATAGGATGAGGGAAAATTGCTTCAGCTCCATTCTCTTAAGATAACAACCTGTTGAGCAACCAGAAAAATTGAAGGATTTGGAAGATTTCAGCAGCCTTGCACAACCTCAATGCCCCCTGCCCCCTCCTCTGTACCCCCTGTTCTCTCCCAAAGATTGCAGAAGGATCTCTGAGGAATTTGCCTGCCAGCCACCTTAACCGCAGTGCCTGCAAAGCAAAAGAAACCTTTTCAGGGGAGTAGAGCTGAACCCGGCATGGATTTCTGACTAACTGTCAAGGAGTGAATACCAAGGCTTGAACTCGTCACTGTCCTTGTTGGGGGGCTCCCAATTCCATCCATCTGGGGTGCAATTTGGGGTGGATTGCTGGCAGCTGTTGGCATGGTGTGGGGGTTTCTCACTGTTTTCTGCACATGTCACTAGAATTTGTTACTATTGTGCACCTGGCGGTCGTGGTCCTAGTCGTATTTTGCCTGAGCAGCTCCAACCTGTGTTCCTACCCAAGTGCCTGTTTCATGGGTTGCTGTACAAGTGCTGTTAATGCGTGCCTTATGACCGCTGCAGCCTTACTTGTGCACTGCTATTGCACTTGCTTTAACTCTTTATGTTTTCTTCCAGGAAACATTTGATCTGTGGTAAGCCTTCTGGACTCTGCTCTTCTTGCATGGCAGCTTCTGAATCATCCCTGGAGAGCCTGTTTCCTGCTCTCAGCAGGGGAATGCAGTTGGTCCGGCCTTGCCTGTCCCAGGGCAGGAGGTGGTGGGCGGATGGTGCTGTGGGTAAGAGTGGCTGGCTGGCCGGCCAGAGGTTCTGGTGACCACTCCCTCTAGGGGTTGGACAGTGACTATGTTCTCTGTTGGGTTATTTCCAAAAGAGCTTTTGGAATCTAGATTGTCCTCCCTGGAACTCTGTTCCTTTTGACTACAGGCCTGGTCTTTTTGATATGGAAATTCTGTCCCTGCGGCCTCAGACTGCCCCCGAGTGCAGTCTTCTGAGGGGCAGGCTGGAGATGTGGAGCAGTTGGGCCCTGTCTGAGATCTGGTCTGTGACTTGTGCTCTGCTGTGGATGACTAAGCACTCTTGCCTTCAGAGACTTATGAAGAAGCTGGTGTTATCCACATGTTCTGGAAGGGGGAACCAGCAATATTGACTTGGCGGATACTCCAAACATGGAGCAGGGACTGAAGATTCATCCACTCCTGCAAGAGTGCAAAATCCACTGCATTCTTTCTGCTCCTGGAGGTGATCAAGCTATCCAGTGGAAGTGGAGTTCTCCCGACTCCCTGCCTAAGGGGCTACGGGTGTGTAAGAAGATGTATGCTCTCCTGGTTAAGGAGTGCATTGTGTAGTTTGATATTCCCAATGTGAATGTGCAGGTCACGATGGTTACCAGATGGACCACCATTCCTGTAGAAGGAAAATTGACCTTCAAAAACTGGATTGACGAGCAAATTTGGTGTTGAATAACCAATTCACTGTGATGGCGGCTGCTCTTCAGTTGGCGGTCTGTGCAGACCTGACATCTTGATCCCTGCTCTACTGGATTCAGTCTCTCCTGCCGGTTGATACTACCCCTCTTTTGGAGTCTGCTGCAGCCTTCCTTTCTGATGCCATGTATGACCTGGTATGTCTAGCAGCCAGGGATAGTGCCCTGTCGACAGTGACAAAGTTTTCAATTTGGCTCGGATACTGGGCAGCGGACACATCTCCCAAAGTCCGGTTGGCCTACTAGGGTGTTTTGGAGTAACTGGTGAAGGACCTTGGCAAGACAAAGCTTACCGTCTTCCGGAGAACAGGTCCAAAGGGCCTGTGAAGCGTGCAGGAGCCCTTTCTCGTCAGCCTCTGTCCACTCCCCACAGAAGCACTGGTTGGACTCCCAGGGGTCTCAGGACTCCTGTAGCTACCAATCTGGAAGGTTGCCTTCCCTTCTGCTCCCTGATTTCAGGCTTCATTTCAGCTCTTTTGGGGAGCACATGGGCCTAGGGACTCTGTCCTCTCCAGAGGTGGTCCCTCTCGGGCTGTGCAATGAGGGTTTGGGGGTCCCTTCCCTGGTTCCTCCAGTTGGGGGCAGGCTTTGCTTCTTCTGTCAGGGATGGGCCTGGGTCACCAAGGATTGCTAGGTGCTAGATACCATTCAGTACAGATATGTCCTGGAATGCCAAGAGCTGATCCTGCACAAGTTTATTATCTCCCCCTGTGGGTCTGCAAACAAAAGGACGCCTGTTCAAATCACCTTGGACAAATTGCTGATTCTGTTGGCAGTAGTGCCCGTTTCCCTGGACGATTGGGGTAAGGGCAGTTACTCCATCTATTTCATGAGGCCCAACAAAAAATTAAAACTTCAGTCCACTCTGAACCTCAAGGGTGTCAACGTACACTGGCGCTGCCTGCGCTTCTGGATGGAAACTTTGCAATCAGTGATTCCAGCACAGTGTATTTCCATATCCCGATCTGGGAGGATAAGCAGAAATGTCTGCATTTTTTGCCATGCTAGACTCTCCCGTTCAGTTTGCCACCCTCCCTTTCGGACTTTCCACTGCCCCAAGGATGTTCCCCATGGTCGTGGTGGTGGTGGCTGCGGCGCTACAGCACCAAGGAATTTGTGTGCATCCTATCTGGACAACTGGCTCATCTGAGCCTGCTCTCCTTCAGAGGCATCTCGGTTAGTGACCCAAATGATTTCCTTTTGGGAAGCCTTGGCTGGGTGATCAATCAGCAAAAGAGCCAGTTAATGCCTTCCCAGTCCTTGGAGTTCCTGAGAGCACATTTTGGGTAGAGTCTTCCGGCCAGAGGAGAAAGTCAAAAGGTCAACTGGATTGCTTGGCACTGTTCTGTTTGCAGCAGGTTTCCAGAGTCTGGGATTCTCTTCAGAGCCTTGGATAGATGGCAGCAACAATCAAAATGGTGCCTTGGGCACCTGCTCACGTAAGGCCACTTCAATGGTCCTTAATGACTCTGTGGTCCCCGAGTGCTCAGGAGTTTGAGTTCAGGCTCCCGCTCCTAATGATAGTGAAGGCCAACCTGCGGTGGTGGTAGCAGCCCTGTCATCTGAGGAAGGGTGTGCCACTGAACAATTTCTCATGTATCCTTCTGACGAAGGATGTCGGTCCTTTCTGGGTTGGGAGCCCATTGCCACATCCAAACAACCCAGGGCCATTGGAACTGCAGGGAAGCAGCCTGCTCCATCAACCACCTCGAGGCGAGGGCCATTAAGTTGGTTCTTCTGCATTTCTAGTCCCTGGTCGAGGGCTGGATGGTTTGAGTGTTTTTGGACAACACTATAGTTGTGGCTTATGTTCATTCGGCAAGGTGGCATGAAAAGTGCCGGGGTAGCCCTGGAGATTGCCAAGGCAAACAGGAGAGCCAAGAATAACCACTGAGTTTTGTTGGCTCAGCACATTGCTGGGGTGGACTTTCTCAGCCAGCACTTTCTGGAGCCAGGAAAGTAGGAGTTGAATCAGGTTGACTGACAGATGACAGAAGGTGATGGTACATGGAGCTCACTCGGATGAGAGGAAGGTGATTAGCGGGGTGCCCCAGGGTTCGGTCCTGCGCCCGGCACTGTTCAATATATTTGTGAGTGATATTGCTGAAGGACTGAATGGAAAAGTCTGTCTTTTTGCAGATGACAAAAATTTGCAACAGAGTGGACTCCCCTGAGGGAATGGTTAACATGAGGAAAGATCTACAAAAGCTGGAAGACTGGTCTAATGCTTGGCAACTACGATTTAATGCAAAAAAGTGCAGTGTCATGCACTTTGGTAGCAGAAATCCAAGGGAAATGTACACGACAGGGGGTGAGAGGTTGGTATGCACGGTTCAGGAGAAAGACCTTGGTGTGATTATCTCTGATGAGCTCAAGGTGGCAAAACAGTGCGACAAGGCGGTGGCAAAAGCCAGGAGGATGTTGGGCTGCATACAAAGAGGGATTACCAGCAGAAAGGAAGAAGTACTTATGCCACTGTACAAGTAACTGGTGAGGCCTCACTTGGAATACTGTGTTCAGTTTTGAAGACCATATCTTGCAAAAGATGTAAAAAGACTGGAAACTGTTCAGAGGAAGGCGACCAAAATGATTTGGAGCCTGTGTCAGAAGCCTTATGAGAAGAGACTTGAAGACCTAAATATGTACACTCTGGAGGAGAGGAGGGACAGGGGAGATATGATTCAGACCTTTAAATACTTAAAGAGAAATGATGAACAAACAAACCTCTTCCAAAGACAGGGAAGCTGTAAAACTAGAGGGCATAATATGAAGCTGCAAGGTCGTAAATTGAAAGGCAATGTCAGGAAATATTTCTTCACTGAAAGGGTGGTGGATGCTTGGAATGCCCTCACGATTGGAAGTGGTGGGAGCAAACACGGTGACGGAATTCAAAACATCATGGGACAAACACAGTGGATCCCTTTACAGCAACAGGATAAAAACAAAATAAACGGTACCTTCTAACTTCTGTACCATCTACCATCTAATGTCTCAAATAGGGGTGTCCTACATGGAATGGCGGGTTCACCCCTAAACAAAGACATGGAGAGGAGTGGCCTGCACAGAGTGACAGGTGCACCTACTCTTGCCATCTTGCTGGGCAGACTAGATGGACCATGCTGGTCTTTATCTGCCATCATTTACTATGTTACTATGTAGGAGGTGTTTTCAGTTGATTCTGTGCTGCTGGGGTCGCCCCAAGATGGCTCTGATGGAGACCTGCTCCAATGCCTAAGTGTGCTGCTGCTTCAGTTGCTGCAGGGAGACATGGTCCAAGGGTTCGGTGCCCTGGATCAGCTTTGGCCAAGTCAGCACCTGCTGTATGTGAGGTGCCAGATTGACTGAGAGTATGGTTTGGAGATCTGATGTGGCTCTTGCAAGCGCTCCATCTTGGGGCCTATTGCATCAGGGGCTGATTGTGCTGGAAAACTTGGTTCCTTTCTCACTTACGGCTTGGCTCTTGAAAGGAGATGGCTATTCAGAACCTGAAGGAGGTCTACCAACCTGGCATACATGTGGGTCTGGTGCTTCTTTGAACAATGGTACAGTGCATAGCAACTGGCTCCTGAGGCAACCAAGGTGCCATCTCTGTTGACTTTTCTGCAGGACGATCTGGAGAAGGATTTTTCTCTTAGTTTCCTGAACATTCAGATGGCAGCTTTGGCCTGTTTCAGAGGTCTAGGGCTGGTAAGACTCTAGCCTTACACCCACATTTTTTGTGTTTTCTCCAGGGAATTTGGTATCTGTGTCCTCCCCTCCAATCTGTGTTCCCTTCCTGGGATCTGTGTCTGATGCTCAGGGCCCTGATGTTGGAACCCTTTGAAGCACGCTACTCTGACAGATTTGATACTCAAGATGTTCTTCTTGGTTACGAATGTTCCGCAAGGCGGATTGCCGAGCTGCAGGCTTAGTCTTGCTGAGATCCTTACCTATCTTTTACTGAGGAGGCTATTTCCATTTGGCCTGTGCCTTCCTTCTTACCTAAGGTATTTTCTCCCTTTCATGTGGAGCCAGGTGGTTTACCTCCCCCTATACCTCTAAAGAACAGTGGCAGGGGAAGGATAAGGATCTTTGCCTTGTGGCTGGCCGGAGGGTGCTTCTTCAGTGCTTGGCTATTATGAATTCTTTTTGTAAGTCTCACCATCTCTTTTTGTTGTTTGCTAGCCTTTCCAAAGGTACCGTGACGGCTAAGTCTACCTTGGCATTTCTGTTGCAGAACTGGCCAGTTTGGGAGGGTTTGCGTGTCCATTCTATCCAAGTGCAAGTGTCCTCATGGGCCGAGAGTAGCCCCTGCAGATAATTGTTAGGTGGCAACGTGGGCATCACCTTCCACTTTTATCAAGCATTACTGCTTGGATGTCCACATCTGGTTGGGCACTGCCTTTGGCTCCAAGGTTTTGTGAGCTGCTGTGCCTTCTTCCAGCCCAGTAGAGGCATAGCTTTGGTACATCCTACTTGGACTGGTCTAGTAGGACTATATGGAAGGTGACATTTTATATACAAGCTAATGGCCTTTCCTTGAGTCCTGCTACACTAGACTGGAGTTTACCCCTGGAGCTGTGTTTTCTGTGATTCTGTGGTAGTACCTTCAGATTTGCTATGATTTATATGCTTTGATGTGCAGGTCCATATTCTACAGACGGTGTTCTATTTATGCTTTCTTGTGCATAGTTCGATCTCTCATTGTTGCCTACATTGAGGTTTTGTGAGGCTTGCCATGTTCTCCCACATGCTTTGGGATGGATAGTGAAGAGCCCTCTGGTGTTTGAGGTGGATAGAGGCATGGGAGTGATGTCATTGAACCCTGGGATTTTCATTGGTTCTTTGTCTCCACCAATTTACTGGTAGGGGAACACACCCCCTTGTCTGTACTGGTCTAGCAGGACTTGAGGAAAAGACATTTTACTTACCAGATAATGTCACTGTATGTGTGTTCCTGTTCTCCCTGTAGGTAAAACCGTACTGATGGCTCTTTGAATTTGCCTGGCTGTTGGGATCTACTGGTTTGCTTTGACTACTGCTCTTTATTATCCCTTGGAAGCTGCTGCCCTAGGTGACCACCAGGTCTTGCCTAATTGCTGGGCAGGTTCTGCATGTGCACACCCCCTCTCCCCCTAGCAGAAACTAGCGCTGCTGTCAGGGTCTTCTTGGATTGCCTTCCATGTTCTGTAAACTTGTATATATATAAGACACCAAACGCGAATGTTAGGGACATGCAGAGAGGAGGTGAGTTCCTAAGCCTTCTCTTTCAAAAGTAGGGTAAAAAGGTAGCGGTCGATTGCCTCACATAGGTATTTACATGAAGTGTCTTAGTATAAAAGCAGCATGAGGCCATCTGTGTGTCGTGGTACTTTTCTTAACAAGATGAAGAGGCAGTGTGTGCACGACCTTTTTAAATTCATTAATCCAGAGCATGAGGAAAGAGTGGCCTGGTTCCTCCACAGCTGCTGGGAGCACAAGATATAGGTTCAGTAAAAGACATACAGGAGTCAACATTATATAAGGCTGTTTGCTGTGAGGAACTGTACTTTGTTTTTTAGGTAGGTTCTGCTGCTGAAAGTAGAGAAGGCAACCTTGCAGCATTTTCCCACCTTCCTTCCTTTCATTTAACCATCGGCAATAATGCTGCACATGAACTGCATTATTCCTCTTTCTGCCACTATAGTTTTCTTGCCCCTTCCCATGTGCTTTGTCTCTGAGCTAAATCCAATTCCCTTTTAAAGTAAAACAGTCTTTTTCTCAAAACTTCAATGTGATGCACAGTAGGTATTTTCCTACTAAATTTGTACCTGAGGCAAAGAAGGATTAAGTTGTAAACTTCAAGAATCAGGAACTCTTATGTGTACCTCTAAAGGGCTGCACACACCAGCTAATTCTGTACAAATAACAATACCACTAATTTAATATGCAAAACTTTCTCAGGAAATAAGGGCTATCCTGATTTGCCCATGCTATTTTTAATCAGGACCCCAAGGTAGCGCTGTTCTGTCATCTATGCAATGGAGAGAACTGTTTTTGGACAAGTTGACATGCATCCATTTGCATAAAGTAAACATGGATATTAGTGTTTGCTATAATCTACTTCCGGTGGGTCAGGACTGACTCGAAGGCACACATTGCATTTTGCATATATCAAATATTTCTTACCATTTTGCTAGGATTACAAATTCTACCCCTTTGGTTTATATATATATATATATATAGCCTGTCCTGAGCAGACAGTGATGAGAGTTTGCCTGAGGGGCTACTGAACTCCAATTCTGGCCTTTCCTTACACCCCGTTGCAGGTCAGAAGCTGTGGGTTCTAATTTAAGAAAAGTCTGGGCTTATTCTTTTCTGCATGCCTGGATGAAGGGATAAGAAAAAAAATAGTTGGTTCAACCTGTCCTGGGTAAAGCATAGAGTTATGTAGTGACTCTAGGACTTGGGGGACAAACTGATGTCAATGATGGTCCTTCTGGCTGTGCCACCCAGGGTTCTGTGGGCAATGTTCCCTCTAATTTTCTGTAGGCGGTGTGCACATCACAAATATCAGCTGTGTGGCTTTTGAAGGAAGGTTAAATTTTTGTGCGTCACATAACGACACTCGGAGTTATATACTTTAAAATTTGACTACACGTCAGAATACAGTATGTAAACCACATTGATTGCACTAGAAAATATTGTAGAACTTGTGAAAACCGTAAATATACAACAACTTTTAAATTTTAAGACGTCTGTGTTTTCTATCAGAATCAGAACCGTAATTTTTGTGCGCTCTGTTATAAAGTATGTGCGCTTGCTCGACGAGGTGTGTGCGTGCGCACACGCGCACAGCTTAGAGGGAACAGTGTCTGTGGGTGGTATTTCAGAATCCACTTTAGCACAATGCCCTTGTCCTTGTTTAAATGGGCATTCTGTCAAACACATAGAGGTATATTTACTAAGCTGGACTAATGGTTTAACCCATACTATCTACAACTAGGTCCCATTGAATAACATGGGACCTAGTTGCATATAGCATGGGTTAAGCAGTAGCCCAGCTTGGGAAACATACCCCATAGGGTACTTTTACACACATATCCCCATTTGAAAAGGAGTCTGAAAAATTATTTCAAATAACCATGGCTTATTTTGAAACCTAGAAAAGGACAGCAGATAAAGACCATATGACTTATCGAGTTTACCCATTCATACAAACAACTCAGTGTCTTCCATTTTCTCTGCCTCCCCTTGTCCTACAGCAACACAATTATAAAATCACCTTGTGCTGTGTTGAGCGTGTTTCGGGAGGGGGGGGGATCCTTGTAGTAGTTCTAGCAGGTTCAGGGCCACAGACCTGCTGACAGTTTTTTGATCTGAAAACTAACTTAATTTGCATAGTGTGACTATGATAATTTTTTTTTTTAAGTAACACAATCCTAGTTAAGGCCTTCATCATACGTGGAGTCGCTTCTTACATTTTACAAAAACTGCAAACTGTCATTTAAAAAGCCAGGCACATATGAGAGGGCTGCATTTAAGTTCTGGGCTGAGTCGGGCCTGGTAGTGCCTCCATTGTAATTATGCATCTGTACTTTAACTTAGAAACTCCAAATACATATCCATAGATGCAATGGGGTAAAATCAGGACCGGCAGCCTTCCCCTGATAGATTTGGAACCACCTTGTGACTGTAGCCTGGGCCATTGTCGTCGTGAAACACTATATATATGGTCTTTATTTAGAGTGTGAAATAGCTAATTATATAAAGTACACCCCATTAATTAACAAATGCAGTCATCACATTTAACCACTCATATCAATCATTCATATAAACAGTAGATAACTTTGATGTAGCCTTTGTATCTTCCCCGAAGGTCTCAGACTTAACAACAATGAGCTTAATGATTAAGCTTTTGTGTTATAGTAGCATCAATGACCTTCTTTCATTCACCAATAAAGGGACTACTTTGGCTTCTATTTATTAAAAGATGAAAAAGAATTGCTTATCTGTATCTCGTGATTGTTGGTATAAATCTTGTCCCCTATATATAAATCTTTCAAAAAAACGTCATTAATTTTGAAAGAAGCCCAACGCCGTCATAAAGCTTTGCTCTCGTGTTTCACAAAGTTGTTTCATCAGGGGTTTACGCTTGAATAGCTGGGACCAAACGTGATACAAGCTGGCAAGCCTCGTGTCATTCACAGAGTGAAAAATTATCTAGAAATAAATATCAAAGAACCCATTGTCAAAATGTGAGATATGGCTCCCCACCAATACTGCCTAATCTAGTTTTGTCATCACTATATCCCGGTTTACTAACCTTGTAGTTTTGATAAACAATCAAAAAATGCTGCCCACATTCCTGGATAAGAAGACAATTCCTTTACTTCAGGATCTAACTGCTGAAAACGCCGCGCATGCGGACTTACTCTAAAGTACTGCCTTTAAAGGCAAAATCGAGCCCGCCCATCAGACATTGCCACGTCACGATAAGTTTCTCCGTACTTGATCATCCACTGATGCTATATTAGAACTCAGCGATGCGTTCTAACGCTTATTACAGAAATTGTTTATATCTCTGTTATTCGATGAAAGAACTCATTCATCATTTCAAACAAGCTTTCCAATCGATATATCCATTAAGGCCCCCTGGAATCACTGATCCAAGAGTAGCCTGGGCCATAGCAGCCATTGCTTAGAGCCACAGACCCAACTGATTCCTGTCCTACTTCGATTTCTTGGCGGCCTCCAGGTTACTGGGTTAGGAATGCATCATCTGCCTCACGCCAATCTTTTGTACGAGTGAAAACTTTCCAGATGGTGTTACTAAATATTCTGAATAAACACTTCACCCTGTGAAAAACCTGTTTTTATTGTAAAGTCTTTATTGTTTTTAGAGGGTGTGGTGTGGCACTGTAAGGGAGGCTTCCCTTCTTGCCTGCCTATGTTGAATTTGAGTTGTACCTGAGAGCAGATAGGCATTACTTGCTACCTCTCACCTTCCACATCCCTTCACCCTGGATGCTCTGAGCTATATCAATAAGCAGTCACCTCACCCAACCCGCAATAGTAGCATCTTGGGTGAGAAGCGACAATAATCCATGTGTCCCCTTTTTGTTAAAAAAAAGTCCCCTCTCTGGGTGAGAAAAGCAAGAACCAATTCAATGATTGCTACGAAGCAGAGAAAACCAATCCTGGGAGGGGGAGGGGAGGATGGAATGGAAATTGAAATGGATCAGTGCAAAAACAAGGCTTTCATTTCAAGCAGCAGCATTCACACCCAAATATTTTATGGTTTATTCGGACTTGATATACTGTCCTTAACCAATGAAACTTTAATTATCATCAAAGTCTTCTACTTCTTCACCCAGGGCCAGCCCAACCATTAGGAAAACCAGGCGGCAGCAAAGATTGAGGCACTATAATGTTTAAATTATTTTAACATTTTGTAAGATTGCAGTTATTTGTTTAATGTAATTGTAATGAATTATGAAATGTAATTTTGCTGTAGTTTATGTATAATTTAATGTAATGTACTGTAGTTTACTGTAATGTACTATCTTGTTGTCCCCTCCCCCTCGATGTAGTCCCTCTGTTGTCTTATTGACCACTTTGATTGAAGGATAAGGTGGTATATAAAACTGATTAAATAAATAAATAAAATAAATAAATAAGGCTTAAGGTTTGCCTAGGGTACCAACATCTTGAACCAACTCTGGGGCTGGCCCTGGCTTTGGCCCCTGCCTCTGTGCAGGCATCACTTGGAGACAGTAGACCATGAGTCTAGCATGGACAGCTGAAAGATGGATCTTGATCAGAACGCCATGCAAACCTCAGACTGACAGGTGTAGAAGGTAGTGGGGACAAGATTATCCGGTCCCAAGAAGATGGAGCTAGTTGGTCTATGCAGCCCAAGCCAGTCTTGTGTATTTCTGGTATTCTCTTTCACTCCCTGTCAAGGATGCCGCCCTTATGGGGTTTTTTTTTTTCATGAAAAGCATGCATTGCTAGATTCAAAAAGAATTTTCCAAGACCCATGCTTTGCACAGAAACATACACAGGACTTGGACAATTATTTCATAAGCCGCTAGTGTGGTGTGATACAGCTGAACCAAGTAGATTACATCATAGATTTAAATGGGTTGCTATTCAATTTTTTTAAAATTTAGCTCTTACCTATTCAGTAGCAGTTCAAAGTGAGTTATACTCAAGTACAGTGGAACTTACAATCTTATTTTGTACCTAAGGTAAGGGAGGGATAAGTAACTTGCTCAATATCACAAGAGACATAGTAAGATTTGGACTTTGGCTTCCTTGGTTCCCTGGAGCACCCAAAACCCGCAGAACAGTAAGGACCAGTGGAAGTTTCTGCTAGGCATTGCCTTCTTGGCTTCTCCATGACAGTAGGTGTCCGAATAGAGTGTCTTGATTCTTAGTCCAATGCGCCTGAGTAAGGCCTAGATGCTGAAACACATATAGGCTTGGACCTCTAGAGACGCTCCAATAAAGTCTTTTATGATTTTCCACTGTGTTCTGTGTTACCTGCTCCTTGGGGCACTACTCTAACCACTAGGCTACTCCTCCAAGCTAGAATATTACATTGGCAAATTAAATTAATGTTAGTTTAATTGAGTTCTGATACTAAAAGAGTTGTTACATCCCAAATTAATTTTAGGAAAAGATGATTCTCAGTGAACAAATAGGAAATAAGTCTTCACGTATGGTGACATCACTGACAGAGCACCACACGGGAACGCTTCCCAACTTCCAAAGGAAGCCTTTGGGAGGTACACTGCACATGTGTGCTTGCCTTCCCGCCTGCCATGGGGCCATCTTCTCCAGGTTTCTTTTTTCCACAAAGTCCCTAGGATATGTTCCTGTATTACAGAAAAATGTTTTTCTTCTTGGCCCTCGTGGACCAGTTTTTTCTAGCTTTCCTTGCCACCGGTCATCAGCTCAGTCTGTCTACTGACTTTAGGATTTTTTTTCCTATTGTTTTTCTCTTTGGGCATTTCCCACCTATGGCACTATTGCGTTAAACTTGGCCGCAGCAGTATTTTTCAGTATGTTGTCATGCAGCGGGGGCTGATGAGAGCCCTGATGAGAGAAATGAAACTGTTTTACACAGAGAAAAGGATATGCATAACCTGCAATATTCCCAGGAACCAGCTAGAGGGAGCAAGAGCATCTTCAGGGAGACTGAGGAGCCACGCCCAGCTGGTCACAAGGGAGTGCCAACCAGCTTCCAATCCTCAGACAGAGAAGTGCTTCATAAGGGAAGTGTGGAGGACTGGAAAGGCAGAGGTGGCAGGGACGAGAGAGTGGGAAGAGGTAGCAGAGTTGGCAGAGGCAGAAGAGAAGCCAATGGAAGCAGAATCACCACAGGCAAGGAGAGGTTGAATGGGAAACCTGATTACTCCAGTGCCAGAGGATTTCCATGGGTGAGAGGTGATTTCCCAGGGGCTGAAGAAGAACCTAAAGAGGTTTCAGCTCAAGCCATTAAGAGAGCTGTTTGTCCACAGAGGCAAAAGCACGGCTGCTACAAGTGCTACCCTCAGCCAAACGAGAAACAGCTGAAGAGGCCAAGCCACGCGGAGAAAGCAAGCCAGGAGCTGGGCTGGTATAGGAGCAGGCCTTCAGCAAGAGAAGAGATTCCAAAGTCACAAGGTAAACCACGCTTTCTTAAAAAGGGATTTCAACAGGCTGCTGCCTGGGAGAAGCAAGCAGTGGGAGAAAACTTTACCTGTGGACTGCTGCAAAATAAGGTATGGAAAATATATGCCTAAGAAGAAGGCTGTGAATGATAAAGGTTCATATAACGCTGATATAAAACCTCCAAGAAAAGGAGATACTTTTAAGCTCAATGGCCGACGCCCGAGGTTAGGCCCAGGACATTGGAAATTGCTAGAGCAAATATACCAAACTCCTGAGAGTGGTTTGCATGAAATCAGGGATACTGAATCAGAAGTATCAGAGTATGAGCAAATGCAAGTGGATCCCCCAGGAGACTTATCTGATCATGAAATGGATTGTACACTGTGTATTTCAGGAAGTCTAGAATCTCTGCCATACTTGTGAGCTGGTTAAATAACAACAGAGCATTCTTGACTTTGTTTAAGCACCACCATTCTTGTAATATATGATAGTTTTGTTTGGAAAGCCTAAGTTTGTTTTTCTACCTGAAGTAAGGACATTTTGCTTTCTAACCCAATATTTTGAACCTCAGCGAAGGAGGGAAATAAAAGCCTTGATTTTTCCCACCACTCTGTATGAGTAGTTCTTTGAAGATTTCGAGCTCAAGAAAAATACAAGGACCAAAAGCCATTTGGGCCTTTTATAAGACTCTCAAATCTTCCCTTTATATTCTGTGTCCCACCTGCCCTGGCATCCATTGGCCACCAGGGAACTGGTGCTAACAATGTCCAAGTCAGCCAGTGGCTTAAAAAAATGCACCAAGTATAGCAAGACCATCTCAGTCACCGACCACCACAACTGGTGCTTACAATGCCTTGGACTTGATCATCAGCCCATGGCCGGCAGTCAGTCCCTGCAGATGATGGGGACCGAAGTGCTGGGAACACCAAAAGGAGTCCCTCTTTGGCTCATTGGATTCAGCATTCTCAGCCCCGACCCTGTCGTCTACGCCTTCCAAGGTTCCTGTGGAGGCGTTTTACGGGGAGGGAACTCTGTGCCCAGTTGGAGCCAGGGGGTCTGAGCAGCGAGAGGAGACTCTGACAAGACATTGAAAGGTCAGCACCAGAAGAAGGTCCAGGTGCATAGTCATCACAGCCCTTCCCAGTGCGATGTGAAAAAGCGAGGGCTCGGAGCAGCCAACCAAGTTTTCCTGGTGGGAAGAGTCTGCCCCCAGAATGGAGGAGTTGACCCCAATTGCCCAGAGGGGAAGCAGGATATCTCTCGATACACCAATCATCATGGAGTCCCCGTCTGAAGTGTCAACACCGGTGTCCGCTACTGCTGCACCGACCCCCTTGCAGGTGGTAGTTCTAGAGGAACGCCTTCAAGCCCTCGAAGCTTGCTTAGTAGCAGTTCTAGCTTTGTGAAACACTGGCTTTGTGGCACTGATGGCATCGTCACTGCACTCCATCTAGCCCTTTCTGGAGACCCATGCCCTGTCTGCAGAAGCAGGCGCATTGGGTGGGAGATCTGAACCAGTTTCGATGGTTATCTCCCTCTCCAGTGTGTCAGAATCCGATGCTCAAGGCACTGACACCTGCATAAGGGGCAGCACAGGGGCCACTGGTGTCTTCTCTTTCCCCCACAGTGGAGCCGGTGGAGGGAGGAGACTCAACACTACTTTGACTTCCTCTCTGAATCCGAATTGGAGTGGGAGACCGAGAAGGAATCAATGTCTTCGGACCTTTGGTCCGCTGACCTGCCATCCAACATGTTGTAGCTGTGGGAACCCCCCCCCCCCCCTTCACAGTTCCCGTCATTAGCCAGAAACTCGATTCCCTGTACCGGGTCCAGAGGCCACCAGGCTTTGAGAAGCCTCAACTACCCTACAATTCCTTCATGGTTGAGTCAGCCTTGAAGCAGGCTAAAAGCACCAAGACTCACTCTTCAGTGACCCCAGGCCGTGAGCTTCTAACCCTGGACTCCTTTGGTAGAAAATGCTACCAAGATTCCATGCTGGTTGCCAGGATCCTGGTCTACCAGACCTATATAAGCATGTTCCTCAAGGACATCATGCTGGACCTAGTGGACTTTGCCACCCACATCCCCGAGGACCATCATGAGGCCTCTTGGTGGCCCATGGAAAGAACTGCTCTAAATTCATAGTGCGTGGTGCCTATAATGCTTTGAGTCCGCAGATAGCGTATCAGCGATGGGCATTGCTGCCCGTCAGATGGAATGGCTGCAGTCTTTTGACTGGAACAATGGGTCCAAGACAAGATAGCCAATGCTCTTTGCCAGGGGAAGAACCTCTTCGGGAAGACGGTGGAGGAAAAGGCGGAGGAGCTCCAGAAGAAGCATATGACCTTCTCTAGGCTCTCCAGAAAGACTATGGATCCCACGCAGAAGAAACATCAGGGCAAGAAGACCTAACCATGCCATTATTTCCTAGCCCAGCCGCAGGTCCAGTGGAAGGCACAGGCCCCCCACCAGGAGCGAAGGGAGAAAATACCAAAGGCTCAGCCCACCCAACAGCCTAAGTTGGGGGAGGGGGTGTTTGATGGGTTCCTCAGGAGCATAGCCAGCTGGATGCTGTCTGCTGGGGTACCCCCTCAAGTAGAGGGGCAGCTTGTCCATTTCGCCTACAGGTGGCCCCCTCGTCACCTTGGACACCTGGATGTTGCAGATCCTCCAAAGTGGATAATCACCTGCACCTTGCCTAGCTGCCGCCTCCATATACCCAGGGGAAGTACACCATGAGCCCTGCGCATTGAAGCCTGTTGCAGGAGGAAGCCTCCACTCTGTTGGCTGACCTAGCCATTGAGCTGGTTCCCCCGACTCAGGTTGGATGAGGCTTCTATTCTAAATACTTCCTGGTCCCCAAGAAGACTGAAGGGTTCAGGCCCATCCTGGACCTGTGAAACCTAAACTGGTTCCTGGTACGTGAGAAATTCAAAATGGTCTTGTTGGGGATGCTGCTCCCATACCTTCTACAGGGCAATTGGCTATGCTCCTTGGATCTAAAGGATGCATACACACACAGCCCGATCTGCCCGAATCACAGACAGTACCTATGGTTCGTGCTGAGCAGCCAGCACTATCAATACTAAGTGCTCCCCTTCGGGCTGGCCTCAGCTCCATGAGTCTTCACAAAGTGCCTGGCGGTTGTGGCTGTACCTCTGGACCATGGGGATTTTTGTCTTCTCATACCTGGACAACTAGCTCATCAAGGGTCCCATGCCGGATGGTGTCCAGCAGTCTGCCGAGCTCATCATTCAGGTACTTGACTGCCTCAGGTTTGTAATCAATTACCCAACATCCCATCTCCAGCCCACACAGCAGCTGGCATTCATCGGGGCCCTCCTCGATACCACTCAGTGTGGGCCTTTCTACTGGAAGACTGCATGTAGTGGCTGGTAGCAGTTGCAGGAAATGTGTAGCACCAGCGCCATACAACGGCCCAAGGAATGCTGAGGCTCCTCGACCACATGGCAGCCATGATGTATATCATCTCTCAAGCCCTTCTCTTTCTGCAGCAGGCCCAATGGACCTTAAGCACACAATGACAGCAGGCAATGGACAGTCTCCAGGAAAAGGTTGCAGTCACTACACCCCTGGTGTGGTCCCTCAACTGGTGGCTCAAGCCAGTGAATCTGCTGTGAGGCCTCCCATTCTAGACAGCTATTCCCTGCAAGACACTCATGACGGACGCATCCAAGCTTGGCTTGGGAGCCCACGCAGGGCCTGTGGTCCAAGAAGGAGAGCCTGCTCCAAATTAACTTTCTTGAGCTTTGGGCGATTGCCAGTGCCCACCGTTCCTTCCGAGCACACCTGGCCAATCAGGTGGTCCTGATCCAAATGGACTAGGTGGCAATGTTCTACATGATCAAGCAGAGGGGCAAGGGCTCATACCTTTTCTGCTGGGAGGCTGTCCCATTGTGGAAGTTTGCCCTGCTCCATGGCATGGACCTCAAAGCGTCTTATATGCCCAGCGAGCTCACTGGCCTAGCGCACCAGCTTAGCCGGGTCCTTCAGCCACACGAGTGGACCTTCAAGAGGGCGTGGTGAACTGGATCTTTCAGGAGTGGATCTCTTCTCCATGGCACACAATGCCCGGGTGGCCCGGTTCTGTTCTTGGAGGCCAGCCAGCAACCATCTGGCCTTTGATGCCTTCCTCCTCCACTAGGGGGAGGGCTTGCTGTATGCATACCCTTCGATACCACTTGTGATGAAAACTTTCCTGACGCTCCAGGCCGACAAGGGCTCCATGATTCTCATCATTCCTTATTGGCCTCAATAGCCAAAGTTCCTGCTACTGCTGCAGCTCTCACAGAGGGAGTCTCTCGTTTGGGTTTTGCCTCGGACCTCATCTTGCAGAAGGATGGAAACTTGCACCCCAACATTCACTCATTGGCCCTCACAGCATGGATGCTGAGTGGGTAGTCTACTCAGAGCTCAATCTTCCCAAAGGTGTTACCAACATCCTTCTAGCATCCCACAAGAACGCCACATGCAAGACCTACGCGGCACTTGCCCTGCTGATGCAGGCCCTATTTGAACCATTGGATTCGTGTCCCCTAAAATTTCTGACCTGGAAAATCCTCTTTCTGATGCCAGTGGCATTGACCCGACACATCTGTGAGCTCCAGGCCTCAGTAGCTCACCTCCCATACACCAGGTTTCACCAGAACAGGATGGTTCTCGGTATGCATCCATGCTTTCTTCCAAAGGTAGTTTCTACATTTCATCTCAACCAGTCAATAGTTTTACTGTTTTTTTTCCCCCCCCCCCCCCCCCAGCCTCATGCCAAATGGGAGAGGTGGCGTGGAGGCAGACTACTACTACTACTACTGAACATATGTATAGCCCTACAAGACGTATGCAGCACTGCACAGATACATGTAAAAGACAGTCCCTTCTCATCAGAGCTTATAGTCTAGTCAAGACGGACAACACAGTAGCTGTAGACATGCACTGTTAGTCCACCCTGCTGTTAGTGACCCCCAGCCTATTGGGATCAAAAGAAACTGTCTCAAAGTGCACACTATCCCTTTGGCTAGCGAACTGCACCTCTCACGCCTATTCACAGGCTGACTTGCGCCTTGGGGGTCATGTCATGGCCCACAATGTCCGTGTGATGGCTGCAGTGGTGGCTAAACTCCGCTCTGTTTCTGCAGAGGAAATCTGCAAGGATGCTAAGTGGTCCTCGTTCCATACCTTCTGCAGCCCATTACTGCCTGGATGGGGATTCCTAATGGGACAGCAATTTTGGCCAGGCTGTGCTCTGGCATCTCTTTGGGTCTTAAGGTCAACCCCTGCCCACAGGCCCTTCTATCCATCCAGGCTACCTGCAGAAATCCCTCAGGTCAATGTCGGCCGAGGATGCTGAATCAGATGAGTCCCTCAAGGGACTATCTTGCTGTTTTTCCTGGTTTCTCCAGGTAGTTGACCCTGTTGGGCTATTGATCTCCTCGGGTTCTAGTAGCTTGTCAGTTCCATACGTGAGGACTTATTTCCTGCTTGTTTGCAGAGAAAGTGAAATTGCTCACGTGTTGCAGTGTTCTCCGTGCACAGCAGGAATAAGTCTTCACATCCCTGGGGAGTTACCTTTTCTGGCTCCTGTTATGTTATTAGATTGGAGAAGATGGTGCCACGGCAGGCAGGAAGGCAGGCAGGCATGGTGTACCTCCCAAAGACTTCTTTTGGAAGCTGGGGAGCATTCCCGTACAGGGCTCTGTTGGTGATGTCACCACCCATGAGGACTTATTCCTGAGGTTCACAGAGTGCACATGCGACAGGTGAGTAGAGACATAGAAATATGATGACAGCAAAAGACCACATGGCCTATCTAGTCTGTCCTTCCATATCAACAACTACAACAGTCCCCTTTTTTCCTTTAGAGATCCTCTGTGTTTGTCCCATGCTTTTTTTGAATTCAGTTACTGTCCTTATCTCTACCACCTCCACTGGGAGACTATTTCACAGATCCACCACATTTTCCGTAAAGAAATATTTCCGCATATCACTCCTGAATCTATCCCCCTTCACCGTCATCCCATGTCCCCTCATAGCAGAACTTGCTTTCAATTGAAGGAGGCTATCCGCATGTGCATTTATGCTATGGAAGTATATAAATGTCTCAATCATATTACCTCTATCCCGCCTTTCCTCTAAGGTATACATATTAAGATCCTTAAGTCTGCCCTCATATACCTTATAATGAAGACCACTAACCATTTTAGTAGCCACCCTCTGCACCGTCTCCATCCTGTTCACATCCTTTTGAAGGTGCGGTCTCCAGAATTGCACACTATAATCCAAATGAGGTCGCACCAAAGACTTATACAGAGGCACTATCACCTCCTTTTTTCTGCTAACCATTCCTCTCCGTATGCACCCAAGCATCCTTCTAGCTTTTGCCGTCGCCTTTTCTACCTGTTTAGCTACTTTAAGATCATCAGACACAACCATGCCTAGGTCCCGCTCTTCTTTAGTGGACAAAAGTACTTCACCCCCTATACTATATTGCTCCCTTGGATTGCTGCAGCCTAAATGCATGACCTTACATTTTTTAACATTAAATCCCAGCTGCCAAATTCTAGACCATTCTTCAAGCTTAGCTAGATCCCTCCTCATGTTATCTACACCTTCCTGGGTGTCTACTCTATTGCAGATTTTGGTATCATCTGCAAAGAGGCAAACCTTACCCGACAGCCTTTCCACTATATCACTAACAAAGATGTTAAAAAGAATCGGACCAAGAACAGATCCTTGGGGCACACCACTGGTAACATCCTTCTCCTCAGAGTGAGCTCCATTTACCTGTACTCTTTGTCGCCTCCCACCCAACCAATTTTTAACCCAAGCAGTAACTTTAGAGTTCAGTGCTCAGTTTGTTTATAAGTCGCCTGTGAGGAACAGTGTCAAGGGCTTTACTGAAATCTAAGTACACCACATCTAGGGCGCTCCCTTGGTCCAACTCCCTGGTCACCCAGTCAAAGAAATCAATCAAATTTGTCTGACAAGTCCTGCCTCTGGTGAATCCATGCTGCTTTGGATCCTGTAATCTGCTGGACTCCAGAAACCTCACTATTTTCTCTTTCAGCAGCGTTTCCAGTAATTTAATCACCACCAAAGTTAAACTAACCGGCCTATAGTTTTCAACCACATCCTTACTTCCGCTTTTGTGTAAAGGCACCACATGAGCCTCTCTCCAGTCCTTTGGCACCACTCCCGACTCCAACGAGGCATTGAAAAGGTCAGTCAGTGGAGCTGCTAGAATTGTCCCCAAGTTCCCTCAGTATTCTAGGGTGTATTCCATCCGGTCCCATCGCTTTGTCTACTTTAAGTTGAGCTAGTTTCTCACGAACACAGTCTTCTGAAAATTGTTCAAGATGCCCTTCGCTTCTGTTCCTGTTTGGGGGTGTTTTCTGAGGTCCTGCTCCTGGTTCTAAATCTGTGAACACAGAACAGGAATATTTGTTAAGCAATTCCGCTTTATCCTCATCAGCTTCTACATATTCCTCCCTTTCACCCTTGAGTCTGACAATACCAATTTTTCCCTTCCTCTTCTCACTAACATATCTGAAAAATGTCTTATCCCCCCATTTTATTGCATTGGCTATTTCTTCCTCTTTTTTAATCTTTGCTTTCCTGACTACTTTGCTAGCTTCTCTAAGTTTTTCCAAATATAGATGCCTGACTTCTTCTCTCTGTAATCTCTTGTATTTCATGAAGGCCTCCCTCTTTTTCTTCACTTTTTCAGCTATTTCTTTCGAAAGCCATAGCGGTCTCCTTTTCCTTTTATTTCCCATTTTAACAAAAAGGTTGGTTGCCCTTAAAATATCCCCTTTCGGTTTTGCCCACTGTTTTTTCTACATTCCCCAGCTGTTCCCATCCCGCTAACGACTCCCTGAGGTATTGGCCCATCTTTGCAAAGTTAGTCTTCCTAAAGTCTAAGACCCTCACCTTTGAATGGATTCTAACAGCCCTAGTCCTAATACTGAACCACACCATCTGGTGATCACTGGATGCAAAATGATCTCCCACTATAACATCAAAAACACTTTCACCATTGGTAAGCACCAAGTCCAGGATGGCCCCTTCACGTGTGGGGTCTGTTACCAATTGCTTGAATAGTTCTCCCTGTAGAGAATTCAGGATATCTTTACTTCTAGATGATACTGCAGCAGGAATGTGCCATTCAACATCTGGCATATTGAAATCCCCTATCAGTAGCACTTCCCCTTTCCTAGCAATGCTGCGTATGTCTTCAATTAACTCTCTGTCCACCTCTTCCTCTTGTGAGAGAGGTCTGTATATCACGCCAATGCAAATAGATTTCTCTTTCCCTCTTTCTAGTTTAACCCACAATGCCTCCTCTCTCCCTTTTTAAGCTCTGTAATTCCAAAGCTTTAATAGTATTTTTTACATATAGTGCCACTCCTCCTCCCCATCTTCCTACCCTGTCCTTTCTGAATAAAATATAGCCAGGTATAGTTACATCCCAGTCATGGTTTTCTGTGAACCATGTTTCTGTAACTGCCACTAAATCCAAGTCGGCCACTCCCACCAAAGCTTCAACATCAGGGATCTTATTTCCCATGCTACGGGCATTTATACACACTGTTTTCCATATGTTACCCATTTCCATAAAGGTATTTAATGTATCACTTACCTGGGGGATTTCACTTACCCTGGGGGCTTTCTTCACCCATCCCCAACTATGCTATTTCTGCCTGGGGCAATTTCTCTAAATGGGTTAGTTTTGCACATTCCATGAGTCATGAATTTCACTCGTTTCATGTGGTCTTCTCACTACATTGCAAACGTAGCTGAAAATGCATTTCAGCCCCTTGTCAGGATAAGCAAAGAGCTAGATTGTACTATAGGGCATGTTTACTAACGTGCGCTAATGGCTAACACGGCTTTCACTGCATGTGTGCTAACCATTACCATTAAAAATCCCACACTAACTGCTTAGCGTGTGTTAGGGCAGAGACCGGGTGGGTTAGGAGTGGAGTGTTTTCATTAGCAGCTGGTGGTAACCATTGCAATCCAATTTGTGCAGGGGTGGAATTGGACCTGTGTTAACTGCATGAGGACATGCTGTGCATATCCCCATTCATTAATTTGGGCCCGGTGCCATTGTTGCAGCGAAGTGCACGCAATGAATAAAACCAGCAGTCACTTCGAAGATCCAAGCCAATTTATTGTGCACAAGTCTCAGGCAAATGTCACATTCAAAATGGTCTGAGCAATGGAGTCCAGTAAACAACACCTTTTACACCTTTCTTCTTCAGTTTAATACAGGCAAACTTTCTATTGGTCCTACTGACCCTTGCACCCATCCAATTGGGATCTCTCTGTGGGCCCAGTACTCTGTTCCCCCTGCTCAGAATTCTCTAACAAAGGCACAGTTCTAAGACTTTGATACTTTTCTCCTACAAGGTCACTGCTAGCTTAGAAAATGTGTGACTATAGAGTACTGGAACATGTCTGTCATCAGCATAGAAGAATTCAACAAAGGATTTATACATCCTTATCAAAAAAGCAGTTTAAAGCAGTTTAGAGCAGTTTCTCTAACTCTTACTGACTTTGGTTTTTCTCAGCATTCTTATTCTCAGGTGGGGGCTGGGACTCAGGCCTAGCTTACAGGCCTCTCATACATTTACAGGCTATTCTAGGCCATAGCCTGCCACATTCCACCCTTTGATTATTCTCACCCGCAAATAGGGTTGCCAACTGGCCGGTTTTCAGCCGGCCTGGCCAGCTGCCGGCGCAGATGCAAAACCGGCCCTTGAAAAGCCGGTTTTTTGCTCTGGCTGCAAGATCGGGAGCGGCCAGAGCAAAAGACCGGCTTTTCTTCCGACCCGAAGTAAAAAAAAACCCACCCAGGGCCGGCCCACACACCGGAGGGCTTCAGAGGGAGCCGGGGAAGCCTGCGCGAGGCCCCGGCTCCCTCTGTACAGCTGCCAGCGTGAAGATCCTTTTCCTTCACGCTGGCGGCTGTTTCTGTGAAGCCGCGATTGCTGGGAAAGGTTAAAGGTAGTAGATGGAGAATGTACCCCAGTGCATATTCCCCATCTGTATGCACCTTCGGGGCACATATACTTGTCATCATAGTAGTAAGCTTGTTCCCATGTCCCACACCTGTAATAGTCATTTCTGTTTATTAGGTCACAAGCATCAAAGTACAGGGGTACAGGTCGGGTGGGATCAGAGAGTTGACTTGTAGCATTTATGAGGGCTCCATCTTCATCATTCCATCGTACTTCCAGGACATAGTAAGAAGGATTCTGTCGGGGTTTAAAACAAGTACGAGTCTTTCCATTCGTGCAGACATTAAGTTCTGTGCCATTATACATATACTGACTGACTTTACCAGTGCAAGTGTAGTAAGAGTGATAAAGTAAAGTCTGGGTGATTTTCATCCCAGTTCGGGTAGTGGTTATACAAGCTGCACAAGGGGGAAAAGCAAAAGTTGTCCCAAGGGGTCCCAGGGTTACCGCAAAAATGAAACAGTAGTAGGTAATCATCATGATCATAGTCTCTGATGATGGATAAACTGAAATATTGATAATTCAGAGCTTGAAAACTTCACGAGGATGATTGTTTTCTTCGCAGTGTAAGTCGCAATGGTGATGCAGGATCCGCGGTCGAAGTCCAAGGACGACCTTCAGGAACTGCTGCTGGTTTCACTCGACTGTGGTGGATCCAGGAGTCGATTTCTGCCACTTTAACTGCTGTGGGTGTTGACAGCAAAACGACATATGGTCCCTTCCAATGAGGTGCCAACGGTGTCTTCTTCCACTCTTTGACCCACACCGAGGCTCCGGGCTTGAAAGGATGCAGTGGCTCTGTCAGATTGATGGGCAACTGGTCTTGCACCCAGGTATAGAGGTCCTACAAGACAGAACTTAGAGCCAACAATTCTTGTCTAGTGATTTCTGATCCAATCTGACTCATATCCCCCCTTATTCCCTGAACTATGGGCGGGGGTCTCCCATACAAAACCTCAAATGGGGAAACTCCTAATGACTTAGTGGGGCCGAACATACTCTGAGAAGGGCTATAGGGAGAGCTTGGGGCCACTTCAGGTGAGCTTCCTGACAGAGCTTGGACAACTGAGACTTCAGGGTTCGGTTCATTCTCTCTACTTTCCCTGAACTCTGGGGTATATAAGCTGTATGTAACTTCCACTGTATTTGTAAAGCACGGGCTAGCTGTTGAGTTACTTGTGACACAAAGGAGGGCCCATTGTCTGACCCTATGGTCAAGGGTATTCCAAACCGAGGAATGATTTCATGGAGCAGAGCCTTAGTGACTTCTCTGGCTTTTTCAGTCCTGGTGGGGAAAGCCTCCACCCACCCAGAGAAGGTACAAACTAGAACCAGTAGGTAGTGATATCCATTTGCTCGTGGCATTTCTGCAAAGTCTATTTGGATATTCCCCATGGGGGTAACTCCCACCGATTGAACTCTTGGAGGTGGGACAGGACCCTGTCGGGCATTATTCTTTGCACAGATTACACATTTTCGAGCTATTGAGGCAGTCAAGGGTCCCAATAATGAGATACAGAAATACGGTTTCAGAGCTTTTTCCATTGCAGTTTTTCCATAGTGTGTAGCTTGATGAAAAGCGTGGACAAAGGCTGGACCCAGGGCTTCAGGGATCACGGTCATACCAGGGGGTGAGCCTCCCTCGGGTGTTGGTAACACTATCCATCCAGCCGCTGATAGCTGCCCCCCCTCTTTCTGACAATAGTAGTCCAGCTCATTCGGGGTATATCGTGGTGTCCAAGCACTGAGAGCAACTGGAAATATGGCTGCTTGAACTGTAATACTGGGGGTAGAGATTTTCCCATTGATTGCTGCTTCTCGGGCTGAGGCATCGGCAAGTCTGTTCCCTCAGGTTACTTCTCCATCTTCAGTCTGGTGACCTCGGCAGAGCATTACAGCAACTTGTTTGGGGGCCCATACTGCTTCCAATAAAGTCAATATTTCTGGGCCATACTTGATGGACTTGCCTCCCGAGGTTATCAATCCGCGTTCTTTGTACAAAGCTCCATGGGCATGTAATGTTGTAAAGGCATACTTGGAATCTGTGTAAACATTCAAACGGATCCCAGTCCCTATTTTCAGTGCTCAAGTGAGGGCTATTAATTCGGCCTTCTGTGCTGAAGTTCCTGGAGCCAAAGCTGATGATTCTATTACCATGTCTAGGGTCACCACTGCATAACCGGCACATTGTTGTCCATTAATTACAAGACTGCTTCCATCCACAAAGAAAGTTCTTTCTGGGTTGTTCAAGGGGATATCCGTTAGGTCTGGGCGGCTTGAGTATACAGTGTCCATTACTTCTAGGCAATCATGGTCAGGAGGGCCTGGGCTGGTCGGCAGTAGAGTAGCAGGGTTCAAGGTTTGACTGACACTCAATTTTAGTCGGGGATTTTCACACAGCATGCTTTGAAATTTCAACATTTGTGCGTTGGTGAACCAGTAGTTCACTTTATGTTCCATTAGGGTTAAAACAGAATGCGGTAGAATGACTTGAAGATTCTGTCCCAAAGTGAGCTTGTCAGCTTCACTCACTAAGAGGGCTGTGGCTGCTACAGCTCTTAGGCAAGGTGGCCATCCTTTTGCAACAGGGTCCAATTGTTTTGATAAATAGGCTACAGGTCGTTGTCAGAATCCGAGGGGCTGAGTCAAAACTCCCAGCGCGTTTCCACTTGACTCATGGACATAAAGACAAAATGGTTTCTGCACATCTGGTAGGCCTAAGGCTGGTGATGACATTAATGCTGCTTTTAGTGATTTGAACGCTTTATTCTGTTCTGGGCCCCATTCCATGGGTGATCGTTACACTCCCTTCGTGGCTTGGTACAAGGGTTTTGCCAAGAGTGCAAAATTGGGTATCCATATCCGGCAGTAGCCTGCAGCACCCAAGAAGGCCCGCACCTGCTTTCTGGTGGTGGGGGTTGGGATGCGGCATACTGCTTTCTTTCGCTCAAGTCCCAATTTCCGAATTCCTCTGGACAGATGGAACCCTAGGTATTTCACTTCTGTTTGGCACAACTGCGCTTTGGCTCTTGAGACCTTGTATCCGGCGTCATTCAGGAGGTGCAAGAGATCGCTGGTAGCTTGCACACATTCAGTCTTGGAGTTGGTGGCTATAAGCAGATCATCTACATACTGAAGTAAGATTCTTTTTCCTGGAGTCACAGAGTAGTTTGAAAGATCTTGGTTGAGAGCTGCACTGAAGATGGTGGGTGAATTCTTGAATCCTTGAGGCAAGCGAGTCCAGGTGAGTTGGCCCCGTCTTCCTGTAGTAGGGTTCTCCCATTCAAACGCGAACAAGAGTTGGCTGGCAGATGCCAGGCGGATACAGAAAAAGGCATCTTTTAAATCCAGAAAGGTGAAATGAGTAGCTTCTGATGGAATCAATCCCAGGAGGGTATAGGGATTTGGTACTACTGGATGTATGGTTTCAACTGCATTGTTCACTCATCGCAAATCCTGCATTGGGCGGTAGTCACCTGTCCCAGGCTTCTTAATTGGGAGGAGGGGGGTGTTCCAGGGTGATTGGCATTCTTTGAGGAGTCCATACTGTAGTAATTTCTTTAGGTGACCATGGATGCCTTTGATTGCTGGTCGTGGGAGAGGATATTGTCGCACATGCACTGGTTCTGCTCCTGGTTTAAGGGTGACAAGCACAGGAGCTATATTCTTTGCTAGGCCAGGAGGATTATCCTCTGCCCATACTCCAGGCAGAGCTAAGATGTTGGTGGGTATACGGGGGCTAGCAGCCTTGGATGAAGGTGGACTATAGAACCGCCATTCTTCTTCTCGGGGGACAGTCAGCACCATCAGGCCATCAGATTCTGAGTTCACAGTCATCTCCATTTTTCCTCCTTCGACAAAGGATATCTGCGCCTGGAGCTTGGCAAGCATGTCTCGGCCCAAAAGGGGAACTGGGCATTCAGGTATGTACAGGAACTGATGCGTTATTCTCCGTCCCCCTAATTCGCAGGCACGGTTCTGCAGGAAAGGTCTTGTGGTTCTAGTTCCAGTGAACATAAGAACATAAGATATGCCATACTGGGTCAGACCAAGGTCCATCAAGCCCAGTATTCTGTTTCCAACAGTGGCCAATCTAGGTCATAGGTACCTAGCAGTTTCCCCAAGGGACACAGGTTCCACAATGCTTGTATTGCTTCAAGCATTGATATCCTGGGTCCCTTCTTAATAATGGTTTATGGACCTTTCCTCCAGGAACTTGTCCAAACCTTTTTTAAATCCAGCTACACTAACAGCCTTTACTACATCCTCCGGTAACAAATTCCAGAGTTTGATTACACGTTGAGTGAAAAAATATTTTCTTTTATTAGTCTTAAATAGTTTACCCTGTAGCTTCATTGCATGTCCCCTAGTCTTTCTATATTCTGATAAGGTAAACAATCGATCTACGTTTACCCATTCCACTCCGTTCATTAATTTATAGACTTCTATCATATCTCCCCTCAGCCGTCTCTTTTCCAGGTTAAAGAGCCCTAACCTTTTTAGCCTTTCTTCATAGGAGTATCCTTCCATCCCCTTTACCATTTTGGTGGCTCTTCTCTGAACCTTTTCTAAAATCGCTATATCCTTTTTAAGATACGGCGACAACAATTGCACACAATATTCAAGGTGTGATCTCACCATGGAATGATATAGAGGCATTATAATATCTTTTGTTTTATTTTCCATTCCTTTCCTTATCATACCTAGCATTCTATTTGCTCTCTTGGCCGCTGCTGCACACTGGGCCGAGGATTTTAACATGGTATCCACAATGACGCCTAAATCTTTTTCCTGGATGGTGGTTCCTAATGTGGAACCTTGCATCGTGTAACCATAGTTTGGGTTGTTCTTCCCTAGGTGCATAACCTTGCACTTGTCCACATTAAATTTCATCTGCCATTTTGATGCCCAGTCTTCCAATCTATCAAGATCCTCTTGCAATTTTCCACAATCCTCTTGGGTTTTAACAACTTTAAATAGTTTTGTGTCATCTGCAAATTTGATAACCTCACTCGTTATTCCACTTTCCAGGTCATTTATGAATATGTCAAAAAGCAGCGGACCCAGCACAGATCCCTGGGGTACACCACTATTTGCCTTTCTCCATTGGGAAAATTGGCCATTTAGCCCAACCCTCTGCTTTCTATCTTTTAACCAGTTCCTGATCCACAATAATACACTGCCTCCTATCCCATGACTCTTTAGTTTTGCCAAAGGTCTCTCATGAGGGACCTTGTCAAAGGCTTTCTGAAAGTCCAGATACACAATATCAACCGACTCACCTTTGTCCACCTGATTATTCACTCCTTCAAAAAAACATAACAGATTAGTAAGACAAGATCTTCCTTGTCTAAAGCCATGTTGGCTGTCTCCCATTAGATCATGACTATCTACATGCTGAGTAATTTTATTCTTTATGATGGTTTCTACCATTTTTCCCAGTACTGATGTCAGGCTCACCGGTCTGTAGTTTCCCGGATCACCCCTGGAACCCTTTTTAAAAATTGGTGTTACATTGGCGATCCTCCAATCTTCAGGTATTAGAGATGATTTTAATGATAGTTCACAGATTACTAATAGCAGGTCTGCAATCTCATATTTCAGTTCTTTCAACACCCTGGGATGTATACCATCTGGCCCAGGTGATTTGCTACTCTTCAGCTTATCTAATAGTTGTAATACATCTTCCCGATGTATCGCTATTTCCTTCAATTCTTCTGCACCTTTAAATACCACTTCAGTCATGGGTAACATCCCTACATCTTCCTCAGTAAAGACTGAAGCAAAGAATTCATTTAGTCTCTCCACTATTGCCTTGTCGCCTCTTAGTGCTCCTTTAACCCCTTTATCATCTAATGGACCAACTGACTCTCTCACAGGTTTTTTGCTACGAATGTACTTGAAAAGGTCTTTACTTTGCGTTTTTGCTTCCGCAGCAAGCTTCTTCTCAAATTCTCCCTTTGCCTGCCTTATCAATGCCTTGCATTTGACTTGCCAGTGCTTGTGCTGTTTCCAGGTTTCGTCGTTTGGCTCTTTTTTCCATTTCCTGAAAGATGCTTTTTTGGCAACAACAGCCTCTCTGACCTCAACTTTAAACCATGCTGGCAGTTTTTTGGACTTCCTTCCACTTTTCTTAAAGCGTGGAATACAGCTGGTCTGGGCTTCCAAGATAGTATTTTTCAACAACAGCCAAGCCTGATGTACGTCTTTAACCTTTGCAACTGCTCCTTTTAGTTTTTTCTTAACTCTTTTCCTCATTTTATCATAGTCTCCCTTTCGAAAGTTGAAAGGTAGTACTGTGGATTTCCTTACTATCCATCCTCCACTAATTAAATCAAAGGCAATCATGCTATGATCACTATTGCCAAGTGGCCCCAACAACCTTATCTCTTGCACTAGATCTGGTGTTCCACTAAGGATTAAGTCTAATATGGCTTCCCCTCTGGTCGGTTCATGAACCAGCTGCTCCAAGAAGCAGTCATTTATTTCATCTAGGAACTTTGTCTCCCTAGCATGTCCTGACGTGACACTGACCCACTCGATACCGGGGTAGTTGAAATCACCCATTATTATTACTGTGCTGTAACTTTTGTTAGCTTCCTTGATTTATTTGAGCATTTCATCATCCATTTGGTCTTTCTGGCCAGGCGCTCGATAGTACACCCCCACTGCCATTGCCTTCCCCCTTTTACATGGAATTTCAATCCATATAGATTCTACAGCAGATTTTGTTTTCTGCAAAACTTTAAGCCTTTCTGACTCAATGCCCTCTCTAACATAGAGAGCAACCCCTCCACCAATTTGATCAGCTCTATCATTACGATATAGTTTGTACCCAGGTATCACAGTGTCCCACTGGTTGTCCTCCTTCCACCATGTCTCTGATATTCCAATCATATCTAACCTCTCATTTAGTGCTATATATTCTAACTCTCCAACAATGTGGCGCCAACAATGGTGACAGATCAGGAAGACAAGGGAGCCACTGGCTTAGCCACTACTGAATGTTCGGCCCCCGTATCCACCATAAAGTCCATGTACTGGTCCCCAATCTTTAAGTTGACCATAGGCTCCTGGGGACCCAGGGAAAACTTGGAGCCCGGTCTGGCCTAGTCCTCATCCACATAGTCATCTTCAGTGGTCGCCATTCCTTCCACGGCAGCAGCTTCTTCCTGCTGAAACTGAAACTGTGCACGCTGCATTCCCCCTCAATGCTGGAATCGCCCCCCCCCCCCGTTCTCCTGGTGCTCCCTCCTCCCCTCCAGGGGGTGGAGCTACTATTCGGGCATTCATTTTTCCAATGTCCTTCTTCCTTACAATAGGCGCACTGATTTGCACCTAAGGGGGACCGAGCGCTCCCTCGGCTCCTTCCCCATTCTCGAGTCCTTCTGTTTGAGCATCCTCCACGTCCTTCAACTAGAGCTGCAGCAAGCAGATCGGCTTTCTTCTTCATCTTTCTTTCACTTTCCCTTTTACTTTCTTGATCACGATTCACAAATACCTTCTGGGCAACTTCAATTAGCTGTGCTGTATTCATGCCTGCAAATCCTTCCAACTTTTGCAGTTTCCGTTTTATGTCTCCCTGGGACTGACTCACAAAAGCAGCATTCACCATACGCAAATTCTCCTGGGCTGCTGGATCATACGGGGTATAAAGTCTATAAGCTTCAATTAATCATTCATAGAAGGCAGCTGGACTTTCGTCTGGGCGCTGTAGAACGTCTGCTACCTTCCCAACATTCATGGCTTTCTGGCCTCCCCTCCTCAGGCCTTGCAGTAGGGCCTGGCAGAAATGGGCGAGGGCTTTCTCTCCATCTGCACTATTTGGATCCCATTTTGGATCTTCATTCGGGAAATCTACGACCGCTGCCTGTCGGGGATCTAGGTCTCTTCTGTCTACAGGGTTCTCTTCCAGCCATCGGGTAGTTGCTTGCACTATTCGTGCCCGCTCTTCAGTAGTAAAAAGGGTAGACAAGAGCTGGCGGCATTCAGACCAGGTGGGCTGGTGGGTCTGCATGATAGTAGACATTAATTCTGGCAGATCTTGGGGTTTTTCAGTATAAGAGGCATAATGCGTTTTCCAGTTTAATAAATCTGTGGTAGAAAAGGGCACATAAATGAGACTAGTTGGCCCAGCTATAACCTGACCTTCATCGAGAATGGGTAATCCGAGGACCTGGCGTAATGGCATCTGGCGAACTTCCTTTGTCTCCCTGCTTCGGAGGGCGTAACGTATATTTGCGCGCCCAGCGGTGGCTCTTCCGCTGGGGCCTGGACTGATGGGTGACCCTGGACTGGCAGTTGATTCCCCACTGGCAGTTCTTTCAGGAGATGATGGCCCTGCCAGGGAACTTCGTTCGGGACTGGGACTCCTGCTCCGGGAAGGGGGTTGCTCTCCTTCGGGCGATGAAAGTGGCTGATGGGATGGAGATACATCAGCTGGGGGGACTCTCTCTTCTCCTGGCTCTACTCGGGATGGCTCTACTCGGGGTAATGGTGGCGCTGACGGGACTGGCTTATACAGGAATAGGGGTGGATAATCCGGGATTTCTGTAAGTTCTGGGGCTGAGTAAATGGGAGGCTTTTCTTCTTTAATCCCAGGGACTCCCTTCGTAGTTGCTAACATTATTCTGCACTGCTCTTCAGGGCAACGCTTCATACAAGAGGGTTGCCTTTCACAAATATCTAACCAGGAGTCTATATAGGGAAACTGGTCGGGGTAATTCCTACGCACTATCCCATGCACTCGGGATACAATTCTAACATCAAAAGTACCATCTGGTGGCCACGTGGTGTCCAGCACCGGCCACTCCCTAACACATAATTTTTCTAATCGGGACGGCGACATTTTCGTCCCGTAGTCACCGCTAAATCCCTTCTTAAAATTCGTGATCATGCAATTCAACAGAGTTTGCACAGACCCCGCCCCTCCCATTATGACATACAAGACAACAGACAAAGAGGGCGGGTAGTATGGCTGCAGGTAAAGGGTCCGTACAGCCCACGGAACAACAAGGGAGACAAACACCAAATGCTTCCTCCTTTTCGCGACCTGGGTGCGGTCGCCAAGCCAGGAACTGCGCTACTCAGGAGTCCACTCTCGCGTGGTCTATGTTTCAAGACCTCTCATTCATTCAAACAGACAGGCATGCCACCGAGTTCCCAAGATTCCATAAAGGCCTACCTTACTTATCCATGAGGGGTGGGGTTTCGTCCTCGCGCATACTCATGCAAGGAGTACTCGGCCACACCCTGAGAGGTGATCAAGCTCTCGTTACCTTAAACCGTATTAGTCCCGTGCATGCAGGACTTTCCCATAGCTAACTGACTAAGAACCAGACAAATTGCTACCCACCGGATCCGGCCACTAATGCGCTGTGCAACCAGTCCCTCCTTGGGTTGAATCCTGGACTCCCCTCGGGTTTGAAGGTGTTGGCTGGTCGGACCCGGCAGGCCGCCGAGGCAGGGCAGAACCCTCTCTGATACAATGGGACCGGCGGTGCCTAGGGTCCTCCCCGCTGTCGGTCGGCCGCGGTCCCGACCGGACCAAACCTGGAGGCGGTAATACGTGGTATATTCACTTGCGCACCATTCACGTACCCCACCTTCCTGGCCAATGTTGCAGCAAAGTGCACGCAATGCCATCTCTGCACTAATTTTTCCTTCTTGATGTTTTATCTATTCTTGCTTTTCAAGAATATGGCCTGATCCAACCTGCATTCGGCATTTCACCAAATTGTTATCTGTGATCCGATCACTTCACTATTTCAGTCAAAAATGTGGTTTGCCTACAGTTCTTGTAGAAAATCCACCTGATTTCTCTTATGTATTAACATAATAATTCTCAAATCCCCCAAGTCTTCAAGTGAAGGTCAAGAAAGCTTTAAAATAAAAATGATTGCCTCTTTCCTGCACTCTGTTTAAGATCTTTCATGGGACAATGTCTCCAAATGCTACATTTCTTAATGCATAATTTGGCAAAAAAGAGATTAAAGAGTAAGGACATGGTGGCAGGTGGATGGCTTAACATTCAAGACTCTTGAATTTCCATGATGCGCTGCAAGTGATGATGTCACAGTGCACCCGTCTCCATGCCATTGAGATGGTGAGTTGTTTCATTTTGAAACCTTGAATAAAATAAGCACATTAAAAGTTTGTACCTACATTGGCTATCTGAAAATTTCCCCATCAGGTTAAAAGAAGGAAACAGTATTCAGTAGAAGTAATTAAAAAAGCCTGAAACCCGGGAGATTTTGTTTTCAGCAAGCACTTCTGCACAAACCTCACAGCTGTAACTTGAAGTGGAGACACACACGTTATACTGTAGCAGCAGAGCGCAAACAACCCAATAATACCAGGAGTCAGTTCAGAAGGTCCAAATCATTTATTTGTGCACAAGACTCAAGCAGAATCAAATTCAAAATGGCTGAGCAATGTTCTCTGGCAAAACAACAACTTTTATAGACTTTTGCTCCATTCTAGGTATAGAAAAACATTTCATTGGTCCCGGTAACCTCCCGTACCTCCCGTACCCCTTCTATTGGTCCCGGTACTGATATGATTATCCAATTATGTACTTGGAGTGGGCTCAGCACCTGCTCACCCCCCTTCTAGTCCCAATTACGATGGCCAGTTTACCAACTTGTTACTTTCCTACTTCCAAGGCCATTGGGCTAGTTAGTACGTGTAGGGAAGCAGGGCTCTGTAACCTTTCTGTCAGCAGTTTTAATTAAATCCCTTACAGCTGTATTTTCTTATCAGTGGCTTTCAAACATATTTTTCTGTATTTTTCCAACTTTCAGTTCTGTTTGTCTAAGCTAATTCAATACTTTTACTGAGTTCTAATTCTACAATAGCAGCATGTTGGGGGATGTGCAATTCCTTTTAGCCTCTCCACAGACTTCATTTACAGGTCAAGCTAGTTAGGCCTGCTTGCTTATGTCAGACATTGTGGATCACAGGCCTTCACCTGCCACATTCCCCCCTTTGATTATTCTCACCCGCAAGTGAGAAAGGGTGAGAATCAAATCACATCATACTAGGTAAAGATATCACTCTGTGGTATAGGGTAGTAGTTTCACATAGCTGGTAGCTTTGTAGCTGCCTTATGCTCTACAGTGTTATTAATAACTGAAGTTAGCATCCGCAAGCAAAATGACAAGAAACAAGGGAGCAACAAGCAGATAGTCAAAGTCCATAGTTTGGCAAGAGTGGGAAAAAGAACTAAAGGATTAGAAGGTGCAGGAGCATTTATGCCGGACCACCAAGATGTCTTCTTTGTTGTGCTGTTGTAAAACTTCTGATTTAGACAGTCCAGCTGTCCGATCTTCATAGCAAATTGTGGTCCGGTGCGAACAAAACACAAACTGTCAACAATGGGGTGGGCCAATACCCACTCACTAGTAGTATTATGTAAATCAGTCTGATCATAGGGGATGGAATAATTCAGTTCTTGAGAACAAACAGTCATAAATGTGGAGACTAGATGCTACTGCTTCGGCAAGTTCAAGAAACAAGTTCTGGGAGGCATGAAGAACCTTTAGCCCAGTTCGTGTGTTACTTATACAGGCTGCACAGGGAGGTAAAGCAAAAGTCATTTCAAAGCACTCCAAGGCTGCTGCCAAAATAAAGCAATAATAAGAATTCATAATGGGCATAGTCTCTGGAGAATTGGTGGAACTGTTGGCATCCACAATAGATAACAAATGTAGAGTTGATTGTAGATCCTCAAGCTTCTGCCGTACGTAGACCTACCAGCTTTGTGGCAGGAGTAGGGCTGTAGATCCCAAAGTATCACTGTCCTCTGGGATGTCTCAGGTTCTTAAAATATCATAGTACAGTCTCTCAGGCTATTATTGCCTTGAGGAGATCAGAAGACTCAATTTCTTAACACAACACAGTCTATTTCTGATGATTGCAGCTTTCTCCAGATGCGAGGCTTACCTTCAGATAAACAGATAGTCTTGAAATAGTGCAGTTTCTGAGGGACCAAAAAGTCTTAGGTCCGTGGTTGTTGTCGTAGGGTGAGGCGCAATGGAGTCTCAGGATGCTGTACAGTAGTTCAGAAACAGTTGCTGGCTTTACTCGACTATGATGGATCCAAAGTTCGAATTCTGCGACTTTTACTGCAGTTGGAGATGACAGGATGACAACATAGGGTCCCTTCCAATGCAGGGCTAACGGTATCCTTCTCCACTCTTTGATCCACACCGAGACTCCAGGCTTGAAAGGATGCAAGGGTTCAGGCAAATTGATGGGTGATCGATTTTGTACCTAGGTATGAAGACTCTGCAAAACAGAACTTAAAACCAATAGTTCATGTCTGAAAATTTCAGATCCTATCTGTCTCACATCTTCTTTTATTCCCTATAAATAGGCTACAGATTCTCAGAATCTCAAAAAGGGGAAACTCCTAAAGACTTAGCAGGGGCTAAGTATATCCTAAGAAGGGCTATAGGAAGAACCTGGGGCCACTTCAGGTAATCCTCTTGGCAAAGTTTGGACAACTGAGATTTCAAGGTTCTATTCATACATTCTACTTTTTCCTAAAGTTTTGAAAGCTGTAGGTAGTATGCATCAGATATTGTCAATATCTTGGGGCCATACTTAATGGACTTGCTTCCTAAGGTTATCCACCCTCATTATTTGTACGGGATCCCATGTGCATGCAAGGTTGTAAGGGCATACTTGGAATCTGGGTACACATTTAGACAGAGCCCTTTTCCTATTGTTAGTGCTCTAGTGAGGGCTATCAGTTTCAGGTTTCTGTGATCAATTTTCTGGGGCCAGGGCTGAGGACTCAACTACCAAATCAGGGGTCTCCACTGCATATCTAGCACAACAATGTCCATTGATGATGAAACTGCCTTCAGCCATAAAGAAAGTCTGTTCAGGGTTCTCCAGAGGGACATCATTCAAATCCTGGCGGCTTGAGAATACAGTGTCCATAATTTCTAAACAGTCATGATCAGGGGATCAAGACCAACTGATAACAACATAGCAGGATTGAAAGCTTGACTGACCCTTCAGTTGTATCTGGGGTTTTCACGCAACATCCTCTGATACTTAGCTAATAGTTTCCTTTGTGTTTCATATTGGTTAGAACAGAGTGTGGTACAGTAAAACAGAGTTACTTACCTGTAACGGAGTTCTCCGTGGACAGCAGGATAAGTCAGCCACACCTGGTGTCGTCCCCCGACGGCGCCGTGACGGAAGTGCTCTCTAGCTCAGAACTTCTGAGCATGTGTGAGGTGGTCCCACCTCCCAGCCCGCCCCTAGCCGGCCAGTTGTTGACTAGCTATGTCGTAGCGGCTAGGTGCGGTGCGCAGGCCACCCTCATGAAGGGGAGGCGGGTGGGATGGTGTGGCTGACTTATCCTGCTGTCCACGGAGAACTCCGTTACAGGTAAGTAACTCTGTTTTCTCCTAGGACAAGCAGGATGTGTCAGCCACACCTGGTGTCTCCCGAGCTGTGCTACGTTGAGGGGAATGAGGGAGGCATGTCTGAGATGCAACATTTATTGAACACAGAGGTTAGACATTGTGCAATCAAGACAGTGCATTGTGCAACTTAGAACAGTGAGTGAACTGTGCAAAACGACAATAGTGCAATAACAGCAATGGTGCAATAGTGCAGTAACAACAATAATACAACAGCGCATGGCCAATCCCATAGTGGCCATAGTGGTCCGTGACAGGAGGCAAGTCTCAGAGTCTTAGTGATGGGTCTCGTGCAGCGCTCGCCCTCTCAGGTGCCAGGGCTGCGGAGAGGACCGCTCGGCCGAATGAGCCGTCTGTCTCAGTCTGGATGTCGAGGCAGTAGTAATGCTTCTGGAAGGTGAGAAGAGAGGACCAGGTGGCGGCTTTGCAGATATCGCTCACTGGGACCTCCTGCGCGCAGGCCAAGGAAGCGGCTATTGCGCGGAGCTGGTGTGCACTCGCCTTGTTTGCCGGGAGCGCGCCAGCCTTCTGCAAGCAATAGGCCACGCAGGTTGATATCCAGAGAGATAGCGTACGTTTGGTGACGGGTCTCCCAGGTTTGTTCGGGTCAAAGGAGACGAACAGCTGTGTACCCCGACGAGTAGCGGATGTCCTGTCGATGTAGGTGCGTAAGGCACGCACGCAATCCAGAGAGTGAAGACGTTGCTCCTCGGGGGATGAATGTGGTGCTGGGAAGAAGGATGGCAGCTCTACTGCCTGGTTGATGTGAAAGGCGGAGGCCACCTTCGGTACAAATTTTGGGTGGGTCCGCAGGGACGCCCGGTTGGGATAGAGTTGCGTGTAGGGCGGGTGTGACACCAGAGCCTGAAGCTCGCTAACCCTCCTGGCGGAGGTAATGGCGACGAGGAAAAGGGTCTTCCAGGCGAGATACTTCCCCTCGGCCGTGTCCAATGGTTCGAATGGCTCTTGCGTGAGCTGCTGTAGAACAATGTTAAGGTCCCAAGAGGGCACTGGCTTCTGCACCGGGGGCTTCAAGTTACGGAGCCCTCTCATGAAGCGTGTCACAATGGGGAGGGTGGCGATGGAGCCTGAGGTTGTGTCATCCGTGCGCTCGTGTAGGGAGGCGATGGCCGCTAGGTGCACCTTGATGGATTGCGGTTGTAATCCCGATCTGCAGAGGAGGGCCAGATACTGTAAAATCGTGGGTATCGGGCAAGATGTTGGGTCCACTCCTTGGTCCTTGCACCAGATGGTGAAGCGTTTCCATTTGAGGC
Source organism: Ichthyophis bannanicus (assembly GCA_033557465.1). Classification (NCBI taxonomy): domain Eukaryota; kingdom Metazoa; phylum Chordata; class Amphibia; order Gymnophiona; family Ichthyophiidae; genus Ichthyophis; species Ichthyophis bannanicus. The sequence continues at coordinate 257,672,175 of CM066039.1, forward strand.
CATATGCCTTTCTGGTAGAAGGCCTCCGGGACGCGAGGACTATTCGCTGCACGTCAGGGGAAAGGTGAGAGCCGTTGAGGGTTAACCTTTCAGCCTCCAGGCTGTCAAAGCTAATGTCTGGAGATTGGGGTGCCAGGTTAGGCCCCCGTTCTGGGTTAAGAGGTCTGGCCTCAGAGGCAGTCTGATGGGTGGTTCTTGGGCGAGCTGCATCAGCAGGGAGAACCACATCTGTCTTGGCCAATAAGGGGCTACCAGGATCATCTGTAATTTCTCCTCGATGATACGTTGTATCGTGGTTGTCAAGAGAGGTGTGGGAGGGAAGGCGTATGCCAGCTCCCAGCTTTTCCAGGGGATGGCGAAAGCATCGGAGGCTACCCTGGTCTGTGACGGGAGCTTGGAGCAGAACAAGGGGCATCTTGTGTTCTCCTCGGTCGCGAAGAGGTCGATCTGTGGGCTCCCCCATCGCTGGAAGAGGTTGCGTGCCACATCCGTGTGGAGCATCCATTCGTGAGGTTGAAGCTGTCTGCTGAGCCTGTCCGCTAAAGTGTTCTGACCCCCGGGAAGGTATGTTGCTAGTAGCGTGCACCCGTTGCGCAGTGCCAGGGCCCAGGTGTCGAGGGCTTCCTTGCATAGCGAATGGGAGCGAGTGCCCCCTTGCTTGTTTATATAAAACATTGCAACCTGGTTGTCCGTCTGTACCAAGACTGCTTTTCCCGTCAGCTTGGGCATGAAGGTCTGTAGGGCATACCTGATGGCCCTGAGTTCGAGATGATTGATGTGGAGTGTTTGTTCCACTGTGGTCCATGCACCTTGTGTGCTGAGGTGCCGTAGATGGGCCCCCCATCCCGTGGAGGAGGCATCCGTGGTGAGGGTGAGCTGGTGTATGCGTGGATGAAGGCACTTGCCCACCGAGAGGTTGGGTGGCTGTGTCCACCAGCGCAGACTCTGGACCACACTGGCAGATATCGGAATGCGGGTGTTGAGAGGTTGGGAGAGTTGCTTCCAGTGCGTCCGTAGGTGCCACTGCAGTATACGCATGTGTAGCCTCGCCAACGGAAGGACTGAAGTTGTTGCAGCCATGTGGCCTAGCAGGCGGAGTATAGCGCGGGCCGAGGTGCGTTCCTCTGTCGACATCTCGGTGGCCAGGCGGGTGATGGTGTTGATCCGAGGTTGAGGGAGGAAGGCCTTGCAGGCCTTGGTATCTATTATCGCCCCAATGAATTCTGTGCGCTGGACTGGTTCCAGCCTGGACTTCTCCTTGTTGAGAAGGAAGCCCACTCTGGTCAGCAGGTCTGTCGTCAGCCGTACCGCCTTGTGGAGTCCGGAGGCTGAATCCGCCGACAGGAGCCAGTCGTCCAGGTAGGGAAAGATGGCGACGCCTTGTTTCCGGAGATGTGCGGCCACCACCGCCACGCACTTTGTGAAAACTCTGGGTGCTGGGGATAGTCCGAACGGCAGGACTCGATACTGGTAGTGTCCGCCGAGCGCTGTGAATCTGAGGAATTTCCTGTGAGAAGCGTGGATCGGGATGTGGGAGTAGGCGTCCTGGAGATCCAACGTCGCCAACCAATCCCCCTCCCTGATTAAGGGAAGGATGGAGTTGAGCGAATACATCCTGAACTTCTCTTTGATTATGAAGTTGTTCAGCTTCCGGAGGTCGAGGATAGGGCGTAGGCCCCCTTTCTTCTTGGGGATAAGGAAGTACCGGGAGTAGAAGCCGGCATTGACCTCCCCCGGGGGCACTTGCTCTATCACATTGGCCTGTAGGAGTTGTTGTATGAGTTCCTGCAGCGGCTGTTCCAGGTGCTGCGGAGGTTGGCTGGTGGGTCGCTTGCGCTGCCATGGAGGGGAGGAGAAGGGCAAGCGGTAGCCCGACTGGACTATCTGCAATACCCACTTGTCCGTGGTGATCTCCTGCCAGGCGGATAGGAACTGCGAAAGGCGACCCCCAACCGGGGCATAGTCAGAAGGAGGAGGAATCCTTCCCCGAGTGGGAAGTGTTGGACTGCTTCTGTTTTCGCTGTCGCGGTTGCTGTCGCTGAAAAGGCGCCTTCTGATAAGTTGGCTTGAACTTTGGAGGCTGCCACTGACGGTTGGATCCATAGAATTGTTTCGAAGGAGCGAAGGGTTTCCGGAAATATCCCCCTTTCTGTGACCAAGTCGGGCGTTCAAGGCCGTCTGCTGCTAAAGTCTTTAGGGTGGTGCAGTCCTCTTTGAGGTCCTTGACAGTGTCGGCTACCTTGTCCCCGAACAGGGAGTCACCTGAGCAGGGGGCGTCTGCAATACGGTCGTGGGTGTTGTCAGAGAGTCCTGAGGCTCGGAGCCATGCCCAGCGCCGTGCTGAAATGGCCGTGCCCGCTGTTCGGACAGCAGTGTCAAATGCATCGAAGGCGGTGCACATCAGGTGCTTGCTGCATTCTGCTAATTCCTGCATGGAGGTTGAGGCCATTGTCCGTGAGTCCTTGGGAAGGTCTTGCAGATGCTTCTTGAGGTCGGCCAGGAGTGCGTCCTGGAAGAGGACGTGCTGGAATTGGTGGGATGCTATTTTGGCGTTGAGCATAGCTCCTTGAAACACTTTCCTCCCAATATCGTCTAGGCGTTTGGGGTCCCGACGTGGTGGATGGTTTGACTGGTTACGCGTGGACTTGGACCTTTTCAGGGCTGATGATACCACGATGGACTGGTGGGGTAACTGCGCTTTGGTAAATCCAGGTCCTGAGTGGACAATGTATTTGGTGTCCAAGCGCCTGGAGAAAGCTTGACTGGATGCTGGGGACTGCCACAGTGCCAGCTGTTTGTCTTTCAATCTGCGGTGGAGGGGGAGCGCCATTGCCGGCTTGGGGCCGTTCAGGTACTTCATGACCTCCGGCTCCTGTTCTTCTGACGTTACCTCCGTGGACAGCCCCAGCTTAGAGATCACCTTCCGTAGGAATTTTGGGTAGGTGAGGTCCTCAGGCACTGGCGTGGGCTCGACTGTCTCGCTAGTGTCCTTGTTGTCAGAGCCTGTATCTGGGTCCTCCCCTTCAGAGCAGGGCTCTACTTCCTCAGCGTCGGGTTCCCGTTGGGTAGGTGAGGGAGAATGTGCTCTGGAGGGAGCGGGGGAGGGAGAGCGCTCCCTGGGCGAGAGTCTGGGGTATATTGGGGAGTGTCCCTTCTCCGAAAGAGTCTGAAGGGGGCTGGACGCCCTGCGTGGGGCGGTCTGCTCCACTAGGCGAGACAGGAGGCTTAAGATGGCAGAAGAGGTGGATTGGGATCTGCTGCTTCTGTGTCTCTTGTGACAAGGAGAGCTGGATCTCCTGCTGTCATAGGAAGAACCAGCATAGTAACCCCTTGCTGTAGAGGGGGATCGATGTTTCCTCTTGGCAGATTTCTTCCTGTGGTTATCCTCAGCGCTGCGTTGACCCGGAGAGTGTCTGCTGCCCTCACGCTGATTGACGCTCCCTCCTTGGCGCTGTGGATCAGCGCGGTCCATGGAGCGAGAGCGGGGTTGGCAGGGGGATTCCCTGCTGTCCGCTCTGCCGTGCCGTCCTTCTCGTCGGCGCTGAGCTACAGCGCGGTCGGGCGACTTACTGCTCCGCTGAGACTCACCGCGCCGAGAATGGGAGTCCCGCGCCGGGGAAGAAGAGGCAGCGTGGACTCGATTGGCTGAAGCAGTCCTGGGGATCTCCCTGTCAGAGCGTCGTGACGCGTTGTGCAGAGGGGAGGGGTTTTCCTCCGGGCAGCCAATCAGAGTTGAGGAGGCGTTCCCGGGGGCGGGGCCTGGCGGGACCACGAGGGCAGCGCCATCTTGGCCAGCATGCAGACCGCATGTAGAGGAAATTCCGGGGTTGCCGAGCGCCGGAGAGGGGCTTACCCGAACGGCAGGGGCCTCTCCGGGGTCAGAACTTACAGTGAGTTCATCGGGCATCGTGGCAGCATTCTTCTTGTGCGGCGCTTTGGCAGGGGCCGCGTTTGGACGCTGGTGAGCACCGGAGACCCGGGAAGGTGGCTTCTGGGATTCAGCAGGCTTTGATTTCTTGCTGCTTGCCTGCTTAGGGTCCTGGGACGTGGAGGCTTTTGCGGGAGAGCACAGGTCCTTTAACGAGTGTTCCCGGTGCCTTTTTGCTCTGGGGGACATCCGGCTGCAGGATTCACAGTTCTCCACCTGGTGGGATGCCCCCAGGCATCTGATGCAGTGCTGATGGGTGTCGGAGATGTTCATCTTTCTGCTGCAGGTAAGGCACTTCTTAAAGCCTGGTTTAGGCATGTCTTTGTGAAAAAAATAAGAGAGCTTGAGAAATCCGTCTTGAGGCAAGGCGGAAGAGAAAAAACTGGCCGGCTAGGGGCGGGCTGGGAGGTGGGACCACCTCACACATGCTCAGAAGTTCTGAGCTAGAGAGCACTTCCGTCACGGCGCCGTCGGGGGACGACACCAGGTGTGGCTGACACATCCTGCTTGTCCTAGGAGAACTTGAAGATTCTGTCTCAAAGTGATCTTGTTAGTTTTGCTCACTAGGAAGGCTGTAGCTGTAACAGCTTCTCAAATAAGGTCCAAGAGATTGAGTCAACACTCCTAGAACATTTCCTTGTGACTCATGAACATAGAGACTGAAAGGTTTTCTGGACATCTGGTAGACCCAGAATTGGTGACAACATCAGAGTGTTTTTTCAAAGATCAAAAGGCTGCATCCTGTTCAAGTCCCCATTCCAATGGAGACTTTTCCATTCCTTTGATAGCTTGATACAATGGTTTTGCTAGCAGCGCAAAATTGGGGATCCATATACAACATACTTTGTGGCACCCAAGAAGGCTCTCACTTTCCTCCTGGTGGTTGGAGTAGGAATACTGCATACAGCTGCTTTGCGTTCTGGTAAGGGTCCCAGGCGTCGAATTCCGCTGGACAATTGGAATCCTAGGTATTTAACTTGTTTGGCATAATTGCACCTTAGCTCTTGAGACTTTGTATCCAGCCTCATTAAAAAGGTGCAAGAGTTCACTGGTGGCTTGTAGACATTCACTTTCTGAGTTGGTGGTTATAAGCAAGTTGTCCACATATTGAAGTAGAATTCTTTCTCCTGGAATTAATGGATAACTTTGTCAAATCTTTTGCTGAGTGAGGCAAGTTCTTGAATCCTTGAGGTAATCTTGTCCAGGTGAGTTGGCCCCGCCTTCCTGTAGTGGGGTCTTGGGCTAAGCGTATGCAGAAAAAGAAAAACATCTTTTAAATCCAGAATGGTGAAATGTGTAGCTTCAGCAGAGATCAGTCCTAAGAGTGTGTAAGGATTTGGCACAACTGGATGTATAGTTCCAGCTGCATCATGCATTCTTTCTTAGATCCTGCACTGGGCGGTAATCACCTGTCCCAGGCTTCTTAACAGGAAGAAGGGGAGTGTTCCAAGGTGACTAACATTCCTTTGAAAAGTCCATACTTCAGCAGTTTCATTAAATGGCAGTGGATTCCTGCAATGGCTGGTCAGGGAAGAGGATACTGCTTCACATGCACTGGTTCCGCTTCTGGCTTGAGGATGACAATGACAGGGGCTATGTTCTTCGCTAGGCCAGGTGCATTATCTTCTGCCCATACTCCAGGTGGGGCTATAGGGTTGGCGGGTATACAGGAACTTGTTGACTTAACTGGAGGTGTGTTATAGAACCGCCACTTCTCTTCTCGGGGAACAGTCAGCACCATCAATCCAGCAGGCTCTGGGTTCACAGTCATTTGCATTTCTCTCTCTCCAGCAAAGGATATCTGTGCCTGAAGCTTTGCAAGCAGATCTCGGCTCCAAAAAGTGGAATAGGGCACTCAGGCATATACAGGAACTGGTGCATTATTTTCTGTCCCCCTTGTTCACACATGCGGTTCTGCAGAAAAGGCTTTGTGGCCTTAGCCCCAGTAGCTCTGATAATGGTGATGCATCGAGAAAAACAGGGGCTACTGGCTTTAGTATTCTGCTCCTGTATCCCTCATAAAGTCCATATATTGGTCCCCTATTTTCAGACTGACCATAGGCTCCTGGGCACCCAGGGAAACTTAAGAGTCCGGTCTGGCCTAGTCTTCATTCATGCTGTAGCCCTCTCCGGCTGGCTTTTTTTTTTTTTTAAATCAAGTACTCCCTCCTCCCCCCTGGGGTGGAGATAAGATGCGGGCATTCACTTCTCCAATGTCTTCCTCTGCAATGGGCGCACTGACTCGCACCCAGTTTTTACTTCCTCTGCTCCTTCGATCAGGATAACCTCCTCCACATCATTCAACTAAAGCATCAGCAAGAAGATCTGTTCTCTTCTCCATCTTTACATTTACTTTCTCTATCACATTCAACAATTCACATACTTTCTTGTTCAACTTCCATTAACTATCATGCCCGCAAATCCATCCAGTTCCATTTCGGTTTTATATCTCTCTGGGACTGACTGACAAAAACGCAAATTCTCCTGGGCTGCTAGATTGCATGGGGTATATAGTGAAGGCTGCCTGCGCTATTTGGATTGGGTCTGCAAAGCTGGACCTAGTGCAATGGGATTAGGATTATGTGACCCTCTCTCTTACTGGTAGTTATACATTTGAAGGCATATAGCAATCAGGCTGAACTAGCAAATAAATCCCTACTTGTGCCGGAGCTTCTCTTCTCCTGCTGCGGAGGTGACTTGTGACATTTGCAGGGAGGTATCCCCCCTCCACCCCTTGCTCCAGGCTCTGCCCGGGATGATGGCAGAGCTGAGGGAACTGGCCTATAAAGATAATAAACGGGCAGGATTTTTTTTTTTTTATATGTTCTACTTCTCTGCTGTGGGCACATTAGTTCATGCCTACCGGGGGGTGACATCATCGGTGGACTGGGCCCAATCCCCCCCCCCTTAAGCACTCTGAACGGAGCTGGGGCTTCTTGGGGAGCTACTTACAGAGAGAAAAACTGTATCTAGAGATTCTGGGGCAAAATATGGTGAACTAAGGAAATATGGAGCAACTAGCAGAAGCCACTCCCTTTCACATAGCATTCCTAATTGGGACAGAGACATTTATTACCATAGTCTTCAGTAAATCCCTTACTGAAATTCTTGATCATACTTGAAAAGACACTTATTAAAAAAACCTTATTACCGTAAACATAAGACAGGCAGAAAACATAAGCTTAGATTGAGCACAGACATACAATTTAGATACAGTTCTTAAAATATCTTATAGAGAGAACTATAGCTATCTGTTACATATATTCAAGAGACATGAAACGGATACATTTCCATAGCTGTGGTGGATATCTAAAATGCATATACACCCTCTTTTTGTTTTGTTTTGTTTTTTTAACAATAAATATGTCTTCTATCAGGTGCTTGCCACAGTATATCAGGAAATAACGTCTTGAAATTTTTAAAAGACTCTAAAAAAACGAAGTACCCCCTTTTCCTCTGGACACAGACACACAAAGTTCAAATACAGAAAAGCAGATGAATTTATCCTGAATTGTAAAGGTCGTCATTAGTCACTAGTACAGATTTCAAAGATAAAATCCTAACCCAATTTTCTTATTCACTCAGAATTTAAACCATTCATTCTCAGGTTGCAATCTGGTACACTTCCAACCCAGAATGCCGCACCGTCCCCCAAGGTTCTTAACCTCTATTTTTGAGGGACAAAGGAAAAACACTGTATTTTCTCTCTCTTGTCTGTGTCCGTTAGTTTTTGAAACAACAGATATACTTCCTTTATTTTAAACAAGCAAGAGACTGCTCAATCGGGAACGGCTGTCTCATTTTTTTTTCCCTAGTAAGCTGTGTGAGCCACACCCCTTCGCTCACTGGAAACGAAATGATCACAGTTTCACAGACACACAGAGACATGCTAGCAAGAATCATTTAAATCAGTGTCAAGTCGTGATCTAATAATTACTTTGTAGGTTTATAAGTCAAAGGAAATAAACCCAAAAACAGTTTGCTTAGTTTCTCTATCATTTCTGAAAGGTAACAATAATATGACAGGAGCAGTTGATGTAAAAATACAGACAAAGCAGAGAATATAACTAAAAACAGTTTACGGAGCTCCGATGAGGTTAATTCGACCTTCAAAACTAAAATTCTGACTAAATATTCCTATCGAATGGTATATAATACCTGACCATAGTAGAAGGAACATCACCATTAAAACACAGTGAATAATTGCCCTAAAATAAGCTCTAATTAGCCCAGCAGAACGTTGAAAATATGCCTTCATAGGGTTAAAAAGGCACCTCTGCACAGACACACCCCTTGTCAGCCTCACACTTACTGTAGGAAAAGCTCTGACTGGGTGAGACATGTTCTTGATTTTTCAGTGAGTCAAGCGGTAAATTGTCATAAATTACCCAACTGAATATAATCTTACATTAAACAAAGACACATAGACAAACGACACACATGCTAGCAACGTATCCCAGAATGCATTCATTTCTATCTATTCTGACTAGTCTCATGCGAGTTCCAAATGCTAGAAGACGGGGGTTTCACCCTGCTTTACTTACGCAGGGATAGTCGGCCCGTCTTTGAGAGGTGATCAAGCTCTCTTTCATGCGAGTGCTAAATTCATGCCAAGTTCATGCAAGATTGGCTGTACTGCTCTTTCTTATCTGTCTAGACACATGCTAAAATCAAAACTCTACTCACCGGATCCGGTCCTCAAAGTTCCCAAGCAAGCGCATGAGTTGGACCTCGGACTCCCCTCACTCGGGTTCGAGGTGTTGGCTCCAACCGGGTCCGGCACCCTCCGAGGCCTGGCCAGCTCCCTCCGATGCAAGGGACCGGTGGCGCCTGGGAGCTAGCCCACATCGGGAGGGCATGATCCCGGCAGGACCAAACCTGTAGAGGCGGAAAGTCGTGGTATATCAGCTCGTATACCCTCTACTCACCACACGTTCCGGCCCAACGGACCAAGAATATGTAGCAGCAGAGCGCAAACAACCCAATAATACCAGGAGTCAGTTCAGAAGGTCCAAATCATTTATTTGTGCACAAGACTCAAGCAGAATCAAATTCAAAATGGCTGAGCAATGTTCTCTGGCAAAACAACAACTTTTATAGACTTTTGCTCCATTCTAGGTATAGAAAAACATTTCATTAGTCCCGGTAACCTCCCGTACCTCCCGTACCCCTTCTATTGGTCCCGGTACTGATATGATTATCCAATTATGTACTTGGAGTGGGCTCAGCACCTGCTCACCCCCCTTCTAGTCCCAATTACAATGGCCAGTTTACCAACTTGTTACTTTCCTACTTCCAAGGCCATTGGGCTAGTTAGTACGTGTAGGGAAGCAGGGCTCTGTAACCTTTCTGTCAGCAGTTTTAATTAAATCCCTTACAGCTGTATTTTCTTATCAGTGGCTTTCAAACATATTTTTCTGTATTTTTCCAACTTTCAGTTCTGTTTGTCTAAGCTAATTCAATACTTTTACTGAGTTCTAATTCTACAATAGCAGCATGTTGGGGGATGTGCAATTCCTTTTAGCCTCTCCACAGACTTCATTTACAGGTCAAGCTAGTTAGGCCTGCTTGCTTATGTCAGACATTGTGGATCACAGGCCTTCACCTGCCACAATACTACTTATTATTTAGCTAGGCTTATATACTTCTTTTCTACAAATCAAAGTGGTGTATATTCAGGTATTGTGTGTGTGTATATATATTTATATTTATTTCCCTTGTCCCCACAATCTATGTTTTTGTGCCTGAGGCAACGGAGGGTTAAGTGGCTTGCCCAAGACCACAAAGAGCACCTGTAGGCAGGGCCGGATTTACCTATACGCCATCTACACCGTGGCGTAGGGCCCACAAAAATTGAAAATTCTTAAAATTAAATTTAAAAAAAAAACGCTGGCTGCTGCCGCGGCAGCATGGACTGTTCCGCGGGGCCCCCTCTGCTGCCGCGGCAGCATGGACTGTCCCGCGGGGGCCCCCTCCCCCCTCCCTCCCTCCGTGCCGGCTTTGAGAGGCGCGAAGGGAGAGATTCTCCCTCGCGTCTCTGTTAAGCCCGCAGGGGCTGATGGGAAATTTCCCATCAGCCCCTGCAGGCTTAACAGAGATGCGAGGGAGACACTCTACCTTCGCGCCTCTCAAAGCCGGCACGGAGGGAGGGAGGGACGGATTCAGCCGGGCGGAGGGGGCCCCGCGGGACAGTCCATGCTGCCGCTGCTGCGACGGCAGCGGCAGCAGCCAGCGTTTAATTTTATTATTAAATTTTACTTGAGCCGATGGGGGGTAGGACTGGTAATGGGCTGGGGGGGTTAAGACTGGAGGTGGGCTGATGGGGTTAGGACTGGTAATGGGCTGTGGGCTGGGGGGGTTAGAATTGGTAATGGGCTATGGGGGGGGTTAAGACTGGTAATGGGCTGGGGGCTGTCTGGTAATAGGCTATGGGGGGGCTAGGACTGGAAATGGGCTGGGGGGGTTAAGACTGGAGGTGGGCTGATGGGGTTAGGACTGGTAATGGGCTGTGGGCTGTTGGGAGGGGGTTTGGACTGGTAATGGGCTATGGGGGGGGCTAGGGCTGGAAATGGGCTGATGGGGGGGGCTAACACTGGAGGTGGGCTGATGGGGTTAGGACTGGTAATGGGCTGTGGGCTGATGGGGGGTTATGACTGGTAAGGGGCTAGGGGGGGGTTAGGACTGATAATGGGCTATGGGGGGGCTAGGACAGGAAATGGGCTGATGGGGAGGGGTTAGGACTTGAGGTGGGCTGATGGAGTTAGGACTGGTAATGGGCTGTGGGCTGATGGGGGGGGGTTAGGACTGGCAATGGGCTATGGGGGGCTGACTGGAAAGGGTTGATGGGGTTAGGACTGGAAGTGGGCTGATGGGGGGTTAGGACTGGTATTGGGTTGGGGGGTTGCTAGGACTGGAAATGGGCTGATGCAGGGACTAGAAGGGAATGGATGCTGGGTGAGGCTGGAACTAGAAGGGAGCTGATGTTGGGGGAGGATTAGAATGGGATGGGGCTGGAAGAGTAAAATGGAGAAGGGAAAAATATTTTGTGTGGGAGAGATAAAAAATCTACAATTGGCCAGGTATTGGGAGAGTAAGTGGGGATTGAGGATGGAGGGGTAAAATTTGAGTGGATGAAATAGGAATGAGGAAAGAGCAAAAGGAGAAAGATTAGTATGTTAAAGCAGATGTAGAGAGAGAATGGAAAAAAACTAGAAGAGAGAAGAAAGGACAAATGGACAGCAGACGATGGAGAGTTAGCAGAAGACACAAAGAAACCAGAAGAAAGTGGCTGGAGCAATTGCAGCTGAAAAAAAATGCACAAAAGGTAGAAAAATCTCTCTTTATTTTGAATTTATTAATTGGAATATGTCAGCTCTGGTAAATGTGCATCATTAACGTCTGCGCTTTGTTTAGTACAAGAGCAAATTAATGTATAGTTTTATTTCTACAGTGTTGTACATTCCAAGTTTGGCTTTTGGGATTCCCAGTTTAATTATGACGTCAGGGCCAACAGCGCGCAGTTGATCCGGCGTGCTCGTTTTTATCTTTTCTGGGGGCCCACAATTTTTGTTGGCGTAGGGCCTCACTCAAGGTAAATCCGGCCCTGCCTCTAGGACTAGAAACCCCAGTCCTTCCATCCCAAGGTTGCTGTCCTCTAGTGGTATTTGAACCTCTGGCCTGAGGTAACTTGCCCCAATTACTAAGCCAGTCCTCCTACATTAATTTTCCCCTCCCTTCCTCCCCCCTACCACCATGTAGGAAAGTGGAAGGCATCTGTGACCAACAAGGCAGTGATAGTGTTGCAGCGAAGTGCACGCAATGAATAAAACCAGGAGTCAGTTTGAAGATCCAAGCCAATTTATTGTGCACAGTCTCAGGCAAATGTCACAATCAAAATGGTCTGAGCAATGGAGTCCAGTAAACAACACCTTTTATACCTTTCTTCTTCAGTTTAATACAGGCAAACTTTCTATTGGTCCTACTGACCCTTGCACCCATCCAATTAGGATCTCTCTGTGGGCCCAGTACTCTGTTCCCCCTGCTCAGAACTCTCTAACAAAGGCACAGTTATAAACTTTGATACTTTTCTCCTACAAGGTCGTTGCTTAGCTTAGAAAATGTGTGAATACAGAGCACTGGTACATGTCTGTCATCAACATAGAAATATTCAACAAAGGGCTTATACAACCTTATCAAAAAGCAGTTTAAAGCAGTTTCTCTAACTTATACTGACTTTGGTCTTTCTCAGCATTCTTATTCTTAGGTGGGGGCTGGGCCTCAGGCCTAGCTCACAGGCCTCTCATACAGTTGTGGCAGGTGCAGGCCTGTGACCCACGGTGTCAGAACATAAGCAGGCCAGCATGGCTAGCTTGACCTGTAAATGAGGCCTGTGGAGAGGCATATAGGATTGCACATCCCCCAATATGCTGCTATTGTAAGATAGAACTCAGTAGAAGTATTGAATTAGCTTAGGTAGGCAGAACTGTAGAACTGAAAGATGGAAAAATACAGAAAAGACATGTTTAAAAGTTACTGATAAGAAAAAGTACATCTGCAGAGAAATAATTGAGAGTGCTGACAGATGAGTTGCAGAACCCTGCTCCTCTGCACGCACAAATTGGTTCTATGGCCTTGAGAGTGTGAAAGTAACAAGTTGATGAACTGACCATTGTAATTGGGACTAGAAGGGGGGCAGGCAGGTGTCATGCCCACAGAAGGGACATAATTGGATAAACTTATCAGTACCGGGACCAATGGAAGAGGTACGGGAGGTTACCGGGACCAATGAAATGTTTTTCTATACCTAGAATGGAACAGAAGTCTATAAACGTTGTTGTAATGATAGAAAACTTTGCTCAGCCATTTTGAAATTGACTGGTTCGAGACTTGTGCACAAATAAATGATTTGGACCTTCTGAACAGACTCCTGGTATCATTGGTTTGTCTGCGCTTTGCTGCTACATATTCTTGGTGCGTTGGCCGGGAAGTTGTGGAATCAAAGTGTATATAGGGCAATATACCACGACTTTCCGCCTCTATAGGCTTGGTCCTGCCGGGATCGCGCCCTTCCGACGAGGGCTGCTCCCTGGCGCCACCGGTCCCTTGTATCGGAGGGAGCTGGTCGGACCTCGGCGGGTGCCGGGCCCGGTTGGAGCCAACGCCTCGAACCCGAGTGAGGGGAGTCCGAGGTCCAACTCATGCGCCTGCTTGGGAAGTTTGAGGACCGGATCCGGTGAGTATAGTTTTGATTTTGGTGTCTAGACAGAAATAGAAAGCGCAGTACTGCCATTGGAACTTGGAATTTGGAATTTGTAATCTCGAGATATTGGGAATTGGTAAGAGAGCATGATCAACTCTCAAGGAAGAGCCGAGTAACCCCGCATGGGAATTCGCCGGGTGAAACCCTCATCCTTTTTGTAATTGGGAAAAAGACTAGTCAGAACAGATAGAAAACGAATGCATTCTGGGATACGTTGCTAGCATGATTGTGTGAACGAAGTGTGAATGAGAGGTCTGGCAGCACGGACCAAGTGAAGGCGGACCCCTGAGTAGCGCATTTCCTGACCGGGCGACCGCGTTCAGGTCGCGAAAAGGGGGAAGCGATTGTCGTCTTGTCTTGTTATTTGTATTCCTTATACATTTCCAGGGCCGTGAGGACCCCTTACCCACGGTCCGCCCTCCTTTTCCCTTCTGTCTGTTGTTGCGCGCACACATCGAAATGGGAGGGGCGGGGTCTACTAGAAACACTCCATTAGAATGTATGATCGCACATTTTAAAGAGGGATATTCAGGAGATTATGGTATTAAAATGACAGCAGCCCGTTTGCAGATTTTGTGTACTAGGGAGTGGCCCGATCTAGACCCCATCTGGCCCCGAGAGGGAACGTTCAATGTAGAGATTATTCAGTCAATACACCGTAGAGTGCGGATAGCGCACCCCGATCAGTACCCCTATATAGATTCCTGGTTAAGTATTTGTGAGGATCCGCCCCCTGGGCGCAGCGCTGTTATGAGGAACAGTGCAGAATAATGTTAGCTAAAACAGATTCTAGACAGAAAACGGAACAGCCTAGAATGAAAGAGCAGGATAAGAAAGCCAAGAAGAAGCCCATCTTGGTAGATCCTGATTTCCCAGAAATACTCCTCAGGCAGCCCCGAACCCCAGGTCCAATAAGAGTAGCCCGGCGTCCTGCCCCAGAACCCCAGAGACGGCCAGAGCCGAGGCGGGACCCAACCCCTGACCCACCTCCCGGAGGGGAGGAAGACGAGGAATTAGTGGAAAGAGAAGAGGAGGAGGACATAAAAAGTGAGCCAGAAGAAGGAGAAAGAGAGAATCCCCCAGATGAGGAGGACAGTGTACAAGTAATCGAGAAAGCCAGCACTAGCGCTAGCACTAGCACGCCAGTAAAAGAGAAACCCAAAACAAAACCTGTTGAGAAAAAGAAAGTGACTCCTTCAAAGGCAATCACAACGATAACCCTTAGATCCCAAAAGACACCCACGACAGCCAAAATGTTTCCCCTACGGCAAGTCCCGGGAGTACCCGTAAAGAATGATAATGATGAAGTGGTAGCGGGACCCCTAACTTATGTGTATATCCCTTTCTCTACAACTGATTTATTAAATTGGAGGTCGCATTATGCCTCCTATACTAGTAAACCCCAGGAGCTGACAGAATTAGTAACTACTATTATGGAAACTCACCAACCCACTTGGCCAGATTGCCGCCAGCTCCTGACCACCCTATTCACGACAGAAGAACGAGCAAGAATTAGAAAAGCAGTTATTGAGTGGATGGCAGATAACCCTGTAGCTCCAGGACAGGGGCAGAATATAATAGACCGTCGAGAAGCAGCTCAGAGAGAATTCCCGAATGAAGACCCCCAATGGGATCCAAATACAGATGAAGGATCCACAGCCCTAGCCCGTTTTCGCCAAGGCTTTTTACAAGGCCTGAAAAGGGGGCCAAAAAGCTATGAACCTTTCCAAAGTTGCAGGAGTTATCCAAGGGATAGATGAGAGCCCAGCAGATTTTTATGAGAGATTAACTGAAGCATACAGAATGTATACTCCCTATGATCCCGAGGCACCAGGAAGTTTATGCATGGTGAATTCTGCTTTTGTAAACCAGTCTCAACCAGACATTAGACGTAAATTACAGAAATTAGAAGGGTTTGCGGGCATGAATGCAACACAGTTATTGGAAGTCGCTCATAAAGTGTATGTGAATCGTGATACTGAAAGACAGAGAGAATGTGATAGAAAGATGAAGAAGAAAGCTGATTTTTTGGCTGCGGCCATAGTTGAAAAGAAAAGGGGAGGTGTCCCTAGTCGAAGGAGCAGAGGAAGAGGGCGGGGTCAAGGCGGAGGCCGGACCCAGAGGCTAGGCATGAACCAATGCGCCTACTGCAGAGAGGAAGGACATTGGAGAGATACGTGCCCGCAACTCGAAGACGCCCAGCACGATGACGACAGCAGTCATCAGTGGCGAGAAGAAAGACGAGGCTATCCCCGAAGCCGAGGAGGAGCCAATCGAGAACAATTCCAGCGAGAGAGAGGAGGAGCCATTCAAGCATTGGCCACACCAGCCCATGATGAGGATGACGTGGATTAGGACAGACCGGGCTCCAAGTTTGCTTTAGGTCTCCAGGAGCCTATGGTCGGAATACAAATAGGAGACCAAATTATGAACTTTATGGTTGATACTGGAGCACAGCATTCAGTAATAGACAAAAAGATATCCCCATTTACTACAAAAGCAGTCACCATTATAGGAGCAACTGGTGCCAAAGCCACAAAGTCTTTTCTTCAAAACCGAATATGCAGTCTAGGAGGACAGCAAGTAACTCATCAATTCCTTTACATGCCCGAATGTCCAGTGCCATTACTGGGACGAGATATGCTAGCCAAACTTCAAGCACAGATATCTTTCTCTGAACAAGGAGAAATGCAAATGACAGTAAATTCCCAAGCCAAACCAGCAGGAGTAATGCTGCTGACAGTGCCCCGAGAAGAAGAATGGAGGTATTACGTTGATGACTCCATCCAAGATACCTATTTTGAACAAACTTTAAAGAACATCGATGCACCACCTGGAGTATGGGCAGAAGGCAGTCCCCCAGGCCTAGCCAAGCATATAGCTCCAGTGATTGTAACCCTCAAGCCTAGTGCTACACCAGTGCACGTCAAACAGTACCCTCTCCCAAGAGCCGCAATTGAAGGCATTCATCGCCACCTACAAAGATTGCTCAAGTATGGCCTACTAAAAATATGTCAATCCCCATGGAACACTCCACTTTTGCCAGTAAAGAAACCTGGGACAGATGATTATCGCCCAGTACAAGATTTGAGAAGAGTAAATGATGCAGTTGAAACCATACATCCAGTTGTACCCAATCCTTACACTCTTCTAGGACTGATACCTGCTGAAGCTACCCATTTCACTGTACTGGATTTGAAAGATGCATTCTTTTGCATAAGATTAGCCCCTGTAAGCCAAATATTGTTTGCATTCGAATGGCAGGACCCCATCTCTGGAAGAGGGGGCCAACTCACCTGGACAAGATTACCCCAAGGATTCAAGAATTCACCTACCATCTTTAGTGCTGCACTAAATCAAGACCTTTCAAGCTATCCAGTAGCCCCGGGGAAGAGAGTGCTTCTCCAATACGTGGATGATCTGTTGATAGCTGCCATATCAGAAAGTGAATGCATACTAGCCACCAAAGACCTCTTGCAGTTACTAGATGAAGCTGGATACAAAGTTTCCAGAGCCAAAGCACAGCTATGCCAAAAAGAAGTGAAATACTTGGGTTTTCGTATTACCCAAGGAAGCAGAAGATTAGGCAGAGAAAGAAAAGAAGCAGTATGCAGAATTCCAACTCCAACAACCAGAAAGCAAGTCAGAGCCTTTCTGGGAGCGGCAGGATATTGCCGAATTTGGATACCTAACTTTGCCCAAATTGCCAAACCACTGTATGAAGCCACAAAAGGAGAAGAAAAGTCACCACTGGAGTGGGGACCTGAGCAGGATACAGCCTTCAAGACGTTAAAGGAAGAATTGATGTCATCACCAGCACTTGGACTACCAGATGTCCACAAACCTTTCCACTTGTTTGTACATGAAGCACAGGGAAATGCCTTGGGCATGTTGACTCAGAAATTGGGAAATTGGGAGCGACCTGTAGCATACCTATCGAAACAATTGGACCCTGTGGCCAAAGGATGGCCACCTTGCTTGAGAGCAGTTGCAGCTACAGCGCTACTAGTGAGCGAAGCAGACAAGCTCACACTAGGACAGAACATACGAGTCACTGTGCCACATGCAGTCCTTGCCCTTATGGAACAAAAAGCAAATTATTGGCTCACCAATTCCCGAATGTTGAAGTACCAAAGCATGTTATGTGAAAACCCACAGATACAACTCAAAGTGAGCCATGCCTTGAATCCAGCCACCTTGATACCCATCAGTGAAGAACTCCCAGAACATGACTGTATCGAAGTCATGGAAACTGTGTTCTCCAGTCGACCTGACTTGACAGATGTGCCCATAGACAATCCTGACCAGATCTATTATGTTGATGGGAGCAGTCTCATCCTTGATGGACGACGCTGTGCCGGATATGCAGTCGTCACTCAACACGAAGTAGTTGAATCATCAGCTCTAGCCTCAGGCACATCAGCCCAGAAAGCCGAATTGATAGCACTTACCAGAGCATTGTTGTTAGGAGAAAAACTTGTGCTGAATGTATATACAGATTCCAAATATGCCTTCACTACCTTGCATGCCCATGGAGCTCTCTATAAAGAAAGAGGACTCATCACATCCGGAGGAAAATCAGTCAAGTATGGTCCCGAGATATTGATGTTACTTGATGCAGTTTGGGCCCCAACACGTGTAGCTGTTATGCATTGTAGAGGACATCAAGCAGGAAAAGGAGAAGTTGCCCGAGGAAATAGATTTGCAGATGCCTCAGCACGACAAGCAGCTATGACAGGACAGATTGCCCCACAAGCTATGCCAATGCAAGCAGCATTGTTTCCAGTACCTTTGAATCTATGGACCCCACGATATACCACCAAAGAATTGGATTACTATTGTAACAGAGAAGATGGAATACTGAAAGATGGATGGATTGAGCTGCCACCAGAAGAGGGCAGTCAACCTCCTGGACGAATAGTGATTCCTGAACTGTTAGGACCATCCTTTGTCAAAGCTTTCCACGAAGCCACCCACTATGGGAAGAGTGCTATGGAGAAAGCACTCAGACCACATTTTTACATCCCTTTAATGACAACCATATCAGCCTCAGTAGCACGTCAATGCCTAACCTGTGCCAAAAATAATGCCAAGCAAGGCCTTATTACGGCACCCCGAGTTCAGTCAGGAGGTGTCACCCCCATGCACAACCTCCAAGTTGATTTTACCGAAATGCCAAAAGCCAATGGATACCATTACCTATTAGTATTAGTTTGTACTTTCTCTGGGTGGGTAGAAGCCTTCCCAACCAGAACTGAGAAAGCCCGAGAGGTTACCAAAGTCTTGATGAGAGAAATTGTCCCTAGGTTCGGAATCCCAGCAGTAATAGGGTCAGACAATGGACCCTCATTTGTCTCCCAAGTTACTCAGCAGTTAGCAAAAGCCTTGCAGATACAATGGAAACTCCACACTGCATACAGACCCCAGAGTTCAGGGAAAGTTGAGCGAATGAATCGTACCTTGAAAGCCCAAATGTCCAAGCTTTGTCAGGAGACACACTTGAAATGGCCCCAAGTGCTCCCCATAGCTTTACTCAGAATACGCTCAGCCCCTGTAAAGTCAACAGGATTTTCCCCTTTTGAAGTTTTGTATGGTAAACCCCCACCAATAGTGCAGGGAGTCAAAGGAAGTTTAGCCCAGATTGGTTCAGAAGTAACCAGACAAGAACTCCTAGCTCTTAGTTTTGTTCTGCAGACTCTCCATACGTGGATCCAAGACCAGTTGCCTATCAACTTGACGGAACACTTGCATCCCTATCAGCCTGGTACTTCGGTGTGGATCAAAGATTGGAAGAAGACACCGTTGGAACCCCATTGGAAGGGACCGTACACCGTCATCCTGTCTACCCCAACTGCAGTAAAGATAGCCGAGATCGACGCCTGGATCCACCACAGCAGAGTCAAGCCCGCCGCCGATCCTGAACCAGAGCAGTGGACAGCAGAACAGCATCCTGATGTACCCTTGCGAGTTACTCTGAGACGGCAACCAGCAGCTTAGACACTTCATCACAAGTGCTTTGCAGTAGCCAAGTCTTTCGAAGAGGATTGCTGTTTTCCATGCAGCAACAGTTTTGTTACAACGAACCCAATTTGTGTGTGATTTGACACACTACTTTGAGACTACATTGACTAAGCCAGACTTCACAAGCCAACTGAAATTGCTAAAAAGTTGGTCAATGTGTACTGGACAACCTGAGGATCTTCAATCAACACTCAGCACCCGTTAAATTGCTTCATTAGCAAACGGGACGAAGAATAAAAGACCGTCGTGATCAAGATCAGCAAGCTGAGGATTCAGAAGAACTCCAATCAACATCAACATGTATCTTTGTTTTTGCTTTGCCTTGGTTGCCTTCTTTGGAGGTTTTGAACTGACTTATGCTTTACCTCCATGCACTGCTTGCATTACTTCTACTAGAACTGGACTGAAAGTAACTCAGACTTTGCTTTATCATTCTTACTATACCTGCAAGGGAACAGTAACTCGGTGTATCTATAACACCACTGAACTAAATGTTTGCACTCATGGCAAAATCAAAGCATGCTATAATCCGCATCAGAATCCATCCTATTACACGTTGGAAATAAGATGGAAGGATGCAGATGGACCTATATTAGCTGCTACACCACCACTTAAGGACATTACTAAACCTGCTGTTTTGAATTTTGATGCATGTAATGCCATTAATAGAGATAGTCAGTCCACCTGTGGTACATGGGAGAAAGCGTATCGAAATGACCATAAGTATATGTGTCCAGAAGGTGCCACAAATTGGTGGAAGTGTACAGGTAAAACGGGATCAGGCTATAGTACTGCTACAGCAGCAGATTACTATTGCCCGTATTGGGGATGTGTTTTCTATGCTACCTGGAACACTGGTATAACTGATGAGAAAATAGATAAACGGATGGCTACTCTAACCAAGCCAACCACAAATGATAAATGTCAGAAAGATGCTTGTAACCCCTTACACTTACGTATACACAATCCCCATGCATGGAAACAAGGATATAAGTTTGGTCTACGTATTGCTGGAGGAGCAATAGATCCAGGGACCATTGTGTATATCAGATTGAATACCCAAGCCCACAAGTCATCTAAATATCATATTCATAATACTTTTTATGAAGCCATGCATGTAAATAAGTTTGAGATCCCTCACCCCTCACAGAATTTATTTCTAGAATTAGCCGGAGCAGTGGTATCTAGTCTTAAGATCACAGATTGTTATTTCTGTGGCGGAACCCAAATGGGAGACCAATGGCCATGGGAAGCCCAAGAATTGAATTATTCCATGATTTACAATCAGACTGAATTACACAAGACTACCAGTGAATGGGTGTTAGCGCATTCAATCGTTGGACGTCTTTGCTATGCCAGAACTGGACCCCAGTTCACCCAGAAGGTAGGACAGCTGGTCTGTCTTAGCCAGAAGTACTATAATGCCACGACCAAAAAGACAGCATGGTGGTCAGGAATCAGACATCCTGAACCTCCTAACCCTTTAGCCAGATTTCCTGAACTTGCTGGTTTATGGACTAACCTTGCCAAAGTCCAAGCCTGGCAAGCCCCACCTGGCCTATATTGGATCTGTGGAAACCGAGCATATGCACAACTCCCGACACACTGGGGAGGAGCATGTGTCTTAGGAACCATCAGACCTTCTTTCTTTCTTTTAAACACTGAACATGGAGAACAATTAGGATACCCTGTATACACTACCCACCGACACAAAAGAGCATTAAGACAGAGAAGAGAAGCCTTACAGATAGGCAAGTGGGAGAAGTGGCAAGGTGATGATTGGCCACCAGAAAGAATTATTGAGTATTATGGACCTGCCACTTGGAATGATGATGGAATGTATGGTTATCGTACTCCAATCTATATGATTAATCGTATTATTCGCTTACAAGCAGTAGTTGAAATAATAACCAATGAAACTAGTCATGCTCTTACGCTCTTAGCTAGACAAAGTACTCAGATGCGCACTGCTATATACCAGAACCGCTTAGCACTTGATTATTTGTTAGCAGCTGAAGGAGGAGTATGTGGTAAGCTGAATTTAACTAATTGCTGTTTGAAAATAGATGATAAGGGTCAAGTAGTTGAAGAAATTGCTAAAGATATGCAAAGACATGCTTATGTGCCAGTACAGACTTGGCACTCATTGAAATTTCCTAACTGGTTTGCTAACCTTTTCTCTTGGCTGGGAGGATTTAAGACTTTCATTGTTTTAGTACTAATCCTTGTTGCTGTTATCCTTTTATTACCATGTCTAATTCCATGTTGTATGCGTTCCATTCATAATGCTATTGATAACACAGTAGAGCGGAAGACCGCAACTAAAATAATGGCTTTATACAAAGCTAGTCCTAGTAGAAATCCTTCAATCATGATGTGATTCTTCTAAAAGTGATTTAATTCTCACACCTTATTGAGTAATAGGGTGAGATTAATCAAAGGGGGGAATGTGGCAGGTGCAGGCCTGTGACCCACGGTGTCAGAACATAAGCAGGCCAGCATGGCTAGCTTGACCTGTAAATGAGGCCTGTGGAGAGGCATATAGGATTGCACATCCCCCAATATGTTGCTATTGTAAGATAGAACTCAGTAGAAGTATTGAATTAGCTTAGGTAGGCAGAACTGTAGAACTGAAAGATGGAAAAATACAGAAAAGACATGTTTAAAAGTTACTGATAAGAAAAAATACATCTGCAGAGAAATAATTGAGAGTGCTGACAGATGAGTTGCAGAACCCTGCTCCTCTGCACGCACAAATTGGTTCTATGGCCTTGAGAGTGTGAAAGTAACAAGTTGATGAACTGACCATTGTAATTGGGACTAGAAGGGGGGCAGGCAGGTGTCATGCCCACAGAAGGGACATAATTGGATAAACTTATCAGTACCGAGACCAATGGAAGAGGTACGGGAGGTATGGGAGGTTACCGGGACCAATGAAATGTTTTTCTATACCTAGAATGGAACAGAAGTCTATAAAAGTTGTTGTAATGATAGAAAACTTTGCTCAGCCATTTTGAAATTGACTGGTTCGAGACTTGTGCACAAATAAATGATTTGGACCTTCTGAACAGACTCCTGGTATCATTGGTTTGTCTGCGCTTTGCTGCTACACAGTTACAGGCTATTCTAGGCCATAGCCTACCACAATAGTTTGGAGGAGGTGGAAGCAACCCAAACTCAGAGAGAGCAGTAAGTCAAACATATGAGATGGCCACCACCACCTAATGAAGGGCACCCAGGCACCAGTGATGTAGCCAGAACTGATGTTTTAGAGGGGCCCAAGGTTATCATGGGGGGTCACTAAGGCATACAAGTCTGAGTCATGTGACTTCTATTCTTATCGACAAACAATGTCTTTGCATGCACCTAAAAATGGATTTCTAAGTAAATAATCTGCAACAGCTGTCCTGCGTGACACTACATATTTTAAACTCAGTTTTTTTCAAGCACATGAATACCAAACCATATGCACATCTATGGAAAGAATTCAATTATCTGTAAGGATGCCTCAAGAAGCAATGTCCCATAACTTAATGTAAACCTGACCATACTCAATCCTGCTATAAATTAATAAATACACAAGATGAAGATTGAATAGAAAGCAAAGAATACTGTATAAGACCATTTTTCATGCAGAGAGCAACATAACTGCAATTAAACAACAATAATAAGGACATAAGAAGTGCAATGGGTGAAGAGCAGAACTAGGATGTTTCACTTCGCAATTCAACATACAAAAAATAACATAAATCAAAGTTTTGAACACCTCAGTAAGAGCAACACAAAACCCTGCAAAACGTCATTCAGAACTTTACCATGCCATAACAGCACTAATTGCCAGAACTCAAACAATTACGAACAGACAGCACTGCAAATATTACATGGGGGTCCTTATCTCTTGCACCATATCCTGTGTTCAACTAAGGACTAGGTCCAAAATAGTTTCCTCTCTTGTTGGTTCATGAACCAGCTGCTCCAAAAAGCAGTCATTTATTTTATCTAGAAATGTTATCTCCCTAGCATGTCCTCCTGTGACACTGACCTAGTCGATACCGGGGTTATTGAAATCACCCATTAGGTGACGGTAAACGGAACTCACTCAGATGAAAGGAAGGTGATTAGCAGTGTGCCCCAGTGTTCGGTCCTGGGACTGGTATTGTTCAATGTATTTGTGAGTGATATTGCTGAAGGACTGAATGGAAAAGTCTGTCTTTTTGCAGATGATACCAAAATTTGCAATAGAGTGAATTCCCCTGAGGGAGTGGAGAACATGAGGAAAGATCTACAAAAGCTGGAAGAATGGTCTAATGCTTGGCAATTAACATTTAATGTGAAGAAGTGCAGTGTCATGCACTTGGGAAGCAGAAATCCAAGGCAACTGTATGCGATAGGGGCGAGAAATTGGTGTGCATGGACCAGGAGTAGGACCTCGGAGTGATTGTTTCTGAGGATCTCAAGGTGGCGAAACAGTGTGACAAGGCGATGGCAAAAGTCAGAAGGATGCTGGGTTGCATACAGAGAGGAATTATCAGCAGAAAGGAAGAGGTACTAATGCCACTGTACAAGTCGCTGGTGAGGCCTCACTTGGAATATTGTGTTCAGTTTTGGAGACCATATCTCACAATATAAAAAGGCTGGAAGCGCTTCAGAGGAAGTCGACCAAAATGATTTAGAGCCTGTGTCAGAAGACTTATGAGAAGAAACTTGAAGACCTAAATATGTACACTCTGGAGGAGAGGAGAGACAGGGGAGATATGATTCAGACCTTTAAATACTTAAAGAGTATTAATGAACAAACAAACCTCTTCCAAAGACGGGGAAGCTATAAAACTAGAGGGTGTTACATGAAGCTGCAAGGGGGTAAACTGAAAGGCAATGTCAGGAAATACTTTTTCACTGAAAGGGTGGTGGATGCTTGGAATGCCCTGCCGATGGAAGTGATGGGGGCGAACACGGTGACGGAATTCAAAATGGCATGGGACAGACACAGTGGATCCCTTTATAGCAACAGGATAAAATCAAAATAAGCATAACTATCTCTTATATCTCAGTAAATAGGGATGACCTACACGGAGCGGTGATACAACCCTAAACAAAGACATGGGGAGGGGTGACCTGCATGGAGTGGCAGGTGCACCTACTCTTGCCGCCTTGCTGGGCAGACTAGAAGGACCATACTGGTCTTATTTGCCGTCATATACTATGTTACTATTACCATGTTGTAACTTTTGTTAGCTTCCCTGATTTCTTTTAGCATTTCTTGCCACCTACTGAGAAAATAGAACAAGTGGGACTGCCACAGATCTCTAAAAAGAAATTACAGGCTAACAGTCACACATGTAAAACAGACGGTTCCTCAGTCAAACATACAAAGCACAGACCCTCAGCGGATATGGAACAAGGGACCACAAATTAGTAATAGAGATATGAAGGCTGAACAATTGAATTGTAAACCCCAAGAAATTAGACTTTGACTGTAGTGCAACATTCTGTTTATGTTTATTAAAAGTTGATATATTGCCCTTCAGAAAGATTTCAGCGGTTTACTAGAGAAAAAGAGACAGAAATGCCTTTCCACTTGTACTAGGCAAAAATGCAAACATATCAGAGATGCACATTTCCCAAAGCTTACATATTCCAATTGAATACATGAATAAATAAAATGCATTTTCCACCTTTGCTTTCTAGGCATTTTATACTTCCATTCACTTTGATTCCAATTTCTGGTTCCTGTCTCTCTTCTCCTATCTGTCATTCCAGGATCCAGCATATCTCCCTCTCTCTCATCTCCCCTTTCCTGATGGAGTATCTCCTTTACCTCTCTTCCTGCCTCTCGTAGTCCAGAATTTCATCTCTCTCTCTCTCTTGTTTTCTTCCCTCCGCACCTAGTCCACCATCTGCTCTCCCCGCCCCAGTCTGCCGTCTTCTCTCTCTTCCCCTTTCTCCTAGTTCAGCATCTCCTCTCTTCCTCCACCCCCCCCCCCCAGTCTAGAATCTCCCCTTTCTTTCTTCCCCCATTTGCTAGGCCAACATCTTCCCATCTTTTCTGCCTTTCCCTTCACCCCCAAGATTCAGCGTTACCCTGCTCCCGCCTCCCTCACACTATCTCTCGCCTCCCCCCCACCCTATAGTTCTGCAATCTTCTCCTATTGTCTAGCATTTTCCTGTTATCCTCCCAGTGGTCTAGCACCTCTCTTTCTCCCTTATCCCGCCCGCCAGCACAGTCCAGTATTTGCCCACTCCATCTCCTCCAGTAGTCTAGCTTCCCCCTCCCACCCGTAGTGTCACATCTTTCTTCCCTCTCCCATGGTCTAGCATCTTCCCTTATCTCTTCCTCTCCCTCTCTAGCAGTGCAGCATTTCTCTTCTCCCATTCCCCCCCATAACTCAGTATCTCCTGACCTCCCCACCTACCCCATGGTCTAGTGCTTTTTCTTTCTCCTTCCCCATCTCTTATCACTGCAGCTTCAATGCTCGTAAGAGTGTAATACCCGCAGTTCAGCTGGTAAACTGGCAACTAAAAAAAACAACAACCAAAAAACAAGTGCTGGGCCTTAGTACCAGTGTGCGTAGAGGACTTGCCATGTCCCTGTCCAGGGCTGGCCCCAGAATTGGTTCAAGGCGTTGGTGCCCTAGGCAAACCTTAAGCCTTAGCTTTATATGCCCTGCTCTTTGCTGCCCCCATATGCTACTGCCTTAGACAACTGCCTGGTGGTTGGGCCTGCCCTGTCCTCGCCCACTCCGTAATAAGAAATCTGCATCAGAGTGGGCAGAAATATGGCAAGCCTTCAGCACACATTGCAGCTGAAGCTATCCGCCTCTTTTTCATTTTAGCTGCATACAGAGCTGTGGGTGTTCCATTTCTACCCACCCTCGCACTGAAGCCACGGTGTATGGTCTCGGTGGCTGGAGCAGGGCCTGAGGCAAAGGTGGAGGGGCATGGCATCTATCAAAACATTTACTAGAGAGGGCAGAAGCAGGAGCTTCACCTACCATTTGTAGGATATGGATGAGCAGAAGTTTCAGGATAGTTATATTCAGGTACAATAGGTGTTTCCGAATCCTATCCCCAGAAGGCTCTAATTTTGTACCTGAGGCAATGGAGTGTTAGTGATTTGCCGAAGATCACAAAGAGCGGCAGTGGGATTTGAATCTGCCTTCCCTGGTTGTCATTTGTCAAAGTAAAGCAGCTGATGCTTTTGAATTTGATATTTAATTGCTTGCATTTTTCAGATCCAAATTCAAGGTGAGTTACAAGTACGTAGGTTCACAAGTTATTTCCCTGTACATGTGGACTTACAGTATGAATTGTACCTGAGGCAATGGAAAGTGATAAATGATTTGGCCAAGGCCAGAAGGCCTATTAGGAGAGAAGCAGGCACTGGCTGACACTGGTCTGGCAAGCAAACAAGCAACAAATGGAGATACAGTATACAGATATGTGCATGTGCATATGCTTAGCTATATAAAGCACTTACTATTTTCGGTGCGTGCGCACTATCACTTTATGAACATTTTCAAAAATGACACTGTGCAAGCACCAAAAACAGTAAGACCATGCTGAATTTCGATAATGAAATATAATGTAAAATATAGCATCATTTTCAGAACCATTCAATTTACAGCAACACCATAGGTGTATTTCAATTAGAAAACAGAACTGAGCAGAATAGAATTTTTGTTCTGTTAGTTTTAGAATAACAAAGGCTACAGGCGCTCATAATGCATAATGATGCCCCGCCCCCACCCTTCCTTTGAGCAACCTACTGTCTTAAAAATGCGTGCGGGGCGGGCCCTCTTCTGTTGCTCTAATCTCTCTGCCCCGCCTCCCGATGCGACGTTCTCTCTCTGCCACGCCCCCTTACGTCGATTCTCTCATTCTGTCTCCGCCTCCTCACCTCACCTCCCCTCCCCTTCCTCCGCCTGTGCTGGCTGGATCCTGTCGGCGACGGCCTGGCTGTGTGACGGACTCAGACTGACGGGAGCTCCCGAGAGTGGGGGCTGGAAGCGCTGAGGTGAGTCGAGTCGGTGGAGGGTCTACAGGTTAAAAACTCAAACAAAATTCTGTAAAGAGCGCGCTAGGCAAATTTGTGAGTTTGTGTGCGGGCGCGATGTAACCTGCTTGAGCCTAAAGGGTGCACGCGCCTGCCGAGAGGTCTATGCCCATGCCCGTGCTTGTGCATTGCAAGAGGGTGCATTTCTCTCCCCAACCTTTAATAAAGGAGTATTCGGTATCATTACGCGGGAGGCCGAGAAAGGCCTCACCCCCCGCTATCCCTGGTCTCAGATTAACATCCTCCTTCTCCCCCCCCCCCCCCCCGGGAGCACTGCTGCCAGACTTTGCATTTTGGTTTGCACGTATATCCCCCCTCCTTCTAGTTTGCCAGCAACCGAGCACACGCTGCTTCTTTTTATTTTTTTTTACTTTTAGCTTCTTAAGGACAGCCCTTAAAGGATCTCTTATGGAAATGAAATGGGAATAAAAGCCCCTTCTACATCCAGCCCTGGCTTGATTTTATTTTATCTAGTCAGTGCAAGAAGCAGCTAAATGGGACACAGGGAGGAGGGAGGCTGCCTGGAGGGGAGCATATGGTTCATAGGAGGCCTGTGATTATTTGAAATTGCTGCATATGCTTCTCACATCTGTAGGTCGGGGGGGGGGGGAGGGGGAACGCTCGGTTCTGGTGAAAGAAAAGATAATTTATAGGCTTCAGCCCTTCCATCTCCTGGAAGGAAGGCCAGCTGTAGCTTTAAAAGCTCTCTGTCTCGGTTTATATGGGCAGCAGCTTGAGTTTTTTAGGGAGCAGAGGTGACTGAAGCTGCGCAAAGATGTAAATGTGGTGGGTTTTTAAGTGCATTGAGCATAATTTCTTTGGAATGAGGTTACAGAAGTTCTAAGGCATTACAGAAAAAGTGTTAAGTCAAATTTTCCATTGGTAGCTAAAGCTTGCAAAACTTGATCCCACTCCCCACCCCATCACTCCATTCTTCATTTCTTTTTTTTAAACCACATTTTGCACAAGTGAGCACTTGTTGCTTTTATGCTCTCTTCTCTAGAGGCCCCTTTCCCCACTCATTCTTGGGCTATGCCCCATATTTTATAAGGCTGAAAGTGTTGTCCCCCAGGGGAGGGGGTATCACAGCATACTTAACAGACTTTTGGCCCAATGGAGTCCTTAGGAAACAAGGAAATGCATAAATGCTGATCTTGCTTGTTTTCAGGAGATAGTTGAAATGTATTTATGTTTAGCGCTAAGCACAGGGCTTAAGAAATTCTAATGTTTCCAACTTTAGCATTCTGTGAATTGTATTAAGGTAATAATTTGGCTTTTTAGCCCACCTTTTCAAAACGTCTTATTAGCAGAGCTTGCAGTTTAAGAACACATCTAAGGTAGTGAGAGAGAAAGTGACTTGCCCAAGGTTACAAGGAATGTCAGTAAGAGAGGTGGGATTTGAACATGATTTCCAACAAATTCTCTAACCATTTGTCCCTTTTTGTGTTTCAAAGAAGATGGTGATGGGGTGACTGACTGACTATATCCACAGAGATACTGCAGTTTGGCTTGAGCTTGGCACGTTCTTCACACTTTTTTTGGGCCACTCGATACATGGTACTTAAAAAAAAACAACCCAAAAAAAACCCCCTCGTAAATTAAAAACTTAAATAGTTTACTTATTTACCTTTTTTAGCTATATGCCGTCTTTATTTCAACAATTTCCAGTCGCCATCTTTCTTTTTTAAATTTGTCAATCGTTTACGTCTGTCTTTTTGAATTTTTAAATAACTTATATGCTACGAGATGTTCTCACTTTTTTTGGGCCACCCTGTACTGTACAGATCCATAGAAAAGGCTTCATTCTACCTGATGATAATTTCAGGTGTTAGTTGCTTCACCACATTCAAACAGGAGAAAAGGATTTTGGACCTATCAAGCATATAAATCCAGGCATATCAATCTTGGCCCACAAATCATAGATTGAACGGCTACAGCACGTTTGCCATAAATCTAAACATTAAAGCACAAAACCTATCTGCTCATAAGACCCAACACCACTGTATATACGCCCTCACAATGTTTTGCCAATGCTTTGTCAGGGGGAGGCAAGGCTTCAATGTGCCAACATGAAATGCTAAACGGGCAGCAAGAAAAGCCCAGCATTATACCAACCATCCAACCAACCCAACACTGCCTACGCTTTACCAAAATATAAATATCTATATTACAATCCCAGTCAATCTATCTAACATCAAATTACCCTCTCTGTGGGTAGCATTAATCACACAGCAGCTTGCAGTCGCCACTCATCCAAACCATCAAAAAACGTGGCGCATGTGCTCTAATATATAATTCCTCTGCCATTCCAAAACAGGGGGCTGACACCTATTCTTAACTTCCGAAAACAGCATTCACTGTCCATCAGAATCGTCAGGCATTCCAACACTGCGCTACATATTCAACCCGACATCAACTAATGCACACACAATTTCTGCAAGCACCAATCAAAACCATGCAAAACACTTTTCTCACAACCTATTTTAGGAACCAAACCAACTCTTCAATATGCAAATAGAGAACGACATAGTCTCCGTGTACATATAACCTATATAACTATAAATACCAATAGTAATCCAGTTCTCATCTACTGTAGGGCTTACATTCTGATCTGACCACCCTCCCTCCCAGCAAGCATCAAACAGAGACCCCACTTGATCTGGGCATTCAGACCTGCTGGATTCACTGTGTTAATCTGGTAGATCCACCTCTGTTCACATCGAGAGAGACATTTATCACAGTCAACTCTATCACTCCTGATCAATGCAAAAGCATTCGAGGTCGGTGAAGACATGTCCCATCATCAAACAGTGGGATACCATCGGAGCTTCATGACAAGCGAGCTGTAACTGACTCCCATGTTCCCCCATCCTAGGTTTAGAAGACCCAATAATTTTACCGATACAGGAGCCCACATGGGCATCTGCCAAGATATATAACAAAAGACGAACATGCAGTAAGATGACGTAGCATGTATTGATGATTATGTCCAAACTTTTTCAGTTAAGGAAACGCTACGGATATGTCCGTGAGAAAAATGCTGTGCATTTATAGCACTTTAGTTCTGAAATCTGCTGGAATGGTAGAGTGTGTGTGTGTGTGTGTGTGTGTGGGGGGGGGGGTACAAGGGTGCTTCATAAGATTAATGTCATTTCTTCTGAGTCTTCATGTGAAAAAGATTAGACACTAGTACAAAAGCACTGCCTGGAGATTTTCGTATTGTCATTTTTTATTTGTCTGAAACATATTTTTCTTTTTATAAAATGAAAGCTGAAGATACCATCCTGGTGTGACTGAAGGGGCATTTACTGGATCTGGCCCAGGCTTCATTACATGATTATGTAACCGCAAATCTGCATTAAACTGATAGGGCAATGTCTCTTTGGTGTGGGCAGAGGTTACCACTTCTTAATCATGCTCATCTGGCTATCCTTATTTCTAATGTTAACCCCCTCTCACCCACTCCCTCCTCAAATCTCTTTGCCTGTATTTCTGATAATTGACAAACAAATATTCAGAAATACTTTTGAAGTAGATAAAAAAAATTGAGCTGCAAAGTTGCTTGTTTTATAATTTTCCTACTAGGTGTAGGTTATTTTGTGTTTCATTATATTTCCAGAAGGATGGCTTCTCTTCAGTTCCCTGCTTTTGGAACTTATCTGAACATCATGAAAGTAATTAAAATAATATTTTTAAGCAGAGTACTTTTCAGTGCCCTTAAAATGGTACTCAGGGGCTGGACCAATCTGTCCATTCCTCTAGAGGCACTGTAACTTACACATAAATTCATTGATCAAGTTCAGGGTTGGGGTGGGTGGGAAGGTAATGGCTAGACTTGGCACACACTTCATTGAAAATGATGGTGATACTGGTGAGGCCATTTTCATTGGGGTCATAATTGAAAAATACTAGAAAATACATGTACAAGCATGGCTTTAGCTTCCATCATGCTAACCAAGGGGCTGATGAGAAATCTGTGCATTAGTGCTCTATGCGAAAGTTTAGGGGGCGTTTCCTGTCACGCACAGATTTTGCTTTTCTATGTCCCAGTGCAGTAAGCAAATATTATGCAAATAGGCTGAGCAAAAGATGTGCGCTAACATGAGAGAGCACACCAAATGTATGCGCATATGGGTCTGTGCTATTGCCCGCTATGTGCACAAAAATTTGTATTGGCACCTGGAGTTGCATGCACGTGCGTTGGAATGTGATTCTGTGCACACAGTATTTGCGATTCTTTGCATCTATAATAGTACTGCATTTCAGCACATGCTCAGATGTATGCGCTTGCAATCAAGAGCCAAAATACAGTTTTGGCAATGCCAAATATTTGCCAACAGTCAAGCATTTTTGTTATTCAGTGCTGCCTTTACAACAAAGCCAGAAAAAGTTGAGAGTCTTGTTTGCTCGCAGGAAAGAGAAGAACCGGGCATAAAATCCTTATTAGCATTGACTGCATAAGAAGGAGCTAACCTTTTATGCCTCCTCAGACCTTGCATTAAAGTCCCAGCGTTAAAACATCGTGTGCCCGGTCTTTTGGTCTTCTGAGCTGTGTGTTATCTGCCTGAGGCTTTGCACACAGTTAGCTCGTGGGCAGGACTCATTTTTGCATAGGGCACCCACGGTAGTGCACAAAATTGCAAAATCCAAGCTAACCTGTGCTGTATTTCCACACCTTTGTTGAACTTGGCAGAAATATTTTTTTGGCCCAGATTTCACTTTGTCCAGTTTGCTTCCGAAACCTTGGCTCTTTAAAGGGGGGAGAGAGGTTAGGGGGCCCTGAGCACTGTTTTTCCAGGATTTTGCTGTATTTTTGATAATTTGCTGAAAATCTGAAGCTGGCAGTAATGAGCAAAGCCCAGATGCCCTTGCATTTCTGAGATGAAGTTTTGCATTTTGTAAGTGTGCAAATAAATGAGTCACTAAAATGAAATCAAATGTGCTCCCCCCCCCCAGCTCTTCTGATTCTATCCCTCCCCGTTCAAAGTGTGCCAGGAATTTGAAAATTATAAAATCTTTAAAGGGTACTCTTATAATTCTATAGATCTTGAGCTTATTTTATATATGAATTCTTGATTCTCTCACCACCCCTGCCTCCTACTTTGCTACCCTGTTGCAAACTAGTTTGACCCTGCTCACCTCCATAGTAACATAGTAAGCCCAGTAAGGTGGTTAGGGTAGGTGTACCCACCGCTCCATGCAGGTTCCCCCCCCTCCCCATGCCTTTTGTTTAGGGTTGTAGCTGCCGCTCCATGCAGGTCACCATCTGTATTTGTTGAGGTATAAGAAATAGTTACATTAATTTTGATTTTAGCTTCTTGCTATAAAGAGATCCACTGTGTCGGTCCCATGCCATTTTGAATTTGGTCACTGTATTTGCCCCCACCATCTCCATCGGGAGGGCATTCCAAGCATCCACCATCCTTTCAATGAAAAAGATTTCCTGACGTTGCTTTTAACTTTCCCTTCTTGCAGCTTCATTTTATGTCCTCTAGTATTAGTTTCCTCGTTTCAAGTCTTTGTTTCCTTTCTGAGATATGGTCTCCAAAACTGAACATGGTACTCCAAAAGAGGTCTTTCCAACGACTCATACAGGGGCATTAAAACCGTCTTAAAACGAAGGATATTATAATGCCTCTATATCGTTCCATGGTGAGACTGCACCTTGAATATTGTGTGCAATTCTGGTCGCCGTATCTTAAAAAGGATATAGCGTTATTAAAAAAGGTTCAGAGAAGAGCCACCAAAATGGTAAAGGGGATGGAAGGATACTCCTATGAAGAAAGGCTAAAAAGGTTAGGGCTCTTTAACCTGGAAAAGACGGCTGAGGGGAGATATGATAGAAGTCTATAAATTAATGAACGGAGTGGAACGGGTAAATGTAGATCGATTGTTTATGTTATCAGAATATAGAAAGACTAGGGGACATGT
This sequence comes from Ichthyophis bannanicus, assembly GCA_033557465.1. Taxonomy (NCBI): domain Eukaryota; kingdom Metazoa; phylum Chordata; class Amphibia; order Gymnophiona; family Ichthyophiidae; genus Ichthyophis; species Ichthyophis bannanicus. The sequence goes on from CM066039.1 coordinate 257,705,367, forward strand.
AATAAAGCTACAGGGTAAACTATTTAAGACTAATAAAAGAAAATATTTTTTCACTCAACGTGTAATCAAACTCTGGAATTTGTTACCGGAGGATGTAGTAAAGGCTGTTAGTGTAGCTGGGTTTAAAAAAGGTTTGGACAAGTTCCTGGAGGAAAGGTCCATAAACCATTATTAAGAAGGGACCCAGGATATCGATACTTGAAGCAATACAAGCATTGTGGAACCTGTGTCTTTTGGGGAAACTGCTAGGTACGTATGACCTAGATTGGCCACTGTTGGAAACAGGATACTGGGCTTGATGGACCTTGGTCTGACCCAGTATGGCATATCTTATGTTCTTATGTCTTCTTTCTGTATGCAGACTAGCATCCTTCTGGCTTTGGCCACCACCTTGTCACATTGTTTCACCGCCTTGAGATCTTAAGAAATCACTCCAAGGTCCTTCTCCTGATCCGTGCATACCAACCTCTCGCCCCCTATCGCATACAATCCCCTTGGCTTTCAGCTTCCTAAGTGCATGACTCTGCACTTCTTCATATTAAATCTTAACTGACAAGCATTAGACCATTCTTCTAGCATTTGTAGATCTTTCTTCATGTTGTCCACTCCATCAGAGGAGTCCACTATATTGCAAACTTTTGTGTCATCTGCAAAAAAGCAGGCGCTTTCCTTCAGCAATATCGCTCACAAATACATTGAACAGTATCAGTCTCAGGATTGTTCCCTGGGGCATGCTGCTAATCACCTTCCGTTCCATTTACCACCACCTTCTGTGTCCGGCAACCAATTTCTGATCCAGTTCACAACCTTGGGACCCAACCCCAGGCTGCTCAGTTTAGTGATAAGCCTCCTATGAGGAACAATATCAAAGGCTGTGCTGAAATCTAGGTAGATCACTTCCATCACATGTCCTTGTTCTAGTTCTCTAAGTACCCTCTCAAAGAACTCAATCAAATTTGTTTGGCATGATCATCCTTTTAGTAAAACCATGTTGCCTCGGATCATGCAGCCTATTTGTTTCTAAAAGGTTTACTATTCTCTCTTTCAGGAGCACCTCCGTTACTTATCCCATCATAGAGAAGACTTACCGGCCTATAGTTTGTCAACTCTTCCTTATTAACTTTTCCTTTTCGTGTCATCTATAAAAAGGCAGACTTTTCCATTCAGTCCTTCAGCAATATCACTCACAAATACATTGAACAGTCCCAGGACTGATCCCTGGGGCACCCCACTACTCGCCTTCCTTTCCATGTCAGACTGCACGCTTGTCCACACTGTGGCATGCTTATGTTCTTTGACTACTTTTTGGCCACATCTCCATGTGCAGAAGAACGTGTTTTATGGAGCTGGAGGCTGCTACAGTAGCCAAGGGATATTTTACTGGAAATGCTTGGTGGTGGTGAGTTTTCCTAACTCCTTTCCTTTCACCATAGGCAGATATCTTCCCCCCCCCTTTCCCATTTCCAAAATTTGTAATAAAATCCACATGCCTGCAGCTCCTACAGAATCCTGGTTAATGTTTCTGGGATACTGTGCAGTGACTTTGCTCACAGGATGGTCTGAGAACATGAGGCCCATTTTGCTCCTCTTCTACTATAAAATTTACTCAAGCGGTACATCTGAAAACTTGTCAGTATACACCTGAGACACATGTATAGTTTTCCATGAGGCCTTTTAACTGTTTATGCATTGCATTTGTGGGTTCCTTTTCTCCTCTGAGAGATTTCTTTTCCCATCCATTTCCGAACCACCAGGGTTGTGCTTTCCCATTCTTACTGGCAGGACAAACTTTCTTAAAAGGAATAAAACAAACCACTCCCCCCCCTCCAAAAAAGACCAGCTGAATAAATATACAGGCAAAACAAATTCTGCATCTTCTGTTGATATCAATGGCATATCGGAAGTTTTCTAGGATAAATAACTTTTGTTGTTCAGTTTTAGAATTATGGCAGAGCGTTGGCTTAAGGAACAGTACTTGAGCTTGGCTTGGAATTAGTGCAAATTCCCTCAGGCTCCAGGAGCGTTAGAAAAATCAAACATGAAGGTGCTACCAAAAGAATTGTTCCAAAGTGCTTTTTATAAACCCTTAAAAATGAACACAGATCCTTTCTTGTGATATAGCCAAAGCTATGACACCTGCAAAGAATTCAACTATTTTTGGTGCCCTTCCCCCTCCCCCAAGACTATTTTGGTTACTAAGGAGAACTCTAAGCCAGAATTTTCATGGGATGGAGATTGGGGGATACCTTTTTAAATTGCTTTAAGAATATTCTTCACTTGGGGTTGCATTGAAGGACGTGAAGGGGGATGGACCACACTTTGGAGTGACATCATGTTGCTGCGTTTCATGGGTGCCGGCCATTTTTCTTTGGCCACAGAAGCTTTGTGAAGCAAAAGCTTGCCGCCTTCTGCTTTTGGAGTATAGATGGTATTTGGAGTATTTTCTTGTAAGCACAGTTCTGAGGATTTTGGTTCACTGAGTCCCTCCCCTACCCATGGATGTGGAATAGGAGACTAGCCTGTTGAATTGGGCCTCTAATACCACTCTGGGTTTCACCTGCTGGTTCCTTCATTATGGTATCGTGACAGGGAGTGGTGCAGATATTTCTTGCCATTTCTGTGATGGTTGTCCTGAAATATGCACTGCCCCCCCTACCCCTTACTAGGCTGTCGATGGGCTGAATGAAGCCACCTTGCAGTGATCCCAGTGCATTAAGAGACATTCTTGCTGTCTCTTGCACGCTTCCTTGTTTCTGTAGTTCAGTAACTGAATTCACTCCTGCGCTTCTGGATTATTTGGGCCGTTTTGGATTCAGTAGACTTGTCCACCCTGCTCCGCTCTCCCAGCACCGAATGGCTTTTTGAAGCTGTATAACAGTAGGACCAAGGCCAACGCATTCTTGAAAATCTTAAGTTTGCAATCTGCTTTGCAAAATCTGATTGAAGCCTAAGAATACTTCACCCCAGTCCTTTGGGGTTGCCAGATATACATTTAGAGTCACCATCCTTTTTATCTGAGTCCTTAACATTTCCACTGTTAGAATTATTTTGTTGTTTGGTTTTTTTTGACAGACTGAGGTATTCAGGAGCAGCTCTGGGGCTTGATACTCACTTCTGTTCTTGGCAAGCTTCCTGCCATTACAGCTTTTTTTGGTTGGTTTTCTTGATGACATGTTCCAGGATTTTGCCACCCATCAAGCTTCAGACCTTTCACCATGCCCTTGGTATGCAGGAATTGCCAAATCCTCTATTTAGCCATCTGGTAAGATGATGCCAGAGCATCATTCGGCCATGCTTTGAGACTGACATTAGCCATCTGCATGAGAGAGAGTGCCCCCTCACAGTCCTTTATTTTCCTGACTGTTCAGTCATCTCCGTGGAAGAGGCAGGTTTATGAGAGTAATTTCTTGCACTTTTATGATCCTTGGTAATCTTGACAGGTTTCCAAGTGCCAGGTTTCGGAAAGGGATTGGGTTAGCCATTAAGCTATAAAGGCTGATAGAGCGGTCACATGACATCTGAACCTACTAATCATCAGATTACGTAAGGGCTGCAGGCAACTTCACTGAGGTCAGCAAGTTTTCAAGGAAGCATGGTGACTTCTGGCTGCTTTGTTTTATTGTAATTTAGAGAAACCTCCAGCTGTTTCTGCAAGATTATCCTGCAGTAGAAAAGGGAGACATAATCACCATGTCCCCCTTAGTATGTCATTGATCAGTTTAATATGAGTTTAAATCTAAAAGCCTACAATCCTGGTCCTACTGAAAAGTAATGACTCTTTGAAAATCCCTTGCTTGTACAGTAAACCATCTCCAAAGAGGTTATTAGTGCTTGTTTAAATGTAAACATGAAGGTTCATCATGGTAAGATCAAGTCTACTTGGGTTTAATAGTAGCATAATTGGGGAAAATTCAGTTTGGTATTTAGTTGTCAGTCCCCCTTGACTGTGAAGGGCCTGCTCTATGTGACATACAGTGTTGCAATAACAGAGCATCAAAACAGCTAAAACCCAGTTGCAGGGTTGGTCCCATGGCTGAGATGGTAGCCAGGGCCGGCCTGTCCATTGTGCAAGATTGTTGTTCGCACAGGGACCCGCGCTAACTTCATTTGCACACAATGGATGGCTTCAGAGGTGAGCTGGGGAAACTGCGCGAAGCCCCGGCTCACTTCTGCACAGCTGCCAGCGTGAAAAACGCCATTTTCCTTCATGTTGGCGGCTGTGTTACTGTGAAGCACGTGAGTGCTGGGAAATGCCTTTTAACCTTTACCGTCATTCAGCGCGCTTCACAGTAACACAGCTGCCAGCGTGAGGGAAAACGGTGCTTTTCACGCTGGAGGCTGCGCAGAGGTGAGCCGGGGCCTTGCGTGGGTTTCCCAGCTCACCTCTGAAGCAGTTTAGATAGGTGCAGGGCTGTTTCGGGGGGGGGGGGGGTGTCTAGGTTAGGACAGGAAATGGCTGATGGGAGGCTAGGATTGGAAATTGGCTGATGGGGCGGGGTGTGGGCTTGGACTGGAAATGGGCTGATGGGGGTTGGAAAGGGCTGCTGGGGGGGCTGGAATAGGACTGGAAATGGGCCGATGGGGTCTAGGGATGGAAATGGGCTGATGGGGGGTTGGAATAGGATTGGAAATGGGCTGATGGAGGCTGGAAATGGGCTGATGGGGGGGGGGTGTTAGGACTGGAATTGGGCTGATGAGGGGATGGGAGAATGGGACTAGAAGGGAGCGGATGCTGGGTGGGGCTGGGATTAGAAGGGAGCTCATGTTGGGGGAGGACTAGAAGGGGATGGGGCTCGGGTGTGAGGATGGAGAGGGGAAAATATATATTTTGTGTTGGAGAGAAGAAAAATCTACAATTGGCCGGATATTGCGAGAGTAAGTGGGGATTGAGGATGAAGGGATGAAATTTGAGTGGATAAAAAAGAAATAAAGAAAGAAATGGAGGAAAGAGCAAAAGGGGAAACATCAGTATGTTAAAGCAGATGTAGAGAGAGAGTGGAAAAAAACTAGAAGAGAGAAGAAAGGACAAACGGACAGCAGATGATGGACAGTTAGCAGAAGACACAAAGAACCCAGAGAAAGTAACTGGAGCATTTGCAACTGAAAAATAAAATGCCCAAACAACAAAAGATAGAAAATACTTTATTCTGAATTTATTAACTGGAATTTGTCGGCTCTGGGAAATGTGCATCGCTAACGTCTTTGCGTTTTTATTTAGTACAGGAGGAAATTAATTTATAGTTTTTATTTCTCCAGTGTTGTACGTTCCGCCTTTGGGGTTCCCTGTTTAATTATTTTTCTATTTCTAAATTGTGATTCCTTGTTCTTTGTTTGGTGATGGTCTATGTTCTGCATGTGTAACTGAGCTGAGGTATTCTGTTCATGTAGTATCTATTTGACATTGCCACTTGTTCTCTTTCCCCAGTAGGTCATGTATTGTTGTTCTCTGAGATGTATTGGTTTAATATTTGCAGTGTTGCTTTTTGATAGGGTATGGTGCTTTGTGAGTCCTGGTAGTGCTGTTAGGATACGGCGGGTTTGCTATGGATTCTAAATGCTCCACTTGATTTATAAAATGTATTAACTCCACAAGAACCCTGTACCCCACCCAAATTATTTTTGAAAAAACTGACTTTCAAATTTTTCTGCTTTTTTTGTCGGATCACTCACCATGAGAAGGAATCCTTCCTCTCTTGAAGTGAGCCCTCCATTTTAATCATTCAAAAAAGGACCTAAAAAGATCCTGTATATCACAGAATCGACAACACTACCAGCTGTCATTCAATACAAATTTGTTCAAAAATGGCAAATGCCTTACTCTTCTTGCCTACACTTATCTGATACACCCAGCCGCAGACAATCAGGACCGTCCTTGTGTAGCACCTCCCGTACTATCCACTCTCCAATGGTAATGAGGCAGTTCAATCCAAGTTCCCATTCACTATGCAAGTTGTTTACCCTTAGATAATCCCAGAAGTAGTGAAAACTCCTTCACAAGTCCGTTCTGTAACTGTTCAAACCAGCTGGGTGATCTTCAAACTTCCTAGTGAGATTCACGCTACACCAATCAGTGTTTCAAGCCATGCAGCTCTCCAGCTCTTCCTTAGAAATCAAGTGGAGGGTTGATATGTTGTGTTGATTTCTGGGGGTGTATTATTGATTTACTGATGGGTTCTAAATGGGCAGTGTTTGTAGTACTTCCTAATGTGCCTGGCGGTTGGCATTGGAGTATAGTAAAATAGAAATCTGGTAGTCTGTCTTTATCCAGACACTCATTAAGAGGCATGTTTACTAAAAGTTAGTGCACATTAACATTATGCAAATGAGGCTCCGCAGTGAGTCTTCGCACATGGCCCCGCACCTGGTGGTAGCACTGCACTTTCAGGTGGAATCCTTGCCCATAAGGGACAATAAGAATTGGGTGCACCACTGAGGCAATGCATGAAAACCCAGGGGGAGGGAGGGATTTATTTTATTTAACAGTTTTTCCTGTGCGGATATCCAGTTTAGTCCTCCACAATCGGGTACTGCCCCTCTCACTGCAGCCTGTAGACTGGACCAATCAAATCTTCTGTAGTACATATCCAGCAGGAGCTCCCAGAAGCCCCCCAGTGTGTCCAGTCTCGTTGCAGTGTGTAGACGTAAAAGTGTGTCCTCTGGGCACACTTAGTGACCTTTGCAGGAGCAACACTAGTTAGTTGTTTTTAGGGTTTGTTTTGGGGCATTTCTCTACTATTTTTGTTTTTGGTAGCTAGCTGTGCCTTTAAAAAGAAAGACAAAGGAAGCCTGTCTCCCTGGAGCTGTGCCACAGGAGACTAGGAGAAAGTCAGACCTGCTGGCTGCTGTTGCCTGCCTAGCACATTTTATCAGCCCTGGGTGAGCTTCCCCTAGACAGGACGGGGAATTGCCATACCTATAAGGCAGTGCCTGGTACTGGGAGATTGTGGCTGAATCTTCTGTTCCTGAGCTGGTAGGAGTTTGCATTTCATTTTTTTCTTTCTTGTGTGCAATGCTCTGTCTGGGAGGCCAGCGTTTCTGTAGGCTCTCCTGAGCCCATTTGGCAGTTTTTATTCAAACTGCTCGTGTGCCCTGTGTTAGAGGGTCGTTTTATTTGTTTTCCATATTATTTGGTGGTTTTTATATTTTCGTGCCGTTTTTTACCGCGGGTGAAAAAGTGCGGCGGCCATTTTGGATTTTAAAAGTGCTTTTCCAGGCATTTTTGATCGCTGTGCACAGGTTCCCCTAGCGTTTTTGGGGTTCCTCTTTCTGGCGATTTTGCTCAGGGCACCCCAGGGATCCTGGGATATATTTTGTTTCTTGTAAAAAAAAAAAAAAAAAAAAAAAAAGTTAAGTTACTTTTAAATCGGGGCTGATTTGCACAGGATTGCCCAGGTGGTGTGGGCTTTCCTGGGCTGTCTTATTCTATTCCCCTGGGCAGAGGTGGCCTTGGAATGGCTTCCAAGCCCCAGTGTGTGATTTGTGGGTCCCGCAGGACGGCAGGGACTGACTCTGGCATCTGCAGGGGCTGTGCTGCAGTGCCCTCTGAGTTAGAGCAATCTGTGAATGTTCAGGAACAGGCTACCCCTGGGGATGCTTCTACTTCCGGGGACAGCGTTCTTTCTCCAAGCATCCCTCAGTCTGGCTCGGTTCCTCCGGCCAGCGGTTCAGTGGCTGCGCTCCAGCAGGCGTCTGTTGCTGCCTCAGCTATGGACTTCTCCCCTGATTTTGTACTCCTCATGCATCAGGCATTTCGCCTGAGCAGGTCCGGACAGTTGCCGGCTGTCTGGCCCCCCTCCCTCCCCTCGGGGTCCTTGGGGGCGGCTCAGTGTCCCTCATCGCCCGGGGGCAAGCGGCTTCGGTTGGGGGGACAAGAGCAGGACGCCCTGGGTCTCCTGGATTCCGAGGCAGAGGGCGATCCTGAGACTGAAGCGGAGGATTTGGAGGATGGGGAGATCCCTGGGCCGGAAGATCAGGCTCGGGTCATTCGAGTGTTCCGTAGGGACGAGCTGGTTCCTCTGATCACGGAGTCCCTTCAGGCGCTAAACCTTTCGGCGGTGCGGCCCCTGGAGGAGGAGGGTCTTGAGGATCCTCTGATTCAAGCAGTCAGGGATGCCCAGGTGGTTTTTTCCCGTCCACCGCGTGGTGGATCAGATGATCCAGGCGGAGTGGGAGCACCCGGAATCCGGTTTGAAGGGGATTCGGACCATGGATCGGCTTTATCCTCTTGCTGACAAGGACAGGGACTTGTTCAGGTCCCCCCGGGTGGATGCTGCGGTCTCCGCAGTGACCAAGAAAACCACCATCCCGGTTGAGGGGGCGGCGGCCCTCAAGGACGGGCAGGATAAGAAGGTTGATAACTTGCTCAAGCAAACCTTCGATACGGATGCCGTGTCATTGCAGGCCTCTATCTGTGGGGCTTGGGTGGCTCGGTCGTGTCTGCGGTGGTCACAGCAACTGCGCTCGAGCCCCGGACTAGACCAGCAGGGTCTGGTGGAGGTGACCCGGCTGGAGTCCGGCTCGGCTTACCTGGCGGATCTGTTTTATGATTTGATCCGCGCGTTGGCTAACAGTATGGCATCCGCGGTAGCAGCGCGCCGGTCCCTCTGGTTGCGCAGCTGGGCGGCGGACAGTTCTTCTAAGGCCCGCCTCAGTAAGCTGCCGTTTAAGGGCAGATTATTATTTGGGGAGGCTCTCGAGAAATTGGTAAAGGATCTCGGTGAGTCCAAAGGGGGCCGGCTTCCGGAGGATAAACCAAGGTCCAACCGGTCCACCTCGTCGGCGCGGGGATCCTTTCGGGATCAGCGCAGGTTTCGGCCCTCCCGCCAGTGGTCCTCGCAGCGGGGCCGGTTTGGAGCCCGTAGCCAAGGATTTCGGGCTTTCAGGGGAGCCGGCAGAGGCTTCTCTCTCCGCAGCCGGCTCTTCTTCGGGTTCTTCCTTTGGACGCAAGCCACAATGACGCCAGGCAGGCTCTGGAGGGAGGACCGCTTGTCGGCGGTCGCTTGCGCGACTTTCTTTCCTCTTGGGCCCAAATAACGTCGGATCGCTGGGTGCTACAAATTATAGAGGAGGGTTACGCTCTGGAATTTGCGTTCCCACTTCCAGATTCCTTTGTTCTGTCTCCCAGCAGGGTCGAGCAAAAGACGAGGGACATCCGCGTGACCCTGGCTCGATTGTTAGCGCTGGGAGCGGTGGTTCCAGTGCCTCCCTTGGAAAGAGGCGCTGGTCGCTACTCCATCTATTTTGTGGTACCCAAAAAGGGCGACTCTCTGCGTCCGATTTTGGATCTCAAAGGCGTGAATCGCGCGCTCAGAGTGCCGCATTTCCGCATGGAAACCCTGCGGTCAGTCATTGTAGCGGTGCGAAAGGGGGAGTTTTTGACGTCCCTCGATCTTACCGAGGCCTATCTGCACATTCCGATACACCCAGCCCATCAGCGGTTTCTCTCCGCTTCGCGTTCCCGTGGGGCCACTTTCAGTTCCGGGCCATGCCGTTCGGCTTGGCTACGGCCCCGCGCACTTTCACAAAGGTGATGGTGGTGGTTGCGGCGGCCTTGCGCAAGGAGGGCATTTTGGTCCATCCTTACCTGGACGACTGGTTGATACGAGCAAAATCCGGTCGAGAGTGCCTGCGGGTCACGAGCAGGGTGGTAGCTCTGCTGCGATCCCTCGGCTGGGTGGTGAACGAAAGAAAGAGTTGTCTGCGGCCCTCGCAGGACCTGGAGTATCTGGGGGTGCGCTTCGACACTGCTCGGGGGCTGGTGTGCCTTCCCGAGCGCCGCGTCCTGACGTTGCGGGCTCTTGTCCGACTATTTCGGGGGATGCCCGCTCCGTCGGCGTGGTGGTACCTACGGCTTCTCGGAACGATGGCGGCGACCTTAGAGGTGGTTCCGTGGGCGCGGTTCCACATGCGCCCGCTACAGAGGGCGCTCCTTCGTCGCTGGTCCAACCAGTGCGATTCCTTGCACAAGAGACTGCCCTGCCCGAAGGCAGTGCGGCGGTCGCTTCGGTGGTGGCTCTCCTCCGAGAACCTGACGCGGGGGATTCCCTTGGAGCCTCCTCTGTGGGTCCCCCTCACTACGGATGCGAGCCTAGTCGGCTGGGGAGCACACTGCGAGACCCGCTTCACGCAGGGGGTGTGGTCCTCGCAGGAAGCGTCTTGGTCGATCAACCGCCTCGAGCTTCGGGCGGTCCGACTAGCCCTGATGGCCCTGGAACCTCTGCTCCTGGGCCGGGCGGTCCGAGTCTGGTCGGACAATGCGACCATGGTGGCGTACATCAATCGCCAAGGGGGCACAGGGAGTGTGGCCCTGGAAACAGAAGCGACGGCCTTGTTCAGCTGGGTGCAGACTCGGCTGCCGGCGATCTCGGCGGCGCACATTGCAGGCGCCGACAATGTCCAGGCCGACTTTCTCAGCAGAGTGCGGGTGGACCCCGGAGAGTGGGAGTTAAATCCTCAGGTATATGCGCAGATAGTTCGGCGGTGGGGTCCGCCCATCATGGATCTCATGGCGACCTTCCAGTCGGCCAAGACAAGTCGCTTCTTCAGCAGACGGCGGGAGCGGATGTCCGAAGGACTCGACGCTCTCATTCAGCCGTGGCCGACGTCCGGGATGCTGTACGTTTTCCCCCCCGTGGGCCCTGATCGGTCGGGTCGTCCAGCGCATCGAGGGCCATCAGGGCCGGGTGCTGCTGGTGGCTCCGGATTGGCCCCGGAGGCCCTGGTATGCCGACCTCGTTCGGCTTCGAGACGGCGTGCCGTGGCGCCTTCCGGCGCTACCGGATCTTCTTCTTCAGGGCCCCTTGCGGATGCCCCAGGTGGCTCGGTTCTCGCTTACGGTTTGGCCATTGAGAGGGCTCGGCTGAAAAAGAAGGGTTATTCGCCCGCGGGGATTTCCACCTTACTGCGGGCAAGAAAGTCGTCCACTTCTCTTACTTATGTTCGAATTTGGAGAATTTTTGAGGACTGGTGCTCCCGGCGTGGAGTTCGGGCGGCGACGGTCTCGGTGCCCGTCGTGCTCAGCTTTCTGCAGGATGGCTTCGAGAAGGGTCTCGCGGCCAGTTCCCTGAAGGTCCAGTTGGCCGCGCTCTCTTGCTATAGAGGCAAGGTCTTGGGCCGCCTTCTTGGCGCTCATGCGGATGTGCGGCGTTTCTTGACCGCCGTGTTTCATTTGCGGCCTGCCCGCAGAGCGGTGATTCCTCCGTGGGATTTGAATTTAGTTCTGCGGGCCCTGGCTCGGGAACCCTTTGAGCCCTTGCGGAGGGCATCCTTGAAGGATCTCACGTTGAAGACGGTTTTTCTGGTAGCCATTTGCTCGGCACGGCGCATCTCGGATCTACAGGCCTTGTCATGCCGAGAACCTTTCTTGTCTTTTTCTGCGGAGCGGGTTGTGCTCCGTCCGGTTCCCTCCTTCCTGCCAAAGGTGGTGTCTCCTTTTCACCTGAATCAGGCAGTATTTCTACCAGTGATTTCGGCGGCCTCGGTCGAGTCGGTGGACAAGGGGCTTCACCGGCTTGATGTGGGCCGCACGCTGCGTCGGTATTTACAGTCTACCGAGTCATTTCGGAAGACTGATCGGCTTTTTGTGCTCTTTGGGGGTGCACGGAAAGGGGAGGCGGCGGCTAAGGCCTCCATTGCTCGATGGCTTAAAGAAGCGATCGCCTCCGCGTATCTGTTGCAGCGGCGGCCGGTTCCGGAGGGGCTCCGGGCTCATTCTACTAGGGCTCAGGCGGCCTCTTGGGCGGAGCATGGTCTGGTTCCACCAGCGGAGATCTGTAGGGCGGCCACTTGGTCGTCTCTGCATGCTTTCAGCAGGCACTATCGCTTGGATGTGTCAGCGGCTCGGGATTCCTGTTTTGGTTCGGCGGTTTTGCGCGCCGGCCTACAAGGTCCCGCCCGGTCTTAACTGCTCTGTTACATCCCGATTGTGGAGGACTAAACTGGATATCCGCACAGGAAATGGAAATTACACTAACCTGGTAATTGTAGTTCCTGTAGGATCCAGTTTAGTCCTCCTTCCCTCCCGAATATCTGCATGATCTTGCGGCGCGCTATCCCGAGCGGGAGATTCTAAGATAGTTTTGCGTCCCGTTCGGACCTTAGCGGCAGTCGTGCTTATAGCTAGGGCTCTTCCCTTTCTTTTGGGGTTTCGTAAGCTCCTTAGTACCTGGGGGGAGCTCTGTGTCAATTTAGGGGCGTCGATTCCGGCGCCGTGCAGTGTTCTGACTTCCTCGTTTGGGGAGGGAGTTGGTTATTCCAGGGGGGGAAGTACAAGGTTTAATGTTAATCTGATAATAATCTGATGTGTTGCTTCGTTCAGTATGCTTTGTTACTAGTACACTGGGGGGCTTCTGGGAGCTCCTGCTGGATATGTACTACAGAAGATTTGATTGGTCCAGTCTACAGGCTGCAGTGAGAGGGGCAGTACCCGATTGTGGAGGACTAAACTGGATCCTACAGGAACTACAATTACCAGGTTAGTGTAATTTCCATTTTTTTTTATACCACCTTATCATTTTAGTTAAAGCGGTTTACATTGTAACTTAAACTTTGGTAATGTACAGTAAACTGGGACATTGATAGTTTGATCAAGCAAGGGATGATGACTGCCACAACTTGGGTTGCTCCTACTGGCTAGTGCTGCCTTGTGTGTCCACCAGTGTGTGTCTTCTCTCTGGATTCGTGGCCAGAGAATACGAAGGGGGCCTTGTAACGAAACAGAAAGCTACGGGCACACTTCAGTTCCGCAGGTCCGAATAGTCTCTCTGCAGTTTCGTTTTATTTGGTCCAAAAGAGGCGGGAGGATTTCTTCCCCCCCACCCCCAAGGAAGACATTAGTGCTGAAATGGCAGTCTACCCATAAAAGTATGAGAACTGCTCAGCCCTGATGCCGATAATGCTTTGTAGCCTTTATGACAGGTCGAATGTTCTGGAAAGGGAGCACTCATCACACAGTAGAAGCAGCATTCCAGCTTTGCCTTTTCAGTTTTTGTGCCAGATATAGAGGAATAAAATTTAACCAAAATCCTTAGTGGCAAGTGTTGAGACCATGAGGGCATGAGGGGGGACTCTAGTGGCATTCACTAAAGATGTGTTGATGGAGCTTGGGGGGGGGGGTGGTGGAAGCATATTTAAGATTCCTGTAGTCCTTACAGACCTGAAAGTGTGGCATGCTTTTTAAAATTTTGGTCTTATTTAATTGTAAATTATATTTTATTATGGCACATTGGTTGCTTTCCTCAGACTGGCCCATTAAGAGGGAGCACAGCTTATTCATCCTCTGCTGTTACTGTGGAATGAAATGACAAAAATGTACCGTTCTATGGGCAATCTCTTATATTTTCGGAAGAAGATAAAAACATACCAATTTCCTGAAACATGATGGACATTGTAGGGTTTTGGGAATCAATTGCCGTGTTGTTTTTTCTTTTAAAGTTTATGAAGAATAAATATTGTGCATTATGAGAAGGTATTGTCAGTCTGTGCTATGTTATGTAATATGTAACCTGCCCTGAAAAATTTGGGAGGACAGGATAAAAAGCAAATAAAATAAATATAGCGGGACCATTCCTGCTGCTAAACCTGAAGTTTGCTCCTCTTTCCTGGGCTGCTTTTGTCCTAGTTATTAAAAGTGGGAACCCCTCGTGCACTATGAAAACTTCATGCATTTGGGCTTGAGCTCTGGAGAGCTGAGAGGCTACTTTCCTCCTCTACTATTGCTCAGAATATAGAAGATTCCTGGCCTGGGCAGAACTCCAACTTTTTTTTTCTGCTTTGCAGCAGAGTTCCAAATTGTTGCGCACTTTGCTGTTTTTTATTTTATCTTTTTATTGCAAGCCCTGTAACATGTCCACTTTACCCTTCTTTCTAAGAACAGCTGCTGTTGCCAGGAATGTTCTAAGTCTCTCTCTCTCTCTCTCTCTCTCTCTTCTTTGAAACTTATAGGCCAGCAAGGGAAAAAACTTTAGGCACCAGTGGTACTTTCCCAAGGAATGGATCTCATTCCCACCGTACTCCATCCCCTATCTTAACCTGACTCAAGTATGCTTCATCGTGGCACTGTGGAGCTCCCAGTAACATTTCTGGATATTAATCTGTTTTACATGGCTCAAGGAATTTTTAGTCAAGGTTTTACCTTGGGCTTGTACATCTTTCCTCAAATTTAATGTAGAATGCATTGATGGTTGCATAATGCCTGCGGAATTTCTGCTTTCCAGAACCATGAAATAGCGTAACCTGGGCTTGCTCTGCCTGCTTTAAAGAGCCATTTCAACCTTCCCTAGGATTTTAGAATCTTTTAAGACTGTTGAAAATGGAGCCATACTTCTTTGACTCATCTTTCAGCATTGTATAGGTGAGGAATGATGAATGTCTGATCCTCAAATGCAGTTCCTTATCGTTCCTCCAGTTTAGTCCTCCACCTCTGGGTTGTGCACCTCCTCCTGCAGCTTGGAGACTGGGCATGTCAAAGTTGTGACATCACTGGATATAGCCTGCTGGTATCTCCCATTAGCCCCCCAGTGTGTCCAGTCTCCATGCAGCAGGAGGATGTAGTGAGCCTAGGTGCTGGGCTCACTAGAGGAACACAAGGAGCATGTAGTTAGGTTTAGTTTTATAATTTGATTTGGTCCCTTTAAAATTCTTTCTTTTGTTTTTTCCTGGGAATACATCTTTAAAAAAAAAAAAAAAAAAGGCAGCCGGCTACAGCCTTTTCTATCCCTTGATTTCTTTACTTCATACAGGGACAGGAAGAGGCTCAGATCTTTCCCCCTAGGTTGTACGGGGGAAGCTGCCTGGTTTCCTCATTCACACACGCTGTTTGGGTGATTGGCAGTCAGGCACTGCGGGACGTCGAAGTCTGAAGAGATTCTGTGATTCATTTCAGGCCAGCAGATCAGCCCTCGCCGTGGACGTCGCTCGCGGGAGTGCTGAGCGACGCCGCGGCTTGCAGGGCTGCGCCTCTTAGGTAAGAGCGTTTTGTCTGATTTGGCAGCATGCTGGCGGCAGGGGCTTCGGAGACCGAGCGGCGATCGCTACAGCGGGCGGTGTCAGTCTCCGGCGTTTTTGGCACCAAACGGGCTGGAAATTCATCGCGGCCATTTTTTGCCTGCCTTCCTGTGCACGACTAGCCGCGTGGCGGGCCTAAATGGTGGTTCTCAGGCCAGAGCCCGCAGCTAGGCGCGGGCCCGATTCAACAGGGGTCCTTAAGAGCTTGTTTGATAACTTTTGGTTGATTTTAGGACTTTAAAACGTCGCGGGAGCTTTTATTTCATTTCTAGACTTTTATTTCTGTGACTGCAGAAAGACAAAACAAAACAGAAAACTGTATATATTTAAATGCTTGGATTAACATAACATAAAGAGGTTTAAAAAAAAAAAAAAGGAGAAGGGAACGGTGATTAATTTGTGCTTCTACTACATTATTGATCAAGGATTTGCGTAGGGTCAATACTGATGTCATCTCACCCACAGTGGGTTGTCTGCGGTACTTGAAGAGGCACAGTATCTGACTTTGGTATCTGCCATGGTTGCGTTGCTATCTCTACAAGCGTAGAACAGCAAATGGAGGATAAGCTGATTCCAGAATTGTGTGGTATCTCTACAGCAGGTGAAGGAGAATTTATTATGGAGGCTCAGTCAATGCCCTGCTTGGATATGTCTCTGGGCCAGACCACTGCGCAAACACGGGCTCCCGGCAGGAAAGGAAAATCCTTGCAGCATTTTGGAAAGCACGAAGCCCCAATAAAGCTAATAAAGTATGTATTTTACTACCCAGTGTCTCGCCTTTAGGATGCGGCTTCCCTTCGAGGGAGGGGTGGTTGCATTGCTGCCCTGACAGTGGTGGGACCACTGGTCTCTTCTTTCAGCAGTGACTCTTTGATTTGACTTTGTTATTGAAACCTTTCTAAGTCAGACAACAGAGGGGTTTGATTCAGGGTAGGATCTTCCCGAGCTGCCCAGAAACTCCTTTGTCAAGGCTAGAGAAAGCGGGCATTTTTGCATTGATAGTTGACAACTTCATGAAAACTGTTGGCGTCAGAGTTTCCATCTCTCAGCACGACTGGCCACCTTAATTGTCGGAAACACAGCATCCGCTTAGTCATGCTGCATACTTATCTCGGGGGAGCACAGTGTTCTGCAGGGCAGAAAGAAATATGGTTTACGGGATGAATAGGTGTGGCTGCCCTTGGCAGACTACAGCAGAAAGGTACAGGAGTAGCCCTCGAGTACCTTATTTGGGAAGGCACTTTCAAGCACTGATATCGTAGGGGGTTACTTCATGTCCACCGCCCGATGGTTATTGAGGGCTTCTGCAGCCTGGCGGGCTCTGACGGCGGCCAGAAAATTCCTGAAATCCAGGGACAGGCGGTAGAGGGAGTTCCTACCATTGTTCAGTGCAGGAGCGGTCTGACAGCTTTTAATGTCTGCTAGGGGCGTGGAAGACTGATTAAGGGACAACGGTGTCGTCAGTAGTTACCATAGGGCCTGGTATGGGATGGGGTCAAGGAATGTAAATCTTAGTTGCTCCTTGAGCCTTCCCTGTATTCCATGGCTCTAAGCGTACTCAGTGCATGTGGACTTGGTGCAGCCATGTGGGAAACATCTGTACAGTTAGGCCATGGTGGTGGTGGCGTGAAAGTCAGAGTGCTAGGTGCCTGGTCAGGGTTCCTACACGGTGGATGTGTGGTTGCTTGCTCTAAAAACGATTTCTCCCAAAGTCTGATAAGGAATAAAGCTATCTTTAAAAAAAAAAAAAAGGTTGGTAGCAGTGGCACCTCTTTGGGAAACAGGAGGTATCGGCTACAAGAAAGGTATATAGCTTGGAAGTTAGGGGATAGGAAGTAAATGAGATCTTCCCATCGGTTTATGGTCGGTAAGTAACCACACATGTGGGAGTGGCCCAGCAAGGTACCTGGGCTTCTAGAGCTCAGGGGTGTCTGGGCTTTCGAAGTGCAGGAAGGGGATCCTCAGGTGCCTATTCCACGTCTGCTCGAACTACCACAATGAAGCAAGGCATGTCCAGGTGGTGGTTCAGTCGGCAGGAGGAATTCTTAGGGAGTTTTCTTTCTACCGGGCTCCAGATACGGCAGAGAATTGGGTGGTAGCGGTGATACGCAGTGGTTCTGCCCTAGGTTGACCGCCCGATGCTAGTATCGTTGAGGCTGGCTTCTGGCGAGGGACAGTGGAGATCACCTGCAATTCCGACAACGTGGGTCGTATTGGACGGTTAGGAGCGCTGGTGCAGGGATCACAGGGGTGGTTCGGCGTCGGGCGCTATTCTAGTTATTTCGTAGTTTCGAAAGGAATACGGGCCTCTCTGTCTTTTTCTACATCCCAAGGAAGTAAATCGCTGGATCCGAGCGTCTTATTTTCTCTTATGAAAACGTTGCGATCAGTAGTGTTAGCAGTTTCGCTGAAGGAGTTGTAGCAGCCCGCCACCTTTAGGAGCTGTCTTACACATTTCTCTAAGGGTGGCGCATCAGAAGTTTATACGGTTTGTTTCCCTGGGTACATTTGATGTTGCTGGTTTTGCCTGTCGGTATGGCAGCGGATCCATGCGCTCTCACCACTGTGAAGGCAGTGGTTGTGGCAGCTCTGCGGAAAGGAGGACTCTTAGTTCGCTCTGGCATTGTCAAGTAACAGATTGGTCCAAGGCCGAGGGAGTCCCGGTTATGAACAGAGGAGTCAAGTTTCTTCAGGCCCTAGGTAGGGTAGTCCAGGCAGTCGAGCATCGCTTAGTCCATCTCAAGGCTTAGAGTTCTTGGGGGTACAGTCCGACTGCCGATTGGGAACTGTTTCTGCCGGAGCAGAGAGATCAGGTCCTTAAACAGCTGCCATGCTGGGTGCCAGTGGACCCAACACTATTGCCTTGGGGCTATCTTGGATACTCGGGGCCTTGGCAGGGGCCCTGAAGGTAGTATGGGAGCCGGAGCTCGCATGCGCCTTCTACGAAAGGTCCCTGGTGCGACGTGGATCGCGCAAGATAACTCTCCGAACAAATGTCCCACATGTCCTGTGTAGGTTAGGCGATCCCTTGTCGGGGGGTTCCCCAGGGGATCTTGTGGAAGACAATCTCCCGATGTTGACGTTGGCCAGTTTCGCAGGCGGGGAAAGTCTTGCGAGGATCTTTTCACATGAGAGGTTTGGAGCGATTGGTGGGCACATTGGTGGACCCACTGCTTACTGCAGACGGCGTTGCGCGGGCATGCCAAGCGTTCAGTTTTGAGCCGAACGATCGGGCAGGGCACACGCTGCCTGGAGATTCCGGATTAGGGCTTTGTCTAGAACAGCAGGGAGCTTTTGGTAGGGCGGTCAGGTAAGAGGACGCAGAGGCTCTGTTCGCTGTGGTGCAATCTCAACGGCAGGCGTTGGTTGTGGCGCCCATTGCAGAAGCAGGCAAGGTGTTGGCGTCAGCTGGAAGGGTGCCCACAGATAGTCTTTAGGTGGGGTCCTCTTTTGTATGGAGCGGTTGTTGCGGTCTGCATATCATTTGGGGGCAGATTGGTGGCACTGAATTTTTATGATTAAATATATAATAGGTCTCCCTTCCTCTGGTTCACAGATAATGGCACCTTGAATTTTGAATCTGGGTGATCCCTTGGTTGGGATTGGATTGAATGGGTTGCCACACAGATACGGTGAAGCACTATGTTTTCAAGTGCATGTGTGGTTTTAAGAGCTATGTCCTAATTCCTCACGCCCAGATATTTGGCTGGGGGTGTAAAGCTGAGGGACAGCGAAGGGTGCAAAAGCATAGGCAACAGATAAGCTTACAAGAGTTTTGGCTTAGCTAAGCTCATAGCTGCAAACTAACTAACTTCAGCCATCCAGGGTGAGTTGAAGTCATTTTGATTTTCATATTCAAAACACTATCTTCTAGGTTTGGCTTTGCTTCTATTAATAGCGGAAGTCTAGGAGGGCTTAGCAAACGATGTTGCTAATTTGCTTGGATCAAGCCATTTCAATGGTGTAGAGTAGGTTGGTGGGCTGGCAGCCAGTTCTTTAAATGTTCAGGTAACGGCTCTGTCTTGCTATAGAGGCAAACTTCAGGGGCTGGCCCTGGGTTCTCACGCAGATGAGTTACGGGGCTTAAAGCAGCACCCAGGCTACGGCCGTTGCATAGCATATTGGTTCCGCCGTGGAATCTCAACGTGGTTTTAGGGGCAAATGGTTGCTCTTTTAGCTCTAGGTTCAGCGCAGGGGAGCGTCTTGGACCGTGGTTTGCGCCACTTGCACGTAGCGAGAGTGCTCCAGCACAATTTAAGAGTTTAAGAATCTTCGCAGTTGCGATTGTCTATTTTTTCTAGTCTGGGGTTTCCGCAAAGGGGAAGCTGAGGCAAAGGCATCCATCACCAAAGGAATGGATGAGGCGAAGGCGTGAGCCTATATGGTGTTAGGCTGTTCGGTGCCAGTGGGTGTACGAGCTCGCTTTCGGGGAGCACAAATGATATCCTGAGCAGAATACAGTTTGGTTACGATAGTGGCATTTTGTGGACTAGTCACCTGGTCATCTTTTTGTTCTTGCAGTAGCTTTCGTCACCTGGATGTTCTGGCGGCGAGTGATGCCGGTTTTGGCTTGGCGGAGTAGCGTTCGGGGTGGAAAGGTCCCTCTCAATAATTACTGCTCTGATACATTCCAGAGGTGGAGGACTAAACTGGAGGAACGATAAGGAAATAGAAATTACACTTACCTGGTAATTGTCGTTCCTTGAGTGACGACAGTTTAGTCCTCATTCCCGCCCGGGAGGTAATTTCTTCAGAGTTTATTTCAGACGGAGTGGAGCATCAATTTCAAGGAGCGGGGAGATCCTTTCAGACTCTGGATCACAGTGAGTATTCCTCTCTGATCTGTTTCTTCCTTCTCTCTTATTAAGTAAGGGGGTGGCACAGGAAAAGTGCTAAAATAAAGACATGAACGTGAAAAAAGTAAGACTAATAAAGTTACAAAGGTCCCTCAGACTGAGGAATGGATAGTTCGGTTAACGTTATGGTATAACTACTTGTTCTTCCTTTTGAGTTTGCTTTGTCAAGAGTACACTGGGGGCTGATGGGAGATACCAGCAGGCTATATCCAGTGATGTCATGACTTTGACATGCCCAGTCTTCGAGCTGCAGGAGGAGGTGCACAACCCAGAGGTGGAGGACTAAACTGTCGTTACTCAAGGAACGACAATTACCAGGTAAGTGTAATTTCTATTTGAGGGAGGGGCCTGCTGCTCTGTTAAGGACTTTCACCATAATTTCATTCTTGGAATTTCTTATGAGTACTTTCAGATCAAAGAACCCGATGAATTTGCAGACTTTGGGCTGTCCAGACCTTTTTGTGAGCATCTGTGGTCCGTAACGCGCCATTATTGGTGTAGACTCATTAACAGGGAAGGTCTGAGAAGGTCAAAGTGAGATTCCTATGTGAAGTGTTTTGTGTGCACACAGGTGAGAATGTGCTGGGAGTTAACATAGTTCCAAGGTCCTTCATGCCCAGTATCCCAATTCCAACAGTGGCCAATCTAGGTCACAAGTACCTGGCAGGTTCCCAAAAAGGTACACAGGTTCTACAGTGTGCCCGTAGCTTGTTCTGGGGTAAGCAGTGGATTTCTCGGGCCCTCTTTAATAATGGTTTATGGACCTTTCCTCCAGGAACTTGTACAAATCTATTTTTATTTTTTTTAAACTCAGCTACACTAGCAGCTTTTATGACGGGCTCCAAAATTTTAGAAAGGGCATACAATCTCTGCACGGTTATATTTTAGCAGTCTACTCTGGGTTGATTCAGCAAGTGTTACTGCTTTATGAGAATTGTGTGCATTTGCTCTGGTGCCTTTTTAATGATGGAGAGTGTTGGGGTGTAAGTAATGTTCATCAAAGAGAAAAACATGCCCATGGTGAGCTCTGCAGCAACAGCCTGCCCAGTTTTGGTGGCTCCTTGAATTATTACAAAACTTAGTGGCAGAGGCAAAAGTTCAAATGAAGGGCCTCAAGCAAAATATAAAGAGCCTCCACATCAGGGAGGGATTCGCCTCAGAAGATATGGGTACAGTTATAAGTGGTCCCCAAGCACTGCTGGGTGAGTAGTGGGAAGTATAGTAATTATAAGAATCGGGGGGAGACATTTTAAGCTCTGGCATGGCTGTCTAGAGAAAGTGGCAGACGCCATCATGATCACAGAATTTAAACACATATATTATCTCAATTGTATGCATATTATTGTGGCTATCCTAAAAACCTGACTGGCTAAGTGTCTCCCGTGGACTGCGTTGAAAACCATTGGTCTAGGGCGTGGTAAGGTCACTTGCCATATGGGCATCCACTATACAGGAAGAGAGCAAACAGCAGTTATTTGTCTGCCCTTTGCCTTCTATGGTTTTCTACAACTGGGTAGGTAAACAGATAAAGTCCAATTCCTAAACGAGCAACAGATGCTTCCCCCATGTCTTACTCCATCCTCACAACCCTATTCCTACCATCGCCGCTGGCCTTTATCTGTTCCAAACGTGTTTAAATTCTGTGATCATGATGGCGTCTGTCACTTTCTCTAGAAAGCCATGCCAGAGCTTGAAAGGTCTCCCCCCCCCCCCCCATATGATTCTTATAATTACTGCAATGGGGGGGGGGATGCAGAAGATTTAGAAAAGGTACAGAGAAGGAAACCAAAATACCAAAGGGGATGGAAGAGAACCCCTATGAGGAAATGCTGAGGGGACATATTCTACTCCACTCATTTTATAGACTGATCAAGTAAACATGAATCTGTTTATTCCTTCAAAAACTACAACGATTAGGGAACTTACAATGACGCTACTAAGTGTATTTAAGACTGATCGGAGAAAATATTTTTTTCACTTATTGTGTAATTATCTTAATGTAATTGTTTCTTTAGCTATGTACATGGAGCTATAAATAGCTTTATTCTATATTAAGTTATGATGATCTATGTTACGATTAGCTCCTAATTGTTCCATGTAAGTCCTATATAATGTTGAGTTCAGTTCCATGTAAACCGCCTTCACCTATAAAACCTGCTAAATTAAATAAATCTCTGTAATTTGTGCCAGAAGATGTATTAAAAGTTGTTAGTGTAGCTGGGCTTTAAAAATTTGTAAAAGTCGGGGGCGCTCGTGAGCCCACTGCAAGATGGCCGCACTTTGCTGAAGCTCCGTCCCCACAGCCCCTAAACTCTGCAACTATAAGCTTACAGCCGCATTTTGCTCCCCCCTCATACCTTTCCCGGATCAGCGACAACCAGCGACCCTCCACAGCACTCGACTTTGTGATCTTGCGGGTCCCCGGGAGGCTGGGGCATCGAGGAGCCTACCACCACAACGCGGCCTGCTGGAGGCTGTCTCCGCTTACTGGACTCTCGCCCGACTGATCCTGCCGCCAGCCACAGCATCCGGCGCTGCCGAATATCACCAGGCAGGCCCCCGCGGGGCCTACGAACGGAGCCCTTTCTACCGCCTGCAGGCTGAGCGCCGGCCCTTTCAGCGGGGGGGGGGGCTTGCAAACCCAAGCGTGTGGTGCCCGACTGAGGAGCTGCAGAACTGCCGGGGAGATTAGCCGGGACCACGTGCATTTCACGCGGCAGCTGCCGCGGCATCCACCGGCACCTACCACCCTTCTTTCTCAACGCAAGCCATCTTGAAGGGGGTAAGTTTGTGTGCTGCTTCTTCTCCTGCACACCCCTTGTCCTGCGCCTGAAACTGGTGGCCGGGTCCGTTTCACCCTGGCAGCCTAGTGTCCCGCTGAGGCCTCCGCTCTCCTGGTTGGACTCTGTGTGCCCTGCAGGCCTGTGCACGCGACCCTTGTGACTTTGAGTCTCTTCGTGAAGCCTTATAGCCGCGGGCTTTTGCCAGTACAACCCCATATTGCCTCACACTGCTCTCTCACTCTTATCTGAGCCGGGCTGTTTTTCCAGGGGGACCGGAGGCAGTTTACGATTTTATGTTCCACTGTCCCACCAGTGCCTGTTGCCTTGCTGACATTGCTTCTTCTCCTGACACTGTGTAGTGGTGGCCATCCTACGGGCTGGTGTGATTTCGTGCACTGTTCTCCCTCAGGTGCCTTCCCTCTTGCTGGCATTGCCTCCACCTCTCCTAACACTGTGTGAGCTTGGTTACTCTGTGTGATGGCTGCTAAAACCAAAAACTCTGACACTCGGGAGGGGATGCGCTCCTCCCAGTGCCTGCAGAGTAAGGCCGGAGCCCCAAGCAGCCCATGCGGCCAATCTCCTCCATCGGGTTCCGACGATGAGACTGTAAGTGAAGAGGAATTGGACCCTCACAAGCAACTTTCCGCGGCTCAAATCAAACAAGAGCTCCGTAAGGGCTTTGCAGAACTAGCCAACGAGTTCCGTGCACTGCGGGAAGATTTGATGAAAGATGTCGCAGAACTTCGGACCGAAGTTAAGGAACTGGGAGCCCGAGTGGAGGACGTGGAGACCAAACTGGTTGATCAAGATGGGACCCTGATGGACTTACAATGTGCTCTCGACAGGCAGCGTGCACAGGCCATGAAGCTGACTTATAAAATTGATGACATTGAAAACCGCTCCCGCCGCAACAACGTGCGTTTTCGTGGAATTCCCCACCCCCCACCGCCTCTGGAAGATCTGCCGACTGTGCTTAAGCTGCTGATAGCGGAACTGCTTCCGGCGGAGGAGCTGGCTACACATGCCCCTGGAATGGAAATCGAACGGGTTCACCGCGCTTTGGGAAAACCCCCTAACAACCAGCCACGAGATGTCATTGCGAGATTCCTACGCTATTCTGATGCTGAGCTTCTTATACGTCGAGGTCGGGAGAAGAAGACGGTCCGCTTCCAGGATGCGACAGTGTCCCTTTATCAGGACCTCTCGATGTTCACTTTGGCGCGCCGGAGAGAGATGAAACCAGTCTCGGCGGTCCTGAACAGCAAGGGGATTCGCTATTCTTGGTCCTTTCCATTTAGGATGAACTTCCTTTTGGGCAACAAAAAGATTTCTGCGAAGGACTACTCTGAAGCTTGGCGAGCTCTTCGCCAAGCGGGTCTAGTTGATGATAATGCTCAGACTCATCCGCCGCCCCCTAAGCCCCAACATTCCAAGTGGACCCGGGTGGGCAAGCCCGCCTGACACTCTTGTGGATTTGAAGAGCTTCTCTCACTTTCCCCTTTTTTTTTTTTAGGGAGTTTTGACCAGTGGGTCCCCTGATTTTGGATAACTGGTGGCAATGATTAGCCTGGGGTCCCCACTCCATTCTCCATGGGGGGCGGCGGTTGATCTGCAAATGTTCTACTGATGTTACTGTTTTGGTGGGGGGACATGATGGGATTGATGATCCGGGGTGGGTGGGGGAGTAATGGGGGGAATGTTTTTATATGTTTAGATTGAGTTTTCACTCTTTGGGGTTCTGGGGGGTACGGGGTTTGTGGTCAATTTACCGTGTCCTGTATTAATTTAGACAGGCAGGTGGTATTGACGGGAAGGGGGGGGGGTGATGGGTGGGAGGGGGGGTCTTTTAACAAGGAGCTGGGAGGTCTGTTTGGGCTGGGGAGGTGGGTCTATGGCTCTTGTTCTTGGAGAGTGGTCTAAG
Organism: Ichthyophis bannanicus; assembly: GCA_033557465.1. Taxonomy (NCBI): domain Eukaryota; kingdom Metazoa; phylum Chordata; class Amphibia; order Gymnophiona; family Ichthyophiidae; genus Ichthyophis; species Ichthyophis bannanicus. The sequence goes on from CM066039.1 coordinate 257,729,930, forward strand.
TGGGCCCGATTAACTAATTTCTTGGGCTTGCTGGGGGGAGCCCCTACTGGGACTTTCTGGGTGGCCAGTGGATGTGTGGGGTTAGGTTGTGATCTCTAATGGTACGCTTTATCTCTTTGAATGTTAAGGGTCTTAACTCGCCGCGGAAACGGTCCCTGCTGTTCTCAGAATTGCGCACTCTGCAAGGGGATATTGTTTACTTGCAGGAGACCCATCTTCAGAATTCCAAGCAGGGCTGGCTAAGGCGCTCCCCATATACTGAGGTGCGGGTGGCCTCCGACACGCAGGGTCGGAAGAAGCGGGGAGTGGCTCTATTATTTCACCAGAGCCTCTCCTTGCAGATTGAAGAGATAAAGCGAGATGCTCTGGGGAGGTGGCTTTTCCTGAATGTTCGACTAGACGGACACCTGCTAACTTTAGCTAATATCTATGCACCAAATACGGGTCAGGGGCCCTTTTTTACACGACTGAAAGCCCTACTGGCGGATTTTGCAAAAGGCCCCATTGTTTTGGGTGGGGATTGTAATACACATCTAGTGCCCCTTTTGGATTCATCGGGTCGCACTGGGGGAGGAAGGGGGGGATCGGCAAGAGCCCTTCAACGCTTGATGTTCGACTTGGGCCTACGGGATATATGGAGGGACACCCATGTGGGAGAGAGGGGTTACACTTACTACTCCCCGGTCCATCAGGTCCACACTTGCATTGATTATTTTTTGTTGGATCAGCGCCTGATGGACGGGAGAGTGCAGGCTGGACTTGGAGCACTGACCTGGTCAGACCATGCCCCGTGCTGGCTCACCCTCCTGGATGGCACGCATAGCGAGCACCGCCGTCTTTGGCGCTTAGATGCAAGGTTTCTACGACGGCAGGGTGCAGTGCAGGACCACGCCCACTTTATTAAGGAATTTTTTGAGTTTAATGATACTGGGGATGTTCCCCTCCCCACGGTATGGAATGCTTATAAGGCCACAGCTTGCGATCAACTTATAGTTGAGGCAGCCCGCATGCGCAAAATGTGGGCACGTGATCATGATCACTTGGTGAGGGACTCTGCTCGCCTAGGCTTAGAGCACGCCCGAACCGGTTCGAGACAGGTCCTACGCCAGTGGCGGACGGTTCGAGCGAATTTAGATGCATGTATGCAGAGAGAATTAGATAACAAGCGTCGGAAATTAAGGCAAACTTTTTATGAACATGGGAACAAAACCGGCCGCTTTTTGGCTCTGCGTCTGCGTCAACAGCAGTCCTCGAGAGTGGTCCGTGAATTACGCGACGCTAGGGGACAGACGAGGGTCATCTCCCGGGAGATCCGTGATCTGTTTGCTGATTACTTGGAGCGGCTTTACAAAGCAGAGCCCACTGGTAGGGATCAAGTGCAGGATTATCTTCAGAGGACCGCTCTGCCGCGTCTTTCTGACTCTGACCGGGCTCAGTTGGACTCGGAATTTACGATTGACGAAGTGGAAAAGGCAATCCGGCATCTGAAAACTGGCAGTGCGCTGGGTAGTGATGGTTTTCCGGCAGAATACTATAAGAAGTTCCGAGCACAATTGGCGCCATCCCTGACCTGTTTGTTTAATGAGGTCCTGGGGGCAGCCTCCCTTCCCCCGTCCCAACGTGAGGCATTGATTGTGATGATACCCAAACCCGGTAAACCCTTGCATGATGCAGCTTCGTACCGCCCTATCTCCTTGTTAAACGTTGACGTTAAAATCTTTGCTTCTGTGCTGGCCGCGCGTCTGAATCGGGTTCTTCCGGGCTTGGTTCAACCAGATCAGGTTGGCTTTGTGCCAGGTCGCCAGGCCGCCGACAACATCCGGCGTATGCTGCAGATTATTCATGTGGCTCAACGGGACCCACAACCAGCGTTGCTAGTGGGAATTGACACAGAAAAAGCATTCGACCGGGTGGATTGGGGATATCTGTGGTGTGTCCTGGAGATCATGGGCTTTGGCCCTAATTATATTGGTTGGGTTCGCAGCCTTTACCAGCAGCCCCAGGCGTGCGTTCGGATTAATGGGGGTCACTCGAGACACTTCTTTTTGGAAAGAGGCACACGGCAGGGTTGCCCTCTCTCGCCCTTGCTCTTTGCACTAGCAATGGAACCTCTGGCCCAGAGCTTTCGAGATCACTCAGGTTTGCGAGGGGTCCGCATTGGTCCCGCGGAATATCGGATCGCACTCTTTGCGGATGATATTATCCTATCCCTGGTGAATTCGTCCGCTTCTCTCCCAATCGCAATGCAGCTGTTCGCCAATTTTTCTCGAGTCTCCGGCTTCAAAATAAATTATACTAAATTGGAGATCTTGAATGTTGGGGTCTCTAGGGCGGTCTGTGCAGAACTTCAAGAGGCTTATCCTCTTCGCTGGGTGTCGAACCCTGCGATACTTAGGGGTGAACCTAACCGTGGACCGAGTGGATCTTTTTAAAGCTAACTATGATCCTTTGCTTCGTCAGGTTCGGCGGGACTTCGAAGCTTGGAACGGCCTGCTCCTCTCCTGGTTTGGGCGGATAGCCGTAGTTAAGATGGTGATCGTCCCCCGCTTCCTTTATTTTTTTCAGGTTCTCCCGCTCCCCATTTCGCGAGCTACTTTGGCGACCTGGCAACAGTTGCTTATGAAATTTGTGTGGCATTATCGTCGCCCCCGCCTAGCGCGGCAAATTCTTTTTGCCCGCACGCGTTCCGGCGGTATGGGCATGCCCAATTTGCAGTGGTATTATGCGGCGGCGCAGTGTCGGGCAGGGGTGGAATGGATGATTGCCGATAGCACTAAGCGATGGGTGCAGATGGAAATGAGCTTGGCGGGGGGAGCGGGGTTAGGGGATTGGCTGTGGCTTGGCCCAAAGCTTCGCCGTGGTAAATGCACCAGTAATCCCTATATTTCTCATACCCTCCGTTGCTGGGACCGACACTTCCGATCTCGTGACCTGGACCTATCCCCTTTAGCCCCTATAGTTGATAACGCTTCTTTCCCACCGGGTTTGAGTGACGTGGCTTTTCGGCAATGGGGGCACCTTGGCCTCAGCCGGGTCGGCCAGTTTTTTGTTGATGGTCGGCTACAATCCTTTCGCGCATTGCGGGACGAGTTTGACCTCCCGGCTGGGCACCTCTATCGCTATATGCAAGTGACGCATTGGGTCAATTCTAAGTCCGTTCAGCCCCAGGTTGCTCGGGGCCTGATGGATCTGGAGCGCTACTGTGAAGGGTGTACTACTACAAAGGGTCTTGTGGCGACATTATATGCCCACTTGCAGGGGGCCCAGGCGTGCCCCACACGTCATAGGGTGCTTTGGAATTCTGAATTGAGTCTTTCCTACACTGATCAGCAGTGGGAGACAGTGGAAGCCCCCCTGTGGAAGAGCTCGATAGCGACTAATGCCCGAGAAACGAATTATAAACTGCTGTACCATTGGTATATGACTCCGGCGCGGATTGCTCGTATGTTCCCCGGGGCTGGGGACCTATGTTGGCGTAACTGTGGGCAGCGGGGTACCCTGGGGCACATTTGGTGGGAGTGTCCCCGTATTCGTGCTTTTTGGAGAGGTGTACAGTTCCGGATGCAGATGCTTCTGGGACTGAGCATCCCTTGGGATCCGGGGATTTTTCTTTTTGGAATCTCCGTGCCAGGGGCCCGGGCTTTGCAACTTGCCTTAATCCGGCACGGCCTGAACGCGGCCCGACTATCCCTGGCGGCGGCCTGGAAGCAGGCTTTGGCCCCCTCTCTCCAGGTCTGGTTGGAACGCATGTGGAACACCTACTCTATGGAACGGGGGGTGGCGGTTAGCAGGATGCGTCTGGCTCGCTTTGAATTGGTGTGGGCGCCCTTCATTTCTCGCTATGGCGCGTGACTGTTTTGAATACTGGGGGTGATATGCTGGCCTCTTGGAGGTTTGTTCCCTAAGTGTGTCTCTTAGCTCACCTCTGTCCCGAGCCCTAGCCTTAGTAAGCCATAGTTGGGGGGGGTGGGGTGGAGGGGTGGGGAGGGCCCCTGAGATTGAGGTGACTTTGGGGGGGGGGGAAGGGAGCTTGGGGGGGGGGGAGTCCCGTTTTCTTTATTATAAACAAGTAAAAATGAAGACATATTGTAGATCATCATTGAGACCTGATGTTGTGTTGATATTATTGCATCTTTTTTGAAGATTTTTGTGGTTTTTGTATCTTTGTAATTTTTGGAAGTCTTTCAATAAAAAAAAAAAAATAAAAATTTGTAAAAGTCCATAAACTATTAACGTAGATTGGGGAAAATCCATTGCTTATCCCTGGGCTTAGCAGCATGGAATCTTGTCTACCTTTTGAAATCCTGCCAGATACGTGTGACTTGGATTGGCCACTACTGGAAACGGGTTATTGGACTTAATGGACCACCTCCCTTTTTTTATTATTGAAATCTTAAGCTTTGTCACACAAAGCAAATCAAAGAAATGACATGCATAGTATTCAACCAACAAAACACAAAGGCATTTTGTCAGTTTCTTAGCCCCCGTCAGGAGCAAGCAGACTCCTCAAGCATTGAAGCATCCAATTAAATGCTAGGGAAACATACATAACCCATCCCTAAAAGAACAAGCACAAAAAAGAAAATGTTAAGCCAGAAATATCCAGGAAGAATAGACTTCCAAGTCTATTTATCCAAAAGAAAATTCTCCAGCTGGCATGGTTCTAGAAATATATATCTTGTCCCTTGGTGCATAACCAGGCATTTACAGGGAAACTGGAGGAAAAAGGTTCCCCCAGCTGCCAACACTTTAACTTTAAGCTGGAGGAAGCTCCTCCTACGTACCTGAGTATTCCTAGATACATCGGGGAAAAAACATAACTTTTTGACCACAAAACAAATTCCTCCTTTTTTTCGAAAATGTGCCTTCAAAATCTTGATTTTATCAAACTCAGTAGCAAATGAAGCGATTAAGGTAGCATGAGAGGGGATCTCATCAACAGAAGACCAAGGAAATGTTAGATCCAACTCTACCTCCTCCTCTACTTGAGCAGCCTCCGCCTCATTGTAAAGATTAGAAATAATCAATAGATTAGCAGCAGGTTGTGATATTAACTCCTTAAGATACTTACTCATTAGAAAAATAGGTGAAAGCAATCTGGCTTTTGGAAAATTCAAAAAACTAAGATTGCAAGATCGAAATATCCAAAGATTCAAATTGGATATGAAGTGCAAAATCCTCTTTAATATTGGAAAAACTAACTAGTTGCAAAGACCCAATCTGCATTTCCATCTTTTCCATTCTCTGAAGCAAAACAAGAATTTTATTTTCCTGAGTTTGGAGATTTTTTAACCACTTGTACAGAAAACGGAGCTACCTGTTTCATAAAACACTTTAGCAATGTATTAGTCTGAGATACATCAAGCAAGGAGACCTCTGGAGAACTCTCCTGTTGCACGTACCCAGAAATCAGTAATTCAGAAACCTTAATAGGACCAGGCATATCGGTAATAGTAGGATCCAGTGGCAGTTTCAGTTGAGGGATAGCACTTACATCCCCCACTGAAACCATTAAGGGGGCATTATTGTTCCCTTCATGTCCAAATCTACCTGAGGAGGAGGGGTCCTAGCTTAAGGGGCTTAGAGAAGCCACCAAGAGGAAAGGGGAGCAGATGACAAATCCATAACGTCTGTAGCCCCAAATTGCAAATGACGGTCCATAAGACCCAACGCTACCTTGTAAGTAGATGTACCTGCTACTGACTTATTAGTTTTCCTCTTCCTCTTACCAGTACCATTGGCATCTCCAAAACACAAAAGAACTCAGGACCAGGCCCCAAAGGGGCATCCCCTTTTGGTCATGTATCTCTTCGGGCATGTGACCGCAGGCCGCAAAGCAGCTATGTATATTGTATAGAGTCCTTGGCGGCAGCTGATGACATTCCAGCATGGGCGGAGCTGCACTGCTGGCACTTTCTCTCCCCAAGAAGGATTCTCGCCTCTCCAAAGCCACTGCTTACAATCTTGGGTTCCTTGTTTGCTCTGGACCTTTGGTTTGACCCAGAATAGAAAGTCTTTTGTCACAGAGAGTGGGAGTTAGGGATACCAGTGTTAGGAACAGGGCTGGAAAATACATGGGAACTAGGCTACCTGGACACTTTAAACATTGGGGACTGCTTGGTCTAATTCTCGACGCTGCAGAAGATGTGGCCCATATTTAAAAATAAGTGTTTTACATCTGCCAATTTGTGTCTTTTTTTTTTTTTTTATTCGCTTTTTTTATAAAACTTTATTGTTCAAAAATTGTTCAATATTACAAGCCATTATATGGCACCTGTCAATTGTTAGTAGCCTTGTGCTGTATTGACATAGCTGAAGGAGATCTGGCCGGAATAGCATGGTATATTATTTGAGAGATGGGGGGGGGGGGGTGGGGGAGGAATAGGATTGTTATGGAGAAAGGAGGTGGGCGGTGGGTCAGGAGGGATGGGTAAAGAGAGCATGGAATGTATTTATATTAGTGGTAAATTCCCATTTTTTTAAATGTTTGAGCCTGTGTGCGCATAAACAGTGGTGCCGAAGAGATCCTTAAGTGGTGGGGGGGGGGGGAGTGTGTGTCTCACTTCCCATTCCTCTCCCCCCCCCAGTTATCTTTGTATTTAATGTCACATCCACATCAAACATTTAGGGCATTTCAAACAGTCCAAGAAGATCCCGCCAGGGTATTGCTCTATTTTGATTTGTGTGTTCACAATGATGTAGTTTGGAAAACAGGCTCCATCGGTTCTGCATGGAATTTCTCATTTTTGAGAAAATCTTGAATAATTCCAAGAACCCCGATGTGCTCTTTGGATTAATACAAATGAAAAAGGAAGGGCAAAGTCATGGTCCAGCTCATTAACAAGAGCTGGTTTACCTGCATAAACCAGTTTAGGTTCTGTCTATTAATTTTCATCAGAATCTCCCCTCCTCTGCTGCCCTGGGGACTAGACACTTGAAATCCCCATAATCAAGGCGGTGCACCTCCATTTCATAGTTTTGCTTTTCAGTTTTTTAAAGCAGTGTTTTGACAGGATTGCATACACAGAGTGTGCATATTTCTTTTGGCTTGGGAGAAATACACAGCACCTCATAGCGGAGGAAGAGAGCTTGTAACTCTGGAAACATGAACATCCTTTTTGCAAGAAGCAAAACTTATTTGGATTTTATTTAATGCAGATGCATATAAGTGCTGTCAGCGTGGTTTGCCAGTCCGTACCAGTTTATGATGAGCCTCCACACATTATTCCAGTCTGTTTATTTTATTTATTTATTTACATTCTCTTATATACTGCGCTATTCTGCATCTGTTTATCACCCCTATCCCAGAACATTCATTATTCAAGTTGGAATGGGGCACAAATCCCAACCATAGCATAAATTGGTGCCCAACCAGTTCTCATGCTCCCCCCTTAACCACTTGTTTTTTCAAGACACTCCTAATGACTATGCATGAGAGAGATTTTCATGAGCTGAGTTTATTCTGTGCTGGTATATTGCATGTGTGAGGTGCAGCACCGATATAAATTTATCAAGGATGTGTTACAAAGAGGTCCCGATTTAAAGACCACAAGAAAATAGAGAAGATTCTCTCAGGCTTACAACATTCACTTGTGAGAAAGGGCATACAATTTATTTTTCCCTCTGTTCTGTTTGCTTTCATTATTAATTGTATCAGATGGAGAAAGGGTTTTTTTGTTTGTTTTTTTTTGTTTAAATCATGTAGGATGCAATCTTTTTCAACTTTTTTTTTTCTATTATCTTTTGTAGTACCCCCTAGGACATCTTCCTTCAACAGTAAGCCTGGATGCTACTGGAGGAGGGGGGGGGGGGCATATTTGAGGCACTTCTGTCATTTTATTTTGGTTTCCTTTTGGGGTCCATATTTGTTCTGGGGAGATAGCATGACTTCTCCTCTTTTTAAATCCATTTCATCTGTGTATTATTAACGTGAGATACCGATTTAAATATTGACACTTAATTAAATCTGGTAATCGCCAGACCCCCTAGGAATCTTATATCTGCATCTTCACTCCTTCTCCCCCTCCCCAATGTCCTCGTCCGTTTCTCCTGTCCACAGAAATGTTCTTAGGTTTGGCTCGTCTGCCTTTTTAGCCCTGTGTAGTTTTACAGTAAAAATTGATAGGCATAATTTTTTTCCAGCATGAAATGAAAATAATGCAAACATTGAACGTAGAAAATGTATTTCTGCGAACCTTCATTCCAGGAATAAATCCACGAACAAAGGGTTCTCTTTGTGTTGGAATCTTCTCTCCATCGTGACCGCCTCCTTTCCACCTCGGGGTCTGCCCTTCAGTGCCTCATCCATGCCAGTCGAGCTTGTATGTGTGCCTGTGTGTCTTTTGTTTATAAATCCCTTGATTCATTGACTTAGGCACAAAATCCAAAGCCTCATGGAAGCAGCCTTTCATTGGCTGAGTGCTTTATTGTGTGCAAACATTTACTCTTGTGGCAGCAGGTAGAGCATTGCCTTGAACCACTTGGCCCATCCAGTTGCCCCAGCTCAGTATGCTGCGTAGGCTCTCTTCGATCTCTGGTAATCTCCTTGGCTCCTTATCAGCAAGCCCACCTCCCCTCCACATCAGCCCCAAGCACGCTGAAATTTTCTCATGGTTTTGATGACTATCATCACCCTCGTTTTAATATCCCCTCCCACCTCCCAGATCACTAAGATTTTTCCAGGTATCCACTGTGCTCTCAGTAGGTGAGTATCACCCCATATTTCCTCTAAACCTAAAATACAACATACCTTAATCCACCAACAGAATGGCTAATAAGTTGGCAAAGCAGGAAAAAGTTAGCAGAATTAAAATTTCAGCTTTGGGCTAGTTCAGTCTTCATTCTGGTCACCCATTGCAGGTAGGACAACAGCTTTTATGTACTGGAAAAGATCAGATGGGTGTTCAGATACTTCAAATCGGCCGTTTTCAATATGTAAAGTTTTATATGTATTTAAAATTTCTTATGTCACCATTACGAACAATAACAGTTTCTTCACAGCATGCATATACAGCGAATAGCCATTGACAGGCATGTGTCATGCCAAAGAAACTGACATGCTCCAACCCCACTGCTGCCGCCACTACCCCCCTGAGAATAAAGGTATGCCCAGTTGCCCAGTTTAGTTAAATATATGCAAGCCAGACTAATTTGTTAGCTCAGCTGAGGAGGGGTAGCAGGGGGGTTTGTCATTTTGGGTTCCTGCCATGCCACAGTGTCCTTTGATGGCAAGGATAGAGGGGACATCTTCTCAGAGGCTAGTCCTCGGCACCAGGTTTGTACCACCAGGGATAGAAGCCATGGTTGCGGATGCCTTTACTTGGCAACTATCTCCTGGTGCTCGAATATATCACTTCCACAACCTCTTCCATTCTAGAGGCTCGCGTGCTTGTGCTCAAATCTACAGGAACCTGCAGGACTGGCTCAATTTTAAATATTTTGGGGAATATATTTTATAAAGCATTTTTATCATGTAGATGCACATAAAATACTGCTTATAAAATTACCCTGTGCATACAAGTACGCGATTCTGGTATAGACGTGTTCAAGGGAAGCTTTTGGATGGAGTGCGGCTGGAGTCGTGATTTACACACATTCTCTTTATAAAATATGTGCATACGTTTACAGCAGCTCCCGAGCAGATATACATGTACTCTGGTTCATTATAGCCATGAGCTTTGCAAGATTTGTGCAATTATTTTATGAAGACACATAGGCACATACAAGGTAGGTACCTTTTATAAAATAAGCACGAAACAGGCACCCGCTTGTCCTCTCCACCTAGGCAACCTGTCCGAAAATTACTCTTTATGTTCAGTCGGTGGCTGCCTCCATGAATCCGTCAATCCTCAGCAACTTATCAAGCCTTGACATCAGTTAGCCCTCGTAGACCATCCATATTTGTATACACATGCTTAAGAGTCTTACTGTGGCGTTTGCTTGCAGATATGACTCTGACTTTTTTTTTTTTAAAGAATAAGATTAGCAGCAAATAATTGGCTTCTGTTGTTAGTTTGGTCTGTATTTGCTTGTAGAAAATGCTGAAACTATGGGTGATACTTTTTCGCTTTATTGGTAGGATCACTAAAGATTCATTTCTAAACGCTTTTAAAGCCTTCTATAGAGTAGATAAGGCTGCAATGTTGCAAACAAAAATGGAGATTGTATTAAATTTTCATCTTACAGATTATTAAAGATCAAATTTCTTGTTTACCCGTGTGTATATTCTGTATGTATGCCAGCTCAATTTTTTTTATAAAGGGAGGATAAAGCTCAGCTAAAGCAACCTTAGAATTAATTTTCAGAGTACATGTGTACATTTCCTTGAAAGGTTGCCCATGGGGATAAAGTGCTTCGGACTTTGCATATGCCAATTTTGCAGGGTGAAATTTCAGCAGAAAATAAGACGTAGTTTGGAAAATACTAGCTAGGCTCTTCCTTTTTCTCCCCTGCTCTTGAGAACTCCTCTTCCAAAGTCTTGCTAAAAGTGTGCACACTCATAGCCAGATTGAAGGAGGGCGATTTTCAGACAGGCCAGTTTGCCTAAATAACTCGCCTCCTTCCCTTTCTGTTGTAGGCAACAAACTCTGTCAAAACAGGACTGGGTTATCTGCTGCCTTTTCTTACACACATTCTGCTTAAATATGCGTATGTGTTGTATATTTTTTTCTGTATTGGGTGTGTATGGCACATTATACTCCATAGTCTGACATTTTTGCTATCACCTTTTTTCTTAGCTTTTTTAAATCACAGGACAGATTTCCCCTTTTTAGCCAACATATTCATCCTTGGGGCTAGAATAATCCCTAGAGCAGTCACCAGGATGCCTAAACTTTGGCACAGGGTTCCTAAATTTGTAAATGACTGTTTAAATAAATTGGAACAGTAAAATGAAATAACAGAAAATGATATGAGCAAATTAAGAAATAAAAAAAGCCAAGCAAAATATCAAAAACTAAAAAGAATGGGGAAAAACCCAATTTTTCTCTGGTTCCTAAAATCATTTGACAGGTATCTATTTTTTTTTAAAATATATTTCCACCTGTGTCCATTTTCATGTTTTTCCCATGGAGGGATGTGAGAAATTATTTATTGAAATGGACTCCATGGTGAGTCCCTTTCTCGTGTTTCCTGATTCTTTCCAGTCTAGTACTATGTGTATGGATTGGGCTTGGTTTGCCTTTGAAAAGGAGATTTTTCCTGCCCACAAGTTCAGAGCAAATTTCCAGAGCAATTGGCTGGAATGCGGCCGTTTCACAGATGTTGACATTTTCTAGTTATTTTTTTGTCAGTATATATCTCCTTGCGTGAGATGACAACAAGAGTAGAGCCTGTGCGAAGCGGAGAATCATCTGGTTTCTGTTTTATGTTGGAATTTTTTTTCCTTCCCAAACTGCAGCTGTACAAATTTTTAGCTAGGGTTAGTTTCTGGTCTGAGTTTTGTAGCAGAAGACAAGAGAAGCATGTCTTCCTAGCAGCCTGAAAAGAGGGGATGTTTAGGACTGTAAAGCTAGCCTTTTGGGCCGTATCTTTTTATTTTTCTTTCTGTACAGGCAAGCCCTATCAGTGCCAGCTTTCTGAGTGCAATGGGTCCTTGAGCATCCCCGGTTTTGACCAAACTCCTTCACTGTGTCTAGAGAGCGGTAATTTATGTTGAATATAGCATCCTCCAGTTTAGAAAATGTAGCTTTTATACCAATAGGGTGATAAGACAGTCATCACCATCTGCACGGGGCTGACCTGGGCCTGGTTTTATCTCTATAATCCAATAAAGAAACGACAAGCAGTCAAGAAATCTGACGCATTGCTCTTGGCAGAATGTCTATGAAGGACCTAGACAAGAGTCTCAAGAGCAGAGATGTTTCTCTCCATACAAAGAATTGATTTGTCCAAGCCATGGTATTTTCAATAACGTCATATGGATGCTAAAGTTGGACAGTGAAAAAGATAGATGGGAAGAAAGTTGATGCTTTTGAATTATGGTGCCTGGACGAATACTGTTGTATACCATGGTCTGCCCAAAGAACAAACCAGTCAGTACTAGAGGAGATCAAACTTAAGCTTTCTTTAGAAGCCTGGATGACAAGACTTTGACGTTCATACTTTGGACACATGTGAAGAGAGAGATCGTTGGAGAAAGACATGCTTGGCAAGATAGGTCAATGCAAAAGAGGAAGGCCAGCAATGAGATGGATTGATACAATAAGAGCAGCTATGGGTGCCACACTATCAATAATGAGCTGCCTGATTGAAGACCAAACACCGTTTAGGACAACAATCCAGAGGGTCGCCATGAGTTAACACAGACTCAAGGGCACACAACAGTCTACAGACTGCATAGCTTCTGCTGTTTTTAGAGAATTTGAAACTCTGAATTCAGAAATGCAGTGAGGGTAAAACCAGGGTTGATTCAGCCTGTCTTTGACCATATTTACAGCAGCTTCTGTACTGTATAAACACTCAGGTCCAGAACAAGAAGATTGCATGCGTACCTCTGGAAATCCTGCTGGTGAAAAAAGATTACCTTAATTATATTCTAATACCCATCCCTTCCCCAAACAATGTAAAACTTGGCCTAACGTTCAACATTTCTTCTTTTTCTAAGCAATAAATAAGAGGTGAGAGATGTTGGATCATAAGAAAGTTCTAGAATAGTGAAGATATGATAGGAGTGTGGAAAGGCAGACATGGATTTGGAGTAACATAAAAAAATAATTTTTGCATAGATTGTGTTGAAATTCTGAAAATGCAGGTGATGGTAGCAGCCTTGTGAAAGAGGAATTGGTCTGAAAAATGGCCAAATGCTGCAATAAGGTAGGTCAGTGTTCTTCACTGTGTGGACTGAGAGCCAGTGACGGCTCCCTGACTTTCTCCCAATACCCACTCTTCCCTCCCACCTTCTCTGGAGACCTGCTGCTGTCTCTGTTTCTGGAGCAGCCGTTCTGTTTTCTTCTAGTGCTGCATGGCTCTTAAACTCCGCTCTATTCTTGTAGGACTGTGGAGCGGCATTGGAATTCAGGTACTGCAAAATCTCAGCAAGATCTTTGCAGTTCTGGAGGTGGTGCCAGTAGCTAGCCTTCAGGAGAGGAGAATCAAGGATTACCAAACTGAAAGAAGAGCTGACTTGGCAGGATGGGTGTGAGGAGGCCGAGTGCTGGGAGAGGCAGGGGAGGCCCAGATGGATGGGATGAGGTTGGAAGTATTGTAGGAGTGAGGGGAGTGTGTTGGAGAAGAAAGTAGAGAGAGAGAGACTGGTTAAATATAAGGGAGCAGAGTTTGTGTTAATAGCACAAAACGCTCTGGCTGACTGCATCATTGGAGGGGAACCTCCCATCTTGCCCAGGGTGCTGATAACGACAGACGCTTCTTGCTGTCTCCGATAACAGCAGTGACTGCTGTGTCCTGTGCCTGGGATTGGGAGGTGTAGAAAAGAGAAACCTCTGCTTACAACTGAGTGAAGCATGAATTTTTTACATGTCAGTAAATAGTCAGTGAAATGTGACATTGTCAGAAATCAGCCCCACCCATTCAAGATATCCAAACTTTAAAAAAGCTAATTTTGAAACCCTCCCTTTAATTATTCTCATGCATTAACCCCAAGTTAGTGTTACTTGTATTAGTCTAATATTGTTCTAACACGTCTTGTGTGCACAGCAGAGATTAAAAAATTCCTTGGCATCCATTTCCAACCCTTGGCACACGAGCTGACTATACATAAAAAAAAAAAAAAATCACATGTGGATTTTAGCAACTCTTTGCAATTTTCTGTTAACTGCCATGTTCCTGAATCTCAGACCTTCTACACAGTTCAGAATCAATAAATTCTGCATTGGCTTTTCTGAACTCCACTCTTGCAGACGAAGAAGGCTTTAATTTTTATCCTCCAACCAGCGTTTCGGAAGCATGGGAGGCTGCAGGAGACCCTTTGGTTAAGGTGCCATGGCTGTGGCATTTGTATCGTGTAGCCCTGGTTATTTGGGAGCAGGAAGGGTTTTTGTTTTGTGGTTTTTTCCCTATGAATTAAATACACCCTTTCACGAGGTGACCTGCTTTGTGCTGACTTTTCCTGTTGTTCCCTTGACATCATGCATGAGAGAAAAAATGCATGAAATGTTTTTGGTGGAGTGTCAAAGAGACTGCAGTAATAAGGTATTGCTTTGCATGCATATGGAAATGTGTATTTCTATAGATTAGATATTGTGGGGGAATGACCATTCCTATTAAAAACCCAAGGGAGGGGGACGGGAGGGTTGAACCTGCTGCATGCAGCCTGACCCGAGGTTTGGGTCCATAGATCTAGGAAGTCTTGAGTGCAGCACAGGGGTGACTTGCTGTATCCTAGGGAAGGGAAGAACATGGCTGTCACGACTGTGGTGATTCTTACTAGGGATGGCAACGTGCTGCCAGCACCCCCCCCTCTTCTGCATTGGCAGCGAGATTCTCCTATGTTGTCTAGGTTTGTTGAGCAGCAAGTTAATAAATGAAAACTGAGTGGAAAAGACACTTTTTTATTTTTTTCCCCTCACTCCAGCAGAAAAATAAAGTCCTGGTTATTACACTACCATAATGGATGATGTCCAGAGCTTAGTTTTGTGTGGCGTTGTCGATTAACAGTTGTAATGGGGGGGCGGGGGGGGGGGTGGAGGGAGGGAGATGAGGGTGTTTCAGATTTTACAATATTTTCCATCCCTGATAGAGGGCAGGGTTAAAGTTAAATTATTGTGAGTTTTTTTCCTTTGCCCATATGAACATTATGCGTTTGGAAGGCTTAGATATTTAGTAAATGTTAAAACTTGAGGCTGGTATGAAGGGTGCTTGGAGGGGGAGAGAAAAAAGCTAGTTGCATGAAAGAGGAACATAGACGTTGATATTTAGCTGCTGCAGCTGCCCCCTTTTTAAAATGCCAGCTGCTGCCATTTAAATAAAATACATGTATTCACTGCCATTGTCCATTTAGCGACTGCCATGGAATATACATATAGAGGCACGTTTACGGAAATGTAGTAAGGATTTGCACGTACCGTGCATTGGAAATAAACACCATCACATTAACTGTTGGGGGTGTGGCCAGCATGTCCTCTACAATTAGCATACAGAGAAGTTCCTTAATTTAACACGGGTGCACCTGACACCGCCGCCTCTTGAGGAGGCATTGTGAGAGCATCTGCAGTGCCGCACGCTCTCAGTATTGCAGATAGGTACCAGCACCTTAACCATAATGTGCAGTCTGCACTCGCTCTACAGCCTTTTTCATCCCATCATGCACTAAGCAGGTAACACAGAACTTTTGCTGTACTGGCTGTTTGTAGTATGCAGTAAGTTAGCACAGGCCATTAGTGTACACTAAAATGCGAATTAACCGCTACTGCACTTGAGGGAATATGCCCCTTACTGTGGTCTGTGGCGGCAACTATCCTGATAGCAGCAATACTAGCTGCACTCTCCAGAACTATCCATAAATATCACCGCTATCTGGAAAGTTGCTGGGGCTGCCCATGTTTGCCCCAGCACTATGTTAGCACCAGTGGTCAGTTTGATTTTCAGCCAGAGGTTCATGTGCTCCCTGGTGTGGTTGCTGCTTTTTGAAGGTTTTATTTTATTGTACCTTTTTTTTTTTTAGATGTGTGGGGGTTTTTTTGTCACATGGGGCTGCACCATTCCTCAAATCTGAATATAGAAAAATATTGTACATAAGACAGAAAAGCACTGTTAAATTGCTAAAAGGTGAGTTGTAAGATGTGCATGGGTCAGGCTCTGTCTTCTGTCCAAGTGTTGCAGGACTAGAACGGTATCCAGTCCAGACGGGATCTTGATGGCTTTGCATGTAATGTGCATTCTTAATGCTTTTGTTTGCTTCCATAACTACCCATCCCTCAAAGGAAGTACTATGCCAGAATGTAGAAGCTTTGCATCTCAAGCAGTAAAAGGCACTTTCTATTTTGGCATCTAGCTCCTCCATAGGACCTGTACAGGGCTCCCCCACCCACCCCCTTTATTTTTTTTAAACAATGTCAGAGCGGTGACTGACCAAATTATAACTTTATTTACACTGCTGCATCAGTCCAACACCTTTGCACCTGCTAGAGGCAGACAAATACTGGCTTCTCACAGTGCTGCACCAGTGGATATACCGAGTGATGACATCACTGAAAGTTGCCTCCACCTGCTGGCTGGTGAGCATAACCCACTCGTCTGGACTAGTCCAGCAGGACTGAAGGAAAGAAAATTGTCAGGTAAAATTTCTTCCTTGTGTAAATGCTGTTCTGGCTGGGTGTTAACTCTTCCCCACTCCACCCCATTACGTGCCGAAGTGGCAGAGATATTTGTTCATTTTCCGTGCATGGAAAGCATGTGTTCCTTTTGCACAATCGGATGTGCATGGTTTTGGGAATGAGGTATTGGCAGGGTCTACTACTACCACTACTACTACTGAACATTTATATAGCACTACAAGACATACGCAGCACTGCACAGATACAGGTAAACGGCGGTCCCTGCTCATTGGAGTTTACAATCTAGTCAAGACAGGCAACATAGTAGCTGTAGACATGGGATACATCTAGGGGGAATGGGAAGGAAACGCAATGGAGATTAGGCGAATCAAGATCTGCAGTTCCCTTACTCTGGTGAAATTCAGCTGGAGATTTGAAGCCAACTCCTTTTCGTTATTCCCCAGAAGCTGCTTTTAAAATAGCTCTTTGAAGCAGCCGACTTGAAGGTTGATTGTAATCGAACGTCACCCCAGCCTGCCATTCTGCACATTCTCTGGAAGCAAGAGCTAATATTCAGGAAGCCCCTATGTCTCCCAGAGATGCTGGGAGTTCTTAATCATTGCTGCTTTATGAACTGTCTTATCGGGCAATGATCTTCAAAAAGGCAGTTCAGGGAGTGGGGAGGCAGAGTGGAGGAGGTAAGTGACTTTCCGAAGCCCTCAGTGGGTGTTGCCCAAGACAGGCCCCATGAATGCAGGTGTGTGCTGTTCCCTACATGCAAGGAAAGTCTTAACAATTTCATAGAAACATGACGGTAGAAAAAGACCATATGGTCTTTCTAGTCTGCTCTTCCATATCAACTACTATGGTTCCTTTTTTTCAGGTAAACCTCACTAATTTACTTCCTAACTCGATAAGGTTTAATTCTGGTGCTTGCAGTGTGCTTTGCTGGTACTTTTGAACGTTCAGTGTGTGAGACGAATATCTTGATAGCAGTGAATGAGGGTTTTGAAAGAGAGAACTGGAAGGTTTTTACTATATCCCTTGGTATGTTATTGAATCCAGATATTCAGTTTCCCATAATCTTGGCATGAACTAGGGTTAACATGAGATTTCTTGTAGCATGCATAATAAAAACAAGAGCATGAGGGCCCCAGCATGCCTGTTCTCAGGCCCTTGCTTTTCTAATCAGAAGCTCAAGGTGAAGTATAGTAGCCAATTTCCTGCTCAAGTGGGCTTGCGATCTGTCTCTGAAGTCATGGAGGCTGATTTGACTTGCCCAAAGTCACGAGGAATGTCAGAGGGCAAAATGGGATTTATCCCCAGGCCATCACTCCACTACTAGGCTGAAGGGGGGGGGGGTGTGCACAGCCAAAAATAAATTAGGTATGGGTAAAAATGAAATTTTCCCCATTTTTCATGTATTTTATTATGTTCATTTCACATATGTGTTCTTTAGGCATGCATACTAGAACGTTTTTATGCACACAAATAGATTGTACATGTGTGAATTTGTAGGTATATGCCTGTACAGGGGAAGAGAAGAAGATAATCTTCCGCAAACGGACAACTGGAGTGGAGCAGCGGAAGTATGACCACAGCCTACCAAATGATAATGAGTAATCTTTATTAAGGACCCAACTTAACAAGTTTCGGCCGCAGCCTTCGTCAGGGGACCACACAGCTGAGCACGTCTATGTGGTATAATAGTCACTCTTCCCAATCTGCACACGAAGTCAGACTTGTTAAGTTGGGTCCTTAATAAAGATTACTCATTATCATTTGGTAGGCTGTGGTCATACTTCTGCTGCTCCACTCCGGTATATGCCTGTACAGGCAATTTGTGCACATGTCAAAATTTTAGGCGCCCAAATGAACTGAATGCTTGCTCACAAATGCATATCCCTACTAAACTGCTATTCTACTCCAGTAGGAGACCGAGGTTCAATTCATGAGCCTGGCCTCCGCCCCTTGGATCAGCTGGAGGAGGCACACCGCAGCAAGAGCTGTACTTGCACAACTCACTCGGTGGTGCACGGCATCTGGTGCTTGATGGGAACAGTGATTTGTGTCACTTGGATAGAGGCCTATCATTGCTTTTCAATATGTCCCTCCAGTCCAGCCCAGACAATTGGGTTATGTTCCTCTACCAGTGGAGACTGAGAACACAGCTTCAAGTGTGCTATAAGCAGCCAGTGCTAGCCGAGCAAGCCAGTATTCTCAGTCTCCAGGAGGTGACTGAGCATAGCCTGTACTGTTTTTTTCTTATGGTAGCCAGTTCTTCAGGCTCAGGGTGCAGAACCCAGAGGTAAGGGGTCCTTCTCCCTTTTCCCCCCAGCCCTCCGGTGGGCTCTTCCTGTCCTCCCCAACATTTTGTGGGGAGATTGGGAGTAGAGCAGCTTCCTGAACAGAGAAATTAACAACAAAAAGAAAAGGCAGGATGCCAGTGCTCAGACTGGCTGCTGTGGCACTGGGTAAGTCCGGATTCAGATCCAGGGAGTCACCATGGGTCCATAGAGCACGTCTGGTGTGTTGCATGTGGCAGCCGCAGGGCACAGCTCTCCAAGGTTGGGCTGTGTCACAACTGCCTAAGAGACAACGTAGCAGCTGTGGGTGACCTTGGGGGAGGCCCTGGGGGAATGAAACTGAGCGGAGCTGACAGCAGAGTGCAGTCTGGGTCTCCCATGGATAGGACTGTGATTTTTGATGGGAACCACTGCCATTTTGAAATCTCCAGGGACCGTTGCCGGAGACTCTACAGAGCCCTCCTTTTTTGCAGCCTATGGCTGATTTTTCTCCAGGAACAAGCAGGAAGTTAGTCCTCACATATGGGTGACATCTGCGCCAACGGAGCCCCAGCTGTCAAAGAAAGCCTTTGGGAGATGCCACCACGCATGTATGGTCCTCTTCCCGCCCAAAGGTGCCATCTTGTTCAGTCTCCTTTTTTCCACGGAGCCCAACAGATGTCTCTTTTCCCTAGAAAAAATTATTTTGTGTGGAAAAAATACCCTTTCCTTACCTGATTGCAACTGGTCCCTTTCCCTCCTCAGAGTGCGCTTGCCCTGGCTTCGTGTCTCAGAACCGTACTAGGCACTTTCCCCAGTGTGATTCATGCCTTTTTTTTCCCATCCGCTGGCCGCTCGGGGGTCCTCTACCTTGCCGATGTACTTTTTCCTTCAATGGCCAGCAGGTTCAAAAAGTGTGATCGGTGCACAAAAAACATGTCACTTACCGATACACAAGATTGTGTATGAGCCGACCGTGACCCGGAGGTCTGCTCCCTCTGTAAAAAGATGTCCACAAAGGCCCTCCAGTGTCGTCAGCAAAAACAGGACGATATCTTCCATAGGTCAGACTCTACCCCGGTATCTCTGGTAGCCTCGCACTCCAAGGCCCTGCATGGTCCTCAGAGTCATGTAATGCCCCCGCGGTGCCTAACTAGGGCTGCAGACACTCTGACAAGGGTTCCCTGGAGTGGTAACTCAAAAAGAAGAAATCCTCAGACCTCATCCCATGACTCTGATACACCGGGCAAGTCCCGTGCCAGGACTCGCAGCCCGCGAAGGGACCTCTGAGTCTGAGCGGAAGCAACCTGCTAAACTTCCCCAAATGGATGCTGGAGTCTTCTGGCGACAGGTCCCGGAACCCCGAGGCCCATCTCATCGAGGACTCCCTCTCCTTACTGATGCTGGACTCGGTAACCCCAGTGTCTGTGTCGAAGGCTGCACCTCCTGAGTGGGAAACCAGGATGATGGCGCTGGAGCGTAGTCTCACTGCCTTCCTCGCCACGCAGCAGGCACCGATGCCCGGCGCTGCAGGTGCATCCACTGAGACCGCAGGGACCTCATCACCGAGGACTCCCCCGATCGCTGAGTCGATCCTTGTGAGCCTGAAGCCTCGAGTCGATCCTCGGCAAGGGTCTCTCTTACTCCTGCTCCTTGGGAATGAGATCCTCCCTGATGAGCACACTACAAAGCCACACTACCACCTCACCGCTGGACCCATGCCCCACTGACTGGATAAAGAAATCAAAAAACGAACTGAGCTCACCACTAACCCGTATTGTCAAAGAATCTTTCTCCAGAGGACACATGCCAGACGCACTTAAAACCACGATCATCCGACCTTCCTTGAAAAAGCAAAACCTGGACCCTCTTGACCCTACATCCTACAGACCCATAGCAAGTCTACCTTTCACAGCCAAAATAATCGAGAAGATCGTCCAGCAGCAGCTTCAGGAACACCTGGATGTTAACAACATACTGGACCCTCAACAGCATGGCTTCCGCCCGCTACATGGAGTCGAGACCCTCATGACCACGCTGATGAACACCCTCCTCACAGGAACTCAAGAGAGACAATCCGGATACGCCATGATCTTCCTCGATATATCGGCAGCCTTTGACACCATCTCCCACAACATCCTCATACACCGACTACAGACTATTGGGATCAAGGACACCATGCTGAAGTGGTTCCAATCCTACTTGACAAACAGACAACAACTCATACGCACCAGCACCTCAACTTCCCCCCCATTCCAACAACACCAGGGAGTACCTCAAGGATCCACACTATCAGCCATGCTTTTCAATATTTACCTCCAGCCACTCTGCACCGTCATACGCACCCACAACGTCAGCTTCCACATCTATGCTGACGACATCATGCTCTACGCCCCCATTACAACCACAAACCCCACAAACAACCACCTATCAGCATGCTTCACCGCAGTCTCTGAATGGTTACAAATAAACAACCTATCCATCAACATAAAGAAAACTGAAGCCCTCATGGTGACAAAGGACCCTGACTTCACACCACCCACACACCTCATCATTGGAACTACAAGCATCTGAATACAACCACAGATAAGATACCTGGGCATTATTATTGACCAAGCCCTCACCTTAAAGCAACAGATCACTAAAACCGCCGGAACTATATTTCATAAAGCGCGAACAGTGCAACGTCTCAGACCCCTCCTGGAACATCAAGACTTCCGAACAGTGATGCAAGCCATGACACTCCCACATCTGGACTATTGCAACATAATCTACCATGGCCTTCCAGCTACCCACACCAACCCCCTCCGAACTGCATTAAACACCACTGCGAGAATCATTCAGAGGGCAAAGAAAACCGACCATATCACCCCAATTCTGAAAGAACTACATATTCTCCCCCTCGAAGCATGGACAAAATACAAAGCCATCCTGCTCACCCACGAAGCTATCCATCAAACACAAGACACCCAGCTTCGCACCCTACTGGCTCGTCCAGCCCATGGCAGATCCACTAGACAAACCTCCAGCATTTGCCTCACCGTCCCTCACAAAAGAACCAAATTCTCACAACGGACCTGCAATCGAGCCTTCGAACTTTATGCTCCGTCCTTATGGAACTCTCTACCGAGCTATCTCAGAAGCAATGTTGACCTACTATCTTTCAGAAAACAGCTAAAACCCATCCTTTTTCAGGAATACTTCAACTCGAACCCCACCGAAAAACCCACAAACCCCTGATTTCATCCACATTGATCCTCTAACTCAAAGCTACTCTATCCTGTCTATGTCCAACGTTTGTCCTATGTCCAAAGTCTTCCCTATGTCAAAATCCATCAATGTTGTCTCCCCGGTGATGGCCCCACCCCTGTACTTAATTCTCCCACCCTATGTAACACCGCTTTGACCCGGTGAAAAGCGGTATATAAATATAGCTAAATAAATAAATAAAATAAAATAAATAAATGAGCGCTCATGGCTCCAGCCACATAGCCACCATGGGCCACCGGGCCTCTGACCTGGGTCCTGTACCCCAGGCCCAGTTGGCCGCAGAGTCCTCCACTGACTACTCCAACTGGGAATCCTGGAGACATGGAAGCACCACGACCTCCCATCGGACCAGTCTCCCCCAACATCATGGTGTCTGTCCCCTCCTGAAGACACCTCGTTCCTCGAGTTTGTCCAGGAGTCAAAGGCTTTGTCCTTCAACATGAAGTCAGAGGAAGACCCTCATACGGAAGGACTCAAAATCCTCCAATACGAGGCCCCACCCAAGAAAGCTCAGAGGGTTCCTGTCCCCACCATTTTCGGGCAGCTCCTCCTTTGCATGTGGGAGATACTGGCTTTGGTACCCATAGTTAGCTGATGCTTGGACACCATGTACAGAGTTCAGTGGGGCCTCAGGCTCAGAGAGTCACAACTGCCACACACCTCCATGGTAGTGTATTTGACTGTGCGCCGACAGAAGAGCCAGAAGACACACTCCTCTGTGCCCCCGGGTAGAGAGTCCTGCGCCCTCGACATCCTTGGCTGTAAATGCTACTAGGGCTCGATGCTGGCCTGCTGAATACAAGCATACCAGCTGTATATCGGCATATATCTTCGGAACCTGACAAAGGAACTCGCAGGTTTCTCAGCAGGCCTGGGAGGGGATCACCTCCAGTGATTCCAAATCCTCACAAAGTGCATCTGGGAGTGCTTGAGCTGCCTGCAATGGCTTCGAGTCAAACGTGAGGGTAGCTTCCGTGGATATCGGCGTTTCGACACCAGGCCTGGCTCCAGGTGTTGGACCTTGAGCAGTGGGTCCAAGAGAAGCTCCTGTGTTGGTGTAAACTTTCAATTCTTCTGCTATATCACCTTTAAATACCATTTCAGGCATGGGCAACTTCCCTACATCATCTTCGGAAGACGGAAGCAAAGAATT
Organism: Ichthyophis bannanicus; assembly: GCA_033557465.1. Lineage (NCBI taxonomy): Eukaryota > Metazoa > Chordata > Amphibia > Gymnophiona > Ichthyophiidae > Ichthyophis > Ichthyophis bannanicus. Next base: position 257,752,849 of record CM066039.1, read on the forward strand.
CTTTCACTCTCTCCACTATGGCCTTTGTGCTCCTTTAGCGCTCTTTCTACCTCTCTATCATCCAGTGGTCCAACTGACTCTCCCACAGGTTTTTTGCTACGAATGTACTTGAAAAATTTTTATTTCATTTTTTGCTTCCACGGCAAGATTTTTTTTTTTCTTCAGATTTTCTCTTTGCCTGCTTTTTCATTGCCTTGCATCTAACTTTGCCAGTGCTTATGTTTCCTGTTTTTGTCATTTGGCTGTTTTTTCCATTTCCTGAAAGATGCTTTTATGGCTATAACAACCTCTGTGACCTCACTTTTAAACCATGCTGGCAGTTTTTTGACCTCCCTTCCACTTTTCTTAAAGTATGGAATGCATCTGTTCTGGGCTTCCACGATAGTATTTTTAAACAGGCCCATGCTTGATGTAAACCTTTAATCTTTGCAGCTGTTCCTTTAGCTTTTTTTTTTTTTCTCAACTATTTTCCTCATTTTATCATTTTTCTTTTGAAAGTTAAAAGGTCGTATTGTGGATTTTCTTGCCATCCTTTGTGTCCTCTCTTCTTTGGAATAATCAAAAAATGAAAAGGACCAGCCTGTAATGCTCGGCTACCTTTTTCACTTTATAAATTGGAAAAATGTATGGAAAAATGACTATTAAGAGTGTGACAGGCCTGAGGCTGTTCGGAAAGTGCAGTTGTCCCCTTTCCTCTTTCTGTCTCTTGAAATTTGATTTATTCTATTTTCACCCTTCAACTTTCTTTTTACTTTTCTCATATAGCCACACACAGCATTTAATTACTGAAAACTGTTACTGCCACTGCTTTAATTTCCTTATAATCCCAACAGTCAACAGTTGGACTTACCAAATGCATCTTAAGAGATGCAGTAGAGCTCAAATGATCTACTAAGAGTTTTTTAAAAGTTTGTAATATTTGGGGTTTTTTTTTTTGCAAAACGTACCCATTATAGGACAGATTTTCCACAGTCCAGGGGCCTGCTTTAGCTAGGGTTTGCTTGTTTTTCTGTATCTTCTATTGACCCTTACTTTTTTGTGACAGGCAAGTCTCAGTGCAAATGCCCTTACTACTTAACCTTTCAGGGGCTTCCTAGAACAATTTGCAAAATATTGGCAGGAAGATGTTCTAGGAAACTGAGACTGCTTTCTTCAACTCTGTGTTTAGCCTGGTTTCTTATAGGGAAAACTGGGCCTTATAAGATCATCAAGTCCATTTGTCCATACTCCATACTCAGTCTCCCCTTTAGTGCATCTGCCTCTTCTTTCTCCCATCCTCCCCGCCCAGTAACTTTAGAAGTATTCCTCTGTTGCACTTAAACTGCAGTCACAGATTGTATAGTGCCCGGTGACCCCCCCCCCCCCCCCCGGGCTCACGCTTTGCTTGCACCCTGTACATCTTTGGCACTAATTCCTTTCTCTTTCCTAGAGGGAAACGGGCCAGCTCAGATCAGCTTGGCAGTGCAGCTTTCAAAAAGCGCGATGACTCACATCGGATAGTGCCTGTGGGTATCAGCAGACCACATTTCTTCTCTTTTTCTCTACAGGGGAAAAAAAAGTCCATTGAAAACTTATTTACTTTAACCCACTTTGAAAAATGCATCAAGCCCTCTGTGGGGTGAAAAGGGGCAGTGCCCGGGGGTTGGGCAGGGACATGCTAGTAGAAGCATGCCTGGGAATTTAATTTTAAAATCCTCACACCTGCTTTGCGCCTGCAAAGCATGCTGGATGAGCCTTTCCGTGCCACCGGCTGGCCAATGAATTTTGAAAGTGCAGCTTGGCCGGTAATAGTCCTCCCGCTATCTTGTAAGTATTGTGTATGTGATGCAAGTATTGCGCATAAGCAGTGTGCTTATAATCGCATATAAATTTCTGTTCTAAACTGAGAAGCCAATGTATCAACAAAAAAAAAAGAAAAGGTTGCATGTTGATCTTTGAATGCTCCTTCACAGCATCCAGCCACCTTTACTGATTGATCCTTCCTTGCTTGCTTATCCTCATGGTTTATGCCTTTCCTTTTTTCCTAGGTTTTGACACTTAACCCACATTTCCGTGAAGAAGTCAGAAGAGTTGTCCAGGTGGTACCAGCACTGCCCAGCCGGCACGGAGCCCTTCAGAAACGTCTGCATTTATAAAGAGAAACCATAGCACTTGCCTGCACCACGTCTGTGTCTTTGAAGAGTCCCAAGGAATTTTTTAATATCCGTATATACATAAACCTATCTCTTATATTTTGCCGCATGCAAATTCAGAACTTTTGGATTATGTTTGTCGCACTATCCCTCTGTTCGATCATTTGGTTAAATAGGGGCTTCAAATTAAGAAAAGGGGGCACTTAAATTAACAGGGAAGCTTTATATTTTACTTTTTTTTTTTTTTTTTTTTTCAATACCTATATTTGGACTTGCGGACAAGTAATTTTGCCCCTGATTCTCAAGGCACTGTACTTGACTGTAACCAAAATGTTATTAAAAAGTAACGTTTAACTTATCTGTTTAAACACTAAAAGTGCCCTTTATAAGTAAGCCTAACGTGCATTAATCCATCCCCACACCAATCTCGGAACATGTCATCTGTGGAGGGGTTCCAGTACCGCACGGTCTACGAGTACCGGAAGGAGCGTGGTGAGGACATCGACCTCCAGCCTGGAGACCTCTTGACTGTGAGCAGGGGGACCCTGCAGGCTCTCGGATGCAAGGATGGCGATGAGCAAATCCCCAACCAAATCGGCTGGATATCAGGAGTTAACGAGCGCACCAAGGAGAAGGGAGATTTTCCTGGGACTTATGTCGAATACGTGGGACCCGTAAGGATGTCCTTCCCAACTCACAGGCCTAGGATGCAGAGGCCTCTGCCTGCTACACCAGGAGCCGGCATGCCCAGACCAGAGTCGTCTGAGCAACAAGGTTAGATTTTCCTTTTTTTTTTTTTTTTTTTTTTTTTTTTTTTTTTACTCTTGAATTTTTAATTTTAATCTTTGCGGAAATGGAAATTGTTTCTTGGCCCATTGTTCTAACTACTAGGCCACTGCTTCTCCGTGCTCCTGCCTTTTGGTTACCTGGCTGAATGAATCTGTTTAACAGCCTGAGAGCCCAAAACCATGTTTTGTTTCCTATGTTGAATTGTGACAAGCCTGGGGGAATCTCTTCATGTGCAGGGAGGGAAGGCGGCTGTTGTTGCTTTGCCCACTAGGGGTCTGCATTGGTTAGCGCACATTCGCTTCGTTAACACCTTAAAAAATTTAATGTGCTCTAAATTGATTTAACTCTTATCGACCTAGCGTGCCTTAATTCATTGGTTAATGTACATTAAATGAGTGTAGTGCAAGCTATAAAACTTCCTTAGTAAATTGAATTTATTTATTTAGCAGAGCTTATATACTGCTTTTCACTGGGTCAAAGCAGTTTAAAGTGCTTGAATGTGTGAAACTAACCAAAACTCACCTGATACTCAGGAAAGCTTTGTAAATGGAACAATGAAAACTGAATATTTTCTTGCCTCTGCATATACCTAGTGACCACCCTTGTAGAGTGGCATTAGAGGGGTCTCGGAGGAGACATCTCAAGTTTGGCAAAGGATATTTGTTGCGCTCAATAATGCCATCTGCTAGGAGAAGTAGATACAGGAGGGAGGGAGATGCACCTGGTCCTATCATAGCACAGGGAACACTTAACAAGGCACTTTCAGAAGCTATCTAAAGGGCTGTTTATCCAGGTAAATAGCACATCTGAATGTATGTATGTGAATACTCCTGCTTGCGTTTTTGTCAAGGCATTTCTGGGGAGGGGTGAGGCTGGTAAAGGTGAATCGTAGTTCTGACTGGAAAAAGCATCCACAGTACAAGCTGATGTAAATCTCTATTTGTACTTTTTCCTGGAACATTTTTCAAAGGAAAAGTCTCTGTTCGTCCCCTTTGGGAACTGATGTAAAATTTGCTGATTAAAAGTACTTGCACACTCTACACCTGCTCAAGGAGCTGTTCAGGAAGACGTTTAGCATAGGGGGCCCGCAAGAGTTGGACATTGTTGGAAAAGGCACCCGGCTGCCATATGGAGCTCTTGCCTGGCACAGTTCACCTATAAGGAAATAAATCGGTTTCTGTTTGAAAAGCTGTTTACCTCTGTGGCGGGAACTCCTTGTTTTTTCTCATTCTTGGGGGAGGGGAATGCCTCTCTCACTCAGCTTGGCCCTGTCTGGGGAACCTGCTCCCAGAACCGCTTCCTGGCAAGGACCAACGGACATTCCTCAGGTCAGCCTGTAGAAGCAATGTGAAAATGGTACGCCCATGTATCTGTCTCATGTAGCCAGGACCCGGTCATTCACTCACTCATTGAGGTGGGCAGTATTGGACCTTTCACGCCATCTTGTTGTCCAGAGGAATCTTCTGTTTGGATTGGACCAGGAGGAGCAGTGTGAATGGATGTTAAGTTTCTGTGTTACAGGCACGTCTCTCTTGTGTTGGAGTTCAGCCTGCAGCCTTACGTCCTCTATCGGGTGCTTGCTTGAGTATCATTTTCCTTCTCTCCCCTGTCATGCATCTATTCTACTACGGCCAAGCTGCTTCGCCTAGTGCTGCATAGATCTCTGTCTCGGTTTTGGACCACATGATTGTGGCGGCCCTCCAGCTATCCATGCATTGCGCTGTGTGATTTTCTTCCAGCACCACGAGAATGAGAGGAGGGCCCAAAGCCCTCAGCCGAATGGAGGATATGGACTTGGGAGGGGTGGGGGGAGGAAGGAGGCAGGACAGGCACTATGGGAGGAAAGAGAGCCAGTCACAAGCGTGAATATCGGAAAGACAGAGTTCTTTATTAAACCAACGGCCGCCCGACACAGGCTGTGTTTCATACCCTTCCTCAGGGGCTAGCCAGGCGAAAAAACTCTGTTATGATTCACGAAGTAAATCTTACTTCACACTATTTGTGCAAACATACAGATTCTAAACTTATGCTCAGGAAAACTGCCGACAGAGCGCAGGGTACGAAACACGGCCTGTGTCGGGCGGCCGTTGGTTTAATAAAGAACTCTGTCTTTCCGATATTCACGCTTGTGACTGGCTCTCTTGTGTTCAGCGTGTTTTGTACTATGGGAGGAAAGGACAGGATCAAAAGTAGAAAGAGGTGGGGGGAAGAGAGGAAGGGGCCTCAAAAGGAGGGGAGAAGCGAGAATTTGAAGATGGAACGAATAAAGGCGCTGGAGGGGAAAACGTGCAACACCTGCCAATTGCTTTAAGGCCATTTTTATCTACTGCTGCTTTAAATGAAAGCATTCATCAGGCCGGTCACAGAAAATAGGGCATTCTCAGAATGTTTTTGAGCTTTGTTATTGGGTGGTGGAGGGGAGATAATTTTGGACAGGTCATGTTATCAGCTTATAATACTCCATGTGTTTGTGAGTTTGTCTTTATTGATCCATAGGAATAGTGTAAGAAATGCAGCTTGTAACATGGAAAAAACATAGTAAAGGCAATTCTTGGAAAGGTCCCTTCAGCTCTGTTCCTGAATTGGCGAGTGAGGGGAATGAAACGTGGAGTTGAGGGTAACAGGTCACCTGAAAGGGAAGCTCTCGACTGTGGCTCTAGAGGGCCACAAACTCATCTGGTTTTCAGGATGTCCCCATAGATTTGTGTGCACTTCTGCCAATCTCATACATATTCCTCGTGGATATCTTGAAAGCCTGACTGGTTAGAGAGAGTCCAGGACCAGGTTATGAACCTCTGAGCTTTGGTCGATCTGCTCTCATTTTTCTACAAATTTGGGCACCTGAAGCTTGACCTTTTTTAACCGGCACACTGTCCTAGGGTGTCCAGTATCCTGAAAATGGATGGAAGGCCAGCCTTGGTTCTAGGATTAAAATGACCTTCCATTTTTGTTGTCGGTGCAGAAAAGCAAAAAGTGGGAGATCTTGAATTAAGGAGCGTAGATTAGCAATTGACATTGTGAACCTATGTCGTAGATGGCAGTAAACCATGGAAAAGGAATTTTTTTTCTGTAGATGCTCAGGTTTCTGTAGGGCCGTGTTTCCTAAACCATTCCTGGAGCACCCCCTATCCAGTCTGGCTTCCATGACATCCATAATGAAATATGCATGAGAGATTTGCAGGCAATGGAAGCAGTGCACGCAAATCACTCTCATACGTACGTACTAACTACAGTATCTTGAAAACCAAACTGACTACAGGGTACTGCAGAACAGACTTGAGAAACGCTGCTTTAGGCATTTGGGGAGGTGGGGAGAAGACTGGAAACTGACCCATATTTTCCCAGTGGTGGTAGGTTTAGCTAATGTTTTTGTGCTGCAAGATCATACACAGTTAACACCATATGCTGACAATCCTGTTGTAAGTAAGCAGAACCTGATTTTATGTATAGTATTATCTTCCTTGCAATCTTTCTTGCAGCCTCGCCTTGGCCTGCTGCAGAACCTGCAAGGACAAGCTACCCAGGGCTCAGTCTTGAGCAGCTTTTTAATTTAATTATATACTGAAGTTTCAAAAATATTTACTGTGAAGCAAGCATTTATATAAGGAAATGAACATATACAAAGAAAACGATAAGAAATTATCAAAGGGGAGATTTAAAACCACTTCTATTACTTACGAGTCCCCAAATATAATTGCAGCCTTTTTAAAGTCTCTGTTCCTTCAGCTAGCCAGACTCTGAAAATGGACTCGCTCCCCTCGGTCACTTCAGATCCTGTCTTTCCAGCTTTATTATTCAAAAAAGATGTTAGCTGAAAATATATGCTTCCCCTCAAAAGACCATATCAGGGCCAGCCCAAGGGTTTGTGCTTCCCCCGGCAGAAACCCCAGTCACGCCACCATTGCCGTTAGTGGGATGCCTCAGCTTGGCACAGTGGCCTGCGGCCCACAGAGGTCTGGGATGGGCTGGCTCTGAACCTTGTGCAACTTTATGGTGAAGTGGGGTATGACCAGATGGACACTCTGGGAACGCTTTTCTGGAATTGTTTCTTGTTTACATAGGGGTCAGTTTTCAAAACAGCTGATATTCAGACGCCATGGTGGCCAGCCATGACACTTAAATATCGATGGGATATTCATTGGCAGTATCTAGGGCTGAGTAGCACTAACTGGATAAATGGGGTCCTTACCTGGGTAGTGCCATCACTTATCAGCTATCCAGCTTCCAATTTAAGACGGCTTTTCAAATGGCCTAAGTTGTCCAGATAGGTGGCGGCTGAAAATCTCGCTAACCAGATAAAGTTGCCATTTTTCCTATTAATACGATACCACCCTCGCTCTGCCCACAGACTCCTGCACTAACTAGATAATGCCAGGGCTGGCTGTAGACAGAGAGATTCAGTGGCACTCTGGATCCCAGTGACCCGCTAAGGGCTTTTAATATCTGTTCTATAAGAAATATTGAATACATGCATGTACTCTTTTTGTTTTTATTGCTCAGAGGACTATGGCATAATAGATTTTGGATCTTGCCCACTTTTGCTAGGATGCCTGCTCCTAAGGGAATGGGTTTGGGTAGCATTAGGATGCCTGCTCCGGGGGGGGGGGGGGGGGAGATGGAGATGAAAATCAAGGATAAGTAAAGAGAGAAGTGAGGGGAGGGGGGAACGAGCAATCCTCTGGGTTCTGTGAAACTTGAGACAGGCTGAATGGGCCTTAATGGCTTTATTTTTGCCTTCATGTTCTGTATTCCTCTGTTAAGGTACGGAGAGGAGGTTTTGCTGATGCAGCACATTCCTGGCTGGCTCTCATGACTTGGCTTCTTCCCTGGCCCCCACCTTTGCCACCATTCTGCTTTCAGTTCAGACACCTCCGAAGGTGGTGGGGTTAGGCCCACCATGCAAGCCACCAGCCTCTAATTCCCTACCAAACGCTGCTGCAGGGAAAAAAAATTCACTTTGTTCTGCCTCTGAAAATTACTTTTGTCTTTGGCTTTTATTGTGGAGATCTCACTGCTTGACCTGGTCCTTACAAACAAAAGATCCATTTGTCAGATGCAGTACCATTTGGCTTAAGGCTTGGGCATAGGGGGCTGGCTCTGGGGGTGCTTCAGCACTACCGGTATTCAGTAAACTCCTTAACTGTGTCCAGGGAGGAATAATTTTGTGTTGAATTTAGCACCCACAGTCCTTTTGAAAAGTTGGCTCCTAATAGGTTTGGGATTTTATTGCTTTTTAAAATCCCCTTTCAGACATTTTCAGCAGCCATGCAAACAGAATTTAAGTTTAAAAAAAAATTGCAACAATTTGTTGGCTCTTCGCACAAAATCTTAAAAAAATCAAAATCTTTGCATTTGAGCTTTGCATTCTGTCAAAGAAGGAAATAACTGCTTAATGTTTTCAAAATGGTTCTTTCCAGAAAGGGACATAATAAAAAATATAAATAGCTAAAAACTGGTTTCTTGCAGAAGAGACTTCTTTCCTTGTGGGATTAAAAAAAAATAAATAAAAAGCCTTGTTTTATTAGTTCCAAACTTGGAACAGTTCAAATATGACTCTTTCGCCAGTATTGTTCATTGTGAAAGTCAAAACATGAAGAGAATTTGTTAGCTTCAGTGAACCAAAAAAGCAACCCAGAGTGCAAGTTGCTTGTACAGTATTTTCTGGAAAACCTGTAAGATTTCATTGAAGAGAAATGAAGAAAAAAATGCTTTTGTGGACTTGCTGGGATTACAAAGCAGTAAAAAGCAGTTATAAATTTAATTTGAAGGTCCGAGTGCTGCTTAATGTGAACCATCCTTGCAGAATTTCATTCTCCTTGGTTGGTGTAAATATTTTATGCATATGCGGAAGTGGGGTCAGTTTGAGGCTTCTGACTGTGTCCTGACAGCAGATTTTGAAAAGGATGGTCAGAATGATGAATGAATGGGACATGCCCCCCCCCCCCCATCTCCAGGACCTGTGAATGCTTTTCTGGTCTCAGAATACCATGCGATTGGGTTCTGAAAGGCCATTTACCAGTTTACCTGAGCCTGCTATGAACCGCTTTGAGTTGCTCCCCTTCCCCCTCTCCCTCCTTTTATTTCTAATCTTTTTCTGACTCCTTGACCTTTTCCCTGTGTCCCTTAGCTCCTTCCCTTTCCATCTGCCTGAGACCCCCCTTCCCCCCCCCCCCCCCCGTGCTTATCTCTCTTCGCTATCCTCTCTTCAGGATCATGTGATTGGTGCGGTAGAATTCTGAAAACTTGGAATTTGTTTCTTTCCGATTGCATTCCAGAGTTATGCGGTACTGGCAGGGCCGGCCCAAGGGTTTCGGCCTACTTCTTGAGCTGTGCCGAGCCTCTCCCCCTTGTGCTGAGCCCCGCTACTGCCGATTCTGTCGTGGGGGCGGAGGGGTCGGCTAGGCTCGGCGGCAGGCCATGTGCTTCAGCATATTTGGCCTGCCACTTCTGATCCCCCTCTGACATAACTTCGGGAGTTTAGAAGCGGCAGACCATGTGTGCCGAAGCACATGGCCTGCCAATGGGCCTAGCCATCCCCCCTGCTGCCAGAATCAGGTGGGGGGAAGGGTACTGCGGCTCTGTGGGGGGGATGACTGATCCTGGGTTCTGCATTTTTCACCCTTATTGCGCGGTTCTATAGTGCTCCTCCACTGCATTTTTTTTTCATCTTACGGGGTCAAGAGTGTGTAAATGATTGGGATGAAATCCGCCATATAAAAAGCCCCTTTAATTCTGATATTAAGCTGTAGGGAGTTTTAGAATTCTTCAATAGCTCTTCTGGATACATGGCCTCAAGTCTAGGATGCTCTTGTGATGTTGAAACCAAAGATTTGAAATTTTCTTAATTTTAAGAAGAAAAGATACAGAAAACCTTAGTTCAGAAGAATGGATTATCAAATGAACACATTCTGTACATCAGCATTATTAAAGAATCAAAAGGATGGATGTGCCCTGGTTAACACTGATATTCTTGAACACAAATTGTACTGCTAACTAGTGACCAGAACTGGCCCAACAATTAGGCAAGACCAGGCGACTGCCTATTATAGTGGCTTCTGCGTGCAGTAAAGAGCAACAGAAGTCAAAGCAAAACAATAGATCTGAGAGCCCCAAAAACTCAGTGCCCTCGGCACATTCCTTTACCCGAAGGGACAGTGGGCACACCCATACATACAAAGCAGTGTGTTTAATATTTAAAAGTGTAATTTCCAGTTAGACATTTTTACAAGGTTCTTGTGGGAGGGTTGGTGTTCTGATGATCATGATTGAGTTTATAATATCAAAATCTTGAGGGGAGAAGGGGTGGCATAGGTGCCTACATCTCCCAAAACACTTGCCCTGACCTTTCCAGCGAGCGGGTAATGAAATATGAACGCTTCCAAAGAACAGTCAGCATTAGCTGGATTTAAACATTGACTTTGCAAGCTGATGGGGAATGTTGTCCCTGAACACAGTGTATTCTTGTACTTTATTCCTGCTTGAAGATAAAGTCCACCAAGGCCAAATCTTAAACTGGGTCACCTACTGTGTGCAAATGAGTTCTGAGCCAAAGAGCTCTCTGGAATATCTAAAGTTGCCCCTCCTTTCTTGTTTAAATAAGATTTCTTTTCTGTTATATTTAAAGGATATACATTTAGCAAAAGCCTCTTTGTTAATGTGCATATACCTCTTTGTGTGCCTGTGGCAGAAAGACACTCTCACACACTCTTCTACATATTAGTTTACTGCTTCTACATATTAGTTTACTGTTACCAAAATACTAAAGAATTAAGTCAACCTGATATTTCCCAAACGGAAACTGACCAAGCAATTATAAAGGAAGGGAACTTTCATTTTCTGGTCAGATTACTCCTTATAACATTTTCTAGTTCAGGCAAAACCATTTCTGGGATTCTGGTGTCACAAGTCTTGGAACCATCTAAGAAAGTTTCCCTTATCTTAATAGATTCCAGCCATTGTAGCAGTGGTTTGAGGTCAGGAGCCATACTGCAGGGCTCCCTCGGCAACCCTCTGTCATGGGCTCTAAATCCACTCACCAGACATCAGCCTGAACAAGGGCTATGACTACCTTTCCCCCACCAGGGGATGAGGAGACAGCCTCCACAGCATCCCGTGTCTGCCGCATACTGCCACTGAAGCACCGGGCCGGACCCAGTAAAACCTTCTGCCTGAGAGCATTTCAGGGTTTCAGTCATAATTAGCAGTTGATGGTTTGGAAGCAGAAGGGAATCTATAGGCTGGGGGCAGCGCTGGGTGCTATCGTGCAAAGTGACTATTTTTTCATGTATCCTGCCACAAATTACAGTGAGTTTCCAAAGTAGGTTGGCATTGTTTGTCTTGTTGGGGTGAAAGAGTGCGTGTGTGTAATTTTAGCAGAAAACCTAAAGCACGGCCTTTATATATTTTTAAATGGAAAATTTGCTTAAGTAAAAACGGAAGGAGGCAGCTGTTGCATTGCTGCTTTCATGTCTTTATGAAGCGATTCAGCATTTTGCTGATTTCGTACAGTCTGGGGTATGCCTGGAGGTGACCCCCAAGCACCATTTCCCCAGGCTCTACCATAAGGTGCTGTTCTCATTGTGCATCAAAAGCTCAAGGCTAGGGGCAGCTTTTCCTAACCAACCTGGAGAGGCCTGTCCCACTCCTCACAGTCCCCAGTGCATGCAGGGATTTGTAGTTCTATTGCTTTTTCTGAGAAAGTCAGACAGACATTCCTACATGCATATGGGGGGGGGGGATTTGAAAGCCAGGAATAGGTCTGGCTTGTTCAGTTGACCTGGGGTAAGATGTCAGTGTGACCCTGAGTCAGTCCCCTGGCCGTTTTCTTGTGCTTATGGTGGATTAAAAAAAAAAAAGGGCAATGGGGAGTTCTGAAGCCAGGAGAATGGCGATCTACACTCGTCCTGTGTCAAGCAGTATTTTTGCTCAGGGCAGTATGTATGTATTTAAAAACCTTTTTAACTCTCAAAACTGGTTGAAAGCGAGGGGGGGGGGGTAAATTTAAAGCTACAGCTGGGATTTAAAAGTAAAATTTAAAGCAAAATTTAACTAAATTAAAATAAGTAAAGTAAGTTCTAGCTTCGGGAGCCCCTAAAACCAACTCCCTGCCTGCAGTCTCTCCTGTAAGCCCTCTGGCTTACTGGCACCCTCCAGCTGCTTGGAGGCTGAGTTTACTGGTGCCAGTGGTACTTTTACCAGAGCATCATCAAAAAGATGATGGGCTCAGCCTCCAAGCTGCTGGAAGGGGTTACCCAACCCAGAAGAGAGGGACTGGACTGGAGTTCCTTCAGGAACACTAATTAGCAGGTAAGGTCTAATTACTTCTTTAACTCTCAAAACTGGTTGAAAGCATTCTATGTGGACATACAAAAAATGCAAAAGAGATGACACAAATTTAAAATAAATAACAAGCATTAACTTACAGCACTTGACTTCTTATATATTGTGCACAAGTATAACATCAACCCAGGTAGCAAAAAACCAATCTAAAAAGCTTTTGCAGAAGGTGACGTTTTAAGGGGTGTGGGTTTTTTTTCCTAAATTTTCAGCAGATCTTTCATTTGTAGTGTATCAGTAACTTTTTTGAGTGTGGCGTGAAGACAGTGACATGACCCAGCGTTCGAGGGTTCTGGAGGCTTTATCTTTTTTCCCCAAACCTCACATTAAATTGACACACTCTGATTGGCCTGGGGCAGTAAAAAAAGACCTCTGCAATTAGGTAGTGGGTATCACTGTCGCGTGGAAGCATGAGCACTGTTAAAACATTGCATTGGTGGTGGCAGGGATCCCAATTTTTACACTGCAAGTAATGCAGCAGATGTGCTATTCAATGGTAGGGAATGTGAAATCCAGTAGTGCTTAGGTTGCCATTCTCTGTGCTCTCAAGGTTTTTTCATTCTTGTTGTTTGATTTCCCTTTTCCCTTAAATCCGTGCCCAAGCCAAGCACAACTTGCTTCTTAAGAAAAGCTGTGGGCTTGTTCATAGTTTTTTTTTTTTTAGGGAGGGAGGAGGGGTTGGCTTCCTTTTCTTAAAAAGATTCCTCTTTTAAAGGGTCTATGAAAACTGTATGAAAGGGAGAAAAAAATCTACAGGGGGCTGCTTGCCAGCACTGAAGACTAGTTTAAACTGGTTGTGCTTGGGATTTTTCTCCTTTCTGTCTGTCTCCCTCTCCCTAACCCCATCCAAGGATTTAATACCCCTTCAGCCCCAGGTATATATGATAACATACCCATCTACTCTTTAGTTAGGGTTGCCCTCATGCCTCCTTTCAAAAAAACATCCCCTCTTTATATTTAAAGTCTTAAGCGCAACTCTCAGAAATCTTTTGGACAAAATACAGATGGCTTCTCATCCTCTCTTTTTGGCTAAGATCCAACATGCAGGGTTTGAGCTATGAGCACAAGATGATCCCTTCTCAATTGTTTAGCTGAGACTGAGAACTTGTACAGTTTTTGGCGTGTGGAGTATTAACGCCATGGGGAAGCAAAAGTGCTGTGACCGTTGCCAAAGCTGGAGAATTTAACTTTTTTAAAAGCCCTGCATTTTTGGCATTGCCAAGACTTTTCAGGCTGGCGTTCCCGATTCTGATTGCTTTTATAAGGAAAATGTGCTTGTGCTACACAGCTCGGCCGCTGCCTAGGGTTGGCTTCCATGTTTAACAAGCAGTCCGGAGGCTGAAGGAATCTGCTGACGGTGCACTGTCAAGCGTCTGAGGATTAATAACCCAGCTGGGCTGGTAAGCTCTCTTCTCCCCCTCCCCCCCTCCCCTGCTGCTGATGATCAGCCAAAAATTTTTTTTTTTTTTTTTTGCAATAATTTGCTTAAAGGAGCAGTTTGTGCGCTCTGGACATTTTCTACAGTTTTGTGATTTTTCTTGTTTTTTTTTCTTTTTTTGAACTCCCAAGTTTCCTAGCAGCATATCCAAATCCCACTCTGAGTTTTTTTAAACCCGGCTTAGTTGATTTTTAACCACATTTTCTATAATCTTTTTTTGTATAATAAATACATTTCCTGAAGCATCTCATTTGCGTGACTTGACTAGATTGTAAGCTCTGTGATGCAGGGACTCTTGTCTTGGTATCTGTGCAGTCCTGTGTAGATCTTTTAGAGCCGTGTTAAGTATTGTCATGTTGATGTTGATTCCTGGCAACCCTGTGGATAGTCATAACATGGACAACTGGTAGAGCTATATTTACGACTAAATCTTCCCTTATTAATGACTGTCCCTTTATCCTTCTATTATCCAGGGTGCTAGCTGCATTCCTTGACCCAGTATTTGTTAGACGTTCCTTCCCTTCATACTGTATATAGCTTGACTAACCAGAACCAGAAGCTGTGTTCCCTCATTTAGAGATCCCAAGCTATGAAATCCGCTGCCAGACTCCTTTGAGATGTGTTGGACATGTTTGATTTCAAAAAGTTGCTTAAGGTATAATTTTTTAGGGAGGCTTTTAATCTTAATTAGTAATTTGATCCATGTGGCCATTAACCTCTCAGGTTTTATGTTGTCTTTGTCGATGTCTATATTATATATTATGTATGTTAAAATTGTGACCTGCTGAGTATGTTGGATTAGTGGGCTGCAATTTTTTTTAAATGCATGAAGTAAATTAACAGTGCTCTTAACTTTTGAGAAGTTGCTTTTAATACAGTTTTCTTAATTTCCTGTACATTCATTTTTAGCAGGACATTCTGCAGGAGGGGTAGGGTGGGAGGGCGAGATGTGTTTTTAAGTTGACAGATAATATCCAGACATGAATTCCTTGGTAGAACATCCATTTTTGAGGAAGGAGGGAGCTTTTGGTGGTTTTTCTCACTGTACTGTGAAATTTCAGTACTGTACATGATGCATTCTGAAATTTTAAAAAATTGTAACGTCTTTTTTTGTTTGCATTTTGTTTTGAGTTGCATCAGCAGTTAGAATGTTCCCTAAGAGAAGCTGCCACTTTTGCTCATTGGATGAAAAGATGAGCAACTCTTGTCCTCAAAGTAATTAAGTCCACATTTTTTACTAATTGTTTTTTTTATTGAGTGTTGCAGATTACAGTACTGCTTACATCTGCAGTCACAGAAGGGTTCGGCAATATAGAAATGATCAAATGTGGCTTGAGATCTGCCTTACAAATGTGTATCATTCCCTTATTTTTACGGAGGGTTTTTTTTCATACCTTACAGATAACTCATAATATAGAATGTGACTTTGGATAAGGCTCATCTAGTCTGCTTGATTGATTTTCCTGTTGCAGTGTTGTCAGTTGATCTGTTTTTTCCCGCACTTCTTTGCTACAAGGGATCTTCTGTGCTCATCCCAGGCTTTCTGGAATCCCGTTCCTGAGTTTTGCTCCAAGCACCTCCGCTTGAAGTCAGTCTGGTGTTTGCTCATGCAGAGGGCCGCTTTGAAATCTGTCAATGCGGGTAAATAATTTGCCTGCATAAGTACTCTGCCTGGAAATCCTCCTCCTCCTCCAGCGCAGTCCTGTAACGCTTGTAACTCTGGCTGCACTGGGAGAAGCTGTTTCCCTGAGGAGGGAAGTAGCACGGATAGACGGGATGTTCAGCATGACCCATGTTTTCCTGTGAGAAAAGTGTCCCCTGAAAAAGCAGGTGTAGGTGTCTGTGGGTGCTTTGCATCTGTGGCAGGTTTCAAAGTGAAAATTGGAAAGCCCCCAGATCAAAAGAACTTGCTTTATCCCAATGAGGACAGTTTGAAAGTTGCCGGGGTGGGGGGGGGGGGGTGTTAGAGTAACTGCACAAAGCTTTTTCTGCATGTAAAGCATGTTTTACATGCAGAAAAGTGCTCTTATAGAATTCTGGAACTGGAGACATGCATGTAAGTATATGCACCGACAAGATGGTGTGTGTGTGTGTGTGTGCGTTTTTGGGGATGGAGTTTGGGTGCAGTGGGGATGTAGTTAAAATGCACATGAAGAGTACACACCCACACATTCATACCTGCTTAGGAGCAGATGTGCATTTGTATGAGAGAGTTGGTGCACTGCTTGGGGTTACTGTACGAGCCTGTTTACCTGCTCTATTGCCTTTATAAGATTTTACTATTTAGAAATGGAGCTCAATAATAAAATCGTAGAGGAAGGCACACCTGAAAAATATGGTACAAATAAATAAATAAATATTTTTTTGTAAGACCATATCATATATAAAAGTATTGATACACCTCAATCATCATTCAGTCCATTTTTAATAGCTTTAACAAACATGTCCATTTAAAATTTAACACAAAATTGCCCATATATTTATGAATAATCACTTCTCTATATTTATGACTATATTGGCACTTGATCTTTAAATTTAAATGGGCACGTGTCTATTAAAATGGATGACATGATTAAGGTGCATTAAGGTCTGCTGCATGAGAAGAAAGGCCTGGTGATCTATTTCTGCTAAGAAAGCCCAGGAGCTGATGGGTCACCTGGAGTCAGCACTGACTCGAAGGTGCACATTGCATTTTGCATACCTTTTTGATGTCTCCAAAACTGTTTTATTTTGGATGTACACCATGTTTTTTTCAGGCGTGACTAGGATTTTATTATTGGGCTCCATTTCTAAATATAGAGATTTGAAAGTCGACCCTCTATAGTGGTGGGTTTTAGTTTTTTTTTTTTTTTTTTGCCCTTATAAAATAGGCACTGGACTTCTCGTGTAGGCTCAGATGACTCCCTACGTATCCTGCCAGCAGTTTCAAAATAGTGTTTGGCGTTCCCTAATGTAGCTGTCCTTGTTTTCACCTGGCAGGTTTTTCTTTGCCACGTACTTTCTCTGTCGAGCTTCTTGCATCACTGGGCAGGGAGTGTGTGACTGATCATGGATCAGTGAGGGTAATATCTGCTTCCCTTTGGAACCACATAGGTCCTAAATGTAAAGGAATGTGGCAAAACCTCTAGGTTGGGTGGTCAAGGCATCATAGCTTCAAATCCCTGCCATTTATCATAAATGCACCTAAAGGCGTTAATTGCACTGACCAGGATATCTGCGGCACTAACCTGGTCAGTGCCACTGAAATATCCATGGGTGCCACGGCAGCAGGCCCCAGTGCTAGCTGGCTTACATCAGGGCATTCCAGAGCTGGCATCTGGTGATAGCCAGGTAGCGGCAATACTCAGCCGCTGCCTGGTAGTCGCAATGCGGCAGACGTTGGGTACATTAACGTAGGGCTTGACTAACCCCTGGCGTCAGAGCACATGTGGGCAGAAGGGCTGGCCAAAACCAGCACTGTGTCTGTGGGGATCTCGTCTCTCAGGGGCATTAGTACTGCAAAGAGCCGCAATTACCGCGGAGACTGGCAGGGTCTGCCTGTGGGAGATGGGACCCCCACAGGCAGTAGTGCTACAAAAGGCTGCAATCGCAGCTGAGCTTGATGGAGTCTGCCTGAGGGAGATGGCACCAATCTAAACCGCAGTTGCAGCCTTTTGCAGCACTCCTGTCTCTGGGGTCCCACCTCCAATGGGCAGAAGTTCTGCAACTTTTAAAAAAGGTTTGGACAAGTTCCTGGAGGAAAGGTCCATAAACCATTATTAAAGGGGACCCGGGAAATGCACTGCTTGCCCCAGTACAAGCATTGTGGAACCTGTGTCTTTTGGAGAAACTGCTAGATACTTGTGACTTAGATTGGCCACTGTTGGGAACAGGATACTGGGCTTGATGGACCTTGGTCTGACCCAGTATGGCATTTCTTATGTTCTTAACTGGCCCTGAGCCTGCAAAAAAAAAGTTAGCATACAGAGGCTGAAGAAATTTAAAGGGGCAGCAGGTTTGATTTAAGGAAAAAATGGGGGAGGAGGGGAGAGGATTGAGGGCAGGTGTGAGTGTCTGGGAAGGGAAATGAGGGTGGGGGAGAGACAGCAGGAGAGGAAAAGAGTGCAAGAAGTTAGAGGGTGAAACACACGAGCGCACACGTCTTAGTAAATCGGGCCCTAAAACCTAAAGAAGTAACCACGATACGCTTTGTGGACGGGACCTAGATTTCTGCGTCTGGCTCCTAGATTCCAAGAAAATTTGTCAAGGCCTGCATTAAAGGCTGGCCTAACTTTCACGGCAGAAACTAACCAAGCAGTGGCTGAATATCGCATCTACCCGGTTAGCCTCTTTGCTATCCAGCTAAACTGGATATTCAATGTCGGTGTCCGGATATGACCTAGGCATTGAATAACTGGGTTTGTTTTAGCAGCGATGACTAGTTGCTGAATATCCTGCCCTCCATGTTCATCTCGGTGCGATAGGCACAGGTTTTACTTGTAAACACACGTAGGCTATATTGAGTTTCAGATGTTCTGCTTTAATAAATGTGAACCACTGAATGTTTGGTGATATTACATTGAGTTGGGGGTTGTTTTTCACCACCTTCCCCCATCCCAATCTTTGTTAACAGGATCACTTTTACTGGATTTGACGGAACAATTCTCCCCTCCTGAAAATGCACCTCCAGTACTGTCGAAGTTGGTGGAAGCTATCGAGAAGAAAGGTAAGGGCCCCGGAGGAAAGCTACACACATGGAAATTTTTAAAGGTAGCAGGACGATATTAAAAAGCTGTATTATCCACTTATCTGTACACGCCAGATGCAGGTTTGAACACTGCCTCCCCTTATGCTTGGGGAAAATGGGATTGACCCTCTGCGCTGTGATACCCTACTGCCCGGCACTTAGTCACGTGACCTCCATGGAAGTACATCTTTTCTGCATGTGTGAAGGAACTCGGTGGGCCCCTCCTGTGTGTCTCTGATGCCTGGTTCTGCTTACTGTGACATCTAGCTGGTGGGGGCACCTTGTCTATCCCTGAACTCTAGCAATACCTGAGCAATTGACATTGGCTGCAACTTTCCAGGTAGACAATGCCAGTTGCAAGTGAGCAGCATTAATTGTGATCAGTGTCTGTAAAATACTTTGGGCATAGACACAATAATGAAAAACAGTCTTATTGCAAAATGTTTTTATCCAGTATTGACTCCCTCCGTTTTTATTGCCTTTATAATGCTGTGTCAATGCAATGTGTGCCTGCGAGCCAATGCCAGCTCCTGGCGACCCCGCAGCTCCTGAGTTTTCCTGGCAGAGTGACCGGAAGTAGATTGCCAAGCCTTTCTTCTGAGGCAATGGAGGGTTCTCTGGGAACAAGCAGGAAGTTAGTCCTCACAAAAAGGTGACGTCGGCACCTTTGTGGAAGCATCCCCCCAACTTTCAAAGAGAGCCTTTGGGAGATGCCACCATACATGCGTGGTCCCCTTCCGGCCCAAGGGTGCCATCTTGCTCAGTCTCCTTTTTTCCTTGGGGCCCTTCAGACGTTTGTCCCTGGAAAAAGTTTATTTTTTTTCTTCTCTGAGTTTTGTACTCTCCTCCGGTATTGCACCGGTACTCTTCCTGCCTGCTGACCTCATTGCCTCGGCGTCAAGTCGGCCCATTTTTGTAGTTGTCATTCTTTCCTTTCTTGGCACCTTCATGCCTTTTTTTTTTTTTCTCCTACTGGCAGCCCGGACGCAGGGGTACTTTTCCCCCCATGGCTACCAGTGGCTTTAAGAAGTGTGATCGGTGCTCCAAAATTGTCCTTGATCGACACACACGATGGCTGTCTCCGCTGCCTGGGGCCAGATCACAACCCGGTAGCCTACAGCCCCTCTGCAAGAAGATGTCCAGTAAGGCTCTCAAGAGCCGCCAGCAGCAGCAGAAAACATTTTTCCCAGCGTCCCAGTACCCCTGAAGGCCAGGGCCTAGTCTGAGGCCCCGACATCTCGGGCGGAACCCTCTGTACTCGTGCCTCGTCATAGGTCCTTTGAAAGGGGGTCTCTCTCAAGGGAACCTAGGAAGAAGAAGCCTTTAAAGGCAGCATCCCTGGACAGCTCCGACCTCTTGTGTGCCTCCCCGAGCCCGGTACCACAGTCTGAGATGCCCATTTGAGGTGTTGGAGAAGGAGCGGCCTGAGAAGGTCCCCCGGAAGGATCAGACTGCAGACTGGCCTTGGTCCCTAGACACCATCCTCGTTGAGGATTCCCCTTTGGGGGCGGGGGGGAAGAGCCAGCGTTGAGCCTGTCCCTCAGTGCCTGCGCCAAAGGCTGTGGAGCCTTCTGGTATGGAGTCCAGAATGGCGGCCCTGGAGCGCAGTTTGTCTGCCTCCATGGACCCACAGCGGGAGCTGTTGTCCGACACGACTGGTTCATCCGCCACGACCACCGGGCCCTCGACGTCCAAGACATCCCCGGAGGCTGAGCTGATCCTCGAGGTCCTCCGGCCTTGTCTATCCTTGGCCTAGGTCGCAATCCAAGTCCCTCTCAATGGGACTGTGGTTATCCCTGGCAAGTCTTCCAGGCACTGGCCGCATAGCATCAGGAGCCCCGTGGCCTGCAGAGCAGCCCCCCTATGAGTCTTCCACAGATGACTACGAGGATGAGGAGACTGAGGATGAGGAGTGCCCTGATACCTGTCGCCACTGCGACGTCCCATCTGACTCTCCTGTCTCGGATCCTTGACGGTGGTCACCGCCCTAGGATATGGTGGGCTTTCTTGATTTTATCAAGGACATGTTCAAGGCCCTGGCATTCCTGACAGAGTCGGTGGAGGATCCTCTAGTACGAACTCCTCCACAGGAATCGCTCACGGTGCCCATCCCTCCCATCCTGGAACGGCTGATGCTCCGAATGTGGGAGACACCACATCTGTGCCAGTGGTGAGCAAACTGCTCGACTCGATGTATCAAGTCCGCCAGAGCCCGGGCTTCCAAAAGTCACAACTGCTGCATAACTCCATGGTGGTGGAGTTGGCCATGCGTTGGCTGAAAATCCAGAAGATGCATTCCTCAGTGCACCCTGGCAGGGAGGCCCGCACCCTGGATGCCCTTGGCAGAAAGTGCTCGATGCTCATCGGCCGCATCCAGGCCTATCAGCTGTATATGGGCATGTACCTGAGAGACCTGGCGAAAGAACTCACCGGGTTCTCAGCTGGTCTCTCCGAGGAACCTTTGCAGCGGTTCAAGAACCTGGCCAAAGCAGTCCGTGAATCCTCCAAATTCATGTCTCGAGCGGCCTATGATGGGTTCGAGTTGGTGACTTGAGTAGCGGTGGCTGGCATTGGTGCACGCTGCCAAGCTTGGCTATAATCGTCTGACCTCATGCAGTGGGTTCAGGACAAATTAGTCGATGTCCCCTGCCAAGGAGAGAACCTCTTTGGCAAACCTGTTACAGGTGAGTAACTACTCTTTAAGTAACATGCCCAAATCCAGAAGGAATGCTAGTGGGAATCGAACCCTGGTCTCTTGGTTACCAAGCCAGAGCTCTAACCAGTAGGCTGCTCCTGCACTCCTGACGTATCAATATTTGACTATTTGACAGGGTTGAACTGTCTGTAGCTAATATGTGGCCCTTCTCTGGGGTTTTTACAGTGCCTTCTATTCTGAAATGGTGGTTGAAAATTATAATTTTCTCCGGCATAAGATAGTGAGGTATAAATGGGCTTACAAATGGATTTTACGTTTTAGGGTTTAGTGAGAATTGGGCATATTACAGGTTGGTAAGTATTTGTTTTTAGTTTGTCTAATATAATTTTGTGATCGTTTTCTTGTATGCTGTCATGGCCTGTAAGATCAACAAATTTAAAGATGGAATTGGTTATATTGCAGAATTCAACAAATTTCACTTTCTTTGGATTGATTTTAGGGTTGCGGTGGGTTGAAGGGGGAGCTAGGAAGCCCCTTCTCACATACTCCCCCCCCCTCACCCCACCTCAGGCCAGATTACCACCCAGTCTGGAAGACCTTTTCAAATACAGTCCGAGAGCTGATTTCTAACTCCCCGCTGAACTCTTCCCCACAGGTTTGGACAGTGAGATGCTGTACCGTACATCTGGCCCATCCATGGCTGGCTCCGAACTGAGGCAGGCTCTAAAAACCGGTAAGAACTAGATCCCTACTGGGACTAGGGGAGGGGGGAAGGAAGAGCAGCGAAAGGAAGGGTGGCTGGAAAGATGCAAGCCCCTTTCAGATGGAGAAGATTAAGGTTACCTCGGTGCGGCTGTTTTTTTTCCAGCGCCAGCAGTACTTGTGTCTAGGGTGAGCAAAGTATCAGGAGCCTGGGTACCTATGTCATTTAAATCCCAGGTTAAAACGGCCCTCTTTTTGAGAATTTGCTTTCACGTCTTTTTAGCAGCCTATGATTTTATCGTTGAGGGTGGAGTAGAGAAAATAAAAATATGCACTACAAAGATATAGAAGCACATGGTGAGTAGGAGAGAGGAGGGATCTTGAAAGAACAGGAAGAGTTTGAGTGGACAGTTGTGGTCTCATCATTTGTGAAACTGGCTGTGATGTGCTGCGAGGAAGGGGAGTTGCTGAGGAAAAATGCAGTCATTCCTTTTGGTGCAGAGGGGCTTCCCACCCCAGAAAACAAAATTACTGAGACAACATAATGGAATAAGTCAAAATGAGTGCAGTGAAGGCAAGTGTTGCCTTACTGATTTATTAGGTTATTTTGAAGATGTAAACGTGGATAAAGATGAGCTGGTTGATAATAGTTTATTTATATGTTCGGAAGGCATTTGATAAAGTCCCTCATGAGATTCCTTAGGAAATTAAAAAGTCACGGGATAAGATGCGGTGTTCCATCGTGGATTGATAACTAGTTAAAAAGAGAGTAAGGAGGTGTAATATAAACGTTTCCTGCACATAAAAGCATGTTTTATTAATGTTAAAGAATTTTTTAAAAATAATTATTTATTGAAAGTTTTTATAAAATTACCTCAGGGGTTGCATGTGTAAAAAAAAAAAAAAAAAAAAAAAAAATTGTGGTGACCAATGTTCCCTATAAGCTGCGCTGGGTCCGCTGTCAACATTCCTGCTGGTGGGGGGGGGGTGCAGTGCAATCGATCGCTCTGCCCCTCCCCCCACTGGCGGGAATTCCAGCGGAGGACCCAGCGCAGATGAAAGGGAACATTGCAAGGGTGCTGCGGCATGTGTTAGACCCTGGATCGATCGCACTGCACCCTCTCCCCCCCCCCGCCCCCTCTCCCCCCCTGCCGTCAGGAATGCTGGCAGCGGACCCAGCGCAGCTTAGAGGGAACATTGGTGATGACAATGCATAGCTTGCGCATTCCGGTGTGTGGTTTTGGACATAGCGGGTTTAATGTCTCGCTGCAGTTTTTGCTGGTTTACCTCTAGTTTTTGTTTAAAAAAATGCCTGTGTGTCTTTAGAAAATAGGCACCTCAAGACGGGATTGGGGAAGAACAGGTGCAGGGGTATTTAGAGGGCTTGGGGCTACCATGGCTGGAGGAGGACTCTAGTGTATACCTGGAATGGGCTGTAGATTGGGAGAAATTGAGGGAGTAATCCAACTCCTCCCTGTCAGGAAGTCCCCAGGCTTAGATGTACTACCGGTGTCGTCATAAGTTTTATATAAGGAGGAAATTAGTGATCTAATGGCCCGGTTGCTTAATATTGGAAGGGGGGAGCTGCCGCAGGAGATGGTTACAATGGGTATTTGCTTCCGAAGGAAGGGAAGGACCCACTGCTGTGTGGGCCTTATAGGCCAATTTCACTTATAAATGTGGATGTCAAGATCCTGCTAAGCTGCTGGCTAAAAGGTTGGCTCACTAGATGAGTAAGCTGGTTCATCAAGACAAGGCGGGGTTCATTAAGGGGCGGCAGACTGCATATAGTATACACCGGGTGGTGGAGCTCTATGGGCAGCAGAAAGCGAATGAGAAATGGTAATGCTTCTCTCGATTGATGTGGAGAAGGCGTTCGATAGGGTGCACTGGCCCTTTTTATTTGCAACCATGGGTGTCATGGGGTTTGGAGCGAATTTTCTAGGGTGGATAATCTCCAGGAACAAGCAGGAATGAGTCTTCACATATGGGTACCGTCGGTACCGACAGAGCCTGCGCGGGAATGCTCCCCAGTGTCCTGAAAGAAAGCTTTTCGGAGCATCCCACAGCGCCTGCGCGCTGCCTTCCCGCCTTTCCTAACTGCCTCTCTCCAGTTCTTCTTTTCCGCGGAGCCAGCAGGTCGTGTTTCCTGTCACCGCTGAAGAATTTCTTATTCCTTATCGTCACTTCAGTCCAGTCCCTTAACTTCTGGGTTGTGCAACCCTTCCAGCAGCTTGGAGGCTGAACCCATCATCCTTTTGATGATGGTGGGGTATAAATGCCCCTGGCACCACCCACTGGCACCAGTAATCTCAGCCTCCAAGCAGCTGGAGGGTTCCTGTAAGCCAGAGTGCTTACAGGCTCTTTCCTTAAGATTTAATTTACTTTAGTTTATTTTAATTTAATTTACTCTATTTATTTTAGGCTAGGTCTTCTGCTTTCTTTTCTGTTAGTGCAGTACCTTAGTGAGGGTTCTGTACCTTTAAGGCTCCTGTTCTTTCCACCCCCCTCCCTCCCTCCCTCCCTCCCTGCCTGCCTGCCGTCTTCAACTCGGTCTTTGAGGCTCCGGAGGAGGGGGCTTTTCCCGTGCTGCGGAGAGGTCCAGAGAACTCTCCTCCCGCGCACGCAGCGGCCGTGATCTTCTGACCAGCCGCTCCTGCCTCGCGCCGAAGCCCCCTAGGCGGCTGAGCGCTAGAGGCAGCACCGACTTCCTGAAGCGGCGTTTCCTTGCCTCGTGCTGCAGCCCTGAGGCGGCTAGGCGCTTGAGGCTGCTACGGAGAGCAAACGCGGGTGTGGAGTGTCTTTTTCTACCGCGTCCCGGTAGTAAAGTCCCTAGCTCAGCGGCGTTCTTACTCGACCCGCAGGCCCGGCCTCCACGTGGCTGCGGCCTACCGCGTGGGAGCCGGCAGAGGAAGGCTGGTTCCCTCGTGGCTCCGGCTACTCGCCAGGACATCAAACTGCAAGTATCATGGGGCAATTTCTTCCTGTATTTATTCTGATTTAATTTGATTTAATTTTCAATGCAAGTTTGAAATTTTGGAAACTTGGTGCCGCGTTTTTTCCTTTCACGGCTGGAGGGGAGGGGAGTGCTGGGGGCCTTGGATCATTTAGTGCTATCATTTTGTTGGTTATCTAAATTGATTTACTTATCTAATTTGATTTATTTACTTAATTTCATTTGGTGTATTTAATTTATAATTTAAGTTTAAATTTATTTGAAATTGAGTGGCATTGTCCAAAGAGGAATGACGGGCAAGCTACAGTGTCCTTCTTGTGGCACTCGTAGAGGGACGGCCTCTGAGACAGGAGTCTGCAGGGGTTGTGCAGCAGAGGCCGCTTCCGTGGAGCAGGAGATCCACCAGAGCATGTCTCTAACCCTTCAGGGGTCAGGGGACCTTCTAGAAGGGGGAAGGGATTCCCACTCTCCTCCGCCTTCATTCTCAGAGGGTCCAGGCCCTTCCCAGTCTCTTCCCTCTCTCCCCTTGGGGGCGGAGGGAGACTGGGCTCAATTTTCACCCGAGTTTGTCCTGCTTTTGCACAAAGCCTACTGCTTACGCAAGCAGGGCTCGGCAGACACAGCAGCAGCGAGGGACAGCATGGACGCGGGTGCAGGGAACACTAGACCCCTTGAGCCGGGGCCTCCCCCCAAGCGACCTAGGCTGGCGGGCAAGGATCTTGTTGACTCTTCGCCCCGGGATCTCCCTGAAGAGGATCTTTCGGACAAGGAAGAGATGGAGGAAGGGGAGGAGCTTGAAGAGGGGGAGATCCCTGAGGAGGAACAATCCCACATAGAGTCTTTAGGTGGGAGGAGCTCCCGGCCTTAATAAGTGAATCTTTAAAAGTACTCAATATGGTGTCGGAGGCTCCAACAGAAGAAGAAGCTCTGGAGGATCCGCTGATCCAAGCCATAAGGAAATCTCAGAAGGTATTTCCAGTCCACAGAGTGGTCCGACAGATGATTCAGGAGGAATGGAATCAGCCCGAGTCTACCCTGAGAGGAGTACGTGCGATCTCTCGACTATATCCATTGCTGGAAGCGGACAAGGATCTCCTGAAATCGCCTAGAGTGGACGCGGCGGTCTCGGCAGTAACTAAGAAGACGACTATCCCGGTCGAGGGCGGCGCGGCCCTGAGAGACAGTCAAGATAGAAGACTGGACACCCTGTTAAAACAGGCATTTGATGTTAGTGCCCTTGCCTTACAGGCCTCTGTTTCGGGGGCTTGGGTAGCCAGAGCCTGTCTGAGATGGTCTCAACAGCTGCAACTGGCTGACAGCCCTTCAGGCGTCCCCCAAGAAGTGGCGGCCAAGTTAGAGTCCGGTTCGGCCTTTTTAGCGGATAGCCAGTATGATCTTATTAGAAGCCTGGCGAAGAATATGGCCTCGGTTGTAGCAGCCAGAAGGTACTTGTGGTTATGTAACTGGGTGGCAGATGCTTCTAAGACGCGCCTGAGCCGACTTCCCTTCAAGGGGAAGCTGTTTGGGGAAGACCTAGATAAGTTGGTAAAGGAGCTGGGAAAGTCGAAGGGAGGTAGGCTTCCCGAGGATAGACCAAGGCTGGGTCGTTCTTCGGCGCCGGTGCGAAGTCAGTCAAGGGACTTCCGTAGGTTCCGGCAGCCCAGACTGAACACTTTCCCCAGGGGCCGTTTTCCTTCCAGGGGTCAGAACTTCTGTGGGTTTCGCGGAGCAGGTAGAGATTTTGGAGCCGCCTCCTCCTCCTCGACGTCTAGAAAACCACAATGAGAAGACGGGGGTCCAGGAGGGAGTGCTGCCGGTGGGAGGGTGCTTAAGGCAGTTCCTTCCCGCCTGGTCCCGAGTCACATCCGATCAGTGGGTATTAGAGGTGATCAGAGAAGGGTACGCTCTCGAGTTCACAAAGAGAGTATCCCCCGCATTTATTCTGTCCCCCTGCGGTCCACCAGAAAAGGAGGCAGTGGAAATCACCCTTTCGAGGCTCCTAGCGCTGGGAGCGGTGTTGCCGGTCCCACCAGACCAAAGAGGGTACGGTCGATACTCCATTTACTTTGTAGTTCCAAAGAAGGAAGGTTCCTTCCGTCCCATTCTGGATCTAAAGCAAATCAACCGCTGCCTCAGAGTTCCTCATTTTCGCATGGAAACGCTGAGGTCCGTGATTGCGGCCGTTCGGCAGGGAGAGTTCCTTACATCTCTAGACTTGACGGAGGCATATTTACACATCCCGGTCAGAGAGTCATCTCTCCCTTTCATGTAAACCAGTCGGTCTCTCTGCCCTCTTTCGCGGTAAGGGATCATTCGGGGGACGGAGAGAAGCTTAGGCGCCTAGATGTGCATAGAGTGCTGAAGAGATACCTCGCCCGTACGGCTCCTTTCCGGAAGTCTGAACGCTTGTTCGTTCAGTTTGGAGGGCCGCATAAGGGAGAAGCAGCGGCCAAGGCTTCCATTTCTAGGTGGATCAGAGAGGCGATTGCTTCGGCTTATATCCTCAGAGGGAAGCAAGTTCCAGGAGGGCTTAGGGCGCACTCAACCAGAGCGCAGGCTACCTCCTGGGCGGAAAATAGTTTGGTGCCACCGCTAGACATTTGCAGGGCGGCTACCTGGTCGTCTGTCCACACCTTTACCAAGCATTATAGGCTAGATGTCCAAGGGGCGGTGGATGCCAGGTTTGGCAGCGCGGTACTTCGTTCCAGCATCTCGAACCCCTCCCAGATTTAGACTGCTCTGTTACATCCCAGAAGTTAAAGGACTGGACTGAAGTGACGATAAGGAAGAAATAATTAGTCCTTACCTGCTAATTAGTGTTCCTGAAGGAACTTCAGTCCAGTCCCTGATCCCACCCGGGTTACATAGCAGGCGACGGACCGAAGACAGACTACGGAACAGGTTCGGGGGATCTCTGGCTTAGGACCCGCTCCAAGTAGCAGCCCCTGTTAGGAGGTTCGGCTGATAAGGGGGGGAGGACCTTCGCTGGCCTCCAGAAAACCTCCTCCTCCTTTCTCCTCTTTCCGTTACCTCCACAAAAAAAAATGTTGTTGTTGTTAAGTGCCGTCGAGTCGGAGTCGACTCATGGCGACCCTCTGGATAGCTATCCTAAATTGTGTTCGGTCTTCAGTCAGGCGGCTTATTGTTGACAGACTGGTGCCTGTAGCTGCTGTTATTGTATCGATCCATCTCATTGCTGGCCTTCCTCTTTTGCGTTGACCTTCTATCTTGCCAAGCATGATGTCTTTCTCTAATGATCTCTCTCTCCGCATGATGTGTCCAAAGTATGAAAGTCGAAGTCTTGTCATCTGAGCTTCTAAAGAAAGCTTAGGTTTGATCTTCTCTAGTACAGACTGGTTTGTTCTTCGGGCAGTCCATGGTATACACAATATTCGCCGCCAGCACCATAATTCAAAGGCATCAATTTTCTTCCTGTCTATCTTTTTCACTGTCCAGCTTTCACATCCATATGATGTTATTGAACAAGTCGAATTTTTGTATGGAGAGAGACATCTCTGCTCTTGAGAATCTTATCTAGGTCTTTCATAGCCATTCTGCCAAGAGCAATGCGTCGTCTGATTTCTTGACTGCTTGTTGCTTCTTTATTGATAGTTGATCCAAGTAGGTTAAAGTTATTCACAATTTCAATTTCTTCTCCTTCGACGATGAACCTGTTGATTATGCCAGTTGTCATGATCTTTGTCTTCTTTGCATTAAGGTGCAGGCCCATTTTGAGACTATGTTCTTTGATTGTGAGAAGCAAATGTTTCAGATCATCTTCACTTTCCGCCAGTAATGTGGTATCATCAGCATAGCGAAGGTTGTTGATGAGTCTTCCACCAATCTTCACACCTCTGTTGTCTTCATACAATCCTGCTTCTCTGATGATTTGTTCTGCATATAAATTAAACAGGTAGGGGGAAAGTATGCAGCCTTGTCTTACACCTTTGCTTATTTTAAACCATTCTGTTTCTCCTTGTTCTGTTCGAACTGTTGCTTCTTGATCAATGTACAGATTGTGCAAGAGAACGATCAGGTGTTCTGGTATACCCATGCTTCTTAATGTGGCCCAGAGTTTCTCATGGTTTACACAGTCAAAAGCTTTGCTATAGTCGATAAAGCACAAATAGATATCCTTTTGGTATTCTTTAGTCTTTTCAAGGATCCATCTCACATCCGCAATGATGTCTCTCGTTCCTCGCCCTTTTCTGAACCCTGCTTGCACTTCAGGTAGTTCTTGTTCCAGGTATGATTGTAGTCTCTTTTGAATAATCTTCAGTAGAATCTTGCTGGCATGTGGGATCAGAGCGATTGTGCGATAATTTCCACAGTCAGTTGGATCACCTTTCTTTAGGATTGGTATAAACACAGATCTTTTCCAGTCAGTTGGCCATGATGCTGTCTTCCATATTTCTTGGCAGAGCCTTGTAAGTATGGTAACAGCTGCATCAGATTGCTGTAATACTTCTATGGGAATGCAATCAATGCCTGGTGCTTTGTTCTTTGATAAGGCTTTCAATGCTGCTTCAACTTCTTCTTTCATCACCAATGGTTCCAGATCATAAGGTACAGGTTGAAACGGCTGTTGGTCCACTTGATCTTTATCATATAAAAACTCTGTATATTCCTTCCATCTTTTCTTGATCTTCTCAGCATCATTCAACATAGAACCTTGAGCATCTTGTAACATTCCAATTCGAGGCTGGAACTTTTTCTTTAACTCTCGTAGCTTTAGGAAAGCTGATCTTGTTTTATATATATATATAAATATATTATATATATATATAAAAATTTAAATGATAAAGGTTACTGGTTTACGAGGTGTGTTAGTTGTTGCAGTTGTCCAAATGGTTAAGAGTTATTTATTATCTTTCCTTTAAGTCTGCTTTTACATTAGATTACTGGTACCAGTGGGTGGTGCCAGGGGTATTTATACCCCACCATCATCAAAAGGATGATGGGCTCAGCCTCCAAGCTGCTGGAAGGGTTGCGCAACCCAGAAGTTAAGGGACTGGACTGAAGTTCCTTCAGGAACACTAATTAGCAGGTAAGGACTAATTACTTCTTTTCTTTTCTTTTTCTTTAGTCGCGTGTCTGCCTTCTCGATTCCGCACCGGTACCACCGGTTCTTTTTTCTTTCTTTTAAAAAAAAAAAAAAAACTTCTACTTTTTCAGTGCATTTTTCTTCTGGGTCCTTAGGCCTACAGAGTTATTTTTCCCTCATGGAAAAACCCGCCTCCGGGTTTAAAAAATGCACAAAGTGCAGTAGCACTATTTCTGTCACCGACACCCATGACTGGTGTCTAAAATGTTTAGGTCCTGACCACTCCATTGCGGATTGTGAGTCCTGTTCTATGATGTCCAAAAGAGGGTTACAGAATCGGGTAGCTAAGCTCAGTACCCTGTTTCCCTCCGATGCAGCTTCCGTGGCATCGACGTCTTCCAGGGCTGCTGCTTCATCCCATGGATCTCAGGTAACCAAACTTAAATCTGGCCGGTCCTCAAAGAGTTCATCTCCCTCTAAGTATCGAGATGCCCCCGGGCTTACTCTTGAGGATACCACACCGGCAAAATTACCCTGGCGGGAGGCTCCGGCTTCCAAAGCACTACCTATGGGGTCACAGGTTGACATCGATGGCTCGGCCTCGACCGCCACCAATGTTCTGGGGTACCGGCAGTTTCTACCGGTACCGATATCCAGACATTGGTGGCGTCAATGGATCAGAATATTCTGACCATGCAGCGTGCCATCACGGCATTCATTCAAGCTGCAACGCCTACGGTACCGCAACAAACCCCGTTGTCGGTACCTGTACCGATTCCGCTACAGGATCAGATTCCGGTTCCGATACCAGTACCACTTGCATCGACATCAGCATCGACGGCAGCAGTACGCTATCCAGTGATGCCTATCAGTACCGGCCCGGTACGATTACTCCCGATGTCGATACCTCCCGGTACGCGTATCGGGCTCTACGAGAGCATCCAGACAGCCGATTCTTCTGAAGACTCTGACTCTTCAGAGGCCTCAATTGAAGCATCGGGGATCCTTCCTCAGGAACCCTCTTCTCCAAAAAGGAGAATGTCTCCTCCTGAAGACTTGTCTTTTCAGGACTTTATTAGGGAGGTGGCCAAAGGCCTGTCCATCTCGGTGACCTCTGAGACTGAACCTAGAGCCAAAAAATTAGGTATCCTACAATATCCTAAGGCTCCTAAAGAGGCAGCCACCTTACCAATACATGAGATTCTTTATGAACACATGTTGGGCATATGGGAGACTCCTCTTTCCACCTCCCCTCATTCCAGAAGGTTGGACACCATGTATCGTGTTCCTCCTTGTCCTGGATTTCATAAGACTCAGCTTCCTCACCACTCCATTGTGGTAGAGTCTGCTATGAAAAAGATCAAGAGTACAAAAAGGCACTCCTCTGCTCCTCCAGGAAGAGAATGTAGAACCCTAGATGCCTTTGGCAGGAAAATCTTCCAGGCCAGTATGCTTGTAGCCAGAATCAACTCCTATAGTCTCTATATGGGGATGTTTCTAAAAGAAGTTACAGATCATCTGCAAACCTTATCTCCTTTTATGTCAGAAGATAAGAGAGAAGAATATATCACCTGGCTTAAACAGGCACAGGATGTATCCAAGTTTTCCAACCGTGCAGCCTTTGACTCTTTTGAGGGGGTCAGTAGAGCCTCGGCTATTGCCATAGGTGCACTCAGAGTTGCTTGGTTGCAAGCCTCTGATTTGGAATCCTGGGTACAGGATGGTCTAGGTAACCTTCCCTGTACAGGCGAAAACCTGTTCGGCAAAGATTGGCAAGCAAAGGCCAACCAGATGATGCTGAAAATTCTGCTTTAGATAGACTTTCAAAGTCTACTACTTCTCCTTTCAAAAAGAGGTTGTTCAAAAAGGGATCTTTCCCAAAGAAAGGGAAATTTTCTTCTTATGGTCAGGCCTCTTCTCAAGGTCGTTTTGCTACAAAGAGGCAGCAACAACCAAAACAGGCCAAAACCCAGGCTGCGAGGACTGCTACGGCCCAACAGCCTCAGCCTCCTCAGGGCCTTTGACTTTCCACTAGAGAACTTAGCCTTTCTGGCTCTAGAACATCCAGAGCCCCTCACCATCCCAGGAAGGTTAGCTCACTTTGCTCCCAGATGGGAACAAACCACAGCAGAGCATGGGACCCTCTCCATCATAAGGGAAGGGTACAAACTTCATTTCTTAAACCTTCCTCCTCACACCATGCTGAAACAGTTCAATTCTCCAACATCTCTCCTCAACCTTCTATATCAGGAGATTGCTACCCTTCTTGCCCAAGGGGCAATAGAAGAAGTACCCCTTCTTCAACAGGGTTCAGGGTTCTACTCCCCCTATTTTCTCATCCCAAAGAAAACAGGGGGCTACAGACCCATATTAGATCTCAGAGAATTGAACAAGTTTCTATGCAAGGAGAAATTCAAGATGACTTCTCTCGGAACTCTCCTTCCATACCTCCAGAGTCAGGACTGGCTTTGTTCTCTAGATCTCAAGGATGCATACACCCATGTTCTCATCCATCCAACACACAGAAGATTCCTTTGCTTCCTGTACCAAGGAAAGCACTACCAATACAAAGTGCTTCCTTTCGGTCTGGCCTCTGCTCCAAGAGTGTTCACAAAATGCATGGCAGTAGTAGCTGCATTCCTACGCACTCTAGGAATATTCGTATTCCCATATCTGGACGACTGGCTCATCCGAGCTCCATCCCAGTCAGAGGCCCAGACTTCTCTAGCCTGCACAAGGCGTGTTCTTCAGTATCTGGGATTGGTAATCAACATTCCAAAATACCATCTTACCCCTTCTCAGTCTCTAGAGTTCATAGGGGCCTTACTGGATACCACAACTGCAAGGGCCTATCTTCCCCAGGCCCGTTGCCTACGCTTGGTGCAGTTAGCCTCCCAGATTCAGTTAAAATCCCATTTAACTGCTCGAGAGATGTCACAACTTTTAGGCCACATGGCATCCACGGTGCATGTGGTTCCCTATGCTCGCCTTCACATGAGAGCAGCTCAGTGGACCCTATCCACCCAATGGACCCAGGCATCAGGTTGCCTGTCAGACAAAATAGCAACCTCCAGTCGCCTATTTTCGTCCCTCCACTGGTGGAAGTCCACTCAGAATCTTTTGCTGGGTTCCCCCTTTCAACAGGTGTTACCCCAAGCAACCCTTACAACAGATGCCTCTCCAAAGGGTTGGGGGGCTCATCTACAAGATCTCTCGACCCAGGGCATCTGGTCTCCACAGGAGACATATCTTCATATCAACCTCTTAGAGCTCAGAGCAATCTTTCTGGCTCTCAGTCTTCCACACCCTGCTCAGCTTCAAGACAGTCCTCATCCACACGGACAACCAGGTAGCTATGTTCTACGTGAACAAGCAGGGGGGAACTGGCTCTCTGTCGCTTTGCAACGAAGCTCTGAGATTGTGGGCCTTCGCCAGAGAGCATCAAATCCATCTCATGGCAGTATATCTTCCAGGAGTTCAAAACTCTTGGGCAGACAGACTCAGTCGAGTTCTTCTTCCGCACGAATGGTCCCTCCATGGGGACCAGATAGCCAGAATTTTTCGGATTTGGGGTACCCCAGACATAGACCTGTTTGCAAGTCCATGGAATGCCAAACTTCCCCGGTTCTGTTCCAGGATTCCATGTCAGGGAGTTCAGGCCAGGGATGCCTTCCTCCTTCATTGGGGGCAAGACTTCCATTATGCCTTTCCACCTATTCCCCTAATCCCCAAGACTCTGTTCAAGCTTCAGAGAGACAAAGGGACTATGATCCTCATAGCACCACTTTGGCCACGCCAAGTGTGGTACCCTCTACTTCTGCATCTCTCTCAAGCTCCCTCCCTAGACCTGGGGCCTGCTCCAGATCTCCTCTCCGAGGAGGAGGGAACCTTGTGGCACCCAAATCCTCAGTCTCTTCATCTCAGGGCCTGGTTGCTGAAGGCCTAGACCTTCAAGATTTACAACTTTCTCAGCAAGTGAAGGATATCCTTCATGCTTCCAGAAAGCCTTCCACCAGACGTTCATATGCTTTTTAAATGGAAAAGGTTTTCCATTTGGTGTGCAGAGAAGGGTCTCAACCCTCTTGCAATACCTTTGCATTCTTTACTAGACTATTTGCTGCATTTATCCCATGCAGGCCTTAAAACAAATTCAATCAGAGTCCATTTGAGTGCTATTGCAGCATCCCTTAAGCCTCTCAATGGACAACCTATTTCCTCTCATCCTCTTATAGCAAGATTCATGAGAGGCCTTCTTTTGACTAAACCTCCCATTAGACCACCTCCAGTGGCCTGGGACTTGAATCTGGTTCTTGGCCAGCTTATGAAGCCACCCTTTGAGCCCTTAGCCACTACCTCCTTAAAATTCCTTTCTTGGAAGGTAATTTTTCTCATTGCAGTCACCTCAGCTCGCCGTATCAGTGAGCTGCAAGCTTTAGTGGCTAATCCTCCTTATACAAGGTTCCATCATGACAAGGTAGTCCTCAGAATTAATCCACACTTTATGCCTAAAGTGGTCTCACCTTTTCATCTGAACCAGGAGGTCTTTTTACCTGTCTTTTTTCCAGGACCTCATGCATCAAGTGCAGAGAGGAATCTTCATACCCTGGATTGTAAAAGAGCACTTGCTTTCTACTTACACAGGACACAGCAACATAGAAAGTCCTCTCAACTTTTTGTTGCTTTTGATCCTTCTCATTTAGGACTTCCAGTCTCTAAGAGAACTCTGTCCAATTGGATTGCTCAGTGTATTTCCTTCGCCTACCCAAAGTAAGAACCTTTCTCTGGAGGGCCATGTCACAGCTCACAATGTGAGGGCCATGGCAACCTCTATGGCTCATCTAAACTGTGTCCATCGACCAAATCTGTCGAGCGGCCACTTGGGCATCGGTTCATACCTTCACAGCCCATTACTGCTTGGACAAGGACTCCCGCCGGGATGCCTTGTTTGGTCAGGCTGTTCTCAAACACCTGTTCCATACCTAATCAACTCCTACCCTCCATCCCTGAACTGGATGCCTGAGATTCATCGGTAGAGGTAGAGCCCTTCCCAGGGACTCACAATCTGGGTGATCTCCCAGGCATCTCTAGCTGGGGAGTCCCCATATGTGAAGACTTATTCCTGCTTGTTCCTGGAGATAGCACAGTTACTTACCTGTAACAGCTGATCTCTGGGAACAGCAGGAATAAGTCTTCACAACCCACCCACCTCCCCTAGGAGTTGTATCTCTCTATCTTTCCTTTCCTCTCTCTCTCTCTGTCTCAGTTTTAAAACTCGAACTGGAGAGAGGCAGTTAGGAAAGGCGGGAAGGCAGCGCGCAGGCGCTGTGGGATGCTCCCAAAAGCTTTCTTTCAGGACGCTGGGGAGCGTTCCCGCGCAGGCTCCGTCGGTACCGACGATACCCATATGTGAAGACTTATTCCTGCTGTTCCCAGAGATCACCTGTTACAGGTAAGTAACTGTGCTATGTAGGGCACCCAGGGCTCGAGTAAAGGTGAATGGGAGATACTTGGAGGATTTTGGGTTAGGCGAGGAACTAGGTAGGGATGCCCCATGTCACCGTTTTTGCGTTGGCCATGGAACCGTTGGCTCAGGCAATTAGGATGAATGTAAATATTAAGGGAATACAGAGAGGGGGAGCTCAACACTCCGTGTCATTATTTGTGGATGATGTGCTGTTTTGTTTGGTGGACCCAGTACAGTCCCACCGGAGGTGGTAAAGGAATTGGAGCGGTATGGAGGGGTGGGGGGGGAGGTAGCCGGGTTCAAAGTTAATATGGAAAAGTCTGAGGCGCTGAAGGCCTTGCCAGAGGTGGAGGCATTACTTAAGGGGAGGTTTCCTATTCGGTGGGTGCGGGGTTCTATTTGATATTTGGAGGTGCAGATATCTGCATCTCTAGGGGAGGTCTACCAAGTAAATTACCCTAAACGTTTTAGATCTATTGGATTTGACCTGGATAGCTGGATGAAGATGGAGATCTCCTGATTGGGATGGATTGCAGCTGTTAAAATGGTGATTCTCCTGAAGCTTTTATATCTATTTCAGGCTTTGCCAGTACCAATACCAGCGGAGGCCTTACGCCGCCTGCAGAGAAAAGTATTCCAATATATTTAGAATAAGCGACCACCACGCATTGCTTGTGAAACATTGTACAGATGCCAGGAGGAGGGAGGCCTGGGGGTACCCAATTTGAAACATTATTGGGCAGGGCAAATTGGGCAGCTTATGGATTGGCACGAGAAGGGGAAATTAAAACGTTGGGTACAACTGGCACAGGCCTGGTTAGGGACAGGTAGTTTGGAGGCGCTTCCTTGGGTTTCAGAGGGGGTTCAGCGATGCAGCATGTTCTTCGAATTTGGGATAGGGCAAGGCAGAGGGAAGGAGTGCGAGGGGCAGGGGGACCTTCTCTTTGGCGCCATTGGGGGGGGGTTTCCAGACTTCCAACCAGCATGGGAAGGGGGGGGGGGTATATAAAAGATGGACCTGGGAAGGGTTATTGTATTTTTACCAGTTTGTGGATGGTGGGGAGTTGATTCCTTGTGGAGACTTATAATTTAAGAGAGCTGGATAATTTTTATTGTGAGCAAGTATGTCATTTTCTGAAAAAGAAGTTGGGAGTGGGGGGGATGCAATGTGACTACACAGCGCTGGAAGTGGTCTGGTATGGAAAGAGTAGGTCTCGGGGACTTACTTCCACTTTTTATAAAGCGCTGCAGGGCACTCTATTTCGTTCCCTTAAATGTATGTGAGAGTGGGGGTGGGATTTGGGTAGGGACTTGGAGCAGAAAGATTGGAAGCAGATAGTAGCTGAGATACACCAGACTCCACTATCCATTGCCATTAGAGAAAACTATTATAAGATATACCCCGGAGCGGCTGCACAGGATGTATCCAGGGGTGTCACCATGGTATTGGCAGGGGTGTGGGGCAAGGGGCACCTTCTGGCATATATGGTAGGACTGCCCCAGGATACAGGGCTATTGGAACACTGCTCTGGGGTGGATGGGACTGGAAGTGCCATTGGACTCGGGTCTGTTATTGCTGTCATGGGGGGAGCAGGGGTAGTGGTGTTCGGGGTGGGCAAAATGCTACCTGCATGCCTTTGTGTGGCGAGGTGGAGGTCCCTGATATAGAAAAGTGTACAAAGCGCTTACATCAGGTGCTGCTAATGGAGCGGCTGACAGCGTGAAGGAGGCAACAGGTTGAAAGATTTGAAAGACTGGAAAAAAACTGATTCAGGTCCTAGAGGGAAGAGTAGATGAGGGTTATAGGGACTTAAGGAAGGGGAGGGAATGAGGGGGAGGGGGTGGGGTGAGGGATTAAAGGGGAGTTTATGATTTTGTTGATATACTTGTGGATTTTCAGGTGGTATCAGGGTATACAGGTTAAATAACTCGGTTACAATGTTTCTCTGCGTCTAGAGGAGTATTGCTTCCACAGAAGGCGCGTGGAGTTTTGAGAGAGAGCGATTATAAAACTTAAGTATTTTATTTATACATTTGATATACCGCTCAGCCCGAGAGGCATCAGAGCGGTTTACAATACTACATTTGTGTTACGGAAAATATGAAAGGAATGTCATTTATGAGATAGGAGATACAGTGATAGGCAAAGAAACAAGGAACATTGGAGAGGAGGGAACAGCAGATTACCTTCACAAACTACCGGCGTGACAGGCTCACGGCTTTTGTAGGATTCTGATCTATCGCCACGGACTCCCGCCTAAGGGCCACGCCAAAGTTATTAAAAGTTCTAGTTCAATAAAGTTAATGGATAACAGGCTGGAAAAAAAAATAAGAAAATGGGCACCTACTTGGCCTCCTAACATTAATGACCTGTTTATAATATTACCCTCTAAAGAGAGAGTAGAAATGGTTAGTTTTCCACATGGAAGCAGATTGGTAGTAGAGTGCCCCGTGGAAGGACACTACCAAGCTAGAAATGTGCCCTGTGCAACTTGTGAACCTGACCTTCTCCACCTCCCCCCCCCCCCCCGCCTACCCAGCCACATTCAGGAACTTGCTCTTATTGGGCTTCTTGGAAACCATGGATGTCATCAGCCCCCCCCCCCCCCTTCTATGCTTGCACCCAGTGTCGCACAGCCCTTGGTACGGCTCTGTCCCAAGGATCTTTTCTGGGTCTGTGTTTAACATATTTGATGTGATCAAATTTACAGATGATGCAAAATTATTCCAAGTTGAGGAATTGCAGGACGACAGTGGTATAAATTTTGCCAAAGCAGTCCTTGCAATGCGGGGAGGCCCAGGCAGGAAGGAGTTCAATAAGACGGTGTGACACTTTAATTTATTTGCCCTGCTGCCTCTACTTCAGGCTTGGCAAATGTAACCACCCAAGCTGAAGTCTCGTGATAATAGCTGTACCATGAGACTTCAGCTCAGAAGGTAACAGCTACCTAGACCTCGAGCGGAGGCAGTGCAGCAAACAAATTAAGTTTGCTGTGCATTGGGGGGAGGGAGGACGAAGTCCTCAGCAAACGTTTGCTTGGGGGCCCCTCATTAGAACTTTCACCGCTGCAGAAGGATCTTGTGAAACTAGGAGACTGGGCATCTAAATGGCAGATTAAATTTAATGTGAAAAAGGTGCAAAATTATACATACAAGGAAAATCATCCTTTCTTGATCGTCCTGCTAGACCGGTCTAGACAAGTGGGTTGTGTTCACCTACCAGCGGATATGGAGACCAGAGAAACATTCCAGAGGCTTCTTATGACATTATGCCATTACCAGCCAGTACTCCTAGTGAGACACTCCACGTTTGCCAAGCATTACTGCTTGGATGTCCACGCTCGGGCAGACATGCCATTAGCTCAGAGATCTTGAAAGCTATCGTATCTTCTTCCTGTCCACTGAAGTCGTAGCTTTGATACATCCCATTTATATAGACTGGTCTAACAGAATGATATGGAAGGTGTCATTTTACTTACCAGATAATGTCCTGCTAGACCAGTCTAGGACCTGCCCCTAGAAACTGTTTTGGTCTGCTGTTCTCTGGTTGGCCCTGTGGGTTCATACCCTTGACAAGCCTTCAGTCTGAAACTGTTCCTATGCATAGTTACAGTTCTTGTTTTGTTGAGCCTTGTCATCTTCACTGAAGTTGTGTGTGGTCAGGGATTTCTTGTTTGACTAGAGAGCATACAGCTCTACGCCCAGAATCTGATCCCATCCTGGTTTGACCTCGCCATATGCAGAGAGATGTACCTGTTTCATTTATGGATCTCAACTGGAAAAAAGGCACATCTCCTTCCTGCCATGCAACACCCCTTCTCCTGAGTCATGTAGCTAGAGTCACTCATCTGAATGCAGATTGCCTAGATTTGGCAAAGGCGAATAATTGGATTTTAGATTTAATCTAAGAGGTTTGGACAAGTTCCTGCAAGAAAGGTCCATTAAAAACAAACAACTTACTAGCCAGGGAGATTTGACATAGCTCATATTCAGGGATAAGTGATGGCTTTGAGAAAAATCTGCATTTTGGGATCTGCCAGGTCCAGTGACCAGACTTGGTGAGGCTTATTTTATGTTCTTATGCTCAGCTGCTTGCGGGCAAGGGACAGTTTGCATTCAGATGGGTGACTAGCTCCATGTCTGAGAGGAAGGGGTGTTGTACACTGATCCAGGCATGTTTAAGCCATGTGGTGCCTGCCAGGGAGGAGATGGGAGAAATTTTTTCACTTACTGTTAACTTCCTTTCCTGGAATCCTGCTAGACCAGTCCAGACAAGTGGGTTGAGTTCCCCTGCCAGCAGATATTGGAGACGGAAGCTACCAGAAGCCTGATTGGCTCAGCTCTGGTAGATATATAGCCATACCCCTAGGGGTCGTCTTCAATAAATTCTTCTAAAGCAAGAACAATGAAAACTGAGAACCGAGCACGCAAGAGACCACGTGGAAGATAAAACAGGCTGAACTATATAGAAGGAGCACGCGTGGAACTCCCATAGAAGTTGAGCAGCACAGGAAGAAAGATTGTCCCTGCTCAAAAGGCTGTCCAAATAGTAGGTAAGAAAACATGGATTCCTTATCGTCACTCCAGTCCAGTCCCTTCACTTCTGGGTTGCGCAACCCCTCCAGCAGCTTGGAGGCTGAGCCCAACCTTTTTGGAGGTGGAGCGGTATAAATACCACTGAGGCCACCCACCAACTCCAGTAATCTCAGCCTCCAAGCAGCTGGAGGGTTCCGTAAGCCTAGGGCTTACTGGAGTCCTACTTTGCCATTATTTCATTGATTCCACTGTATTTATTTTATTTATTTATTTGTTGACCTTATTACTATTTGAATTTAATTTGATTTAATTTTTAGGGCTCTGCCCCTTTAATTGCTCCTGCTCTCACCCCGCCCCCTCACCGCCTGATTGAGCGTCGGAGGAGAGCCGCTGCTCGCAGC
Source organism: Ichthyophis bannanicus (assembly GCA_033557465.1). NCBI lineage: Eukaryota > Metazoa > Chordata > Amphibia > Gymnophiona > Ichthyophiidae > Ichthyophis > Ichthyophis bannanicus. Next base: position 257,793,029 of record CM066039.1, read on the forward strand.
ATCGAGGAGGGCCCTCCTGCCCTTCTCTGCTGCAGAGATCACAGATCCTGTGCCTTCCTCACCCACATCTGCTGCCTCGCGCCGAAGCCCTCCAGGAGGCTGAGCGCTGGAGGCAGCGCCGCTAGACCGCGTGCACAGCCAGACCCGTCCGAGATCGGAAGGACGCGGCGGCGAAACCCGATCTCTTCAGGGACCGCGGGGGAGCATTGGAGCAGCGATTTTCAACGGGAGCAGAAGCTTTTCGCTCCGGAGGGCAGCAGGAGACTCAGCCATCTTCCGGAGGAGAGTCTCAGGATCCCCCGTTCAGGCTCCACGTGGTGAGGCCTACCACGTGTAGAGCCAGCGGGTGGGCACCGCTGAGGCGGCCCTGAAGCCAGCACAGCCTTGGGAATAAAGAAAACCGCAAGTACTCCTAATTGATTTGGGATGTAATTTATTCTATCTCTTATTTGCGTTTAGATTTTATTTCTAGTATCCTGTTTAAATTTTTGTTTAAACTCAGGTAGAGTCTTCTTTCTTTATTTTTGTCTTTCCCCAAGGCTAATAGGCTATTAGTTTACCCTCCTGGGGGAAACCTTGGGGGTAAATCAGCCGGAGACAGAGCTATCTCCACAGTAAGGGGAGACTCTCCCCGTTCGGGCCTGGAGGGCTTGCAGCAGAAGTCCTCAGCTCTAGGTCATGTCAACCAAGTCTCGCTGCCTTTCCTGTGGAATACGCAGGGGTACATCCGCAGAGACAGGGATCTGCAGGAGCTGTACCGCGATGGCGACTTCAGCGGAACAGGAGATTAATTTAGCCATGACCCATCCCTCTCAGGGGTCTGACGATCTCCTAGTCGGGGAGGGGGGGTCACAAGTCCCTCCTTCAACGTCCTCGGACTTACCCACCCCTTCCCTACCCCCCTCCCCCCCCTTGCGGGGGAGGGTGGGGCAGGTGACTTCTTCTCCCCGGATTTCATCCTCTTGCTTCACAAGGCATATTGCTTACGTAAGCAGGGTTCAGGGGCAGGAGTAGAGGCCGGCCTGGCTTTGGAAGTCAAGCCAACCAGGCCCCCGAGGGCGAGCAACCCGGATTCCGTCATTCCACCGAAGCGCCCCCGGATGTCTGAAGAGGAGCTCCTCTCACAGGGGTCTCTGGAGGAGACGCCCTCAGACAAGGACCTCGACGAGGATGAAGAGGAGCTGGAAGAAGGGGAGATTCCAGAGGAAGACCAGTCCAGGATAGTTAGTCTTTCGTCAGGAGGAGCTACCGGCATTGATTAACGAGTCTCTGAAGGCCCTCAATATGGCCTCGGATACGCCGGCAGAGGATGAAGCGTTGGAGGATCCTTTGATCCAAGCCATTAGGAAATCCCAGGTGGTCTTTCCTGTGCATAGGGTGGTGCGACAGATGATCCAGGAAGAGTGGGACCAACCTGAGTCAAGTCTAAGGGGGGTCCGGTCCATGCTTCGTCTATATCCTCTCCCAGAGACAGACAAGGAGCTGTTGAAGTCTCCTAGGGTGGATGCGGCGGTGTCAGCAGTCACTAAGAAGACCACTATCCCAGTTAAGGGCAGTACAGCCTTAAGGGACCCTCAAGACAGAAAGTTGGATACTCTCCTGAAGCAAGCATTTGATGTAAGCACCCTCGCCTTGCAGGCCTCGGTCTCTGGAGCTTGGGTAGCTAGGGCCTGTTTAAGGTGGTCACAACAGCTTCAGGCAGACGAGAGCTCCGCAGGCGAGGCGCGGACCAACGCGACCAGATTGAAATCCGGAACAGCCTACTTGGCAGATAGCCAGTATGACCTCATCAGAAGCCTGGCTAAGAACATGGCTTCAGTGGTGGCGGCCAGGAGATATCTGTGGTTACGGAACTGGGCAGCGGATACCTCCTTGAAAGCACGCCTGAGCCGACTCCCCTTTAAGGGGAAACTGCTGTTCGGCGAGGATTTAGAGAAGCTGGTAAAGGATCTCGGCGAGTCCAAGGGAGGCAGGCTCCCGGAAGATAGACCGAAACAAGGCCATCCCCCGCCCCCGGCGCATTCCCAGCCGAGGGACTCCCGGAGGTTTCGCTCCGCCAGATCCAGCTCCTTTTCCAGAGGGCGTTACCCCTCTAGGGGTCAGGGTTTTCGAGGGTTTCGGGGAGCAGGCCGCGGTTTTGGAGCAACCTCCTCCTCCTCCTCCTCCTCGAGCCTTAGAAAACAACAATGAAGCTGCGGGGGCCCAGGGGGAAGAGCTGCCCGTGGGAGGACGTTTAAGGCAGTTTCTTCCCGCCTGGTCCCGGGTCACGTCGGATCAATGGGTTCTAGAAGTGATCAGAGAGGGCTACGCTCTCGAATTCTCAAAGCAGATACCTCCAGCTTTTGTTCAGTCCCCCTGCGGTACCTTGGCAAAGAAGTCAGCGGTGGAGTCAACCCTCGCTCGGTTAATTGCACTCGGGGCGGTGATTCCAGTACCTCCAGATCAGTGCGACTCGGGTCGATACTCAATTTACTTCGTTGTGCCAAAGAAGGAGGGCGCCTTCCGGCCAATCCTAGACTTAAAACAGGTCAACCGCTGTCTCAAGGTACCACACTTCCGGATGGAAACTCTGCGGTCAGTCATCGCAGCCGTAAGGGGCGGGGAGTTCCTGACATCCCTCGACCTGACAGAGGCCTACTTGCATATCCCGGTCAGGAGATCCCATCAATGGTTTCTAAGATTCGCGGTGCCAGCGGGCCACTTTCAATTCCAGGCCCTTCCCTTCGGCCTAGCGACGGCCCCACGGACTTTCACCAAAGTGATGGTGGTTGTAGCGGTCTTCCTTCGGAAGGAGGGAATTCTGGTTCACCCGTACCTAGATGATTGGCTGATCCGGGCAAAGTCAGAGGAGGAAAGTCGCGAGGCGACGGACACAGTAGTTCATCTCCTAGAAGAGTTGGGGTGGATCATCAACCGAGCAAAGAGCAAAATAACTCCTTCCCAGGATCTCGAGTATCTCGGCGCAAGATTCAACACCGGCAAGGGCAGAGTGTTCTTGTCCCGAACTCGGGCCAGGGACCTAAGACTACTGGTCACAGCAGTTTCTAAGCAGGCGATCCCCCTCAGCATGGCATTATCTTCAGGTCCTGGGCACAATGGCTGCGGCAATAGAGGTAGTACCTTGGGCCAGGGCCCACATGCGTCCATTACAGCGAGCTCTATTGCGGCGGTGGTCTCCGCAACTCCATCCCCTGTCAACACAGTTACCCTGTGCTCCACGGACCAGACGAGCCCTTCGCTGGTGGCAGTGCCCAAGGAACCTGGAACGCCTCTCAAGCCCCATCGGTGGGTGCTGTTGACAACGGATGCCAGCCTGGCAGGCTGGGGGGCGCACTGCGAGGACCAGTTTGTCCAGGGTCGCTGGTCTCTGTTGGAATCTCAATGGCCCATAAACAGACTGGAATTGCGGGCCGTCACCCTGGCGCTCAGGGCGCTAGAGTCCCTGGTGCAAGGAAAGGCAGTCCGCGTCCTCTCCGACAACGTAACCACGGTAGCTTACATCAACCACCAGGGCGGCACCAGCAGCCCCGCCTTGGAGAAGGAAGCGGAAATTCTCCTCCAATGGGCGGAGATCCGCCTGGAAGCGCTTTCGGCGCAGCACGTGGTAGGCACGGACAATGTCACGGCCGATTACCTCAGCAGGCACAGGATAGACCACGGGGAGTGGGAACTGGAGCAATCGACCTTCGACCAAATAGTGGCCCGGTGGGGGCTCCCAGTAATGGATCTCATGGCAAGAATTTCCTCAACCAAGGTGGACCGATTCTTCAGTCGACGGAAGGAGAGAATGTCCGAAGGTCTGGATGCCCTGTCTCAGATGTGGCCGGCAGAGGGCCTTCTCTATGTATTCCCTCCATGGGCGCTGATCGGAAAGGTTCTTCAACGAGTGGAGTCCCACCAGGGTCTGGTAATCCTCATAGCTCCGGATTGGCCTCGTCGCCCCTGGTACGCGGACCTCGTGAGGCTGTTGGCCGACCAGCCCTGGCGACTACCTTGCAGGAGGGACCTGCTCAGACAAGGCCCGGTGCGGATGCCTCACGTGGATCGATTCTCGCTTACGGCCTGGCTCTTGAAAGGGCGCGACTCCTGAAGCGAGGATATTCGGGGGCAGTGATTTCAACGCTGTTGAACGCAAAGAAGCGCTCTACCTGTCTCTCCTATATTAGGGTTTGGCGCATTTTCGAGGCATGGTGCGCAGAGCGTCAAAAGAAGCCCCTTTCTGCCTCGGTCCCGGAAATCCTGGAATTTTTGCAAGCGGGGTTTGACAAGGGTTTGGCGCACAGTTCATTACGAGTCCAGCTAGCCGCTATCTCTTGCTATAGGGGGAAGGTCCGCGGCAAGCCGTTAGTGGCTAACACGGACGTCTCCAGGTTCCTGAGAGCGGTTAGACGTCTGCGTCCCCAGCAGAGGGCGGTCATCCCCCCCCCCCCCCCCCCGGGACCTCAATCTCGTTCTGAATGCACTGATAGGGGAACCCTTTGAACCAGTAAAGAGAGCTTCCCTGAAGGACTTAACCTTGAAGACAGTCTTCCTGGTCGCGATCTGCTCGGCCAGGCGGGTCTCCGAGTTGCAAGCGCTGTCCTCCAAACCCCCCTTCCTGTCCTTCCTTAAGGACAAGGTGGTCCTACGCACGGTACCTTCTTTCCTACCCAAGGTCATCTCTCCCTTTCATATAAACCAGTCAGTCATGCTCCCGGCCTTCCCATCCGGGGGTCTGGTAGATGAGGATAGCAGGCTTTGCCTGCTAGACGTCCAGGGGGCCTTAAAGTGGTACCTCTCCCGAACAGCTCCGTTTAGGAAATCAGACCGGCTATTTGTCCAGTTCGGAGGTCCACACAGAGGGGAGGCGGCGGCCAAGGCTTCCATCTCCAGGTGGATTAGGGAAGCGATTGCCTCCGCCTACATCCTGAAAGGGAAGCAGGTCCCGGTGGGGCTGCGGGCACATTCCACCCGAGCTCAGGCTACTTCATGGGCGGAGTTCAGTCTCGTTCCCCCGTTGGATATTTGCAGGGCGGCAACTTGGTCCTCTCTGCATACCTTCACCAAGCACTACAGGCTGGACGTACAGAGTGCAGCGGACGCTCGGTTTGGCCTAGCGGTTCTTCAGTCCGGTCTGCCGGAACCCACCCAGGGTTGAACTGCTCTGGTACATCCCAGAAGTGAAGGGACTGGACTGGAGTGACGATAAGGAAGAAGTAATTAGATCTTACCTGCTAATTAGTGTTCCTGAAGGAACGACAGTCCAGTCCCTGATCCCACCCGGCTATGCCAGACCTGAAGGCCTAAAGGGCGGAGCGGCGTACCGAGCCGGGAAGCAGGTCGGGGTGAGGGAGGCCAGGTGAAAGTAGGCGTGGGCAGTATCGGGCAATCCTCCTACGGCGCCTTCCTCCTCCTCTCCCTCCTTTTACCTATTTCTACGAAAAAAAAAGAAAAGGGCGAGTTGGTATATTTCCTCCCCTTTCCGGAGTTTGCTTGTTTGTCACCCCTTCGGGGTTAAGTTTGGGTTATAGATTGTTTACAGAGGTTCGTTTATTGTGCTTTTTCATTCGATTACTGGAGTTGGTGGGTGGCCTCAGTGGTATTTATACCGCTCCACCTCCAAAAAGGTTGGGCTCAGCCTCCAAGCTGCTGGATGGGTTGCGCAACCCAGAAGTGAAGGGACTGGACTGTCGTTCCTTCAGGAACACTAATTAGCAGGTAAGATCTAATTACTTCTTCCATCAAGCTGACTGAAAGGCACACAGCAAGGATGGGTCCTGGACTGGTTTAGCAGGATTCCAGGAAAGGAAATTAACGGTAAGTGAAATTTCTCCTTACAATTCATCCTGCTAGACCAGTCCAGACAAGTGGACAGGACCCAATCTACACCACCCTAGGACGGGAAGAGACTATCGCTGCCACCACACTGGCCCCAAAGCATGCTGCATCTCTGACTTTGAGATTGAACTGATAATGACGCACAAAGGTGGACCAGGAAGACCAGGTAGCCACCTGACAAATGTCCAGGGAGGCAACATGCGACCGTTCTGCCCATGAGGCCGCTTCAGACAGAGTGGAATGTGCCCGGAGTCCTGGGGGCACCGGTTTGCTCTGTAGGAGATAAGCCGACTCAATGGTTTGGCGGAGCCAGTGGGCAGTGATGGCCTTGGAAGCAGCAAGGCCCTTCTGAGGGCTGGCAAACAGAACAAAAAGGTGATCAGACTTGTGAAAGGCATTTGTGATCTTGAGGTAGCGACGTAGGACTCTGCAGAGATTGACGGTGTGAAGACCCTTATCGGGCCTGGAGCATTGGTCCTTTGAAAACCGCAGGAATGAGAAGTCTGGTTTATATGAAAGGATGTAAGAACCTTCGGTAAAAAGAAAGGAACGATGTGAAGACACGCCTTCCATGGAGAAGGAAAGAAAAGAATCCCAGCAAGGCCATGCTTGCAGCTCGGAAACCCTCCTTGCTGAGGTGATGGCCACGAGGAACGCCGTCTTGAGGGATAAGTCCTGGAGGGAGATTCGCTTGAGTGGCTTGAATGGTGGCCGCATGAGGCTTCTGAGCACCAAGGAGAGGTCCCATGGAGGGACCACAGGGCGGACAGGAGGGCGAAGCACCTGCACACCACAGAGAAACCTGCTGATGTCCGCATGGGATGCAGTGCTGCAACCTACGATGGGGTCCCCAGAAACACGTAAGTGTGGAGACCTGCATGCGAAAGGATCCGCATGCCAGGCCCTTATGTAGGTCCTCCTGAAGGAAGGCCAGGATATGCGGGATCTGTACCCGCCAAGACGAGAGACCCTTATGAGAGCACCACATTTCAAAAAGGCGCCAGACCTTTGTGTACGTCAAAGAGGTGGAGGGCCTCCTTACCTTCAAAAGGGTCGCCACCACCTCCCGCGAGTAACCCTTGTGACTTAAGAGGTGCCTCTCAAGAGCCAGGTCATAAGCAAGTAGGGAGGCCAGGTTGGCCATTGCGATCGGACCCTGCCTCAAGAGACCCTTTTGGGACCCGAGAGGCAAAAGATGCTTCGAGGAGGCGCACTGGGTCGGCATACCATGGCCGCTGAGGCCAGTTGGGCGCTACCAGAATGACCTTGATCATCAGCCAGGGAGGGAAGAGATATAACAGAGTTGCCGCAGGCCACGGTTGAATCAACGGATCCAGACCTAGGGATCTGCGTTTCTTCCTTCGACTGAAGAGCCACAGGTGTTTGCATTTGTTGTCGACGCCATCAGATCCAAGGTGGGCTGCCCCAGGTTTGGACAATCTGATGAAACGTCAAAGGGGCAAGCTCCCATTCTCCGGGGTCCAACAGGTGACAGCTAAGGAAGTCCGCCTGAACATTGTCAACACCCATGATGTGCTGGGCTGACAGCTTCTATAATTGGCGTTCCGCCCAAGGGAAGAGTAAGGCCATTTTCTTGGCTACCCTGGTACACTGTTCCACCTTATTGGTTCAGATAGGCCACTGTTGTCGTGTTGTCAGAAAGGACCCGGACTGCTCGGGATTGAAGGAGAGACAGAAAATGGAGAAGAGCCAAGCGAACTGCCTGGGTTTCTAGGCGGTTGATTGTCCAACTGGCTTCTTTGGTAGACCAGGCTTCCCGAGTGGCTTGGTTCAGGCAATGAGTTCCCCAGCCCGAGAGACTGGTGTCATTGGTCAGCAGAACCCAGTGAAGGGTCTCCAAGGGGATGCCCTGGAGCAGATGATTGGGATGGAGCCACCAGAGGAGACTGTTGCACACCGCCTGAGTGAGTGGCAGTTGTCGGCTGTAGTCCTCTGAGACTGGGGACCCGCGGGAAAGGAGGGACTTCTGGAAGGCGCCACATGTGAGCACGGGCCCAAGGGATGACCTCTCTTGTGGCTGCCATTGTCCCAAGGATCTGAAGATAGTCCCATAATCTGGGTCTGTCCTGTCCGAGAAATGTCGTAAACTGTAATGTGAGCTTGCAACAATGCTCTTGCATCAATAACACCTTGCCCTGTCGAGTATCGAAGCAGGCTCAGAGGAAATCCACTGTTTGTGAAGGTTGCAGGCAACTCTTGGCATGATTGACCACCCATTTGAGACTCTCCAAGAAGATCATGACTTGGGAGACAGTTTCGCGGGCCTCAGACAAAATTTGCCCGGATGAGGCAGTCGTCCAGATACGAGTGGACTCGAATGCACTGTTTCCGTAGAGCTGCTGCAGTCACCACCATGACCTTGGAGAAGGTGCATGGAGCTGATGCTAGGCCAAATGGCAGCACGCAGAATTGAAAGTGCTGACAGAGGATGGTGAAATGCAGAAAATGCTGCTGATCTTCGTGGCTGGGTATGTGGAAGTATGCTTCCAAGTCCAGAGAGGCAAGGAATTCCCCTTTCCGTACCACCTGAGTGACTGATCGCATTGTCTCCATGCGGAAGCGAGGCACTCGAAGGTCCCATTTGACTGCCTTGAGGTCTAAAATACGCCGCTATGGACCTGTCTTTCTTGGGAACCACAAAGTAGATGGAGTGACGACAGGAATACCTCTTGGAAGGAGGAACCGGTCGAATGGCTCTCAACTGCAGAAGATGCTGCAGAGTGGACTGTATCGCGGCTTTCTTCTGGGAAGAGCCACAAGGTGGCATGAGGAAGGCATCTTGGATGGATCTGAGACACTCTAGGACATAGCCCCGGTGGAGTGTTGAGGACCCACTGATCGGAAGGTACATTGGCCCACTCTTGGAAGAATAGTGCCAGCTGTCCTCCTACCAGTGGTGGCTTCTCAGAGGGGCTGCCTGTCCTGCCAGTGAGAGGACGGGAGGCACCCGAGAACTTTGAGGGGACTGACTAGGTATCCTTGCCCTTTCAGGCACCCCGAAAGGGCTTGAATCGCTGTCCTGAGCACACCGCCAAAGATGTTGCAAAGGATTTGCCATGCCGGTATCACCTGGCATTTCGAAACTTGGACCGAGAGTTGGATGACTGATACCGCTGACCCGGGTATCAAGAAACGGAACAGGGCTTGTCCTCTGGAAGTGGTTGAGACTTTACTTCCGTTAGGACCTTGACAAGTTTGACAAGGTCTTCTCCAAAAAGCAACTTACCCTTGAAAGGAAGCTTGGCGAGGCGAGCTTTTGAAGCCAAATCTGTGGACCATTAGCGGAGCCAGAGCCAGCGATGAGCAACTGTCACAACTGCCATGGGTCGGGATGAGAGACTAAATAAATCATAAAAGGCATCTGATAAGAAGGCTGTAACAGATTCCAAGCGGGCCAAGGTTGGATCATTGGGCAAGAGTTGAATCCAGCGTAGAAGTACCCGGGCCGCAAGACCCCTACAAATTGTGGCTTGGAGAGAGAGAGTAGAGGAGGAGAAGGCCTTCTTGAGGAGTCATTCAACTTTATGGTCCTGTTGATCTCGAAGCGTCTCCTCCTCCTCCAACAGGAATGGTCGTGTGCTTGGTGACTCCTGTTACCGAAGCATCAACTTTTGGATAAGTAAGCCATGTCTCCACCTCTGGTGTTGACCGAGCTGTTCGCAGAGTGGTGTCAGGTGACTCCCATTCCAGAGAGACCATCCGTTTGAGCTCTGGTGGAAATGGAAAGGCCCTGGATGGCTTACGAATGCCTTATAGAATGGGATCTGCCTGTGGCTGAGAGGACTCTGTTTCGATAGGATGTGAGAAGCGCAAGGCCTCAGTTATTTGCAAAATTAAGGTGGAAAGTTCTTCCCTGCGAAAAAAATGGATATCTTGTGTATCGTTGAGTTCCTTGGCTGAAGTGTTGGAGGAGACATTCACCATCCTCACGATTGGAAGTTTCCAAACTGCCTGCTGCGCAGAGGACGTCGTCTGCAGGAAGGTCTTCTGGCCAGTCCCCTGAGTCCCACAAAACCTCTCGGGGGGGGGGGGGGAGGTGATCTTTTGTCTTCGGAGCATGCTTCTCGCAAGGCCACTTTCTGGGACCTGAAGACACTAGAGAGGATTTACGGTAGAGAGGAGACCCTTCCAAGCACCAAAGAGCCCAAGCCTGCTTGAAGGGAGCCAGAAAACATTCATCCTGGCCTGCTGGCTCTCCTACTGGAGTTGGAGGAGGCTGCTGAGGAACGAGAAGAGGAAGGAAAGGAGGGTCTTCCACAGAAGGAAGGGAAGAGCCCTGGAGTCCTCTGGGGCTGAGGGAGGAGGATTGAACTCCCAATGACTCCTGATGCCCCTATGGGAGAGACTGAGTTGAGGCCGATGATTCCCCGTGGTGCGCAGCACAGATTGAACAAACGCGATCCTGCAAGTCTCTACGTTTATGGCTGTAGACCAGACAGCGCTGCAGCAAGGAGGACATCATGTGCTGGTGAACGTGGAACCGATCCACTGAGTTTCAGGCCGCGTGTAGCAATAAAATGGCCACCGCAGCTTCCAACTGTGAGACCGTGTATAGCAGTTAAAATGACTGCTGCAGGTTTGCCGGACGCCCGCCCAATTTCCCGCCCAAACTGAATGGACTCTGGAGTTACAGGGCTCTGCGTGGCCGAGAGGAAGGACTGCTGAGCAGCCAGGTGAGACTGGGACGGAGCAGTCTAGCGTTATGACTGTAGCAGTTTGAGGAGAGCAAGGTCTGCGGCAGCTAGGAGAGTCCCATGGGGGGAGGGGGAGAAAGCACTGCATGCCGAACTCACTGTGTGCTTCAGACAGCCAACAGCTGCAGGTGAGCTGAAGATCAGACAAGCTTTCTTCTTGGTCTGCCCTGCTTATTCTCGTTTCACTTGTCCCTCTGCTCTTTTTGAGAAGGAAGGCTTCTCCTGCAGACAGGCTACCCTGGTCCTCTTGACCTGAGGCCTGTTCTACTTCCTGAGTGAAAGAATTACACAGGTGTGCCAGACCAGGAGTTTACATCTGACCCCCAGGTGCTGGGAACTCCAGAGGGGCACCTCTTGTGCGCCTTGGAGACATCCAGTAAAGAAATTCCCAAAGTTAGGAGAAGAAGGAAAAAGGCACAATCATCTGCTGGAGACAGAAATATTGAAGGCGACCCCTAGGGGTATGACTGTTTCTACCAGGGCTGAGCCAATCAGGCTTCTGGTAGCTTTCTCGGTCTCCAACATCTGCTGGCAGGGGAACTCAACCCACTTGTCTGGCTTGGTCTAGCAGGATGAATTGGAAATACCTTATTCTCAATTGTGTTCCATAAGTGAAGCAGCAGGTACACATCTCTGCACACCAGAGAGGGATCAGATTGTCTACCTCTGGGCATAGAGCTGTATGTTCAACCTAGTCAAATAACCAAATAGTGTAATTGAAATGTGCTGCTCCTGTAAAGGTGAGATGGTTAATAGATTTTCAGAAGGCATTTAACAGAGTTCCTCATGAGATTACTCAGAAAATTAAGGTCGGTGATCTCTGGGAGCCTGGCTTTGAGGCTCCGAGCAAAGAGGGCTTTAGTGCTTTGCAGAAGCAGCCCCATTTGAGAGGATGGACTTAGGCTAGGACCATCCAAATAACTCAGGCTTTGAGGTCAAGCACCTTGGCCAGAGAAAATACTTTTGTATAGTCTGTGTTATCAACACGCTTCGATAAAGGGTTGTTACAAATTCCTCCGTCACCCTTCCCATTTACACTTCTTTACTTTCTAAAGTATTCTTCCAAAAAATAATCAAATGCTCTGTCTCAAGGCAGTTCGGTGGTGTTAGATGGAACTTGCACAAGTGGAAAAAACGAATGATTTCTGACCTTATGCATTAATCGGTGGCCACTGAACCTCCAGCAGTGGTCTCAAATGCCTTTCCTGCTCCTTTTCGGATTGCTTTATATTGTTAAAATGTTAAAGAAAAATAATAGAATCCAGTCCACTACCTTCTCCGGTTTTAGAACCACTTTGGAATAATGGGGCCTACAGCATCAGTGGAAGAATCTGTCACATTTATGCATGTTTAAAGTATTGATTCACTTTAAGGTGGTTATTTGGGTACATCCGCTAGCTACAGAGCAACTATAGTGGAACCAAAAACTTGAGCGTGATCTGCTGCTCCCCCAAGGCTGGAGTGGATGGGCTATATAGGAGTTCTTTTCTCCCAGAGGTGGGGGGAAGGAGACATTTTCGCATTATACGGGTATAGCACCTGCTGACCTGTGTGTACACCCTCTCCCCAAAACCATCCCCCTTAACATGTAGTCATAAGGAGAAACTTTTATACCAGTTCTGAGCTAGGGAACAGAGTTTGAGTCACCTTTCTAAGACTGTTCATTGGAAGGAGCATTAATAGGGGTGAGAAGAGGAAGGGGGGGGGGGTATTTTGAAAAAGAAAAAAGGGTTCTGCTAGGTTTGTTGGTTGCAAGAGACCTATCCAGATGTGAAAGTTGGATCATTTATATCAGTGGGAACTTGACCCACTGCCAAAGCAGTGCAAGAGGGGCTTCAATGACGACTGTTAGGTGCATTAGTCCTGGTGGGGGAAGGGGATATGTTTGGGAGGGGTTTGGAGAGTATTACATTTAGAGTGAAGGTTGCCTAGTGGATAATGCAGGTTAGTAAATCCATCTTTAGATATTAGAGACCAGAAGCTGCACCGTGGATAGTCATATATTACTTCCCATTCCCTTTCTAGATGTAGTTTTGGGGGACCTGGAACAGTTCGACATGCGCTCCCTGGCAGAAGCACTGAAGGGGTACTTGCAGGACCTGCCGAAGCCTGTGATCCCAGTCTTTGTGCATAGTGACATGCTTCACATTGTACAGGGTGAGTAAATGTGTATTACAAAAAGAGGCATCTGAGCGTCTGCCGAGGCTTTCAATCCCCAAGGTCTTGGCGAGATGGTTGCACTAGTTGCAGACATGACAACATACAACAGAGCTCCGCTGTTCCTATTTGGAAATGCATGAACCAACAGTGCACTGACCTAGGATTCCAAAATATAAATGCTCGTAAGCGCTTGGGGAGCACATGTCCTTAGGCACTGTGGTGGTATTGCAGTGGGGATCACTGATGGATACAGGGTATAGTATAACAATAGTGTGTAATGCCCATGGATAGTAAGCTGTTTCATCTGTGGTTTCATCTTAAGTGCACAGGTGCCATGGGCCTCATTCACAGCGGTAAATGTATTTTTCATTGCACCCAAATAAAGATGCTTATGCCTGCACTAAAATAATTTAATGTGACTCTGCAGTGGGGCATAAATATATTCTTGGGAGAGGGCAGTAATGAAACTCTATGGGTCTGCACACTAATTTTTAAAAAGGAAAGTGCCCATGGAGTTCCCTGTTGAAAATGTCAGTCATGGTGGGGATGGGGAAATTTTTTTAAAGTGTTCTGGAAACCACACCTTCCAAAGGATATGAACAGGATGGAGTCGATGCAACAAGTGGTCATTTGTCTTTGTTATAAACTATATGGGGACAGATTTAAAGATCACAATATGTATACTTTAGAGAAAGGCAAGAGAGGAGATGTGGTAGAGATGTTTGAATACCTCAGTGGCATAAATGCACAGGAGGAGAGCCTCTTTCTCCAGGAACAAGCAGGAAGTCAGTCCTCACATATGGATGACATTGACACCAACTGAATTCTGCGCGGAGCATCTCCCCAGCTTTCAAAGAAAGCCTTTGGAAGATGCCACCATGCATGTGTGGTCCCCTTCCTGCCCAAGGGTACCATCTTGGTCAGTCTCCCTTTTTCCACGGAGCCCTACACACATTCATCTTGTTCCACCGCGCCCCCCCCCCCTCTCCCGGAAAAAAAGTAGATTTTTCTCATATGTTTTGTATTTTTTCCTGCTTGCACTGGTTCCTTTCCTGCCTCCAAGCCCTGCTGCCCCGGCATCGAGCTTCGGGACTTTTTTTTTTTTAGGTTCTTTTCCATCAGTGTTTTTGTGCCTTTTTCCAACTGCTGGCTGCGTCTAGGGTCTTCAACCTCGCTAGGTCCTTTTCACCACAATGGTCACTGGTTTTAAGAAATGTGATTGGTGTTCCAGAAACATGTCCCTCACCGACACGCACGACTGTTGCCTCCGGTGTCTTGGCACCGACCATGACCTGGAGGAATGCTCCCTGTGTAAGAAGATGTCTGCAAAGGCCATCCACAGCGGCTGGCTTAAGCAGGATGACATCTTCCACAAAGCAGACTCGACCCCGGTATCCCTAGTAGCCTCACGCTCAAAGGCCCCGCACAGATCCTCAGAGTTGCATAAGGCCCCTGCAGTTCCAGAGCAGGCTCTCGGGCATTCCGAGCAAGGGTCCCTTGAGCGAGAGCTTAAGAAGAAAAAGACCTCAAGGGTCTCGTCCTGGGAGGTGGACAAGCACAGGAAATCCCATGCACGGTCCCTCAGCTGCCGATGGGCCTCAAAGGAGTCAGAGCGGGAGTGCCCCGAAAGGTACCCAGGATTGAGGTTGAGGTCTCTGGTGACAGATCCCGGTCTCCCAAGGGCTGTCCCATCGAAGACTCCCTCGCTTCCTTGACACCCGACCTGGTCACCCTGGCATCTGTGTCAGTGGCTGCCACCCCCCGAGTGGGAAGCTCATATACTGGCACACGAGTTTCTGCGTTCATTGCCTCTCAGCAGGTGTTGATGCCTGGCCCCGCTGTTCACCTTGAGACTGTAGGGACCTCTATGTTGAGGACTCCCTGGGCTGCCGAAGCGATCCCAGAGAGCCGGACGCCTCGGGCGGATCCTTAACGAGGATGTCGTCCTTGCTCCCGATCCTCGGGGACGAGGTCCTCGCAGGCGAGTGTGTCTGGCCGATGAAATCCTTGGGGTCTCAAGATCTCTGGAGACTCTGGCCCACTGAGACCTTCCCTTGGGCCAGTCTCCACTGGCCACAAGGTGCCAATCCCCGCCTGAGGACACTTCATTCTTCGAGTTCATCAGGGACATGGCTTGGGTGCAACATGGCTCGGGTGCTCTCCCTCACTATTGAGTCGGAGGATCCATGTGCAGAGGATCTAGGCATCCTCCAGTACGAGGCACCACAAAGGAGACCCTGACAGTCCCCGTCTCCTCCATCCTCAGCCGGTGTCGTCTCATGATGTGGGAAACCACGACATCGGTGCCAATCATCAGCCGGCACCTGGATACCATGTACCGGGTCCATCGAGGACCAAGCTTCTGCAAGGCAACTCCCCCATCCTCCATGATGGTCAAGTCAGCCATGCGCTGGCAGAAGAGCCTGAAGACGCATCTATTGGTGCCCCTGGGCAGGGAGTCCCATGCCCTCGACGCCCTCGGGCAGAAATGCTACCAGGGCTCGATGTTGGCATACTGTATACAAACTTATCAACTTTACATCAGCATGTTCCTCCGAGATCTGGCCAAGGAGCTTGGGGGCTTCGTGGCTGACCTCGACGGATATCACCTTCCAGACTTATGAAGTCTTTTGGAGAGTATTCCAAGCACATGTCCCAAGCTGCTTATGACTGCTTCGAATCCAGCGCAAGGGTTGGACCTGAGAAACCTGAACAAATTCCTGCTGCAGGAGTAATTCAAGATGCTCTCCCTTGGAATATTGCTGCCCTACCTCCAGCAGGGAGATTTGTTATGCTCCTTGAACCTAAAGGATGTTTATACTCGCATCTTCATTCATCCCAGTCACAGGTGATACCTAAGATTCGTGGCCAGGGGCGACATCTACCAGTACAAGATACTGCCCTTCGGTCTAGTCTCTGCACTGAGGGGCTTTACCAAATGCCTAGCAGTGGTAGCCGCCTGTCTTCATCTCCAGGGGACCTTCGTCTTCCTATACCTAGATGACTGGCTGGTAAGAGGGACACAGCCTCAGAGGCGCTGCAGGCCACAGGCCCGCATCATCAAGGTCCTACAACACCTGGGATTCATGATAAATCATTCAAAATTCCACCTCACTCCAACACAAAACTTGGAGTTCATAGGGGTTCACATGGGCACCCTCCAGGCAAAGGCTTTCCTTCCCCTGGATAGGGCGGATCGCCTCACGGCCCTAGCAGCCAAAGTACAGTGCCACCACAGCATGGTCCATGCTTCGCCTTCTCGGTCACATGGCCTCCACGTTACATGTAGTATCCAGCGCCTGTCTCCAATTGCAGGTGACTCAGTGGGCCACGGGCCGGCTTTAGGACAGAGTCTCGGTGTCCTGTCAGCTGGCGAAGTCATTCAGTTGATGGCAGGATACTCAGAACCTGCACCAGGGCATGCCCTTCCAACTACCAAGTCCTCAGAGGGTACTCACGACTGATGCCTCCCTACGGGGCTGGGGTACCCACTGCGAGGAGCTACACACCCAAGAGATGTGGTCACTCGAGGAAAGCCAGCAGCAGATCAACCTGCTGGAGCTCCTGGCCATCTTCCTGGTGCTAAAAACCTTCCAGCACTGCCTGTGACACCAGTCAGCACTTGTCCAGACAGACAAGCAGGTCACTATGTTCTACCTGAGCAAGCAAGGAGGCACAGGCTCCTACCACCTATGCCAGAGGCAGTAGCCCTCTGCTCGTATGCAACCAGTCGGGGTATGCTCGAGCAACATTCCTCCCGGGCCAGGACAGCATCCTAGCGGACAGACTGAGCAGGATCCTCCAGCCACACCAGTAGCAATTGGACCCAGGGGTGGCACGGCAGCTGTTCTAGATGGTGGGGCACCCCAAGCCTCGACCTCTTTGCCAGCCCGGTCAACGCTCAGCTACTGTTTCTGCTGTCTGTACCTGGACTGGGTAGTGGCAGATGCCACCTTCATCTCGTAGTCGGAGGGTCTACTGTATGCTTTCTCTCCCACATCACTGATAGCGCAGTTCCTCTTCAAGGTCCAGCAGGACAAGGCTTCTGTGATTCTGGTGGCCCCCAGATGGCCTAGGCAGCCTTGGTTTCCCCTGCTGCTCCGTCTCTCAACAGAGCCTCCACTCCCTCTCGGGAGCTACCTGGGACTTTTGACACAGGAGGAGGGCTTGATCCTCCACCCCAACCTGGGATCCTTGTCTCTCACAACATGGCTCCTGAATGGGTCGCTTTAGAACCCCTCAACCTTCCCAGGGAGGTAGAGGAAATCCTTCAGGCCTCTCGTAAGGACTCCACAAGACAGACCTATGCCTTCAAGTGGCGCAGATTCTCCTTATGGTGCATGGAACACCAGGCAAACCCGTTTTCCTATCTGGTGCACATAGTGCTGCAATACATGCTCCACCTCTCACAGTCCGGGCTTAAGTCTCTGCTTTAGATATCAATATAAGATTCTGATTCTGACACATCGGGTAATTCATACAACAAATTCTCTCTACTTGGCTGATCTCATCTCTCTCCATACCCCATATCGTCAACTTCGTTCATTGCATGCCAACCGATTATCACTGCCTCCCTCCTCTAGAGCCCACTTGGAGCAGACTCGGCGGGCTGCCTTCTTATTCCTCGGTTCCTCACTTTGGAATGCCCTACCAGCTACACTCCATTTGGAATCCTCATATCCAGAGTTTAAGAACATATTAAAAACACATTTATTTCAGCAGGCTTTTAACCTCCCCCCAAATGATACCCTTTTGTGATGCCCCTCCATGTTAGTTTTTCGTTGTTAGCTTTGCTGTTGCTTTACTACTCTTTCTTCTTTCCTATATTTTATGGCGTTCTTTTTCATTTTTTTTTCTTTAGCGTAGACTTATTTTTCTTTTGTAAACCGCTCTAATGTCTTGACAATGGGCGGTATATAAAGTATTGAAATAAAGATAAAGATAACTCCGTCCGGGAGCACCTGAGTGCCCTCTCCGCAAATCATCACTCCATAGAGGGAACGCCTCTTTCCGTGCAGCCCCTGGTTACTCGATTCATACAGGGCCTATTGCTCTCTAAGCCTCCCATCCGTCCACCTCGGCGGAATGGGATCTCAATGTAGTCCTAGTACAGCTTACTAAGCCACCCTTTGAGCCCCTGGCTACCTTCCATCTGCGCTACCTGTCCTGGAAGGTATCCTTCCTGGTGGCGCTCACCTCTGCCTGCAGTCAGTGAGCTTCAGGCCTTGGTGGCCGAGCCACCCTACACCAGGTTCTACAAGAATAGGGTCGTACTCCGTACCCACCCGAAATCCCTACTGATGATGGTATCTGATTTCCGCCTCAACCAGGTGGTGGTACTTCCCATCACCTTCCCTACACCGACAATGCGTCTGCCGTTCTCCATATTCTGGACTGCAAAAAAGCCCTATCCTTCTACCTGCAGCGCACCCAGAACCATCACAAAGCCTCTCAGCTTTTTTTTTTTTCCTACAACCCCAGTCTTCTGGGAGAGGCAGTCACCAAACAGACTGTGTCCATCTGAGTGGCGGACTGCAACACCTTCATCCACAACCAGGTTTGGCTGCTGTTAGAGTGCCAAGTCATGGCACACAATGTCAGGGCTATGGCAACCTCCTTTGCGAGCCTACGCTCTGTCCCTATGGCAGACATCTGCCAGGTCATCTGCCACCTGTTCCTCCGTTCACACTTTTTCAGATCATTACTGCCTGGAGAGGGAGTCCCGATGGGACAGTGCCTTTGGCCAGGCCGTTCTCCAGAATCTGTTTGGGGTTTAGGCATCTCCTATCCACCGACCCTTGTTGTTCAGGCTACCGGGGCCATGGTTCTCCCTGGACACTGGGGTCTTCAGAGTCTGCCTTCAGATTCACCTGTGGCTGCTCACAGTTGGGCTGTGTTTTTTCTTTTTTTTTTTTTCTCTGCAGGTTCCCAGTAGCCTGTAGCTAAGGAGTCCCATACGTGAGGACTGACTTCATGCTTGTTCCTGGAGAAAGCGTAGTTCTCCAAGAACAAGCAGGAAGTCAGCCCTCGCTTATGGGTGATGTCAGCACCGATGGAGCCCACGCGGAGCAATTCCCCAGCTTTCA
The DNA here is from genome assembly GCA_033557465.1 of Ichthyophis bannanicus. Classification (NCBI taxonomy): domain Eukaryota; kingdom Metazoa; phylum Chordata; class Amphibia; order Gymnophiona; family Ichthyophiidae; genus Ichthyophis; species Ichthyophis bannanicus. Next base: position 257,811,807 of record CM066039.1, read on the forward strand.
AAGAAAGCCTTTGGGATTGCTGCCACGCATGCGTGGTCCTTTTCCCGCCCAAAGGTGCCATCTTGCTCAGTCTCCCTTTTTCCACGGAGCCCTTCGGAATAAACAGTTACACTATATCTACTAACTCACCTTTGTCTGGACTTTCAGTAAGCCTTTGACAAGGTCCCTCATCAGAGACTTTTGGCAAAACTAAAAAGTCATGGGATAGGAGGCAGTGTACTATTGTGGATCAGGAACTCGTTAAAAAATAGAAAGCAAGAGAGTAGGGCTAAATGGCCAATTTTCCCAATGGAAAAAGGTGAATAATGGAGTACCCCAGGGATCTGTGCTGGGTGCGCTGCTTTTTTACACATTCCCTTTTCCAGGTCATTTATGAATAACGAGTGAGGTTATCAAATTTGCAGATGACGCAAAACTAAAGTTGTTAAAACCCATGAGGATTGTGGAAAATTGTAAGAGGATCTTGATAAATTGGAAGACTGGGCATCAAAATGACAGATGAAATTTAATGTGGACAAGTGCAAAGTTATGCACCTAGGAAAGAACAACCCAAACTATGGTTACACGATGCAAGGTTACACATTAGGTACCACAACCCAGGAAAAAGATTTAGGTGTCATCGTGGATAACATGTTAAAAACCCTCTGCCCAGTGTGCAGCGGCGGCCATGAGAGCAAATAGAATGCTAAGTATCATAAGGAAAGGAATAGAAAATAAAACAAAGGATATTATAATGCCTCTGTATCGTTCCATGGTGCGACCGCACCTTGAGTTTTGTGTACAATTCTGGTTGCTCTATCTTAAAAAGGATATAGCGTTATTAGAAAAGGTACAGAGAAGAGCTAACAAAATGGTAAAAGGGATGGAAGGATACTCCTATGAAAGGCTGAAAAGGTTAGGGCTCTTCAACCTGGAAAGGAGATGACTGAGGGGAGATATGGTAGAGGTCTATAAAATAATGAATGGAGTGGAACGGGTAAAAGTAGATTGATTTCAACCCAGTCCAGTCAGTTTTTCAGGATTCCCACAATAAATATGCATAAGATAGATTTGCATACAATGAAGGCAGAACATGCAAATCTTTCTCATGCATATTCATTCTGGGAATCCTGAAAACCTGACTGGCCTAGGGTTCCCCAAGGACTGGGTTGAAAACCCCTGGTTTACATCATCAGAATATAGAAAGACAGACATGCAATGAAGCTACAGGGTAAACTAACAAATAAGAGACTATTTTTTCACTCAACGTGTAATCAAACTCTGGAATTTGTTACCGGAGGATGTAGTAAAGGCTGTTAGTGTAGCTGGGTTTAAAAAAGGTTTGGACAAGTTCCTGGAGGAAAGATCCATAAACCATTATTAAAAAGGGACCCAGGATATCACTGCTTAACCCAATACAAGCATTGTGGAACCTGTGTCATTTGGGGAAACTGCTAGGTACGTATGACCTAGATTGGCCACTGTTGGAAACAGGATATTGGGCTTGATGGACCTTGGTCTGACCAAGTATGGCATATCTTATGTTCTTATCCCTCTGAAAAAGTGTTTTTGTCTTTGGTCTTTTGGCCTCTTTTCTGGTTGCACCAGTCCTCTCCCGTCCTCCCCTACGCTTCTGCTAGAGGACTCAGTTTTTTACCTTTCTTTTAATTTTTTTCCCTTCGGGTCCTTTTCGCACCCTTTTCCTAACCGCTGTCCTCGAGGGTCTTCAACCTTGCAGGGGCTCTCTTTGCCCCCATGGCCACCGGTTTCAAAAAATGTGACAGATGCTCTAAGAATGTTACTCAGGGACACCTATGATTGTTGTCTGCGGTGTCTGGGGGCTGACCACAACCCGGAGCTCTGCGCTCTCTGAAAGAACATGTTTACTAAAGCCTTGCTTAGCTGTAAGCAGAAGTCCTTCGACATTTTCCATAAGGCAGCCCTGGGTTCCCAGTGGCTCCTCCACTCTGCCGATCCACTGCTTACAGGATCCCCCGCAGCGAACCCCGCGCCACAGGCATCATTTCGATCAGGGTTCGCACGAGGTGGAGCGGTGAAAGAAGACTACCTCGAAGTCGCTGTCAGGGGCTTCGGATAAGCGCGAGCGTTCTCGTGCTAGTTCCCTCAGCCCTCCCTGATGTTCCCGAGAGTCAGACAAGGAGCGGCCTCGAAAGGTACCTCGTACGGATACGGAGGCCTCCGGCCATGGCGCCCGGTCTCCCGAGGGTCTTCCTGTCAAGGACACCCCTCTCCTCCTCCATGCCAGACCCGGTCACCCCGGTGTCTGCATTGCAGGACCCCACTACTGGGTGGGAAGCCCGTATGCTGGCACTGGAGCACAGCATTTCTGCCTTCCTAGCTGCTCAGCAGGCGCTATTGCCCAGCACGGCTGGCCTGCGCCATGAGACAGAGGGACCCCGGACAGGGGTACCACAAACCTCCTTAGAAACCCCTGAGAGCCATGGGCCTCGTGAGGGTCCTCTGCAGCAGTCTTGCTCGCTGTCCCTTTCCTCGGGGTGAGGTCTTCCAGAGTCAGTGCCTCTAGCTCCAAGCGGGCCTTGACCACTAGACATGGGGATCAGTTCGATTCAGAGTCTTTCTCGGACATCTCAGGCTGGGAATTGGATGGGGACACCTCCCTGGAGATCCATGCCCATAGGGACCTTCCCTCTGACCCATCCCCACCCCTATGCATGAAGATATGGCGTGGGCCCGCAATCTGCCCATGCAGACAGAGGAGGAACTTGACATTTTGTAGTATGAATCTCCACCTAGGGACTCTTATGGTTCCTGTTCCGCCCATCCTATCCCGGCTGCTCTTCCTCATGTGGGAAGCACCCACCTCGGTCTCCATTGTTGGCAAACAGCTCGATGCCATGTACAGGGTCCAGCGTGGCCCAGGGTTTCGGAAGACTGAACTTCCTCATATCTCCATGGTGGTTGAATCAGCCATGGGGAAGCAAAAGAGCCCGAAGTCACACTCTTCGGTCCTGCCAGGCAGGGAATCCCACGCCCTTGAAGCCCTTGGGCACAAGGCTTACCAGGGATGCATGCTACATCAAGGCATATCAGCTGTATATGAGTATTTTTCTTTGCAATCTCACCAAAGAGCTTGGTGGTTTCTCTGCAGGCCTCAGGAGCGAACTACTACTCAGATTCCAGACCCTTCTGAGGTCGGTCGCAGACTGCTCGAAATACCTTCCCCGTGCCGCATATGACTGGTTAGTCTTCCGCCCGTGTGACAGTGGCTGGCATCAGGACTTGGCACCAAGCGTGGCTCCAGTGTTCAGACCTAGAACAGTGGGTCCAGGAGAAGCTCCTGGACATTCCCTGCCTCAGCGAGCAGCTGTTTGTCAAGCCCATGGAGGACAAGGCAGCCGAGATTGAGATTGTTCGTGACTCGCACCCGTCTCTCTCGTAAAACCTCTTCTCTTCCACGGAAGAAGCAGCACAGCAAAAAGCGTTTCTTACAGAGGAAGGGGCTTCCCTACCCCAGTGGCGACGACCAGTGCTCAGGGCAAAGGGGGGAGCTCAGTGTCATCGGAAACCGAAAGAGCCCAAGACCCAACCGCCTGCACCACCCCAGCCAGCTCCAGGATTTTGACGCCAAATGCGTAGCCTCTCGCCCCCCAGTGGCACTTCCGCCCATGGGAGAACCTGTCCCTTTTCACCCCCGAGTGGGCGGCCATTACATCAGACACCTGGGTCCCCCAAGTGATCCAGGATGGTTATCGTCTTCGTCTGGACAGACTCCCTCCTCTCTTCTCCCCAGCGGAGCCTACTTGGCATCCCTCGCACCAGGCTTGCTTGCAACAAGAGGTTGACAACCTCCTCGGTCAGCAGGCGGTTGAAAGGGTCCCACTGCACCTCCGAGGCTGGGGGTTTTACTCCTGGTACTTCCTCATCCCAAAAAGGACAGGGGGCCTGCGCCCTATCCTCAATCTCAGGAACCTGAACAAGTTTCTGGCGCGGGAGAAGTTCAAAGTGCTATCTCTTGGTATCCTACTGCCCTTCCTACGGCAGGTCGATTGGCTATGCTCCTTGGATCTCAGATGCTTACACCCATATCCTGGTCCACACCAAGCACAGGCAATACCTGCGTTTCAGGGTGCAAGGGGAGCATTATAAATACAGGGTGCTCCCCTTTGGGCTTGCGCCTGCCCCACAGGTCTTCACAAAGTGCCTTTTAGCAGCTGCAGCTCACCTCCGACTGCAGGGCATACCCTTTTACCTGTACTTAGACTGGCTCATCACGGGCACGTCGGCGGAGGAGGCTCACCTTTTGGCATCATGCACAGCCCCCCTCCTCGAGCGCCTGGGCTTGCTGATTAACAACTCCATGTCCCACCTCGAACCAGTGCAGACCCTGGAGTTCATCGGTGCCCTTCTTGACACAGACCAGGTGACTGCCTTTCTCCGTTGAGCCTGCGCAGAACGGCTCTGCACCCTGGCTGCCGAGGTCCAAGGCCGAACAAGTGTCTTGGTGCAGGCCATGCTGCGCCTGCTGGGGCACATAGCCTTGACCGTCCATGTTGTCCCCCACGCCTGCATGCATATGCGGGCGGCGCAATGATGCCTCGGAACACAATGGGCCCAAGCCTCAGGATGCCTCTGGGACCCCGTCCGGGTCTCCTGCAGTCTATTCCGTTCCGTGGCTTGGTGGCAAAATCCCCAAAGCCTCCTTTGGGGCATGCCCTTCCAGACTGAGCTGCACGAGCTCGTCTTGATGATGGACGCCTTGCTGTTGGGCTGGGGTGCCCACTGTGGCAGCCTACGCACCCAGGGGCAGTGGTCGCCCAAGGAGTCCCTGCAGCAGATCAACCTGCTCGAGCTCCAAGCGGTCGGGTTGGCCCTGAAGTTCTTAGAGTACCACCCAAAGGGCAAGTTGGTGCTTGTGCAGACTGTGACAACAAAGTTGCAATGTTCTACATAAACAAGGAAGGGGGCATGGGTTCCCACCTCCTTTGTCGGGAGGCAGTCGTCCTCTGCTCCTTCGCGGTACGCCGGGGCATGACCTTAAGTGCTGTCTACCTCCTGGGCCAGGACAGCTTTCTTGCGGACAGACTCAGCAAGCTCCTTCGAGTGGCACCTGAGTCCAAAGGTGACTCTCCGCCACTGGGGTACTCCATCCATAGACTTGTTTGCCAGTCTGAGTGCGGAGCTTTCCCGCTTTTGCAGGCTGATGCCGCACCCGAGCAGGGTGGCTCAGATGCATTCCTCCTGGACTTGACCTCTGGGTTTCTGTATGCATTCCCTCCCACTCCTCTCATTGTGAGGATCCTCCACAAAATTCAGCGGGACCGAGCTTCCTTGATTTTCATGGCCCTGACAGCCCTGGCTCCCGCTTCTGCTCCAACTCTCGGCGGAGCCTCAGGTTCCCCTGGGCAGTGCCCCAGGCCTGTTGATGCAGGAGGAGGAACGGATGCTTCACCCAAACTTGGCCTCGCTATCCCTGATGGCCTGACTGCTGAACGAGTCTCCTTAGCCTCACTACATCTCTCAGAGGAGATTGAAGAAGTCCTTCTCACGTCGAGGAAGGACTCGACGAGATGGGCATACGCTCTGAAGTGGTGGCGCTTCTCAACCTAGTGCTCTGAGCTCCAGATCGACCCGTTCTCCTGCTCCTCCCGGTGGGTTCTTCAGTACCTCCTCCACCTCTTGCTGGTGGGGCTGAAATCCAACTCTGTCAGGGTTCACCTGAGTAAAAGAAAACCAGCCAAGGCGTGATAGAAAGACAGTCTTTATTGAGTCCTTGACAGCCCGACACAGGCCGTGTTTCGTCACCCTTCGTCAGGGGCTTCCAGGCATAAAACTAAAAACATAAACACACAAAAACTTAAAATCATAAAAAGAACGGACAAGCAAAACTGTCAGTTCATTAAAAAAAAAAAAAAGAATAGATCATATAATTAAAAAAGAACGATGACCATATAAATAAATGTCATGTAAAATCATATGAAACAGAACTAGTGTGCTCGGGACTCTAAATATATATGCACATACAAATATTTAAATATTATAAATACCTCTGTTGTAGACCATAAAAATCACAGTCTCATATAAAGATGTTATGGAACCAACTATGTAAACATTGATACTAAGGGAAACATAAATTGATTAAAACCAAAATATTAAACCGCATATAACATCAATATAACAATTGTAACATAAAAGTAGAAAAGTAAGAGAAAGAGGCAGGAGTGAGTCAGTAACGTTCTGCCATTATCTGGCTGCAATATGATTCATTGTCTCAAGTTTTTCACTTTTGCCGTCCCCCTACTTTGGTTACTGACTTGCTCCTGCTTCATTAATTAATATATATAACAAAATCTTGTCTAGTTCACTGACTCACTCCTGCCTTATTGAAATAGAAACATTTTTTGTTTTAACACATGTCCTGCCTCTTTCTCTTGCTTTTCTACTTTTGTGGTCCCCTTCACGCCTAAGGGTGCCATCTTGCCTTAGCCTCCTTTTTTCCGTGGAGCCCATTAGTTATGTGTCTCCCCCAGAAAAATTTGGGGTGGTTTTGCTATCTTTTGTTTTACTTTTTTCTGGTTGCGTACTGGTTCCCTCCCGTCTCCTGATTCCACTTGCCTCCAGTGTTGTGTTTTTTCGGGTTCCTTTATTCTCTTTTTCCCCTTTTGGGGGTTTTCCCTGGTGCGTGGGTTTTTCTCACCCTTTCTGGCTGGGCCGAGAGAGTTTGACCTGGTGGGGGACTCTCTTCCCCGCCGTGGCCTCGGTCACTGGCTTCAAGCTGTGTGACCATTGCACTCATAATATATTGCGCACGGATCCGTATGATTGTTGCTTTCAGTGCCTTGGGTCAGTTCATGATACCTTGGTGTGTGGCCTCTGCCAGCAGATATGACCCCCAAGGCCCTCCGAGGCCGCAAGAAGCAGCATGAGTCGATTTTTTTATAAGACTGACTCAGGCCTGGAGTTGTCTGCAGGGTCAGCACCCTCGAGGGCCACCACAGAGGCTCTCTCCTCACATGGCGACAGTGCTGCCCCAGAGTGCTGAGCTGGGCCTCCTCAAGAAGGGGCGCCCCTCGAAGAGCCTGACATCGGTGGCCACCTCAGACGATAGGTCTGGGACCATAGGGAAGTCCCATGGCATCCTCGATGCTGAAGGCAATGGCAGGGAGTGACCCTTCAAGCTGCCCTGGTGGGAGAAGGCACTATCGGCATTAGAGGATTGGTCTTGGCCTCAAAGGTCTTGGCCCTTTGAGGCCATTCTCATCAAAGATATCCCCTTGATGGCCCTGAGGCTGAAGTCCTCAGTATCTGCATCGTGGCTGTGGAGCCATCAGGCATCATGGCAAGGATGGAGGCCTTATAACAGTCTGTCTGTCTTCATGGCCCAGCAGCAGACTCTGATGCCCGGTTCCTCTTGGTCATCAATCCTGACCACTGGCCTCTCCACAGCAAGAGCCTCCCCCCCCTAATTGGGCCCAGTCCCGGACGGGGCTGAGGGCTTCCCCGCACAGCACACCCAACTCGGGGCTGGGGCTCTGGCTTGAGGCCCAGGGAGCCTTCAAACTCTCCTTGGCCTCTGGTTCTGACTGGGAGACTGAGGACAATAAGTTCCTGGACACTCGGCTCGGATCTCGGATGGAGGACCTCGAGATCCTCCAGTATGAGGCTCCCCCAAAGAGGCTCTCATGGTTCCTATCCCTCCTATCCTGGAACAGCTGCTCTTCCGAATGTGGGAGACTCCATCCTTGGTTCCCATTGTGAGCAGGCACCTGGGCTCGATGTATTAGGTCTGTCTGAGCCCTGGCTTTTTTTTTTTACATTCTTATATACCGCGCTATTCTGCATCAGTGCGGTTTACATTTAACAAACTGAAATTACATTGAACAGGGCATTATAATTTGGAGATAGCCCATGTTCCCTGTAAAATAGTTATGGAGGGTTAAGGGCTATGGGTTCCAAAAAGCTCAACTGTTCCATAACTCCATGGTGGTGGAGTTGGCCACGTGGAGACTTAAGAGCCAGAAAACGCACTCCTTGGTGCCCCCGGTAGGGAGGCATGCTCCATGTATGCCCTGGGCAGGAAATGCTTCCAGGGCTCCATGCTCAGCAGCTGGATCCAGCCCTACCTAGCTGTACATGGGCATGTACTTGCGGGACATGGCGAAGGAACTTGCTGGGTTTGCAGCTAGTCTCTCTGAGGAACAGTTCCGGACCCTGGTCTCCATGGTCAGGGAGTGCACCAAGTTTAACTCAGGTGGCCTATGACGGCTTTGAGTCGGCGGCTAGAGTAGCAGCGATGGGCATTGGTGTCCACCACCATGCCTGTCTACAGTCTTCCGACCTGGAGCAATGGGTACAGGATAAGTTGGTGGTGGTTTCTTGCGAGGAGAGAACCTCTTTGGCAAACATGTGACAGAGAAAGCCACCGAGCTGGAGTCTGAGTTCATGACAAGGACAAGGCTATTCAAGAAGACCGCTGACATTTCCCGACAGAAGGCTTCAGGTAAAAAGCCCTTCTACCCGAAAAAGAGGAAGGCTTAAGGAAACTATCCTCAGCACTCAGCCTTCCCAGCTCCCCAACAGGGATGTACGGCTAAGGGACAAGGCATGGCCCTCGTAAGCATAAGGCTCCCAAGCCCTAGCCTGCACCTCTGGCGCAACCTGTGGGATGGGGGTTGACTCCTGAGGCATAGCCTCTCTTCCCCTGGGAGGGACTTTTCCACAGCACACAGGGGGGCATCTGGTGCTTTTTGCCAATCACTGGGTTGCCATCGCCACAGACAGGTGGGCCTTGCAGGTTGATGTAGGTGGGTTACCTTCTCCACCTCCAGCAGATGCCCCTGCCATTCTTTCCAGGAGAGCTCCTGGAGCATCCCCTTCACTGGGACCTGCTTCAGCAGGAACTTTCAAACCTCATTGCAGAAAGGGCAATGGAACCCTTCACTTCAAACTCAGAGACAAAGAATTCTACTCTCACTACTTCCTGGTGCCCAAAAAGATCGGGGGGTTTCGGCCTATCCTAGCCCTGCGAGACCAACAGGTTCCTGGTGAGGGAGAAATTCAAGATGCTCTCCCTTGGAACTTTTCTGCCATGTTTCTGACAGGGAGATTGGCTATGCTCCTTGGATCTAAAAGATACCTACACGCATATCCTTATCCACCCCTTACTCAAGCAGAACCTCCACTTTCATGGTGGGAGGCTGTCACTGTCAATACCAGATTCTCCCCTTCAGTCTGGCTTCCGCCCTGAGGGTCTTCACCAAGTGCTTGGCAGTGGTTGCTGACTTCCTGCAGCTCCAGGGGTTGATCATCTTCCTGTACCTAGACAACTGGCTTGTAAAGGGCGGCACCACCGCAAAAGCCCGCCAGGTAATGGGCTGCACCATCCTCATGCTGGAACATCTGGGGTTTGTCATAAACTACCCAAAGTCCCATCTCCAGCCGGGGCAATGCTGGACACATCCAGGCCAAGGCCTTCCTTCCTCTGGACAGGGCCCTGTGCCTCCAGGCACGTGTAGAGCACATCCAGGGTCAGCTCTTAGCCTCTGCCCACTTCATGCTTCGCCTTCTGGGTCACATAGCATCCATGGTGTACATACCCTGGACGCCTGTCTGCACATGCGACTGGCTCTCAGCTCCCAGTGGTCGCAGGTAATGGGGCACCTACAGGGAAGAGTGGCTGTAATCTGCTCTCTGGCGTCCTCCCTCAACTGCTAGAGGATCCTCACCATAGATGCCTCCAAACTGGGCTGGAGATCCCATTGCAACAACCTCTGCATGCAGGGTAGCTGGTCACAGGAGAGCCTCCAGCAGATCAACTCTCCTGGAGCTCCAAGCGATAGTGCATTCCCTGCAGACTTTTCAGCGCCACCTTCAACATCAAGCAGTCCTGATCCAGACTGACAACCAGGTGGCGATGTTGTACGTCAACAAGCAGGGATGGATGGGGGTCGTTCCTCCTTTGCCAAGAGGCAGTGAGCCTTTGCTCTTTCGCCAGCAGCAGCAGAATGCTCCTGCAGGCAGTCTACCTCACGGGCCAGGACATAGTCCTGGCAGACCAGCTCAGGCAAGTCCTCCAACTGCACAGATATTTGCTGGACCCCCAAGAAGGCCAGTCAACTATTCCATCTCTGGGGGCTCCCACAGGTGGACCTCTTCAGCAGCCCAGCCAATGACCAGCTAGCCCACTTCAGCTTCAGGCAGCCACATCCCTCGCAGGTGGCTGCGGATGCATTCCTCATCCCATAGACGGAGGGCCTCTTCTACAGCTTCCTGCCCATGCCACTGATCTCCAGGACTTTGTTCAAGGTCCAGCTTGGCAGAGCCATGATGATACTGGTGGCCCTTCGGTGAGCTTGGTAGCCATTGTTCCCCCTGCTCCTTCGCCTGTCCCAGGTGGACCCGGTCCCTCTGAGGAATGACCTGGACCTGCCCTCGCAAGGAGGACTGTTCCCTCCTGCACCCCAGCTTGGGGTCCCTCTCTCTGATAGCTTGACTGCTGAAAGGATAGCCTTGGCCCAATTCTGTCTCTTCAGCTATGTGGAAGCAGTTCTTTTGGCTGCCCGCAAGCCTTCCACCCATCAGGCCTACACCTTCAAGTGGTGAAGGTTCTTGGTTTGGTGTGCGGAGAGGCAGGTTAACCCCTTCTCCTGTTCGGTCCAGCTGTCCTCCAGTACTTACTTCACTTGTCCCAAGTAGGGCTGAAGTCCAATTCCATCAGAGTTCACCTCTGTGCACTTTCGGTGCACCATCACTTTGTCAAGGGCAGGCCCCTCTCCACTCAGCCCCTTGTGTTTTGATTTTTGTTAGGCCTACTTCTCTCTAAGCCACCCGTTCGCCCCCTCGTGGCGGCGTGGCACCTCAATGTAGTTCTCTCAAAACTCACTACATCTCTGTTTGAGCCTCTTGGTTCGTGACACCTTAAGTATTCCTTGTGGCGCTCGCCTCAGCTTACAGGGTCAGCGAGCTCTAAATCCTGGCGGCTTACCCACCTTATATGAGGTTCTAGAATAGCAGGGTCCTGCTCTGCACGCACCCCAAGTTTTTCCCAAAGTTGGTATCCCCGTTCCACCTCAACCAGGAGGTGGTGCTTCCTACATTCTTTCCACAGCCCCATGCCAGCAGGGCAGAGGCAGCTTTCCATACCCTGGACTGTAAATGAGCCCTGTCCTTCTACCTGAAGTGTACTCGGGCACGCCATCACTCTTCACACACTTCATCTCCTGTGACCTAAATCGACTGGGGACAGCAGTCTCTAAATGTACTCTGTCTACTGGGATGGCAGACTGCATTGCCTTCACTTACGCGCGGGGTGGTCTCTTGCTGGAGCATCAGCCATTGCTTGGACGCTTTGCGCAATGATTGATCTCTGTGGCAAACCTGCGCTCCATCCCCTTGACGGAGATCTTGTGGGCTGTCTTCTGGTCCTCTGTTCATACCTTCGCAGCTCACTACTGTGGTAGGGAGGTTCTGGAGACTAAATTTAGAGGGAGGAGTGGCTCAGTGGTTGGGACAGGTTACCTCAGGCTGGAAGGCCGGGGGTTCAGTTCCTGCATGGGGACAAGCAACTTCAGACCGGAGGGACTGGGGTCTCTAGTCCCATGGCCACTCCTTGTGGCCTTGGGCAAGCCACTTAACCCTCCATTGCCTCAGGTACACTTAGATTGTGAGCCCTTCGGGGACAAGGGAATAAAAAGTACCTGTTAGTATACATGTAAACCGCACTGATTCTAAAGAGCACGGTTTAAAAAATAAATAAATAAAATAAATAAATTTATTTAGGAAGTTGAAATCCAGAACTTCCAGGGTAGCGTTCTCTGAAATGCTTCCCGTTCCACGCGCAGGCGGAGCTCCAGAGTATCAATGCGTGGATGAGACAATGGTGCAAGGATGAGGGTTTTGGATTTGTTAGGAACTGGGGAACATTCTGGGGAAAGGAGGGGCTCTTCCGAAGTGATGGGCTTCACCTTAACAGGGATGGAACCAGGCTGCTGGCATTAACCTTTAAAAATGAGAGAGAGCAGCTTTTAAATAATGGAGAGCCGACAGTCGCCCAAGAACGCATGGTTCGTAACATTATATCCTTGAAGGATACTACCAAAAAAATGAAGTTAGGGCACATCAGCAGAGAGGTTCCCATAAAAACAAAGGTAGCCCAAATGCCCTTGAGTACGGAGCAGACAGAGCTTAAAGATTCCAAATTACCCCTGCCTACTGATAACCAGATAAATATGAATACAATACAGTCTCTAAAATGCTTGTATGTAAATGTTAGAAGTCTAAAAAATTAGATGGGAGAGTTAGAATATATAGCACTAAATGAGAAGTTAGATATGATTGGTATCTCAGATATGGTGGAACGAGGGCAACCAGTGGGGGCACTGATACCTGGGTACAAACTATATCGTAATGATAGAGCTGATCAAATTGGTGGAGGGGTTGCACTCTGTTAGAGAGGGCATTGAGTCACAAAGGATTAAATTTTTTTGCAGGAAACAAAATTTACTGTAGAATCTCTATGGATTGAAATTCCATGTAAAAAGGGGAAGGCGATGGCAGTGGGGTTGTACTATCGACCACCTGGCCAGAATAACAAATGAATGATGAAATGCTCAAAGAAATCAGGGAAGCTAACAAAAGTTACAGCACAGTAATAATATGGGTGATTTCAATTACCCCGATATTGACTGGGTCAGTGTCAAGGCAGGACATTCTAGGGAGATAAAGTTTCTAGATGAAATAAATGACTGCTTCTTGGAGCAGCTGGTTCATGAACCGACCAGAGGAGAAGCCATTTTGGACTTCTTCCTTAGTGGAACACCAGATCTGGTGCAAGAGATAAGGGTGTTGGGGCCACTTGGCAATAGTGATCATAGCATGATTGCGTTTGATTTAATTAATGGAGGAGGGATGGTAAGGAAATCCACAGTACTACCTTTTAACTTTTAAAAGGGAGACTATGATAAAATGAGGAAAATAGTTAAGAAAAAACTAAAAGGAGCAGTTGCAAAGGTTAAAGACTTACATCAAGCTTGGGTGTTTAAAAATACTATCTTGGAAGCCCAGACCAGCTGTATTCCATGCTTTAAGAAAAGTGGAAGGAAGTCCAAAAAACTGCCAGCATGGCTTAAAGGTGAGGTCAGAGAGGCTGCTGCCAAAAAAGCATCTTTCAGGAAATGGAAAAAAGCCAAATGACAAAAACAGGAAACAGCACAAGCACTGGCAAGTTAAATGCAAGACATTGATAAGGCAGGCAAAGAGTATTTGAGAAGAAACTTGCTGTGGAAGCAAAAACGCGTAATAAAGAATTTTTCAAGTACATTCGTAGCAAAAAAACCTGTGGGCGAGTCAGTTGGACCATTAGATGATAGAGGGGTAACAGGGGCAGTAAGAAGGGACAAGGCTATAGCGGAGAGACTGAATTCTTTGCTTTGGTCTTTACTGAGGAAGATGTAGGGATGTTACCCATGACTGAAGTGGTATTTAAAGGTGATACTGCGGAAGAATTGAAAGAAATATCGATACATCGGGAAGATGTATTACAGCTATTTGATAAGCTGAAGAGTAGCAAATCACCTGGACCGGATGGTATACTTCCAAGGGTTTTGAAAGAACTGAAATATGAGATTGCAGACCTACTATTAGTAATCTGTGAACTATCATTAAAATCATCTGTAATACCTGAAGATTGCCAATGTAACGCCAATTTTTAAAAAGGATTCCAGGGGTGATCCGGGAAACTACAGACTGGTGATCCTGACATCCGTACTGGGAAATATGGTAGAAACCATCATAAAGAACAAAATTACTCAACATGTAGATAGTCATGGCTTAATGGGAGACAGCCAACATGGCTTTAGACCAGGAAGATCTTGTCTTGCTAATCTGTTATGTTTTTTTGAAGGTGGAAATAAACAGGTAGACAAGGGTGAGTCGGTTGATATAGTGTATCTGGACTTTCAGAAAGCCTTTGACAAGGTCCCTCATCAGAGACGTTTGGCAAAGCTAAGGAGGCAGTGTACTATTGTGGATCAGGAACTGGTTAAAAGATAGAAAGCAGAGGGTTGGGCTAAATGGCCAATTTTCCGAATGGAAAAAGGTGAATAGTGGAGTACCGCAGGGATCTGTGCTGGGTCTGCTGCTTTTTGACATATTCATAAATGATCTAGAAAAGGGAATAATGAGGGAGATTATCAAATTTGCAGATGACATAAAACTGTTTAAAGTTGTTAAAACCCAAGAGGATTGTGAAAAATTGCAAGAGGATCTTGATTGGAAGACTGGGCATCCAAATGGCAAATGAAATTTTAATGTGGACAAGTGCAAAGTTATGCACCTAGAAAAGAACAACCCAAACTATGGTTACATGATGCAAGGTTCCACATTGGGAATTACAACCCAGGAAAAGATTTAGTCGTCTTCGTGGATAACATGTTAAAACCTTCTGCCCAGTGTGCAGCGGCGGCCATGAGAGCAAATAGAATGCTAGGTATCATAAGGAAAGGAATGGAAAATAAAACAAAGGATATTATAATGCCTCTGTATCGTTCCATGGTGTGACCGCACCTTGAATATTGTGAGCAGTTCTGGTCACCATATCTTAAAAAGGATATATCATTATTAGAAAAGGTACCGAGAAGAGCCACCAAAATGATGAAGGCAATGGGAGGGATACTCCTATGAAGAGAGGCTAAAAAGGTTAGGGTTCTTCAACCTGGATAACAGACGGCTGAGGGGAGATATGATAGAGGTCTACAAATTAATGAATGGAGTGGAACGGGTAAACGTAGATTGTTTACGTCGTCAGAATATAAAAAGACTAGGGGACGTGCAATGAAGCTACAGGGTAACCGATTTAAGACTAATAAGAGAATATTTTTTTATTCAACGTGTAATCAGACTCTGGAATTTGTTACCAGAGGATGTAGTAAAGGCTGTTAGTGTAGCTGGATTTAAAAAAGGTTTGAGCAAGTTCCTGGAGGAAAGGTCCATAAATAATTATTAAAAGGGACCCAGGATATCGCTGCTTGACCCAATACAAGCATTTATTTATTTAACATTTCTTATATACTGCCTTTCATGATATCAAGGCAGTTTACATTTGAACAAACTGAAATTACATTGAACAGGGCATTTTAACTTGGAGATTACTATTTTGCAGGGAACATGGGCAATGGAGGGTTAAGTGGCTTGCCCAAGACCACAAGGAGCACCTGTGGAACGTGTGTCTTTTGGGGAAACTGCTAGGTACTTATGACCTAGATTGGCGACTGTTGGAAATAGGATACTGGGCTTGATGGACCTTGGTCTGACACAGTCTGGCATAACTTATGAGATGGAGTCCTGATGGGACAGCGCCTTTGACTAGGTGGTACTCCATCACTTGTTTTGAGGTATTTATTTATTTAACAATCACTTATATACCGCACTTTCCCAATGATCTGGTGCGGTTTACAAAAAACAAGTTAAGGGACAGATCAAAGATCTGTGTTTTTACATGGAACATCAGTGAACTATGTACAATAGGCCTGAGCCTTAAACAAAACGTATTAAGTTATATTTGAAACTGAGATCTAAGTACAATAACAAAAAACTAAACAATAAACTAAATAACTATATGCAGAATATAATGTTTATGCTATGTAAAATCACCTAGTGTTAGATGGACTAATTGTGATAAGTTAGGATGAGAAATTGCCGGAAAGGGGTAAAGAATGCCGGAATAAAGAGGAGTGGGAAATTTAAGTTAAAGCTATTTTATGTATTTCTTGGTAGGGGCCTTCGTTGACATTTGTTGTTCGTTTTCTAATTTTAGATGCTTGTTTTAGTGACTTTCAGTTAGGGATCTGAGTTATTAGTTATCCGTTTTCATTTTGGGAGAAGGAGTATGTCATGGGATCAAAGTGTGATGTAAAAAGGTGGGTTTTTAGCTTCTTTCTGATATAAGGCAATTCCTGCCCTCCGGTCCTTTGGTGTGTTCAGGCTACCGGAGAACTGGTACCTCACTTTACACTTGGGTTCTCTCATGGGTCTGGTGCCCTAGACTCAGTGCTGTTTCTCACGGTTCACCTTTTCTGGTCACCCATGGCTTTTTACAGGTTTTTTCAGTAGCTTGTAGCTAGGGAGTCCTATATGTGAGGATTGACTTCTTACTTGTTCCCAGAGAAAATGTAGTTACTCACCTGTAACTAGTGTTCTCTGGGAACAGCAGGAATTGGTCCTCACAACCCTCCCTCCTCCCCTTGGAGTTGCTTTTTTATTTGTTGCCGTCTTCAGCTATGTTATCATACTGAGGTAAGATGGCACCCTTCGGGTAGGCGACCACATATGCATGGTACATCTCCCAAAGGCTTTCTTTGAAAACTGGGGGGGGGGGGAAGGTTACCGCGCAGGCTCTGTTGGCGCCGACGTCGCCCTTGTGTGAGGACTGATTCCTGCTGTCCCCGGAGAGCACCTATTATAGGTGAAATAAGCTATGCTTTATGAAAAGAGTGGTAGATGGATGGAATAGTCTTCCATTGGAGGTAGTAGCATGAGACAAACCCAGAAGATCTCTAAAAGAAAAAAAGTGACTATAGTAGTTGATATGGAAAGACAGACTAGATAGGCCATATGGTATTTTTCTGCCATCCTGTTTCTATTTTTGCAAAGAGAAGTATGCGTTTACCTGAATAAAAGTACTTATTTCCCCTGAAAATAGGAATGTGTGTCTGTAATTTTGTGTTTGGAGGGGTTCAGTTGTTGTTTTTTATTCTTCTAATCCAGAGGTTCCTCAGCGGGAAAACTGCAGGCAACAGCTCATGCTGCTTCTCAAATCCTCCACCATCCCTCTCCAGAATGTACTAACCCTCCAGTACCTGCTCAAGCATTTTAGCAAAGTGTGTCTGCAGTCGGAGAAAAATGGTCTGACCCCGAGAGCACTTGGTGAAATATTTGGCCCCCTGCTTCTCAGACCATCTGGTGCTGGGTATGTGTAGGAATATTGTTTTACATTTTTACATAAAGCTTTATTTTAAATAATTAACTACATATGTCTCTGATTTGTGTGTGTGTGTGTGGGGGGGGGTTATGTTGCACATTGTGTAGTGTGTTAAATCCATGTTAGTCTCTGTGGTACCATGAAGTCTATATGGGTGTTTATTATTTTTCTTATCGTTCTTCCAGTTCAGTCCTCTACTTCTGGGTTGTCAACCTCCTCCTGCAGCTTTGGAGACTGGCATGTCAGATTCATGACATCACTGAATATAGCCTACTGATCTCCTTCCTCCTTCCCCAGTGTGACCAGTCTCCATGCAGCAGGAGGACGTGGTGAGCCTGATTAGAGGCTCCCTGGAGAAACGAATAAGGAGCTTGTAGGTAGAGGTTAGATTTCATTAGAATAGGTGTTTTAAAAAAATAAAAATAAAAAAAAGAGCAGATAAAGAAGGCTGAGAGATTCTTTCTCAAGCCCAGCTATTGGCGTTCTTACTCTCTCCTTTAAAAAAACAAAACAAAAACAACAACAAAAAACCCCCCCTTATTTTCTTCCCGTCCTTTCTTTTGTATACCAGTTTAGGAGGTTCCTTAGTGTGCAGTCTGTAATTACTATAGGGGGCAAAGGATCTCTCCCCCCGGACTTTTCGGGGGAGAGCCATTGACTTACCGCGTTTGCCTGAAAGAGCAGGGCTGGCTGCAGTCCGCAGCTCAGAGGAAGTGGAGTACTGATTACTGGCCGACAGCTGAGTTAGACACAGGACAGCTGTGGGGGTAAGTGCCCGGGCCTCGGTGCAGACCTGGCCGGTCAGCTTTTACCGGCTTCAGGCAGCGTTAAACGACAGGCAGTCTGCTTAAGGTCCACGGAGAGGGCCGGTGTATATTTTGGCGCATTTTCATCGGAGCAGCTTGTGGCGGCCATTTTTCTTCTCCACAGACAAACCTCGTGACTGCCAGGCGCCTAACAGATCCGGAGCTGGAGGACCAAAGGTGATTTCTTTATTCAGTGATTCCTTTTCTTTTCTTTTTCTTTTTTTTTATTTATTTGGTTTTCCTTTATTTAATTTTGGCGAAACGGAGTTTGTCGTTAGAGGGGGGTGGCTTCTCCTTTCTCTCAGGACAAAACTGATCAGCTTTTCATTTTAGCATTTTTTGAGGGAAATTCTGGTCTAGAGATTCATGTGTCCAGTTTAAAAAAAAAAAAAAACAATATACGAACAGAAGCATAGCTAATTAATTAAATAATTCAAGGATATCTGCTCTGCTCCTTTGCCATGACGGCCAGACCGCAGTGTATAGTGTGTGGGACTCGAAGGGGCACTGTGACAAATTCTGGGGTGTGCCGTGGTTGTTTTCCTCTCGTCCATGGTGGAGCAGCAAATGGATGTTAAGGAGTCCGCGGAGGTGCAGGGTCCTTTGGTGGGGGAAATGCCTGTACTTCCTCAAATTCCTGCGCAAGACACTACGTCGGAGGATGTGGCAGGGCCTGCGGGAGCTCAGCTGTCGCCGCAGTCAGCGGATCTAGGAGATTTTAGTCCTGATTTCGTGTTGCTGATGCATCAGGCATTTTGTTTGCGACAGCAGGGTGGATTGCCAGGTTCCTTGTCACTTTTAGGACAATCCCAGGTGCTGGAATCAACTGCGGGGTTGGCTGAGGGACCACCGGCTCCTAAGAAGACAAGGACCCGAGCTTCGGCATCTGCAGACATGGCCTGGCCTGAAGGTGAGGAAATGGATTGGGAGATTGATGATGGTCCGCAGGATCTCGAGGATGGGGAGATCCCGGAGCCTGAGGATCAGGCAAAGATTATTAAGGTATTTCGCAGGGAAGAGCTTTCTGCGCTGATCGCGGAGTCCTTGCAGATGCTGAATCTGTCCTCAGTCTTCTGTGGAAGAGGAGGTGGAAAACCCGGTAATTCAGGCGGTTCGGCAGACATAGGTGGTGGTCCCGGTGCATAGAGTGGTTGACAGGATGATCCAGGACGAATGGGACCGGCCAGAGGCAGGTCTTCGAGGCATAAGGACTATGAATAGGCTCTAGCCTTTGGCAGATAAGGATAAAGAACGGTTCAAGATGCCGCGGGTGGATGCGGTGGTGTCGGCGGTCACCAAAAAGACGACCATCCCGGTGGAAGGTAGTACAGCGTTGAAAGATATTCAGGACTGCAAGGTTGATAGTTTGCTGAAGCAGACCTTTGAGGCTGACTCTCTATCGTTACAGGTCTCCATCTGTGGAGCTTGGGTAGCTAGAGCGTGTTTGCGATGGGTGCAACGGCTGAAGCAGTCATCGCACATAGGTACAGAAGAGCTCCAAGAGCTCAGCCGTCTGGAGTCCGGAGCGGCCTATCTGGCAGATGTGCATTATGATTTGATCAGGGCTCTGGCCAATAGCACGGCGTCCGTGGTGGCTGCCCGCCGGTCGGTGTGGTTGCGAAATTGGGCGGCGGACGGTTCTTCTAAGTCTCGTCTCAGTAAACTACCGTTTAAGGGCGGCTTGCTCTTTGGTGAGGACCTGGATAAGTTGGTGAAGGACCTTGGGGAGTCCAAAGCGGGTAGGCTCCCGGAGGACAAACCCAAGGCAGGGGAAGTCCGGTCAAGCCTTTCGGGGTCAATTTCGGAGTTTCCGGCCGTTTCGTTCAGCGCGCTATGGTAGTTTTCAACAGGGACGTGCTCGGTTTTGAGCCAAGGGATTTCGCAGATTCAGAGGAGCTCCCGCAGCTCATAAATCGCAATGAAATGAGGGGTGTCCTGGCAGAGGGGGTTCCCATAGGAGGGAGGCTGCGGGAGTTTTTCTGCTTGGACCCACATCTCCAACCAGTGGGTGTTGGAGGTAATTCGGCACAGCTATGCACTGGAGTTTGCGCGGCCAGTACGGGATTCCTTCGTCATGTCGCCGTGCAGGGGCGAGAAAAAGGCACTGGAGATTCACGGGACTCTGGATCGGCTACTTCGGTTGAGGGCGATTGTAGAAGTCCCGAAAGCAGAATACGGCGTGGGTCGATACTCTATTTCATGGTGCCAAAGAAGGGCGGAACGTTAAGGCCTATTTTAGATCTGAAAGCGGTAAATCGGTGTCTTCGGGTTCCGCATTTCTGAATGGAGACCTTGCGTTCTGTCATCGTGGCGGTGCGTCAAGGGGAGTATTTGACGTGTCTGGATCTCTCGGAGGCTTATTTACACATTCCTATCCGGGCGGCGCATCAGCGATTTCTCAGGCTCGCCGTTCCTTGGGGCCATTATCAGTTTCAAGCCTTGCCCTTTGGATTGGCCATGGCGCCGCGCACATTCACCAAAATTATGGTGGTGGTAGCGGCGGCGTTGCACAAAAGGTATTTTGGTGCATCCTTACCTCGACGATTGGTTGATTCGTGCCAAATCAGAGGCGGAAAGTCTTTGGGTGACAAGCAGAGTAGTGGAATTCTTGCAGGGTCTTGGTTGGGTGATAAATCCGGCCAAGAGCCGGCTGCACTCTTCGCAGGACATCGAGTACTTAGGAGTTCAGTTCGACACATAGAGCGGCCAGGTGTTTTTGCCGCGCAAGAGGGCCCAGGCTCTTCGGAGCCTCGTTCGCCGTTTCAGATCAGTTCCGGTGCCGTCGGCATGGGACTATCTTCAGGTGTTAGGAACGATGGCAGCAACTTTGGAGTCAGTGCCGTGGGCCAACGTTCATATGCGGCCTTTGCATAGGGCGCTCCTGCACCGTTGGTCACATCAAACAGATCCTCTGAGCAAACGGCTGCCGTGTCCGCTCAGGGTTCGGCAGTCCCTTCAGTGGTGGCTTCTCAGGTCGTCACTGTCAGCTGGCATGCCACTGGAACACCCGGAGTGGATCCTGTTAACAGAAGCCAGCCTAGCGGGTTGGGGAGCCCACTGCGGGAGCCGGTTTGCCGCAGGGGGTTTGGTCTCCTCTGGAGGCGGCCTGGTCGATAAATCGGTTGGCGCTTCAAGCAGTTGCATGAGCATTACAGGCGTTCGAGGAGTTCATGTTAGGTCGCCCAGTGCGCGTTCTGTCCGACAACTCGGCGACAGTCGCCTACATCAACCGTCAAGGCAGCACGGGCAGTGCAGCGATGGCAGAGGAGGCGGATCAGTTGTTCTCCTGTGTGGAGAAGCGATTGACAGCGATTTCGGCGGTGCACATATTGCAGGAAAGGACAATGTCACGGCGGACTTTCTCAGCAGAGTGCAGGTGGATGCGGGAGAGTGGGAGCTGCATCCCGACATCTTTGCACAGATAGTGGTTCGCTGGGGCATGCCCATAATGGATCTAATGGCATGCAGCCAGCAGGTTTTTCAGCAGGAGGCGAGAAAGAATGTCAGAAGGCATTGACACTCTGTTGCATCCGTGGCCGTCCAAGGGGCCCCTCTATGTATTTCCTCCGTGGGCGCTGATAGGCCGGGTAATTCAAAAGATCAGCGCTCATCCGGGAAGGGTGCTCCTGGTGGCGCAAGACTGGCCTAGGAGGCCGTGGTATGCGGACCTCGTCCGCCTCCTGGACGGACAGCCGTGGCGGCTCCCACAAAGAGAAGATCTGTTGCTTCAGGGGCCTCTCCTCATGCCCCAGGTGGATCGGTTCTCGCTTACGGTTTGGCCATTGAAAGGACCCGGTTGAGGAAAAAGGGCTATTTGGCAGCCGTCATTGGTATCTGCTTAGGGCACGGAAACAGTCCACTTCTCTGGCGTACGTTCGGGTCTGGTGTATCTTTGAGGATTGGTGTTCGAGGCGTCAGATTTGAGGGGCTACGGTTTCAATTCCATCTATTTTGGCATTTCTGCAGGACGGCTTTGAGAAAAGGTCTTGCGGCTAGTTTCTTGCGCGTTCAATTAGCAGCACTTTCCTGCTATCATGGCAGGGTGCAGGGGGCACCTCTGGGGGCTCATCCGGATGTGGTTCGCTTTCTGAAGGCCGTTTCGCGGATGAGGCAGTCTCGCAGGGTGTTGGTTCCGCCTTGGAATCTCAATCTGGTGTTGGTGGCGCTAGCCAAGCCCCCCTTTGAGCCATTGCATCGGGCATCGCTGAAGGACTTGACGTTGAAAACGGTCTTTCTGGTAGCCATCTGTTCAGCTAGGCATATTTCGGAGTTGCAAGCGTTATCCTGTAGAGAACCGTTCTTGTCTTTCAAAGGAAAAGGTAGTGCTGCGAACGGTTCCTTCCTTTTTGCCTAAGGTGGTGTCTCCCTTTCATTTGGATCAGGTTGTCTGTCTGCCGGTGCTAGGTTCCTTGGAGGGCGGTGAACAGGATCGCAGTTTGCGTCACTTGGATGTCAAAAGGTCTTTACGGCAGTATTTAAGGGTGACTGAGTGTTTTCGCAAATCGGATCGCTTGTTTGTGCTGTTTGGAGGCTTGCGCAAAGGAGAAGCGGTGGCTAAAGCACCAATTGCCCGGTGGATTCGGGAGACCATATCTTTGGCCTATCTGCTTCATGGTCAAGCTGTGCCCGTAGGCTTGCGGGCGCATTCTTCTAGAGCGCAAGCATGCTCCTGGGCGGAACACAGTCTGGTTCCGCCAGGAGACATTTGTAGAGCGGCAACGTGGTCATCGTTGCATACGTTTAGTAAGCATTACCGTTTGGACGTAGCAGCGGGGGCCGATGCGCGTTTTGGGTCGGCGTTGTTGCAGGCCGGTTGGCTAGGTCCCTCCTATTGATTACTGCTCTGGTATATCCCAGAAGTAGAGGACTGAACTGGAGGAACGATAAGGAAATGATAATTACACTTACCTGGTAATTGTAGTTCCTTGAGTGACGACAGTTCAGTCCTCCCATCCCACCCAGAGATGTTCAGGTGGCAGATTGGCCTTAGGGGCCAAGGGTCGGTCATTACAGGTAGGTTACTCTAGTTCTCATTCATTCTGTTTCACTCCACTTTGTGGAGGGGACGGGGGTAAGAAAGCCTTGCCAAAAGTTGTAACAGTTGTCCCTTTGGGACTAGCACAGTTTAGGTTATGTTATTTATTATTAGCTACTTATTTGTTGCTCCTTTGAGTCTGCTTTGTTAATAGTTCACACTGGGAAGGAGGAAGGAGATCAGCAGGCTATATCTAGTGATGTCATGAATCTGACATGCTAGTCTCCAAGCTGCAGGAGGAGGTTGACAACCCAGAAGTAGAGGGCTGAACGGTCATCACTCAAGGAACTACAATTACCAGGTAAGTGTAATTATCATTTTTTTAAAGTGGATTTGCTAAGACTGCTCACCTGTATTCAAAAGGGTTCTTGTAAATTTTGATTTTAAGAGCCCTTTTTCATTTAATTTTAATTCCCTGCTCTTCACAGCCCTGAACTAGGTCCAGATTACTCGGCATTGGTGCTGGAGATGCTGGTTCCAGCCTGGGAGTCCCAGCAAGAACAACCTCCTCCAGGTAGTGTGAGCTGGTCTGATGTGGTCTAACACGGGAGAAGGTGATACAGATGGCAAACGTACATAGAAGGGAAGGTGCAATGTGGGGGCAGTTTTCAACCTGTCTGTTTCGGGGCAAAGTCTGTGGGTATTTTCTACCCAGTGACTTGATATCAGTTTTTATAGAAATAGAGCATGCCTGTTTCACTTTGGATCTTGCATCTACCGACATTTACATCTCTTTATGGAAAATTAACGCACGCAGAGTTGAAAGGCATTTTAAGATGCTATTTTCAGATTCTGTCATAAAACATCTCTGGGAGCACCTCACCTAACTTTGATCCAGGCATGCAGTTTAGCCTTGTAAATTGTCCAAAATATCAGTGTACATTAAAATTTATTTTTGTTTACTTATTTTTTTGCTGTGTTTCAAAGTGAATAGAAATGATACCTGTTGAAGCTGGATATGATCGAAAGATTAACAGTATGATATAAACCATTTTGTCGCCACATGATAAAGATTTTAAAGTTTAAAAAACAATCTAATTTTTCTAATTCCGAGAAGGTCAGAGTGAAGGTGTTTACCCGGTTATGGCAGTGCCGCACAGTGACCTCTGCACAAGAGGTTGTAGGATTCCCTGCTGCTTCAGCAGACCATGGACCTTTTATCATAAAATGTCGTGAGAGAAGCTCGATGTGGCCAGGTTTTGGCTAAAAAGCCTTCAGGGGTCAGACTCCCAAACTGAAGAATTAAATATCACAAACAGCCCGTGTTCCGAATGCTACCTTAGAGTAACCATTTGAGATATTTTAGAACCTTCAGTTTGGTTGTCTGACTCCTGATGAAGGCGCTTTAGCTGAAACTTGGCTGAGTCGGGCTTCTCTCAGTAAAGACATTTTATAATATAAAGTCCTTGGTCTGTCTCCTCTCTGTATTTGCTGATTGTCCATTTCTGTGGAGTTCTTCCAGCTGTTTTTCTGTTTTGGATTAACTCCTGCTGCTAAGTGTGTTTTCGAGGGGGGGAGGTTGGACGTATGTCTGTGACAGAATGTTTGTTTTAGGTGTTAGTTGATGGAGATGATTTTGTGATATAGATAACAGCAAACTGGATAAAAATAAGTCCTGTCTGCTCCCTGCCTGCTTGTCTCCATGTGTAGGTGGATAACAACAAATACTCTTGTGGGTTAAAGATGCTAGAATAGGTCAGAGGGATTCAAAAGCATTTGCACACTAATGTCGTGCATGGGAGGTTATAAAATTAGCTAAATCTGCAGGAACAAGCAGGAGTGTAGTCTTCACATATGGGTATCGTCGGTACCGACGGAGCCTGTGCGGGAACGCTCCCGAGCATCCAATAGGAAAGATTTTGGGAGCATCCCACAGCGCCTGCGTGCTTCCTTCCCGCCTTTCCCAACTGTCCCTCTCCAGTTCTTTGTTTTCCGTGGAGCCGACAGGTTGCACATCCTGTCAACGCAGAAAAAAAATCCCTTCTATTCTTTTTTGTGGTCGCGTCTGCCTTCCCTCGACGCTACACCGGTACTGCTGGTGGTTCTTTCTTTTCTTTAAAAAAAAAACAAAAAAACCCCCCCTTTTTTCTGGAGTCTTTCCAGTAATTTTCAGGTGCCATGTGCCATTTTGGGCACTAGGCCCAACTTTTTCCTTCAAAATGGAAAAACCCGCTTCGGGTTTTAAAAAGTGTTCTAAGTGTAGTGGTGCCATCTCCGTCACCGACACCCATGAGAGTGGTGCCTCAAATGTTTAGGTCCTGACCACTCTATTTCAGAGTGTGTTGCCTGGGGGATGATGTCGAAAAGGGGCCGGCAAAACCGAGCTGCTAAGCTTAGCACCCTTTTTCCCTCCGATGCAGCCTCTGTGGCATCGACGTCTTCCAGGGCTTCGTCTTCCTCCCATGGATCTCAGGTAACTAAACATAAATCTAGCCAATCATCAAAGGGTAGATCTCCTTCTAAACATCGAGATGCCTCTGGCGTTGCCCTTGAAGGACTTTCACCGGCAAAATTGCCCCGGCGGCTGGCTTCGGCTTACAAAGCACTAACAGGGTTCCAGGATGTTCTCGAGGCTTTAACCTCTGCAGAACTACTGGTGCCATGCTCTGGGGTACCGGCCGCTTTATCCGGTACCGATACCCAAGCATCGGCAGCGTCGATAGACCAGAGATTCTTGGCTATTGAATGCAGTCTGGCGGCTTTTCTCACAGCCTCGATGCCCCTGAAACCGCTTCAGACAATTCAACCGGCACTGATTGCATCGACATCGGCAGGTATTCTACCGGGACCGAGTCATGCGTGTCTATCTGGCATCGACAAGTCGGTACCGGACCATTCCGATGCCGACTTCGATCGGTACTGGTATCATGCTTTGCACGATCACCCGGATCGTAGATACTTCGAATCCTCGAATGAGTCTGAAGACTCTGAAAGCTCTGCCGATACCAGAGTACTTCTTCCTGAGGATTCCTTTTCTCCTCAGCGTAGGATGTCTCCACCAGAGGATATGTCCTTTCAGGATTTTATCTGAGATGTGGCCCGAGGTCTTTCCATCACAATGGCTCTTGAAAGAGCCTAGGGCAAAAGAATTAGAAATCCTGCAATACCCTAAAGCTCCCAAGAAGGCAGCTACCTTACCTATTCATGAGATCTTGCATGATTTCATGTTAAGGATGTGGGAAACACCTCTAACCACGTCTTCTCACTCTCGAAGACAACACCATGTATTGAGTTCCTCCTTGTCCTGGGTTTCAGAAGACTCAATTACCACACAATTCCATGGTGGTGGAATCTGCTATGAGAAGGATAAAGAGTGCAAAAAGGCATGCATCTAATCCAGGACGTGAGTGTGGGACTCTTGACGCCTTTGGAAGTTGAACCTTCCATGCTTTCTGCTAGGATCAGTTCCTATATCTTATATATGGGGATGTTCCTTAAGGAGGTCACAGGAGATTTAGAGCTTATGAGCCCTCTCCTTCTTGATAAGAGGCAAGATTACCTTGCCCTTGTCAAACATGCCCAGGATGTTTCCAAGTTTGTGAATCGTGCAGCCTTTGACTGCTTTGAGTGCATAAGCAGAACCTCTCCCATTGCCATGGGTGCATGTAGGATTGCCTGGCTCCAGGCATCTGACTTGGAAATTTGGGTACAGGATAAACTAGGGAATATTCCTTGCATAGGAGAGAATCTCTTTGGCAAGAATTGGCAGGAAAAAGCTAATGAGATAGATGCTGACAATATCACTTTGGATAGATTGTCTAAATCTACAGCTGATCCTGCAAGGAAAAAATCCTATAAGAAACCATTCTTCAATAAGAAGTTTTATCCATCCTATATCCAGCAGGGGCAACGATTCGGTCAGTCTGCCCAAAAGGGACAGCAGCAACAACCTAGGCAAAGAAAGACAAAAGCAGCTAAGCCTCAACCGGCTCAGCAGACTCAGCCACCACAGGGGCTTTGACTCCTATCTAGAGAACTTTGCCTTCCTGGCCCTGAACGGCCCAGAACCCCTCCACCATCCCAGGAAGGTTATGTAATTTTGCCTCCAGATGGGGGTCAGATAACAGCAGAAAATTGGACTGTCTATTGTAAGAGAGGGGTACAAGCTTCATTTCCTCAGCATGACCCCTCCTACAATGGTAAGAAGTTCAATTCTCAGACCTCTCTCAATGACCAGTTAGGTCAAGAGGTCACTGTGCTCCTTGCTCAAGGAGCAATAGAAGAGGTACCCATTCCCCAATAGGGTACAGGGTTTTACTCCCCCCATTTACTTATTCCAAAGAAAACAGGACACAGACCCATTTTAGACCTCAGAGAATTGAACAAATTCCTGTTCAAAGAAGTTCAAAATGATTTCTCTAGGAACTCTGCTGCCATACCTTCAGAGTCAGGATTGGCTTTGTTCTCTAGATCTCAAGGATGCATACCCTCATGTTCTCATCCATCCAACTCACCAAAAGTTCCTTCGCTTTCTGTTTCAAGGGGAGCACTACCAATAAAGGGTTCTTCCTTTTGGCCTGGCCTCTGCACCGAGGGTGTTCACAAAATGCATGGCTGTGGTGGCAGCATTTCTCCGCACCCTGGGAATATTCGTCTTCCCTTACTTAGACAACTGGCTCATTCGAGCCCCTTCAGAGCCAGAGGCCAGGGTTGCCCCCTCTCGCACAGTGCGCATCCTTCAGTATTTGGGACTTAAACTTTCCAAACTCCAACCTTGCTTCCACTCAGTCTCTAGAGTTTATAGGAGCTCTGCTGGATACCAGACATACAAGGGCCTACCTTCCACAGCCCCGCTGCCTTCGCATTGTGCAGTTAGCTTCCCAAGCAGTGCTAAAGCCTCACCTCACTGCTCGGGAAATGTTAGTTGCTAGGCCACATGGCATCCACTGTACATATGGTTCCTTATGCTCGCCTCCATATGAGGGCAGCCCAGTGGACTCTATCCATTCAGTGGCCTCAGGCGTCAGGTTGCCTGTCAGACAAAATAGCAAACTCAGATCGCCTTATTTTGTCCCTCCAATGGTGGCAATCACCCCAAAAACGTTTGGGGTCTCCTTTTCAGCAACCCCCACCCCAGGCCACTCTTAACAACGGATGCTTCACAGGTGGGTTGGGGAGCCCACCTGCATGGCCTCTCTACCCAGGGTACCTGGACTCCACAGGAGGCCTGTCTACACATCAGTCTCCTAGAACTCAGAGCAATTTTCCTTGCTCTTCGAGTATTCCACACCCAGCTCAGCTACAAGACAGAACATAGTCCTAATTCAAACGGACAATCAAGTAGCTATGTGAACAAGCAGGGCAGAACAGGCTCTCTGTTGCTCTGCAACAAAGCTTTGATTATGGGCCCTCGCCAGAGCATCAGATTCATCTCCTTGCGGTGTATCTTTCAGGCATTCAAAACTCTTGGGCAGACACTCAGTCGAGTTCGGCTTCCACACGAATGGTCTCTCCATGCAGACCAGGTGGCCAAAATTTTTTAAATTTGGGGAACCCCGGACATAGACCTTTTTGCAAGTCCGCTGAATGCCAAACTTCCCCGGTTCTGTTCCAGAATTCCGGCTCAGGGTTGTCAGGCCAGGGATGCTTTCCTCCTCCATTGGGGTCAGGACTTCCTGTATGCCTTTCCACCCATTCCCCTAATTCCCAAAACCATGTTCAAGCTTCAGAGAGACAGGTCCTATGATTCTCATAGCTCCACATTGGCCACAGCAAATGTGGTACCCTCTGCTCCTACATCTCTCTCAAGCTCTGCCTCTGGAGTTAGGATCTGCTCCAGATCTTCTCTCACAAGAGGACTGGATGCTGTGGCATCTCAATCCCCAGTCTCTGCATCTCAGAGCCTTGTTGCTGAAAGCCTTGAACTCCACAGTCCTAACCTTTCCCAGCAGGTAAAGGATATCCTTTATGCTTCCAGAAAGCCTTCCACAAGACGCTCTTATGCATAAGTGGAAAAGGTTTACCATATGGTGCTCGCAGAAGGGTCTTAACCCTCTTGCCATACCTCTGGAATCATTCCTGGAGTATCTCCTTCATTTATCAAATGCAGGACTTAAGACCAATTCAGTGAGAGTTCATTTGAGTGCTATTGCAGCTTCTTTCAAGCCTCTAAATGGATAACCTATTTCCTCTCATCCTTTCATAGCGAGATTTGAGATTCCTTCTTTTAACTAAGCCTCCCATTAAGCCACCACCAGTGGCATGGGACTTAAATCTGGTTCTTGGGCAACTCATGAAACCGTCTTTTGAACCATTAGCTACTACCTCTTTGAAATTCCTTTCCTGGAAAGTCATCTTTCTTATTGCAATCACATCAGCACGTCGCATCAGTGAATTGCAAGCGTTGGTGGCTGATCCTCCTTATACAAGGTTCCATCATGATAAGGTAGTCCTTAGGACTGATCCACACTTTATGCCAAAGGTGTGCCACCTTTTCATTTAAACAAAGCAGTTTACCTTCCTGTAATCTTCCCAAGGCCTTACGCCTCAAATGCAGAAAGGAATCTTCATACTTTGGACTGCAAAAGAGCTTTGCTCTTTTACTTGCAAAGGACACAGCAACATGGAAAGTCCTCTCAACTCTTTGTTGCTTTTGATCCTAGTCATTTAGGACTTCCAGTCTCCAAAAGAACACTGTCCAGCTGGATTGCACAGTGTATATCTTTTGCCTAGAGAGTAAAAACCTTCCTCTTGAAAGCCATGTCACAGGTCACAATGTGAGAGCTATGGTAGCCTCTATGGCTCATCTTTACTCTGTTTCTATCGACGACATCTGTCGAGCAGCTACTTGGGCTTTGGTTCATACCTTCACAGCCCATTACTGCTTAGACAAGGACTCCCACCAGGATGCCTTGTTTGGTCAGGCTGTTCTTCAACACCTGTTCCATACTTAACTCCTTCCCACCATCCCTGGTAGGATGCCAGAGATCCATGGGGGGAAGTGGAGCCCGTTCACAAGGACACACAACGTCTGGGGCTTTCTCCCTGGCATCTGCAGCTAGGGAGTCCCCATATGTGAAGACTACATTCCTGGAGATAGCATAGTTACTCGCCTGTAACAGGTGATCTCTGGGAACAGGAGGAATTTAGTCTTTACAACCCACCCACCTCCCCTAGGAGTTGTATCTCTCTATCTCTCTCTCTTTCTCTTTCCCTCTCTTTGTCTCAGCTTTAAACTCAGCTGGAGCGGGACAGTTGGGAAAGGTGGGAAGGCAGCACGCAGGCGCTGTGGGATGCTCCCAAAAGCTTTCCTATTGGACGCTGGGGAGCGTTCCCGCGCAGGCTCCGTCGGTACCGACGATACCCATATGTGAAGACTAAATTCCTGCTGTTCCCGGAGATCACCTGTTACAGGTGAGTAACTATGCTTTCTTATACGGTAACTGCAAGAGAGGTTGAAATTGGAAAAGTCAAGGACTGAGGTAGGTGGGAAGGGGGGGGGGCGAGATTGTAGGCTGGGAAGAGGGACTGGGAAGGGGTAGTTGGTGGATTAAGTTATCCTCCCACAACTATCTGTGAACCAACTATTTCAAATCATCCTTCCAGTCCTGTCCAGACTTATGGGTTATGCTCTTCCACCAGTATATGGAGACTGAGAGAAACAGAGTTGAAACTCTTCCTCTAAGTAATCTACGCTCCGTACCAAACCAGTATATCTGTCTCCAGGAGATGGATGAACATAGCTTGTGCTGTCTTCTGGTACAGGTAGTTAGGTGCTGGGCTACATAGGGGTGCAGAACTTAATGGATCCAGACCCCACACCCTGCTCTCCTCTAGCCACCCCTCAGTTTGTGCCTTTGGGGCCTGCAGGCCGGTTGCTGCTTTCTCTTTCCTTCTCCCCAACGCTTGTGAGGGGGGCCAGAGGTTGAGCTTTGTTTCTGCCTTGTTTGTTTTTTAAAGTTGGAAAAAAAGTTCAGGGCAAGGGGAGAAGCAGCAGCTGACACAATGAACCCTGCAGGCCATCGGGGGCCAGTAAAGAGGTTTTCTCCTAGTACAGGGGAGGCCTGGGCCATGGTGCACATGGGGAATGCACAACGCAGCCTGTAGCAGTCGCCGGGTTCAGCTCTCTGAAGTCTAGCTTTGCTGCAACTGCATGAGGGGAGAGCACAGCTGCTGCAGATCAGCTCACTGGTGGCCCAGGAGCATTGGAGGCACTTGATGAAGGACTGGGGGATCAGGATCGCACTAGTGTTGATGTCGCAGTCCTGCTGTTTTGGCGGGAATGACTGCCATTTTGGAGGCACTTGTTCTCCTCAGGCACTTTCAGAACCTCTGGTCTTGCAGTCCATATCCACGGGTCCTAGGGGGGCCCTGGTGAGGCTGCCGGAGGGGGGTTCCCCTTTCTTCTCCCAAATTTGTTCTTTTACTTCACCAAGCTTATTGCTTGAAGCAGGGCCTAGGTCCTGGGTCCTCTGTGCTGGCTTTGCGCCCTTTGGCAGGAGGGCAGCCCCTCTCGGTTACGACTAAGCATCTGTGTAGAGAGAGATCCCCTAGATGATAGGGTCTTTGTGGGGTCACTGGAATCCTTGGAGGCTATATCAGATCTCCTGGAGGAGCAATTCCAGGAGGATCTTGAGGAGGTAGAGGTTGCAGTCGAAATTCTAAGAAGCTTTGTCCGGCCAGGGGAGCAAATCACAAAGATCCTGCCACTGGGCTGCTTACGTGGGGGGGCTGTTGAGGTGGCAGAGAGGGTGCTGCTGGTCCTGAAGTGTCCAAGCCTTTCCAGTGAAGGTTTGGGGGTCCTGGTGGAGATGCAGCTGGTAGGCAGATGTCTCAGGCAGTTTTACTCCACTTAGACCTGAATCACTGCAGATGCCTGGTGTCTTGGAGGTTGTTCGGGAAGGTTACATGCTAGAGTTCGCCAGACCCTTCTCTGATGCATTAATGGTTTCTCCATGCCAGGCCTCCTCTAAGACACAAGCTGTACAGGTGAAGCTCAACATTCTCCTTTGCCTCAAGGCCATGCCACTACCCTAGGATGCCTGGGGTGCAGGCCGTTATTCAATCTATTTTGTGGTCTCAAAGAAGGAGGGTTCTTGGCACCCCATTTTGGACTTGAAGGGGGTGAACGAGGCCGTCTGGGTTCTTCTGTTTCACATGGAGACACTGCGATCTGTGATGGTGACTGTTTGGCAAGCAGAGTTTTTAACCTCGTTAGATCTGACAGAGGTGTATCTGCATATTCTTATTCGTCCCAGGCACCAACATGTTTTACAGTTCCACAGGGGCATTTTCAATTCCAGGCATTGCTGTTTGGCCTGGCCACAGCTCCTCGAGTGCTTGACACAAGGTGTGATGGTGGTGGTGGCAGCATCGCTGTGAAAACAAGGCATCCTGGTTCACCCGTATCTGGACAGTTGGTTGATTAGAGCAAAGTCCTTTAGAGAGAATCGGGAGGCAACAGCCCATGTCATTGGTTGGGTGGTCAACTTTGCACAAAGCAATTTGACTCCATCCCAGTCCTTGGAGCATCTGGGAGCTCGATTCAACACTCAGCCAAGTTTTATGTATTTGCCAGAGGACACGTTAGCGAAATTGCAGTCCCAGGTGCATGGGATCTGCAGAAGGTCCCTTGTCTGAGAGTATGGTGATTATCTGCAGGTTCTCTGTTCCATGACAGCCTCATTGTAGCTAGTGCCTTGAGCCTGGTTGCATATGCATCCTCTTCATGTGGCACTCCTGTTGTGTTGGTCCCCACAGTCGCGGTCGATAGATTCAGACTTGCTCTTCAGGGCGAGGCCAGGACAAGTTTGTGTTGGTGGCTGGATTCGGCGAGGCTCACAGTGGGAATGTCTCTGGAGTTTTCAGACTGGGTGATAGTGACCAGGAATGCCAATCTTTTCGGCGGGGGCGGGGGGGGGGGGGTCATTTGCCTTGCTCAGGTGGCTCAGGGCAAGAGGTCTCCAGAGGAGGGCCGGTAGCCCATCAATCATCTGGAGACGCAAGCAGTGCATCTGGCTCTGCAGATCTTTTTTCCTCTTGTTCTTCTGTGAGCGGTAAGGATCCTATCCGACATCAATTGTCAAGGTAGCATGAGGAAGTTTGCTAGTGGTAGTGGTGATTCCGCTTCTTCAATGGGCAGAGGCTCATCTGCTAGCGCTCCCAGTGGTTCACGATGCTGGGAAAGAGAATGTGCAAGTGGACTATCTGAGTCTGCATCTGTTAAACCCAGGGGAGTGGTTGCTGTTTGAGTCGGCATTTCAGATGATTGTGGATCGTTGGGGTGTTCCCATGATGGACCTGATGGCGATTCTGGCAAATGCTAAGGTAAGTCTGTTCTTTAGCCGATCTAGAGAGCATATGGCAGAGGAGCTTGACACCCTGGTTCAGCTGTGGCCCAAAGACTGGCTCCCCTGTGTTTTCCCCTGTGGCCACTAATCAACTGGGTGCTTCAGTGCAGGGCTGGTGCAAGGATCTCTGCGCCCCCCCCCCCCCTCCCGCAACCTATACATTGGCTCTCCCTCCCTCATTACTATTAGTGATAGGTTAAACCCATGCCCAAAAACTCCTTTTCGAACTCTGTTCACACAATGCTTGTATTTCTCCTTCAAATCAAATGTTATAACAAGAATATTGTAGTGAGGTGGCAAATACCTAGCTGGAATACAGACAAGTACTGAGGAGTAAATATTTAATATTGTATGAACAGACTGTGATAATCAAAGGGTTAATGTGATCGAAGCAAACAAAATCAATATATTTATTTGACAAAAAAGGTCTACAAAGATTATAATCATTTAGCTTTCTGTGCCTTTGCTCCTGCTGCAGATACTACCACCGCTCTGTCTCTGCATGTATGGTTGCACAGCTCTTTTATAAATCCGACAAATACGAGTTAAGGATGAGATAATAAAAGCAGTTAGTGAAGTTGGGTTTAAAAAAGGTTTGGACAAGTTCCTTGAGAAAGTCAATAGATCTGGGGAAAGCCACGGCTATCGCTTGGTGTAAGCAGCATGGAAGCTGTGGTGAGCACTAAGAGGCAAGATTCAATCCCCAAGCTGATGTCAGCAGTCCTGACAGTTGACGTTGGCAACATCAATGTGAGAACCACCACTTGACTGGATGTTGAGTTTTCTTTGAGAGAACTGCTTTGCTGATCCTGTTAGAGCTGCTGCACCTGCGAGACATGCAGAGACTTTGCTGGCACTGCAGCCAGGTTGGATGAAAGTGAAAAGATCATGCCATAGCCTCCCGTGAGATCCAGTGATGGTATTCCTTGTAATGGACAGGCAGTGATTCTAACCACAAGCTTCAAGCCCTGTGCTATGGCACACGTGTCTGACTCCGACAGACCAACTCACTACACCAGAAGCTCCCCCACTCCCTCTATTCTCTGTTGGTGGCTGCCTGGCTGGGACATAAAGGGAAATATTACCCTAACAGCGTGCCACGAGAGGGAAAGAGGTAAGTCTAGTGTGTTTGGACTTCCGGTGATGCGGTGAGAGCGAGTAGTCGGGTGCTGCTCGTCCTCCGGCCGTCCCCTGCTTAAGCCGGCTATTTAAACCGTTTCGAAGCTCCCCGGCCCCCCCCACAACACCTCCGCGGGTGTTCCACATACCGATACCCACTCTGAGTGACTAATTGAAGAAGCCAGGATGGCGGCAGCGTTACGGACGGGAAAGAAGGAGCGGGGACCTGGTCCTAGCAAGATGGCGGAGGGTACGGCGATACCGAGCTCCCCAACCTCCCAAGCCAGAGTGGAAGAAATTTCAGCGGCGGTAGCGGAGGCGCTGGCAACGCAATTCACTGCCCTCCGAGAGAAACTAGATGCAGTACAAAACTCGGTGGATTCTTATGGACAAAGACTGCAGGAGGTGGAGGATCGTGTGGGGCAGATTGAGGACACTACTACCGTGTTACAGCAAACGGTAGACACATTACAGACCCAGCTACGGGCCCAGGAGGCCAAACTGGACGACCTGGAAAACAGGTCGAGAAGGAACAATTTGAGGGTGATGGGGGTGCCGGAATCGGTGGCTGATGTGGACCTGCAACGGTATCTGCTGGAGCTGTTCTCGCCATTATTGCAGGAGGGGGGCGCTGGGAACCCGATCTGTATTGAGCGAGCCCACCGGGTAGGAGCCCGAAATGGGAGAGACACTCGACCTCGCGTAGTCCTCGCGAAGCTCCTCCACTTCCCTCAAAAGGAACGGATCTTGCGGGCTGCGCGGGCCCAGGGCGGTCTGGAGGTGGACAGCGTGCGGATTCGCATAGCGCAAGATTACTCTGTGCCACTGAGTCAGCGCCGCAAAGCCTATGCCCCTCTCTGTCAAAGACTTGTGGATCGCCGAATCAAATTCATGGTGCAGTATCCTGCACGTCTGCACATCTTCTATGAGGGCCAACGGCGGATTTTTGAGTCGGCAGAAGCAGCGAAGTCTTTTGTGGACAGTATTGTCAACACCGGCGGAGAGAGCTGAGATCACGTCGTTGCAGGAACTTTCTTGTTTAAAGCCTGTTGCCATTCGCATCAGTAATGGCTAGGAGAGATAGGGGAGAAGCTGGCATGGTGAGGCGCCCCAGGAGGCGTGGAGAGGGGGATTCTCTCTCCCCCGACATTAAAAGTGGCTCCCTCCCCTAGCCCTAGCGCTAGTGAACTTTAAAATGAGAGAGAGGACTGGAGGGGATACATGGTATACTGTAAGTTAACACAATGTTTCAATTGTATGGTTTTGATGGCTACTTTGTATCTGGTTGGGGGTGGTTTTACAGTTACTGTAATGGTTGACAAAGTTGAGGATAGGGGCTCGATACCTGGTTGGAGAGGGGTTCCTAAGGTGTGGTGGGAGGGGGGGGTTCTGGTTCTGACTCAGGAGGGGGCATGTGTTGGAGTGTCCCTGTAGATCCCTGGGGTTCGGGGGGAGACCTAGTGAGGGTGCCTGATAAGGGGCTGGGTACGGGCGATAATCACTGGTAGGCCCACACCAATGTCGGAACATGCCAGCGAGATGGGAGGGGGGGGCGAGGGTTCCCATCCGGCAGGTAGTAGTGGGGACTTTGCACGTAGGTGGGGGGGGGGAGGGGGGAGAACAAGTTAACAATAACACTGCGCATGCCCAAGCGCTTTGTAATACTCCCAGGGAGGGGCACTCAGGCATAGAGGGAAACTATCGGTTTGTATGCGCCGGGGTCCACCTGATAAAAGGCGGGGAGCTACCGATGTCCTTTGTTTGTTCTCTTCCCTTCCTTCCCTGGGTCCCAATCGGTCGGTTTCCTTTTCCCCCTTATGGAGATATGTTACCCCTCCGACGACAGGCCCGGTGGACCTGCTCTATGGCGGCTCTGCCCGGGACTGTTGGAGGTGAGGCATGGTGGCGTGAGGTTAGCCTACACTCAAGCGTGCTGGCAAAACCGCAACACCCCGGGAAAGCGAGCAAAGGAGCGTGGGGTTCTCCAATTCGCCGGTATGGCTTCGCCTGCGGCGCCTGAGGGCCAATGGGGGGAGGGGGGGTACTCGGGCTGTGGAGGGGGGCTATTAATACGAGGGTGGGGGAGGGCTGGGGTGGGTGAGGTTTAGGGAAGTGGGGGGCGGCGGAGCGCATCACCGAAAGTTCCATGGGTAGAAGGAGCGGTAAGAGTGGAGGAGGACAGTATGGAATGAGGGGAGGGCAGGGTTTGGGGGGGGAGGGAATGGGGGAGGGGAGTGAGGGGAGGGGGAGGGGGATGGGGAAGGGGGAGGGTTAGGCTGCACACCCTGTAAGCTTCTACAGCGACATTATGCAGAGAGCGGGAGGAGGGGGTCCCAGGCTGGGGGGGCCCTATCCGGAGTACTGTGGCAGACCGGACAAAGGACGCTTGACACTGCCCTGCCGCCCTGAAAATCATTACATGGAATGTGTGCGGCTTAGGCCACCCTATCAAGAGATATAAAGTCTTGCAAGCGTTAGCCAGGCACAATTGTGATATAGCCTTCCTACAGGAGACACACCAGACAGCCGAAGAACATGCCAAACTACGCCGCGGCTGGGTTGGGCAGGTATGGGGGTCACCGGCGGTGGGGAGGAAGGGAGGGGTGGCTATTTTGGTCCACAAGCGGGTTCGCTGGGTGATGGAAGCAGAAGTGCGCGATAAAGCGGGCCGTTATTTGCTGTTGCAGGGCCGCTTGGAAGGGCAGCCGGTCATCCTGGGGACGATGTATGGCCCGAACACACATGACCCCTACTTTTATGCTAATGTGGCCTCCAAGGTGGAACAGATGCCTGAGATACCCATGATGCTGGGCGGCGATTTTAATGGGGTATTGGATGTGGATCTGGATACTACCAGAGGCGGAGAGGCGCGTGAAAGAGGGCCGGTAACTCGCGTGTTACAGCGCTTTAAGGCTCGCTTGGGGTTGGTGGACCCTTGGAGGGTTCTGCATCCTTCTGATAAAGATTTTACTCATCACTCTAGGGCCCACGGCTCCAGTTCCCGTATAGATTATATCTTACTTTCT
Organism: Ichthyophis bannanicus; assembly: GCA_033557465.1. Taxonomy (NCBI): domain Eukaryota; kingdom Metazoa; phylum Chordata; class Amphibia; order Gymnophiona; family Ichthyophiidae; genus Ichthyophis; species Ichthyophis bannanicus. The sequence continues at coordinate 257,849,015 of CM066039.1, forward strand.
AAGGGCGTATTTGCAAAAGTGGGGGAAGCGCAGATCGGGCCATTTGCAATATCGGATCATGCGCCGGTTTGGGCGGATCTGAGCTGGGGTGGACGAGCAGATCGTCCGCGACTTTGGAGATTTCCATTAGAATTATACAAAGATGCACAGTTCCATAAATTCTTGGAACAGCGCTGGCAGGAATTCGCTGAGGTCCATCGGGTACATCAAGGTGACCCGGAATTGATCTGGGAGACGGCTAAGGTGGTAATGCGCGGTGAAATTATCGGATATGCGGCCCGTAGGAGACGGCTCTTAGTAGATCAGATTCTTAGATTGGAAAAGAGGGTATCCTATTTACGTCGTCGGACAGCACAGGCTCCGTCTCCGGTGCTGCAAAAAGCACTATGGGAAGCCCGGGTGAGTCTGGACGAGTTACTTCACCAGAGAGCTAAAAAATCCTTGTTATATTACCGTCACCGACTTCAGTGCCATGGGGACAGACCTGGGCGGCTGTTAGCCAGCTGTTTGCGAGGCCAACGCGGTTCCAATACGGTGGCGGCACTGCGGGACGAAAACGGACGCTTACAAAGTGATACTACTGAGATTTCCAGAGTATTTCGGGGTTTCTTCCAAAAGTTATACGCAAGGGAGGGTGATCCATCCTCGGCAGCATCTGACTACCTCCGGCAGCTCAATCTCCCGTCCTTAACAGAGCAACAAAGCCGGGATCTGGGGCGCCCCGTGACATTGGAGGAGGTGGGGTCGGTCATTGTGAAGGCCAGTTGTTACAAAGCCCCTGGACCGGATGGCCTGGGAGCCGAGTTTTATAAACTGCTTCATGGCCTGGTTAGCCCGGCTCTGGTTGAGGTATACGCGCAACGGGTGGAACAGGGTGGCTTTCGATGGGGCCAGAACAAAGCTCACATCACCTTGATTCCCAAGCCAGGTAAAGACCCGGAGCTACCTGCCTCATACCGTCCGATTTCCTTATTGAATTTTGATTCTAAGATCTTTGCTAAGGTGCTGGCCAATAGACTGGCAGAGTACCTAGACGTTTTAATTCATGGCTCCCAGGTCGGTTTTGTGAAAGGCCGCTATATTGTACGGAATATGCGGAAAATTCTAGCGTCGATGGAGTGGGTACACGAGCAACACCTCCCCTCTCTATTGATAAGTTTTGACGCAGAGAAGGCCTTTGACCGAGTCGAGTGGAGATACCTGAAAACGTTGTTGCCTTGGTATGGTCTTGGAGCCTCATTCTGTGCCATGATAGACTGTTTGTATGCCGCCCCAGTAGCGGGAATACTTTGTAACGGGGTGCTTTCGGAGGACTTCCCGTTGGAACGAGGTACGCGACAGGGTTGCCCGCTTTCTCCCCTACTATTCGTATTGTCTTTAGACCCGCTGATTCGGGCGATAGAGGCCCGACCAGGGATCCACGGAGTACGGATCGGCTCGCAAACTTTTACTCTTTCGGCTTTTGCGGACGACATCTTGGTGCACCTCTTGTCACCGGAGGAGTCCCTACCCGACTGATGCTGGAATTTCAGACTTATGGCCGCTTCTCTGGCCTGAAGATCAATGGAGCAAAGTCGGAGGCCTTGGATATTTCCGGGTCTTTACAACACAGCTGGGCGGGCCCCTTCCCTTTGAGATGGGCGCACTCCCATTTTACCTATTTAGGTATGCGCCTGACTAAGCAGCCGCGAGACCTTTACAGGAGTAATTTGGACTGGATGTTGAGTCGTATACGCTCCCAGTTGGGGGCCTGGGGACCGCTGCCACTTTCTTTGTCCGGGCGGGTGGCGGCCATCAAGATGGTGATCCTGCCGAGGTTGTTGTACTGGTTGCAAACCCTGCCGGTCTGGCTATATCGACGAGATCTGCGGCAGGTGGAACGGCTGATCCGGGCATTTCTCTGGCGCGGTGCTAGGGCTCGTATTCCTCTGACGCAGCTGGTGGGGAAGTGGCGCGAAGGGGGGATGGGGCTACCGGACTTGGGTGTCTATGCCCTGGCATGTCAGGCACGCCATTTGGGAGACTGGCTTGGGCAGACGGGAGTATATACACCCATACTTATTGAGGAGGAGTTGGCAGCGCCTCTTTCATTATTAGGGGCCTTACATACACGGCCCAAACATCTGCCCAGTCGATTGGCGAACAGTGTTTTATTTAGTTCTGTACAGCGGACCTGGCGCCACCTTAATACCTGCTGGAGGGCGCCCTGGACGGCGTCCAGTTGGTTGCCTTTGCAAGGTAATGTTCAGTTTGCTCCCGGATCGGGGTCTTGGGGGTTTCGAGATTGGAGACGGAAAGGCATCCGTCTAGTGGGACATTTGGTGGAGGCCAATGGTCACTTTAAATCTTTTCGGGATCTCAGTCAGGAATATGACTTGACCTCCAAGCATACCTTTGCGTTTTTACAGGCTTCTCATTACATTTCTTCCCTGCCCCAGGAAGCGCTGGCGGTGGAGCGCTCTGCACAGTTGTTGGAGTTTTTTGCACTAGGGGAGGAAGCTCCACCTACGATAGCGGGCCTGAGAGCCCGTCTCGACGGCCTTCGCGCCCCGGTAGATTACAGGGGTGTGGAGGCGGCTTGGGGAGCAGAGCTGGAAAGTGAGGTCCCTCCGGGCACTATTAGGGAAGCCTTGTGCAGGATCGCGGTTCTGGCGGTTGGGGCGAAGTGGCGAGAGATACAATTTAAGTGCCTTACCAGAGCCTATTTCTCGCCACGACGAGCCTTACGTAGCTGTCTGACGGAGGATGGCCGGTGTCCCCGATGCTCAGCGCCTCTGGCCAATCTGCTGCACATGTGGTGGGCTTGCCCCCATATCCAACGGTACTGGGCTCGGATACAGGCCTATATTAGTGACTTATTGCAGTTGCGGATCCGCTGGACGGGGGCTTTGGTGATACTGGACAAGCTAGACCCCCCTGCCCAACCCGGAGTTCTGATCGGCTGTTATTGCGGAAGGCTTGTCTGGTGGGGAAGGGCCCCATTCTGCGCCGCTGGCGGGAGCAACGTCCTCCCACGTTTGTGGAATGGCGTAACTGTTTCCACCAGGTCATGTTAATGGAGCGGTGGCATGCACGGGGCAGTGTCAAGCGATGGACTACCTTTATTCAGATATGGGGCGCTTATATTGGAACCCTGGGTGCCAGGTGTCGGAACGAGCTTTTACACATTGGCCACTAAGGGAAGGAGCCCAGAGGGCGAGAGGGCAATCTGATAGAGCGCTAGCGATGTCGAGGTGGCAGGGTGTGCGGGGGGGTTGGAGGGGAGGGGGTGGGGGGGGGAAAGGGGGGGGGAGTTGGGGGGGGCATTATTATCATAAAATATTGTATTCATTGCATGGAGTTATACTCCGGGTGGGGATAAGAGTTCACCCCCCCGGAGATGGTGTGCTGTTTAACTTTGTAAGTTTGCAATGAATAAAATAAAGTTTTGAAAAAAAAAGTCTAGTGTGTTTGGTGCCCTTCATCAAAGCTGAAACAAGTTGAAAAGTGCATGCTTCATAGTGTGACCAAATAGTGGATTTCCCTCACTCACAGCATCTGGCATTTGGCTTCATATGTGTGTGTCATAGGAAGTGTGTGGGGGTGGGTGGGCGTGGCTTTTTCTGTGTTATGGAGTTGCTGAAGGCTACAAATGCACATGTGGGTTCCGTGGTGCAGTATGGGGGTGGGGTGTCTGCGTGTGTGTATGGTGTGGGATGGAGTGCCTGTGTGTGTGTGTGCATGCTGCATGGGGCAGATGCCTGTGGGTGTGCGCAGAGGAGGCAACTCAGGTGTGTGTGGGTGTGGTGCATAACTGGAGTGCCTCTGTGTCTTCTGGTGGAGGTGGGGTGAGGGGGCTGTGTCTCTTAACACATATTGGTTGTGCCCTTTTCTCCCGGCTCTTCAACTTCCAACTCCTTGCACTTTTATACCCCTCCCTGCAGACCCTCACCTGCTGTCTCCCCCCAGCCCCCATTCTGTTCCCTATCCAACTTCTGTCCTTTTCTCCTTCCCCTCCCCCTTATATTCTCATCCCTTCCCTGCATTCTCCTTCCCCCATCTTTCTAGCCCAAATCCACTGCCTCTCTACGTTTTATGTTCTGTTCTGCACATTACTGTTGTGTGCTTAAATTAACCAAATTACATCAATCCCACTACTGTTCCATGTACACTTATGTTTTATTGTTCTGTGTTCATAGTTCTATGTAAACTACCTTGGCTATAAAATTAGGTGGTATATAAACCACCTAAATAAATAAATAAATATCATACCTTTTGTGCATCTCTGGCCCCAGCTTCTTTTCCTGCAGCATGCTTCTTCTCTTTGGCCCACGGGACAGGTTCCCGCAGGCCCACAACTTCGCTGCTGGCTGCGATTGCTGCCATGTTCACTTTTGTGGCCTGTGGGAGCAACCAGTCCTGTGGGCACAAAACTGCAGGCTGTGATCCGTTTGGTCCGCGGAACAGGCTGCTCCTGCAGGCACAAAATATGCTAGCAGCAATCGTGGCCTCCTTCATGTCTGCGGCCTGCGGGAGCAGCCTGTCCTGTGGGCCAAAACCTGAACTGCTGGATGTGATCCCTTTGCTCCTTGAGACAGGCTGCCCTGACAGACCGAAGAACTGAAGCCAGCAGCAATCTTGTGAGCGCATGATCAGCCTGTCCTGTGGACTGAAGGGATCACAACTAGCAATTCAGTTTTTGGCCCACGGGACAGGCTGCTCCTTCGCTCATAACATCGCTGTTGGCTTCACTTCTTTGGTCCGCAGGAACAGCCTGTCTCACGGGCCGGCAGCAAACTGCTGGCCACAATTTTGACACCCTTAAACAAGGGTGCGCTCCCCCTGCCATGTTCACCTAGCTTACCGGGTAATGCCAGCCCTGCTTCAGTGGGTTGAGTCGCATGTGGTGTTGGTGGCCCCAAATTAGATTCATGTACCAAGGATGCTGGGGCCAGTGTGGGTGCTGGTGGTGGATCCCTTTCTTCTCCCTCAGGAGGATGATCTTTTGATTCGGGGACTGGTACGGATACTGGATGGGGGATCTATATTTGTTTTATGTTAAAACTTTCTTAACTGCCCTTCATTTGAGCAGTAGGGCAGTGTACAACAAAGCTAAAAGAAACCAGAAAAGAATTCCATAATTCATAGGAAAGGGAGAGATACAGTCACACAGAAGCGAGAGAGAAGTCTCAGGGTGCTAGGCTAAAGGCCAGGTTGAAAAGGTGAGCCTTGAGACGAGAGTATAGGTAGTATAGGATTGCTCTCATCTAAGGACAGGGAGTAAGGAGTTCCAGAGTGCAGGACAGAGTACATAAAACGCAGAGGAACGTGTGGAAGATAAACGGTCATGTGAAACGGATGGGAGGTGCAGATGATTGCCATGAATCTTTCTGAAGGCATAGTGAGGGGCATGGGCAATAAGAAAATTGGAGAGATAACGGGGGAAGATCAGAAAGAAGGGCACGATGAACCAGGATAATTAACTTAAACCGAAGTCAGAACTGTACCGGAAGCAAATGATGAATGAGTGGTGTGACATGATCTGCTTTGGAGGCATGAGACAGGATATGCATGGCAGTGTTTTGAATCAACTACTTCTGGTGACACTGCCAAGAAAACCCAGGAGCTTCTGGGTCACCAGGAGTCAGGACTGACTCGAAGGCACACATTGTATTGCATAGACGACAAAGCTATAAATGATATTGCAGTAATCAAGTTTTGATATTTATTTTATTTATTTAACAAGTTTTCTGTACCGCCTTTCTTGGAATCAAAAGTGGTTTACATTACAACTTCAGCAGAACAATTACAGAGAACTCATTTAGAAAACGTGGGTAAAGGGTGACATGCGGGAAATGCTTGGGAACATAACTTATTTACAACTGATGTAGTTGGGTACAGTTTTGTTTAGGTGTGAGTCATGAGGGCGTGTACTGGGTGTCCTCTCTGAAATGTTCGAAGAACAGGAACGTTTTTAGTTTCCTAAAGTCCTTATGTCCTTGGGTGTCCTTATCTTCTCTGGTAAGGTGTTCCAGATGGTGGGTGCTGCAAGTGAGAGAGCCCTCTTTGATGTTGTCTTGTTGGCTTTGGTGTATAAGTTGAGAGTTGGTATTTTCTCTGGTGCTTTGTCTTTTGGGTCTGTTTGGTTTTGAGCTTAGGAGCTCCTGTAGGGTTCCGGCTGACGTTTTATTACCTTGAAGATGGTTAATGCTGTTCTGTATTTGGCTCTTGAGGTAATTGGTAGCCAGTGTAGCTGAAATAGAATGGGTGTTGTGTGCATGTTTGACTGATCCTGCTATAGAGACGGGCAGCAGTGTTCTGGACTAGTTGAAGTGGTCTTGGGGTTTGAGCTGGAAGTCCTTGGAAGAGGGGAGTTACAGTAGTCCAGAATGGGGGTAATAGCAGCTTGACCATCAGTGCAGAAGTGTTCCTGGCTTAGAAGGCGTTTTAGTCTACGAATGATGGCCAATTTGTGGAATTCATTCCTGGTGGTTTTGCTGATGTGTGCTTTAAATTTAGGGATCGGTCAAGGGTCACACCTAGGTATCGGACCTCTTCCTTTACTGAGATTGGTGTATCCCAGCGGTGGGGAACCTGTGGCCTTAAGGCCCCATGCGGCCTTTTGGAGCGTGATGTGCGGCCTTCTGCAAGAAGTTTTCATATTGTTATATATATGACATTGATTAACATATGTGAACTAATTTTGGCAATATGGCGATTCCGCTAAGAGATGATTCTCGGTAAAAGCAGTTATCTGGCCACGATAAGGTGGTATCGCTTATCTAATTGTAGTTCTTGGAGACGATAAAGAGGTCGCCTGAAATGTCCGTTGCTGGCGACGGTACGGGGAACTGGCGATAGACACTACATCCGATAACAGATGCTGACAGACGCAGAACTGGCGTGGCGTAACATCACGCCTTTGGATAAATATATCACGATGAGACTCGGAGGAGAATGCGGAGGAAGAGTAAGGGTTGGATTTTGAACGAGAGAACGCATTAGCGAATCAGTTTGGAGTTGGCGGTGAAGCATAGTGGTCACGTGTGCGAGTCAGTGTGTCACATAGAGGAGAGTGTGCCTCAGCCTTGGCGCATGTAGGACGTAAAACCACGGTACGAGGAGGTACCCGGTGTGAGACGAATAAATTCTCAACATTTTCGTTCAAATTTATATGTGAAGAAACAAATTCATGATTGCAACAAAAAAGAATTGGCGCTAGTTTTGAAACCAAAATTTCTTCTCCACCTTCTGGCAACACTGGTGACAGTCACTAACTGGCTGGCATAGAGAGTGCAGAGTTTGTGGTTCCTTCCTTCAGAGTGTGTTTGTCACTTGATTGCGTTTTTTTTTTGCTTTCCATCATGTCACAAAAAACGAAAAGATCGCTGAAAGAAGAACACAGTGTGTTTAACAATGAGTGGGAATTGCAATACTATGTTTCTGAGAAGGATAAAATGAGTTGGTTGCTCTGATTTCAATGGTAAAAATATACAATGCACATCAACACTACTCTACTCATAAGGACAATAAATACATTAAGCTAGAAGGTGAATCCCGAAAGATTGCTTTACAAAAATTGAAAGAAGGGAGGCAAAAGCAGAGGCAGTTATTCCAATCAGTGCAGAGTATCGGAAACGCAACTACAGAAGCTATTTATAAAGTGGTGTATATACTTGGGGAAAAAAGGTAAGCCATTTAGTGATGCGGAAATTATAAAAGATTGCATCATAGAGGTTGTAGGATGCTTAGATCCTGATAAAGTTAACAAATACAAACAACTGCCTCTTTCAAGAAGAACTAATGCTGATCGGCAGCATGAATTAGCATTCAATGTAGTAGATCAACTGAAAGAAATAATCCAAAAAGAAAATGTGTACTATTCAATATCACTGATTGCACTGACTCAGCGCAGGTATTGTATTTTGTTTCCGCCATAACTAAGGATTTTCGTGTTTACGAAGAGTTGCTTACTCTGAGCACTCTAAAGAGCAGAACATGAGGAATCGATGTGTTTGACGATTTTAAAGACAAATGTTGTGAATTCGGACTCAATCTGGCTAATTTAGTAAGTGTATGCACAGATGGTGCACCTTCTATGACAGGGAAGAACGAAGGCTTTATCGCACAACTTAAGATCATTTTGGCTTGAAACCTCTTTATCTCTTTTCATTGCATTTTGCATCAACAAAGTCTCTGTGCCAAATCCACTGTTTTAAATGACACTGCAGAAAGTTGTAGGAATTGTGAATTATATTCGAGCAAATGCAATAAGACATCGAAAATTTCATGAGATGCTAAATATGGATAATGAGGTAATTAGTGTTGATTTGCCCTACCATTCAAAAGTGCGCTGGTTATCACAAGGATAGGTTTTAGTCAAAGTTTTATCTCCAGGAACAAGCAGGTATGTAGTCGTCTTCACATATGGGTATCGTCGGTACCGACAGAGCCTGCGCAGGAACGCTCCCTAGCATCCAATAGGAAAGCTTTTGGGAGCATCCCACAGCGCCTGCGTGCTGCCTTCCCGCCTTTCCCAACTGTCCCTCTCCAGTTCTTTGTTTTCCACGGAGTCGACAGGTCGCACATCCTGTCACTGCAGAAAATATTCCCTTTTATTCTTTTTTGTGGTCACGTCTGCCTTCCCTCGATGCTATACCGGTGGTTCTTTCTTTTTAAATAAAAAAAACTTTTCTTCTGGAGTCTTTTCCAGGCATTTTCTCCTCAGGTGCCACGCGCCATTTTGGGCACTAGGCCCAACTTTTCCTTTAAAATGGAAAAACCCGCTTCGGGTTTTAAAGTGTTCCAAATGTGGCGGTACCATCTCTGTCACAGACACCCATGAGTGGTGCCTCAAATGTTTAGGTCCTGACCCCACTCTATTTCGGAGTGTGTTGCCTGTGGGATGATGTCGAAGAGGGGCCATTAAAACCGAGCTGCTAAACTTAGCACCCTTTTTCCCTCCGATGCAGCGTTTGTGGTATTGATGTCTTCCAGGGCTTCGTCTTCCTCCCTTGGCTCTCAGGTAACTAAACAAAAATCTGGCTGGTCCTCAAAGGGTAGATCTCCTTCTAAGCATCGAGATGCCTCTGGCGTTGCCCTTGAGGGACTTGTACTGGCAAAATTGCCCCGGCAGGAGGCTTCGGCTTTCAAAGCATTAATGGGGCTCCAGGATGTTCTCAAGGCCTCAACCTTGGCAGAACTACTGGTGCCATGTTCTGGGCTGCTTCATCCGGTACCGATACCCAAGCATCGGCAGCATCGATAGACCAGAGATTCTTGGCTATTGAACGCAGTCTGGCGGCTCTTCTCACGGCCTCGATGCCCCTGAAACCACTTCAGACAATTCAACCGGTACTGGCACCAACTTCGGTGCCGGTACCGACTGCATCGACATTGGCAGGTATTCTACCGGGACCGAGTCATGCTTATCCATCTGGTATCGACAAGTCTGTACCGGACCCTTCCGATGCTGACTTTGATCGGTACCAGTACCGTGCTTTGCATGATCACCTGGATCGGAGATACTTTGAATCCTCAGATGAGTCTGAAGACTCTGAAAGCTCTGCCGATACCAGAGTACTTCTTCCTGAGGATGATTCTTCTCCTCAGTGTAGGATGTCTCCTCCAGAGGATATGTTCTTTCAGGATTTTATCAGAGATGTGGCTCGATGTCTTTCCATCACAGTGGCTCCTGAAAAAGAGCCTAGGGCAAAGGAATTGGAAATCCTGTAATACCCTAAAGCTCCCAAGGAGGCAGCTACCTTACCTATTCATGAGATCTTGCATGACCTCATGTTAAGGATGTGGGAAACACCTCTAACCACTTCTCCTCGCTCTCGAAGGCTCGACACTATGTATCGAGTTCCTCCTTGTCCTGGGTTTCAGAAGAATCAGCTGCCACACCAGTCCATGGTGGTGGAATCAGCTATGAGAAGGATCAAGAATGCAAAAAGACATGCATCTAATTCTCCAGGACGTGAGTGTAGGACTCTTGACGCCTTTGGACGTCGAACCTTTCCAGGCTTCCATGCTTTCTGCTAGGATCAGTTCCTATATATTATATATGGAAATGTTCCTTAAGGGAGGTCACGGGAGATTTAGAGCTTATGAGCCCTCTCCTTCCTGATAAGAGGCAGGATTACCTCGCCCTTGTCAAACATGCTCAGGATGTTTCCAAGTTTGTAAATCGTGCAGCCTTTGACTGCTTTGAGTGCATAAGCAGAACCTCTGCTATTGCCATAGGTGCACGTAGGATTGCCTGGCTCCAGGCATCTGACTTGGAACATTGGGTACAGGATAAACTAGAGAATATTGCTTGCTCTCTTTGGCAAGAATTGGCAGGAAAAAGCTAATGAGATGCTGACAATATCACTTTGGATAGATTGTCTAAATCTACAGCTGATCCTGCAAGGAAAAAATCCTACAAGAAACCATTCTTCAGTAAGAAGAGGTTTTACCCCTCCTATACCCAGCAGGGGCATCGTTTAAGTCAGTCTGCCTAAAAGGGATAGCAGCAACAACCTAGGCAAAGAAAAACAAAAGCTGCTAGGCTTCAACCGGCTCAACAGACTCAGCCTCCACAGGTGCTTTGACTCCTATCTAGAGAACTTTGCCTTCCTGGCCCTGAACGGCCCAGAGCCTTCCACCATTCCAGGAAGGTTATGTAATTTTGCCCCCAGATGGGGGCAGATAACAGCAGAAAATTGGACTCTATCCATTGTAAGAGAGGGGTACAAGCTTCATTTCCTCAGCATGCCCCCTCCTACAATGGTAAGACAGTTCAATTCTCAGACCTCTGTCAACTTCCAGTTAGGTCGTCACTTTGCTTCTTGCTCAGGGGGCAATAGAAGAGGTACCCATTCTGCAATAGGGTACAGGGTTCTACTCCCCCTTTTTTCTTATTCCAAAGAAAACAGGAGGACACGAACCCATTTTGGACCTCAGAGAATTGAACATATTCCTGTTCACAGAGAAGTTCAAAATGATTTCTCTAGGAACTCTGCTGCCATACCTTCAGAGTCAGGATTGGCTTTGTTCTCTAGATCTCAAGGAAGCGTACACTCATGTTCTCATCCATCCAACTCATCGAACGTTCCTTCGCTTTCTATTTCAAGGGAAGCACTACCAATACAGGGTTCTTCCTTTTGGCCTGGCCTTGGCACCAAGGGTGTTCATAAAATGCATGGCTGTGGTGGCAGCATTTCTTCGCACCCTGGGAATATTCGTCTTCCCTTACTTACACAACTGGCTCATTGGAGCCCTTCAGAGGCCAGGATTCCTCTCTCACACAATGCACATCCTTCAGTATTTGGGACTTGTCATAAACTTCCCAAAATCCAACCTTGCTCTCACTCAGTCTCTAGAGTTTATTGGAGCTCTGCTGGATACCAGACAGACAAGGGCCTATCTTCCACAGTCCCGCTGCCTTCGCATTGTGCAGTTAGCTTCCCAAGCAGTACTAAAGCCTCACCTCACTGCTCGGGAAATGTTAGTTGCTAGGCCACAATTTATCCACCGTACATGTGGTTCCTTATGCTCGCCTCCATATGAGGGCAGCCCAGTGGACTTTATCCACTCAATGGACTCAGGCATCAGGTTGCCTGTCAGACAAAATAATAAACTCAGATTGTCTTATTTTGTCCCTCCAATGGTGGCAGTCACCCCAAATCCTTTTGGTTGGGTCCTTTCCAACAACCCCCACCCCAAGCCACTCTGACAACAGATGCCTCACAGGTGGGTTGGGGAACCCACCTGCAAGGCCTCTCTACCCAGGGTACCTGGACTCCACAGGAGGACCTATCTACACATCAATCTTCTGGAACACAGAGCAATCTTCCTGCTCTTCGAGTATTCCACACCCAGCTCAGCTACGAGACAGTCCTAGTTCAAACGGACAACCAGGTAGCCATGTTCTATGTGAACAAGCAGGCTCTCTGTCGCCCTGCAGCGAAGTTTTGCGACTATGGGCCCTCGCCAGAGAGCATCAGATTCATCTCCTTGCGGTGTATCTTCCAGGCATTCAAAACTCTTGGGCAGTTAGAAAAGATAACTAGAATGCAATTAGAATAATAACTAATGCACTTAATTACAGCACTGAAAGAGTTATGAGAGAATGCAGCTATTTACAAAGAATATACTTCACCAAACTTGTCATAAGCCCTTTACACATCAGCTGGGAGCGTTCAGCGAGAGGAACTGATGACAGTCTAGGATCCTTCATGCCTGGCCAAGCAGATCTACGCTCTGTCTGTTATGGATTTTCTCTGTACTTATATAGGCACAAATGTGTTGCAGCCAGCTCTCACCCATGAGCTTCTCCCCACCCCATCCACCTTTTTTGCTTTGGTTTCTGGGCAGGCTTCTGATCACCCCCTGATCACCCCTCTTGGTGTTAGAAGCTCAAACTTACACAATCAGACATGGTCAAACATCTGAGAATGCTCAAAGGACACATCCCCCATGGCCTACATTCCAAGGCTAGATGAAGTGTTCTTTTGTTATCATTAATGGGTCTCTGTCAAGGGAGACACACCCCCCATGGTTTTAGAAGCAGCTCAAAGCTTCTACATTATAATTGATGAATTCTTATCCTGTCTACATTGGCTAGGCAAATGTTTCTATATTGGCCAAGAGAATTGTTCAAAGGCCAAGGGAAGAATTCTGTCTCCCTCTCTGGCCTTCTAGGATGTGTAAAGATCTCTCACTAGACTGTAAATACAGCTTTGGTCTCTGAGCTAGCAAGTTGGCTCAGCATGATTGCAATTTCTTTGCAAAGTAAAGTACAATATCTTTGCTGATCCAAAAATCCAAATAAATCTTTAATTAGTAATACAGACACTCAGTCGCGTTCTACTTCCACACGAATGGTCTCTCCATGCAGACCAAGTGGTCAAAACTTTTCAAATTTGGGGAACCCCGGACATAGACCTCTTTGCAAGTCTGAATGCCAAACTTCCCCGGTTCTGTTCCAGAATTCCGGCTCAGGGTTGTCAGGCCAGGGATGCTTTCCTCCTCCATTGGGGCCAGGACTTCCTGTATGCCTTTCCACCCATTCCCCTAATTCCCAAAACCCTGTTCAAGCTTCAGAGAGACAGAGGTCCTATGATTCTCATAGCTCCACATTGGCCTCTGCTCCTACATCTCTCTCAAGCTCCACCTCTGGAGTTAGGATCTGCTCCATATCTCCTTTCTCAGGTGGATGGGATGCTGTGGCATCCCAATCCCCAGTCTCTCCATCTCAGGGCCTGGTTGCTGAAAGCCTAGAACTTCATGATCTTAACCTTTCTCAGCAGGTAAAGGATATCCTTTATGCTTCCAGAAAACCTTCCACAAGACGCTCTTATGCTTTCAAGTGGAAAAGGTTTACCATATGTTGCTTGCAGAAGGGTCTTGACCCTCTTGCGGTACCTCTGAAATCATTACTGGAGTATCTCCTTCATTTGTCTAATACAGGGCTTAAGACCAATTCAGTGAGTTCATTTGAGTGCTATTGCAGCTTCTTTCAAGCCTCGAAATGGACAACCTATTTCCTTTCATCCTCTCATAGCGAGATTTATGAGAGGCCTTCTTTTAACTAAGCTTCCCATTAAGCCACCACCGGTGGCATGGGACTTAAATCTGGTTCTTGGGCAGCTCATGAAGCAGCCTTTTGAACCATTAGCTACTACCTCTTTGAAATTCCTTTCCTGGAAGGTCATCTATCTTATTGCAATCACATCAGTACGTCGCATCAGTGAATTGCAAGCATTGGTGGCTGATCCTCCTTATACAAGGTTCCATCATGATAAGGTAGACCTTAGGGCTCATCCACACTTTATGCCAAAGGTGGTATTACCTTTTTCATTTAAACCAAGCGGTTTACCTTCCTGTATTCTTCCCAAAGCCTCACGCCTCAAATGCAGAAAGGAATCTTCATACTTTGGACTGTAAAAGGGCTTTGGCCTTTTACTTGCAAAGGACACAGCAACATAGAAAGTCCTCTCAACTCTTTGTTGCTTTTGATCCTGGTCATTTGGGACTTCCAGTCTCGAAAAGAACACTGTCCAGCTGGATTGCACAGTGTATTTCTTTTTCCTATGAGAGTAAGAACCTTCCACTTGAAGGCCATGTCACAGCTCACAATGTGAGCCATGGCAACCTCCATGGCTCATCTTCACTCTGTCTATCGACGACATCTGTCGAGCAGCTACTTGGGCCTCGGTTCATACCTTCACAGCCCATTACTGCTTAGACAAGGACTCCCGCCGGGATGCCTTGTTTGGTCAGGCTGCTGTTTAACACCTGTTCCATACTTAATCAACTCCTACCCACCATCCCTGGTAGGATGCCAGAGATCCATGGGGGGAAGTGGAGCCCTTTCACAAGGGCACACAACCTCTGGCGTTTATCCCTGGCATCTGCAGCTAGGGAGTCCCCATATGTGAAGACTACATTCCTGCTTGTTCCTGGAGATAGCATAGTTACTCACCTGTAACAGGTGATCTCCGGGAACAGCAGGAATTTAGTCTTCACAACCCACCCACCTCTCCTAGGAGTTGTATCTCTCTCTCTCTCTCTCCTTCCCTATTTCCCTTTCTCTTTGTCTCAGCTTTAAACTCAACTGGAGAGGGACAGTTGGGAAAGGTGGGAAGGCAGCACACAGGCGCTGTAGGATGCTCCCAAAAGCTTTCCTATTGGATGCTGGGGAGCGTTCCCGCGCAGGCTCCGTCGGCACCGACGATACCCATATGTGAAGACTAAATTCCTGCTGTTCCCGGAGATCACCTGTTACAGGTGAATAACTATGCTGTATTTGCATGAACAAATAATCCAGTTTTTCGAGGAAAGGAATGAACACTGTGAATTATGCAAGGAATTTCATAGCAGTGTTTCTTTTCTGTGTGATATAATGACAAAGCAAAATAACTTGAACGTTTCATTGCAAAGTAACACCAAGTCTATATATGATGTGGCGAGAAATAAAAATATTCAGAAAAAAATTAACATTTCTTAGCTCACTTCTTGGCCGAAATGAGCTTCCTGAAGAGCACTTCTCTCACCTAGTGAAAATGATTAATGAAGAAAAATATTCTTTTGAACATTTCAAACAATATGAATCTGTTATAGACTTGCTAATCAAGGAATACAATGAAAGTTTGATTTTGAGAAGCATGACATGACCCTCAAATTGGCTTTTCAACCTCAGTTGATGTATCTGAGGCCCCAGAAATGCTGCAGATGGAGTTAATTGAGCTCTCGGAAGATTATATTCTGAAGTTGCTGTTTGACAGCAAAAAAAGATCCCATTCAAATATGGAAAAATGCCGTTGAATATCCTCACCTCAGGGAACACGCACAATGCTTACTCTCCTGCTTCTCAACAACATATCGCTGCAAATCTACATTCTCCTACTTAACACAAATTTAAGACATCCTTAAGATCACAAATTACAGATGAACACCTAGAAGACCAGTTAAGACTACGTACATCCACGTTGCAGCCTGATATATCACTGCTTTCTTGCAAAAAATAATCTCAGAAGAGTCACTGAAAGGTAAGCAGCTAGCTTAGTTTAAAATAAGATATATTTGTATTGAAACATTTAGTACGCACCCTGCCGTATGGCCATATAAGATACTTGAAAGGGTTAATTCTGTATAAAAGCTAAATTAGTATTAAATTATTTGCATTTTGCAGTAAATTTGGTTTTTTTTTGGGGGGGTGGTTTGGTTTTTTCTTTTTTTGAATGTGGCCTTCTTGGAAGGATGTTAGCTCTCATGTAGCCTTCAAATGAGAAAAGGTTCCCCACTCCTGGTGTATCTTGTAGGATGATGGAAGTGGGGGGGGGGGGGTTAATGAGGTGTCACGTGAGATGAATTGTGCTTTTGATTTTCTGAAGTTGACAAGTAGGTTGTTGGAGGAAAGCCAGTTATTCATTTCATGCAGTTTGTGATTGCAGTATAGTCTGGTTTGTGGAGGAGGACTGATGTGTAGACCATTATGTCATCTGCGTAGATAGCATAGTGGATCTTGTGCTTTGTGAAGATATTGCGGACTGGCTGTATGTATTTGTTGAACAGGCGAGCAGACAGGGAGGACCCTTGTGGAACTCCCTGTGTGGTGTTGATTGGAGTGGAGGTGATTGATCCAACTTTGACCATTGTTGTCTGTGACTGAGATAGAACTGAAACCAGTTGAGGGTGGTGGTAAGTAGACCAACACTGGCTAGACGATTTATCAGGGTGCTATGAGAGACTGTATCTAATGCAGAGGATATATAGATGAAAAAGAGTAAGAATCCGTTTTTTATATTGTCAATTTCTCTGAGTAGTGTGTCAGATAGGTGAGTGAGGAGAGTCTCAGTGCTATGGTTGGTGCGGATCCAGCGGAGCATGTAGGTCAATGTGGTCTTGTAGTTGTCTCTAAACTTCTTTTTCAATTATCTTGGATAGGAAGGGAAGGCTGAAGATTGGGCAGTAGGATGCAGGGTCTGAGTTGTCTGTCGATGTGTTTTTTTGGATGGGGAGGATAGTTGCTTGAGGGCGGGTGGCATATAGTCTAGTGATAAGAGACTTGCTGACTATTTTGTGGATGTATCTGATAACCTCTTATTTGACTGACTTGATCCACTCTACTGGACAAGGGTCAGATGGAGCCGTGCTGGTGTTTAGGACAGATATAGTATGGAGAGTTTCTTCCAGAGTGGGGATGTGGAATTCACACTATTTGTGTGGGACATTAGGTTCTGCATTTGAGGCACTGGGGATGTTAAGGGGAGGTGCCGTCTGGGTTGGCTTATTCTTGTTGATGAGGTAGTCCGCAAAGATTTGAGGTTGGATTGCGATCTCTTCTTTGAGTCCTTTGTAAGTGTGTGGATGATTTCAAATAGTTCTCTGGGTTTGTTGTAGGATTTTAATATTAGGTTTGTGTGATATTCTTGTTTATTGATTAGGTCATTGTATACCTTTTGCACTGGTTGATATTGAGTTAAGTTGGGTTGTGACCGATTGTGTCTCCATTTTCTTTCCAGCTGACAGTTTTTCTCTTCGTTTCTTGTATTGATGTAGAGTACCATGGGGCTGATTTGGGGTTTGGGAGGTTTGGGGTCTTCACTGCTTCGCTGATTGTGGTGGTCCAGAATTTGATGGCTTTATCCAGGTCTGAGAGGTTCGTGGAGAGATTGGGGAGAGTATCATTTAGGAACTGGTCCTTGTTGAATCCTTTAAATCTTCTTACTGGGTGAGGTGCGGTTTGTAGTTTTTCAAGTGGGGGAAGGTGGATCTTGAAGTGTATTGCGTGGTGGTGTGACTTGAGGGTCTGTTATGCTGCGGTGTAAGAAGAGGTTCTTTGGGACGAAGATGAGGTCAGAGGTAGAGCCGGAACATGCGAAGGACCTTTGAGAATTTGGCAGAATTGGAGGAAATCCATTGCGTTATGGAAGGCTGCTTCTTCCTTGGTGGAGGCGGATGTTGGGTTTAGATCTCCTAACTGTATGAGTGATTTGTGGGGGAAGTTGACTGAACATACAGCTTCAATTATGTTGGCTGTTTCTTCGGAGGCAGTGTTGGGGGCTCGGTAGGTGAGGCAGATGGTTAGGTGTGTATTCTCTAGCATAATTAGGTTGCAGTGTTTGGAACTCGTAGATCTGGAGGCTTTGAGTTGGAGGTCTGTTCTTCTGTGAATTAGGATTCCACCGCCTCTTTTATGGGTGTGTGGGCAGTTAAACGCAGTGTGGGCTTGCGGTGTGATTTGGTTTAGAATAATTTGGTGTGTGGTTTTTAGCCAGAATTCAGTGATACAGAGTATATAACAGTAGTGGTCTTGCATGTGGTCTATGACGGTGTTATACTTGTTTCTGATGGATCAGTCGTTTATTAGCCCAATGCTTATGGGTTTCACTGGTGTGGGTGGGGTTTGGTGGCTGGTATTCTTTATCTTTATTAGTCACTTTATATACCGCTCACACACAAGCACCAGAGTGGTTCACAATATAAAAATTAAATTAAAAGCTGCAGAAAACGGAAACGGAACTCCATTGGTTAGACAGGAAAGGGATAGAATTGAGAAGAAACAGACAGGCAGACCTGAGACAGGGAAGGATACACTAAACGTGAAGCTAGGGGGGGGAGGAGTGGGGGGGAGGGGATGGTGGATTCAGATCGAAGGCTGTGGTTGTTTGTACTCTTATTATCCTGGAGGTTCTCCTGTTCATATATTTGTGGGTGTTCTGCCATAGTTGTGTGGAGCAAGGTATTTGTAGTGGTGATAAGTGTAGGACTGCAGTGGATAGGTTTGTAATGTAGGTGGCGTTGAAGGGCGGCTGAATAGAATCAGGAAGAGAAGGGTGTATAGTGTTCGGGTAGCTTGCATGATTTGTTTTTGTGGTTTACTGGTAGAGCTTTGCTTTGTGTTGTGCTCCCTGAGTGGTGGTTGCAGAGTTCCTTGGGTGATGGGAACAATGTTTGTTCTGAGGTACTTACAGTTGGAGTTTTTTTTGAGGGAGGTGTGAGTTGGGTGCTGTGTTGTCTGTGATGTGAGGAAGGTAACAGCTGCTTGCAGGAGTGCAGTTTTGCGCGCAGTGAAGGCTGTTGGTGTGTTCTTTGTGGTTGTAGGGCTGTTGGCTGCCAGTAGGCTCTTTGAGCATAGGCTGAGATGATTTTTGCGTTCCACGCCAAAGGGCCCTCTGGTGAGGGCCCGCAAGGCATGGGCACGCTTGGAGGCACTCCTTTTTAAATTGCGCTGGTTGGCCCTGATTGGCCTTTAGTTGGAGAGCAGGAGGGGTTTCAGCCTCCTGCTCTCTTCCTGGACACCGATCGGGAGTCGGGGGTGCAGGTCTTGTGCACTGGGAGGCGCTCCTTTTTAAATTGCACTGGTTGGGCCCTGATTGGCCTTTAGTTGGAGAGCGGGAGGGGGTTTCAGACTCCCATTCTCTTCCTGGATGCCAATCAGGGCCCGTGGGAGCCGGGTGTTATATGACTAAAGAGAGAAGCAAAGTGGCAACAGAGTGAGATGGAAGAAATGAGCGCATGGCATGTATTTGCTGAAGTGACAGAAAACCCCAATGAGATAGGGAAGAAAGATGAGCCTGAAAGGACAGAGCTGAATCTAGAATGATACCGAAATACCGAAGAGTCAACCAAGGAAAAAGGAAAGTTTGGGAGCAAGGGGACCAAAGATGGGGAAGAACTACCAAAGGTGAACCAAAAAGCTGCAGACTTAAAAGAATTGAGATGAAGGAAATTAGTGGATAATCAATTGGAGATAGCCGAGAGACAAGTGTTAAGAGGAGAGATGTTAGGGGCAGCCGGGCTAGTGTGGTAAAGCAAAATGACATAATCAGTATAGAAATGTGCTGAGATGCCAAGTTGTTGAATAAGAAGTGCTAAAGGAGACATGAAAACATTGAATTGAATAGAAGAGGGACGAGCACCAAACCTTGTGGTACACCACAGTATAAGGGAATGGAGGAAGATAAAGTATTACCACTAGAAACAGAAAAGGAACGATGCAGGAGAAAAGAATGAAACCATTGAAAGACCGTCCCTCTAATCCCCAAATCCTGTAAACGAGAGAGCAAAGTAGTGTGATCAATGAGATCAAAAGCTGCTGATAGATCAAGGGAAACCGCCACCATGATATCACCATGATCGTGAACTTGATGCAACTCACTGACAAAAGAGAGGAGGACAGTTTCCGTGCTGTGCCCCGACCGAAAGCCGGATTGACAAGGGTGAAGAGCCAGAGTAGAATCCAGGTGAGAGGAGAGTTGTGAAAAAAAACAATTTCTCAAGCAGTTTTGAGAGAAAAGGAAGTGTGGAAACGGGCCGGTAACTAGATGGAGAAGAAGGGGCAAGTCTGCTCTCATGGCTTGACTCTTGAAAGGTTTCATTTGAGGCATAGGGGCTATTCAGCGCAGGTGATTGATACTTTGCAACAGATCCCTGTTAAGCTATGTGTGGGTCTAGTGCATCTTTGAGGCTTGGTGCAGAGAGCGAGGCGGTGAGACCTCTTGCAGCTTTTCTCTGAGATTTTGGCCTTTTTGCAGGCAGAACCTGAAAAGATTCTGGCCTTGAGTCCTCTGAAGGTGCAGGTTGTGACTTGTTTCTACGGTTGTGTACAGGGTCAGACTATAGCCTCGCATGGAGACATTGTTCGGTTCCTTCATGGTGTCAAGAATTTGAGACCGCCAAATCGTTCTGTAGTTTCATCCAGGGATCTGAATTGGGTTCTTTCTTCTCTTGTGGCACCTCCATTTGAGCCTCTTAAAGGGACTTCTTTAAATGATCTGAGTTTAAAAGTGGTGTTCCTGGTGGCAATATGTTTGGCATACCATGTTTCAGAGCTTCAAGGTCTGTCATGCTGGGAGCCTGGAGCCTTACTTGGTATTTTTTCAGAAAAAGGTGGTTCTTCATCCAGTGCCTTCCTTTCTTCCAAAGGTGGTGTCCGTGTTCCACTTGAACCAGTTGGTAGCATTACCAACCTTTGCTGGTACTTCAGAGGCGAACAAGTCCAGGATTCTTCATTTGCTGGATATGCTTAGGTCGCCCAAGCATTATTTGAAGGATCTCCAGGAACAAGCAGGAATGAGTCTTCACATATGGGTATCGTCGCTACCGACGGAGCCTGCGCGGGAACGCTCCCAAGCGTCCAGTAAGAAGCTTTTGGGAGCATCCCACAGCGCCTGCGTGCTGCCTTCCCGCCTTTCCCAACCGCCTCTCTCCAGTTCTTCTTTTCCGCGGAGCCAGCAGGTCATGTTCCTGTCACCGCAGAAGAAGTTCTTTATTTTTTCCTTTATTCTTTTGTGTCGCGTCTGCCTTCTTCGACGTCGGACTGGTACCGCCGGTCTGTCTTTTATTTCTTTCAAAAAAAAAAAAAACGCTTTATCTCTATTGTGCATTTTCAGTTTTTGGGCCCTAGGCCTAAAAATTTTTTCCTCATGGAGAAGCCCGCTTCTGGGTTTAAAAAATGCACAAAATGTGGCGGTACTATTTCTGTCACCGACACCCATGACTGGTGTCTAAAGTGTTTGGGACCTGACCATTCCATCACGGATTGTATGTCCTGTACCATGATGTCTAAGAGGTCGGCAGAACCGAGCAGCCAAGCTCAGTACCCTGTTTCCCTCTGATGCAGCTTTGGTAGCATCGACATCTTCCAGGGCCGCCTCTTCCTCCCATGGATCTCAGGTAACCAAGCATAAATCTGGCCGGTCCTCGAAGGGCAGATCTCCCTCCAAGCATCGAGATGCCTCCGGGCTTGCCCTTGAGGATTCCGCACCGGCAAAATTACCCCGGCGGGAAGCTCCGGCTTCTAAAGCATTATCTATGGGGTCACAGGTTGACGTCGATGGCTCGGCCTCGACAAATCACCTGTTGCCGTGTTCTGGGGTACCGGTGGTTCCCACTGGTACCGACATCCAGACTCTTGTGGCGTCGACGGATCAGAAGATTCTGACCATGCAGTGCACCTTAACGGCTTTCATACAGGCTGCGACGCCTCCTGTACCGCAACAATCCCCGTTGCTGGTACCGGCATCGCTCCCGGTACCGGTACCGATTGCATCAACATCGGCTTCGGTGTCGACTGCAACGGTACCCTGTCCTATGATGCCCATCGGTACCGAACCGGTACTGATTACCCCCGATGTCGATCCCATTCGATATGGTTATCGGGCTTTACAGGAGCATCCAGACAGATGATACTTCGATTCCTCTGAGGACTCTGAGTCTGAGGGTTCTGTAGAAGCATCGATACTTCTTCCTCAGGAGTCTTCTTCACCTAAACGAAGAATGTCTCCTCCAGAAGACTTGTCTTTTCAAGACTTTGTTAGGGAAGTGGCTAGGGGCCTCTCTATCACAGTGGCCCCTGAGTCAGAACCCAGAGCCAAGGAGTTGAATATTTTACAATATCCTAAAGCTCCTAAGGAGGCAGCTACTTTACCTGTTCATGAGATTCTGTATGATCTCATGTTGAGGATGTGGGAGACACCTCTCACCACCTCTCCTCATTCTTGCAGGTTAGACACCATGTATCGTGTCCCTCCTTGTCCTGGCTTCCACAAGACTCAGCTTCCTCACCACTCTATTGTGGTAGAGTTCCATGAAGAAGATAGAGTGCAAAAAGACACATCTAATCCTCCAGGGCGTGAATGCAGGACCCTGGATGCTTTTGGCCGAAGGGTTTTCCAAGCTGCTATGCTAGCTGCTAGGATCAATTCCTATAGTCTCTATATAGGAATGTTTCTAAAAAGTCACAGATCATCTGCAGACTTTAACTCCTTTCATTTCAGAGGATAAAAAAGACAGGAGTTTCTCACTTGGCTCAAACATGCCCAAGATGTCTCCAAATTTTCCAACCGTGCAGCCTTTGACTCTTTTGAGTGTGTAAGCA
Organism: Ichthyophis bannanicus; assembly: GCA_033557465.1. Taxonomy (NCBI): domain Eukaryota; kingdom Metazoa; phylum Chordata; class Amphibia; order Gymnophiona; family Ichthyophiidae; genus Ichthyophis; species Ichthyophis bannanicus. The sequence goes on from CM066039.1 coordinate 257,871,366, forward strand.
GAGCTTCGGCTATTGCCATAGGGGCACGCAGTATTGCTTGGCTACAAGCTTCTGATTTGGAGCTCTGGGTCCAAGATCAATTGGGAAATCTCCCTTGTACAGGTGAAAACCTTTTTGGTAAGGATTGGCAAGCAAAGGCCACTCAGATGGATGCTGAAAACTCTGCTTTGGATCGACTTTCAAAGTCTACTTCTGCTCCTGTTAAGAAAAGATTGTTTAAAAAGACATCTTTTTTTCAAAAAGGGAAGTTACTATCCTGCTTATGGTCAGCAGGCATCTTCTGCAGGTCGTTAACAGGCCAAGTCAAAGGCAGCTAGATCTTCCACGGCCCAGCAGCCTCAGCCTCCTCAGGGCCTTTGACTTGCAACTAGAGAACTTAGCCTTTCTAGCTCTGGAAGGACCAGAGCCCCTTACCATCCCAGGAAGGTTGACTGACTTTGCTCCCAAATGGGAGCAAATCACAGCAGAGCAATGGACACTCTCCATCATATGGGAAGGGTACAAGCTTCATTTCTTAAGCCTTCCCCCTCACACCATGGTGAAACAGTTCAATTCTCCAACATCTCTCCTCAACTTTCTAGGTCAGGAGATTGCCATCCTCCTTGCCCAAGGGGCAATAGAAGAAGTACCTCTTCAACAAGGCACAGGGTTCTACTCCCCTTATTTTCTTATTCCAAAGAAAACAGGGGGCTACAGACCCATCTTAGATCTCAGAGAATTGAACAAATTTCTATTCAAGAAGAAATTCAAGATTTCTCTCGGTGCTCTGCTTCCATACCTTCAGAGTCAGGACTGGCTTTGTTCTCTAGATCTCAAGGATGCGTACACCCATGTCCTCATCCATCCAACTCACAGAAGGTTCCTTCGGTTCCTTTTTCAAGGAAAGCACTACCAGTACAGGGTGCTTCCTTTTGGTCTGGCCTCTGTACCAAGGGTGTTCACGAAATGCATGGCAGTAGTAGCTGCATTTCTACGCACTCTAGGAATATTCGTCTTCCCATATCTGGACGACTGGCTCATTCGAGCTCCATCTCAAGCAGAGGCCAAGACTTGTCTAACCTGCACAATGCGTGTTCTTCAGTATTTGGGACTAGTAATAAACATCCCAAAATCCAGTCTCACCCCTACTCAGTCCCTCGAGTTTATAGGGGCTTTGTTGGATACCACAACTGCAAGGGCCTATCTTCCTCAGGCCCGTTGCCTACCCTTGGTGCAGTTAGCCTCCCAAATACAGTTAAAGCCCCTTTTAACTGCTCGAGAAATGTTACAACTCTTAAGCCACATGGCATCCACTGTGCATGTGGTTCCATATGCTCGCCTTCACATGAGGGCAGCTCAATGGACTTTGTCCACCCAATGGACTCAGGCATCAGGTTGCCTGTTAGACAAAATAGCAAACTCCAGTCGCCTTTTTGGTCTCTCCAGTGGTGGAAGTCCTCTCAAAACCTGTTGCTGGGGTCCCCTTTTCAACAGTCACTTCCCCAAGCAACCCTTACAACAGATGCCTCTCCAATGGGTTGGGGAGCTCATCTGCAAGATCTCTCCACCCAGGGCATCTGGTCTCCACAGGAGACTTCACTACACATAAATCTCTTGGAACTCAGAGCAATTTTCTTAGCTCTCAGTGTTCCACTCCCTGCTCAGCTACAGGACAGTCCTCATCCACACGGACAATCAAGTAGCCATGTTCTATGTAAACAAGCAGGGAGGGACTGGCTCTCTGACGCTTTGCAACGAAGCTTTGTGACTGTGGGCCATCGCCAGAGAGCATCAGATTCATCTTATGGCAGTATATCTTCCAGGCGTTCAGAACTCTTGGGCAGACAGACTCAGTCAAGTTCTGCTTCCACACGAATGGTCCCTCCACAGGGACCAGGTAGCCAGGATTTTTCGAATTTGGGGAACCCCGGACATAGACCTATTTGCAAGTCCGTGGAATGCCAAACTTCCCCGGTTCTGTTCCAGGATTCCGTGTCAGGGAGTTCAGGCCAAGGATGCCTTCCTCCTTCACTGGGGTCAAGACTTCCTTTATGCCTTTCCACCCATTCCCCTAATTCCCAAAACACTGTTCAAGCTTCAGAGAGACCGAGGTTCTATGATCCTCATAGCACCACATTGGCCACGCCAAGTGTGGTACCCTCTACTTCTGCATCTCTCTCAAGCTCTATCCCTGAAGTTGGGCTCTGCTCCAGATCTTCTCTCCCAGGAAGACGGAACGTTGTGGCACCCAAACCCCCAATCTCTCCATCTCAGGGCCTGGTTGCTGAAGGCCTAGACCTTCAAGTTTTCCATCTCTCTCAGCAAGTCAGAGATATTATTCATGCTTCTAGAAAGCCTTCCAGTAGACGTTCCTATGCTTTCAAATGGAAAAGATTTACCATTTGGTGTTCAGAGAAGGGTCTTAACCCTCTTGCAATACCTTTGAATTCTTTACTAGAGTATCTTCTGCATCTTTCCCATGCAGGCCTCAAAACGAATTCGGTAAGAGTCCATTTGAGTGCTATTGCAGCGTCCCTCAAGCCTCTCAATGGACAGCCTGTTTCCTCTCATCCTCTTATAGCAAGATTCATGAGAGGCCTTCTTTTAACTAAACCTCCCATTAGACCACCTCCAGCAGCATGGGACTTAAATCTGGTTCTTGGCCAGCTTATGAAGCCACCCTTTGAACCTTTAGCCACCACCTCCTTGAAATTTCTTTCTTGGAAGGTTATCTTTCTCATTGCAGTCACCTCAGCACGTCGCATCAGTGAGTTGCAAGCCTTGGTGGCTAATCCTCCTTATACAAGGTTCCATCATAAGGTAGTCCTCAGGACCAATCCACACTTTTTGCCCAAAGTGGTCTCGCCTTTTCATCTGAACCAGGAGGTATACTTACCTGTCTTTTTTCCAGGACCTCATGCATCAAGTGCAGAGAGGAATCTTCATACTTTGGATTGTAAAAGAGCTCTCGCCTTTTACTTACAAAGAACACAGCAACATAGAAAGTCTTCTCAACTCTTTGTTGCTTTTGATCCTTCCCATTTAGGACTTCCAGTTTCTAAGAGAACACTGTCCAACTGGATTGCTCGGTGTATTTCTTTCGCCTACCAGAGTAGGAACCTTTCTCTGGAAGGCCATGTTACAGCTCACAATGTGAGGGCCATGGCAGCCTCAATGGCTCACCTAAACTCTGTGTCTATTGACCAAATCTGTCGAGCGGCTACCTGGGCCTCGGTTCATACCTTCACAGCCCATTACTGTTTGGACAAGGACTCCCACCGGGATGCCTCGTTTGGTCAGGCTGTTCTCAAACACCTGTTCCATTCCTAATCAACTCCTACCCACCTACCCTGGTTGGATGCCAGAGATCCATGGGGGGAGGTGGAGCCCTTTTCAAGGACACACAACTCTGGGGTCTCTCCCTTTCATCTGCAGCTAGGGAGTCCCCATATGTGAAGACTCATTCCTGCTTGTTCCTGGAGATAGCACAGTTACCTACCTGTAACAGGTGATCTCTGGGAACAGCAGGAATAAGTCTTCACAACCCACCCACCTCCCCTAGGAGTTGTATCTCTCTATCTATCTTTCCTTCCCTCTCTCTCTCTTTGTCTCAGCTTTAAAACTCAAACTGGAGAGAGGCGGTTGGGAAAGGCGGGAAGGCAGCACGCAGGCACTGTGGGATGCTCCCAAAAGCTTTCTTATTGGACGCTGGGGAGCGTTCCCACGCAGGCTCCGTCGGTACCGACGATACCCATATGTGAAGACTTATTCCTGCTGATATCCAGGAACAAGCAGGAATGAGTCTTCACATATGGGTACGTCGGTACCGACGGAGCCTGCGCGGAAACGCTCCCCAGCTTCCCAAAAAGGAAAGCATTTGGGAGCATCCCACAGCACCTGCGCGCTGCCTTCCCGCCTTTCCTAACCGCCTCTCCTCAGTTCTTCTTTGCCGTGGAGCCAGCAGGTCAAGCCCTGTCACCGCTGAAGAAGTTCTTTGTTTTATTTTATTTCTTTGGTCGCGTGTCTGCCTCCCCCGACTCCGGACCAGTACCGCCGGTTTTTTCTTTCTTTTCTTTAAAAAACCCCCCCAAAAAAACCCTATATATTTTTCCCTCACTTAGTGTATTTTTTCTCTTTGGGCCTTAGGCCTCACAAGAAATTTTCCTCATGGAAAAACCAGCCTCCAGGTTTAAGAAATGCACTAAGTGCAGTGGTACTATTTCTGTTACGGACACCCATGAATGGTGTCTTAAATGTTTGGGTCCTGAACACTCCATTTCGGATTGTCCGTCCTGCTCTTTGATGTCTAAACGGGGTTTACAGAACCGAGAAGCTAAGCTCCATGTGCTGTTTCCCCGCTGATGCAGCTTCGGTGGCATCGACGTCTTCCAGGGCTGCTTCTTCCCCCAATGGATCTCAGGTAACCAAACATAAATCCAGCCGGTCCTCGAAGGGTAGATCTCCCTCTAAGCATCGAGATGCCTCCGGGCTTGCCCTCGAGGATCCTGCAACGGCAAAACAACCCCGGCAGGAAGCTCCGGCTTCCAAAGCTCCACCTATGGGGTTACAGGTTGACATCAATGGCACGGCCTCGACCGATCACCTGTTAGAATGCTCTGGGGTACCGGCACAACCTTCTGGTACCGAGTTCCAGGCATTCATGGCGTTGATGGATCAGAATGTTCTGTCCATGCAGCAGGCTATCAGTGCCTTCATTCAAGCTGCGACGCCGTTGATACCACAACAAACTCCATTGTCGGTATCGACTCGGGTACCGGCACCAGCGCCGATACCGGTACCGACTGCATTGGCATCGACCAGGATACCGACTGCAGCGGTTCCTTGTCCAGGGCTGCTCATCGGTACCGATGACGCCCCATGTCGATACTGCTCGATACGCGTACCGAGCGTTAGAAGAGCACCCTTACAGATGGTACTTTGATTCCTCTGGTGATTATGATACTAAAGAATCCAATATGTTTATACATAGTTACAGTTTTTACCCTGTTGATTGTACATAATTACACAGTTTGTACATAGTTACAGTTTTTACCCTGCTGTTCCAAGTTTAAGTTTCCTGTTATAATGTAAGCACACCAGTGTCCTCTGATTGTGCAGCTTCTGTTACTTGTAAACCGCACTGAAAACAAATAGCGCGGTATATAAAAGATGTTAAATAAATAAAATAAATCAGAGGAGGCTGCTGAAGTATCCATAGCCCTTCCTGAAGAGCCGCCTTCTCCAAAAAGAAAAAATGTCTCCTCCAGAGGACTTGTCCTTTCAAGACTTCATAAGAGAAGTAGCTAAAGGACTTTCTATTTCAGTAACCTCTGAATCAGAGCCTAGAGCAAAAAAATTAGATATTTTGGGTTATTCTAAGGCTCCTAAAGAGGCAGTCACCTTACCAATTCATGAGATTCTTTATGAACACATGATTGATTTATGGGAGACTCCTCTCACTATCTCTCCTCATTCTCACAGATTGGACACTGTATCATGTCCCTCCCTGCCCTGGTTTTCATAAAACACAGCTTCCTCACCATTCCATTGTGGTGCAGTCAGCTATGAAGAGGATAAAGAGTACAAAGAGACACTCTTCTACTCCTCCAGGAAGAGAATGCAGGACCTTGGATGCTTTTGGTAGAAAAATCTTCCATGCCAGTATGCTCATTGCCAGAATCAACTCCTATAGTCTTTACGTGGGTATGTTTCTAAAGGAGGTTGCAGATAAACTGCACACTTTCCTCCCTTTTCTGCCAGAGGATAAAAGGGATGAATGCCTCATTTGGCTTAAGCATACTCAAGACATTTCAAAGTTTTCCAACCGGGCAGCCTTTGACTCCTTTGAAGGTGCCAGCAGAGCTTCTGGCATTGCCATAGCTGCTCGCAGAATTGCTTGGCTCCAAGCTTCTGATTTAGAACCTTGTGTTCAAGATGGCTTAGGAAATCTTCCCTGTACAGGTGAAAACCTGTTTGGCAAAGAATGGCAAATAAAAGCCACTCAAATGGATGCAGAAAATTCTGCTCTGGATAGACTTTCAAAGTCAACTTTCATTCCTGCCAAGAAAAAAACCCTTCAAGAAGTCTTTTTTCAAAAAGAGCAGATTCCCTTCTGCTTCTGGCCAACAATCCTCTACAGGTCGCTTTGCTACTAAGCGTCAGCAACCTAGGGAGGAGTGGTCTAGTGGTTAGGACAAGGTACTTCAGGCCGGAGGGCCGGGGGTTCAAGTCTGACCTGGGGACAGCAATCTCAGGCCGGAGGGACTGGTATTTCTAGTCCTATAGGCACTCCTTGTGGTCTTGGGCAAGCCACTTAACCCTCCAATGCCCATGTTCCCTGTAAGTGTTAGCGTATGTGTCTCATATCCCCTCGTGTTAAATGTATCCTCCAATTGACCGCTTTGACCCGGTGAAAAGCGGGATATAAATACAGATAAATAAATAAACAGGCCAGGCCTAAGACTACAGGGGCTGCTGCAACTCAGCAGACCCAACCTCCTCAGGGTTTTTGACTTGATGCTAGAGAACCTAGCCTTTCTAGCTTTAAAACAGCCAGAACCTCTCACCATTCCAGGAAGGTTAGCTCATTTTGCTCCCAGATGGGAGCAGATTACATCAGAGCAGTGGAACCTCTCCATCATAAGAGAGGGCTACAAACTTCATTTCTCAGACCTTCCTCCCCACACCATGGTGAGACACTTCAATTCTCCCACATCTCTTCTCGACCTTCTAGGTCAAGAGGTGGCTACCCTTCTTGCCCAAGGGGCAATAGAAGAAGTTCCCCTTCTTCAACAAGGGGAGTAAAACCCTGACCCCTATTTTCTCATTCCAAAGAAGACAGGGGGATACAGACCCATATTAGATCTCAGGGAATTGAACAAATTTCTATGCAAGGAGAAGTTCAAGATGCTTTCTCTGGTCACTCTCCTTCCATACCTTCAAAGTCAGGATTGGCTTTGTTCTCTAGATCTCAAGGATGCGTACACACGTCCTCATCCATCCATCTCACAGAAGATTCCTCCATTTTCTTTTCCAAGGAAAACATTATCAATACAGGGTGCTTCCTTTTGGTCTGGCCTCTGCTCCAAGAGTGTTCACCAAATGCATGGCAACAGTAGCTGCATTTCTACGCACTCTGGGAATATTTGTATTCCCATACCTGGACGACTGGCTCATCCGAGCTCCATCTCAGTCAGAGGCCCAGATTTCCCTGGACCGCACAAGACGCATTCTGCAGTATCTGGGACTTGTGGTAAACCTCCCAAAGTCTCAGCTCACCCCTACTCAGTCCCTAGAATTCATAGGGGCCTGGTTGGATACTACCACTGCACGGGCCTACCTTCCTCAGGCCCGTTGCCAACGTCTAGTGCAGTTAGCCTCCCAGATTCAGTCAAAGAGCCACTTAACTGCCCGGGAGATGCTACAACTGCTAGGCCACATGGCTTCCACAGTGCATGTGGTACCCTATGCTCGCCTACACATGAGAGCAGCCCAATGGACTTTGTCCACCCAATGGACTTTGTCCACCCAATGGACTTTGTCCACCCAATGGACTCTGTCCACCCAATGGACTCAAGCATCAGGAGCTCTCTCAGACCAAATAGCAACCTCCAAACGTCTCTTTTGGTCTCTCCAATGGTGGATGTCCACTCAAAATCTGTTGCTTGGGTCCCCCTTCCAACAGTTGTTGCCCCAAGCAACCCTCACAACACATGCCTCCCAAACAGGTTGGGGAGCTCATCTACAAGACCTCTCCACTCAAGGCACTTGGTCCCCACAGGAGACCTTTCTTCATATCAACCACTTGGAGCTTCGAGCAGTCTTTCTAGCTCTCAAGGTCTTTCATACCCTGCTCAGCTACAAGACAGTCCTCATTCATCGGGACAATCAAGTAGCCATGTTTTACATAAACAAGCAAGGAGGAACTGGCTCTCTGTCGCTTTGCAACGAAGCTTTAAGATTGTGGGCCTTCGCCAGAGAGCATCAAATCCATCTCCTGGCAGTATACCTCCCAGGAATCCAAAACTCTTGGGCAGACAGACTCAGTCGAGTTCTGCTCCCACACGAATGGTCCCTGCACATGGATCAGGTACTCAGAATCTTCCAAGAATAGGGAACCCCGGACATAGACCTCTTTGCAAGTCCGTGGAATGCCAAACTTCCCTGGTTCTGTTCCAGAATTCCGTGTCAGGGAGTTCAGGCCAAGGATGCCTTCCTCCTTCACTGGGGTCAGGGCTTCCTGTATGCCTTTCCACCCATTCCCTTGATTCCCAAGACTCTGTTCAAACTCCAGAGGGATCAAGGATCTATGATCCTCATAGCTCCACGCTGGCCACGCCAAGTGTGGTACCCTCTACTTCTGCATCTCTCCCAAGCCCCCTCCCTGGACTTGGGAGCTGCTCCAGACCTTCTGTCCCAGGAGGAGGGGATTTTGTGGCACCCAAACCCCAAGTCCCTTCACCTCAGAGCTTGGTTACTGAAGGCCTAGACCTTCAAGGCTGGAATCTTTCTCAACAAGTGAAGGATATCCTCCATGCTTCCAGAAAACCTTCCACTAGGCGTTCCTATGCTTTTAAATGGAAAAACTTTTCCATTTGGTGTGCTGAAAGGGGTCTCGACCCTCTAGCACTACCTTTGAATTCTCTATTGGAATACCTCCTGCATCTTTCCAATGCAGGCCTTAAGACAATTTCAGTAAGGGTCCATTTGAGTGCTATTGCAGCATCCCTTAAGCCTATCAATGGACAACCTATTTCCTCTCATCCTCTTATTGCAAGATTCATGAGAGGCCTAACTTTAACTAAACCTCCCATTAGGCCTCCTCCGGTGGCATGGGATTGAAATCTGGTTCTTGGTCAGCTTATAAAGCCTCCTTTTGAACCCTTAGCCACCACCTCCTTGAAATTTCTTTCCTGGAAGGTTATTTTCCTCATTGCAGTCACCTCAGCTCGCCGCATCAGTGAGCTGCAGGCCTTAGTGGCTAATCCACCTTATACAAGGTTCAGTCATGATAAGGTAGTCCTTAGGACCAATCCACACTTTATGCCTAAAGTGGTCTCACCTTTTCATCTTAATCAAGAGGTATATTTACCTGTCTTTTTTCCAGCTCCTCATGCATCAAGTGCAGAGAAGAATCTTCATACTCTGGATTGTAAAAGAGCTCTTGCCTTTTACTTACAAAGGACACAGCAACATAGGAAGTCTTCCCAGCTCTGTTGCTTTTGATCCCTCTCATTTGGGACTTCCAGTCTCTAAGAGGACACTGTCCAATTGGATTGCTCAGTGTATTTCTTTCGCCTACCAGAGTAAGAACCTTTCTCTGGAGAACCATGTCACAGCTCATAATGTGAGGGCCATGGCCGTCTCTATGGCTCATCTAAATTCTGTGTCCATTGACCAGATCTGTCGAGCAGCCACCTGGGCCTCGGTTCATACCTTCACAGCCCATTACTGCTTGGACAAGGACTCCCGCCAGGATGCCTTGTTTGGTCAGGCTGTTCTCAAACACCTGTTCCCAAACACCTGTTCCATTCTTAATCAACTCCTACCCTCCTTCCCTGGATAGATGCCTGAGATCCATAGGAGGAGGTAGAACCCTTCCCAGGGTCTCATATCCTTGGGGATCTCCCAGGCATCTTAGCTAGGGAGTCTCCATATGTGAAGACTCATTCCTGCTTGTTCCTGGAGATAGCACAGTTACTTACCTGTAACAGGTGATCTCTGGGAACAGCAGGAATAAGTCTTCACAACCCTCCCACCTCCCCTAGGAGTTGTATCTCTCTATCTGTCTTTCCTTTCCTCTCTCTTTTGTCTCAGCTTTAAAACTCAAACTGAGGAGAGGCGGTTAGGAAAGGCGGGAAGGCAGCGCGCAGGCACTGTGGGATGCTCCCAAAAGCTTTCCTTTTTGGGAAGCTGGGGAGCGTTCCCGTGCAGGCTCTGTCTGTACCGACGTACCCATATGTGAAGACTTATTCCTGCTGTTCCCAGAGATCACCTGTTACAGGTAAGTAACTGCTTTCCCAGAGCTCACCTGTTACAGGTAAATAACTGTGCTTTACTGTGGTGTTTTGCCATTTGAGTGGCTCTTCTGTTTGGCAGTCCTAGAAAGGGTGAGGCAGCTGTTTTTAAGGCGTTCATTTCCTGTTGGATTAGGGAAGCTTTTGAGTCAGCCTATTTGTTGAAGAGGTGAGTGGTTACCTGCAGGTTTGAAAGCTCGCTGTACTAGGACTCAGTCTTCTTCGTAGGCAGAGTTTAGTCTGGTTCTGCCTCAAGACATTTGTAAGGCAGCGACTTAGTCGTCTCTGCTTTCGTTCACGCGTTGTCATCGGCTGGATGTGCAGGCCTGATGGGACATGAATTTTGGGGCACGAGTACTGTAGGCCAGTGTCTTGGTACCCATCCAGCGATAGTACTGCTTTGTTATATCCCATGTGTCTGAACTGAACTGGAGGGACGATTAGGAAGGTGAAATTAAACCTTACCTGCTAACTTTCTTTCCTGGAGTCCCTCCAGTCCAATCCAGGATCCACCCAGGACTTGGCTGTGAATCAGTTGTTGTCTCGAGCCTGTTCTTGAAGAGTGTTTTGACTAGAGCAGGCGTGTTCGTAACAGCTGTTTTTTTTTCTTGGAGCAGTTTCTCCAAATGGGTTAGGTTTGCGCATACCATGACAATCATGAACCTCACTTCTAAGCCCCAGGGTATGTGGAGTATCATCTCGGCCTCACAAATTTACTGTTAATGCTCGGCGTAGTACTTGCATCGTGACAAAGAAAGCTTCCTTCTGGAATTTGTAGGATGTAACAAGTATGGCTAATTTGTCAAGGTGTGCTTGGAAGTTCTTCTTTATCAAGCCTGTGGCTTCCAGTACTATAGGAAATATTTCTGTATCTGCCACATTTTCTTGGTCTGACTGCATTTCTTGGTACTTCAGGATCTTCTGCCTCTCCACGTGATTCACAGAATAATCATTTGGAACCGACAGCTCTATTGTCAATGCCATTTTGGTGTTTTTCTCCTTTACCGATATGTCAGGCTTCCTCTCATCCAGTTTCTTATCCATCAGAATGAGGTTGATCACAACCTCTTCATTCTCTTTAATTCTCTCAGGGTCATGACCTTAGTGCTTTTCAGGGACAGTGATGGTGTAGTGTTTAGAGTTTACAATGGATGAGACGTGCTGCTTTGTTGTGCCTTTCTATAGAAATTTTCTGCCATCAGAACTTAACAGACAACTATGAGGTGAGACACTGATTCCAGCTCTGTCTTACGGAATTGACATATGTCTGTTTTGGATGTTTTTTTCAATGCTCTCTGTAAACCAACTCATCCGTAATCCGCTGTCCTGGGCTGCAACTATCAATCTCTCATCCTTTGTTTTTTGCTGTTGGAGGTCTCCAATGTTCATTTTGTTGCTGGGTGCTCCACAGTGTTTCTGCTGTTTCCCTATCTCAGGTCAAACTTGTGGTCCTGGGGGGAGGGGGGGGGTCAATATTCAAATGAGAATACTTCAAAAAAGAAAAAAGGTGCTTAAGATGTAGTCTTTTCATTCTGTGAAAGTTGTGGTTCTTAACTAAGGTACTGGCAGAGAATAGGGGTTTGGGACTCTGTTCTTTTGCTTTGTGAAGTTCATACTGGCTTGGTATAGGGGCACAGGCTACTTAAGATGGAGTGTTTCTCGATCTTCATCTGCTGGTGGATGAGCATAACCCATGTGACTGGACTGGAGGGACCCCAGGAAAGAATTAATAGGTAAGGTCTATTCACCTTGTTGGATTGCAATGTTTAATGCTTGTTGATTAAAAAAAAACACTTTAATAAACAAAGTAAAAAAAAAAAAAAATAAATCTTCAAAGTCTGATAGTGTGTTTCTGTAAACGTGTTAGCTACGCCCATTTACAGGCACTGTTCTATGGTGTTAGACATAGACTTTGCCACGATGTCGTCTTTCCCCAGCTCCATTTTGTGAGTTCTTTTGGCCCCTTGGAGTTTTCATTTGCAGGGGAACCAGTCATTTAATTTTCAAAAGCTTGAAATTTTGGATGTTTAGACCATCCTTCCAAATTATTCTCCAAGCAGCTTTACATAATTGTTTGAAGCCAGATGCAATAATTGAAAAATCTGATGAAAATAACCCAGCTTCTGTAGGCAGGCTGGCAGTTGGATGGCACAACAACATCCACCTAAAGTTTAAAGCACCTACTAGTAAAATGGGAAAACTCAAGATTAGACTGAAGGGGAGAGGAGGCACATAGGATTTCAGAAACTTGTCATGCTACATAACTTTTCTATTTGCTTCTTTGCAGCTCTCCCTCCTAAGCCGCCCAAGCCGAAGCCATCAGCAAACGCTCTGAGTAATGTCAATGGCGCTCACCCTGGCTCTGGCACCTTGCTTCACGAAGCCGAGTGGTACTGGGGTGACATTTCCAGGTAACTGTGTCTTCAGCTAGAAGTTTTGATTAATTCTCCACTACAGTGACCTCTTCCTTAACCCTGAGCCCCTCCACCATTGATTTCAGCGTGAGAATTAGGCTTCAGGTCATACAGATTTTTGGGGGTTGGTTTGTGCTATTGGAGGTTCTTATTTGGCAACTTGATGAGATATAACTGATCCAAACTTTAGGCTGTGACAGCACAAGCCTTTAGTCACAGCTACTTGAAGGATTCTTCCCTTCCCCCACTGTTTCCCATTTATCCCCTCTTGACTTGTCCTGCTCTTATAGTGGCAAACCCTCTGGCTGAGGTGAGGCTTGCACGATGGTTCCCTTCAGAACTTGGCACCAACCAGTCACTAGGTGTTGCTCTTCACAAGGGTTGGAGAATGGGGGCTGTTTCCCCCAGCCCCTAGCAACCCAAGGAGCCAGAGCAGCTACACTAATACAGATGAAAGCAATTTAGAAAAACATTTTACAGTTCACTTATGACATTGGTTAAGGCACTAGAATAAACTTTTTATTTTCCTTCTGTTCTTGGCCCAACAATTTCCTCCTGTTCCTGGTCTTTCAGCTCATTCATTTGCGACTACCTGGGGATATTTCTCCTATTTTATAGCCCACCTTCCCAACTTGTTTTAGTCCACTCTTTGCAGCAACAGTCCTTGGCCAGGGGCTGCTCATAAAATCTTGAAATCAAGGGCCCTAAATCCAGCCACTGAATGTTGCTGTTGCACAGTGATCAGGCTCTCCCTCCTCAGGGATGGTGAGTGCTGACTTTGAGGGACCTGGCCCAGGAATTGAACCCAGGTCCTACTGAGCTGGCTTTGGCTATAAAGGGATGAAATATTGAAAAATGATCTTTCTCTTGGTTTTGTTTGCTTTTTGTATTTTGGATATAGATATGTTGAAAGACTTGTCCTGTTTGAAATTTGCAGCAATTGATATATTTTTTTTATGTTTTAATAATTCAAAACGGCTTTAAGTTACGAGTGCAGATACATAGGAGATGGCACAGGAGAATGGATATGCAGCAGCTGGGTGCAGTGGCTGTATGATGTCAAGAAGCCATAGTGGTCAGCGCTAGCCAGGGTCTGGGTCTAGCCAGGGTCAGGCATTTACTGGAAGTGGAGAAGCCTGCTGTAGGAAAGGAAGAGGAAATAACAGGGCCGGTGCAATGTTTTTAGGCACCCTAAGTAAACCTTCAACCTTGCACCCCTCCATTAACTTTCAGGCCTTCTCACCTTCCTGACAGAGATTCGAATAGTTAAACCTAGCAGTCATCATTCCCCCCCCCCCGACCTATACTTTCTTACACGTGTGTACATACACATAATGAGGGTAATTTCCATAAGCTGTTTACCCAGGTATCTGGGCTGTTGAAAATATGCCCCCATCCCTGCAGATCAGTTTGAGTGCCGATGGTTCTTTAAGTTAGTGTGGCCGTTGGGATCTGTTGTTTTGCTCTGACCATAACACCTCTGTTGCCACTCCTCCCTCCCCCCCCCCCCCTCAGAAGCTGCTTCCCCAGTTGACACTGCTGGTTGGATCTACCCTGGGAATTATTTCACATTTCTGCGGAATGGGTTGCTTTTTTGCATTTCCCCTCCCACTTTGTCCCCAGATCATATTTGTGCAGTGCTGCTCCAGATGGACAAACTTAGATTGTAAACTCTCTGGGGACAGAGAAATACTTACTGTACCTGAGTGTCACATTGAACAATTACTGGAAAGGTGTGAACTAAATCAGTAAATGTGTAATTCTATTCATGTATGCAGGGAGGAGGTGAATGAGAAACTGCGCGACACACCAGATGGGACCTTCCTGGTCAGAGACGCATCCAGTAAGATTCACGGAGAATACACACTAACTCTTAGGTAAGTATGATGGGGACTTGGAGGGAGTAGAAATTTAGGGCTAAAGATGTCACATTGGGCTCTATTAAATATAAGAATCCTAGTGTTCTGCATACCATCTGCTGTCCAACCTGAATGAAAGCTGGTAGCGAAGTGTTTTGGGTGAAGGGAGGAGAAGACATTCGGGCATCTCCACTACCACGCCAGGCTTTGCCGTGCCTTGTGATTGCTCCACTTTGGCTTGACAGCAGCCATGGCCTAATCCAATTCTGGAACATTGCAGGTCCAGTATCGGCAGGAGAGTGAACTTCCTGTTACCCCTTGACTTCTGCACAGTTTCATGGTTGTTTTCCATTGTCCAAATAAAATGTCCCTGTTTAATGTACATTACCAAGTTTAACTTACAAAGTAAACTGCTTTGACTGAAATGATAAAGCGGTATAAAAAACTGTTAAATAAAAGCGCTGATTCCCCTTTTGGGTGCTTTAAAGGGAAACATCTTAACAGAGGAGACAGCTGTAGTGTGGGGAAAACAATTCTTTAATGTATTTGCCCAGTTTGTTTCTTGCTCCTCTCCTTCAGAGTAGAGGGATGTATTTCATCTTTCCTTCTTCAAAGTCTTCTCTGTAAATGTTTCCCCATTCCTTATAGTCACAGAGTTGAGTATGGCAGCCCTGCATGCACGGCTTATTAATAAACTAAGAGAACAGAATACCTCACTGATAATTCAGGCACACCATTGCTTTTATCACAGGGTTTGGAAAGGTGTGGCAGGTGGACCGTTGTTTGTTTTTTGTATTGGAGAATAACATGTATACATGAGCTCATCGAACACGTTTTCTAGAGCAGCTATAGCTGCTGCATGATGGGAGCCCACTAGAATCTGCAGTCTGACGTTGTTCACAGGCCATGGGCAGCTTAAAAAGAAACATATAAAGTTGTTTTATAATTGTTTCCATGTTTTGCATTGGGTTTGCGACATCTAGCCTGGGGCAAGTAGCCATAAACAATTGTGAAAGTAATGGCCACCATGGTGAATGTAACTATACCCATCCAGAGTGTGGTATGTTTAACTGTGTGCCAAATTATACCCTAGTGACGTCTGAAGATGGTAGGGTCCATGTGGTAAAGTCATGTGTGGACTTAATTTTTGGCCAAGTCTTCCAATGAGCCATTAAAAGGTATTGCAGGCTGCTGAGCCTCAACTTGTAGCGGTATGTGATTTTTGGCGGTCTAAGTTGAACACCACATAAGCAGGCTGACCGACTGCTGCCATCACAATTTGCATTTTTCAGTGCCAATCTCTGATGAAGCTATACTTGGTTTCCTCCCCTCTTCTCTTCCCCTCCGTTTTTCATGACCCCACAGGAAGGGTGGCAACAACAAGCTGATCAAGATTTTCCACCGTGAGGAACATTATGGATTTTCCGAACCACTAACCTTCACGTCGGTGGTAGAGCTTATCAACCATTACCGGCATGAATCTTTGGCACAATACAATGCCAAATTGGACACCAAACTTCTCTATCCCATATCCAAGTACCAGCAGGTGAGACTGGGGTGGACAGGGCATGAGAACAGGAGCTTCTGAAAGGAATCGAGTAGACTTAGACCACAGGCCATTTTCAGGGGTTGGAGGTGTCTTGTTTTCATTGTTCAGGTACTGACTTCAGGCAAAATGCAAGATGGTACCTGGAACATTTAACTATATGTGTGTATTCTCTGTCTGACCTAGTTGCTTTCTTTCTAGGTATCTGTTTTTTAGGGTGAAATTTTGTCAAGTGTAAGCACTTGAATTTAGGTCTGTTCATTTGTCCAATTGTGAGTGCTGGACATTAGTACAGTGTGTCTAACTTACCTTCCACACTCCTGTAGCTGCTCACTGCTTAAGAGCTTAAGTTTAGACACTCAACTCCCAGCCAACTTTTAATGGGGAAAAATTAGGTATCTAAAGTGTTTGAAATAGACCTCATGGAGAGTGATGCCTTTTAAAGGTTTTATTTGTCAAAATATCTTTTCTCTACAGGACCAGATTGTGAAGGAGAACAGCATAGAGGCAGTAGGGGAACAGTTAAAGGTTTACCACCAGCAATACCAGGAGAAAAACCGTGAATATGATATCTTGTATGACGAATACACACGAACATTGCAGGTACCATTGCACACTTCTCTTCCTGACCATCTCTGGTTTTGTCCTTTTAAATGTTAGTGTTGCCTTCCAATATGGCTTCCTATGCTTGCACTTCCTATTACACCAGTTCTTCTAAGCCTGGTCCTAATGCTACTCAGTCCCCCCCACACCACCACCATCCACGACAGAGACTTTTCCAAGCTGTTCAGTAGAACCTTAGCACCAAGGGTCTTAGTGGCTGGCGATATGGGCATGGTGGACAACCACCTAAACACCTCATGGAACTGTTTCCCAATGGAGATAGTGAGGCAGACAAAGCAGAATTCAAGAAAAGCAGGGATATGTCCAGAGCAGTGATTCCCAAACTTGGGGTTGGGACCCCAAATGAGGTCCCAGAAATATGACCATTTCCCCTATTCTCTGGACTTTCACTATGACCTATGCCAAGTAGTAGCAGTTACCAGCCAGCATGTGGCCTGTGAGCTAGTGAACATTCATTGGCTCTTGCCCTCTCCTGGGTAAGCTTCCTGTTAGATTGGAACCCCATGCTGAGTACTGAGATCTGTAAGCGCACACTGACACAAGGGACTCTGCTGACTGCTGCTGGTACCACTACTGTTGCTGCTGCCTTCCTGCTTTAGATGACTGGAGGGAGGGATGGAGACTGAAGAGCTGCTATTTTGATTTCATCATCATTTGGAGTCACATGAATTTTCATTTGTTAAAATGGGGTCATATGGGATAAACGTTTGAAAAGCACTGGTCCAGAGGGATCCCTACCTGAGGAAAAAGCGAAGGGAATACCAGAGATCACCTGGTATCAGCATCATTATCCAGAAACTAAATTGGACAGTCTGAAAGGGCCTAATGATCCTTATCTGCCCTCATTCATTTTTTTTAATTAAATTTTTTTTTATTCATGTCAGTAAGACAAAAATGGACAGTATCACAATACTACATCCAGTAGAACAATCTACAAGAAACATGTACTCTCAACCATCAGCAAAAACCCCACAAAATCAAAATGCTCTTCAGCCAACCCCCACTCCATTCACTCCCACAGATACCCACACACACCCCTTCCCGAGAGGGCACAAATATGCTGCAACATAGAAGGTCCATCTATAACTCACCTCAGAAATTCAAATGGTATGTTATAATTTTCCTATGGGTCTTCCCCTACTGTGTGGGCCACTTCAGATTCCTGTTCAGCCTTTTCCACTCCCAGCTTTCAAAATCATATTTCATTATCCCTCCAGTCCAGTCCTGCACCTTTATCTCAGTCTCCAAGCAGCTGGGGTGAGGTGATGCCACAGGCTGATTCACTAGAGAAGACAAGGGAATAAGTTCTCAGAAGATCTTTATTATTTGGTGTCTACTCACTAGAGCAGCAGGCTACATTACTGGGTTGATTCCTGTGTGTCTGCATTCAGTTAGGTACTTAAAACAAAACAAAACAAACTAACTGGGACTGTAGGAATGCAGGGTCTTGAACCGGCAGCCTACTGGGGGCCATTAGGGGGCAGTTTGGTGGTGGGCACTCCTAACCTGAGAGAGGGGATCGCGCCAGTGGTGGCCACCTCCATTATCCAGCTTCACCCGCAGAGAGTCTGAGGGAAGACAGCAGGCCTGGGCCTTGTTGCATTCACAACCATGCCAAAGCTCTTCAGGAAGCTGAGCATTGGGTCGGGGGTTGCGGAGGCAGAAGGAGAGACGTGCGGTGAGTGTCTGTCATCCGGCAGCACAAGCTTCAGCGCTGTTTGATCCGTGCAACAAGGGAGCGGCAGCCATTTTAGGGAGCTCACGGTTTTCAGCTTTCACTTTTAAATTTTAACTTTGTCTGACTTTCCTTTTCAACTTTCAGTTTCACTTTTAATTTGGATGCAGTGCAGGTAGGGTTACACGGACTCGGAGGAAGCAATCGCGTTTTATTTTGTTTGGGGCTACCAGGCTGCATGGAATAGAAACCAATAGGGTACAAAAGGGCCCTTTTGAGTTAGCAGTGTAAGTCAGTAGGTTTTTTGTTTTTAAGGCCGGTTACTGCTTGGCGTTTTCTTGTTGCCCTACAGTTTGTGTTAAAAAAAAAATTAAAAAACAGTGGGGCGGTAAGAGGCATTATGACGCCTAAGTCCGCCTGCCTGGTGATGTTGGGGGGTCAGTGTTTGCTGCTGGATTCTTCTGTGCTTGCGAGGCAGAGTCCAGGGTTTTCTTGAAAGCTGAGGAGACAGTTTGCCAGGCCCCTCGGGGAATGCTAGCTCTTTGCACTCTATGGAGGAGCACGCATCCCTGCGGCACAGGTTGAGGTGGAGCAGGAAGGATCCCAAGCCTCATCCACAGAATCAGGGCATCAGAAAGAAGCAGGGCAAGTCCTCTAAGGTGTCGTAAAGACCTGCGAGGAGATTTGCAAGGGGCTTTTTCCCCGGAGTTTGTTCTCATGCACAAGGCTTTCTGCATGAGTCAGCAGACAGATCAGCCAGGTCGATTGCAGAACAAGGGGACTAAATGGGCTTCACCAGGGGTGCTCTCAGAGATAGAGCACAGTGCGAGCCGGACCTTAGTAGACAAAGGCTGGAAGAGGACTTTTGGGTAGCAGGGGTTTTCTTCCAGTCTGAGGAAGAAGGCGAAGTGGAGCAGACTGAGGAGATGGAGCTGGAGGAAGGAGAGATCCCTCAAGCAGAAGTGTCTCACATAGTGTGCATCTTTCGGAGGGAAGAGATTTTGACTTTGATTATGCATTCATTGAAGGCCCTCAATATGGGGACAAAGGCCCCGTTGGAGAAGGAGCCATTGGAGGATCTGCCCTTCCAGGCCATCTGGAAGACACAAAAGGTGTTCCCTATATACCAGATGATTAGGCAGATTATCCAGAACGAATGGGATGTGCCAGAGGCTGCATTATAGGGTACGTGCACAATGACATGACTGTACTACTTCCGGGAAGGGATAAGGACCTGCGATTCCTGAGGGTTGATGCAGCAGTGTCAGCGGTGACAAAGAAGACCACTATTCAGTGGAAGGAAGTTTGGCGCTTAAGGATGTCCAGGATAGGAAGATGAAAACTCTCCTAAAACAGGCTTTTGATATCAGTGCCCTCTCCTTGCAAGCATCAATCTGTGGAGCTTTCGTGGCACATGCTTGTTTTAATTGGATGCAAGCTATCATGGAGTTTCTGGGGACGTCCCATCCACTGCCGGTGGAGGCGGATAAGATAGTCAGGGGGGGCTTATTTGGCAGATTCCTTTTATGACTTGATCAGAGGGCTATCCAAGGGGATAGCGGTAGCGGCACATCGCTATTTCTGGCTGAGGAATTGGTTGGCAGATGTCTCTTCCAAATCCTGCCTTAGCAAGTTACCCTTTAGGGGGACGCTGCTCTTCGGAGAGGATTTGGAGAAAATGGTGAAGGATTTGGGGGAATCCAAAGGTGGTTGCCTTCCAGAGGACAGGCAAAAGGCAAGTAGGTCTACTGTTCCTCAGAGGACAGTCGTCGAACTTCTGATGGTTCCAAGCAGTGCTCTTTGCACCCTATCAAAGAGGTAGATTCCGTCCCAGGGTCAGTCCTTTTGAGGGTTTAGGGGATCCGGCAAGGGGTTTTTCTCTTCCACCCACTCTGTCCCTAAAAAGTCACAATGAAGCGAGGGTCATCCCTACAGGAGTTTACCCGTAAGAGATCGGCTGCAGGATTTTTCTCCTATGTGGGCGCAGATTACATCCAATCAGTGGGTGTTGGAGGTCATCAGAGAGGGCTACGCCTTAGTTGAAGAGCCCTCTCACGGATGCCTTCGTCCTATCTCCTTGCAAAGCCTCTCAGAAGTGAGAGGCCATGCAGGAGATGTTGCCAAGACTCCTAGACCTTCGAGCAGTCTACTGGGTGCCGGTCAACCAATGGCAGGTATGGTTGATACTTGGTCTATTTTGTTCCCAGAAAAGAGGGTACCTTTCAGCCCATCCTGGATCTCACTCATCACTTACAGGTGCCGCGATTCCATACATCTTTCTAATCTCTGCCCTCCACTCCCTAACTTCTTAGGTATCAACCACAACGTTTTCATCCCTCCACTAGCCCTTCCACTTGCCTCACCACTTGATGCCAAAACCTGCACCAAATGTGCAGAAAAGAGCTCTCTAACCTGCAATCCCTCCAACACCTATCTGACCCAGACCCTTAGATTTTCCAAAGTCTCACCAGTGTCACATACAACAGGTCAAATAAATTTGTATGCACCTCCCCACCACCTCAAGCACCCTCTTCCAGGCTTCCCTGATAGTTCCACCCAATGTTCTTCTCCCACTCGTGCATAAAATTAACTTTCCCCCATGGGACTGTCCCTCAAATACAGTTATCAATTCATGATGAGCCTTTTGAAATGAAAGGACACAGATGATGCCCAGAGATCGTCATACCCTGAAGTTTCTCATTCTGACCCATTGCAGTCTTGTACACCTGCATATAATACTGCACCTGTATCAGTCAGAAAATCCCGCACAGGTAAGTCATCCTTAACCTGCCACTCGGGAAAAGGAATCTGTTGACACTCCTACATGAGCTGATTAAAGCTCACAATCCAGACCTCTCACCTGTCAAAATCTTTACCCTGCCCAGAATGCCCCTGCTCCCGCCTAATAGATGCCTGCCCAAATGGCTCCCTCTTAAGCCCCTTAGTCTGAAGAACCTCCCCTATACCATGAACAAGTGTTTAGCAAACAGATTATGCAACATCGTCTGTCATGTACTCAGCCCAGAGAGCCAGGGTAACCACTGCAACTCCCCACACAACTTCCTGCAAACCTACCTCTGGTTTATCACCCACTTCCCAATCCACGATATGTATATCTTGAGCTGCTAAATAGTACATATGGAAGCATGCACCATCAAATCCCCCTCTGCCTTTCTTCAAAACAAAATTGTTGAGCCACATGCTGTTTTAAAAAAGCTAAAAGCTTTCCTTTGAGGTCCCTAGGGAGATTCTAGAAGAGTTGCAATTGGTAAGACTTGGAAAAGATTAAGAAATATTCTCCCTATACTCCTTTATCACTGCTGTTCTGCCCCACCAAGACGCATACTGCATTGACTGCATGTCACCTTCTCATAACCACTTTCAAGTTTAAAAAGCTCCACATAGTTCATCATATAACCCATCCAATCCCCCCATGTGAGCCCCCAAATTCCTAATTGATCTAGGTGCCCATCAAAAAGGAAAAGAAGCTCAGAGTCCTTTCTGCTTGCCCCTCCACACCCAAGACTTCAGTTTTGCTCCAGTTTACTTTGAGGTCTGCCATTCTTTCCATATCTGCAGTTCCACCAATGATACTTGCAGGGATAGTTAGGAATCCCTAACAAACTTTAATATATCATCTTCAAGCAAAGATATTTTGTGTTCCGCCCCCCCCCCCCCCAGCCTTCTAACATTCTGCATAGTTCTAATTTGAGCCGTGAAAGGCTGCACAGAGGGGGCTAACAAGGGGGGAAAAGTGGACAGTCCTGCCTTTTTCCTCCTCTCAAGGTGGAAGATGTCCAAATACCTATCATTAACCTTTACCTGGGCTAATGGCCTCTCACCTTTCGTCAGTGGGTGCAGTCACCTCCCAATCCATAGGCTGAAGTACTTGCCAGAAAAAGGCAGTAGACTCCATCAAATGCTTTTTCAGTATCTACTAGCAAAATTGGTTCCCAACTCCCCCCCCCCCCCCCCCGTTTTGGGTTGCCAAAATCACCTGCACTGTGTGCTTAATGTTGTCCATAATGCACCTCTCCAAAATAAGACCAGACTAGTCAATATAGACAAGATCAAGAATGATGCCTCTAAACTCCCTGCAAATATTATAACATCCTTGTTGAGCAGAAAAATAAACCTATAGATCTTTTCCCAACTTGACTAGCACATTAATCCCTGTGCACTGCATTGATGGGGCCATGTGCCTTCATAGGGTTTTTTTCCCCCTTTGGGCTGCATGCAAGCATCTGAGTTTTCTTCTGTCTTGCTTTACTCCTTTCCCTCCCCCACCCTCACCCCCACCCAAATCGTCTCTTGTCTACAGATGCAGAGGTAGGATGTGGAGAGTAGTGAGGTTGGCTGGCTTCCTTACTTTTCCCTCTCCTGTACTGAATTGTATTTCTTCAGTAGATAAACTAGGTCAGTGGTTTTCCCTTCAGGCCATCAATGGGTCAGGTTTCCAGGATATCCCTGTCAAATATGGATGAAAGAAATTTGCATTCAGTGGAGGGTAATATGCATCCAAATCTCTCTCATCCATATTTGTTAGGGCTATCCTGAAAACCTGACCTGTTGGCAACCCTCATGCTGGGAGTGAAGACCGCTGAGAGAGGTGTACAAGCCCCCCTTGCACGTGTGACTTGTGTGGTAGGACATAGGGACCTTGTCAACAGGAGGCAGGAATGAGGAACAATGCCGCAGATTGAATAGAATTTATGGCTGCATAGTTGGATATGGGCAGATTTTCTCGGTCAGCATCTTCTGTTTTCATGTAATAATGGTCCCCAAACCTTCCTGGTGTACTTGCGTGATCCATTCCCCAGTTCTTTCACTCTTCCAGGAGCTCCAGATGAAACGAACTGCAGTCGAGGCTTTCAATGAAACCATCAAGATTTTTGAGGAGCAGTGCGAGACGCAGGAGAAATGCAGCAAGGAGTACATTGAAAAATTCAGGCGGGAGGGAAACGATAAAGAAATACAACGGTAAGGCGCAACCTGCTAAATCGATCTGGCTGCACTTGGATATTCGTTTCCTCCTGCTTCTCGGGGCATGAGAGTATAAATAACTATCTGTCCATTAGCGGTAACTTTTTTTTTTTTCCCCCCTCCCCCATTTTTAACACCTTGCCGCCGCCTCCTTCCCCTCTGGTTAGAATCCTGATGAACTCCGAAAAGCTAAAGTTCCGGATTGCTGAAATCCACGATAGTAAACTGAAGCTGGAGCAGGACCTGAAGAAGCAGGCCTCCGACAACCGAGAAATCGACAAGCGGATGAACAGCCTTAAGCCAGACCTGATGCAGCTGCGCAAAATTCGTGACCAGTATCTGGTGTACGTATATTCTTGTCTCTGCCACCTCCTTAAAGCATCTTTGGTAATTGTATAGTGGGTTTCCATGTTCTGAGTCATAAGGGCCCCGGTGCCCAAGAAAAAATAGCTAGTCTACGTCTGACAGGGGTTTCTCCTTGCTACTGCTCAGAAGAGCAGCTGCTTCTAGACCAGTTTTATAAGTTTGTAAAGCACTGTCTGCATTCAGCAGTGCTGGTGCAAGCCTCAGTTGGGTGTGCTTCTTTGAACCAGAGTTCAAGGTTTTTTCCCCCGGTCCTGGGACACTTGTTTAAGCCAGTATAGAGGGCTTTGCAGAACCACCACAGAAATTTGGGTTCCATGGGAGAGTTGAACAGATTTCCTCTGCACTTCCTGTGTGGCCAGGCTGTGGCTTCCTCATTGCCTGTCTGAGTTGCACTTGACAGGAAGTTGACAAGACTGAAGAGATGGCAGGAGCCCTGGAGGAGCTGATTGCTGAAGTTTTTTATTAGGGCACGTCCAGCTGACCCACATGTTGCATGCTCTGGACTGAGCCTGTGCTGGTTTTACCTCCCCTAGGCCCACATAGCTATGCATCTGTGGATGCAGTGGGAGAAGGCTTAAACTATTCTAGCCAACATAAGGGCCCTTTTGTTAAAGTCCGGTAACCAGTTAATATGCACTTTAACGCATGACAACTAGCAGCTGGGAAAGCCAATGACTGCGCATTACAGCGCATGATAATCAACCATCGCCTGATAGGGTGGGCAGTGGGGGTATGGAGGGCACATTGTGGCTAGCACAAGGGCAGTTGCCATATGCTTAATGGCAGTGTGGCAACCATAGAGGAGTCATTAGGTGTGCCACGTGTTAGCCATTCATGATCATGTGCTAAGCGCCAAGAACATGTCTGGCATGTCTTCAGCAGCACATGAGGGATGCACTTACCATGCAATGGTATTGCCACTAATCGTGCGGTAAATGCACACCTTTAGTAAAAAAAAAAAAGCCCATAGTCAATTGGCAACCATATAAGTAGACAAAACTAGCTATCACTTCCCTTGCTATCCTTGATTGTTTTTTAACATGGATTCCTGTAGGGAAACTGACATTCTAAGATCATCATGTCAGTTCCTGTTCTCCCTACAACATGAAACTTTGTCTAGAAGTATCCTAGTGGTTAGAGCAGTGGGTTGCAAATCACGGCAGCCAGGGCTGGAATTCCACTTCTTCCACTGGCACTCCTTGTGACTTCGGCCAGGTCTGTTGGCTCAGGTACACAACACAAGGCTAAGTTCTGTATGGATTTGTCAGTCAGAATAGTTGAGTTGTAAGCTTAGATTTGGAAGGATGAGGAATCAAATCCAAACTCCAACTCGTATCCAGCTGCATTCAGATTTGTGCACAGACACAACCCCCCCCCCCTTCCCTCCCAACCCCAAGCTCACATTTTCTAGTTTTCTGCAGAGAAGCAGGCCAGTTCAGTTTAAAATCAGTTTACAGCATGTTGTGATGTCAAGGAATTTTAAAGCCATCTCACTGGTTAGTGCCCACGGGCAGCAGCTGGTTTCATTTCATTCGTAGTTTCCTTGGGGGGAGGGAGGGAGGGAGGGGGGAAATATTTCTAATGTTTAGCAATGTAGTTATTAGCCAGAAATTCACGTTAACAAATGTGGCCATAACCACATGCACGTTTTCTGTACCAAAGGGAAAATTAAACAGCAGGAAGTGTTCCTAGACTGTCTTGTTCTTAATCTCAGGTGTATGCAGGCAGGGCCGGTGTTAGATATTTAAGGGCCCAGAGCCTCAAAACTCACCTGCAGGCTATGTCTCCTTCAGCGTGAGGCAAACTTGAGACCCCCTGTGGCATGGGGGCTCAGGGCAATTGCTGTTTGACACCCCCTAATACTGTCCTTGTATGCAGGAGGGATTGTCTGTGTGGCGGCTAACTGTGGCAATGCAATGTAGCCCTGGCCCCTTAGGCAGTATCATTCCATTCCATCTGGATAACAGTGGGCTTTCTATGTTATGCAGTGCCGGGACAATTTTCAAAACTATGGGGGTAGTTAAAATAGTCTGTGGGTGTTTTGGACTCTGCACCCATTCTCAAAGGGGGAAAGTTTTTGAAAACTGTCCAGGGGAAGGTACCTGCAGACTTGCACCTGATTTTTCTGCAGGTACCTTTTCCCTGGAAAGCAAGGCATAGGATTGCGAGCCTGCCTACTTTCCCATGTGCTCTTTTGCCCGTATAATGAGGAGGCAGGGGGGAGACAGTGTTCATCTTTTTCACTCGATTAATGGGATTTGTAGAATGCCCCCTTCCCAAGATCATCACTCTCACGGGCATGAGAGCTCTTGGCATGCGTCCTGTACAAATTCCAGCTCTGAGGGTCAACAAGGCTGGTGATTTCTCTTAATCTGTGACAACAAAACAGAGGGAGACAATGTATCCAGACGACTCAGTGGGAGTTGGTTTTGAGTTATTATGGAAATAGCTGCGTACCTTGAAACCTGTAGTCCCTCCCCCACTATCCAGCTTTATTGTGAGAAACATCTGCATGGTGTGTGTCAGGTTGTGCTAAAGAGCCATCCTGTTAAAGCCAAGCTCCCACCCCCCTCCCCCCACCTCCAAGCATGCATAAGACAAACTTTAATGGCAGTGTTTTCCCTTTCTTCAGCTGGCTGACGCAGAAAGGTGCTCGTCAAAAGAAAATCAATGAATGGCTTGGCATAAAGAATGAAACGGAGGAGTAAGTTTCCTAATCTGTGTAGAATTGAAATATTTGTCACCTGTTTGTAAAGAAAAAGCAAATGGGGAAACCTTTACCCCGTTATTTAAAAGGATGTGTATTTATATATGTATATCTATTAGGGCGCTGCATTCATGAGCATACTTTTGGTTCACTTGAGCACTTACAAATTCAGAGTATGCAAATCGCTTGTACATGTGTTTACCTATGAATCAGCAAATGCATAATTGTGCACACCTAAAAATTGTGAAACCAAAAAATGCACAGAAAGCAGGAAAATTGTCATGTGCCTTTTTTTATGTTCATCTCAACAGAGTTCACAAGCAATAGAACATCGAGCAAAATAAAGATTTTCTATTTTCCATTATTGTCCCCCAGTCCCTTCCACCTGAGAGTCCAAAATCCAGAACAATAGAAAGTCAACCAAAATAATACAGATAAAGATAAAATGCAGCAAGGGACTTTGCTGCATGACAGGCCATAGAGCCAGCTAAAGGAGCGCTCCCCTTCCAACTCATCCTGCTAGACCAGTCCAAGCTAGCAGGTTGTGCCCCCTGCCAAACCCAGGGGAAACACGGAGCTTAGAAATCACTCCACTGCAAGGAGATATGGTCTCTAAATGTTTTCAAAATCTCCTAACTTCTCTCTTCTCAGGGCAGTTAACATAGAGCGGGAGCGGACTAGTATATACTTTTTTTCTATCGGAGGAGGAAGAGGCGGTGGCTCCTTCCTTCTCACATAGGTAGTCTACCTGTAGCATGGTGCTCCGTTTACAGCAGGATAAATCAGCCACACATGAATGGTGGTATCCCTGGCGGTGCTAGGTCAGATCTGCTCTCCCAGAGTCCAGAAGAATCAAGAAAAACTCTGGGCATGTGAGAGTGCTCCTTACTTGTGCGACTGTTTCTTCTCCCTCCTCAGTCTGTTTTATAATTTTATAGTTTAAGTAACTTCTACCAAAATGTGGGAGGAATTGTGTGGCTGATTTATCTACTGTTCAGGTAACCTCGCTCTCCTTGGACTGCAACTGAGAGGTGCGACAGATTGACTGATGCTTTTTAGGATACGTAATGCATTACAGACATCCATTGAAGACATATTTGCAGGCTAGAAAAATGATTAATTAACTGAGCAAGTAGCAATGGGAAATCCTATTGAGTAGGGAATGTGTTTGCATGTATTGATTTTAAATTAGCTTGACTACTATGGATTGTATTGAGACAGGTGGGCATTGGTGTGCAATCCCGGTTGAGGTACACCATCTGCTGATGTTTAGTCTAGAGGCGACAACCTTGAGAAGAAGAAATCAAACATATGTCATGTGGGAGAGTCAGAACAATTTCCCCTGAAAGCCAGAGGGCTGGCGACTGGGAGCTATAGAACAGAAATTCCATTCCCAAATCTCCTGCTAGACCAGTCCTTACAAGTGGGTTATATTCCCCTGCCAGCAAATGTTGGAGACAGATATAATACCAAAGGCTTCACTGAGCATGCCCTGGCACTTATGTGCCTCCCTTAGATATCGCCTTCAGTATTTTTCTGTCTCCAGCAGATGCTGATGGTTACTTGCCGTGCTCCTCAAATAGAGTTTTATTTCAGGACTAATTCAGTCAACTTTCAACTGTGGAGGTCTCTAGGGAACACTGGAGGTGTCCCCACAATTTCCCACATTCCTGAAGCCAGTCTCTGGATAGTTGCCACTGATCACGAGGATCAGAAAGACCTGCCATCTACACAGGGGATCAGGCTCCAGGCCACGAGGGCCTGTGTAGCCTGTCTGGAGAGAGCTGAGCACTGCCATCTGAGCCTGAGCTGCCTCCCTAGTACAGCCACCGCTATTCAGTGATTTTTTTTTTTGTTTTGTTTTTGTATTGGGATTCCACTTACAGAACCATGGCCAGCTACTGCTCAGCCTCCAGACAGCTTGTTGGATCAGCCCTCTTGCAGCATTGGTGAAACTGTGAGTGATGAGTTTTCCCCTCCTCTCCCGCCGATGGCACTCTTTCTCCAGGAACAAGCAGGAAGTCAGTCCTCGCTTATGGGTGGTGTCGGCACCAAAGGAGCTGCACGGAGCAAATCCCCAGCTTTCAAAGAAAGTCTTTGGGATTGCTGCCACATATGCGTGGTCCTCTTCCTACCCAAATGTGTCATCTTGCTCAGTCTTCCTTTTTCTGCAGAGCCCGTCGGACACATGTCCTTGTCCCTCGGAAAAAGTGTTTCGTTTTCGGCCTCTGGCCTGTGTGTTATCTCCAGGAACAAGCAGGAATGTAGTCTTCACATATGGGTATCGTCAGTACTGACGGAGCCTGTGCGGGAACGCTCTCCAGCGTCCAATAGGAATGTTTTTGGGAGCATCCCTTAGCACATGCGCGCTGCCTTCCCGCCTTTCCAACTGTCCCTCTTCAGTTCTTCGTTTTCCGTGGAGCCGACAGGATCTATTCCCTGTCACCACAGAAAATTCCGTCTTTAAATTTGTTTTCTTGTGGTTGCGTTTGCCTACCGCACGACGCATACTGGTACCGCCGGTTCCTTTTCTTTTCTTCAAAAAAAAAAAAAAATTATACTTTAAACTGTTTCTCTTCAGAAACCTTTCTCTTTTGGTGCTAGGCGCCATTTTGGGCACTAGGCCCCATATTCCTAAAACACAGAAAAACCAACTAGTGGTTTTAAAAAATGTACTAAGTGTGGCGGTACCATTTCCGTCACTGACACCCATGATTGGTGTTTTAAATGTTTAGGGCCTGAACATTCTCCAACTGAATGTCTCTCCTGTTTGGGGATGACTAAAAGAGGAAGACAGAACCGGGCTGCAAAGCTCGATACCCTCTTCTCTTCGGATGCCAGATCCATCGTCAAGGGCCTCTTCTTCCTCCCATGGATCTCAGGTAACTAAACATAAAAGCCGGTCCTCAAAGGGTAGCTATCCTGCTAAGCATCGAGAGGCCATTGGCATTGCCCTGGAGGGAACCACACCGGCAAAACAGCTGCGGCAGGAGGCTTCGGCTTCCAAAGCATCGATGGGGCTTCAGGATGTTCTCGAAGCCCCAACCTCGCAAGAACTACCTGGGGTTCCGGCCATTTTTTTAGCGGTACCGACATCCAGGCATTGGCAGCGTTGATAGACCAGAGGTTCCTCGCTATCGAACGCAGCATCGCAGCTCTTTTCTCAGCTGCGGTACCGTTGGTCCAACGGGCACCGGTACCGACATCGACACCGATGCCAGTACTGACAACGGTACAGACACTGGTACCGGCCCTGGTGAGACTTCTTCCCACACCATCTCTGGCTGGAATTGATAGATCGGTATCGGATCAACTCGGTACCGATTTTTGATCGATACCAGGACCGTGCTTTGCAGGAGCATCGGGGTCAGGAATACTTCGAATCCTCCAATTCCGAAGACTCTGACAATTCTGCTGGTACTAGAGGGTTTCTCCCAGAAGATCCCTCTTCTCCCCAACGCAGAATGTCACCTCCAGAGGATATGTCCTTTCAGGATTTTATCTGTGATATGGCCAAAGGTCTTTCAATCATAGTAGCTCCTGAAGAGGAACCCAGAGCAAAGGAATTGGAAATGCTCCAATATCCTAAAGCTCCTAAGGAGGCAGTCACTCTGCCTATCCATGAAATTCTGCATAACTTGATGCTCAGAATGTGGGAGACACCTCTGACTTCTCCTCACTCTAGGAGACTTGATACTATGTATCAAGTTACGCCATGTCCTGGATTTCAGAAAACTCAGCTGCCACACCATTCAATGGTAGTGGAATCAGCCATGCATAGGATGAAAAGTGCAAAGAGGCATGCATCCAATCCTCCAGGTCGTGAATGCAGGACTCTGGATGCTTTTGGGCGCTGAACTTTTCAAGCTTCCATGCTTTCAGCTAGGATCAGTTCATATATTCTATATATGGGAACGTTCCTCAGGAAGTCACAGGAGACTTGGAACTTATGAGCCCATTTCTCCCAGATAAGAGACAAGATTTTCTTGCTCTAGTTAAGGATGCTCAAGATGTCTCCAAGTTTGTAAATCGTGCAGCCTTTGACTGCTTCGAATGCATCAGCAGAACCTCTGCTATTGCCATTGGTGCACGACGGATTGCTTGGCTGCAGGTTTCATACTTGGAGAATTGGGTACAGGACAAATTATGCAACATTCCTTGCACGGGGGAGAATCTCTTCGGCAAGAACTGGCAGGAAAAGGCTAACGAGTTAGATGCTGACAATACTACTCTAGATTGTCAAAATCTACAGCCACTCCAGCCAAAAAGAATTCTTATAAAAAAAACCTCTTTCAGCCAAAAGAGGAAATGTTATCCTTTCTATACCCAGCAGATTCAAACTCGAGGTCAGGTTGCCCAAAAGGGGCAAACTAGATAGCAAAAGAGGCCAAAAGGCCCGAGAGACCAACCAGCTCTCCAGGTTCAGCCCCCTCAAGGGCTTTGACTTCTTCCTAGAGAGCTTTGCCTTCCTGCCTCTGAGGGGTCCCCAACCCCCCAATATCCCGGGCAGGTTATGCCACTTTGCCAACAGATGGCATCAGATAACAGCAGAAGATTGGACTTTGTCCATTGTAGGAGAAGGGTACAAGCTTCATTTTCACAGCATGCCCCCTCCTACAATTCTAAAGCAATTCAATTCTCAAACCTCCGCAGACAATCTGCTAGATCATGAGGTCTCGACACTTCTTGCCCAAGGGGCAATAGAGGAAGTACCCATTCTTAACGGGGTGCAGGGTTCTACTCCCCCCATTTTCTTTTTCCAAAGAAAACAGGAGGACACAGACCCATTTTAGACCTCAGAGAATTGAACAAATACCTGTTTCAAGAGAAGTTCAAAATGATTTCTCTAGGAACTCTTCTGCCATACCTTCAAAGCCAGGATTGGCTTTGCTCTCTAGACTTAAAGGATGCATACACTCACATTCTGATCCATCCAGATCACAGGAAATTCTTATGATTCCTTTTAAGGGGAAAACATTTCCAGTACAGGGTTCTTCCCTTTGGTCTGGCTTCAGCACCAAGGGTATTCACGAAATGCATGGCAGTAGTAGCTGCATTTCTACTAACCCTGGGGATATTTGTCTTCCCTTACTTAGACGACTGGCTCATTCGAGCCCCTACAGTTGCAGAGGCCGGCACTGCACTGTCCCGTACAATGCGAATCCTCCAATACTTGGGATTGGTAATAAACTTCCCAAAATCTCAATTAGTTCCTTCCCAATGCCTAGAATTCATAGGAGCCTGTCTAGATACCAGACAGGCAAAGGCTTTCCTTCCACAGGCCCAGTGTCTTCGCATAATGCAACTAGCTTCTCAAGCAGCAGGCAAATCCTCCCTCACTGCTCGAGAGCTACTACAGTTACTGGGACATATGGCATCTACAGTTCATGTAGTCCCATATGCTCGCCTCCATATGCAAGCAGCTCAGTGGACCCTATCCACATAGTGGACACAGGCCACAGGCCATTTGTTGGACAAAATAATAAACTCTCAATGACTAATTTTGTCCCTCCAATGGTGACAATCACTAGAAAACCTGACAATGGGGTCTCCTTTTCATCAACCCTTTTTTCGGGCCACCCTAACAGATGCATCACAAGTGGGTTGGGGAGCACACCTGAATCATCTCTCTACCCAGGGAGCCTGGACTCCACAGGAGGCTGGTTTACACATCAACCTCCTGAAATTAAGAGCAATCTATTTAGCTCTTCGAGTATTCCACGCCCAGCTCAGCTACAAGACAGTCCTAGTCCAGACGGACAATCAAGTAGCCATGTTCTGTGTGAACAAGCAGGGCGGGACAGGCTCTTTGTCGTTATGCAACAAAGCTTTACAACTGTGGGCCCTTGCCAGAGAGTATCAAATTCACCTTCTAGTGGTATATCTTCCAGGCATTCAAAACCTTTGGGCAGACAAACTCAGTCGAGTACTGCTGCCTTACGAGTGGTCCCTCCACCTAGACTAGGTGGCAAAGATACTTCATCTCTGGGGCACTCCAGACATAGACCTCTTTGCAAGTCCACTGAATGCCAAACTTCCCCAGTTCTGTTCCAGGATTCTGGCTCACAATTGTGAGACAAAGGATGCCTTCCTCCTTCACTGGGGTCAGGACTTCCTTTATGCCTTCCCACCCATTCCCCTCATCCCCAAAACACTCTTCATGCTTCAGAGAGACAGGGGTCGCATGATTCTCATAGCACCACGATGGCCACACCAAACATGGTATCTCCTGCTTCTACATCTTTCTCAAGCGGCACCTCTGGAGTTAGGGCATGCTCCAGATCTCCTTTCCCAAGAGAACGGGACGCTATGGCACCCGAATCCCCAGTTCCTGCACCTCACGGCCTGGTTGCTGAAGGCTTAGACCTCCAGGATCTCAACCTGTCCCAACAGGTAAGATATCCTTCAGGCTTCTAGGAAACTTTCCACAAGAAGATTTTATGCCTTCAAGTGGAAACGTTTTACTATATGGTGCTCCAAGAAGGGATTAAACCCCCTTGTCATACCCTTAGAATCGATACTAGAGTATCTCCTTCACTTATTGAATTCTGGTCTAAAGACCAATTCGGTAAGAGTCCATCTTAGTGCAATTGCAGCTTCTTATAAGCCTCTGAATGGACAACCAATTTCCCCTCATCCACTCATATCAAGATTTATGAGAGGCCTTCTATTAACCAAACCTTCCATCAAGCCACCACCGGTGGCATGGGATCTAAATCTAGTTCTCGGGTAGCTCATGAAGCCGCCTTTTGAGCCTTTAGTCACTGCAGCCCTTAAGTTTTTGATCTGGAAGGTCATCTTCCTAATTGCAATCACTTCTGCACGTCGCATTAGTGAATTGCAAGCTTTAGTGGCTGATCCTCCTTATACTAGGTTTCATCATAAGGTTGTTCTTAGAACTCATCCACACTTTATGCCAAAGGTAGTTGTGCCTTTTCATTTAAATCAATTTATCTTCCTGTATTTTTCCCGAGGCCTCACGCCTCTAATGCAGAAAGAAACCTTCATACTTTGGATTGTAAAAGGGCCTTTGCCTTTTACATACAAAGAACACAGCAACATAGAAAGTCCTCACAACTTTTTATAGCTTTTGACCCTAGTCATTTCGGACTTCCAGTCTCCAAAAGAACTTTATCTAAATGGATTGCCCGATGCATATCCTTTGCTTATGAGAGTAAGGATCTTCCTCTTCAGGACCATGTCACAGCTCATAATGTGAGAGCCATGGCAGCTTCTATGGCTAATCTCCACTCTGTCTATCGATGACATTTGTCGAGCAGCCACCTGGGCTTCGGTACACACCTTCAAAGCCCACTACTGCCTGGATAAAGCCTCCCGTCGGGATACCTTCTTTGGTCAAGCTGTTCTTCAAAATCTCTTCAGACCTAAATCAACTCCTACCCACCAATCCTGGTGGAATGCCAGAGATCCATGGGAGGAAGGATTCCCACCTTCTAGGGTGGTGCCTTCCTGGGGCTATCTCCCTGGCATCTTCAGCTAGGGAGTCTCCATATGTGAAGACTACATTCCTGCTCGTTCCTGGAGATAGCGTAATTACTCACCTGTAACAGGTGATCTCCGGGAACAGCAGGAATTTAGTCTTCACAGCCCACCCACCTCCCCTAGGAGTTGTCTCTCTATCTCTCTTTCCTCTCTCCTTCTATCCTTTCACTCAGCTACAAACTTAACTGAAGAGGGACAGTTGGAAAGGCAGGAAGGCAGCGCGCATGTGCTGAGGGATGCTCCCAAAAGCGTTCCTATTGGACGCTGGGGAGCGTTCCTGCTGACGATCCGTCGGTACCGACGATACCCATATGTGAAGACTAAATTCCTGCTGTTCCCAAAGATCACCTGTTACAGGCGAGTAACTACGCTTTCCGGTAGCACCAGTCCTCTACCCATCCTCCGCCCATCCTCCCTTGATCTCCTTTTCGTTTGAGCGAGGGGGCATCCTTTTTTTTTTTTTTCAGAAAAAATTCCTTTTGTGGGCTTCGTGCCCCTTTTTCCCTCAACCGCTGGCCGCAAAGGTCTTCGACCTAGCGGGGGCCCTTTTTGCCCCAATGGCCATCGGTTTTAAGAAATGACAGATGCTCCAAAAGCATGTCACTCACGGACACCCATGACTGCTATCTTCGGTGTCTTGGAGCTGATCATGATCTGGAGCTCTGCGCGCTCTGCAAGAAAATGTCCTCCAAAGCCCCGCTAAGTCATAATCAGAAGTCCGATGACATTTTCCAGTAGGTAACTCTGGAATCCTGGGCGGCACACTCGGTCATCCCTCTGCTGGTGGAATCCCCCCCCACTTCGGCTCGTGCTTTCGGTGGTATTTTGATCAGGGGTCCCCTGAAGTGGAGAAGCATAAGAATACCTCGAAGTTGCTGTCGGGGGCTCCAGACAAGCGTGAATGCTGCCGTGCTCGGTCGC
Organism: Ichthyophis bannanicus; assembly: GCA_033557465.1. NCBI lineage: Eukaryota > Metazoa > Chordata > Amphibia > Gymnophiona > Ichthyophiidae > Ichthyophis > Ichthyophis bannanicus. Next base: position 257,905,959 of record CM066039.1, read on the forward strand.
TCAGCCTCCCCGCCAGCGTTCCCAAGAGTTAGACAAGGAGCGGCCTCGTAAGATATCTCGTACAGACGCAGAGGCCTCTGGCGATGGAGCCCGGTCTCCTGAGGCTCGTCCTGGTGAGGACCCTTCTTCTCCACGCCAGACCTGGTAACCCCGGTGTCGGCATCACAGGAACCCACGTCTGCGTGGAAGTCCCGTATGCCGGCACTAGAGCGCAGCGTTTCTGCCTTAACTGCCCAGCAGGCCTCATGCCCAGCACAACTGGCTTGCGCCTCGAGACCGAGGTTCCCTCAAGAGGGACACCCAAACCCGCCCTGGAAAACCCCCAAGAGCCATGTGCCTTGTCAGGATCATCGGCGTCGGTCTCGCTCGCCTTCCTGGTCCTCGGGAGCGAGATCCTCCAGGGCCTTGGCTCCAAGCGTGCCTCGGCCTCTGGTTGCGGCAACCAGCCCGAGTCTGACTCCTCCTCGGACCTTGGGCTGGGAGTTGGACAGGGATATCTCCCTTTGAGCCCGTCCCCACCCGCCTTCAGAGGCACTCTCCACCCGAGGGCACATCATTCTTAATGTTCATGCGGGACATGGCACGGGCCCTGAGCCTGGCTACGCAGGCCGAAGACGAGCTTGACATTTTACAGTATGAGTCCCCTCCTCAGGAGTCTTACTGTTCCAGTTCCTCCCATTTTGTCTGGGCTGCTCCTCCGCAGGTTGGAGACACCTGCTTCGGTCCCCATTTTGAGCAAGCGCCTCAGCACCATGTACAGGGTCCAACACGGCCCGGGGTTCCGGAAGACCTAGCTTTCACACACCTCCATGGTAGTGCAGTCGGCGATGCAGAAGCAAAAGACCCCGAAGTCACACTCTTTGGTCCCCCCAGGCAGGGAGTCAAGAGCCCTTGACGCCCTTGGGCGCAAAGCCTATCTGATCCATGCTCACATGTCTCATTCAGGCATACCATTTGTATATGGGTATGTTCTTCCATGACCTCGCCAAGGAGCTTGGTAGGTTCTCCGCAGGTCTCGGGGGTTGAATCCCTTCTCAGGTTCCAAACTCTCCTGAGGTCCATTGCGGAGTGCTCGAAGTACCTCTCCCGTGCCGCGTAGGACAGGTTTAAGTCCTCCACTCCAGTGGCAGCAGCCGGCATTGGGGCCCGACGCCAGGTGTGGCTCCTCCAGTCCTTGGACCTGGAGCAGTGGGTCCAGGAGAAGCTCCTGGACATCCCCTCCCTTGGCGAACAACTGTTTGGTAAACCTATGGAGGATAAGGCCACTGAGATAGAAACGGAGTTTGTGATTCAGACTCATCTCTCGCATAAGACCACCTCTCTTTCTTGGAAGAAGCAGAAAACAAAGAAGCCGTTCTTCCAAAGAAAGGGGCTCCCCTACTGGAGTTACCCACCCTTCCTGCCCATCCCTGCACCGGCTTCCGGCACGCAGGGAAAGGGAGGAGCACATGGCCACCGCAGCCTAAAGAGTCCAAGGCCCAGCCACCAGCACCACCCCAACCAGCACAGGGATTTTGACGCCGATGGCATAGCCTCTCGCCCCCCCCAGCAGCACTTCCGCCGGTAGGAGGATGCCTGTCCCTGTTTGCCCCGCAGTGGGCGTCTATCACATCGGACACCTGTGTCCTCCGGGTGGTCCCAGGCGGATATCGTCTCCGCTTGGACAGGCTGCCTCCTCTCTTCTGACCAGCGGAGTCTACTCGGCTCCCTTTGCACCAGACTTTCTTGCAGCGGGAGCTGTCCAACCTCCTCGTCCAATGGGCTGTCGAAGGTACCGCTGCACCTTTGAGGCCGTAGGTTCTACTCCCAATACTTCCTCTTTCCGAAAAAGACGGGGGGCCTATGCCCCATCCTCGACCTCTGAAACCTAAACAAATTTCTGGTGCGGGAGAAGTTCAAAATGTGATCGCTTGGCATCCTGCTGCCCTTCCTGCAGCAGGACGATTGGCTATGCTCCTTGGATCTCAAGGACTCTTATGCCCACATCCTAGTCCACCCCCAGCACAGGCAATACCTGTGCTTCAGGGTGCAGGGGGAGCACTACCAATACAGGGTGCTCCCCTTTGGGCTCGCGTCTGCACTGCAGGTTTCCACAAAGTGTCTCTCTGTGGCCACCGCTTCCCTCAGGCCCCTGTTCACCCCTGTTTTCCCCTACCTCGATGACTGGCTCATCACAGGGACCTGGTGGTGTCGCGCATAATCCTTCTCCTCTAACACCTTGGCTTCTTGGTCAACTACCCCAAGTCTCACTTCAAGCCGGTGCAGACCCTGGTGTTCATCAGCGCACGCCTCAACACGGAGCGAGTGACCGCCTTCCTGCCCGCAGATCGGGCAAACTGCCTCCGGGCCATGGTGGACCAGGTCCAGAACAGGGCTTGGATTACGGCATAGGCTATGATGCGCCTTCTAGGACACATGGCCTCCACCGTCCATGTGGTCTCTCACGCCCGCATGCACAAGTGGACAGCCCAGTGGTGCCTCGGGGCACAATGGAGCCAGGCCTCTGGTCACCTCAGAGACCCTATCCAGATCTCCCGCAGTCTCCACAACTCCCTGGATTGGTGGCGAGATCCCCGAAGCCTCCTTCAGGGCATGCCCTTCCAGACCCCACAGTACGAGCTCTTCCTGATGACAGATGCGAACCCACTGCGGCGCATTATGCACCCAGGGGCAGTGGTCGCCCGAGGAGTCTCAGCAGATCAACCTGCTCGACCTCCGGGTGGTCCGATGAGTCCTGAGGGCCTTCAAGGGCTACCTGAAGAGGAAGTCTGTGCTCGTGCAGACTGACAATCGGGTAGCCATGTTCTACATAAACAAGGAGGGAGGAACAGGATCCTGCCGCCCCTGCCAAGAGGCGATCATCCTTTGCGTTCCGCCGGGGGATGACTCTACGAACTACCTACCTCCCAGGCTAGGAGAATGTCCTCGCGGACAAACTCAACAGGATCCTCCGCCAACACGAGTGGTGCCTGGATCCGGAGGTCGCTGACCTCTTGTTCCATCGGTGGGGGACCCCATCCATGGATCTGTTCGTCAGCCCAGTGAACCGCTTCCTTGCTTCTGTGGCCTGGTTCCGCACCCGAGCAGGGTAGTTCCGGATGTGTTCCTATTATGCTGGACCTCCAGCCTTCTTTATGCTTTCCCTCCCATTCCTCTCATTGCAAGGACCCTCCACAAGGTTCGGTGGGACCGAGCTTCGATGATCTTTGTGGCTCCCTCGTGGCCTCGACAGCCTTGGTTCCCACTTCTTTTTCGGCTCTTGTCCGAGCCTCCAGTCCCCCTGGGCTATGCCCCGGGCCTGTTAACGCAGGAGGAGGGTCAGGTGCTCCACCCAAACCTGGCCTCACTGTCTCTTACAGCCTGGCGGCTGAACGGGTCGCCTTAGCTCCGCTGCACCTCCCGGAAGAGGTTCTCCTCTCGTCGAGGCAGGACTCGACAAGATGGGCGTACGCCATTAAGTGGTGACGCTTCTTGGTCTGGTGCTCTGAGCTCCAGATCAACCCATTCTCCTGCTCTACCTGGTGGGTTCTCCTTCACCTCTCAAACAGGGTTGAAATCCAATTTGGACATAGTAACATAGTAAATGACGGCAGATAAAGACCAGTATGGTCCATCTAGTCTGCCCAGTAAGATGGCCAGGGTACACCTGAGTGCCATTTCGGCGAATTACCTCCCTGTCGAGGGGAAACCCTTCTTGGGGCAGCCCTTGATCTCCCGCTTCATGCGAGGCCTCTTACTTTCCAAGCCTCCCATCTGGCCTCCTCCGGCGGAGTGGGGCCTGAACATTGTGCTGATGCAGCTTACGCGATCACCCTTTGAGCCAATGGTGACGTGCTCGCTTCGGCACCTCTCCTGGAAGGTGGTCTTCCTGGTGGCTTTGACTTTGGCTCGCTGAGTCAGCAAACATCAGGCCCTCATGGCCGAGGCTCCATACACCAGGTTCTACGGAAACAGGATGGTCCTCTGCACACACCCCAAGTTCCTACCAAAGGTGGTCTCAGACTTTCATCTCAATCAGGAGAGTGTCTTCTACCTGCAGCGTACCCAGGTTCATTGCGACCAGCTCTTTGTTGCCTGTGATCCCAATCATCTGGGGCAGGCAGTCACCAAACACACCATCTCCGTCTGGGTGGCGGACTGCATTGCCTTCACCCAAGCAAAGGCGAGCGCCCCACTGGATCGACAGGTCACCGCGCACGGCGTCTGAGCCAGGACGGCTTCGGTGGTTTTGCTGCGCTCAGTGCCTCTGACGGACATCTGCCAGGCTGCGACCTGGTCTTCAGCTAACACTTTCGTTGTGCACTACTGCCTGGAGAGGAAGTCCCCCCGGGACAGCACCTTCAGCCAGGCTGTACTCTATAATCTGTTCAGGGTATAAGCAGCTCCTGCCTTCTAACCCTTCTTCAACGGCTACCAAGAGCTTTGCCCTGGGGACCCGAAGACACTGGCTCCTTTGGGCATTGACTTCTGCTCGCGGTCTCGTGGAGGCACTTTGGGTTACAGGCTCGGTAGCCTGTAGCTGGGGAGTCCCATAAGTGAGGACTGATTTTCTGCTTGTTCCTGGAGAAAGTGTAGTTACTCACCTGTAACAGGTGTTCTCCAAGACCGCAGGAATCAGTCCTCACTACCCTCCCACCTCCCCCTGATGAGTTGCTATTTTTGTTCTTCCCTTGCCATCTACTTAGTAGGGCTCTAGCTATGGGACCTGACTGAGCAAGATGGCACCTTTGGGTGGGAAGAGTACCATGCATGCGTGGCAGCAATCCCAAAGGCTTTCTTTGAAAGCTGGGGAATTGCTCCGCATGGGCTCTGTCGGTGCCGACGTCACCCATAAGTAAGAACTGATTCCGGCTGTCCCTGGAGAACACTGAATGCTGCCGCAGCTTCTGACGCCGCAAGGCCCTGTACCGCTGCAGTTACGCTCCTGCACTACTGCCACTGATTGCTCCTGCGGGTCACTGCTGATCTTACAGCCACCTTTTCACTGCGACTTAAGCTCCGCCTCCGTTTGCTGCCCTTCTCTTCCACTGCTAGCTCCTGCTTCAGCCACATGGTATCGGGCTGCTTGACAACGTTTTCAACGCGTCTGTTCCAGCCTACCTGCCTTCGTGGCGGCCATTTGCTTCCCAGAGACTCCAGGCAGCACACTCAGCAGGAGATTCTATTTTTCAGTCTTCCACAACTGTACAAGGGCACCCACCACATTAACTTAGCACTGGGGGAGACAATGCAGCGCTGCTATGCTTCCACTTCTCATAGTGGGTGTGGGTGTAAATGCCAGCATTTAATAGATTATTTGTGCCACCTGCTCTGCCCACCCCGGTGAGGCCTCTGCATCCACATCGCCACTGGGAGCCCAGGAAGGCAGGACGCAGACCCCTCTGGCAATGGACAACGCGGCTGTTCCCCCGTGGCGCCACTCCAGCTTCAGAGGAAGGACCCTCCCCCCCGACTGCTCCCGCAAAGATCCAGGGTGGCAACTCCAGACCTCTCGCCTGTAGACATGGACCTTGAATCCTAAAGATTCCTGGCTCTTTTTAGAAAAGCATGGTATGTCTGGCACGGTGCACCACTCCTCTCACAGGGTTCTTCAACAATGTCGCTGACTTCATCTACGTCACGCCAGTATTCCACTAGGAAGCGCGCCTTGGATGCTCAGAGGATGGACAGTCTCTTGGGTGGCTGGGGTCGGTGACTCGCCTCCTCAAATTGACTTGGATCATCTCTCGGAGGCTGACAGCCAGCATTCTATCTCAGATCATGAGGGTGACGAATGGTCCCTGTCAGAAGATCCAGACAAAGACCCTCACGACTCCCAAGACGTCGGGCTGTTTCACAGAGACGAGCTGGCTGCGCTTATTGCAAAAATTGTAGAGGCTCTTCATATTTCTATTACATTGTTTACTGTCAAAAATTGTTCCATGTAAAACAAGCCCTTGCTTTGTTGACTGTTGTTCAATTGTAAGCCGCATCTGAACTTTGGAAGATGCGGGATATAAATGATTGTTAAATAAAAATAAATAAATAAATATTTTGGATGGCCCTGAGGCAACGCCAGCTCAAACCTCGTCGCAGGTCGATCCCATTCTGGCAGGCATCTGAAAGCCTTCCTGTTTTCTGCTAGAGCTCCAACAGATGGTCTCCCTGGAATGGCGAGCCCGGAGGCAGCGCTCCAGTTAGCATGATTGTTAGGCAAACTTTGTGTGGTCACCAGCTGGCTTCGCTTCCCCACAGTGGGCACCTTTGTCACAGCTGTGACCAAGCACACCACCATTCCAGTGAAAGGAGGAGTGGCACACTGCAATCAGAAGGACCGCTCAGTGCGCATGAAGTCCGCTGTCATGTTTGTGCCAGATGCTCTCTCTAATCTCAGGCTAGTGGCACGCTACCAATCTCCAGGAACAAGCAGGAATAAGTCTTCACATATGGGTACATCGGTACCGACGGAGCCTGCGCGGGAACGCTCACCAGCGTCCAATCAGAAAGCTTTTGGGAGCATCCCACAGCACCTGTGTGCTGCCTTCCCGCCTTTCCAACTGTCTCTCCTCAGTTGTTCTTTTTCCGCGGAGCCAGCAGGTCGTGTTCTTATCTGTCGCGTCTGCCTTCCTCGACGCTACACCGGTACCGCCGGTTCTTATTCTTTTCTTTAAAAAAAAAAAAAAATCTCTCTTCCATTTATTTTTCTTCAGGTGTACTTCAGTTTTGGGCCTTAGGCCCAAAACCCTTTTCCTTAAATATGGAAAAGCCTGCCTCAGGATTTAAGAAGTGCACAAAATGTGGCAGTACTATCTCCGTCACCGACACCCATGACTGGTGTCTAAAGTGTTTAGGCCCTGACCATTCCATTAAAGATTGTGAGTCCTGTTCCATGATGTCTAAGAGAGGTCGACAGAACCGAGCTGCCAAGCTCAGTGCCCTGTTTCCTCTGATGCAGCTTCGGTGGCATCGACGTCTTCCAGGGCTGCTTCTTCCTCACATGGATCTCGGGTAACTAAACATAAATCCAGCCGGCCCTCGAAGGGCAAATCTCCTAAGCATCGAGATGTCTCTGGCCTTGCCCTTGTATTCTACACCGCCAAAATTACCCCGGCGGGAGGCTTCGGCCTCTAAAGCATCTTCATCGGGGTTCCAAGATCTAGATGGCGTGGCCTCAACAGATCTCCTGGTGCCATGCTCTGGGGTACCGGTGGCTTCCACCGGTACAGACTTCCAGGCATTGGCGGTGTCGATGGATCAGAGGATTCTGTCCATCGAACGCAGTCTGGCGGCTTTCCTTGTGGCATCAACGCCCGTGGTACCGCAACAGACTACTCCGCCGGTACCAGCTCCGGTATTGCCATCGGCACCGATTCCGGTACCGGTGGCATCTGCATCGGTGTCCGCTATGCCGGTACTCTGCCCTCTGCAGCCCTCCGGTACTGATACCCCGGTACCGGTGATTACCGATACCGATCCCAGTCGGTATGGGTATCGGGCTTTGCAAGAGCATCCCGACAGACGATACTTCGATTCCTCTGATGACTGAGGATTCTGAAGTCTGTCGATGCAGCGATGCTTCTTCCACAGGAGGAGTCCTCTCCTAAACGAAGGATGTCTCCTCCAGAGGACTTTTTTTTCAAGACTTTATCAGAGAGGTGGCTCGGGGCCTCTCTATTACAGTAGCCCCAGAGTCAGAGCCTAGAGCTAAGGAGTTAGATATTCTACAATATCCTAAAACTCCTAAGGAGGCAGCTACCTTGCCTATTCATGAGATTCTGTATGATCTCATGTTAAGGATGTGGGAAGCACCTCTAACCACCTCTCCTCATTCTCGCAGGTTGGACACCATGTATCGTGTCCCTCCTTGTCCTGGTTTCCATAAAACTCAGCTTCCTCACCACTCTATTGTGGTTGAGTCTGCAATGAGAAAGATTAGACGTGCCAAGAGACATGCCTCTAATCCTCCAGGACGTGAATGTAGAACCCTGGATGCTTTTGGTAGAAGTCTTCCAAGCTTCCATGCTTGCTGCGAGAATTAATTCTTAGTCTCTACATGGGAATGTTCTTAAAAGAAGTCACTGACCATTTGCAGACTTTAAGTCCTTTTATGTCTGACAGTAAAAGGCAAGAATTTCTCGCTGTGCTCAAACATGCCCAAGGTATCTCCAAATTCTCCAACCGTGCAGCTTTCGACTCCTTTGAATGCGTAAGCAGAACCTCAGCTATAGCTATAGGTGCACGTAGGATTGCTTGGCTTCAAGCATCTGATTTGGAGATCTGGGTCCAAGATGAATTGGGAAATATCCCTTGTACAGGTGAGAATCTGTTTGGTAAGGATTGGCATGCAAAAGCCAATCAGATGGATGCTGAAAATTCTGCTTTGGATAGACTATCCAAATCTACAGCTGCTCCTGCTAAGAAAAGGTTGTTCAAGAAAACACCTTTTTCTAAAAAGGGAAGATCCTATCCTGCTTATAGTCAGAGAGCATCTTCTGCAGCTCAGTTCCCTTCCAAACGTCAGCAATCCTCCAAACAGACCAAGGCAAAGGCTGCGAGGCCTGCTCCAGCCCAGCAATCTCAGCCCCCTCAGGGCCTTTGACTTTCTGCTAGAGAACTTAGCCTTCCTGACTCTAGAAGGACCAGAGCCCTCCACCATTCCAGGAAGGTTATGTCACTTTGCTCCCAGATGGGGGCAAATCACAGCAGAGCATTGGACACTCTCCATCATAAGAGAGGGGTACAAACTTCATTTTTCCAGCTTGTCCCCTCTCACAAGAGTGCACCAGTTCAATTCTCCAACCTCCCTCCTCAGCCTGTTAGAGCAGGAGGTTGCCACTCTTCTAGCCCAGGGGGCAATAGAGGAAGTGCCTTCTCAACAACAGGGCACAGGGTTCTACTCCCCCTATTTTCTTATCCCAAAGAAAACGGGGCTTCAGACCCATTTTAGATCTCAGAGAGTTGAACAGATTCCTAGTCAAAGAAAAAGTCAAGATGGTTTCTCTAGGAACTCTGCTGCCATACCTTCAGAGTCAGGATTGGCTTTGTTCTCTAGATCTCAAGGATGCGTGTACACATGTTCTCATCCATCCAACTCACAGAAAGTTCCTTCGGTTCCTTTTCCAGGAGAAGCACTATCAATACAGAGTGCTCCCCTTTGGCCTGGCCTCTGCACCAAGAGTGTTCACGAAATGCATGGCAGTGGTTGCTGCTTTTCTGCGCACCCTGGGAATATTTGTCTTCCCTTATCTGGACGACTGGCTCATTCGAGCTCCCACTCAATCAGAGGCCAAGACTGCTCTAACCTGCACGGTATTGCGTATCCTTCAATATTTAGGGCTGGTAATAAACGTCCCAAAATCCAATTTGATCCCTACCCAGTCCCTGGAGTTTATAGGGGCATTGCTGGATACCACAAGGGTAAGGGCCTATCTTCCTCAGGCCCTTTGCCTTCGCTTGATGCAGTTAGCTTCTCAAGCAGAGTCAAAACCCCTACTAACTGCTCCAGAAATGTTACAGTTGCTAGGCCACATGGCATCCACCATTCATGTGGTACCATATGCTCGCCTTCACATGAGAGCAGCTCAGTGGACTTTATCCACCCAATGGACCCAGGCATTAGGCTGCCTGTCAGACAAAATAGCAAACACAAGTCGCTTCATTTTGTCCCTCCAGTGGTGGAAGTCCCCTCAAAATCTGTTGCTGGGGTGTCCCTTTCAACAGCCTCTACCCCAGGCAAGACTTACAACAGATGCTTCTCCAATGGGCCGGGGAGCTCATCTTCAGGACCTCTCCACCCAGGGCATCTTGTCTACATATCAATCTCTTGGAATTCAGAGCAATCTTCCTTGCTCTGCGAGTTTTCCACACCCTGCTCAGCCACAAGACAGTCCTTGTCCACACGGACAATCAGGTAGCCATGTTCTATATAAACAAGCAGGGAGGAACTGGCTCTCTGTTGCTTCGCAATGAAGCTCTGCGACTATGGGCCCTCTCCAGAGAGCATCACATTCATCTTCTGGCAGTCTATCTTCCAGGTGTTCAAAACTCTTGGGCAGACAGACTCAGTCGAGTTCTGCTTCCACACGAGTGGTCCCTACATATGGACCAGGTATCCAAGATTTTTCAAATTTGGGGAACCCTGGACATAGACCTCTTTGCAAGTCCGTGGAATGCCAAACTTCCCCGGTTCTGTTCCAGAACTCCGGCTCAGGGGGCTCAGGCAAGGGATGCTTTCCTCCTTCATTGGGGTCAAGACTTCCTGTATGCCTTTCCACCCATTCCCCTAATTCCCAAAACCCTGTTCGAGCTTCAGAGAGACAGAGGCCACATGATTCTCATAGCTTCACATTGGCCACGGCAAGTGTGGTACCTCTGCTTCTACATCTCTCTCAAGCTCCCTCCCTAGAGTTAGGGTCTGCTCCAGACCTCCTCTCTCAGGAGGACGGAAAGTTGTGGCATCCCAATTCCCAGTCCCTGCATCTCAGGGCTTGGTTGCTGAAGGCCTAGATCTCCAGGATCTTCATCTTTCTCAGCAAGTGAAAGATGTTCTCTATGCTTCCAGAAAACCTTCCACTAGACGTTCTTAAGCCTTCAAGTGGAAAAGGTTTACCATCTGGTGTTCTGAAAAGGGTCTTAACCCCCAGGCCATACCTCTGGAATCGTTGCTGGAGTATCTCCTTCATCTGTCTAATGCAGGCCTTAAGACAAATTCAGTAAGAGTCCATCTGAGTGTTATTGCAGCTTCCCTCAAGCCTCTAAATGGACAACCTGTTTCCTCTCATCCCCTTGTAGCAAGGTTCATGAGAGGCCTCCTTTTAACAAAGCCTCCCATTAGAACCACCTCCGGTGGCATGGGACTTAAATTTGGTTCTTGGTCAGCTTATGAAGCCGCCTTTTGAACCTTTAGCTGCTACCTCCTTGAAATACCTTTCTTGGAAGGTTATCTTTCTCATTGCAATCACATCAGCATGCCGCATCAGTGAATTGCAAGCACTAGTAGCTAATCCACCTTATACAAAGTTTCATCATGACAAGGTGGTCCTTAGGACTAATCCACACTTTATGCCTAAGGTGGTCTCACCTTTTCACCTCAACCAAGAGGTCTACCTACCTGTCTTTTTTCCAGGGCCTCATACATCAAGTGCAGAGAGGAATCTTCATACCCTGGACTGTAAAAGAGCTCTAGCTTTTTATTTACAGAGGACACAGCAACATAGAAAGTCGTCTCAACACTTCCTTGCTTTTGATCCTTCTCATTTGGGACAACCAGTCTCCAAGAGAACACTTTCCAACTGGATTGCCAGTGTATTTCTTTCGCCTATCAGAGCAAGAACATTTCTCTGGAGGGTCATGTCACAGCTCACAATTTGAGAGCCATGGCAGCCTCAATGGCTCATCTGAACTCTGTGTCTATCGACATATGTCGAGCAGCCACTTGGGCCTCGGTTTATACCTTCACAGCCCATTACTGCTTGGACAAGGACTCCCGCCGGGATGCCTTGTTTGGTCAGGCTGTTCTCCAGGACCAAGCAGGAAGTCAGTCCTCACTTATGGGTGACGGCGCCGACGGAGCCCTCGCGGAGCAATTTTCCCCAGCTTTCGAAGAAAGCCTTTGGGAATTGCAGCGTGCACCCTTCCCGCCCAAGGGTGCCATCTTGCTCAGTCTTCTTTTTTCCGCGGAGCCCTACAGACGTAGTTTGTGATCGCCGCTGAAAAAGTTGAATTTTTTTCGTTTGTTTTTCTCGGTTCGACGCCGTGTCCTTTTCCCGCCCGGCCTCGATACTCCAATATCGAGTCCGTTCACATTTTTTCGGTTTTTATCCTTTAGTAACGGGCGTTCCCGCCACCTTTTTTCTTTTTCCCTGGCAGCACGGTCTTTCGACCTCGCAGGGGCCCTTTTTCCTCGGATGGCTGCCAGCGGGTTTAAAAAGTGTGATCGCTGTACCAGACTCATGTCTCTTACCGACACACATGACTGCTGCCTCCGTTGCCTCGGACCCAATCATGACTCGATGAGTTGTGGTCCGTGCAACAAAATGTCCTCAAAGGCATTGAGGAGTCGGCAGTCACAAAAGGAACGAATCTTCTCTGACTCCGTGTCCGGTCGGGCCCGGACCTCGTCAGAGACTTCGACGTCTCGTGACTCCGGCCCCGAGCATCGTCTGAGTTCCTCTGAGCGGGGGTCTCCCGCCCGTGAACATCGTCGGAAGAAGAACCCCGCAAGGGCGGCGTCTGAGGACGCTCCTGGTCCCTCGAGGGCCAGGTCGCATAGCCCCGTCAGCCACCCCGGGTCCTCGGCAGAGAGGCCTTTGAAGCATCCTCGTCTCGAAGTGGAGTCTCCTGGACACGTGAGTACTGTAGTCCTCGTGGACTCGCCTCCGAGGGAGCCCGAGTCGGGGGCTGCTGGGTCTTCTGAGTTTGCTCTCAGATTGACGGCCTTGGAGTGCAGTATCGCTGCCTTCATGAACCAGCAGCGGGCATTGATGGCCGGCCTCGCCAGTGCATCTGCCCCGACCACCGGGACGTCGACGTCAAAGTCGACCCTGGAGGCCGAGCTGATCCTCGAGTCCATACGAGCTTGAGTCGATCCTCGGCCAAGGTCTCCCTCGGACTCCCGTTCGGGACCGAGGTCGTCGACGCCGGCCTCGGCGTCGGGGCAGAGGTCCTCGGCACTCGCCCGCACGGAGCCACTCGATTCCTCCACGGAGGAGTCTGGCTGGGACACGGAGGAGGACGAGTCACCTGGGTCTTTTCAGTCTCGGTGCGTCCCCTCCGACTCGCCCGAGTTGGAGCCTCGGAGACGATCCCCCCCGGAGGATACCCGGTTCTCCGATTTTCATGAGGGACATGGCCAAGGCTTTGGCCTTCCCTGCGGATCCGGAAGAGGAGCCTCGAGCTGAAGAGCTCGAGGCCCTCCAGTATGACTCTCCCCCGAAGGGGGCCTTTACTGTACCGGTCCCTCCGATGCTGGATCGGCTGCTCTTCCGCATGTGGGAGAGCCCGGCCTCGACGCCGGTGTTAAGCAAGTGGGTCGATTCCATGTATCGAGTCCGTAAGAGCCCCGGGTTCCAAAAGGCACAACTACCGCACCATTCCATGGTGGTGGAATCGGCCATGCATCGACTTAAGAGTCAAAAGATGCACTCCTCGGTGCCTCTGGGTAAGGAGGCCCGGAACCTGGATGCCCTCGATAGGAAGTGCTTCCAGGGCTCTATGCTTGCTTGCCGAGTCCAGACATACCAGCTATATATGGGCATGTATCTTCGAGACCTGGCAAAAGAAATTGCCAGGTTCTCTGCTGGTCTCTCCGAGGAACCTTTGCAGAGGTTCCAGGCCTTGTCCACTGGTATTCGAGAGTGCTCGAAGTTTATTTCTCGAGCAGCCTACAATGGCTTCGAAGCATCGGCTCGAGTAGCCGGAGCCGGCATCGGTGCTCACCGTCAGGCTTTGCTTCAGTCATCCGACCGCGAGCCATGGGTGCAGGACAAGTTGGTCGATGTCCCCTGCAGAGGTGAAAACCTCTTTGGTAAGCCCATGGCTGAAAAGGCGGCAGAACTCGAGTCCGAGACTCTCACCAGGACTCGCCTATCCAGAAAGACCTCTGCGCCTTCACAGAAGAGGAAGGGCTCGGGGAAAAAGCCCTTTTACCCGAGGAAGGTGTCTGCCTATAAACACCACCACCCACAATATCAAGCATCAGCAGCCTCCCATCAGGGCCAGCAGCCTAAGAGACAGGGTAATGAGTCACGTAGGCAGAAGGCCCCCAAGCCCACTACACAGGCCCCTGCTCAGCAGGGTGGGGGTTTTTGACTATGCTGGCATAGCCTCTCCCCCTCCGCGGCCTTCGCTCAGCACGGGGGGCCGGCTGACCCACTTTGCCCACAGGTGGTCAGCCATAACATACGATTCCTGGGTGCTGCAGGTGGTTCAAAAGGGCTACCTCTTACATTTTCACCAGGTGCCTCCCCCCTACTTTCCAGGGGAGCCTCCAAGACCCCCTCTGCACAGGGACTTACTCCTTCAGGAGCTGCAAAGTCTGCTTTAGGAACAGGCTGTGGAGCCAGTGCCCCAACACCTGTGGGGTCACGGGTTTTATTCAAGGTACTTCCTGATACCAAAAAGGACAGGAGGCCTCAGACCCATCCTGGACTTACGCAACCTCAAGTTCCTGCAGCGGAAAAAGTTCAAGATGCTTACCCTTGGAATCCTACTGCCCTACCTCCAGCAGGGAGATTGGCTATGCTCCTTGGATCTAAAGGATGCTTATACTCACATCCTCATTCATCCGGACCACCGGCAATATCTAAGATTTGTGGTGGCAGGGAATCACTATCAGTACCGTGTACTGCCCTTTGGCCTCTCCTCCGCTCCCAGGGTGTTCACGAAATGCCTGGCAGTGGTGGCAGCCTTCCTGAGGCTTCAAGGCCTCTTCGTCTTCCCCTACCTGGACGACTGGCTCATCCGGACACAGTCTTCCCTAGAGGTCACTCAGGCCACTCAACGCACAGTGGCTCTGCTTCAGCACTTGGGCTTCGTCATAAACTTCGAAAAGTCCACTTTGCTCCCCTCTCAGGATCTCGAATTCATAGTCGCACGGCTGGACACTCGGCAGGCTCGTGCCTTCTTGCCTCTGGAACGGGCCAGCAGGCTCATAGCTCTGGCCGGCAGGTTCCACAGCGCGTCACCGGTCTCTGCCAGACAGCTCCTGCAACTGCTCGGTCATATGGCCTCCACGGTCCATGTCACTCCGAATGCCCGTCTGCATATGAGACCTGCTCAGTGGAGCCTTCACACTCAATGGCATCAGGCCACAGGGAGACTGACGGACTTAGTACAGATCTCCGACCGCCTGGTCTCCTCTCTGCAATAGTGGCTTCACCTGCCCAATCTGGTACTCGGCATGGCCTTTCAGTCTCCTCCACCTTCCCAGGTGCTAACGACAGATGCCTCTCTCCTGGGATGGGGAGCGCATTGCCAGGGAACATGCACTCAAGGCCTTTGGACACCTTGGGAGGCTGCTCAACAGATAAACTTCCTGGAGCTGCGGGCGATCCGCCTAGCTCTGCGGACCTTCTCTCACCTCACTTCTCGGCGGTCTGTACTGGTACAGACGGACAATCAGGTTGCCATGTTCTACGTGAACAAACAGGGGGGCACGGGCTCCCTCCTATGTCAGGAGGCTCGGAGACTGTGCTCTTGGGCAGTCGACCACGACATCCTCCTCAAGGCTGTTTACCTGCCTGGGCAGGAAAATTGCCTGGCCGACAAACTGAGCCGGATTCTGCAGCCACACGAATGGAGGTTGAACCCCATAGTTGTCCAGCGTATCTTCCGCCGGTGGGGCCTCCCCACCGTGGATCTCTTTGCCAGTCCTCTAAACTGGCAACTTCCCAGGTTCTGCTCCCGGCACCCGCATCCTCTCAGAGTAGCGCCGGATGCTTTCCTCATCTCGTGGTCCACGGGCCTACTGTATGCCTTTCCTCCCACGCCACTTGTGTCCCGGACGCTGTTCAAAGTTGTCCAGGACAGGGCCTCCGTGATTCTGGTAGCGCCCAGGTGGCCGAGACAACCCTGGTTCCCTCTACTCCTACAGCTAGCAGTGGACACCCCTCTTCCTCTGGGGTTTCAGCCCGATCTCCTGACCCAGGATCAGGGTACTCTCCTGCACCCCAACCTCCGGGCCCTTCACCTGATGGCCTGGCTGCTGAAAGGGTAGTCCTAGCTCCGCTCTTACTTCCTCCGGAGGTGGAAGCTGTCGTCCTGGCGTCTCTGCGACCTTCCACCCGGAAATCTTACGCCCTTAAATGGCGTCGCTTCTCGGTCTGGTGTTCTCAGCGCTCTGAGGACCCCTTCGCCTGCTTAGTATCTGTGGTACTGCAATATTTGCTTCACCTCTCTGATCTAGGCCTCAAATCCAACTCTGTCAGGGTCCACCTCAGTGCTCTCTCTGCACATCATTCGCCGGTGGAGGGCCAGCCTCTTTCCTCGCACCCCTTGGTGGCGCGTTTTCTCAGGGGCCGCCTTCTGCTTAAGCCTCCGTTGCGTCCTCCAACTCCTGACTGGGATCTCAATGTGGTCTTGCAAAGGCTTACCTGTCCACCTTTTGAACCCATGGCTACCTGCCCTCTTCGTTTCCTCTCCTGGAAAACTCACTTCTTGGTAGCCCTTACCTCCGCTAGGCGCGTTAGTGAACTACAGGCCCTAGTGTCGGAGCCCCCATACACTAGGTTCTACAAGAATAGGGTGGTCTTACGGACTCACCCTAAGTTTCTTCCAAAGGTGGTTTCCCCTTTTCACATCAATCAAGAGGTGGTTCTTCCGACCTTCTTTCCCAGGCCGCATACCAGCCGAGCTGAAACTGTTCTGCATACCCTGGACTGTAGAAGAGTCTTATCCTTCTACCTTGACCGTACGCGAGAGCATAGAAAGGCTGTCCAGCTTTTCGTATCTTTTGACCCCAATCGGTTGGGGGAACCTGTCTCTAAGCGTACTTTGTCCATCTGGGTAGCTGACTGTATCGCCTGGGCTTATGGGGCAGCCGGCCTCTCCTTAGAGAGTCGGGTCACGGCTCACCGGGTCAGGGCGAAGGCTGCGTCAGTGGCTCATCTCCGCTCTGTTCCGTTGGCAGACATCTGCCGGGCCGCTACTTGGTCTTCAAGCCAGACGTTTGCGGCTCATTACTGCCTGGAGAGGGAGTCCCGCAGGGACAGTGCTTTCGGACAGGCAGTCCTCCACAATCTCTTTGAGGTCTAGGCAACTCCTACCCTCCTCCGGCCCTGGTGTTGCGCTACCGGCCGGATTCGTATTCAGAGAAGATTCCTTCCTTCTGTACTGTTGAGCTGGAGGGAGCTCATTTTTCGGCTTGAGGTCTCCGGTAGCCTTAAGCTCGGGAGGTCCCATAAGTGAGGACTGACTTCCTGCTTGGTCCTGGAGAAAGAGTAGTTACTCACCTGTAACAGGTGTTCTCCAGGAGCAGCAGGAATCAGTCCTCACTACCCTCCCTCCTCCCCTTGGAGTTGCAGTCATTCTTATTATATGTTTTTGCTTACTTTTTGCTGTCTTTTCACTGTCATCAGACTGAGCAAGATGGCACCCTTGGGCGGGAAGGGGACCACGCATGCGCGCTGCAATTCCCAAAGGCTTTCTTCGAAAGCTGGGGAAAATTGCTCTGCGAGGGCTCCGTCGGCGCCGACGTCACCCATAAGTGAGGACTGATTCCTGCTGCTCCTGGAGAACACCTGTTACAGGTGAGTAACTACTCTTTCTCAAACACCTGTTCCATACTTAATCAACTCCTACCCACCATCCCTCATGGAATGCCAGAGATCCAGGTGGGGAAGTGCAGCCCTGTCCCAGGGGCACACAACTTATGAGCTCTCTCCCTGGCATCAAAAGCTAGGGAGTCCCCATATGTGAAGACTCATTCCTACTTGTTCCTGGAGATAGCACAGTTACTTACCTGTAACAGGTGATCTCGGGGAACAGCAGGAATAAGTCTTCCCAACCCACCCACCTCCCCTAGGAGTTGTCTCTCTCTGTCTCTCTATCTCTCTTCCTTTCCCTCTCTCTCCCTCTTTGTCTCAGCTATAAAACTCAACTGAGGCGAGACAGTTGGAAAGGCGGGAAGGCAGCATGCAGGCGCTGTGAGATGCTCCCAAAAGCTTTCTGATTGGACGCTGGGGAGCATTCCCGCGCAGGCTCCGTCGGTACCGACGTACCCATATGTGAAGACTTATTCCTGCTGTTCCCAGAGATCACCTGTTACAGGTAAGTAACTGTGTTTACTGCTGCGATGGACCAGGCCACTGGTGCTGGCTCTGGCATTGGTCAGCCAATTCTGCCTCTAAGGCCCACCTCGCCAGGTTACCCTTTAAGGGCAAGCTCCTCTTTGGTGAGGATCTGGAGCAATTGGTCAAAGGCCTTGGTGAGGTGAAACCTCAATGTCTACCTGAAGACAGATCCTGATCTTCTTCGCATAGGGGGGGTCGGTGGATCCGCAGATCCTATGGCATCATGATCACACTTCAGGAGCAACTGCCGCTCCCGCCCCAGCAGATCCTCCTCGGTGTCGTTGGCCCGCAGGCCAGTGCCTACCTCTCAGCCCTTTCGGGAGTTTCGCAGAGCAAAGGATTCCTTCTCTACCTCTACAGCCAAGTTCCTCGGATCCCGCTGGCAGTCCCACTGACTACCCCGGGCTGTACTTTGGGATGCCGCCGGTGGTAGGGCATCTATCCCTTTTCTCCTGCAAGTGGGCCCGCATCACCACAGATCAGTGGGTCTTAGGCATCATTCAGCATGGCTATGCCCTCGAGTGCGCCTGTTCCATCCGAGATGCCTCTTTAATATCTGAGCCTGCTTCGATCCCCAACAAGGCAGAGTTTACCTCACACAGAAATGGTTTCACCGGTTTACCAATCAGCTCTGCAGTTTTTTACGGACAGCATGGCCACGAGCCTGGGACTATCTTCAGGTGCTTGGGGCCATGGCGACTACCATTGAGGATGTCCTCCAGGGACTTCAGTCTTCACTTATCCCTTCTACCTTCTCTGCACCTCAGCCTTCGGTGGTGGCTCCATCCGGGGAAACTGCTCCGGGGGTCCCCTTAAAGGCACCACAATGGATAGTTGTGATTGCTGATGCCAGTCTTTCCGGCTGGGGGGTGCATTGTCAGTATCTGGAACCCTCAGAAGGCATCCTGGCCCATGAATTGCCTGGAAGCCAGGGCTGCTGCCTGTCCTTGTTGCAGTTTCTGCCATATATCAGACAGAGCAGTACGGATCTTCTCGGATAATGCCACACTGATGTCCTATCTCAGCAAATAGGGGGAGCACCAAGTGTCCAGGCGTTGCGAAGGAGATGCCTCTCCACCCATGCGAATAGGTGAGCCAAGTGCTGATGTCAGCTTAGCACATCACGGACGTAGACAACGTGCAGGCTGACTTTCTCAGCAGACATGCTTTGGATCCTGGGGAATGGGAGCTTGCCCTGTGGGCCTTCCAATGGATAGTTCAGCAGTGGGGTCGGCCGGAGATCGATCTGATGGCAACTGCAGCCAATTCCAAGGCCTCAATCTTCAGTCGAAGGAGGGAGCCCAGAGCTCAGGGTGTGGATGCATTGGTTCAGCCCTGACTGATGGCAGCCCTCCTGTACCTCTTTTCTCCCTGGGCAGTGATTAGGCGGGCCCTTCAAGGCATCTAAGCTCACCAGGCACTAGTGATTCTGGTAGCCCCTGACTAGCTGCAGCACCCATGGTTCGATAACCTCATTTGCTTCATGGTGGGGTGGCCCCTCTTGCTGGGGTCTCGCCGCGGACTGCTCTGACAGGAACCCATATGGATGGACGATGCAGCTCCTTACTTGCTTATGGCCTGACTCTTGAAAGGCGCCACCTAGAACACATGCTTTATTCGCAGCGGGTCATCACAACCTTGCTTCAGACTCATTGGTCATCTACCTCTCTGGCTTATGCATGGGTCTGGCGCCTCTTTGAGGCCTGGTGCATATGCTGCAGAGTTTCGTCCTGGCATATATAGATCCCTGACATCCTCGCCGCCTTACAGGATGGCTATGACAAGGGACTTGCGCTGATCTCCTTGAAGGTCCAAGTGGTTGCTCTCATTTGCTTTAGAGGGCCTATCGCAGGCCGCTCGGTGGTGGCACATGTCAGTGTCGGACATTTCCTTTGAGACATCGGATTACTGCGCCCACCTCTGCATCCTATGATTCCTCCTTGGGACCTCTCTCTGGTCTTGTGTAGCCTGCGGAAATCTCCTTTTGAGCCTCTTAAGGAGGCTATCCTGCAGGATTTGTCTTAAGACTGCCTTCATGGTGGCCATCACATCCACTAAACAAGTGTCAGAGGTCCAAGCGCTTTCTTGTCAGGACCCCTTCTTGACCACCTCTACAGAAGGGAGTTTCTCTATCCGACCTGTGCCATCCTTCTTACCCAAGGTTGTGTCTCCATTCCATCTTAATCAGACTATCCTTCTGCCCGCCTTTTCCAGTCAAGACTGTGCGGCCTCTAAGCATAATCTTAGGGCGTTGGATGTCAGCCACATTCTGTGCCACTACTTGTGGATGTCTAATTCCTTCAGGAAATCTGATCGCCTTTTTGTCCACTTCGCAGGGCCCCACAAAAGGCTTGCTGCTTCCAAGCAGACCATTGGCCGATGGATCAAGAAAACCATTGGATTCCTGCTAGACCAGTCCATCTCCCGCCCTCACTCACTGTATTACTGGCCGTAGTTCTTCAGCAGCCATCATGACAGTCGCTATGACAGAGCTTCCAGTTAGCTGCTATCCTCTGCAGTCTGTCAATTTGTACATAGTTATGCGGCACTGGGTGCTAGTTGCGCGATGGTTCTCATTTATAGTGGTGCTGTGGTTCTCAGTTTTAGTTTAATAGGGGCGCTACTCGCGCTCACTTGACGCTTCTGCTTTGCCAGAAGTATACTGAAGGTGACACCTAGGGGAAGCACATAGGTGCCAGGGCATGCTCAGTGAAGCCTTTGGTATTATATCGGTCTCCAACATCTGCTGGCAGGGGAATATAACCCACTTGTAAGGACTGATCTAGCAGGAATCCGGGAAAGAAAATTAACTGTAAATAAAATTTCATGTGGCAGGGAAGAGGGGTGAGAGGAAGGGGCCAGGATAGAAGCCCATATGTGGCATGTACACTCTGAATATGGGATAGGAAACATAAGATATTGACACAAATGGGAGGAGACATAAGAGCACAGCGGATTGTATAGTGTGAGGGCTTTAAGGTGGGAGGAGGCTTTGGGATATTCCAAAAATGGCATGAGAAAGGGCTACAATATATGGGACAGGTATTAACAGTTACGGGCCAATTAAGATCATTTGGGGAGCTTCAGCAAGAATTTCAAATAGAGATAAGCGATTGGTATGGCTACTTCCAGTTGACACATTTCCTGGGGGGAAAACAAATAAAGGCATGCTTAGGTAATAAGGAGAAATAATTCTAAAAGATGTTTAGGTTGGGAGATTTATCTAGGGGTGCAATCTCTAGATTGTATAAAGCACTGAGTGGGCCAATGGATCACAGAACACACATGCAGGCATGGGAAGAAGGCTTGGGAGGTTACTGGGATTATCAGAGATGGGAATCCTTGTATTTCCCCATCTTACACAAGCGCACTGGTGTTAAATACATTCGGTACAGCATCTTATAACTATGTTCTTGGACTGCTGTTGAGACCACTGGGATTTTTACCCCTTCATATCCCAGTGGTCTCAACAGCAGTCCAAGAACATAGTTACAAGATGCTGTACCGATTGTATTTAACACCAGTGCGCTTGTGTAAGATGGGGAAATAAAAGGATTCGGTGTGTTGGAGGGGTTGTGGAGAGAGAGGGGATTATATGCATATATGGTGGGCATGCCCAGTTTTACAGAAAACATGGCGATGGTTGACCGAGTTGGCTCGGGACATGGTGGGTTGGGTAGGCCCCATTACATCAGCAGGGGTGTTATTGAATGAATGGGGGGGGGGGGAGATATGAAGAGTGATATGGTGTATATGTTGAAGATGCTAACGATTGGAGTATGAATGGAAATAGCGAAGGGGTGGAGAAGAGAGAGAGAACCAGCCCCGGAGAGAATTTTAAGTAGGCTGGCATACATCTATAGGATGAGCAAAATTACTGCATATAAAACACACAGGATAGAGGTCTTTCAAAGAAGATGGGAAAGATATAGAGAGTGGTTGCAAAAGGAGGAAAACGAATCAATGTGATGAGTCTAATCATGTTTAGGGAATGTGATAGTATAATAAGGGTGAGTACACTACAGGATCCAGTGGGGTTGGGGGGGAGAGAAGAGAGGAATATCAAAAATGTATAGGTACATGAAGGGGAGTACATATTGTGATGTAAGAGGGAAAAATGGGATTTGGGTGGTAATTGGTCGATAAGAACCAGAAAATAGTCCTGAGATGGAGGGATATGCCAATTATGGATGTAAGGTTTTTGGGGCTTTTTTTTTTTGTGGGCTGCTGCAGCCAGTCGGTTGTATGGTATAACATTGAGTGTAAATGATGAGAAAAAGAAATGTAAAAATTTGTGCAGTACCAAATAAAAATTTAAATCATAAAACAAATATTTTGTTCCAATGTAAACTGCTTATCTCCAGGAACAAGCAGGAATGAGTCTTCACATATGGGTACGTCGGTACCGACGGAGCCTGCGCGGGAACGCTCCCCAGCTTCCCAAAAAGGAAAGCTTTTGGGAGCATCCCACAGTGCCTGTGTGCTGCCTTCCCGCCTTTCCTAACCGCCTCTCCTCAGTTCTTCTTTGCCGAGGAGCCAGCAGGTCGAGCCCTGTCACCGCTGAAGAAGTTCTTTATTTTATTTTATTTCTTTGGTCGCGTGTCTGCCTTCCCAGACTCCGGACAGGTACCGCCGGTCTTTTCTTTCTTTTCTTTAAAAAAAAAAAAAACTATATATTTTTCCCTCACTTAGTGTATTTTTCTCTTTGGGCCTTAGGTCTCACAAGAAATTTTCCTCATGGAAAAACCAGCCTCCGGGTTTAAGAAATGCACTAAGTGTAGCGGTACTATTTCTGTTACAGACACCCATGAATGGTGTCTTAAATGTTTGGGTCCTGAACACTCCATTTCGGATTGTCCGTCCTGCTCTCTGATGTCTAAACGGGGTTTACAGAACCGAGCAGCTAAGCTCCATGTGCTGTTTCCCGCTGATGCAGCTTCGGTGGCATCGACGTCTTCCAGGGCTGCTTCTTCTTCCCCCAATGGATCTCAGGTAACCAAACATAAATCCAGCCGGTCCTCGAAGGGTAGATCTCCCTCTAAGCATCAAGATGCCTCCGGGCTTGCCCTTGAGGATCCTGCAACGGCAAAACAACCCCGGCGGGAAGCTCCGGCTTCCAAAGCTCCACGTATGGGGTTACAGGTTGACATCGATGGCACGGCCTCGACCGATCACCTGTTAGAATGCTCTGGGGTACCGGCACAACCTTCCGGTACCGAGTTCCAAGCATTCATGGCGTCAATGGATCAGAATGTTCTGTCCATGCAGCAGGCTATCAGTGCCTTCATTCAAGCTGCGACGCCGTTGATACCACAACAAACTCCGTTGTCGGTATCGACTCAGGTACCGGCACCAGCGCCGATACCGGTACCGACTGCATCGGCATCGACCAGGATACCGACTGCAGCGGTTCCTTGTCCAGGGCTGCTCATCGGTACCGATGACACCCGATGTCGATACTGCTAGATACGCGTACCGAGCGTTAGAAGAGCACCCTGACAGACGGTATTTTGATTCTGGAGGAGTCTGCTGAAGTATCTATAGCCCTTCCTGAAGAGCCTTCTCCAAAAAGAAGAATGTCTCCTCCAGAGGACTTGTCCTTTCAAGACTTCATAAGAGAAGTAGCTAAAGGTCTTTCTATTTCAGTATCCTCTGAATCAGAGCCTAGAGCAAAACAATTAGATATTTTCGGTTATTCTAAGGCTCCTAAGGAGGCAGTCACCTTTCCAATTAATGAGATTCTTTATGAACACATGATTGATTTATGGGAGACTCCTCTCACTATCTCTCCTCATTCTCGCAGATTGGACACTATGTATCGTGTCCCTCCCTGTCCTGGTTTTCATAAAACACAGCTTCCTCACCATTCCATTGTGGTGCAGTCAGCTATGAAGAGGATAAAGAGTACAAAGAGATACTCTTCTACTCCAGGAAGAGAATGCATGACCTTGGATGCTTTTGGTAGAAAACATTTCCAAGCCAGTATGCTTATTGCCAGAATCAACTCCTATAGTCTTTACATGGGTATGTTTCTAAAGGAGGTTGCAGATAAACTGCACACTTTCCTCCCTTTTCTGCCAGAAGATAAAAGGGATGAATTCCTCATTTGGCTTAAGCATACTCAAGACGTTTCAAAGCTTTCCAACCGGGCAGCCTTTGACTCCTTTGAAGGTGCCAGCAGAGCTTCTGGCATTGCCATAGCTGCTCGCAGAATTGCTTGGCTCCAAGCTTCTGATTTAGAACCCTGGGTCCAAGACGACTTAGGAAATCTTCCCTGTACAGGTGAAAACCTGTTTGGCAAAGAATGGCAAATAAAAGCCACTCAAATGGATGCAGAAAATTCTGCTCTGGATAGACTTTCAAAGTCAACCTCCATTCCTGCCAAGAAAAAACCCTTCAAAAAGTCTTTTTTTCAAAAAGGGCAGATTCCCTTCTACTTCTGGCCAACAATCCTCTACAGGTCGCTTTGCTACTAAGCGTCAGCAACCTAAACAGGCCAGGCCTAAGACTACAGGGGCTGCTGCAACTCAGCAGACCCAACCTCCTCAGGGTTTTTGACTTGATGCTAGAGAACTTAGCCTTTCTGGCTTTAAAACAGCCAGAACCTCTCACCATTCCAGGAAGGTTAGCTCATTTTGCTCCCAGATGGGAGCAGATTACATCAGAGCAGTGGACCCTCTCCATCATAAGAGAGGGCTACAAACTTCATTTCTCAGACCTTCCTCCCCACACCATGGTGAGACACTTCAATTCTCCCACATCTCTTCTCGACCTTCTAGGTCAAGAAGTGGCTACCCTTCTTGCCCAAGGGGCAATAGAAGAAGTTCCCCTTCTTCAACAAGGGTCAGGGTTTTACTCCCCGTATTTTCTCATTCCAAAGAAGACAGGGGGATACAGACCCATCTTAGATCTCAGGGAATTGAACAAATTTCTATGCAAGGAGAAGTTCAAGATGCTTTCTCTAGGCACTCTCCTTCCATACCTTCAAAGTCAGGATTGGCTTTGTTCTCTAGATCTCAAGGATGCGTACACACATGTCCTCATCCATCCATCTCACAGAAGATTCCTCCGTTTTCTTTTCCAAGGAAAACATTATCAATACAGGGTGCTTCCGTTTGGTCTGGCCTCTGCCCCAAGAGTGTTCACCAAATGCATGGCAACAGTAGCTGCATTTCTACGCACTCTGGGAATATTTGTATTCCCATACCTGGACGACTGGCTCATCCGAGCTCCATCTCAGTCAGAGGCCCAGACTTCCCTTCACTGCACAAGGCACATTCTACAGTATCTGGGACTTGTGGTAAACCTCCCAAAGTCCCAGCTCACCCCTACTCAATCCCTAGAGTTCATAGGGGCCTAGCTAGATACTACCACTGCAAGGGCCTATCTTCCTCAGGCCCATTGCCTACGCCTAGTGCAGTTAGCCTCTCAGATTCAGTCAAAGAGCCACTTAACTGCCCGGGAGATGCTACAACTGCTAGGCCACATGGCTTCCACAGTGCATGTGGTACCCTATGCTCGCCTACATATGAGAGCAGCCCATTGGACTTTGTACACCCAGTGGACTCAAGCATCAGGAGCTCTCTCAGACCAAATAGCAACCTCCAAACGTCTCTTTTGGTCTCTCCAGTGGTGGATGTCCACTCAAAATCTGTTGCTGGGATCCCCCTTCCAACAGGTGTTGCCCCAAGCAACCCTCACAACAGATGCCTCCCAAACAGGTTGGGGAGCTCATCTACAAGACCTCTCCACTCAAGGCACTTGGTCCCCACAGGAGACCTTTCTTCATATCAATCACTTGGAGCTTCGAGCAGTCTTTCTAGCTCTCAAGGTCTTTCATACCCTGCTCAGCTACAAGACAGTCCTCATTTATACGGACAATCAAGTAGCCATGTTTTACATAAACAAGCAAGGAGGAACTGGCTCTCTGTCGCCTTGCAACGAAGCTTTAAGATCGTGGGCCTTCGCCAGAGAGCATCAAATCCATCTCCTGGCAGTATGAGATCATGTCTGTTATATTAATTAATTACCCTGTTATCCGAGTTGTATTTCCTGTTTTTTCTGTAAACACAAAGTACCGTTGAATTGTGTAACTCCTTGTTTATTGTAAACCGCGCTGATGCTGAATAGTGCGGTATATAAGAGACTATAAATAAATAAATAAATAGTATACCTCCCAGGAATCCAAAACTCTTGGGCAGAAAGACTCAGTCGAGTTCTGCTCCCACACAAATGGTCCCTGCACATGGATCAGGTACTCAGAATCTTCCAAGAATGGGGAACCCCGGACATAGACCTCTTTGCAAGTCCGTGGAATGCCAAACTTCCCCGGTTCTGTTCCAGAATTCCGTGTCAGGGAGTTCAGGCCAAGGATGCCTTCCTCCTTCACTGGGGTCAGGGTTTCCTGTATGCCTTTCCACCCATTCCCTTGATTCCCAAGACTCTGTTCAAATTCCAGAGGGACAAGGATCTATGATCCTCATAGCTCCACGCTGACCACGCCAAGTGTGGTACCCTCTACTTCTGCATCTCTCCCAAGCCCCCTCCCTGGACTTGGGAGCTGCTCCAGACCTTCTGTCCCAGGAGGAGGGGACTTTGTGGCACCCAAACCCCAAGTCCCTTCACCTCAGAGCTTGGTTACTGAAGGCCTAGACCTTCAAGGCTGGAATCTTTCTCAACAAGTGAAGGATATCCTCCATGCTTCCAGAAAACCTTCCACTAGGCGTTCCTATGCTTTTAAATGGGAAAGATTTTCCATTTGGTGTGCTGAAAGGGGTCTCGACCCTCTAGCACTACCTTTGAATTCTCTATTGGAATACCTCCTGCATCTTTCCAATGCAGGCCTTAAGACGAATTCAGTAAGGGTCCATTTGAGTGCTATTGCAGCATCCCTTAAGCCTATCAATGGACAACCTATTTCCTCTCATCCTCTTATTGCAAGATTCATGAGAGGCCTAACTTTAACTAGACCTCCCATTAGGCCTCCAGTGGCATGGGATTTAAATCTGATTCTTGGTCAGCTTATGAAGCCTCCTTTTGAACCCTTAGCCACCACCTCCTTGAAATTTCTTTCCTGGAAGATTATTTTCCTCATTGCAGTCACCTCAGCTCGCCGCATCAGTGAGCTGCAGGCCTTAGTGGCTAATCCACCTTATACAAGGTTCCATCATGATAAGGTAGTTCTTAGAACCAATCCACACTTTATGCCTAAAGTGGTCTCACCTTTTCATCTTAATCAAGAAGTATATTTACCTGTATTTTTTCCAGCTCCTCATGCATCACGTGCAGAGAAGAATCTTCATACTCTGGATTGTAAAAGAGCTCTTGCCTTTTACTTACAAAGGACACAGCAACATAGAAAGTCTTCCCAGCTCTGTTGCTTTTGATCCCTCTCATTTGGGACTTCCAGTCTCTAAGAGGACACTGTCCAATTGGATTGCTCAGTGTATTTCTTTCGCCTACCAGAGTAAGAACCTTTCTCTGGAGAGCCATGTCACAGCTCATAATGTGAGGGCCATGGCTGCCTCTATGGCTCATCTAAATTCTGTGTCCATCGACCAGATCTGTTGAGCAGCTACCTGGGCCTCGGTTCATACCTTCACAGCCCATTACTGCTTGGACAAGGACGCCTGCCGGGATGCCTTGTTTGGTCAGGCTGTTCTCAAACACCTGTTCCATTCTTAATCAACTCCTACCCTCCATCCCTGGATAGATGCCTGAGATCCATAGGAGGAGGTAGAACCCTTCCCAGGGTCTCATATCCTTGGGGATCTCCTAGGCATCTTAGCTTGGGAGTCCCCATATGTGAAGACTCATTCCTGCTTGTTCCTGGAGATAGCACAGTTACTTACCTGTAACAGGTGATCTCTGGGAACAGCAGGAATAAGTCTTCACAACCCTCCCACCTCCCCTAGGAGTTGTATTTCTCTATTTGTCTTTCCTTTCTTCTCTCTCTCTCCTTTCTTCTCTCTCTCTTGTCTCAGCTTTAAAACTCGAACTGAGGAAAGGCGGTTAGGAAAGGCAGGAAGGCAGCGTGCAGGCGCTGTGGGATACTCCCAAAAGCTTTCCTTTTTGGGAAGCTGGGGAGCGTTCCCGCGCAGGCTCCGTCGGTACCGACGTACCCATATGTGAAGACTTATTCCTGCTGTTCCCAGAGATCACCTGTTACAGGTAAGTAACTGTGCTTGACTGTAGGATAAAGCAGTATAAACAAAAACTGTTACATAAATAGTTTATCCCATCAAAAAGTAGAAAGACTAGGGGACATGCAATGAAGCTATAATGTAACCCATTTATGACTAATAAGAAGAAATATTTTTTCACTCAATGCGTACATCAAACTCTGGAATTTGTTACTGGAGGATGTATTGAATGCTGTTAGTGTAGCTGGGTTTTAAAACATTTTAGACAAGTTCCTGGAGGAAAGGTCCATAAACCATTATTAAAGAGGGCCCGGGAAATCCACTGCTTGCCCTGGAAGAAGCATTGTGGAACTTGTGTGCTTTTTTAGGAACCTACCAGGTACTTGTGAACTGGATTGGCTACTATTGGTAACAGGATACTGTGCTTTGATGGACCTTGGTCTGACCAAGTATGGCATTTATGTTCTTATAACAATTGCAAATATATCCCTATCTTTAAAATACAAAAAAATGTAATCCAGTAAAATAATAACATAGTAGCACAGTAAATGATGGCAGATGAAGACCAATATGGTCCATCTAGTCTGCCCAGTAAGGTGGCTAGAGTCATGCTCTGTGCAGGTCGTCGCCGCCCCCCCCCCCCCCCATGCCTTTGTTTAGGGTTGTACCCACTGCGCCTTGTAGGTCACCTCTCTATTTGTTGAAGTATAAAAAAAAAATAGGTTTATTTTGATTTTATGTTCTTGCTATAAAGGTATCCACTGTGTCTGTCCCATGCCATTTTGAATTCTGCCACTGTATTTGCCCCAACCACCTCCATTGGGAGTGCATTCCGAGCATCCGTCACCCTTTGAGTGAAAAAGTATATCTCCAGGAACAAGCAGGAATGTAGTCTTCACATATGGGTATCGTCGGTACCGACGGAGCCTGTGCGGGAATGCTCCCCAGCGTCCAATTAGAAAGCTTTTGGGAGCATCCCACAGCGCCTGCGTGCTGCCTTCCTGCCTTTCCCAACTGCTTCTCTCCAGTTCTTCGTTTTCCACGGAGCCAGCAGGTCGTTGTTTCTGTCACCGCAGAAAATGTTTCCTTATTATCCTTCTTTTTTTTGTGGTCGCGTCTGCCTTCCTCGACGCTTTACTGGTACCGCCGGTGGTTCGTTCTTGCTTTTTAAAAAAAAAAAAATATATACTTAGTATTTTTTTTCCAGGTGCACGCACCATTTTGGGCCCTAGGCCCAAAATTCCTCCACAATGGAAAACCCCACTTCGGGTTTCAAAAAGTGCACCAGATGTGGCGGTACCATCTCCGTCACCAACACCCATGAGTGGTGTCTTAAATGTTTAGGTCCTGACCACTCCATCACAGAATGTATGGCCTGTGCCATGATGACCAAAAGAGGTCGGCAGAACCGACCTGCTAAGCTCAGTACCCTGTTTCCCTCTGATGCAGCCTCAGTGGCATCGACGTCTTCCAGGGCTTCCTCTTCCTCCTGTAGATCTCAGGTAACTAAACATAAGTCTAGCTGGTCCTCAAAGGGTAGATCTCCTTCTAAGCATCGAGATGCCTCTGGCGTTGCCCTTGAGGATTCTGCACCGGCAAAATTGCCCCGGCAGGAGGCTTCGGCTTCCAAAGCATTATCGGGGCTCCAGGACGTTCTCGAGGCCTCAACCTCGGCAGAACTACTGGTGCCATGCTCTGGGGTACCAGTTGTTTTTTCTCCGGTACCGACATCCAGGCATCGGCAGCGTCGATAGACCAGAGATTCCTGGCTATTGAACGCAGTCTGGCGGCTCTCCTTGCGGCATCGACACCCTTGGAACCACGTCAGACAGTTCAACCGGTACTGGCACCGGTACCGGCAGCATCAGCATCGACATCGGTGTCCGCATTGCTGGCACCCAGTCATGCGATGCCCTCTGGTACCGATACACTGGTACCGATTCCCCCCAGTACCGACTTCGGTCGGTACGGATATCGGGCTCTTCAAGAGCATCCAGACAGAAGGTACTTCGAGTCCTCAGAGGAATCTGAGGATTCTGGCAGTTCTGTCGGTACGGAAATACTTCTCCCAGAGGAGCCTTCCTCCCCTAAACGCAGGATGTTTCCTCCAGAGGATATTTCCTTTCAGGACTTCATCAGGGAGGTGGCTCGAGGTCTTCCATTACTGTGGCTCCTGAAACAGAGCCCAGAGCAAAGGAGTTGGAAATTTTACAATATCCCAAAGCTCCGAAAGAGGCAGCTACTCTACCCATCCATGAGATCTTGCATGATCTCATGCTAAGAATGTGGGAGACGCCTCTTACCACCTCTGCTCACTGTCGTAGACTGGATACTATGTATCGAGTCCCTCCTTGTCCTGGTTTCCAGAAGACTCGGCTTCCTTACCACTCTATTGTAGTGGAATCAGCTATGAAAAGGATCAGGAGTGCAAAGAGGCATGCCTCTAATCCTCCAGGACATGAGTGCAGAACTTTGGATGCTTTTGGACGTCGTAATTTCCAAGCTTCCATGCTTTCTGCCAGGATCAGTTCCTATATTTTATATATGGGAATGTTCCTGAAGGAAATCACAGTAGATTTAGAGGTTTTGAGCCCTCTTCTTCCTGAGGATAGAAGGCAGGATTTTCTCACATTGGTCAAACATGCCCAGGATGTTTCTAAATTTGTCAACCGTGCAGCTTTTGACTGTTTTGAGTGCATAAGCAGAACTTCTGCCATTACCATAGGTGCACGTAGAATTGCCTGGCTCCAGGCATCTGATTTGGAGCTCTGGGTACAAGACAAACTGGGCAATATTCCTTGTACTGGTGAGAACCTGTTTGGCAAAGATTGGCAAGAAAAGGCCAATGAGTTGGATGCTGACAACTCCACCTTGGATAGATCCAAGGCCACAGCTGATCCTGCAAGAAAAATCTTTCAAAAAAACATTATTTTCCAAAAGGAAAAGGTTTTATCCTGCTTATTCCCAGCAGGGATGCTCTGCAGGTCAACCTGTCCGGAAAAGTCAGCAACCACCCAAACAAAGGAAAGCAAAGACTGATAAGCCTCAGCAGTCTCAGCTTCCACAAGGCCTTTGACTTTCATCTAGAGAACTTAGCCTTCCTGGCTCTCAATGGACCAGAGCCTTCCACCATTCCAGGAAGGTTGTGTGGGGGCAGATAACAGCAGAGCATTGGACACTCCATCATAAAAGAGGGGTACAAGCTCCATTTTTCGAGCATGCCCCCTCCCACAATGGTAAGACAGTTCAATTCTCAGACCTCTCTTATCAGCCTATTAGATCAAGAGGTCACTATGCTTCTTGCCCAAGGGGCAATAGAAGAAGTACCCATTCCTCAACAGGGTACAGGGTTATCTCCAGGAACAAGCAGGAATAAGTCCTCACATATGGGTACGTCGGTACCGACGGAGCCTGAGCGAGAAAGCTCCCCAGCTTCCCAGAAAGGAAGCTTTTGGGGCCTCTCACTGCACATGCGCGCTGCCTTCCCGCCTTCCTGACCAGCTCTCCTCAGTTTCTCTTTTTCCGCGGAGCCAGCAGGTCGTATTCCTGTCACCGCTGAAGAAATTGTTAATTTTATTGTTTTCTTTAGACCGCGTACCTGCCTTCCCCATACCGAAACCAGTACCGCCAGTCTCTCTTTCTTTTTAAAAAAAAAAAAAAAAAAAATCTTTTATTTTTCCTCAGCACAGCTTGGTAGCTTTTGTTAGGCCTTCAGGCCTACTCAAATTCTCCTTATGGAGAAGCCAGCTCCTGGTTTCAAAAAATGTACCAAGTGCAGTGCTGTCATTTCTGTCAGACACCCATGAATGATGTCTTAAATGTTTGGGACCTGACCACTCCATACCGGACTGCCCATCCTGCTCCCAGATGTCTAAACGTGGGTTGCAGAACCGGGCCAACAAGTTCCATGTGCTGTTTGCTTCGGATAATCCAGCATCACAGTCATCCAGGTCTTCCTCTCCGGATGGATCTCAGGTAACCAAACCCTCTGGTGGCAGGTCCTCAAAGAGCAAATCTCCTTCAAAGCATCGAGAGGCTCTCTCTTTTGAGCTTGAGGATCCTGCCCCAGCCAAACAACCCCGGTGGGAATTTCTGGCTTCCAAAGCACCATCTATGGGGTTACAGGTTGACATCGATGGCACGGCCTCGACTGATCACCTGTTGGACTGCTCTGGGGTACCGGCCCATACCGGTACCGACATCCAGGCAGCAGTGGCGTCTATGAGCAATACTGTTCAGACCATGCAGCAGGCCATGCTGGCTTTTATCAATGCTGCGACGCCCTCGGTATCGCATCCAGCGATACCGGGTCCGGTTCCGGTATCATCTCCCATACCGGAACCGAGACCATCGACTTCCAAACGCAGATCGGTTCCGCATGTCGGATCCGGGTTTTTACCCGATACCGATCCCATACCCGGTACGCCCGATGTCAATACCGATCGGTATGCGTATCGTGCGTTGGAAGCAAATACAGAATACTCTGATTCCTCAGAGGATTTCAACTCCTCTGAGGACTCTGATGAGCTCTCTCTGGTTCTTCATGAAGACCCCTCTTCCCCAAAGAGGAGAATGTCTCCACCAGAGGATTTGTCCTTTCAAGAATTCATTATTGAATTAGCTAAAGGACTTTCTATTACCACATCCTCAGAAAAAGAACCTAGATCAAAGAAATTGGATATTTTAGGATACCCCAAGGTTCCTAAAAAGGCAGTTACCCTGCCTATCCATGAAATCCTTCAAGAACACTTGATGGACTTATGGGAGGCTCCTCTAACGTTGTCTCCTTATTCTCGTAGGCTGGACACCATGTACCGGGTCCCTCCTTCTCCTGGTTTTCAAAAGACTCAGTTGCCTCACCATTCCATTGTGGTGAAGTCTGCACTGAAAAAGATTAAGAGTACCAAAAGGCACTCTTCTACCCCTCCAGGACGAGAATGTAAGACCCTAGACTCTTTTGGCAAGAAACTTTTCCAGGCTACTATGCTTATAGCCAGGATTAACTCTTACAGTCTGTATATGGGCATGTTTCTTAGAGAACTTGCCCTAAAGATACGACCTTTTGCCTCCTTTATCCCTGAGGATAGAAAAGAGGAGTTCACTTCTCTGGTGAAACAGCTTTTAGATGTTTCTAAGTTCTCCAACAGAGCAGCTTTTGATTCCTTCGAGGGTGCCGGTAGAGCTTTGGGCATTGCTATTGCAGCCCGACGACTTGCTTGGCTCCAGGCCTCTGACCTAGAACCCTGGGTCCTAGATGGCTTACGGAATCTGCCCTGTACAGGTGAGAACTTATTTGGTAAGGACTGGCAAATTAAAGCCACCCAAATGGATGCAGAGAATGCTACCTTGGATAGACTTTCTAAGTCTACCTCTGCTCCTGCCAAGAAAAAGTCTTTCAAGAGGCCTTACTACAAGAAGGCCAGATTTTCCACAAATCCTGGCCAACAGTCTTCTCAGCCTCGCTTTGCTGCTAAACGTCAGCAACCTAAACAGGCAAAGTCAAAGCCTGCAGTGTCTACCACTCCTCAGCAGGTTCAACCCCCTCAGGGGTTTTGACTTGCCCCTAGAGAACTTAACATGTCTGGCTCTAGAACAACCAGAGCCCCTCACCATTCCTGGAAGGTTAGCTCACTTTGCTCCCAGATGGGAGCAAATCACATCAGAGCAATGGACCCTCTCTATCATCAGAGAGGGCTACAAACTTCATTTTTCCAACCTTCCTCCATATACCATGGTGAGGCATTTCAATTCTCCCCCATTTCTCCTGGACCTGTTGGGTCAGGAAGTCTCTTCTCTCCTTGCCCAAGGGGCAATAGAAGAGGTTCCTCTTCTTCATCAAGGGACAGGATTCTACTCCCCTTATTTTCTCATAACAAAGAAGACAGGGGGATTCAGACCTATCCTAGATCTGAGAGAATTGAACAGATTTCTGTACAAGGAGAAATTCAAAATGCTTTCTCTAGGCATTCTCCTTCCATACCTTCAGAGTCAGGATTGGCTTTGTTCTCTAGATCTCAAGGATGCGTACACACATATACTCATCCACCCATCCCACAGAAAATATCTAAGATTTCTGTTTCAGGGAAAACATTTCCAGTACAGAGTACTTCACTTCGGTCTAGCCTCTGCTCCAAGAGTGTTCACCAAATGCATGGCAGTTGTTGCCGCATTTCTAAGAGGTCTGGGAATTTTTGTATTCCCATATCTGGACGACTGGCTCATCCGAGCTCCATCTCAGTCAGAGGCCCAGATTTCCCTGGACCGCACAAGGCACCTTCTGCAGTATCTGGGACTGGTGGTAAACCTTCCCAAGTCTCAACTTACCCCTACTCAGTCTCTAGAATTCATAGGGGCCCAGTTGGACACCACCACTGCAAGGGCCTACCTGCCTCAAGTCCGGGGCCAACGTCTGCTGTGCTTGGCCTCCCAAGCTCAGTCCAGCAGTCACTTGACAGCCAGAGAAATGCTGCGACTTCTGGGCCACATGGCCTCCACGGTACACGTGGTGCCCTACGCTCGTCTTCATATGAGAGCAGCTCAATGGACCTTGGCCACCCAGTGGACTCAAGCATCAGGAGCGCTCTCCGACCAAATACTCACCTCAAAACGGCTGTTTTGGTCCCTCCAATGGTGGATGTCCACCAATAATCTGTTGTTGGGGGCCCCCTTCCAACCTTTGTTGCCCCAAGCAACCCTCACAACAGATGCCTCCCAAACAGGGTGGGGAGCCCATCTACAATCCCTCTCCACTCAGGGTACTTGGTCTCCGCAGGAGACCACCCTTCACATCAACCTCCTGGAACTGCGAGCAATCTTCTTTGCCCTCAAAGTATTCCATACCCTCCTTGTCAACCTGACCGTCTTAGTTCAGACAGACAATCAGGTGGCCATGTTCTACGTAAACAAACAAGGAGGGACAGGCTCTCTGTCGCTTTGCAACGAAGCTCTCAGATTATGGGCCTTCGCCAGAGAGCATCAAATTCATCTTCTGGCAGTATATCTTCCAGGGGTTCAAAACTCTCGGGCAGACAGACTGTCGAGTTCTGCTCCCACACGAATGGTCCCTACATATGGACCAGATAGGCAGAATCTTTCAGGAATGGGGAACCCCGGACATAGACCTCTTTGCAAGTCCGTGGAATGCCAAACGTCCCCGGTTCTGTTCCAGGATTCCGTGTCAGGGAGCTCAGGCCAACGACGCCTTCCTCCTGCATTGGGGTCAGGAATTCCTATATGCCTTTCCACCCATTCCTTTGATTCCCAAGACTGTTCAAACTACAGAGGGATCACGGATCCATGATCCTCATAGCTCCACGCTGGCCACGCCAAGTGTGGTTCCCTCTACTTCTGCATCTCTCCCAGGGACCCTCCCTGGACCTGGGAGCTGCGCCAGACCTTCTGTCTCAGGAGGAGGGGACTTTGTGGCACCCAAACCCCAAGTCCCTACACCTCAGAGCTTGGTTACTGAAGGCCTAAGCCTTCATGACTTCAATCTTTCTCAACCAGTGAAAGATATCCTTCATGCCTCTAGGAAACCCTCCACGAGGCATTCCTATGCTTTCAAATGGAAACGCTTTTCCATTTGGTGTGCTCAACAGGGTCTTGACCCTCTAGCACTGCCTTTGAATTCTCTACTAAACTATCTCCTGCATCTTTCTAATGCAGGCCTTAAGACGAATTCAGTACGAGTCCATTTGAGTGCTATTGCAGCATCCTTAAAACCTATAAATGGACAACCTGTCTCCTCTCATCCGCTTGTTGCAAGATTTATGAGAGGCCTGACTCTAACTAAGCCTCCCATCCGACCTCCCCGGTAGCATGGGACTTGAACCTAGTCCTAGGTCAGCTTATGAAGCCACCTTTTGAGCCTTTACACTCCACCTCCTTGAAATTCCTTTCATGGAAGGTAGTTTTCCTCATTGCAGTCACTTCAGCTCGACGCATCAGTGAACTGCAGGCTTTAGTGGCTAATCCACCTTATACCAGATTTTATCATGATAAGGTGGTCCTTAGGACGAACCCCAACTTTATGCCCAAAGTGGTTTCGCCTTTTCATCTTAATCAAGAGGTATATCTACCTGTCTTTTTTCCAGCTCCTCATGCATCCAGTGCAGAGAGGAACCTTCATACTTTAGATTGTAAAAGAGCTCTTGCCTTTTACCTCAACAGGACCCAGCCACATCGAAAGTCTTCCCAGCTTTTCGTGGCTTTTGATCCTTCTCATTTGGGACGTCCAGTCTCCAAACGTACACTTTCCAATTGGATTGCTCAGTGTATTTCCTTTGCTTACCAGAGTAAAAACATTTCTCTGGAAGGCCATGTCACAGCTCACAATGTGAGAGCCATGGCCACTTCTATGGCTCATCTTCACTCTGTCTCCATAGATCAGATCTGTCGAGCCGCCACATGGGCCTCGGTTCATACCTTCACAGCCCATTACTGCTTGGACAAGGACTCCCGCCGGGATGCCTTGTTTGGTCAGGCTGTCCTCAAACACCTGTTCCATACTTGAACAACTCCTGCCCACCTTCCCAGGATGGATGCCTGAGATCCATACGAAGATGGCGAACCGTGGGACGGGATCTCCCAGGCATCTTAGCTAGGGAGTCCCCATATGTGAGGACTTATTCCTGCTTGTTCCTGGAGATAGCACAGTTACTTACCTGTAACAGGTGATCTCTGGGAACAGCAGGAATTAGTCCTCACAACCCACCCACCTCCCCTAGGAGTTGTATCTTCTATCTATCTTCCTTTCCTCTCTCTATTGTCTCAGCTATAAACTCGAACTGAGGAGAGCTGGTCAGGAAGGCGGGAAGGCAGCGTGCATGTGCAGTGGGAGGCCCCAAAAGCTTCCTTTCTGGGAAGCTGGGGAGCTTTCCCGCTCAGGCTCTGTCGGTACCGACGTACCCATATGTGAGGACTAATTCCTGCTGTTCCCAGAGATCACCTGTTACAGGTAAGTAACTGTGCTTTACTCCCCCTATTTCCTTATCCCAAAGAAAACAGGAGGACACAGACCTATTTTAGACCTCAGAGAATTGAACAAATTCCTGTTCAAGGAGAAATTCAAGATGGTTTCTCTAGGAACTCTGCTGCCATACCTTCAGTCAGGATTGGCTATGTTCTCTAGATCTCAAGGATGCATACACTCATGTCCTCATCCATCCATCTCACAGAAAGTTCCTTCGGTTCCTTTTTCAGGGAAAGCACTACCAATACAGGGTGCTTCCTTTTGGCCTGACCTCTGCACCAAGGGTGTTTACGAAATGCATGGCTATGGTAGCAGCATTTCTTCGCACTCTAGGAATATTCGTCTTCCCTTACTTAGACGATTGGCTCATTCGAGCCCCATCAGAGGCCAGGATTGCTCTGTCTTGCACAATGCATATCCTTCAGTATTTGGGTCTAGTCATAAACGTCCCAAAGTCCAGTCTAACTCCCACTCAGGCTTTAGAGTTCATAGGAGCTTGGCTGGATTCAAGGAAAGCAAGGGGCCTATCTTCCTCAGACCCGTTGCCTTCGCATGGTGCAGTTAGCTTCTCAAGCAGTGCTAAAGCCTCATCTCACTGCTCCGGAGATGTTACAACTGCTAGGCCACATGGCATCTACCGTGCATTTGGTTCCCTATGCTCCCCTCCATATGAGAGCAGCCCAGTGGACTTTATCCACTCAATGGACCTAAGCTTCAGGGTGCCTGTCAGACAAAATAGCAAACACAAATCGCCTTATTTTGTCCCTCCAATGGTGGCAGTCCACTCAAAACCTGTTGCTGGGGTCCCCGTTTCAACAACCCTTACCCCAGGCAACTCTCAACAGATGCTTCTCCATTGGGTTGGGGAGCTCATCTACAAGACCTCTCCACCCAAGGCACTTGGACTCCACAGGAGACTCATCTACATATCAATCTCTTGGAGCTCAGAGCAATCTTCCTTGCTCTTCGAGTGTTCCACACCCTGCTCAGCTACAAGACAGTCCTCATTCAGACAATCAAGTAGCCATGTTCTACGTGAACAAGCAGGGGGGAACAGGCTCTCTGTCTCTTTGCAAGGAAGCTTTGCGACTATGGGCCCTCGCCAGAGAGCATCAGATTCATCTCCTGGCAGTGTATCTTCCAGGCATACAAACTCTTGGGCAGACAGACTCGGTCGAGTTCTGCTTCCACACGAGTGGTCTCTACATGCAGACCAGGTGGCCAAGATTTTTCAAAATTGGGGAACCCCGGACATAGACCTCTTTGCTAGTCCGTTGAATGCCAAACGTCCCCGGTTCTGTTCCAGAATTCCGGCTCAGTGCTCTCGGGCCAGGGATGCTTTCCTCCTTCACTGGGGGCAAGACTTCCTTTATGCCTTTCCACCCATTCCCCTAATTCCCAAAACCCTGTTCAAGCTTCAGAGACACAGAGGGTGTATGATTCTGATAGCTCCACATTGGCCACGGCAAGTGTGGTACCCTCTGCTTCTACTTCTCTCTCAAGCTCCCTCCCTGGAGTTAGAATCTGCTCCAGATCTCCTGTCACAGGGAGGACGGAATGTTATGGCATCCCAATCCCCAGTCTCTGCATCTCAGAGCTTGGTTGCTGAAGGCCTAGATCTTCATGATCTTAACCTCTCTCAGCAAGTAAAGGATGTCCTTTATGCTTCCAGGAAACCTTCCACAAGACGCTCTTATGCTTTTAAGTGGAAGAGGTTTACCATATGGTGCTCGCAGAAGGGTCTTAACCCCCTTGCGGTACCCCTGGAATCATTACTGGAGTATCTCCTTTATTTATCCAATGCAGGACTTAAGGCTAACTCAGTAAGATTCCATTTGAGTGCTATTGCAGCTTCTTTTAAGCCTCTAAATGGACAACCTATTTCCTACCATCCTCTTATAGCAAGATTTATGAGAGGCTGCCTTCTTACTAAGCCTCCCATTAGGCCACCACCGGTGGCATGGGTCTTAAACCTGGTTCTTGGTCAGCTCATGAAGCCACCTTTCGAACCCTTAACTACTACCTCATTGAAATTCCTTTCTTGGAAAGTTATCTTTCTCATTGCAGTCACATCAGCATGTCACATCAGTGAGTTGCAGGCACTAGTAGCTGATCCACCTTATACAAGGTTCCATCATGACAAGGTAGTCCTTAGGACTCATCCACACTTTATGCCGAAGGTGGTCTCGCCTTTTCATCTTAACCAAGCGGTCTACCTGCCTGCATTCTTTCCAAGGCCTCATGCATCAAATGCAGAAAGGAATCTTCATACTTTGGACTGTAAAAGAGCTTTAGCCTTTTACATGCAAAGAACACAGCAACATAGAAAGTCCTCTCACCTTTTTGTTGCTTTTGATCCTTCTCATTTGGGACTTCCAGTCTCCAAGAGAACACTGTCCAGCTGGATTGCACAGTGTATTTCCTTTGCCTATCAGAGTAAGAATCTTCCTCTGGAGGGCCATGTCACAGCTCACAATGTGAGAGCCATGGCAGCTTCAATGACTCATCTGCACTCTGTGTCTATCGACGACGTCTGTCGAGCAGCCACTTGGGTCTCGGTTCATACCTTCACAGCCCATTACTGTTTGGACAAGGACTCCCGCCGGGTTGCCTTGTTTGGTCAGGCTGTTCTCCAACACCTGTTCCATACCTAATCAACTCCTACCCGCCATCCCTGGTTGGATGCCAGAGATTCATGGGGGGAAGTGGAGCCCTTTTTACAGGGATACACAACCTCTGGGGTCTCTCCCTGGCATCTAAAGCTAGGGAGTCCCCATATGAAGACTACATTCCTGCTTGTTCCTT
The DNA here is from genome assembly GCA_033557465.1 of Ichthyophis bannanicus. Lineage (NCBI taxonomy): Eukaryota > Metazoa > Chordata > Amphibia > Gymnophiona > Ichthyophiidae > Ichthyophis > Ichthyophis bannanicus. The sequence continues at coordinate 257,945,645 of CM066039.1, forward strand.
TAGATAACATAGTTACTCACCTGTAACAGGTGATCTCCGGGAACAGCAGGAATTTAGTCCTCACAACCCACCCACCTCCCCTAGGAGTTGTATCTCTCTATCTCTCTTTCCCTTTCCCTCTCTCTCTCTCTTTGTCTCAGCTTTAAACTCAACTGGAGAGAGGCAGTTGGGAAAGGTAGGAAGGCAGCATGCAGGTGCTGTGGGATGCTCCCAGAAGCTTTCTAATTGGACGCTGGGGAACGTTCCCATGCAGGCTCCGTCGGTACCAACGATACCCATATGTGAAGACTATATTCCTGCTGTTCCCGGAGATCACCTGTTACAGGTGAGTAACTATGCTTTCCTGATATTGTTTTTAAGTTTACCTCCTTGCAGTTTCATTTTATGCACTCTAGTATTGTCCGGGAACCATCAAAAAGTCAGTCCTCGCATATGGGTGATGTCAATGCCTACGGAGCCCACGCAGAAGCATCTCCCCAGCTTTCCAAAAAAGCCTCTTGGAGATGCACCATGGTCCTCTTCTCGCCCAAGGGTGCTATCTTGCCTCAGCCTCCTTTTTTCCACAGAGCCCATCGGACGTCTGTCCCGTTTCCCCAGAAAAAGTGTCCCTTTTTTGTCTTAAACTATTTTCTTTCTTGTATATGTACCTGTTCCTCTTCTTGCCCCTGATCGAGCTCGCCTTGGCGTTGCTCCTCGGGTTCATTTCTTTGTTTTTTCTTGGTGTCCCCCAATTGGTGCTTGGCGCCCTTTTTTGGCCAATAGGCCTCAGACCCTTGCCCAGGTTGAAGGGCTCATTTTTCCCGAATGGTCTCCAACGGCTTTAAAAAATGCAATCGGTGCAGTAGGATGATTGTCCCTCACTGAACCACATGACTGTTGCCTTGGGCCGGACCATGACAACTCAGACTGACCATGTCTGCAAAGGCCATCAAGAGCCATCGGTTGCAGCAGGAGAAGTTCTTCCATAAATCTGACTCTGCGCCCGGAGTCCCTGGCAATACCACACTCCAGGACCCCCTCTGGTACCTTGGTGCCCCATGATGCCTGGGCTGCCTCGGAGTCCTGCAGTTTCTCAGAGAGGAACTTTCTGGAGGTGGAATGCAAGAAGAGCTCAAACTTCAAAAGCCACCTTACAGGACAGGGCTGGAAAAGTGGGTAAATCCCACACCAGGCCATGCAGTCCCCTGCGTGAGTCCAAGGGGTCAGAGCGGGAGCAGCCTCGCAAGCTGCCTTGGAAGGAGGAATCAGCATCAGGTGACTGGCCTCGGACCTCTAGGCCATCCTGTTCGAGGATTCCCCCTCAACAGAGCCAATGATGGGCCTGAAGCCACCAGTGCCCGCATCAGATTCTGCAGAGCTATCTGGCATGGAGGCCAGGATGGTGGCCTTGGAGCACAGTATTACTGCCCTCCTGGCCCAGCAGCAGGCATTGATGTCTGATTCCTCTGGTCCATCTGCCCTGATGACTGGACCCTCGACCTCGAGGGCTTCCCCAGTGGTCAGGTCGAGCCAATCCTCAAGCACCACCAGCCTCGAGAGAGTCATCAGCATCAGATGAGGTCACTGATCCTCTCCGGTGTGTGCACGCGGCTCAGACCACAGGTCCTCCATGGGTTGCGGGCCCTGAGGCTCAGGCCTTGACCACGGGAGCCACGGAGCCTTGGATTCTTCCTCCGATTTCAAGTCAGACTGGGAGACCAAGGACGAGGAGTCCACGGACACCGAGACGTACCCTCTGATCCGTCCCCACCGGTGTCCCGGCACAATTCCCTGCCCGAGAACGTTGCCCACAGTCCATCTGACCTCAAACAATAGGTCCAAGACAAACTCATCGATGTCCCTTGAACCTCTGTGAGAAAGCTCATGTCAGACAAGCCTGCTGAGATAGAGACTGAGTTCCTCACTTAAAGACCTTTGTGCACCCCCATAAGAAAGCCGTGGGAAGAAGCCTTTCTTCTTGAGAAAAAAGGGGGTCTTTAGTAATGCCCCACAGTACCAAACCACCTCTGCCTTACAACAGGGATAACAGCCCAAGGGGCAGGGGCACAGCCCCCCCACAAGCCTAAGACCCAGGCACCGGACCCAGCCTAGCCTGAAGGGAGTTTTTGACTCCTGGGGTATGGCGGCCTGTCCCCCAGGAGTGTCTCAGCAGCCTACAGAGGGGTGTCTGGTCCTTTTTGCCCACAGGTGGGCCTCCATCACCACAGATTTCTGGGTGCTGCAAGTAGTCAAGAAGGGTTACAGTCTCCACCTGCAACAGACGCCACCTTCGTTCTTCTCGGGAGAACCCATAAGGCCTCTTTTATTTTATTTATTTATTTAGCTGCATTTATATCTCACTTTTCACCGGGTCAAAGCGGTTTGACAGGGTGGGGGGGGGGTACAATAATCAACCCGGCAGAGAGAAGGGGGGGCAACACCAGGGGGGTCAACATTGATGATCTGAACAGAAAGTAACAGTACTAGACAATTGATGTGAGTCTCAGTTGGTTGCAGAGGGGTTAGGTCTGATTGAGTCTGGATGTTCCAGTCAGTGAGAGATGTTCATCCCAGATCCAAGATATTCATGAAACAGGAGGGTTTTTAACTGTTTCCTGAATGTGGAGAGGTCTCTGTTTCGGATCTGATTCGGAAGGGAGTTCCAGAGGGAGGGCACGTACAGTTCAAATGCTCTGCTACAGATTTGTTGATTGAACTTAGTTCATTCGTGTGGGATAGTTTGTTGCTGGTGGTCTGGCAGTTTGGTCTGTTGAGGGTAGGCTGTGGTAATAGAGTCCAGAATTGGGAAGTCTGCATTTGATGGAGGGCTTTGTGGATAAGTAGGAGAGATTTGTATTTAATCCTTACTTCTAGAGGCAGGATGTGAAGCTCCCTCAGGACTGGGGTGATGTGATCGTGTTTCTTCGCCCTCTGGATGATTCTTGCGGTGGTGTTTAAGGCAGTCCGTAGGGGGTTGGTGTGGGTGGCGGGTAGTCCGTGATAGATTGCATTACAGTAGTCCAGATGGGGGAGCGTCGTAGCCTGCATGACTGTTCTGAAATCCTGTGGGTCGATGAGTGTTCGAGTTGTTGTACCATATTTGCTTTGTAAAATATTGTTCTGGCAGTCCTTTTAATCTGTTTAAATGTAAGCGCTTCATCAGTGATGATTCCCAAGTATTTTATATAGGGTTGAACTTGTATTTGGGTGGTTCCCAAAATGAGGTGTGGTGGTGGGGTGACGTTTAGGTCCTTGGTCACAATGAGGGCTTCTGTTTTTTTTAATGTTAATGGATAGGTTGTTCTCTTGTAGCCAGTTAGTGACATCAATGAAGCAGTCCGATAGATGACTGTTTGGATTTGTGTTTGTAATGGGTCCATAAAGCATTGTCATCTGCGTAGATTTGGTAGTTGATGATGTTGTGAGCGAGTATTATCGAGCAGAGTGGCTGCAGGTAGATATTGAAGAGCATGGCAGAGAGTGTGGAGCCTTGGGGTACTCCTTGATGCTGTCGAAGGGGGGGGGGGAGGTTGCCATGCTTGTGCGGATCAGTTTTCTGTTGGTCAGGTAGGAGTGGAACCACTGTAACATGATGTCCTTGATGTCAATCTCCTGTAGTCTGTGTAGGAGGGTGTAGTGGGAGATGGTGTCAAAGGTTGCGGATATATCTAGAAAGACCATAGCATATCCAGAGTGTTTGGTCTGCGTACCTTTTGATTATAGTGTTCAGTAGTGATATCATGAGGGTCTCGACTCCATGCGACGGCCAGAATCTGTGGTGGTGTGGATCCAGGGAGGAGTTTGTATCCAGGTGGTCTTGGAGCTGCTGTTGAATTATCTTCTCGATGACTTTGGCGGTGAATGGGAGACTCGCGATTGGCCTGAAGGAGGCAGGGTCGAGGGGGTCCAGGTTGTGTTTCTTAAGGGTTGGGCGAATGATGAAGGTTTTGAGGTTGTCTGGAATGTGTCCTTGCTTGAGAGATTCGTTAACTATGTGGATTAAGGCTGTGCTTATGTCCTCTTTAATTTTCTTTATCCACTCCACAGGGCAGGGATCTAATGGAGAGGTAGCGGTGTTCAGGCATGAGATAGTGGATTCTATTTTTTCTTTGGTGACTGTTTCGAATGTACTCCATTCAGTGCCCTTAGCAGGACTCCATTCAGTGCCCTTAGCAGGACTCCATTCAATGCCCTTAGCAGTAGGGTAGGTTATTGTTGTTGCACTCAGTTTTGCGTTGTGGTTGTTGGAGCTGTTCATATTGACGTGCCAGTTCCAGTGGAATGTTCGGGAGTTGGTTAGAGTGGTTGGGTGTCTTTGTTAGCTTCTTAAGACGACTGGCTCTTAAGAGGAGAGACAGCTGCAGAGATGCATCATGCCACTGAACACACCATCCGCGTCATGCAGCACTTGGAGTTAGTCATCAACTACCCCAAGACTCACCTCTCTCTGGCTCAGTACCTGGAGTTCATAGGGACTCAGCTAGATACCTTACAGGCCAAGGCCTTCCTCCTCTTGGAGAGGACAGATTTGCCTCACAGCACTAGTCATAGAGGTGCAGCACTGCCGTTCGGTGTCCGCTTGCCTTCTCCGCCTGCTGGGCCATATGTCCTCCACAGTCCATGTGACCCCCATACGCCTGCCTGCCCATGAGGGCGGCTCAGTGGTGCCTCCGCGCCCAGTGGACACAATCCATGGGCAGGCTTTGAGACAAAGAGTGACCAGTCAGCCGGCATATTCCCTCAACTGTTTGCAGCTCCCTTGCCATCTTCAGGCCGGGATACCTTTCCAGGTGCCCATCCCCCAGAGGGTCCTTACCATGGACGCCTCCCTGCTGGGATGGGGAGCTCATTGTGAAGACCTCTGCACTCAAGGAAGTTGGTCCCAGACAGATGACCACTTGCAGATCAACCTCCTGGAGCTCCGGGCGATATTTCTGGCCCTCCGAGACATTTGCCACTGGTTGCAGAACCAGCTGGTGCTGGTCCAGACGGACAACCAAGTCGCAATGTTCTATGTCAGCAAGCAAGTTGCTTCTTTACTGTATTTTAATTTTGCCGTCTTAGCTATGTCATTAGACTGAGGCAAGATAGCACCCTTGGATGGGAAGTGGAACACATATGCAAGGTTCATCTCCCAGAGGCTTTCTTTGAAAGCTGGGGAGATGCTTCTGAGCGGGCTCAGTCTGCATCGTCACCCATACGTGAGGACTGATTTCTGCTGTCCCCAGCGAACACCTATTACAGGTAAGTAACTACACTTTATAGCTACCCCTTCTTTGCAAATTACTTTTGTTCATTAATACCCTTACGTAGTAACATAACATAGTTTATGACGGCAGATAAATACCAGTATGGTCTATCTAGTCTGCCCAGCAAGGCGGCAAGAATAGGTGCACCTGCCACTCTATGCAGGTCACCCCTCCCCATATCTTTGTTTAGGGGCATACCCACTGCTCCGTGTAGGTCACCCCTATTTGTTGAGATATAAAAGATAGCTAGGCTTCTTTTGATTTTATCCTGTTGCTATAAAGGGATCCACTGTGTCTGTCCCATGCCATTTTGAATTCTGTCACTGTATTTTCTCCCACCACTTCCATCGGCAGGGCATTCCAAGTATCCACCAACCTTTCAGTGAAAAAGTATTTCCTGACATTGCCTTTCAGTTTTTACCCCCTTGCAGCTTCATGTTATGCCCTCTAGTTTTACAGCTTCCCCATCTTTAGAATAGGTTTGTTTTTTCATTCTTTACTCTTTAAGTATTTGAAGGTCTGAATCATATCTCTCTTGTCCCTCCTCTCCTCCAGAGTGTACATATTTAGGTCTTCAAGTCTCTTATAAGTCTTCTGATGCAGGCTCCAAATCATTTTGGTTGCCTTCCTCTGAACCGTTTCCAGCCTTTTACCTTTGCAAGATACGGTCTGCAGAACGGAACACAATATTCCAAGTGAGGCCTCACCAGAAACTTGTACAATGACATTAGTACCTCTTCCTTTCTGCTGGTAACTTCTCTCTGTATGCAACCTAGCATCCTTCTGGCTTTTGCCACCGCCTTGTCACACCATTTCGCCACCTTGAGATCCTCAGAAACAAACACTCCAAAGTCGTTCTGGTCCGTGCACACCAACCTCTAGCACCCTATCACATATAATTCCCTTGGATTTGTGCTTCCCATGTGCATAGAAACATGACGGAAAAAAGACCACATGGCCTATCTAGTTTGTCCTTCCATATCAACTACTACAACAGTCCCCTTTTTTCCTTTAGAGATCCTTTGTGTTTGTTCTATGCTTCTTTGAATTCAGATACTGTCCCCATCTCTACCATCAAACAACAAACAGCAAACAGTACAAAAGACGTAGCCAGGTATAAGTTCTCACCAAAGCTTTATTGTTCCATATATGAAAAGGGGAGAGACCTGACCCGACACAGGCCGTGTTTCGATAAAATCTTCCTCAGGGGTTGGCTCACCTTATGCTGATCCCCTATATAAGGGGTATACCAATGCATATATTGTGTGCACTAGGATAGAAACCACACTTGTAAAAATCCTAAAAAGTGCTGCTTGATTCGAGAGCTTTAAAAACTTTCACTCTCATCTCATGAACCCTCGTAGCAGCGCTTGCTTTCAATCGAAAGAGGCTCTCCTCCACGCCTAGGTCCCGCTCTTCTTTAGTGGACAAAAGTACTTCACCTCCTATACTGTATTGCTCCCTTGGATTGTTGCAGCCCAAATGCATGACCTTGCATTTTTTAACATCAAATCTCAGCTGCCAAATTCTAGGCCATTCTTCAAGCTTAGCTAGAACCCTCCTCATGTTATGAACATCTTCCTGGGTGTCTATTGCAGATTTTGGTATCATCTGCAAAGAGGCAAACCTTACCCAATAGCCCTGCCATTATATCACTAACAAAGATGTGAAGAAAAAAAAAAAAGAATCGGACCAAGGACCAGATTCATGGGGCACACCTCTGGTAACCACCTTCTCCTCAGAGTGAGCTCCATTTACCTGTACCCTTTGTCGCCTCCCACTCAACCAATTTCTAACCCAAGCAGTAATCTTGGGGTCCGTCCCTATGGTGCTCAGTTTGTTTATAAGTCGCCTGTGAGGAATGGTGTCAAAGGCTTTACTGAAATCTAAATACATCACATCTAGGGCTCTCCCTCGGTCCAACTCCCTGGTCATCCAGTCGAATCAATCAAATTTGTCTGATAAGACCTGCCTCTGGTGAATCCATGCTGCCTCTGATCCTGTAATCCGCTGGACTCCAGAAACCTCACTATTTTCTCTTTCAGCAGCGTTTCCAATAATTTACTCATCACTGAAGTTAAACTAACCGGCCTGTAGTTTTCAACCACATCCTTACTTCCGCTTTTGTGTAAAGGGATCACATGTGCCTCTCTCCAGTCCTTTGGCACCACTCCTAACTCCAATGAGGCATTGAAAAGGTCAGTCAGTGGAGCTGCTAGAACATCCCCAAGTTCCCTCAGTAGGGGTGTATCCCATCCGGTCCCATCGCTTTGTCTACTTAAGTTTAGCTAGTTTCTCATGAACACAGTCTTCTGAAAATTATTCAAGATGCCCCTTGCTTCTGTTCTTGTTTGTGGGTGTTTTCTGAGGTCCTGCTCCTGGTTCTTAATCTGTGAACACAGAACAGAAATTTTCTAAGCAATTCCGCTTTATCCTCATTAGCTTCTACATATTCCTCCCCTTCACCCTTGAGTCTGACAATACCACTTGTGCCTTTCCTGTTCTCACTGACATCTGAAAAGTGTATTATCCCCCATTTTATTGCATTGGCTATTTCCTCCTCTTGTTGAATCTTTGCTTTCCTGACTGCTAGCTTTTCTAAGTTTTTCCAAATATAGATGCCTGTCTTCTCTCTGTGATTTCTTGTAGTTCATGAAGGCCTCCCTCTTTTTCTTCACCTTTTCAGCTACTTCTTTCAAAAACCATAGCGGTCTCCTTTTCCTTTATACCTTTTATTTCCCATTTTAACAAAAAGGTTGGTTGCCCTTAAAATATCCCCTTTCATTTTTGCCCACTGTTTCTACATCCCCAGCTGTTCCCATCCCGCTAATGACACTCTGAGGTATTGGCCCATCTTGGCAAAATTAGTTTTCCTAAGGTCTAAGACCCTCGCTTTTGAATGGGTTCTAACAGCCCTAGTGCTAATACTGAACCACACCATCTGGTGATCATTGGATGCAAAATGATCCCCCCACTATAACATCAGAAACACTTTCACCATTGGTAAATACCAAGTCCAGTATGGCCCCTTCATGTGTGGGGTCTGTTACCAGTTGCCTGAATAGTTCTCCCTGTAGAGAATCCAGGATCTCCTAGATCAGCGATGGCGAACCTATGGCACGCGTGCCAGCTGTGGCACGCGAAGGCCTTGCAGCTGGCACGCGTGAAGGTCCGCAGAAAAAGAAAAAGCGGGCTCTGGCTGCTGCCGCGGACGCGGCAGCATGCAGTGTCCCGCGGGGCCCCCTCCGCCCGCTAAGCCCCTCTGCAAGGGCTTTCAGATTCGCGAGGGAGACAGCGTCTCCCTCGCGTCTCTGTTAAGCCCGCAGGGGCTAATGGGAAATTTCCCATCAGCCCCTTTAGAGGGACTGATGGGAAATTTCCCATTAGCCCCTGCGGGCTTAACAGAGACGCGAGGGAGACGCTCTCCCTCGCGAATCTGAAAGCCCTTGCAGAGGGGCTTAGCGGGCGGAGGGGGCCCCGCGGGACATTGCATTCTGCCGCTGCCGCGGCAGAAGCCAGAGCCAGCTGCTTTTTTTTTTTTAATTTGCCATGGGGGGTGGGTTAGGACTGCTAATGGGCTGTGGGGGGTGGGTTAGGACTGCTAATGGGCTGGGGGGGGGGGTTAGGACTGCTAATGGGCTAGGGGGGGTTAGGACTGCTAATGGGCTGTGGGCTGATGGGGTCTGTCTGGAAAAGGGGTGATGGGGGTTAGGACTGGTAATGGGCTATGGGGGGGGTTAGGACTGCTAATGGGCTAGAGAGGGGGGGGTTAGGACGGCTAATGGGCTAGGGGGGGTTAGCACTGCTGAGGGGGAGGGGTTAGGACTTGAGTTGGGCTGTTGGGTGGGGTTAGGACTGGAAATGGGCTGATGGGGGGTTAACACTGGAGGTGGTCTGATGGGGTTAGGACTGGTAATGGGCTATGGGGGGGTTTAGGACTGATAATGGGCTATGGGGGGCTGGGACAAGAAATGGGCTGATGGGGAGGGGTTAGGACTTGAGGTGGGCTGATGGGGTTAGGACTGGTAATGGACTGTGGGCTGATGGGGGGGGTTAGGACTGGCAATGGGCTATGGGGGGCTGACTGGAAGTGGGCTGATGGGGGGTTAGGACTGGAAGTGGGCTGATGGGGGGTTAGGACTGGTAATGGGTTATAGGGGGGGCTTAAACTGAAAATGGGGTGATGGGGGGTTAGGACTGGAAGTGGGTTGATGGGGGGGCTAGGACTGGTATTGGGTTGATGGGGGGGGGCTAGGACTGGAAATGGGCTGATGCAGGGACTAGAAGGGAATGGATGCTGGGTGAGGCTGGAACTAGAAGGGAGCTGGTGTTGGGGGAGGATTAGAATGGGATGGGGCTGGGAGAGTAAAATGGAGAGGGGAAAAATATTTTGTGTGGGAGGGATAAAAAATCTACAATTGGCCGGGTATTGGGAGAGTAAGTGGGGATTGAGGATGGAGGGGTAAATTTTGAGTAGATGAAATAGGAATGAGGAAAGAGCAAAAGGAGAAAGATTAGTATGTTAAAGCAGATGTAGAGAGAGAATGGAAAAAAAAAAAAGAAGACAGAAGAAAGGACAAATGGACAGCAGATGGAGAGTTAGCAGAAGACACGAAGAAACCAGAAGAAAGTGGCTGGAACAATTGCAACTGAAAAAAAATGCACAAAAGGTAGAAAAATATCTCTTTATTTTGAATTTATTAATTGGAATATGTCAGCTCTGGGAAATGTGCATCATTAATTTTTGCGCTTTGTTTAGTACAAGAGGAAATTAATATATAGTTTTATTTCTACAGTGTTGTTGTATATTCCAAGTTTGGCTTTTGGGGTTCCCAGTTTAATTATTGTCTTCCTGTTTCTAAATTGTGATTCCTTGTTTGGTAATGGTCTGTTCTGCATGTGTAACTGAGCTGAGGTATTCTGTTTATATAATTCCTATTTGACATTGCCACTTGTTCTTTCCCCAGTAGGTCATGTATTGTTGTTCTCTGAGATGTATTGGTTTAATATTTGCAGTGTTGCCTTTTGATAGGTAGAGTATGGTGCTTTGTGAGTCCTGGTAGTGCTGTTAGGATACGGCGGGTTTGCTATGGGTTCTAAATGGGCAGCGTTTGTAGTAGTTCCTAATGTGCCTGGCGGTTGGTACTGGATTATAGTAATGTAGAAACCTTTTAGTCTTTCTTTATCCATATACTCATTAAGAGGCATGTTTACTAAAAGTTAGTGTATGGTAACATTATGCAAATATTTATGCAAATGAAGCACCTTATGCAAATGGAGCTTTAATTGACGTGCTGGCACTTTGAGGAAATTCTTTGGTTTTGTGCGGCAGTTTGGGCACTCGGGCTCAAAAAGGTTAGCCATCACTGTCCTAGATGATACTGCTGGAGGAACGTGCATGACACTGCACTTCATATTACATCTTAACTGCCAAGCTGTGTAAACGCCTGTATCATATCTCCCCAGTCCCTCCTCTCCTCTAGGATATACATATTCAGATCTTCAAGTTTCTTCTCATACGTTTTCTGGCGCAGGCTCCAAATCATTTTGGTCGTCTTCCTCTGAACTGTTTCAAGTCTCTTTATCTTCTGAGCACATTACTCCAAGTGAGTCCTCGCCAATGACTTGTACATATGTCAGTATTATGTTCCTTTATTATTCTGTTACTTTACATTTTCACATTTTTCTACATTTCTGTGATTTGTTATATTTTTTTATGTTTTAGCATGGATATTTTATTAGTTTTTAAGTTCATTATAATGTGCAGTCATATTCTAAAGCTTGGCAAAGAAGTGCAGAGTAATGTACTTGAGATGCAGAAATTCAAAGGAATTATGTGCGATAGCAGTGAGAGGTTAGTGTGCACAGACCAGGAGAAGGACCTCAAGAGTAATTTTTTCTGAAGATCTCAAGGTGGCAAAACAATATGACAAGGCAGTGGCCAAAGTCAGAAGGATGCTGGGTTGCATACAGAGAGGAATAACCAGCAGAAAGGAGGCGGTATTTAATGCCCCTATATTACAGGTGTACAAAGAGCGGTATTGAGGGTGTTTCCTGAATGCCAGTTGCTGTCCGTCCCCTCTTCAGTGCAATGCTTCCTTTTTGACGTTGTAGCTTGTGCCCCTCTTTCCTTTTCTAAAGACTGGTGATGGGAGTGGTAGCACCAGTGAACTTTATCAGAGGTTTTGACAATGTGAGAGTTGATCGGCTACCATCAAAGCAGATGTAGCAGACTTGATTAAAAGGAATGTTCAAACACACCTTGATAGGTTGCCTATACGTATTACTACTTATGAATTCTAAAAGGAAGCTCTTATCTTTACTGTCCTTGGGGATCAGGGCCATACCAAGGGTAGTGCTAGCGATGCGGCTGCATAAGGCACAAGTATGGAGGGGGTGCTTGTCATCACTGGGCTTCCAGAAGGTTCAAAAAGAGTGAATTCCTGCATGCTTGTTGGGGGGGGGGGGGGCACGGCACACCAGGTTTGCGAGTCACGAAGGGTGCATTTCTAGCTTGGCACAGTCCTGTTGGGGTTCAGAGTGATGCATGCTGACTGCAGAGTAACTGGCAGCACCTCTCCCTCAAGCAGGGTGTTAAACAATTTTGCCATAGGCTCCTTCTGTCACATGGCAAAAATAAATACTTTAGGGATGAACGCATTTAGTCCTGAAACCTTGCCTAGTTTCAGGGGTCTTGCTGACATGATTCTTCTCTTCATCCAGTGAGAGCAATTGCGGAGCTTGTAACTGGTTCCTGATAGCTACCTTATCCACAATAACCTGGAGAATACAGCACCTTATAATTGGCAAATTGATGTTATATCTTCTCATCACTGCTTGCCCTGAGTCCCCTCGAGTTTTTAATACCTAACTTTGTATCCTCTTCTTTTTCTGCTTATGAGCTAAATGCTAGTCTGATTGCTAGAGTTTGCTTTAATATATGTAACTAATGATTAATCCTTTCCAGATTCCAGTTCTCTCAGAAAAGCTCACTCACCCAAGGCAGCATTAGATCTCTGGTCTAAGAGTGGCCTTGTGGGCCTTCTCCAAAGAGAAAATTTAGTTTTCAGTGATATGTTTCCCCTTTGCTTTTTTTTTTAAATAAAGTAGGATCCATGGGATGTAGTGAGACTTTTTTATAAAAGGTTTTATGTGGCTATAAGATCACTTGTACTGTAGCATGTGACCTGTTATTACTCAAGTTTTCATAGAGGGACTCTTCTGGTTTCCATGCAATCTCATCAGAGTTTCTAAGGCCTCAATTCCCAACCCCATCTACCTTTCAGCCAGTACTCCATGATGGACGATGAAGATGACCTGCCTCATCAGGAGGAGAGGACGTGGTATGTGGGCAACATGAACCGTGTGCAAGCAGAGGAGATGCTGTGCGGAAAGCGTGATGGGACGTTCCTGATCCGGGAGAGCAGCCAGAAGGGCTGCTATGCATGTTCAGTTGTGTGAGTGTTTGCCCACTCCCCATTTCCTATACTCTCAGCGCATTTTCTGTTTCATGGAGGAGGGAGTAGAGAAGGGAGGGAAATTGAGTAGCTGAGGATGGGAAATAGAGCTGGCAGTCGGTGATATCACCAGGGCATTCTGACAGTTGGGATAAAATTGAAACCCATGGAATGGTTTGTGTTAGAAATAAATTCTTCCTTCCATATTGTCCTGCTAGATCAGTACAGACAAATGTTCCCCTACCAGCAGATTGGGGGAGACAACCAATGAAAAACCCAGTTTTCAATGACATCACTCCCATGCCTCTGTTCACCACCAGAGGTCCCGTCGGTGTTTCTTTGTCTCCAGCAGATGCTGGATGGATTTTCTCTTTTCTGAAGAAAATTCTGAAGATTTGAGGAAAAGATATTAATTTAAAATGTTTGTGAGAACCACCACGGGCAGGGGACAGGAAATGTGTTTTGTTAAGTATTGACTGTATATAATAAAAACAATTTAAACATAAAATGCTTATGAAGAGAGCCTGTGGATTGATCTCTCACTAGAGCATGACGTAGGAGGGTTCACTAGACTGCAATCTTTTCAGTAGCCATAGGAGAAGGGAAAATTGGTTCAGTTCCATGCCCTTACCCTGGATAAGAGCCTGTTGAGCAGCCAGAAATTAGAAGGGTTTGGAAGAGTACAATTGCCTCACAATGCCCCCTCCCCCCTCCTCTTGTTTCCCCGTTCCCCCTCTTGCTCTCTCCCGAAGATTGCAGAAGACTCTGAGGGATCTGCCTGCTAGCAACCGGGCGTCGGAGTCTGCTGTTTTAGGACAGAGATCATGTGCCATTTATGATAAACCTATATATAAAGGTGGTAAAAAATAGTTTGTAAAAAATGTGTTATGGCTATTGAACTCTGTCGGTGGTAGGTGGTTTAGGTAATTACAGACCGTTGATGTATTTCACTCAGTGCTTTATCCCAGTTTGTCGGTAGGTGACTACCGGGGGTTTAGCTGAGTTTTCTGAGGTCTGGTTTCCACCTTGTTACTGCTAAGCTAAAGAATACTGCAATATGGTTAACTAAGTAAAGCCAAGTAGTCTATTGGATGCTAGCAACCTTAAACACAGTGCTGCAAAGGTAGAGAAACAGTTCCTGGGAGTAGAGCTGAACCCGGCACAAGTTTTCGGCCTGGGGCTCTCAGGGGTAAGTGCCAAGGCTAGACCTCATCACTGTTCTTGTTGGGAACTCCCAATTCAGTCGTCTTGGGATGCAATTCGAAATGGACCGCTGGAGACTGTTGCCGTGGTGTGGGGATTTCCTGCCATTTTCTACACGCATTAGTAGAGTTTTTGCCTATTGTGTGCCTGGCAGTCACATGGCCCTAACGCACGTTCCACCCACGTTCTGTCTTCTTCCAGGAAACGTTTGTGGCAAGCAAGGCACCTCATCTCCAGATTCTGGACTCTGCTGTTCTTGCATGGCAGTTTGAGTCAGCCCTGAAGGGCCTGTTCCTGCTTCCAGCCAGGGAATGCAGTTAGTCTGGCCTTGCCTGCCTCAGGGCAGGAGAAGATGGATAGCATTGCGGTTAAGGATATCCAGCTAACCAGAGGATCAAGTGGGCCATACTGTGAGACGCTTATTGTCCCCTAGGGGGGTCTATGGTAGCTGTGCCCCCTGGTGTAGGGAGGTCATTTTGAGAGGATTGCTTCTGGACTCTGGATTGTCCTCCCCAGAATTCTTTCTTTTTTGCAGCAGGCCTGGTTCTGGCTTAGAAATTCAGACCCTGCCGCCTCTGGATGCCCTTGGGTGAAGTCTCGTGTGGGACAGGCGGAGAGTGGAAGCCTTTTTGATTACCTTTGACTAAGCATCCCCAGTGTGGGGCCGCCCACTGGAGATGAGGAATAGCTGGGAGCTCTCTGAGATTTTAACTAGGACTTGGATTCAGATGTCTCTATACTGGGCTCTGACGTGGATACAGAAGTACTCTTGCCTTCAGAAGATTATGAAGAGGGCGGTATGGTCCGCCTACTCCAGAAGGAGGACCCTGGCAGTGTTGATTGCCAGGGTCTTTCCTATCTTGACCTTGACAGATGCTTCTGGCACATAGAAGGAGCTGAAAGTATACCCGTTCATTCAAAGGGTGCAGAAGTAAACTGCTGTCTTCCCGTTTCCAGATGTGATCAAAGATATGTTCTGGTCAGAGTGGGATTTTCCCGATTCCCTGCCTAAAGGGTTAAGGGTGTCTAAGAAGATCACCGCTGTTCTGGAGAGTGGTGCATTGAGCAGTTTGTCATTCCCAAGATGGATGTACAAGTCACAGTGGTTACCAGACGGACCACCATTCCTGCGGAAAGCGGATCAACCTTAAAGAATTATCTCCAGGAACAAGCAGGAATAATGTCTTCACATATGGGTATCGTCGGTACTGAAGGAGCCTGCATGGGAACGCTCCCCAGCGTCCAATAGGAACGCTTTTGGGAGCATGCCTCAGCACATGCGCGCTGCCTTCCCACCTTTCCAACTGTCCCTCTTCAGTTCTTCATTTTCCACGGAGCCGACAGGACTCATACCCTGTCACCGCAGAAAATTTCTTATTTAATCTTGTTTTCTTGTGGTCGTGCTTGCCTCCGCATGACGCCTACCGGTACCTCCAATTCTTTTCTTTCTTTTCTTAAAAACAGAATTTAAAAAATTCTTAATTGTTTCTCTTCAGAAACTTTCTTTTTCGGTGCTAGGTGCCATTTTGGGCACTAGGCCCCATTTTTCCTTAAGGATGGAAAAACCAGCTAGTGGTTTAAAAAAAAAAAAAAAAAGCACTAAGTGTGGCGTTACCATTTCCGTCACCGACACCCATGACTGCCGTCTTAAATGTTTAGGCCCTGACCATTCTTCATCTGAGTGCCTCTCTTGTATGGGAATGACTAAAAGAGGAAGACAGAACCGGGCTGCAAAGCTCAGTGCCCTCTTTTCTTCGGATGCCAGGTCCATTGCATCGACGTCTTCAAGAGCCTCTTCTTCCTCCCAAGGATCTCAGGTAACTCAACATAAAAGCCGGTCCTCAAAGGGTAGCTCTCCTGCAAAGCATCAAGAGGCCATTGGCATAGCCCTTGAGGGAACCACACCGGCAAAACAGCCCCGGCGGGAGGCTTCAACCTCCAAAGCATCAACGGGGTTCCAGATGTTTTCAAGGCCTCGGCCTCGACAGAACTACTGGTGCCATGCTCAGGGATCCCGGCTACTTTCACCGGTACCGACACTCGGGCATTGGCAGTGTCGATAGACCAGAGATTCCTCGCTATCGAGCGGAGTATTGCAGCTCTCCTTACAGCTGCGGTACCGTTGACACAGATGGTTCAACAGGCACCGGCACAGTGGGAATTCTTCCCATGCCATCTTTGCCTGGCATCAAAAGATCGGTACCGGATCAACTCAGTACCGACTTCGATCGATACCGGGACCGTGCCTTACATGAACATCGTGATCAGATACTTCGAATCCTCTGATTCCGATGACTCTGATAATTCTGCTGGTACCAGAGTATTTCTCCCGGAAGACTCTTCTTCTCCCCAACGCAGAATGTCACCTCCAGAGGACATGTCCTTTCAGGATTTTATTTGTGATGTTGCCAAAGGCCTTTCAATCATGGTAGCTCCTGAAAAGGAACCTAGAGCAAAGGAATTGGAAATTCTCCAATATCGTAAAGCTCCAAAGGAGGCAGCCACTCTGCCCATTCATGAAATTCCCACATTCTGAGCATCAAATCGTGAAGAGACACCTTTGACCACATCTCCTCATTCTAGGAGGCTTGATACCATGTATCGTGTTCCACCATGTCCTGGATTTCAAAAGACTCAGTTGCTACACCATTCCATGGTAGTGGAGTCAGCCATGCGTAGGATGAAAAGTGCAGAGAGACATGCATCTAATCCTCCAGGTCGTGAATGCAGGACTCTGGATGCTTTTGGGCGTCAAACCTTTCAAGCTTCCATGCTTTCAGCTAGGATCAGCTCATATATCTTATATATGGGTATGTTCCTCAAGGAGGTCACAGGAGATTTGGAGCTTATGAGCCCACTTCTCCCAGATGACAGACAAGACTTCCTTACGCTTGTCAGGCATGCTCAAGATGTCTCCAAGTTTGTCAATCGTGCAGCCTTTGACTGCTTTGAATGTATCAGCAGAACCTCTGCTATTGCCATTGGTGCACGACAGATTGCCTGGCTTCAGGCATCAGACTTGGAGATTTGGGTACAGGATAAATTAGGCAACATCCCTTGCACAGGAGAAAATCTCTTTGGCAAAAATTGGCAGGAAAAGGCTAATGAGATAGATGCTGACAATATCACCTTAGATAGATTGTCAAAATCTACAGCCACTCCAGCCAGAAAGAAACCCTATAAGAAACCCTCTTTCAGCAAAAAGAGGAAGTTTTATCCATCCTATACCCAGCAAAGCCAAGCTCAGTCAAGTTGCCCAAAAGGGACAACAACAGCAATTCAAACAGCAGAAGAAGCCAAAAGGCCCGAGAGCTCAGCCAGCTCTGCAGGTTCAGCCCCCTCAAGGGCTTTGACTCATTCCTAGAGAGCTTGGCCTTCTTGCCTCTGAGGGGTCCAGGACCCCTAACTATTCCAGGCAGGCTGTGTCATTTTGCCAACAGATGGCACCAAATAACAGCAGAAAATTGGACTCTCCATTGTAGGAGAGGGGTACAGGCTTCATTTTCACAGCATACCCCCTCCTACAGTCTCAAGGCAGTTCAATTCCCAGACATCTGCAGACAATCTGTTGGATCATGAGGTCTCAACACTTCTTGCCCAAGGGGCAATAGAGGAGGTACCCATTCTCCAGCAGGGTACAGGTTTCTACTCCCCCTATTTTCTTATTCCAAAGAAAACAGGAGGACACAGACCCATTCTAGACCTCAGAGAATTAAACAAATACCTGTTCCGAGAGAAGTTCAAAATGATTTCTGTAGGAACTCTTCTGCCATACCTTCAAAGTCAGGATTGGCTTTGCTCTCTAGACTTAAAGGATGCATATACTCATATTCTGATCCATCCAGATCACCGGACGTTCTTACGATTCCTTTTCAAGGAAAAACACTTCCAATACAGGGTTCTTCCCATTGGTCTGGCTTCCGCACCAAGAGTATTCACGAAATGCATGGCAGTAGTAGCTGCATTTCTGCGAACCCTAGGAATTTTCGTCTTCCTTTACTTGAACGACTGGCTCATTCGAGCCTCCACAGTTGCAGAGGCCAGCTCTGCACTGGCTCGCACAATGCGAATCCTCCAATATTTGGGATTGGTAATACACTTCCCAAAATCCCAACTTGTTCCTTCCCAGTCTCTGGAGTTCATAGGAGCCTGTCTAGATATCAGAGTCAAGGGCTTTCCTTCCACAGGCCTGGTGTCTTCGCATAGTGCAACTAGCTTCTAAAGCAGCGGGAAAATCCTCCCTAACTGCTCGAGAACTGCTACAGTTACTGGGACACATGGCATCCACAGTCCATGTAGTTCTCTATGCTCGTCTCCACATGCGAGCAGCTCAGTGGACCCTATCCACATATGATAGCAAACTCTCATCGGCTGATCTTGTCCCTTCAATGGTGGCAATCACTGGAGAATGTTTCAGTGAGGTCTCCTTTCCAGCAACCCCTATTCCAGGCCACCCTAACAGATGCATCACAGGTGGGTTGGGGAGCACACCTGCATCATCTCTGTACTCGGGACACTTGGACTCCACAGGAGGCTTGTCTTCACATAAACCTCCTGGAAGCTCTTCGAGTATTCCATGCCCAGCTCAGCTACAAGACAGTCCTAGTTCAAACGGACAATCAAGTAGCCATGTTTCTATGTGAACAAGCAGGGCGGAACAGGCTCTCTGTCGTTATGCAATAAAGCTTTACGACTTTAGGCCCTTGCCAGAGAGCATCAAATCCACCTTCTCGTGGGTATATCTTCCAGGCATTCAAAACCTTTGGGCAGACAAACTCAGCCGAGTATTGCTGCCTCACGAATGGTGTCTCCACCCAGACCAGGTGACAGATATTTCACATCTGGGGGACTCCAGACATAGACCTCTTTGCAAGTCCACTGAATGCCAAACTTCCCCGGTTCTGTTCCAGGATTCCGGCTCACAATTGCCAGGCAAGGGATGTCTTCCTCCTTCACTGGGGTCAGGACTTCCTCTATGCCTTTCCACCCATTCCCCTCATTCCCAAAACACTCTTCAAGCTTCAGAGACAGAGGTCGTATGATCCTCATAGCGCCACGGTGGCCACGCCAAATGTGGCATCCCCTGCTTCTACACCTCTCTCAAACTGCACCTCTGGAGTTGGGCTGTGCTCCAGATCTCCTTTCCCAGGAGAGCGGGATGCTATGGCACACGAATCCCCAGTCCCTGCATCTCATGGCCTGGTTGCTGAGAGCTTAAATCTTCAGGATCTCAACTTTTCTCAACAGGTAAAGGATATCCTTCAGGCTTCTAGAAAACCTTCCACAAGACGATCTTACGCATTCAAGTGGAAATGTTTCACTATATGATGTTCCCAGAAGGGGTTAAACCCCCTGGTGATACCTTTGGAGTCGATACTAGAGTATATCAAATTCTGGTCTAAAGACCAATTCAGTCAGAGTCCATCTTAGTGCAATTACAGCCTCCTATAAGCCTCTAAATGGACAACCAATTTCCTCTCATCCTCTCATATCCAGATTTATGAGAGGTCTTCTTTTAACAAAACCTCCCATCAAACCACCACCGGTGGCGTGGGATTTAAATCTAGTTCTTGGGCAGCTCATGAAACCGCCTTTTGAACCTTTAGCCACTGCTACCCTAAAGTTTTTGTCCTGGAAGGTCATCTTCCTAATTGCAATCACCTCTGCACGTTGCATTAGTGAATTGCAAGCCTTAGTGGCTGATCCTCCTTACACTAGGTTTCATCATGATAAGGTTGTCCTCAGAACTCATCCACACTTTATGCCAAAGGTGGTTTTGCCTTTTCATTTAAATCAAGCGATTTATCTTCCTGTATTCTTTCCGAGGCCTCATGCCTCTAATGCAGAGAAGAACCTTCATACTTTGAATTGTAAAAGAGCCTTGGCTTTTTACCTACAAAGAACACATCAACATAGAAAGTCTTCTCAACTTTTTACTGCTTTTGATTCTAGTCATTTGGGACTTCCAGTCTCCAAGAGGTCTTTATCCAAATGGATTGCACAGTGCATATCCTTTGCTTATGAGAGTAAGAGTCTTCCTCTTCAAAGCAATGTCACAGCTTATAATGTGAGAGCTATGTCAGCCTCTATGGCTAACCTTCACTCTGTGTCTATTGATGACATTTGTAGAGCAGCCACCTGGGCTTCGGTACATACCTTCACAGCCCACTACTGCCTAGATAAAGCCTCCCATCGGGATGCCTTCTTTGGCCAGGCTGTTCAAAATTCTTTCAAACCTAATACAATGCATCCAACCAGGGTTGGTGGGTAGGACAGAGATCCATGGGAGGAAGCATGGCCCACCTCACCATAGGTGGCAGCTTCCTGAGGTTATCTCCCTGGCATCTTCAGCTAGGGAGTCCCCATATGTTTAGACTACATTCCTGCTTGTTCCTGGAGATAGTGTAGTTAGTCACCTGTAACAGGTGATCTCCGGGAACAGCAGGGATTTAGTCTTCACAATCCACCCACCTCCCCTAGGAGTTGTCTCTCTATCTCTGTCTTTTCGCTCTCCCTCTATCCTTTCACTCAGCTACAAACTTAACTGAAGAGGGACAGTTGTAAAGGTGGGAAGGCAGCGCGCATGTGCTGAGGGATGCTCCCAAAAGCGTTCCTATTGGACGCTGGGGAGCGTTCCCGCACAGGCTCCGTCGGTACCGACGATACCCATATGTGAAGACTATATTCCTGCTGTTGCCGGAGATCACCTGTTACAGATGAGTAACTACGCTTTCTGTACTGTATGGTAGATTCGTGGTTGAAGAGCCAGTTTGCCATGGCGTCAGCTATTTGGCAGCTGGCGGCATGTACTAGTCTGTCTCAAGCCCTGCTCCAGTGGATTCAGTCTCTTCCACCAGATGATGATGATGATGATGATACTCTTTGGAATCTGCTTCGGCTTCAGCCTTCCTTTCTGATGCTAAATATGACCTCTGGTATGTTTGGCTGCTACGGATGGTGCTCTGACAGCAGTGTCCGGTGTTAGATTTGGCTCCGGCACTGGGCAGCGAATACATCTTCCAAAGCCTGGTTGGTCCAACTGATTTTTTTTTTAAGGGGAAGCTTCTGTTTGGAGCCAATTTGGAGAAACTAGTGAAGGACCTGGTGAGACAAAATCTACCACCTTCTAGAAGACTGGTCCAAGGGGCCTGTGAAGCAGGCTAGCACCGCCTGTCCACCGAAGGCATGCTGGTCAGATTCTCAGGGGCCTTGGGACTTGCATATTTACCAACCTGGAAAATGTTTTTTTTCTCTTTCTGGACTTCCGTCTTATTCTCAGTCTTTTCGTGGAGCACGCAGGCCCAGGGACCCAGTCCCTTTCAGAGGAGGACTCTGCCATGCTGTACATTGAAGGTATTGGGAATCATTCCCTGGTTCCTTCAGTTGGAGGCAGGCTTCACCTTTTCTTTCAGGAATGGACCCCAGTTGTCAAGGATCACTGAGTGCTAGATACCATTCAGTTTTGCTATGTCCTGGAATGCAAAGAGCTGATTCCGGATGCCTTTGTCATCTTCCCTTGTAGGTCTGCGATCAAAGTGCCACTAGGCGGACCACCTTGGATAAGTTGCTGCGCCTAAAAGCAGTGGTATCCTTTCCACTAGATGAATGGGGCTAGGGCAGATATTTTGTGGTGCCCAAAAGGATAGTTCTTTCCAGCCCATTCTGGACCTTAAGGGGGTCAAACAGCACTTGTGCATCCTGTGCTTCTGGATGGAATCCTTGAACTCCATGATTCAAGCAGCATACTGAGGGGCGTATGGTATACATCCAAGGGTGTTGAAAGAACTGAAATATGAAATTGCAGACCTGCCATTAGTAATCTGTGAACTTTCATTAAAATCATCTGTAATACCTGAAGATTGGAGGATCGCCAATGTAACGCCAATTTTTAAAAAGGGTTCCGGGGTGATCCGGGAAACTACAGACCGGTGAACCTGACGTCAGTACCGGGAAAAATGGTAGAAACCATCACAAAGAACAAAATTACTTAGCATGTAGATAGTCATGGCCTAATGGGTGACAGCCAACATGGCTTTAGACAAGGAAGATCTTGTCTTACTAATCTGTTATGTTTTTTTGAAGGTGTGAATAAACAGGTGGACAAAGGTGAGTCGGTTGATATAGTGTATCTGGACTTTCAGAAAGCCTTTGACAAGGTCCCTCATCAGATACTTTTGGCAAAACTAAAGAGTCATGGGATAGGAGGCAGTGTACTATTGTGGATCAGGAACTGGTTAAAAGATAGAAAGCAGAGGGTAGGGCTAAATGGCCAATTTTCCCAATGGAGAAAGGTGAATAGTGGTGTACCCCAGGGATCTGTGCTGGGTCCACTGCTTTTTGACATATTCATAAATTACCTGGAAAAGGGAATAACGAGTGAGGTTATCGAATTTGCATATGACACAAAACTATTTAATGTTGTTAAAACCCAAGAGGATTGTGGAAAATTGCAAGAGGATCTTGATAGATTGGAAGACTGGGCACCAAAATGGCAGATGAAATTTAATGTGGACAAGTGAAATGTTATGCACCTAGGGAAGAACAACCCAAACTATGGTTACACAATGCAAGGTTCCACATTAGGAACCTCCACCCAGGAAAAAGATTTAGGCGTCATTGTGGATAACATGTTAAAGCCCTCGGCCCAGTGTGCAGCGGCGGCCAAGAGAGAAAATAGAATGCTAGGTATCATAAGGAAAGGAATGGAAAATAAAACAAAAGATATTATAATGCCTCTATCATTCCATGGTGAGACCGCACCTTGAATATTGTGTGCAATTCTGGTGACCGTATCTTAAAAAGGGTATAGCATTATTAGAAAAGGTTCAGAGAAGACCCACCAAAATGCTAAAGGGGATGGAAGGATACACCTATGAGGAAAGGCTAAAAAGGTTAGGGCTCTTTAACCTGGAAAAGAGGCGGCTGAGGGGAGATATGATTAGAAGTCTATAAATTAATGAACGGAGTGGAATGGGTAAACGTAGATCGATTGTTTACGTTATCAGAATATAGGAAGACTAGGGGACATGCAATGAAGCTACAGGGTAAACTATTTAAGACTAATAAAAGAAAATATTTTTTTCACTCAGCGTGTAATCAAACTCTGGAATTTGTTACCAGAGGATGTAGTAAAGGCTGCTAGTGTAGCTGGGTTTAAAAAAGGTTTGGACAAGTTCCTGGAGGAAAGGTTCATAAACCATTATTAAGAAGGGACCCAGGATATCAATGCTTGACTCAGTACAAGCATTGTGGAACCTGTCTTTTGGGGAAACTGCTAGGGTCGTATGACCTAGATTGGCCACTGTTGGAAACATGATACTGGGCTTGATGGACCTTGGTCTGACCTAGTATGGCATATCTTATGTTCTTATGAGTTCTTGGCTTCTCTGGATCTGGCTGAGGCGTACTTCAATATCCTGATCCGGGCGTATCAGTGTGTTGCCATGCTTGGCTCTCACTATCAGTTTGCTGCCCCACCTTTCGGGCTCCCACCACCCTGAAGATGTTCTCCCAGGTCATGGTGGTGGCGGCTGTAGTGCCAGGGGATCTGTGTCCTCCTTAGAAAACCTTGGCTGGGTGATCAGTCGGAGAAGAGCCAGATGTGGCCTTCCCAGTCCCTGGAATTTCTAGGAGCACATTTCAGTTCTTGAGTAGGCAGAGTTTGCCTGCCAGAAAAGTGTGTCAGTCTGTTGGATTGCTTGGCACTGTTCTGTGCACAGCAGGCTCCCAAAATCGGATTCTCTACAGCTGATTGGATTGATGGCGACGACCATAGAGATGGTGCCATGGATGCATGTTCATATGCAACTGCTTCAGTGGTCCTTGTTGACTGTTTCCCCGAGTTCTCAGGACTTTGAGTGCAGGCTTCCGCTCCCGTTGATGGTAAAACCCAGCCTGCGGTGGTGGCAGCAGCCCTGTCATCTGAGGAAGGGTGTGCCACTGGACAATTTCTTCTGGGTCCTCCTGAAGACGGATGCCAGTCTCTTGGGCTAAAGAGCCCATTTCCAGGACCATACAGCCTTAGAGCCATTGGAACTGCAGGGAAGTAGTGTGGTCCATCAACTGCCTTGAAGTGAGGGCCATCAGGTCGACTCTTCTGCATTTCTAGCCTTTGATCGAATGTTGGGTGGTTCGAGTGTTTTCAGACAACGCCACGGCAGTGGTTTGTCAATCGGCAAGGTGACACGAGGAGTACTAGGGTAGCTCTGGAGATGGTTCTCCTGTTTGCCTGGGTGGAGAATAACTTCCTAGCCTTTTTGGCTCAGCACGTTGCCAAGGTGAATAGTGTGGAAGCGGACTTCCTCAGCCGGCACTCTCTGGATCCTGGAGAGTGGGAGTTGAGTCAGGAGGCTTTTCAGTTATTTCTGCACCACTGGGATTGCCCTGAAATGGATCTGATTGCAACCTGCTCCAGTGCCGAAGTTGGCCACTTCTTCAGTTGCCACACAGATGGGATCAGAGGATGTCGATGCTGTGACCCAGCCTTAGTCAAGTCAGCACCGGCTGTAGGAGTTTCCTCTGTTGCCCCTGATGGGACGTGAGATGTGGCGTATGGAACGTCACCTTGGCAGGATTGTTCTGGTGGTGCTGGATTAACAGGAGAGCCATGGTTCAGAGACCTGATGTGGCTCCTGTAGGTGCTGCCTCTTCAGTTGCCTCCATCTTGGGGCCTATTGCGGCAGGGACCGATCATCCTGGAGGACCAAGTTCTCTTCTCGCTTATGGCTTGGCTTTTGAAAGGAGACGGCTAGCATGTAAGGTTTACTCTCCCATGGTGGTCTCCACTCTGTTCAGAGCCTCTTTTGAGCGATGATGCAGCACTCAGCAGTTGGCTCCTGAGGGGGCCAAGCTGCCATCTCTGTGGCCTTTCTACAGGATGGCCTGGAGAAGAGCCTTTCTCTTAGCACCCTAAATGTTCAGGTAGCAGTTTTAGCCTGTTTCAGAGGTCCGATGGCTGGTACGTCTCGTACTTTCTCCAGGGGGTTTGACGTCTGCGTCCTCCCCTCCGGTCAGTGATACCTTCCTGGGATCTGTCTGGTGCTCAGGGCTCTGATGGCAGCCCCCTTTGTGCTTTTGAAGCGCACTTCTTTAAAGGATTTGATGCTCAAGATGTTCTTGGTCACGATTTGTTCCACAAGGCGGATTTCTAAGCAGCAGGCTGTCTTGCTGAGATCCTTATTTGTCTCTTTCAAGGAGGCAGTTTCCATTCAGCCTGTCTCTTCTTGCCTAAGGTGCTTTCTCTCTTTCATGTGAACCAGGTGGTACATCCTGCCCTCTTCTGAGGAGTAGTGTCAGGGGAAGGATAAAGATCTTAACCTTGTGGTTGTTCAGAAGATGATTCTCCAATACTTGGAGGTTATGAACTCATTTCATAAGTTAGACCATCTTTTTGTGCTGTTTGTTGGTCCACACATGGGTGACGCAGTGGCTAAGTCTATTTTAGGGCATTGGATTAAGGAGACCTTTGTCTTGGTATATCTGTTACGGAACCAGCTGGTTCCAGAGGGTTCGTGCGCCCATTCTACCCAATAACAGATGCTCTCGGTAGCCACTGCAGACATTTGTCAAGCCGAAACGTGGACATCACTTTCCACTTTTGTCAGTCATCACTTGAATGTTCATGTGAGGGCGGACATGGCCTTTGGCTCAAGGGTTTTGCGAGCTGCTGTGTGTTCTTCCTGCCCAGTGGAGCTTTGGTAGATCCCGCTTGTCTGAACTAGTCTAGCAGGACGATATAGAAAGTGACTTTTTACTTACCAGTTAATGTCCTTTCCTTGAGTCCTGCTACATCAGTCCAGGGCCTGCCCCTGGAACTGTATTGTTCTGTTCTGCTGTGTTATCCTTGGGTCCACTTTGATTTTTATATTTAACACTCTGCAAGTTCGTCTACTGTCAGCCTTATATTTTATGCTTTCCTGTACATAGTTCTCTACTGTTGATCACTCATTGTTGCCCATGGTTGAGGTTGTGTGAGGATTGCCATTTTTCTCCCATATGCTTTGGGACGAATACTGAAGGGACCTCTTTTTTTTGGCTGAGGCGAATAGAGGCATGGGAGTGATGTCTTTGAAACCTGGACTTTTCATTGGTTCTTTGTCTCCATCAATCTGCTGGTAAGGGACACGGCCCATTAGTCTCGACTGATCTAGCAGGACTCGAGGAAAGGACATTAACTGGTAAGTGAAATGTCACCTTATGCTAAACTAGTCCAGACAAGTGGGTTGTCTCAGTCAGTAGTTGCCCTAGGGAACCAGACCACACAGAAAAGATCCTTTTGCACCAGTCCTAACTGCAGCCATCTGCTGGAGACAGAGTATACTGGCAGGTTCCAGGGCTGCACAACTCCTTATACCGATGATGACATTACTGAAAATCAATGGTCCCTGCTTCTATCAACTGATGGGGTGAAACAGCCCACTTCTCTGGATTGGTCTAGCAGGAATCAAGGAAAGGAAATTAGCAGATAAGACCAAATTTTACCATGTTAAGCAAAGTGTAAATCTTGTCTGAAAGAAACCACCTGACTAATATACAGTTGTTACATGATATACTATATTCGGACTTAATGAGGTGCACTCGAGTTATGGAAACAATGGCTATAAGGCACCTTTTCATGAGGGATAGGCAAAACCATACCTGACTTTGTCCCACTGCATGCAGGAAGATGTTCTGATTTCCATATTGATTTTTCCTCAAGAAAGAGACAAATTGCATCTCCCTGCACAGCACTGACTGCGCCTCTCCCCCTCCTGACATGCAGCTGTGAGCTCATACTCCCCACTCCCCAATTGAGGGTTTCTGCTCTGATTAACTCCCACAGTCAATTAGATCTCTTAAAGAAATATTACTCATGGCTACTGGGTCCTAACCACTAGGCCACTCCTCCCTGCATATTTTATAAAGTGTACAAATACCTCATAATTCTGCCTCAACACCTCCTCCAGAAATGCCTGCGTTTGCATTGCGTAAAAGCACACATGCTTTTGTTGGAGGTCACAATTGTTGATTATACAGTACTGTAATTTTACGAGAGCCATTTCCACATGTGAAACATGTCTTATATGTGGAAAATGCGTTATAAAATTGCCTCTCAATATGTATTTATTTATTTATTTTATTTATTTAACAATCTCTTATATACCGCAGCTTCCTAAGATCAGCTGCGGTTCACAAATAACAACAGGCAACAAATCATGGATTTGTTTTACATATAACGTCATATAACTATAACCAATGTGCAGTAAACAGAAATGTTGAACAGATAGCACTGAACAGTGCAACACTATATACATTATGTACATTAACATTATATTATTAAATACATATACAAGTTATGTGGGATATAATCATTATGAGTAGTACAGATGCAGATAGGGCAGGATTTCTTTTCTGTTATAGTGAGATGTAGATAAAACTGTTTAGCCTTTGTCTAATTCTTTTGATGGCTGTTCTATAGTGTTGTAGTGCATTGTAAAGAGGTGTGTTTTCAGTTTTTTTCGGAATTCATTAATCTCTGTTAATATTCTTAGTTCAACAGGGAGGGAATTCCAGGCTGTTGGGGCTGCATGTGAGAACGCTCTGTTTGTTGCTTTATTTGTTTTTATGAAATCTATGGGGGTTTTAAGTTTGTTTAGTTGATTTTTTCTTTGAGTAGGTTTTGGATGTTCTTTGGTAATTAAGTTACTTAAAGTAGATGGTGTCAAATCAAATAGTGATTTAAATACTGTTATTAGTGTTTTATATGTTATTCGGTTTTGAATTGGAAGCCAGTGAAGGGATGCTAGAATTGGTGTTATATGTTGATGAGAGTGTGTTTTTGTTATTATCCTAGCTGCTGAGTTTTGTGCGAGTTGCAGTCTTTTGATGTTTTGTTTTGATGTGCCTAATAATATAAGGTTCGCAAAATCAAAGTGGGGGGTTATAGTGGCTTGGATTATACTGATAAAATCATGTATGTAAACAAGAGGTCTAAGTTGTTTAAGTATTTTAAGTTTGTAGTAAATTTTCTTTGTGGTATTTCTGATATGGGTATCTAGAGTGAGATGTTTGTCTAAAATGACTCCTAAGTATCTCACTTCATTCTTTATTTTAATTTCTTGGTTTTGAAGTGTTATATGTGTTGGTGGGGTATAATCTTGGTTTTTGGTGACTATTAGCACTTCAGTTTTTGAATGGTTTATTAGGAGATTGTGGGCATTTAGCCATAATGTTATTTCATTAAAACAATCCGAAAGGAGTTGCAACGGTATGTTAGGGATAGTGAATGGGATGTACATCATAATATCATCTGCATATAGATGATAGAGTACACCATATTTCTTAAAGATATTGCAAACTGGTTTTATGTATATATTAAATAGTAGAGCTGAAAGCGCTGATCCTTGTGGTAATCCTGTTTCAAATTTATATGATTCAGAAGTTTGATTGCTTATTCTAACGTTTTGCGTTCTATTGCTCAGATAAGAGGTGAACCATTTGTGAACTGTAGAGTATATTCCTATGTGTCTTAAGTAGTTAAGCATTATTGAATGGTTAACACTATCGAAAGCGGCTGATATGTCAATAAATAAGAGGATAAAAGCTTTTTTGTGGTTGTCTATTCCTCTTAGTAGTGTATCGGTAAAAACAGTCAGGATGTATACATCCTGTTGTGTGTTATGTGCACGTAACTATACATATGTGAAAGTTCTGGCAGCATGTGGTGAAAATTGAAGCAGTGACTGCAGTTCGTTCCACTTCATGCAGATTTGCGCAAATGCTTATAAAAATACCATAGTGCTGAGCTGTGGGGGCCCAGCAACACCCCCCCCCCCCTCCTCTGTTTTGATTTCCACACCTGGCCCCTGCTCTTTGGACTTGATTGGGCTGGAGTTGTTGTAGATGTAGTGATTACAAGCCCCCTCTCCCTCCCTTTCTCCTATTAAGAGGAAAGATAGTGTCCCAGCAGTAAGGCATTACTACTACTACTGAACATTTGTATAGCGCTACAAGGCGTATGCAGCGCTGCACAGACATGCAAAAGACGGTCCCTGCTCACCGGAGCTTACAGTCTAGTCGGGGCAGATAACACCGTAGCAATAGATATGGGATACAGCTTGGGGGACTGGTAAGAAAACACAAAGGAGATCAACAACACTTACTGGCCATACTTGGGGGAGCAGGGGCAGCAGGGTGCCATATTTCTGGAGAGAACTGATGCCTATCATTAAGATGGTGGGGTGAACTGAGATGGGGACAATGAGAGTACTACAAATAACTTTCCTCCCTTTCCTTCTAGGGTTGATGGTGACACAAAACACTGCATGATATACAAGACTGCCTCTGGATACGGCTTCGCCGAGCCATACAATCTCTATGCTTCCTTGAAAGACCTGGTGCTTCACTACAAGCATGTTTCCCTGGTGCAGCACAATGACTCTCTGAACGTTACCCTTTCCTACCCTGTCTTGCCCCAGCCGGCCAGATGAGCAATGTGACCTACAGCACGGCACCGCACAGCAAGATGGCATCAATCGTGGGTAGATGAAGTCTGATAATGTTGGGGGAAGGGGAGCTATCCGTACATGGTGTCTCAGCTTCCAAGTCTTCGTATCTGACACAGATGTGGTATGATCATCCATCAAGGAGCACCAGAGAGATTTGTGTTCTTATACATTAGATACTCGTATATATATATATTTTTTTGTTTGATTTGAGGGATTTCCTCCCTCCATGCCTTCTCCATCTAATTAGATGGGTCAGTAGCTTCTAGGAAACACATGGGCTTTAGAGATCACTGAAGTGGTGCTGGAATCTTTCTGAACAGGGATGATTTTCTTTGCTTTGGAAAGGCTCTTCCCCACCCCGCCAGCAGCCTAGTTTAGAAAACAAACTTTAACTGATGTTGGTTGTATCCATTCCCCTGTCCTTGTTTTACCAACCATGAGAAAACAAATGGAAAAATAAAATCCTTTCAGTGAACTCTGTTTAGCAAAGTCAAACAGGCCAAGACTGGTTTCTGGCACCTGCTGAAACTCTCTTATCTCCAGGAACAAGCAGGAATGTAGTCTTCACATATGGGTATCGTCGGTACTGACGGAGCCTGCGTGGGAACGCTCACCAGCGTCCAATAGGAACGCTTTTGGAGTCTCTCTCAGCACATGCGCGCTGCCTTCCCGCCTTTCCAACTGTCCCTCTTCAGTTCTTTGTTTTCTGCGGAGCCAACAGTACCTATTCCCTGTCACCGCAGAAAATTCAGTCTTTAAAATTTGTTTTCTTGTGGTCGTGTTTGCCTACCACACGATGCTTACCGGTACCGCCAGTTCTTTTCATTAAAAAAAAAAAAAAAAAAAAGTAGGCTTTCAACTGTTTTCTCTTCAGAAACATTTCTCTTTGGTGCTAGGTGCCATTTTGGGCACTAGGCCCCATATTCCTAAAATATGGAAAAGCCAACTAGTGGTTTTAAAAAATGTACTTAGTGTGGCAGTACCATTTCCGTCACTGACACCCATGATTGGTGTCTTAATTGTTTAGGATCTGAACATTCTCCAACTGAATGTCTCTCCTGTAGGGGGATGACTAAAAGAGGAAGACAGAACCGGGCTGCAAAGCTTGGTACCCTCTTTTCCTCGGATGCCAGATCCATTGCATTGACATCATCAAGGGCCTCTTCTTCCTCCCATGGATCTCAGGTAACTAAACATAAAAGCCGGTCGTCAAAGGGTAGCTCTCCTGCTAAGCATCGAGAGGCCATTGGCATAGCCCTTGAGGGAACCACACTGGCAAAACAGCCCCGGCGAGAGGCTTTGGCTTCCAAAGCATCAATGAGGCTTCAGGATGTTCTCGAGGCCCCAACCTCGCAAGAACTACCTGTGCCAGGCTCAGGGGTTCCGGCTGTTTTTACCGGTACCGACACCCAGGCATCGGCAGCGTCGATAGACCAGAGGTTCCTCGCTATCGAACGCAGCATCGCAGCTCTTCTTTCAGCTGTGGTATCTCTGGCTGGAATCGACAGATTGGTACCGGGTCAACTCGGTACCAACTTCGATCGGAACCGGGACCGTGCTTTGCAGGAGCATCGGGGTCAGGAATACTTTGATTCCTCCGATTTCGAAGACTGACAATTCTGCTGGTACTAGAGGGTTTCTCCCAGAAGATCCCTCTTCTCCCCAATGCAGAATGTCACCTCCAGAGGACATGTCCTTTCAGGATTTCATTCGGGATATGGCCAAGGGTCTTTCAATCACAGTGGCTCCTGAAGAGGAACCCAGAGCAAAGGAATTGGAAATTCTCCAATATCCTAAAGCTCCAAAGGAGGCTGCCACTTTGCCCATCCATGAAATTCTGCACAACTTAATGCTCAGGATGTGGGAGACACCTCTGACTTCTCCTCACTCTAGGAGACTTGATACTATGTATAGAGTTCTGCCATGTCCAGGATTTCAAAAGACTCAGTTGCCTCACCACTCAATGGTGGTGGAGTCAGCCATGCGTAGGATGAAAAGTGCAAAGAGGCATGCATCCAATCCCCCAGGTCGTGAATGCAGGACTCTGGACGCTTTTGGGCACCGAACCTTTCAGGCTTCCATGCTTTCAGCTAGGATCAGTTCATATATACTATATATGGGAATGTTCCTAAAGGAAGTTACAGGAGACTTGGAGCTTATGAGCCCATTTCTCCCAGATGACAAGAGACAAGACTTTCTTGCTCTAGTTAAGCATGCTCAGGATGTCTCCAAGTTTGTAAATCGTGCAGCCTTTGACTGCTTTGAATGCATCAGCGGAACCTCTGCTATTGCCATTGGCACACGACGGATTGCCTGGCTTCAGGCATCAGACTTGGAGACTTGGGTACAGGACAAGTGCAACATTCCTTGCACGGGAGAGAATCTCTTTGGCAAGAACTGGCAGGAGAAAGCTAACGAGTTAGATGCTGACAATACTACTCTGGATAGATTGTCAAAATCTACAGCCACTCCAGCCAAAAAGAAGCCTTATAAAAAAAAACCCTCTTTCAGCAAAAAGAGGAAATTTTATCCTTCCTATACCCAACAGAGTCAGACTCGGGGTCAGTTTGCCCAAAAGGGACAAACTAGACAGCAAAAGAAGCCAAAAGGGACAAACTAGACAGCAAAAGAAGCCAAAAGGCCAGATAGCCCAACCAGCTCTGCAGGTTCAGCCCCCTCAAGGACTTTGACTCCTTCCTAGAGAGCTTAGCCTTCCTGCCTCTGAGGGGTCCCCACCCCCCACCCCCAATATCCCAGGCAGGTCATGCCACTTTGCCAACAGATGGCATCAAATAACAGCAGAAGATTGGACTTTGTCAATTGTAGGAGAGGGGTACAAGCTTCATTTTCACAGCGTGCCCCCTCCTACAATTCTAAAGCAATTCAATTCTCAAACCTCCGCAGACAATCTGCTAGATCACGAGGTCTCAATGCTTCTTTCCCAAGGGGAATAGAGGAGGTACCCATTCTTCAAAGGGGTGCAGGGTTCTATTCCCCCTATTTACTTTTTCCAAGTAAAACAGGAGGACACAGACCCATTTTAGACCTTAGAGA
The DNA here is from genome assembly GCA_033557465.1 of Ichthyophis bannanicus. Lineage (NCBI taxonomy): Eukaryota > Metazoa > Chordata > Amphibia > Gymnophiona > Ichthyophiidae > Ichthyophis > Ichthyophis bannanicus. Next base: position 257,978,072 of record CM066039.1, read on the forward strand.
ATTGAACAAATACCTGTTTCGAGAGAAGTTCAAAATGATTTCTCTAGGAGCTCTTCTGCCATACCTTCAAAGCCAGGATTGGCTTTGCTCTCTAGACTTAAAGGATGCATACACTCACATTCTGATCCATCCAGATCACAGGAAATTCTTACGATTCCTTTTCAAAGGAAAACATTTCCAATACATGGTTCTTCCCTTTGGTCTGGCTTCAGCACCAAGAGTATTCATGAAATGCATGGCAGTAGTAGCAGCATTTCTGCGAACCCTGGGGATATTCGTCTTCCCTTACTGAGACGACTGGCTCATGCGAGCCCCTACAGTTGCAGAGGCCAGCACTGCATTGTCCTGTACAATGCGAATCCTCCAATACTTGGGGTTGGTAATAAACTTCCCAAAATCCCAACTAGTTCCTTCCCAATGCCTGGAATTCATAGGAGCCTGTCTAGATACCAGACAGGCAAGGGCTTTCCTTCCACAGGCCCAGTGTCTTCGCATAATGCAACTAGCTTCTCAAGCAGCAGGCAAATCCTCCCTCACTGCTCAACAGCTACTACAGTTACTGGGACATATGGCATCCACAGTTCATGTAGTCCCATATGCTTGCCTCCACTTGCGAGCAGCTCAGTGGACCCTTTCCACACAGTGGACACAGGCCACAGGTCATTTGTCGGACAAAATAAACTCTCAACGACTAATTTTGGCCCTCCAATAGTGGCAATCACTAGAAAACCTGACAGTGGGGTCTCCTTTTCATCAACCCCTTTTTCAGGCCACTCTAACGACAGATGCATCACAGGTGGGTTGGGGAGCACACCCGAATCATCTCTCTACCCAGGGAACCTGGACTCCACAGGAGGCTGGTTTACACATCAACCTTCTGGAATTAAGAGAAATCTATTTAGCTCTTCGAGTATTCCACGCCCAGCTCAGCTACAAAGACAGTCCTAGTCCAGACGGATAATCAAGTAGCCATGTTCTATGTGAACAAGCAGGGCGGAACAGGCTCTGTTATGCAAAGAAGCTTTACGACTGTGGGCCCTCGCCAGAGAGTATCAAATTCACCACCTAGTGGTATATCTTCCAGGCATTCAAAACCTTTGGGTAGACACTCAGTCGAGTACTGCTGCCTCACGAGTTGTCCCTCCACCTCGACCAGGTGGCAAAGATATTTCATCTCTGGGGCACTCCAGACATAGACCTCTTTGCAAGTCCACTGAATTCCAAACTTCCCCGGTTCTGTTCCAGGATTCCGGCTCACAGTTGTCAGGCAAGGGATGCCTTCCTCCTTCACTGGGGTCAGGACTTCCTTTATGCCTTCCCACCCATTCCCCTCATCCCCAAAACACTCTTCAAGCTTCAGAGAGACGGGGGTTGCATGATTCTCATAGCACCACGATGGCTACACCAAACGTGGTATCCCCTGCTTCTACATCTCTCTCAAGCAGCACCTCTGGAGTTAGGGCATGCTCCAGATCTCCTTTCTCAAGAGAACGGGATGCTATGGCACCCGAATCCCCAGTCCCTGCACCTCACGGCCTGGTTGCTGAAGGCTTAGACCTCCAGGATCTCAACCTGTCCCAACAGGTAAAGGATATCCTTCAGGCTTCTAGGAAACTTTCCACAAGAAGATCTTATGCCTTCAAGTGGAAACATTTTACTATATGGTGCTACAAGAAGGGATTAAACCCCCTTGTCATACTCTTGCAATTGATACTAGAGTATCACATTCACTTATCAAATTCTTGTCTAAAGGCCAATTCAGTAAGAGTCCATCTTAGTGCAATTGCAGCTTCTTTTAAGCCTCTGAATGGACAACCAGTTTCCTCTTATCCACTCATATCAAGGTTTATGAGAGGTCTTCTATTAACCAAACCTCCCATCAAGCCACCACCAGTGGCATGGGATCTAAACCTAGTTCTCGGGCAGCTTATGAAGCTGCCTTTTGAGCCTTTAGCCACTACAGCCCTTAGGTTTTTGACCTGGAAGGTCATCTTCCTAATTGCAATCACCTCTGCACGTCGCATTAGTGAATTGCAAGCTTTAATGGCTGATCCTCCTTATACTAGGTTTCACCATGATAAGGTTGTTCTTAGAACTCATCCACACTTTATGCCAAAGGTGGTTTCACCTTTTCATTTGAATCAATTTATCTTCCTGTATTTTTTCCGAGGCCTCATGCCTCTAATGCAGAAAGAAACCTTCATACTTTGGATTGTAAAAGGGCCTTAGCCTTTTACATACAAAGAACACAGCAACATAGAAAGTCCTTGCAACTTTTTATAGCTTTTGACCCTACTCATTTCAGACTTCCAGTCTCCAAAAGAACTTTATCTAAATGGATTGCCCAATGCATATTTTTTGCTTATGAGAGTAAGGGTCTTCCTCTTCAGGACCATGTCACAGCTCATAACGTGAGAGCCATGGCAGCTTCCATAGCTAATCTCCACTCCGTGTCTATCGATGACGTTTGTCGAGCAGCCACATGGGCTTCTGTACACACCTTCACAGCCCACTACTGCCTGGATCAAGCCTTCCGTCGGGATGCCTTTGGCCAAGCTGTTCTTCGAAATCTCTTTCAGACCTAATTCAACTCCTACCCACCAACCCTGGTGGGATGCCAGAGATCCATGGGAGGAGGGATGCCTATCTTTCTGGATTGGCACCTTCCTGGGGCTATCTCCCTGGCATCTTTAGCTAGGGAGTCCCCCATATGTGAAGACTACATTCCTGCTTGTTCCTGGAGATAGCGTAGTTACTCACCTGTAGCAGGTGATCTCCGGGAACAGCAGGAATTGTCTTCACAACCCACCCACCTCCCCTAGGAGTTGTCTCTCTATCTTTGTCTCTTTCCTCTCTTTCTCTATCCTTTCACTCAGCTACAAACCTAACTGAAGAGGGACAGTTGGAAAGGCGGGAAGCCAGCGTGCATGTGCTGAGATGCTCCCAAAAGCGTTCCTATTGGATGCTGGGGAGTGTTCCTGCGCAGACTCCGTCAGTACCGATGATACCCATATGTGAAGACTAAATTCCTGCTGTTCCCGGAGATCACCTGTTACAGGTGAGTAACTACGCTTTATAAGATAAGAAATGTGAATAATTGGGGGTAGTGGGTCATATTTTTCTGTTTTGTTTGTCATTACCGGACAGGGCTCCTTCCCCCAGGAGGATCTGCCCATGAGAGTTGCATACGATGTTCTGCAGAGCTGCATGGGCTGCTGCCTGCTTGTAGGAGGTGGTGCTGTGATATAGCGAATGGAGGACACCCATGCAGCGTTGCAGGAACGTTTGTTGCATCACCATAGAATCAGGTTCTCTGACTGCACATTATAGAATCCCTAACCGTGCAACACCAGCACATAGCATATTGAAATCATCCCGCCCACCACCACTACTGTCTGCTGCTTTGTGTGGGCCTTTGATGTATGGAAATAGGCTTTTAATTTTGGTTTGCTCAGTATTTTTAATCACTGTTGAAGAGAACAGACTTAACATTACATTTTCTATAAATAAAAAAAGAAATCTGTTACACAAGCTAGTGACGGCCACCTTTAATGTTCAGAGATTTGTCGGGCTTTAAATCTTATTAGGGTTGCCCTATTAATTGTCGGTGTATAAACTTGTTTGTTGGAGAAGGGGGAAAGGAAAGGCCTCTTTCTCACACACACACAAAATTGGAATAATCACAGTTGTGGCCGATGGCTCCTCACTTCAAGGAAAACGTTTCTGCTTGTTACGCATTTCTTGTGATTTCTTTGAATTGCGCTGCACTGGCGTTGGGGAGGCTACGTGCACTTTTGGTAGGTAGGTGAGGTTGGTCATTGACAAAGAAATTAAGCTTATGCACGTGTGTAGCTGTCTGGATACACACACTAAGGTCTCTGCCTGCTTGTAAAGAGATTTTGGTACCTCCATCCCATAATGTACCTGGGGTTACATATTTATTTCAGGGGTGGGGGAAGAGAGAAGGGTGCTTAAAATTGCATTTCATTTTGTTCATTAACGTGAACGACCCAAATAGGTTTAAAATGACTCCCGATATGTTTTTCATCTGTCATGTAATCATTCACTAAGTGAATATGGCATAGATTGCGGGAGTAGGGGGAGGGAGGGAGGGAGGGGGGGTAGTGTAATTGTACTGAGGTGCTCATGATCTTAGATTCTGAAGGAGGATCGTCTTGCTTGTGGCCTTCGACTTTGTTATGTCAGTTTGCCTGTTTAGGAGTGGGGGGGTATCAGAGAATCTTTGCTTATCTCCTGTTGGTCGTCATCTTCATTTTCCTTCCCTTTCCCCACCTACCTTTTTATGGTACTGATGTAGGAGAGAATTCATAGCTTTTACCATTGCAAGAGGACATCCCCATTGAGGAAGTCCTTCCTGTGCCTTGGAATGTGCTGCTGTCGTTTGAGACTTCCGACTGCATAGCGTTTGTATGCGGGCACAAGATTTCTGCCTTGCAGACATGGTGTCATCTGTAGGGCAAGGGGAGCTGTTTCCTCACCCTTAGGGTGGTTGTGTGTGAGGACTGTGGTTTAAACGACAGACACAGAGATGCTTTAATCACAGTGGTCCTTGGTACCCCTCCCCTAATGAAGCTGGCTGCGTCCCTCACTTTCTCTGACTCTGCAGTGGTACTGGTGAAGTAAAAGCCCAGCCATATTTGTAGTTTCCCACTGAGCTGCAAGCAGCTGGCATGACCAAACCGAGGGAAGATGCTTTTAATCCTCAATGCTTCTTTGACCTCAGGAGCAAAGGGGAAGCCTTGGGCTGGTTACATGACGTTCCTTCCCCCCCCCCATTTCATCATTGTAGTAAAAGACAATTATTAAAACCCAAGGTGGGCATTGCTAAACGTAGGGCCCTGATAATCAGAAGGGCTTATATGTTTGCCAGCTGTTGCCCCGTGTCTGGCTTTTTTTCCAACAGTACTGTATGGCTAGTGCTGGGAAAATTCCTCTGATGGTTCAGCACTATTCATATAGTGCTGGGGGGGGGAGTTAGGGTGGAGCATAGGTGGCAACACCTAGCTGTATAAGATAGCGGCTTCTGGTGACTGCATCCTATGTACAGTGCGCACGAGATGTACCTATCATGTTTTTGTTTTAATTGCTATAATTGGTGTTTAAAAAAAAAATGTGGTCCCCGCTAGATCTGAATATTGACCCAATATGATCTCGAAATGTGAGATACCTTTTTTTCAAAAGAAAACTTCTAATCATTAGTACTATAATACTGCCTATATTTCAGCTTACTTATGCCCTTACATAGCTTTGAAATTGTATTTCCAATTGTCACAAAAAAGGGAAATTTATTTCTTTAAATCCCGTCACGATTATAGATAGGCATCAATCTGTTGCCTATTGAAAACGTTTTTTGTGTTTTTTTAAATTTTTTTTAAGTATCCTCTTCTGTCTGTTAACAAAATTTTGGGCAGCAGCAGCAGGGGAGGGTGGTTTTGTGTAACCTGATGGGTAAAGAAGCCCAGTCAGCCGATAAGCACATTAGCATAATTTTAGCTTATGCTCTAAGCCAAGTAGACTATCCAGCGGGGTTCTGAGGATATTGCCAGTTAATATGCATGCCATCCTGTCTCGTGCATATTCATTGTGGATATCCTGAAAAGGGCACTCGGTTGAGAACCGCTGGGCTGATGGATGGCTTGGTCTCTGAGAGCTAGTCTCGCTGTATCCTCACTGTACTGATAGCCTCAGAGGCTGTAAACAGAATTGTATTATCTGCATCAGGGTAGAGAACAGAATGTGTGGTCAGCACAGTTTCCATATACATCACCAGAAAGAATAAGTGCTGAATTATTTTTATAAATTTCATATTACATATACACAGTTCTTCGCTGTTTATAGGCATTATAAATACAGTGTATGCATTATGGAGCTAATTTTCACATTCTCCATATTGGGACAAAGACACGGGGTATTTTTACCCATGAACGTTTGCACAATTTTCACAGCTAAAATATTGTATGCTTTAGCATCAAAACTTGCTGAGGGGACAGAACACACTGTCATCTGCATTTGCTTTTTGTGCTATGGAATTTTGCTTAAAGCGCATGCAAAGATTTCCAGACGCCATTTCCAGACACTTCCAGCTCTCTCAAAAATGTGCTCTTGAACTCTATGCCTCAACAAGGCAGAAAAGTCCAAAAGGCCCTGACTTCAAGCCACCTTGGAAAAGGGCAATTATATTTTACAAGTGATCATCATATGGAGGAAACTTTCAAATTATTTTACAAATCTGTATACACACAGGCATCAAAGACTTTTTTCCTTTTGTGCTATTGTCTGGGCAAGACCGACCCTACCATTAGGTGGCATCTGCCTAGAGAGGCAGAATTTGGAGGCAGTGGCGGGACAGGCCTTGCTCCCTCCTTTCCTCTGTTGCCACTGCTACTCTCCTACTTCTGCTTGAGGGAGATGGACCCAGGAGATGTTCTGTGTAAACTGGCATGCACAAAGTGTGTACTGAAGAGGGCAGGACCCAGCAGAGGGGAGAGGATATGATGGGCACTTGGGGGAGTGGGGAGGAAGGGAAGATACTGGACACAAGGGGGGTTAAGGAAGGGAAGGGGAAATGCTGGACTTTGGAGGAATGGGGGCGCACGTTTCAAGGTTCATCTATGGCATCAGATACCTTCTTTGGGATGTCTCTACTGGGGCAAGGCATTGAGAGTTGATCTTGATCGGTCCCATATTATCTACCAGTTAGCTTATAGAAGCTTTCATTTCATAGTCTAACACTATCCTTTTTTAATGTTTTTATGTATGAATAGAAAGGGTGCAGATCCTAATCAGTAAAGTAATTAGACTTTGCTTAAATCTGTTCTGTGGGTGGGGAAGCATGAAGAGTATGCAAAGCACATCACAGAGAATTTGAGTTGAAGTCAGAAATCTAGTAGTCTTGTTTTTTGTTCAATAATTTTGCATGCAGTGGAGACTCTTTGGGGTTGGGACTTCTTCGCACTCTGCAGGGGCAGAGGTTTGGGCCCCAGTGAGATTGTTTTCTTCCAAAGCTACTGACCTGAGTCAGAGAAGCATCAGTTAAGAATGGCTAGTTAGTTCCCCCCAAACAGGACTCTGGGTTGGTGCAGTGAGGATCCCTGGTCCAGTGGCCTCACTTTGTTTATTTCAGAAGTTGAACATAGATGTTAGATTTAAACTATGTAGCTGGTTTTGGCTGTGTATAGCAGTAAATGTACACCATGAGCTTTGCCCACAGGGTGCAGCCGAGGTGTCTGGGCTATTGGGGACAGCAGAAATGACTATGACATCAAAATAGCAATTTCTAACAGCAGCCTTTGCAAATAAAAAGAAAGCCATCTTTATTCCTACTTAAAAATGTAACTGCGTAGTAATCCCTGATAACCTAGCTGCACATTAATCATTACTTTTTAGTAAGCCATTTTGTGTAGCCCACCATACAAAGGGCATCCTGATAAAAGGAGATGGACTCAGATCACAGCTTTCTCAGAACAGAAAGCTAGGAAGGGAGAAATAACTCTTTCCTGTAGTCCTTGCCCCATGCAAGCTCATTCCAGACCCTAACTTATAGTAGGATTACCAGTCCTGGTTTTGCCCCATTTCCTGTCTGGAGTAGCTGCGGTAATGCCCAATGATGGTATCTTTTGGCACATGTGGTAATTTGTACTGCTTAAATATCCAGATCAGCCAATTTGTAATTTGACTGTCCTACCAACTGGTTTCTGACCCTGTACAGCGCGATCTTACCCAGTCTGAGTATTTTGCATCCACACTAAGCCTTATTGCTGACTGTGGAATGGTTCTGCTGTAAATATTTATTCTTTGCACTACTAACTGTTGAACAGAGGATATTTCTGTGAGTAAAGATTTTAAACAAAATTAAGCTCTTTGCAAATAGATGGATAGCTTTATTGACCAAATGCCTTTAGGCCAAAGTCCTTATTGAAACATCAAAGCCGGGGGACATTCCTAACCGGTTTTCTTATTGTTGTTGATGTATTGGCTGTTTTGGGAGTTTTATAGAGAAGAAGTTTTTAGTTTTTAATTTTTAAGTCAAAATATAAAGGAGCGTGAAGTGAAATGGTCTATGATGAGAAAAATATCTTTAAAAAAAATACAACCAAAGAATATGGTTTGTAAGGTGAAATATTTTTGAAAGCTTTTTGATTAGAGAAGTTAAGAATGGGGGAGGAGGTGGTAGCCATCTTATGTTTTTAGGTGGTGGCCATTTTAGGATTCCATTGGCACTCAGTATTGTGTTTAGCTCAAAACTTGGAAGGGATGGATCAGTTTGCAGTAGCATATTTGAAAGGTTGGTAATTGTAGTATATTCACCTAAGAGGCCAGCTTAATGGTAGCTGCAAGCCAAGCACCCTGTCAAGGCCTGTGGTCATATGGGGGAATTCAGCAATGCCACTGCGCATGAGCACCTCGCCCCGCTCATGGATTTGCAACACTGCATGGTGATCTTCTGTTGTCGTGGTGTTGACCCCATCCAGAAAAAAAATAAGACACACCCTTGAACTTTTAGAGGATGTTTAGTTTCAGTGGTATGAAACATATGTGTTCTTCCTAAAGAATGTAACTTTTAAGTATCTTAGACATGCGTTTCCGGCTCTTGCAGTGCTAACAGCATTATTGTAAACTAAACATTTCTACAGTTGCATGATAGTGTGCAATGAATTGTGTTTACACAAACACTAAAATTGCAGTATTTGTATGTCTATCCTGTTAAAATGGTACAAGATGTAGTGGCTGCCTTTAGAAGAAAAAATGCCTTTTATTCAGCATTGAGACGCTAGAGGAACCTGCCTTTTTATGGGGGTTATTGTAGACCTATGCTTCCCAAACATTTATCCAACATGATTCCTTTTTAACGCTTAAAAATTCATATGACCCCAGATGATGATGAAATCAAAATAACAAACCTCCCATCCATTCCCCTCCACTCCCTCCTCCCCCCACTTATCCAATGTATGAAGGCAGTAACAGTAGTGACCATGGGGCCTTTTGTGCCAATGAGTGCTTACAGACCCCAGCGGGAACATGCACAAACTCACAGATTCTATGCTTACTACCATTACTCAGCACAGGTCACAGTGGGAGTGTCAGACTAAGAGCAACACTGTTTGCGACCCCCATCCACTGATGATGTGATGCCGTTTGGGGACCTGAACCACTCTTATAGACCCTGGCTCAAGTTTTGAAGCACCAGATCAAGTGTCTTGATCTAGCTGAGAAGAGCAGCAGCCCTCTGAAATGTAACACTCTTGGGTATTGTTCCCATGAAAAGAAAAATATAAAATGATCATGGAACCTACCCATGCATTTCATTGTGATCACTGTTACTCGGTCTCTTTCCTTTCCACACAGTGTTGCAAAGCCATAATGTTGGACCCCTGCACTGTACAAATATTGTCTTTGAAAGCATCGCATGCATCCTGTTTGCAAAGTCTGTTTTCCAAGGTGGTTGTTCATTCTATGTCTGTTCCCCCCCCCCCTCCCCCCCATAGCATAGGAAATCCTTGGCTAAGCCTCTTAAGGATAGGGGGCACCTTCTCAGAATGAAAGATGCCCTTCTCTGAAGCACATGATGTGAAATCCTGAGAAGCAACTGTGAATTTCGAGAATTGTGGATGTTTCCTAAGCTTGCTTTTTGTTTTGTTTATAATGTTTTGAAATTAAGGTTTTAAAATTTACAGAGAGGGCTTAAAATTACCCATATCATGTAATAGTTTGTGTGTGTTTTTATATATATATATATCTGTGTGTGTGTGTTATATGTTTATGTTGGTGCATGTAGATAGTCTATCTACACAAACATTATTTCTTTGAAGCCAGCATGCCTTTTTTTCTCAGCAAGGGCCATATGTGTAGCTACTGTGCGACTGTGTTCATTGGCATAATCTATGCATATGCCAAGCAGAAAGCTTGCTTTCCGATTCACTTCTGAATTTGCAGCCCTAGTTTAGCAGAGAGCTAGTATTCTCTTACGCAGCCACGCAATGCACTAACAAACTCGTAGGCTTTGCTTTCCTGTTTCTTAAAGAAACCGTAATCTGCCTTCATTAGTTATCCTTACTAAGTGAAGCAGTTCATAAAACAGGTGTACAGGAACTTGTGTTCAGACCTTTTTATTTTTTTTTTAAATTAGCACTTTAGGACTGTTTTAAAATGTTTACGCTCTTTTGTTCCTTACATCAGCTCTTTTGTGTGCAGATACCAAATGCATAGTGTACTAGGATGCCCTTTGAATGCAAAAATTTTAAGCACAGGCAGACAGGGAAATGGGATCGAGTATAAACTAATAAAATCCCACTCTCTCCCCAGGCTTAAAACACTGAGCAGATGTTAGCTTGGACGATAGGACAGAGTTATCTCGAGGGATTAGCTAGCTTTTAGAATATACCTTCAGGGAATGGTGTCCCTGGGGCTTCCCAAAGCTGTCCTGGGCACACCACAGTTGTGTTTTTAGGATCATCACAATGAAGATGAATAGGGTACATCTGCTTATGCTAGAGACCTAGCGTTTGTACATTTCTCTCATTCACCAGGACAGGTTTGGGAAATCCAGGTGTTTGGTCTCCAGGCAGATTTGCAGCGCAGCGTTATGGATGCCTTAGGGGAAGGATTATGGATTCTTGGAAGGGGAAGGATTGCTCCTTTCTGATCAGAATCCATCAGCAGCATCACTGCCATGGATTTGGTTTAAAAATGCAAAAATTAAAATTGGCTTAATACAGTAAAAGCTAGAATGGGCCAATTGCCCATAGTCCTTTCCTCTCCTCTACACCCAACCGGTGTGCGTGCTTTGCCATTCATCTTAAACACCGCACAGTTGGATTGGTGAGAGTTTGGATTCAGGAAGGGGGAGCGGATCAAGGCTTTGAGTTTGCCCCAGTCTGTTTACTTTCGTCATCTGCAAACTTGCCTATGATTTGGGCTGCGCTCAGCATGATATGTAACTAATGTTGGGGGTTTCAGAACCCCCAGACTGCTTGATCCTGTTTGATAAGCTGCATCCGGCACATGCCTGGTACTTCCCTTGTCAAGTTGTTACTGGAATAATCCAGGTTGAGGTGCAAATTGCTGAAAGCAAAAAAAAAATAGAATACAGTTGTGACATTACAACATACTGATGCTTTCTGTTAAAATATTTCTGATATCCTTGTTTCCTTTTTGTAAAGCTAACCAGCTCTACAGTGGCCATTTTCTTAACATAATTATTCTGATAAAGATGTTTGCTGAATGTGACCCGTATGCCCAGTGTGGCCTTGAATCCTGCCCTCAAACTGATAGCGCAGTTAGGGCGGTGTTTTCCAATTCGCTTTCAGAAGCGCACCTATCCAGTTGGACTTTCAGGATTGCCACCGTGAATATGCATGTGGTAGAGTTGCATAGCTGGGTTGCCAGTGAATACACATCTGTCTGATGCTGCTGAGATTAGATTTTCCTTCAAGATGGGTTGTGAAATGCAGATCTAGGTGCAGCCCCCCTGTTAATAGGGGTTGGGGAGGGATGACTTCCATTGCAATGCTCTACGGTCTCCCATGACTTCACAGAGAACGCTGCAAAATAACTTTTTTTTTAAAAAAATGACCTTTATGCACATATCTCCTATGCAAACATAATCCCAAAGTGTTTAATAGTAACATGTCTGGAATTAGTGACTTGATCCAAGGTCACAAGACATGAGCGGTTCAAGCTGCCCTTTTCTGCCAACGTTGCTGTTTCTATGGCACATTCATCTGCTGAACCAAAGTGTTTGATTTAGTTCCCAACCCTCTCTTTAGACTGCCCTGCAATTGGAGGAGAGTCCGACTGATCTTTTTTGGTTAATCACATTCTTAGATATAAGAGTATATTAGATTGCATTTATTGCCAGTTCTCAATGACTTGTTCTGTTTAGCACTTTAAAATGTGCAGTCTTTCTTTGCATTGCCCTTTTCAAAGGGCTCACCATGTCCCTCCCCCCCCCCCCTTTTTTAATGCAAAATTCTTCTTGTGAGAAGCCATTGATGTATTCCAGTCTCGCACCATTATCAATATGATACATACAAGAAAGCACCTTTGTTACCCTAGGAGTGGTTTTATTGCAGAGTATGATGAGGAATCTTGACAAAATTGCAATCGTTGAGTTCTGGGGCCTGTTTGAAAATGAAAGCAAATAGATGTTCTCTTAGGCTTCCGCGGCTAGTATCATGCTCTTTGCAGTTTTCCAGGTCATGCCGTGTCTTAGTAAGTGGAACTGACATTTCAGCTGTCATTCTGTGGCTTCCTTCCTGCTAAAATTCAAATTTCAAAACTCCTGCTTTTTTCCAATTAACTTTTCTTCCAAAATCAAATTTCCTGCCTTTTCTTCAATGAATTTTCCTGCCAAAAATGTGAATTTCCTGCTTCAAACCCACCAATCTGGTTTGAAAACCAGTGTATATAAGAACAGGCATTCACTGCATAAGCACTTCACCCTGAAGAAAATCACAGAATAATGGCTGGAACATCGGTTCCACTTACCCGGAAAACTGCAAAGATCGGAAAACAAATAGGAAAAGATTGTCCTGGTTTTGCCTCTTTACATGCAGTGATTTTTAGTTCTAATTTTCTTAGGGACATTGGGTGGAGAAAAAGTTAGAACTACCAATCCATGAATATACGGGGGGGGAGGAATAGACTAGATTAGCCTGCTGAGTTGATGTAGGGGTATGTCAGCAACCCTAATGAAAGGAGCATAAAATCTCTTGCTGGTCTTAAAGAGAACCATCTCCTCAAACCTGCATATGCCAGTAAGGAAAAGTGCATTTTAAGAAGTTGGCTATCTGTCTTAAACGAGCTTTATTTTTCATTTCTGTGTTTGAAACATAAAAATAGAAGCAAAAAATCCTTTCAAATTAAAAAAAAAATGCATAATCCGAGTAGGATCTGCTATCTCTAATTATTCAAACACCAGTACGTGCGTTTTCTACCTAACCTGAGTCCCTTCGGAAGGGGGACACTTACGTACCACAACTTGTATGACTACTTTAAAAGATTTCAGGTTGATTTTAAAAAGAAATTCCTTCTGAAATAAGCTAGTATAATATTTTCTGTAATGATTACAGTATTGCAGTTCACATTTTTTTTTGATTTGCCAACTAGAAAGATACATTTGAATTTTATCAGCCACGCTGTGCTGGTTATGAAGTTAGACCTGTCGTTATTTCTCTTTCTACCGAGGTGCAGACGTGAATTTCTTGTGATTTCTTAGGATGTCGATTTTGCAAACCAGTGTCCCCTAACGAAATATAACTTAAAGAGCCTGTTTCTGGGAACTAGTCAGTTTCTTCTAGCAAGTTTTAATAAAAAGTCCAAACCATCAGAAAAGCATGTGCAAGCCGGCCTAATTAACAAATGAAAGTCATTAAAAATCATTTTTAGAAATTTTAAATAAAGGAGCTGGGTGCTTCCTCTGTCCCATGCCATATTTCAGCCATGCGGGTTGCTTGCATGGGGGGTCCTTTGGGGGAAATCTAAGTACCATTCCATGCATGTAGCGGCAGGGATGGTCTAAAAGATGGAATGGATGAACCTTGGAATTGATGTGGTTGCGGTTATATTTAATGATGCCCAAACTTTAAAAATCTTTTTTTTTTTTTTTAAACCCTGTTATATTCTTTTTGGAATTCCTTCTTAATACCTCGTCTGGGGAAGGCTGTAAGCTGAATATGGAACAGTGTCACACATGATCTTTTATGGAATGGGATGAGAGGTTTTTAGTTAAGTGTATGATGGTCTTTTGCAACACTGTGGCCAGCATGGTCTGATGGATCTGCCCAGGGGTGTAGGAGTTGGAAGGATCAAATGTGGCTCAGATGCCAATGTGTGGCAGCCCTTGGGAACATGCAAGTTAAATTATTGTGAAAACTGACTGGGTAGTAAAGGAAGGAGGGGTTGTTTTCCCTTTCTCCTCCCGTGATGAAGGCAAGTATTAGGGGCATGTTTACTAAACCGCATTAGCTGTATTATGGCAGATTAGTGCTTGCTAAGTGCACTGTTAACAGTTAATGTGGGGAAAATGTAGATAGCACAGTGATTTTCTCTGGGAACAAGCAGGAAGTCAGTCCTCACATATGGGTGACATTGGCACCAACGGAGCCCTCATGGAAGCATCTCAGCTTTCAAAGAAAGCCTTTGGGAGATGCCACGACGCATGCATGGTTCCCTTCCCGCCAAAGGTGCCATCTTAGTCTCCTTTTTTTTCCACGGAGCCCTTAAGACATCTGCTTTCCCCCGGAAAAAGTTGATTTCTTTAACTGAATTTCATACTCTTATCGCCAGTGGTGCACCAGTACTCTTCCCGCCACCCAAGCCTGCTGCTCCGGCTTCGAGTCTCGGGTCTCTATCTGCTTTTTCCCTTTGGTGCCTTCGTGCCCTTTTTCCAACTGGCAGCACCATGGGTCTTCGACCTCACCGGGGTACTTCTTTCTCCCATGGCTATCAGTGGCTTCAAGAAGTATGATCGATGTATGAAAATTATGTCCCTTACAGATACACATGACTACTGCCTGTGCTGCCTTGGGCTGGACCACGGCCTGTGGTCTTTATAAAAAGATATCTACCAAGACTCTTAAGAGCCATCAGCAGCAGCTCGGTAAGTTTTTCCTTGTCTGAAACCTCCGCAGATCCCGGTCGACGCCATGGGTCTTCAGAAAAGGGGGGTCTCCATCGAGGGAGCACAAGAAGAAGAAGAAACACTCAAAGGCAGCATCCCTGGATGGTTTTGGCAGGCAAGCCCCGAGCCAGGTCCCATAGTCCACACCATTCATCTGAGGGCTTGGAGTGGGAGTGGCCTACCAAAGTTGCTGGGGAGGAATTGCCTGGAGATCGGCCCTGGACACCCGAGGCCATCCTCGTTGAGGACTCCCCTTCGGGGGAACCAGTGCCGGGCCCAAGTTCCTCTGTGCCCGTGCCGAAGGCTGTGGAGCCATCTGGACTGGAAACCAGAATGGCAGCCCTGGAGCGCAGCTTGTCTGCCTGCCTTCATAGATCAGTAGCGAGCATTGATGTTCGGTATGGCTGGCTCCTCCACCCAGACCACCGGACCCTTTGACATTGAGGACGTCCTTGGAGGCTGAGCCGATCCTCGAGGCCATACTACCCCAAGTCTATCCTCAGCTCATTCTGGGTCCCGTTCTACAGGACAGAGGTCTTCGTTGGGATGAGCTCAGGCCCAGAGCCTCTGGGCCACCCTCCCCTCGAGTCTTCCACCGATTACTCGGAATGGGAGACAGAGGACGAGGAGTACTCCGACACTCATGACTCGAGCAGCCTATGACTGCTTCGAGTTGGCAGCTAGAGTAGCTGCGGTGGGCATCGGTGCCAGGCACCAAGTCTGGCTACAGTCTTCCGACCTCAAGCAATGGGTTCAGGACAAATTGGTCTACGTCCCATGTCAAGGGGAGAACTTCTTTGGCAAACCCATGACAGAGAAGGCTGCCAAGTTGGAGACCGAACTCGTGACAAGGACCAGGCTCTCCAAAAAGACTGCTACCCTTCCCCGATGGAAGGGCTTGGGTAAAAAGCTTTTTTACCCAAGGAAAGGGGCTGCTTATAAAAACCACCCACATTTCCAAGCTGCCCCAGCAGGGTCAGCAGGCTGAGAGACAGAGGCATGGCCCTCATAAGCAGAGGGTCCCCAAGCCCCAGGCATTGGCTCCAGCCCAGCCTGGTGGGAGCTTTTGACTCTTTGGGCATAGCCTCTCTACCCCAAGGAAGACAACAATCCACAGAGAGACGTCTCCTCCACTACGCCCACAGATTCCTGGGCACCCCAGGTGGTCAGAGGGCTACCTCCTCCACCTGGCACAGACACCTCTTTTCTTCTCGGGAGAGCCCCCAGATCTCCCCTTCACCGGGACCTCCTACTGCAGGAATTCGCAGGCCTTCTTGGGAACAAGGCGGTGGAACCAGTACCCCAACATCTCAGGAGCAAAGGGTTCAGATATTTCCTCATGCCAAAAAGGACAGGGGGCCTATGGCCCATCCTAGATCTGTGGAACCTGAACAAGTTCCTGGTGAGGGAGAAGTGTCAAGATGCTCTCCCTTGGAACATTGCTATCTTACCTTCAGCAGGGAGATTGGCTATGCTTCTTGGATCTGAGGGATCCCTCGCGGAAGCATCCCCCCAGCTTTCAAAGAAAGCCTTTGGGAGATGCTACCATGCATGCGTGGTCCCCTTCATGCCCAAGGGTGTCATCTTGCTCAGTCTCCTTTTTTCCGTGGAACACTTCAGATGTTCGTCTGGCTTGTCCCCGGAAAAAGTGGATTTTTCTCTGAGTTTCATACTCTCCTCCGGTACGCTCCCTGCCTACCAACCTTGTTGCCTCAGCGTTGAGTTCGGTCTGTTTTTGTAGTATTTCTTTTCCTGGCTTCTTCGCGCCTTTTTCTTCCACTGGCAACCCAAAGAGTCTTCGACCTCGCCCGGGGTACTTTTTTCCCCCCCCATGGCTACCAGTGGTTTTAAAAAGTGTGATTGGTGCTCCAAAATTTGTCTTTCACCGACACACACGACTGCTGTCTCTGCTGTCTTGGGCCAGACCACGACCCAGCAGCCTGCAGTCTCTGCAAGAGGATGTCCAGTAAGGCCCTCAAGAGGCGCCAGCAGCTGCGCGATAAGTTTTTCCTCGAGTCCCTGGTGCCTCCGAAGACTAGGGCCTTGTCTGAGGCCCTGACATCTTGGGCAGAGCCTTCAAACCCGAACCTCGTCGTGGTCCTTAGAAAGGGGGTCTCCCTCGAAGGAACCCAGGAAGAAGAAACCCTCAAAGGCGGCGCCTTTGGACGGTTCCGACCGGTCGGGAGCTGCCTGGTCCCACAGTCCGAGACGTTCGTCTGAAGCATCGGAGAAGGCGTGGCCTGCGAAGGTCCCCTGAAAGGATCTGACCATGGACCGTCCCTGGTCCCCAGACACTATCCTCATCGAGGATTCCCTTTCAGGGGAGCTGGCATCGGGCCTGAGTCCCTCTCAAGGGCAAGGGGTTCTACTCCAGATACTTCCTCATGCCAAAGAGGACAGGGGGCCTAAGGCCCATCCTCGACCTGCCAACCTCAACAAATTTCTGGTGAGGGAGAAGTTTGATGCTCTCCCTTGGAACATTGCTGCCATACCTCCAGCAGGGAGACTGGCTATACTCCTTAGACCTCAAGGATGCTTATACCCACATCCTCATCCACCCCCAACCACAGGCAGTACCTGCAGTTCATAGTGGGGGGCAGGCACTTTCAGTACAGAGTGCTGCCCTTCGGCCTAGCATCTGCCCCAAGAGTCTTCACACAATGCCTGGCAGTCATAGCTGCCTTCCTCCGGCTCCAGGGGGTCTTTGTCTTTCCCTACCTGGACAACTGGCTCATAAAGGGAGGCACAGCAGGCCACTGCACGCACCATCAAAGTTCTGTAACACTTGGGCTTTGTCATAAATTACCCCAAGTCTCACTTCCTGCTGACACAGTGTCTGGAGTTCATTGGGGCAAAGATCAACATTCTCCAGTCGAAAGCTTTCTTGCCCAGGGACCCAGCCGATTGTCTCAGGTCTCTAGTTTGGGATGTACAGTACCGTCCATCAGTGCCTGCCCGGCTTCTCCTGCGTCTCCTCAAGCACATGGCCTTCACAATCCACATCATACCAGACGCCTGCACATGAGGGTGGCACAGTGGTGTCTCCAAGACCAGTGGTCTCAGGCCACAGGTTTAAGGTTTAATTATTTGATAAAAACCGCCTTTCAAAACAATCAAGGCGGTGTACAATAATAAAATACATAAAAGGTCATAAAATACATAAATCACACGATGCATATAGACAATACATAATACATAAAAACTGGCCAAGGCCAGAAAAGAAAAAAAGAAATGTACATATTTTATAAAGGACAGAAGAGCGAGAGCAGGGGAACACAGGACAGGAGACAAAAGGCAGATAGTTACAGTAGAAAAGGACTCACACAAATGGGGAGGGAACATTAAAGGCTATGGAGAAGAGATGGGTTTTGAGATTTTGTTTAAAGATAGTGAATTGTTAAAGATAGTGGTTGCCTCCGAGACAGAGTTTCTGTGACCTGCCAATTGGCAGACTCCTTAGTCTGGTGGCAGTTGCCCCAGCATTTCGAGGCAGGCATGCTCTTTCAGGCCCCAAGCCCCTCGAGGGTCCTCACCACGGACGTGTCCCTGCTTGGCTGGGGAGCCCACTGTGGAGATCTCTGCACCCAGGGCAACTGGTCAATAGACAAGAGTGGCCAGCAGATCAACCTCCTGGAGCTCTGAGCCATATACCTAGCCCTGAGGGTCTTCCGTCACCAACCAGTTCTGGTCCAGACGGACAACCAGGTGGCGATGTTCTACATGAACAAACAAGGGGGCACAGGGTCTTGTATCTTTTATCAGGAGGCTATAGCCCTCTGCTCGTACACAATCCAACAGGGTATCCTCCTGCAGGCAGTGTACCTGCCCGGTCAGGACAACGAGTTGGCCGACAGGCTCAGCAGAGTTCTCCAGCCGCATGAGTGGCAGCTGGACCCCAGGTTAGCCAGTTGGCTCTGGGGAGAATCCGTGATGGACCCGTTTGCCATCCCGAACAACTTTCAGTTGCCCCGCTTCTGCTCCTGGCAGACCCACTCCTCCAGGGTGGCAGCGGGCACATTCCGGATCTCATGTTCGGGAGGCCTCGTATACGCTTTCCCTTCTACGCCACTGATTGCCAAGACCTTGTTCAGGACTCTCCACGACAGGGCCTCTCTCATCCTGATAGCTCCTCAGTGGTCCAGTTAACTGTGGTTCCCGCTGCTTCTACAGTTGATGGTGGACACCCCCCCCCCCAATCCCCTTGGGGTCTGCCCCAGGACTCCTATCTCAGGAGGGGGGGTCTCTCTTGCACCCCAATCTGGGGTCCCTGTTGCTGACTGTGGCTACTGAGAGGTGACACTGGCCCTCTTCAACCTCCCAGGTAAAGTGGAGAACATCCTGCTGGCCTCTCGTAAGGCCTCTACTAGGAAGGCTTATGCCCTCAAATGGCACAGGTTCTCTGTTTGGTGTGCCGATCATGGGGCTGACCCTTTCTCCCGTCTGGTGGCTCTGGTGTTACAGTACCTTCTCCACTTCTCTGTTCTGAAGTCTTAACTCCGTCTGGGTGCACCTCAGTACCTTGGTGGTGCACCATCATCCAGTGGATGGTAAGCCCCTCTCGGTCCAGCCATTGGTGACCCGTTTTCTTTAGGGCCTGCTCTTATCGAAGCCCCCCAGTTTGCCCTTCGGCAACCGAATGGGACCTCAACGTGGTGTTGGGGCAGCTCACTCGCCCGCCCTCTGAACCTCTAGCCATCTGCCACCTCTGCTACCTCTCTTGGAAGGTGGCTTACCTCCACTTGCAGAGTTAGCGCGCTTCAGGCCCTTATGGCGGAGGTGCCCTATACCAGGTTCTTCAAGAACAGAGTGGTGTTTCGCAAGCACCCCAAATTCCTGCTGAAGGTAGTGTCTCCCTTCCATCTCAACTAGGAAGTGGTGCTCCCTACCTTCTTTCCAAGACCTCACTCTGTCTCTGCCTGACTGGTCCTTCACACCTTGGATTGTAAGAGGGCTCTGTCCTATATCCAACACACTCAAAGCCACCGCAAAGCTGCTCAGCTTTTCATTTCCTATGACCCCAGTAGGCTGGGGGGAGGCAATGACCAAGCGTACAGTGTCCATATAGGTGATGGACTGTATTGCCCTCGCTTATGAGCAGGCGAGGCTCACGCTGGAAGGCCACGTCATGGCACACCCTGTCAGGGCCTTCGTGGCAAATTTGTGCTCTGTCCCGAAGGTGGACATCTGCCAGGCCACCACCTGGTTTTCGGTCCATACCTTTGCAGCCCATTACTGCCTGGAAAGAGTCCCAATGGGACAGTGCCTTTGGCCAGGCTGTGCTCTGTAACCTCTTTGGAATTTAGGCAATTCCTACCCTCCGACCCTTCTGTGTTCAGGCTACCAGATTGCTGGTTTCAGCGGACACAGGGGTCCTCCTGTGGTCTGTGGGCACAAACTCAATTGCTGCTGCTTGCGGCTCCCCATGAGGGAGCCCTGTTTTGCTATGGGCTTTCGGTAGCCTGTAGCTGGGGAGTCCCATATGTGAGGACTGACTTCCTGCTTATTCCCAGAGAAAGCGTAGTTACTCACCTGTAACAGGTGTTCTCCGGGGACAGCAGGAATCAGTCCTCACAACCCTCCCTCCTCCCCTTGGAGTTGCTCCTTTACCATTACCATCTGTTATTTTTGCTGTCTTTTAACTGTCATCTGACTAAGCAAGATGGCACCCTTGGGCGGGAAGGGGACCATGCATGTGTGGTGGCATCTCCCAAAGGCTTTCTTTGAAAGCTGGGGGGATGCTTCCGCGAGGGCTCTGTCGGTGCTGATGTCACCCATATGTGAGGACTGATTCCTGCTGTCCCCGGAGAACATCTGTTACAGGTGAGTAACTACACTTTATCCTCATTAGCTACTACATATTCCTCCCCTTCAGTCTGACAATACCATTTTTGCACGTTCTCCTTTCACTAACATATCTGAAAAATGTTTTATCCCCTCATTTTACTACGTTGGCTATTTGTTCTGAATATTGATGCTTATCTTCCTCTTTAAGTAATCTCTTGTTTTTATGAAGTCCACCCTCTTTTTATTCACCTTGTCAGGTACTTCTTTCTAGAACCAGTGTAGCCTCCTGTTTTTTCTTTTATATTTACTTTCCTTGAAATATCCCCTTTCGGTTTCGCTTGCTGCTTTTTTACATCTTCCAGCTGTTCCCATCCCACTAGCAACTTAAGGTATTGTCCCACCTTGGCAAAGTTTAGCTTTCCTAAAGTCTAGGACCCTCGCTTTTGATTGAACTTTATCAGCCCTTGTCCTAATACTGAGCCACTCCATCCGATCACTGAACGTGAGATGATCATCCACTATAACATCAGAAACACTCTCCCTATCCATTAGCACCAGGTCCAGTATGGCCCCTTCACAAGTGGGTTCTGTTACCAGTTGCCAGAATAGTTCTGCCTGTAAAGAATCCAGGATCTCCCCTACTTCTAGGTGACATCACAGCTGGGATGTCTAAATCAATATCTGGCATATTGAAATCACCTATCAGCAGTACCTCTCCTTTCATAGCAGTACTGCAAATGTCTTCAGTTAGTAAACATGCCCCTTACTCATTGCAATCTGTTTTTAATGCCTATTTCATTGGATCTTCTGTGATGAATTAAGACAGATTTATCCATTATACATTCAGAGATCGGGCTCTGTTTTTCCCCAATCTTGGACACTAAGATTTGGCTGCCTCTCTTGCAGCTAATCATCCACAGCAAAAAAAAAGAAAAAAAGCAACACGGTACCCTCATCGGTCCACATGAATGCATATAAATAAATCAATAAGCCTACTTACTTTCTAACTAAATAGCTTTCTGGATTCGCTTTGGGGAGCTATGGTTCCTCACTCGGGCCATTTTGTTTTGATATAATGAACAGAGTGTTAACTCCCAAGAGGTAGTCCAGAATATCCAACAGAAGGATTATAAATATATATAAATAATAAAAAAACCTGGTCTCTATGTACATTAGAAACCAGAAAAAAATCCTTTTAGTGCCAGCTTTAAATTTTCTGCTTGACACTGAGATGGCCTGGGTTAGAATAGCAGTCTCCAAAGCTTTCCAGAGTGTCTGTCAGCATGCACAGATTATATGAGGCATGATCCAAGTTCCTATGCATTGCAGGTTTATGCTAGATATGTAAAGGAATCAGATAAGGACAATACAGTTTTGAAGAGGAGACTGACTATATTAGAAACACAAGAACTGTGCCCTTGGTCTCACTTTTGCAGTTGTGTGTTCACAAGTTAAAGGGTGTTTGGTTTTTTTAAGAATTTGCTGAATTGATATAATTTGGTCAGTTTTTGCAGCTTTTTTGTTGACTCTTTTTTGTTTTTAACCACTGCAAATAACACATGACATTCTGCATCAGTGTTATAAAAGATAAGCTACATAAAACATGTGAATGTTTATTGACTTGAAGGCGCACATTGCATTTTGCATTAAATCGAAAATTATAACAAAATGAAAAACTTAAAACTTCATTCTAGGTTTGACTGTAGGGGCCTACCTACAGTCACAAGCTGAAAAATGTTTAGAAAGGGAATGTTTTTAGGAAAATAACTAAATAATAAAAAAAAAATACGAAGGAATGTTAAGCATTGTTTCCCCCGGAACTGTGCTTTTAGTTCTGAGAGTTGCCCATTTGCAGTGGGATGGTGTCGGGGCTGGACCAAAGTTTGCATGGTGCTGAAGGGCACCCTTAGCCCTTCCACTCCCATCTCACTGCCCTTCTGTGTACTTTGGTCCCAGATTTTTTAAAAAGTAGGCTTAGAATGACTGGTCTCATGGGAAAAGGCTCTCATAGGCTGCATGGGCCAGTCCTTCCTACATCTGTAGGGCAGATGTGGAGTGTAGGTAGAAATGGGTGGTTTTAAAAGGTAAATGATAGTTTAGCACTGTGGTTGCCATGTTAGTCCTCTTGAATATGCAGAAATGTTGCAGAAGGCATCTTTCTGTTGGACAGACATATTGCAGAGAAGTCATCTACAACTTGTTTGATACTTATCTCATTGAAAAATAATTGCATAGAAATCCTGCTGCCAGCTTATTTTTTTGTATAAGGTTTTAGATGGCATCCAGAAAAAATTACAATGGGATGTGTGCCTGAAAGCCCTGGGATCGAGGGCAAAGTGGGAAAAGGTGTTACCTGCTTTTATTATATATGGAGAACGGTTTTACTGAGAATGGGACATTGCTGAAAGATCTTTTGAATTATTTTTCTAGTGCAACATGGAAGGGGGGAGGGAAACGAGGGTTAGATTTATTCTAAGTACTTCAATTCTACATTTCATCTGTCGCAAAAACAAAGTAATTTTTTAATTCTTTTTGTTTAAAAGTTTACTAATGTAAACCTAGTATTTGTTTTAAAACTGGTACTTTAAAAAGAGAAAAGAAAATACATTTTGTATGGTACTTTAAAAATAATGAATAAAACAAATAAATGGCTGTGATGTTGTATATTTTGTGTTTTTTTTAAGGTTAATTTCTGAAGAAAAAATAGCTTATCAGATCACTGTGTGTGTGTGGCGCTCAACGTTTGTGTTTGCTATTCTATGAGCAACAAATTTCTGGGATGTGCCGCAGAAACACAGAACATGACAGCAGAAGACAACAACTTAGCCTATCCAGTCTGCCCATCCAAACCAACAGCTTAGTTGTATAATCCTTTCTACTCCCTCAGAGGTCCTCAATGCCTGTCCCATGCTTTCTTGAATTCAGACACCAATCTTGTGTCCACCAAAGAAACATTCTTAGATTATTCCCAAATCAACCCGCCCTCATCCTATGTCCCTCTTGTTCAAGGACATAGGATGAGAGTGAAAGGGGATAGACTCAGGAGTAATATGCAGAAATATTTCTTTACGGAAAGAATGGTAGATGGGTGGAATAGTCTCCCAGTAGAGGTGGTGGATGCGAGGACAGTATCTGAATTCAAGAAAGGTAAAAAGGGGACTACTGTAGTTGATAGGGAAGGGCAGACTAGATAGGCCATGTGATCTTTCTGCCGTCATGTTTCTAAGATCCTCTTTTCCAATGAAAAAGGTCAGCATCATGTCCCCTTCTACACCTTGGAGTATTTAAATGTGTCTCATATCTCCCCTCTCACATCTTTTTCTTTTCTTCAAATTATACATATTTAAATCTGAAGATGTGGTATCCAGGAATGGACACAATCCTGCTGGTCTTTCATTTCCTTATACCCTAGCATTCTTCTAGCATTTATCAATGCCTTTTCTACTTGTCTGGCCAATTTTAGATTATCAGTGGACTGCCCCGAGGGAGTGGTTAACATGAGGAATGATCTACAAAAGCTGGAAGAATGGTCTAATGCCTGGCAATTAAGATTTAATGCGAAGAAGTGCAGAGTCATGCACTTGGGAAGCAGAAATCCAAGGGAAATGTATGCAATAGGGGGCGAGAGGTTGGTGTGTATGGATCAGGAGAAAGACCTTGGAGTGATTATTTCTGAAGATCTCAAGGTGGCAAAACGGTGCGACAAGGTGGTGGCAAAAGCCAGGAGGATGTTGGACTGCATATGAAGAGGAATTACCAGCAGAAAGGAAGAGGTACTAATGCAACTGTACAAGTCACTGGTGAGGCCTCACTTGGTATACTGTGTTCAGTTTTGGAGACCATATCTTGCAAAGTATGTAAAAAGACTGGAAACTGTTCAGAGGAAGGCGACCAAAATGATTTGGGGCCTACGTCAGAAGCCTTATGAGAAGAGACTTGAAGACCTAAGCATGTACACTTTGGAGGAGAGGAGGAATATGGGAGATATGTTTCAGACCTTTAAATACTTAGAGAAATGATGAACAAACAAACCTCTTCCAAAGATGGAGAAGCTGCAAAACTAGAGGGCATAACATGAAGCTATAGGGAGGAGTGGCCTAGTGGTTGGGGCAAGGTACCTCAGGCCGGAAGGTCGGGGGTTCAAATCCCACTAGAGGACAGCAACCTTGGGCCTGAAGGACTGGGGTTTCTAGTCCCACAGGTGCTCCTTGTGGTCTTGGGCAAGCCACTTAACCCTCCATAGCCCATGTTCCCTGTCAGTATTAGTGTATGTGTCTCATATCCCCTCGTGTTAAATGTATCCCCCAATTGTGTTGTGACCACTTTGATTGAAGGATAAGGTGGTATACAAAAATTGTCTAAATAAAAGATGGCAAATTGAAAGGCAATGTCAGGAAATACTTTTTCACTGAAAGGGTGGTGGATGCTTGGAATGCGCTCCCGATGGAAGTGGTGGGGGCAAATACGGTGACGGAGTTCAAAAGGGCATGGGACACACACAGTGGATCCCTTTACAGCAACAAGAAAATATCAAAATAATTGAAACCATCTAATTCCTTAACAAATAGGGGTGTACTACAAGGAGTAGTGGGATCACCCCTAAACAAAGACATGGGAAAGGGGGGCCTGCACAGAGTGGCAGGTGTATCTACTCTTGACATTGTACTGGGCAGACTAGATGGACCATACTGGTCTTTATCTGCCGTCATTTACTATGTTACTATATATAGTTAGTTCCAGATCCCATTTCTCTATCAAGCAATGTAATAAAAATAAAGATGCACTGAATTCTCCCCCTCTACTGTACTGCTTCCTTGGGTTTTTACAGCCCAAATCTATAACCCTGCATTGTTTTAGCACTAAATCTTAACTGCCATGCCATTCCTCAAGCTTTACTAGATCTTTTGTAATTTCCAGATCTTCCAGGGTATATATCTGTTGTAGACTTTGGCATTACTTACAAAAAAGAAAACTTTCCTGATGGTTCCTCAGCAATGTCACTTATAAACTATTAAAAAGAACCAGGCCAGGAACCTCATTTGATAGCACCTCTTTATTTTCTTTTTAGAATGAATCCTTTGTCATCTCCCACTCAACTGGTTTCTAACCCAATCAGTTACTTTTGAGTCCGTACCAAAGGTGCTCAGTTAATTAGTCACTTATGCAGGGTCCTGTTAAAAGCCTTGCCAAAAATGTAAGTAAACCACAACTAACATTTTTCCTCTGATCCAAATCTCTGGACACTCAATCACATTGATTAGATTTGTATGACAACATCTAATTAGAAAAACCATCCTGCTATGGATCCTTCAAAGCCACAAGGAGTGCTAGTGGGAATCAAACCCTGGTTGCTTGTTTACCAAGCCAGTGTTCTAACCACTAGGAAGAAAGGCCTGGCAATCTACTTCCGGTGACACTGCCAAGAAAACCCAGGAGCTTCTGGGTCGCCAGGAGTCAGGACTGACTCGAAGGCACACATTGCATTGCATTTTGCATGGATCCTTCAAACAACTGGATTACAGAAACTGCACTATCCTCTTAGTTTAGGTCTTAGTTTGTTTTTTGCTTGATGTAAGAACATAAGAGATGCCATACTGGGTCAGACCAAGGTCCATCAAGCCCAGTATCCTGTTTCCAACAGTGGCCAATCTAGGCCATAGGTACCTAGCAGTGTCCTCAAAAGACAGGTTCCTCAATGCTTGTATTGGGTCAACCAGTGATATTCTGGTTTATGGACCTTTCCTCCAGGAACTTATCCAAACCTTTTTTAAACCCAGCTACACTAACAGCTTTTACTACATCCTCCGGTAACAAATTCCAGAGTTTGATTACATATTGCGTGAAAAAATATTTTCTCTTATTAGCTTAAATAGGTTACCCTGTAGCTTCGTTGCATGTCCCCTAGTCTTTTTATATTCTGATGACGTAAACAATCAATCTATGTTTACCCGTTCCACTCCATTCATGAATTTATAGACTTCTATCATATCTCCCCTCAGCCGTCTCTTCACTGTACCTTTTCTAATAACGATATATCCTTTTTAAGATATGGCGACCAGAATTGCACACAATATTCAAGGTGCGGTCACACCATGGAACGATACAAAGGCATTATAATATTTGTTTTATTTTCCATTCCTTTCTTTGATACCTAGCATTCTATTTGCTCTCTTGGCTGCCGCTGCACACTGGGCGGAGGGTTTTAACATGTTATCCACAATGACTCCTACATCTTTTTCCTGGGTGGTGGCTCCTAATATGGAACCTTGCATCGTGTAACCATAGTTTGGGTTGTTCTTTCCTAGGTGCATAACTTTGCACTTGTCCACATTAAATTTCATCTGCCATTTGGATGCCTAGTCTTCCAATTTATCAAGATCATCTTGCAGTTTTCCACAATCCTCATGGGTTTTAACAACTTTAAATAGTTTTGTGTCGTCTGCAAATTTGAAAACCTCACTCGTTATTCCCTTTTCCAGGTCATTTATGAAATGTCAAAAAGCAGTGGACCCAGCTCAGATCCCTGGGGTACTCCACTATTCACCTTTCTCCATTGGGAAAATTGGCCATTTAGCCCTACCCTCTGCTTTCTATCTTTTAACCAATTCCTGATCCACAATAGTACACTGCCTCCTATCCCATGACTTTTTAGTTTTGCCAAAAGTCTCTGATGAGGGACCTTGTCAAAGGCTTTCTGAAAATCCAGATACACTCTATCAACCGACTCACCTTTGTCTACCTATTTATTCACACCTTCAAAAAAAAACATAACAGATTAGTAAGACAAGATCTTCCTTGTCTAAAGCCATGTTGGCTGTCTCCCATTAAGCCATGACTATCTACCAGTTCAGTAATTTTGTTGTTTATGATGGTTTCTACCATTCTCCAGGACCAAGCAGGAAGTCAGTCCTCACTTATGGGTGACGTCGGCGCCGACGGAGCCCCCGCGGAGCAATTTTCCCCAGCTTTCAAAGAAAGCCTTTGGGAATTGCAGTGCGCATGCGCGGTCCTCTTCCCGCCAAAGGGTGCCATCTTAGCCAGTCTTCTTTTTTCCGCGGAGCCCTACAGACGTCCCCGTCTTGTCCCCGCCTTGTCCCCGCGAAAAAGTCGATATTTCTTCATTATTTTATTCTTTTTCCTTCGGTTCGACGCCGGTCTTTTTCCCGCCCGGACTCGCGACGCCGGTCACGAGTCCTCTTCCTTTTTTTCGGTTTTTCTGACTTAGTCAGCTTTCGTTTTCGATTTCCCCTGGCAGCCCGGTCCTTTGACCTCGCAGGGGCCCTTTTTCCCCCGATGGCTGCCAGTGGTTTCAAGCGGTGTGGTCAGTGTGACCGAAATATGTCACTAACTGACACACACGACTTTTGCCTCCGCTGCCTGGGCCCAGATCATGAGGAACTGATCTGTGGGCCCTGCGGCAAAATGTCCTCCAAAGCGTTGAGAAGTCGGCGGCATCAGCGTGATAGAATCTTCGCTGACCCCAGCCGTACCCGGACCTCGTCGGAGGCCTCCGCGTCCAAAGGCTCCAGCTCGGACCGTCGCCGGAGTTCCTCCGACAGGGGTTCTCCCTCCGGGGACCATCGTCGGAAGGTGAAACCCGCGAGGGCGGCGTCGGTGGACGCTCCTGGTTCCGCGCGGGCCAGGTCGCATAGCCCCGACAGCCGCCCCGGGTCCTTGGAGAAGGAGCACCTCACGAAGCGACCTCGCCTGGAGTCGGAGATGCCTGCTCGGGTAAGTCCTGTGGTCCTTCTGGACTCGCCTCCGCGACAGCCGACGTCGGGCCCGACGCCGTCGGGGCCCGAGTCGGGGGCTGCTGGGTCACCTGAGCTCGGACTCAGGTTGACGGCCTTGGAGAGCAGACTGTCTGCCTTCATGGACCAGCAGCGGGCACTGCTCGCTGGCCTCGCTGGCGCCGCTGCCCCGACCGCCGGGACGTCGACGTCTAAGTCGACCCCGGAGACCGAGCCGATCCTCGAGTCGATGCGAACTCGAGTCGATCCTCGGTCGAGGTCACCCTCGGCCTCCCGTTCGGGACCGAGGTCGCCGACGCCGACTCCCTCGGCGTCGGGGCGGCAGGCGCCGCGCCCTGCCCGGGGCCGACCCCACCGAGTCCTCGTCGGAGTCGGTCTGGGAGTCTGAAGAGGAAGAGTCGCCTGATTCTTTCCGGACTCGGTGTGTCCCCTCGGACTCACCGGAGTCCGAGCCTCGGAAGCAGTCCCCCCCGGAGGATGCCCGGTTCTCGGACTTCGTCAGGGATATGGCCAAGGCCTTGGCCTTCCCGGCGGACCCCGAGGAGGAGCCTCGAGCCGAAGAGCTCGACGCCCTCCAGTATGACTCTCCCGCAAGGGAACATTTTACTGTGCCGGTTCCTCCTATGCTGGAACGACTGCTCTTCCGCATGTGGGAGAGCCCGGCCTCCTCGCCGGTCCTGAGCAAGCGGGTCGATTCTATCTATCGAGTCCGCAAGAGCCCTGGCTTCCAGAAAGCACAGCTACCACACCATTCCATGGTAGTGGAATCGGCCATGCATCGTCTTAAGAGCCAGAAGATGCACTCCTCGGTGCCTCCTGGCAGGGAGGCCCGTAACCTGGATGGCCTTGGTAAGAAGTGTTTCCAGGGCTCTATGCTTGCGTGTCGTGTCCAGACCTACCAGCTATACATGGGCATGTATCTCCGAGACCTGGCTAAAGAGCTAGCCGGATTCTCCGCTGGTTTGTCCGAGGAACCCTTGCGGAGGTTCCTGGCCTTGTCCACTGGCATTAGGGAATGCTCAAAGTTCATGTCCCGTGCAGCCTATGATGGCTTTGAAGCATCGGCTCGAGTGGCCGCAGCCGGCATCGGTGCCCGCCGACAGGCTTGGCTTCAGTCGTCAGACCTTGAGCCTTGGGTGCAGGACAAGTTGGTCGATGTCCCCTGCCGAGGCGAAAACCTCTTTGGCAAGCCCATGGCTGAAAAGGCTGCACAAATTGAGACTGAGACTCTCACCAGGACCAGGCTCTCTAGGAAGACCTCCGCCCCTTCCCAGAAAAAGAAGGGCTCGGGAAAAAAGTCCTTTTACCCGAGGAAGGCGGCTGCCTACAAACAATACCCCCATCATCAGGCCCCTGCAGCTCCCCAACAGGGCCAGCAGGCCAAGGGACGGGGTAACGGGTCCCGTAGGCAGCAAGCCCCCAAGCCTGCACCACCAGCCCCTGCTCAGCAGGGTGGGGGTTTTTGACTCACTAGGCATAGCCTCTCCCCCCCCGCTGGTTCCTCCCAGCACCGGAGGCCGGCTGGTTCATTTCGCCCACAGGTGGGCCAGCATCACCTCAGATGCCTGGGTGCTTCGAGTCGTGCGAGAAGGTTATCTTCTCCACTTCCACCAGGTCCCTCCCTCCTTTTTTCCGGGGGAACCTCCACGACCCCCTCTGCACAGGGACTTACTCCTTCAGGAGTTAGCGGGTCTTCTACAGGAACAGGCGGTGGAACCGGTGCCCCACCACCTGAGAGGTCAAGGCTTTTACTCCAGGTATTTCCTGATACCAAAGAGAACAGGAGGCCTCAGACCCATCCTGGACCTACGCAACCTCAACAAGTTCCTCGTGCGAGAGAAGTTCAAGATGCTTACCCTTGGAATCCTTCTGCCCTACCTCCAGCAGGGAGATTGGCTATGCTCCTTGGATCTAAAGGATGCCTACACACACATCCTCATCCACCCAAGCCACCGACAATACCTAAGGTTTGTGGTGGCAGGAAATCATTACCAGTACAGAGTACTGCCCTTCGGCCTGTCCTCCGCACCGCGAGTCTTCACAAAATGTCTCGCGGTGGTGGCGGCCCATCTCAGGCTTCACGGCCTCTATGTATTTCCGTACCTAGACGACTGGCTCATCAGAGCAGCGTCCGCCCTGGAAGTCACCAATGCCACGCGCCGCACGGTGACTCTTCTGCAGCACTTGGGCTTTGTTATAAACTTCGCAAAGTCCACTTTGCTCCCCTCACAGGATCTCGAGTTCATCGGCGCAAGGCTGCACACTCCTCAGGCGAGAGCGTACCTACCGCTCGACAGGGCTCAACGGCTCATGGACCTAGCCGACCGTTTTTGCAGCCAGCCCCTGGTCTCCGCCAGGCGCTTCCTGAGACTGCTCGGCCATATGGCTTCCACCGTCCATGTGACCCCCAATGCCCGCCTGAATATGCGGCCTGCACAGTGGTGTCTCCGCCAGCAGTGGCGACAAGCCACAGGCGGCCTAACAGACCTAGTGCGCGTCTCCGAGCCGCTGATCTCGTCTCTCCGGTGGTGGCTTCAGCAACCGAACCTGATATTCGGAATGCCTTTCCAGTCACCTCAGCCGGCCCGGGTGCTGACAACAGATGCATCCCTCCTGGGCTGGGGTGCGCATTGCCAAGGGGCACGTACTCAGGGCCTCTGGACCACGTGGGAGTCTGCTCAGCAGATCAACTTCCTGGAGCTCAGGGCGATCCGCCTGGCTCTCAGGGCGTTCTCCCACCTGACTTCTCACCAGTCCGTCCTTGTCCAGACGGACAATCAAGTTGCCATGTTCTACGTGAACAAGCAGGGGGGCACGGGCTCCTTCCTCCTCTGCCGGGAGGCACAGAAGCTCTGCTCTTGGGCCGTCAGTCACGGCATTCTCCTCAAGGCAGTTTATCTCCCGGGCCAAGAGAATTGCCTGGCGGACAAACTCAGCAGAATCCTCCAGCCGCACGAGTGGCGTCTGGATCCCTTGGTAGTTCAGAAGCTCTTCCTAAAGTGGGGCCTCCCCACGGTGGATCTCTTTGCCAGTCCTCACAACCGGCAGCTTCCTCGCTTCTGCTCTCGTCAGCCACACCCCCGTCGGGTTGCGGCGGACGCTTTTCTACTCTCATGGTCGGGGAGCCTTCTGTACGCTTTCCCTCCCATCCCGCTAGTCTCTCGGACTCTTTTCAAGGTTCTCCGAGACAAAGCCTTCATGATCCTGGTGGCCCCTCGCTGGCCCAGACAGCCGTGGTTTCCGCTCCTACTGCAATTAGCGGTGGAGGATCCATTCCCCCTGGGGGTACAACCGGATCTCCTCACTCAGGATCAGGGGTCTCTACTACACCCCAACCTCAGGTCTCTCAACCTCATGGCCTGGCTGCTGAGAGGGTAGTCCTTGCTCCCCTTCTCCTGCCGGCAGAGGTGGAGGAGGTCGTCTTGGCTTCGCGACGACCTTCTACCCGCAAATGCTACGCCCTTAAATGGCGTCGCTTTTCCGTTTGGTGTACCCAACAGTCTCAGGATCCCTTCTCCTGCCCGGTGTCGGTGATCTTGCAGTACTTGCTACACCTCTCTAATCTGGGACTTAAGTCCAACTCCGTCAAAGTTCACCTCAGTGCTCTTTCAGCACATCATGTGCCGGTGGACGGCAGACCTCTCTCCAGCGACCCTCTCGTAGCGAGGTTTCTCCGAGGTCTCCTTCTACTTAAACCACCTCTGCGCCCACCAGCGCCTGACTGGGACCTGAATGTGGTTTTGCAGCGGATCACCTGTCCGCCTTTTGAACCTATGGCTACCTGTTCTCTCCGTTTTCTGTCTTGGAAAACACTGTTCTTGATAGCCCTCACTTCCGCTAGGCGCGTAAGTGAATTGCAGGCCCTCGTGTCTGATCCCCCTTACACTCGGTTCTACAAAAATAGGGTAGTCCTACGGACTCACCCAAAATTTCTTCCAAAAGTGGTCTCCCCTTTTAACATCAATCAGGAGGTGGTACTTCCAACCTTCTTTCCCAGACCACATTCCAGCCGAGCTGAGACGGTCCTCCATACCCTGGACTGTAGAAGGGCATTGAACTTCTACCTTGACCGTACGCGGGAGCACCGTAAAGCTGCTCAGCTTTTTGTGTCTTTTGACCCCAATAAATTGGGGCTCCCGGTCTCCAAGCGTACACTGTCCATCTGGGTTGCGGACTGTATCACTTGGGCTTATGGGGCAGCCGGACTCTCCTTGGAAAGTCGAGTCACGGCTCATTGCGTTCGGGCTAAGGCCACGTCAGTGGCTTACCTCCGCTCTGTTCCGCTGGCAGACATCTGCCGGGCCGCTACTTGGTCTTCGAGCCAGACTTTTGCGGTCCATTACTGTCTCGAGAGGGAGTCCCGCAGGGACAGTGCTTTCGGACAGGCAGTCCTCCGTAATCTCTTTGAGGTCTGAGCAACTCCATCCCGGATGTGGGCTACCGGTGGGTGTTCATTCAGCGAAGATTCTTTCCTTCTGTGCTGCTGAGCTAGAGGGAGCTCATTTTTTGTGCTTAGGGTCTCCGGTAGCCTTGAGCTTGGGAGTCCCATAAGTGAGGACTGACTTCCTGCTTGGTCCTGGAGAAAGCGTAGTTACTCACCTGTAACAGGTGTTCTCCAGGAGCAGCAGGAATCAGTCCTCACTACCCTCCCTCCTCCCCTTGGAGTTGCAATCGTCTGCTTATGTTCTTTTTGCAAAAATTTTTATGCTGTCTTTTTTAGCTATGTCATCTGACTGGCTAAGATGGCACCCTTGGGCGGGAAGAGGACCGCGCATGCGCGCTGCAATTCCCAAAGGCTTTCTTTGAAAGCTGGGGGAAATTGCTCCGCGGGGGCTCCGTCGGCGCCGACGTCACCCATAAGTGAGGACTGATTCCTGCTGCTCCTGGAGAACACCTGTTACAGGTGAGTAACTACGCTTTTTTCCCGGTACTGACATCAGACTCACTGGTCTGTACTGTAGTTTCCCGGATCACCTCTGGAATCCTTTTTAAAAACTGGCGTTACATTGGCCATCCTCCAATCTTCAGGTATTACAGATGATTTTAATGATAGTTCAGAGCACTGTTCCCTCTAAGCTGTGCGCGTGTGCGCGCGCACACACCTTGCCGAGTGAGCGCACATACTTTACAACAGAGCGCACAAAAATGACGGTTCTGATTCTGATAGAAAACAACACAGAAGTTCTTAAAATTGAAAAGTTGTGTATTTATGGTTTTCACAAGTTCTACAATATTTTCTAGTGCAATCAATGTGGTGTACGTACTGTATTCTGACGTGTAGTCAAATTTTAAAGTATATAACTCTGAGTGTCGTTATGTGGCGCACAAAAATTTAACCTTCCTTCAAAAGCTGCACAGCTGATATTTTATGCGCACACAGCCTACAGAAAATTAGAAGGAACATTGGTTCAGAGATTACTAATAGCAGGTCTGCAATCTCATATTTCAGTTCTTTCAACACCCTTGGATGTATACCATCTGGTCCAGGTGATTTCCTACTTTTTCAGTTTATCAAATAGTTTTAAAACATCTTCCTGGTGTATCTATTTCTTTCAATTCTTCTGCAGTATCACCTTTAAATACCACTTCAGTCATGGGTAACATCCCTACATGTTCCTCAGTAAAGACTGAAGCAAAGAATTCATTCAGTCTCTCTACTATGGTCTTGTCCCCTCTTAGTGCCCCTTTTACCCCTCTATCATCTAATGATCCAACTGACTCTCTCACAGGTTTTTTGCTACAAATGTACTGAAAAAGTCCTTTATTATGCATTTTTGCTTCCTCAGCAAGCTTCTTCTCAAATTCTCCTTGCCTGCCTTATCAATGCCTTGCATTTCACTTGTCAGTGCTTGTGCTGTTTCCAGTTTTTGTCATTTTGGCTCTTTTTTTTTCATTTTCTGAAAGATGCTTTTTTTGGCAGCAACAAGCCCCTCTGATCTCACCTTTAAACCATACTGGCAATTTTTTGGACTTCCTTCCACTTTTCTTAAAGTGTGGAATACAGCTGGTCTGGGCTTCCAAGATAACATTTTAAATAGCACACAAGCTTGATGGAAGTCTTTAACCTTTGCAATTACTCCTTTTAGTTTTTTCTTAACTATTTTCCTCATTTTATCATAGTCTCCCTTTTGAAAGTTAAAAGGTAGTACTATTGATTTCGTTACCATTCCTCCTCCATTAATTAAATCAAATTCAATTATGCTATGATCACTGTTGCCAAGTGGCCCCAACACCCTTATCACTTGCACCAGATCTGGTGTTCCACTAAGGACTAGCTCCAAAATGGCTTCACCTCTGGTTGGATCATAAACCAGCTGCTCCAAGAAGCAGTCATTTATTTCATCTAGAATATTTATCTCCCTAGCATGTCTTGTTGTGACACTGACCCAGTCAATATAGGCGTAATTTAGATCACCCATTATTATTACTATGCTGTAACGTTTGTTAACTTCCCTGATTTCTTTGAGCATTTCATCATTCATTTGTCCATTCTGGCCAGTTGGTCAATAGTACACCCCCACTGCCACTGCCTTTGCCTTCCCCTTTTTACATGGAATTTCAATCCATAGAGATTCTACTGCAAATTTTGTTTCCTGCAAAACTTTAATCCTTTGTGACTCAATGCCCTCTCTAACATAGAGTGCAACCCCTCCATCAATTTGATCAGCTCTATCATTACAATATGGTTTGTACCCAGGTATCAGTGTCCCACTGGTTGTCTTCCTTCCACCGTGTCTCTGAGATACCAATCATATCTAATCTCTCATTTAGTGCTATATGTTCTAACTCTCCCATCTTATTTTTTTAGACTTATAGTATTTGCATAAAAGCATTTTAGAGACTGTATTTTATTCATATTAATCTGACTGTTGGTAGGCAGGGGTGAATTGGAATCTTTAAGCTCTGTCTGCTCCGTACTCAAGGGCATTTGGGCTACTTTTGTCTTTATTGGAACCTCTCTGCTGATATGCCCTAACTTCATTCTTTTGGTAGTATCCTTCTAGGATACATTGTTCTGAACTATGCGCATTTGGGCTACTGTTAGCTCTCCCATATTATCTAGTTTAAAAGCTGCTCTTTCTCCTTTTTAAATGCCAGCAGCCTGGTTTCATCCTGGTTAAGGTGAAGCCCATCCCTTTGGAAGAGCCCCTCCTTTCCTCAAATGTTCCCCAGTTCCTAACAAATCCAAAACCCTCATCCTTGTACCATCGTCTCATCCACTCATTGAGACTCCGGAGCTCTGCCTGCCTTTTGGGTCCTGTGTGTGGAACAGGAAGCATTTTGGAGAACGCTATCCTGGAAGTTCTGGATTTCAGCTTCCTACCTAAAAGCCTAAATTTAGCCTCCAGAACCTCCCTATCACATTTTCCTATGTCATTAGTACCGACATGTACCAAGACAGCAGACTCCTCCCCAGCACTATCTAAGATCTTGTCTAGGTGGCATGTGAGGTCTCCTATCTTCGCACCAGGCAGGCATGTCACCAGGTGATCCTCATGTCCATCAGTCACTCAGCTATCTACCTCCAATCACCAACTATAACAGCTGTCCTAACCCTTCCCTCATAGGCACATGGCCCTGGAGAAATTTTATTGGTGCCAGAGGGTTTTACATCACCTGTAGGACAGGTCCTAGCTACAGGATCACTTCCTGCCACATCAGGGTAATGCTCTCCTTTCACGTAACCTCTCTCCTCCATGCCAACAGGGATGCTGCCAGACAGGAGGAGGGAATTCAGGACTATATCCCTGTAGGTCTCATCTATGTACCTCTCTGTCTTCCTTATGTCCTCCAAGTCTGCTACTCTAGCCTCCAGCGATTGGGCTCATTCCCTGAGAGCAAAGAGCTCCTTGCACTTAGTGCGCACGTAAGACCCCTCACCAACTGGGAGAAAATCATACATGTGACACTTAATGCAAAAGACTGGAAAGTCCCCATCTCGCTGCTGAACTGCTGTCTGCATCTTAGTTTTAAGGTTGTGTTTAGATATTTAAGTTCTTTACTTACTAAGGGTTGCTGGATATACTTACGCTAATTAAACTATACCTAATACGTTTAATTTATTTATTTTAACATTTCTTACATATTGCCTTTCATGATATCAAGGCAGTTTACATTGAACAAACTGAAATTAAATGTTCTGTGTTCATCTGAAGCTTAATTAATCTCAGGTTCTTTATGTATGCCTGTTGAGGATGAACAGCTGCACCTGAGTGTGAATATGGCACCTCCTTTCCTTTAAGATGTGTAAGCACCTATAAAGCTACAATTATCCCAGGGGTGGGTGGATGGAGGGAGGGAAAGAAGACTTATTAAAAGCTGGCTGCTACACTGTACCCTATCTTGTGCTTCTAAGATAATCTGTGGCCAATTTCGGGGTGGGGGGGGGCAGCCCACAGCCCTTGCTTGGATAGAAGGGAGTCTTGGGGTCTAAATTTAGCCAGAAAGCTCTCTTCTGTGTTCTAAAGTTAAACTGAAAGCTCTTTGCTGCTACTAGACCCTGACTGATTTAACAAATACGCTGGGTTCACAGATTAATCGGCTTTAATCTAAAGTATTCCTTTTTCCTCAAGATTTAGAAAAATTCCCAGAAGTAAATACAATTGCAGATCTCTCTCCAGAAGTAGCAGTCCCCTTTTGTAGTCCTTTGCAGGAAGTGCATCAGAGCAGTTTACAAAAAGAAAATGAAACAAAACTAAGGGAAACAAAAACAGAAGAATTAAGAGCACAGATAGTGAAGTAACCAAGAAAGGGGGGGGGGGGGTTCTCCTAGGGATGGAGAAAGTTGTAGCAGTGACTCCATCAATTTATTTGCTACTAAGATCAAACTAACCAGCTTCCTCCGGAGCTACTCAAGACACCCAAAACATTGAAAAGGTTGGATACCGTAGCCTCCAGAGGAACGTTAAGTTTCCCAGTATCGATGGATGTGTCTTTTTGGATCGCGTCGCTTTCTGGACTTTTAGTTTAGCTAGCTCCTCACAGTCAGTCTTTTGAAATTTGCTTGAGGTCTGTTCTACTTCCATTCCTGTTTGTCCATTTTCAGACATCCCAGCAATGGAGGTAGTTTGGGGGCCCAGAACGCTGCTGCAAGCAATGTAATGGAATGGCATGGTACCCCACCCCTCCCTAGAATTCACCCTTTTACTAATCCCCATGGTAGTACCATGGGTTTGAGCCACATTACTAGTGCAGGGTGCACTGTGCTAGATTCATATGGGGGTGGGATGGAGACAGCCATGCCCCTGTATTCAGTGCAATTCACAGCATTAATACTGTACACCTATGTTTAAATGGATAAATTGTTTAAAGAGCGTCCACAAAAACTGTAAGAAAAGAAATATTGCTACAGGAAAATTAAAAGCAAGTTGCCTGTACATATTACATTTTACAAACTCCAGAAGGAAGCTCTCTTTGGCACAATCAAAGTACTACAGTAAATTTGAGAGAGAAATCATATGCTATATCCCCTGACTTAGGTTTGCATATACTATGCTCGTAATGAAGCTCATTCCTAAGTTATTTTGAGACATCCCCCCCCCCCCCAAGAGCTCCACCAGAAGCACCCTGAAGAATACTTTTGTCGTCCTGCCTTAATTCTAGCTCTGCCCCTCCACAGTAAGCACTCAACAGAAATATTTGATGAGTGAATTCTGTTTCCTCCTCATGAGTTGCTATATATTCTTCCCCTTCATATTTGAGTCTTGCAATGCTACTTTTGCACTTTCTCCTGTCACTAACATACCTAAAAAAAAAATCCCGTCCCTGTTTTAGTTTCAGCTATTTTTCTTTTTTTTTTTTTTTGCATTTTTGATGTTCTGATTGCTTTCCTAGTATTTTATAGCTTTTCCAGATATTGTCCTCTTATTCTTTCTCAAATCTCTTGAAAATCACAGTGGTTTCTTTTTCCTCTTACCCTTATTTTTCTAACTAAAAGGTTTGCTGCCCTTTTGATATTTCCTTTCAATTTTACCCACTGGAGAAGCATGAGAATTCTGAAATAGGGTATTTCTATTCCTGTCCACATACTTGTGAAATTGTGAGTACTATGAACAAACTGAGCTTGTATGCAAATAAGCAGGCAGAGGAACTGTTAGAAACATAGAAACATGATGACAGAAAAAGACCACAAGGCCTATCTAGTCTGTCCTTCCATAACAACTACAACAGTCCACTTTTTACCTTTAGAGATCCTCTGTGTTGGTCCCATGCTTTTTTGAATTCAGTTACTGTCCTCATCTCTACCACCTCCACAGGGAGACTATTCCACGGATCCACTACTCTTTCCGTATAGAAATATTTCCGCATATCACTCCTGAATCTATCTCCCTTCACCCTCATCCCATGTCCCCTCATAGCAGAACTTGCTTTCAATTGAAAGAGGCTCTCTCCCTGAACATTTATGCCATGGAGGTATTTAAACATCTCAATCATATCACCTCTATCCCGCCTTTCCTCTAAGGTGTACATATTAAGATCCTTAAGTCTGTCCTCATATGCTTTATGATGAAGCCCATTAATCATTTTAGTAGCAACCCTCTGCACCGACTCCATCCTGTTCACATCCTTTTGAAGGTGCGGTCTCCAGAATTGCACACCATACTCCAAATGAGGTCGCACCAAAGACTTATACAGAGGCATTATCACCTCCTTTTTCTGCTAGCCATTCCTCTCCGTATGCACCCAAGCATCCTTCTAGCTTTTGCAGTCGCCTTTTCTACCTGTTTAGCTACTTTAAGATCATCAGACACAACCACGCCTAGGTCCCGCTCTTCTTTAGTGGACAAAAGTACTTCACCTCCTATACTGTATTGCTCCCTTGGATTGCTGCAGCCCAAATGCATGACCTTACATTTTTTAACATTAAATCCCAGCTGCCAAATTCTAGACCATTCTTCAAGCTTAGCTAGATCCCTCCTCATGTTATCTACACCTTCCTGGGTGTCTACTCTATTGCAGATTTTGGTATCATCCGCAAAGAGGCAAACCTTACCCGACAGCCCTTCCGCTATTGTCTATATAGCTTTCCCTCCCCACCCTCTTTTCCACAGATATTAACCCTGATTCTCCTTCCCTTCTATCCTTTGCTCTTC
This sequence comes from Ichthyophis bannanicus, assembly GCA_033557465.1. NCBI lineage: Eukaryota > Metazoa > Chordata > Amphibia > Gymnophiona > Ichthyophiidae > Ichthyophis > Ichthyophis bannanicus. The sequence goes on from CM066039.1 coordinate 258,017,341, forward strand.
CTTTTCCCTGTGAGCCAACTTTTCAAACTAGTTGAGGTACCAACCCAACACACTTTATTCTTCCTGAACACAGTGAAGGAATGTGTTCAATATTGAGGGGTGATCATGTATCCACTTCACCCTACAGAGCTGGCACTTATATACTGTTCTCTTGCTCCTTCTTGCTCTCCCCCCATGTCCTCTTGCCTCTCTCAGCTCTTTTTCTTCTGCCAATCAGTGTGTGTGTGTATATATATGTGTGTGTGTGTGTGTGTGTATAATATATATACTCGACACTGAAGGTAGACATAGTTCTACATACATCTTTTTGTTCTGGATATTTTGTTTTAGCTGAGCTTTGCAATTTTGAAAAAAGAACCTCGCAAAGCCTCTATCTTGGGCATTGGCTATTCTAGATCTAACTTTGAGCTGTAGAGAAAGAGAGAAAAAAAGCAAATGATGGAATATAGAGGCTTGTAAGGGCCAGCTAGGTCATCCATTCTTGGTGCAGTAACACAGAGCCCATCAGATTTGCAGTTCTACCATACTATCCTCGCATCTAAGGATCCTCTGCATATCCCTATGTTTTTCTTGAATTCCATTAATAGCTTTCCCTCTGTTTGGAGGTTGCTGCATGTTTTTGATATCCTTTCTGGAAAGAACTATTTCTGTATGTTACTGAGTTTACCCCTTTTCAGCCTCCTATGATGATTCCCCCCTCTTCTTCTAGATTCTCTCTTCCACTGAAAAAGGTTTACTACTTGTGCATTATTTCTACATTTTGAATTTTGATTGTCTCTATCATATCTCCCCTCTCTCTGTCCTCTATTTTAGATCTTTTAATCTTATTTTGTAAAGTCAGGGTCCCAGATTTGTGCTATTTTGGCAGTCTTCTACAGATGGTCTATGCTCAGGTTGTATCCTTTTGGAGATTCAGCTCCTGAAATTTAGAGACATTACTTTGTTCTAGTAAGCAGAGCAGTGGACTATGCCGAGGAAGCCTTGCATTGTATGTTCAAATTCTGTTCTGTGCTGCCAGGGTTGGTGCAAGGTTGCAAGTCACCCTAGATGAATCTTCCACCTTGCAGTCCCTCCTTAATTATTTTTCAGGCTACTAGCTCCCTCTCCTCTGGGATTTTGATAATTAAATGCATCAATCATGATTATCCAGAATTAATCCTATAAAAAATCATAATTGGGCATCATATATTTTAAAAATAAATTTGTTCCATTTATAAATAGACATTTTCTAACAGCCATTTACTCAAGTAAATAAGCTATCTGAAAATTGCCTGCATCTCCTTGTGGGTAAACTGCATGCTAATGGTTCCTTGTTGTCTTGAAGGACTAGAAAAAGGGACTGTTACTTCTGGAGAGAGATCAGCAATTGTGAGTATATACTTCTGGGAATTATCTGAAAGGAATTCTTTCTTTCTATTAAAGCTATTTAATCTGTGAACCCGCTATTTTCTGTTAAATAAGTCAGGGTCTAGTAGCAGCAGTTTAAGTTTAAATTTAAAACACAGAAGAGAACTTTCTGGTTACATTTCATACCCAGCAGAGCGCTTATAGTATTAATTTAATAGTCACTCAGGGCCTAGCATCAGCAAAGTACTTTTAGTTTAAATTTAAAACACAGGAGAGCGCTTTCTGGTTAAATTTAGAACCCAGCAGAGAGCTTGTAGTTTAAATTTCAGAATAAGTTAAAGCCTAGCAGCAGCAAAGAGCTATAATTTAAATCAAATAAGAATATAGATTAGCACAAAAGGCAAAACAGGGTCAGTACTCTTTGAACAGCAAATAGTCTTCTAGAGACCTTTACAAAGAGGCCTTCTACCTAGGGGGGCAAGAGATCTGTGAAACTTTTTCAATAGGTGTTAACACCAGGTGGCAGTTCAAAAGGCCATTTTGAAAGACTCCTATCCAAGAAAGGACTGTTAATCATCCAGAAAATTGGTCACAGCTTGCCTCAGCAGCACAGGCATAAATAGCTCAACCAGAGCTCTGTGATCCTCAGTCTTGAAGGACTAGAAAAAGGGAGCGTTTTGGTTTCCTAGACCATGGGATGCTGTTCCAAGGGTTGCAGAGCAGAGATGGCATCCATCTGTCCAAGAAAGGTCAACGCATCTTCAGTAGTAGACTGGCTAATCTACTGAAGAGGGCTTTAAACTAGATTCGTTGGGGATGGGTGAAGAAAGCCCCCAGGTAAGTGATACATTAAATACCTTTATGGAAATGGGTAACGGGTAACATATGGAAAGCAGTGTGCATTAATGCCCATAGCATGGGAAATAAGATCCCTGAAGTTAAAGCTTTGGTGGGAGTGGCTGACTTGGATTTAGTGGCAGTTACAGAAACATGGTTCACAAAAAACCATAACTGGGATGTAACTATACCTGGCTATACTTTATTCAGAAAGGACAGGGTAGGAAGAAGGGGAGGAGGAGTGGCACTATATGTAAAAACTACTATTAAAGCTTTGGAATTACAGAGCTTAAAAGGAAGAGAGGAGGCATTGTGGGTTAAACTAGAAAGAGGGAAAGAGAAATCTATTTGCATTGGTGTGATATACAGACCTCCCTCACAAGAGGAAGAGGTGGACAGAGTTAATTGAAGACATACGCAGCATTGCTAGGAAAGGGGAAGTGCTACTGATAGGAGATTTCCATATGTCAGATGTTGATTGGCACATTCCTGCTGCAGTATCATCTAGAAGTAAGGAGATCCTGGATTCTCTACAGGGAGAACTATTCAGGCAATTGGTAACAGACCCCACACGTGAAGGGGCCATATTGGACTTGGTGCTTACCAATGGTGAAAGTGTTTCTGATGTTGTAGTGGGAGATCATTTTGCATCCAGTGATCACCAGATGGTGTGGTTCAGTATTAGGACTAGGGCTGTTAGAATCCATTCCAAGGTGAGGATCTTAGACTTTAGGAAGACTAACTTTGCGAAGATGGGCCAATACCTCAGGGAGTCGTTAGTGGAATGGGAACAGCTGGGGGATGTAGAAAAACAGTGGGCAAAACTGAAAGGGGGTATTTTAAAGGCAACAAACCTTTTTGTTAAAATGGTAAATAAAGGCAAAAGGAACAGGAGACCGCTATGGTTTTCGAAGGAAGTAGCTGAAAAAGTAAAGAAAAAGAGGGAGGCCTTCATGAAATACAAGAGATCACAGAGAGAGGAAGACAGGCATCTGTATTTGGAAAAACTTAGAGAAGCTAGCAAAGTAGTCAAGAAGGCAAAGATTCAAAAGGAGGAGGAAATAGCCAATGCAATAAAAGGGGGGATAAGACATTTTTCAGATATATTAGTGAGAAGAGGAAGGGCAAAAGTGGTATTGTCAGACTCAAGGGTGCAGGAGGGGAATATGTAGAAGCTGATAAGGATAAAGCGGAATTGCTTAAATATTTTATTTCTGTGTTCACAGATAAAGAACCAGGAGCAGGACCTCAGAAAACACCCACAAATAAGAACAGAAGCGAGGGACATCTTGAACAATTTTCAGAAGACGGTGTTCGTGAGAAACTAGCTCAACTTAAAGTAGACAAAGCGATGAGACCGGATGGGATACACCCTAGAATACTGAGGGAACTTGGGGACGTTCTAGCAACTCCATTGACTGACCTTTTTTTTTTTTTTTTTTAAATTCTTTATTTTCGTTTTATAACAACAAAGGAAAAGGAAGACATACAGCTAAGAGACAGATACATAAAGTGTGATACATACATCAAAGTAAACCCCTGCCACCCCCCTCCCCCCTGCTTCTTCTCTAGAAAACTAATCATTCCCGAAGCGGGCGTGTACTTACATTATTGTGTTACAAACCTAACGGTGATCTGAAACATGATGAGCGCACATTAAACAGGTATGTCGGAACAATGAGCAGATTGTACATAATCATTGAGCATCTGCCATTTAGACAAGCGAGAGTGAGTTTGGGCATGGGGAATAGCTCTCCGAGGTATCTGCTCATATTTACTATATAAGCAGACGAGGTTCCACCATTCATTGACAGTAAGTCGAGAGCTATCCTTCCAATTCCTCGTGATTAAGCATATGGCTATACCCAGCATGAAATCAAGGAGAAAGCGACCCTTCTTAGGAAGAGAGGGGACCTCCGCTACAGAGCGGAGTCCCACGATCTTCCAAGAGAGAGGTTCGTGAAGGTGTAAGATAAATTGAATACAACCCCAAACCCGCCTCCAATAAACCTGTAGTTGAGGGCATTCATAAATAACATGAGCGAGGGTTCCCACAGCAGCATGGCAAGACCAACACTGGTCCCTAGCAGTTGTGTTCCATTTGGCTATTTTTTCTGGGGTATAAAAGCATCTGTGTGCAAAGAAGAAGAGAGTTTGGGTAACAGAGGCGGACTGGGAAACCCGCACTACTTTGCTCCAGAAAACGCTCCATTGCACAGGGGTTAAAGTGGTTTGCAGTTCACGCTCCCAGGCTTGTTGAGCTCTAAAAGTGGCAGTGTCTGTACCCTGACATAATGTTTTATAAAAGTTAGAGGCTACCCCATGTATACTACTAATAGAGTGAACTATCTCTGATAGCCCGTCCTCAGTAGGGGCAGAGGGCGGCATGATTTGAGCACTTTTGAGGCAGTGTTGAAGCTGCATCAATTGAAAGTAGTGTTTCGCTGGTAACGCAAATTCCTTTTGTAAATCAGAAAAGGTTTTCCAACGAGCTGCAGAAAAAAGCTGTTGGGGTGTCCAGATCCCCCTTCAGTACCAGGGTTTCCATGCTATCGTTCTATTTAGGACTTGAATTCTGGGGTTATTCCATAGCGGGAGTCCGTCCTGAGGACATACGTTCGGACCCAGTGATAGAATGAGAGTGTTAAAGGCCGCAAGAGTATCGACAATCATTGGTGGATGGCGGGTGTCTACTTGATAGGACATACCGGGGAGATGGGTCAACGGAATTGGGCTACTAAGCTCCTCTTCTATGTCAAGCCAAACTGGTCTGCTGTCTGTTGGGGCATCTAGCCATCGGGCACCTTGCTTAAGTAGGAAGGCTTGATGATATCTAAGAAAATCAGGAAATCTGGCACCCCCTATTTCCTTTGCAGACTGTAGTTTTTGTTTAGCTATCCTTGGTGGCTTGCCCTGCCAGAGATAACGGACGAGAAGGCCCTCAATATCTTTATAAGTATGTAACGGGAGTAAGCATGGCAGCATTTCTAAAATGTAGTTCACTTTGGGGACTATCATCATTTTCACAGTTTCTAGGCGACCCCACCATGTAAGAGATAAGGGAGACCAACGATTTGTAAGCTCACGGACTTTGGAGACTACCTCTTTGGCATTAAAACTGATAGTGTCTTCTAAAGGAGAACAGTAATGGACCCCGAGATACTTCACCATGCGGGATTGCCAAAGGAAGGGAAAGGCCTGCATGTCAGCCTCATGTACCCAGCGGTTCAGTGGGAATGCTACAGATTTGGTCCAGTTAATTTTATAGCCCGATAATTGCGAGTATCCGTCAATCAGATCCAAGACAGCTGGAACCGAATCAAGGGATACGAAAAGCATAAGGTCATCTGCATATGCAGAGAGTTTAATCTCTCTATGACTGAAGGGGACACCTCGAATACGTGCGGACTGCCTAATAAGGAGGGCTAGGGGTTCAAGAGCTAGATCAAAGAGCATTGGTGATAGGGGGCAACTTTGACGCGTGCCTCTTTGGAGATTAAATGGCTGAGACTTGATGGCATTTACACAAATACTGGCGACGGGTTGAGTATACATGACTTGGAGATATCGGAGGAAGCCCTCCCCAAAGCCATACCATCGGAGAACTGCAAATAAGAAGGGCCATTCTAGGCGATCAAAGGCTTTTTCGGCATCTAGGGAAAGACCCACCCATGGATGATCTAGATTGGCAGCACTAAATAGCACATGGCACAAGGTCCGAGCATTGTCAGCGGTGGATCGGCCGGGTATAAAACCGCATTGGTCGGGGTGGATTAGGGTGGCCATCCTGTCAGATAGCCGGGTGGCCAAGATCGTTGCGAAGATCTTATAATCGGCATTAAGTAGGGAGATTGGACGGTAGTTGGCGGTTAGCAGCGGGTCTCTGCCTTCTTTCTCAAATACTACCACATTAGCTGCAGAAAAGGATCCCAAAGAGGATGTATCTACCGCAAGGGCAGAAAAATAGAGTTTTAAATAGGGAACTAAATCTGCACTAAACGTTCTGTAGAATTCGGTCGGGAGACCATCGGGCCCTGCGGCACGGCCCGAGGCTGTTCGTTTTAGGGCAGATTGGATCTCTGAAGTAGAGAAGGGTTCATCCATCGCATCCCTATCATCTTCAGAGAGGGTCGGCCGCTGAATGCCAGAAAGCAGTCGCTCGAATGTCTCTGACGAGAACTCACATTCAGATTGATATAGGCGGGTATAGAAATCCCGAAAGAGTTCTACAATGTCGGAGTCTGTGGTCAATATGCCCCCTCCCTGTGGGGCTCGAAGGGCCGCTACACGTTTGGCTTCTTTTTGACCTTTCAAGGCGTTGGCTAAGAGTCGACCGGCTCGGTTATTTTCACGATAATATGTCCCTCGTTGAAGCTCAATACTCTTAGAAGCTGCAGTTGAGAGGATTGAATTATATTGAAAACGGAGACGCTGTAATCGAATTAATACACATGGATCAGTACGTGAAGTTAGAACTCGTTCGCCTGCTTTAATTTGTTGGTCTAGTATGAGTAGCTGCTGCTTGCGTTGTTTCCGCAGGCGGATTTGATAGCTAGTGATCGTTGCTCGAATGGCCGCTTTGAAGCCCTCCCACCAAGCCCAATTCGCAGTATCCTGGGGTAGATTAAAATGGAAGTAATCCTGTATGGCTGCTCGAATTTCTAACTGGAACTCTGGCTGAGTTAACAGGGCTCTATCAAAGAACCAGGCCCCCGAATTCCCTTGGGGTGCAGTAGTGTGTAATTGAAAGGAAATAGCAGCATGATCTGAAATATTTTGGGAGTGAATCTTTGCAGTGTCCACCTGAGGAACTAACAGTTTTGATATTAGAAAGAAATCTATGCGAGACTGGGATTTGTGAGGGGAAGAGAAGAAGGTGAAGTCAAGCTCATTGGGGTGTAGTAACCTCCATAGATCAACTAAAGCAAGATCTTTGATCAAAGAGGTAAGCGTGGTGTGACTCTTGGGGGGACCACTTGTCCTAGGCGGCTGTTTGTCAATCAGGGGATCAAGGACTAAATTGAAATCCCCCCCAATTATCAATGAAGTATTAGCAGAGGCCTGCGCAACCTGAGCAATGGTAGCAAAAAAGGCAGGATCATCCACATTAGGAGCGTAAAGGCATATACATGTAACTTCAAGGCTACCTATCTTGAGGTGAACTCTGGACCATCTACCTTCTGTATCTGAGCTAGTCGCAATAATAGTAGCATGCAAAGATTTCCTAACCAGTATGGCAACCCCACATTTCTTAGAAACGGCTGGGGAATAGGCGGCCACCATGTAAGGTTTAATATTGAGTTTAAGAGTTTCCTTCGAATTTAAATGCGTTTCTTGGAGAAAAATCAGATCAGCAGCTTCCTGACTTAGGTAGCTTAGGATTTTCTTCCGTTTTATCGGATTATTGATTCCTTTTACGTTCAATGAGAAAAGCTTACATGGTGCCATCAATCGGTAATAGACATTTTAGGTAAGGGCACTTGAAAACATACAACATAATCAGAATCTGTGCAACAATGACATAATCACCGAGTATGCTGGCTAATACACCCCATATTGAAAAGCATGTACCAATGTATCTTAGAGAAGAAGCAAAACCCCCAATGAATATGGCGACCATATGTCTGCGGGAGGAGGCCCTAGAGAGGCGATAGAAAGACATGAAAAAAAAAGAAACACCAGAGTCCATAATTAACACTGTCTCTGATACTCATCGAGGCTACTGTGGGTAGATGGAGTCGGGTCACAGATATCATCAAAAGTAAGGCAAACAAACTGCCCACGCCTGACTCTGTGCTGGGCTGCGGCAGATCCAGTATGGAAGGTACAGCGGATATGGGAATGCTGGCAGGAATATTCTGGAAGTCAGCGCATCAAGTCGGCTTCTTTGGAATCCAAAAACTCCGCTAGTAGATCAGGGTCCTCAAATGTTCTTGTCTGATTGTGAAGCGTGACTCGGAGCTTGGCCGGGTACATCAGGCCATAGCGTGCTTGTAGTTGTTGAAGCCTCGGTCGGAATTCCAGAAAGCGCTTTCGGCGGTCGACCGTGGGTTTAGCCAAGTCAGGATAGAAGGAGATCTTGTGGCTCTCAAACTCCATATGGCCCTTTGCCCGAGAGGCACTGAGAATTTGCTCCACGTGTTGATATCTCAAAAGTCGAAAAATGATAGGCCGCGGGGTCTTCCTGTTGAGCGTTATGCTTGAGGGTACACGATGAGCGCGATCGATCTCCAAATCTTTGGTAAAGGTGATTTGGAGCAGGGAAGGGAGGATTTTACATAAAAACTCTTTCATGTCTCCCGATTCGGCTCCCTCCGGTATGCCCACGAGTCGTATGTTGTTGCGGCGCGCTCTATTATTGCCATCTTCCACTTCTTTCTGCAAGGCCCGTACCTGACGTTCAACTTTGTCGAGTTTGGACAACCGGGCCGCATGGGAGTCCAATATGCTCTCCATTTTGTCCTGACGCGAAGAGAGCCCTTCGAGCTTGCCCTGCAGTACACCAAGATCTTCCCGCAGCGCTCGGAGTGCTTCACCGTTTGACTGCACGAGGTCCTTGACCCCTCTAATCTCTGCGAGGATTTCCTGCTGCATTTCGGGGCCCTCGCGCAAGGCCAGCCCCTTCTGCGGGGACGGGGGTTCAGTTTTGGAACGTTTGCCGTGAGAAGCCGCTGGAGATCCAAATTCCAGGCGCGTGGGTTTGGTCCCCGCCATCTCACCAATGTGCCCCTGCAAGATCAGAGTAGAAGTTCCAAGTATGTATGGTGTTAATTCAGGATTCTGAGTAGGCCTCTCGGGAGCCTCAGCGTTATGCGACCATCCCGCTGGACATCAGGCTCCGCCCCCCGACTGACCTTTTCAATGCCTCGTTGGAGTTGGGAGTGGTGCCAAAGGACTGGAGCGAGGCTCATGTGGTGCCTTTACACAAAAGCGGAAGTAAGGATGTGGTTGAAAACTACAGGCCGGTTAGTTTAACTTCGGTGGTGAGTAAATTATTGAAAACGCTGCTGAAAGAGAAAATAGTGAGGTTTTTGGAGTCCAGCGGATTACAGGATCCGAGGCAGCATGGATTCACCAGAGGCAGGTCTTGTCAGACAAATCTGATTGATTTCTTTGACTGGGTGACCAGGGAGTTGGACCGAGGGAGAGTTCTAGATGTGGTGTATTTAGATTTCAGTAAAGCCTTTGACACTGTTCCTCTCAGGCGACTTATAAACAAACTGAGCACCCTAGGGATGGCCCTAAAGTTACTGCTTGGGTTAGAAATTGGTTGGGTGGGAGGCGACAGAGTACAAGTAAATGGAGCTCACTCTGAGGAGAAGGATGTTACCAGTGGTGTGCCCCAGGGATCCGTCCTTGGTCCGATTCTTTTTAACATCTTTGTTAGTGATATAGCGGAAGGGCTGTCGGGTAAGGTTTGCCTCTTTGCAGGTGATACCAAAATCTGCAATAGAGTAGACACCCAGGAAGGTGTAGATAACATGAGGAGGGGTCTAGCTAAGCTTGAAGAATGGTCTAGAATTTGGCAGCTGGGATTTAATGTTAAAAAATGTAAGGTCATGCATTTGGGCTGCAGCAATCCAAGGGAGCAATACAGTATAGGAGGTGAAGTACTTTTGTCCACTAAAGAAGAGCGGGACCTAGGCATGGTTGTGTCTGATGATCTTAAAGTAGCTAAACAGGTAGAAAAGGTGACTGCAAAAGCTAGAAGGATGCTTGGGTGCATATGGAGAGGAATGGCTAGCAGAAAAAAGGAGGTGATAATGCCTCTGTATAAGTATTTGGTGCGACCTCATTTGGAGTATGGTGTGCAATTCTGGAGACCGCACCTTCAAAAGGATGTGAACAGGATGGAGTCGGTGCAGAGGGTTGCTACTAAAATGATTAATGAGCTTCATTATAAAGCATATGAGGACAGACTTAAGGATCTTAATATGAGTCTATCCATAATCTACAATACCCGTTAGTCCTAGGAACTTCCTTAGTTCTCTCTTTGTCCTAGGCAGGGGTAAATCTGTAATCCCTTTTATTCGTTCTGGATCTATTCTCCTTTTTCCTTCACTAATTAGATGTCCAAGGTATTTTACTTCGTTCTCTACAAATTATAATTTAGTCTTGGAAACCCAGAACCCTTCTCTTCCCAGAAACTCTAATAGAGCTTTGGTGGCTTCACTTACTTGGGTCTTCTTTTCCCCTGATCCCATGATCTAGCTCAGTATGACATATTTAGTCTTAAATGCAGTTGGAGGTTCTGGGGCAGCACAGCGCTGAAGAAATGGAACAAGGGTGCTTCACTGTAGCCAGGGATAGGAAAGGGATGGTGCAGGGGCTCCCTTTGGCTGACCCAGGAGGCGGAGCTGTGACCTGGCCTTCAGACCAGGGTCCAGTGCCCCACTGGACACTGAGCCATTCAGCGGGAGTTAATTTATATGCCCAAGGTCACAGGGATCTCCAGTGGGAGATATTAGGCCGTTATTCTACACGTGGGAGGCAGTCTGGTCTCTGAGGGGTCACTGGCACGCCCCACTGATGACCTTCAGCAGAACAGAAAACCCCATGAGGAAACTTGCATCCGTGCACCAAGGGGATGACACCTGTAGCCATCCAGAGACAAAGACAGCACGGAAAGGAAGGCATGGCCGTGCCGGCGGGAGTCGAGTGCTGGTTCTAGAACCTGGCATTGGATGCCCCGGCATCAAGACCCAAACTTGATGGCGCTGTGCTAAGCACCCAGGACAGCAGTTCATCCGGTGCTGGGAGAAGCAGCAAATCTCTGGAAGTGATGGCATCTAGGCAGTCTCTAGATCGTGAGCCTTGGCGGCAGTGAGCTTTGGCACTACAAGAACGCGCTGGGCAACCTCCCGCACCTTCAAGAGTGGTCCTTGAAGAGGGGGGCGCTCAATACAGCCTTGGTGTGCCGAGCTCTGTGGCAAGACCTCTCTCCTGCTGTCATCTAGAGGGAGAGTACATCCTTGTATGCAGCACGACTGCGATGGCCCGAGTAAGCTTCAATGGTAGCGTGACCCACACCGTTGGTGATCATTCTCTGGTGATGGGCATGTCCCACCACTATCACAATCAGCCCAGTGAAGGCCTGCGAGAGGCTGCCTTGACAAGTGGAAGGACCCGGATCCTTAACATCTGGTATCAGTAGGCAACTTTGGATCTGGGCAGGTGCATACAGTCTGCGGCCACATTGTGGCTGGCCAGGCCATCAGCCTCCTGGTGTTCCTTCCTCTAAACCAGGCCAGAGATGGAGGCCTTTCTCTGCCGCATCCCATGCCCAGCTTTCTCCTTGCCTCGGTGGGGGTCTGTGCACTGGCCAAACCAGTCGGTCCTACGGTGTCAGCCGCTGTTGTCCCCTGATGCTTCATGGGGGAGAGTCCACCCAGGTGGGTGTAGGCCACGATAGGGCCCACCACCAGGGACAGTGGCTGTAGACCCCATGTGTAGTGGAACAACTGCTCACGGTCGAGGTGATGGCGATCCTGTTGAAATTAATGGAAAAATTAGATGTTTTAAGTTACATACATTTACTAGATAAAAAGATAGAGAGTAGAAGAATCCATCTGCATGGCCGGGTGCAAAGACTAAACTGGCTGGCTAGGGGCGGGCCAGTGGGTTGGGCCAATAGGGTTCATGCTCAGAAAGACTTTGCCTTTCTGAGCTATGGAGAGTAGTTCCGTGTATGGCGCCATCGAATGACATCACCAGGTATGGCTGACTCATCCTGCTTGTCCTTTGAGAACTGGCACAACTTTTCTGTAAAATATACAGCCCTCCCCCCCCATACTGCACAATCTATGAGCAGATTATCTACATAACCTAATACAAAAAGTTCCTGATAACAGTTTAAGAAAGCATAACTATCAGAACTTACTCATCATTCCAACCCTAAAGGCGAAAAGCACACAAACTACATGCAACAGAACCTTTTTGTTATATACCCCAGCCATCTGGAATAGACTCCCAGATGAATTAAGATCTATTGATGCAACACCCGAATTCCCCAGAAGACTTAAAACTTACCTCTTCCTAGAATATTTCAGAACCGACACTTAACATAAAATTGAAAGACAGACAAACGGACAATTTACAAAACCTGTCACCCCACCCTACCCTCATATCTACATAATTATTTTATTTTTTATCTATCATTTTCCAATTAATTCCAAGCCTAAACTTGAATAGAAATAAGGGAACTGAGTTATATCGAAAACAGGAAATAACAAAAAGGAAATAAGCAGTTTTTCTACAAGTATAAAAAAAAACCCCATACCTCATTCCTTCTCCAGCCCACAATAAGCCCAGGGAATCACAAAGGGAAAGAAAAGAACATTCCACCATCAATGAGAAGAAAACAGGCAAACGCTAACAGGCAGCAAATTCATATAGGGGAGAGAGTGGGTGATCCCGGATGAATGGATCTATGCGGATTCAGAAAGGCCAGCAGTTGGGAAGGTTAAAAAAATATAAAAGTATTTGATTGAAATTTAACCATTCATTTACACGGAAACTTGAGAAAGTAAAAAGCCCCCAACTGTTGAACCCCAAGACGGAGCAACAGGAATTCTTTCCCTCTATGCTGTGTTTTTAAATCAGGAAACACATGCACAACCAATCCTTTAAATAAACTACTCCTTTTATAAACAAATATCCTCAGAAATCACTCCCAATCAGTAGCAAGCACAAACGTTACAAGTAAAGTTGACATAGTAATAGATTCTATATCAGATGATTCCAAAATGGCAAATACATTTAACGCATCTGCCTGTTGAACTCCCGGTATTATCCCACTTCCCTGGATCTTTTTTAATACAGGCAAATAAAAAATCGTAGTCATGGGGGGGGGGGGGGTGGAGGGATTCTTCTGGGACACCCAGAACTTCAGTTAGATATAATTTGAATGAACATTTCCATAGCCCTAATACAAGACTTAGATTTTTAAATCTGTGTTTAACAAATGTTCCTAACAGTTTTCTAACATCTCCATTCTTGTCTTCATGGAAAGGGAGACCTTATCTTTATCTTTATTAAAACACTTGATAGACCGCCCAGGCCAGATCATCAGGACGGTGTACAATCATAAAAATGACAGCCACTGGAAAAGAAGGAAGAAAGGAACGCCAAAAATAACAGGACAGAAAGAGAGACAGTAAAAAATAGAGAGAGGACAACAAGAGCGCAAGAAGGGCAAAAGGGAAATGAGGGGAGGAGGGCGGAAGAACAGGGGAAAATTTGAGGGGAATGGGAGGCGCGACTAGGGGGATAAAACACCATCAGTAGGGGGGAGAGCACAGGAAAATTAAGGGGGATGGGAGGCGCAACTAGAGGAAGCATCCACATAATTTTCTAATTAAGTCACCTTAACTTGTAATGCAGATGTGATTGACTGTAAGGAAGAGATTTCTTCAGCTTGCTTTTGTATAGCCAATATATTACCTTGAGTCTGAGTAGCAAGCGTATGAACTTGAGACACAAGAGTCTCTTCAAGTTTGAGAATGGCTGACCAAATAATCTCTAGTGTAAAAACTTCAAGATGAGCAAGTAAAAAAAACCTCTGAACCTTCAATTGCTCCAGCCCCTTCCTCCGAAGTCAGCAGATCTATCGCCGAAGACTACTAGCAGCTGAATCCACAGTCTCACTCACACTCGACCTCCAAGGCACTATGTTGCTGGGGAGATGACCTGGAACTGCTTCACTGCACTTTCCACTATGCCCCGGAGCCAACCCTCTCGTAGCAAGATGCTCACCGCCTCAGAGAAGACCATCCTGCTGATTCTCAGGGCTAAGCACCAACAACGCTGCTTAAAGGACCTCCACCAACTCTGTGGTGGGAAGTCTGGATCCAAGCTAGCCTCCGAGCCTCTCAATTCCAGCGAGCTACTAGCAGGACTCTCCCATTGCCAATACTGCCTGCTACTGTGACCTAGTCAGGAAGGCATTTAATGGTCCAAAAACCACTGGGAGATACTGGGGCAGAAGAGAGCTTCTTCCCATTTTAGTTTCCCCATTAGGCAAAATGGTCAGAGCAAGCACACCCGCCTACCATCTTATTGGATTACCCCATCTACGTAATTTAAACAATATGTCAACTCGTACACAATAGTTAGAAATCAATTTCTGTCATTTCAAGTTAATCATATCCTAATATGTTTGGGGATAGGGCCCCAGGTGGTGAACTGGATCAGAAATTGGTTGACTGACAGACGACAGAAGGTGATGGTAAATGGAGCTCACTCGAATGAAAGGAGGGTGATTAGCGGGTTGCCCCAGGGTTCGGTCCTGGGCCTGGCATGGTTCAATGTATTTGTGAGTGATATTGCTGAAGGACTGAATGGAAGTGTGTCTTTTTGCAGATGACACGAAAGATATTGGGTTGCATACAGCTTCCCCATCTTTGGAAGAGGTTGGTTTGTTCATGATTTCTCTAAGTATTTGAAAGTCTGAATCATATCTCCCCTATCCCTCCTCTCCTCCAGAGTGTACATATTTAGGTCCAAGTCTCTTCTCATAAGGCTTCTGACGCAGGCTCCAAATCATTTTGGTCGTCTTCCTCTGAACAGTTTCCAGTCTTTTTACATCCTTTGCAAGATATGGTCTCTGAAATTTAACACAGTATTCCAAGTGAGGCTTCACCAGTGACTTATGGAGTGGGATTAGTACCTCTTACTTTCTGCTGGTAATTCCTCTTTGTATGCAACCCAATATCTTCCTGGCTTTTGCCACTGCCTTGTCGCACTGTTTTTCCACCTTGAGATCCTCAGAAATAATCACACCAAGGTCCTTCTCCTGGTTCATGCACACCAACCTCTCGCCCCCTGTCGCATACATTTCCCTTGGATTTCTGCTTCCCAAGTGCATGACAATGCACATCTTTGCATTAAATCTTAACTGCCAAGCATTAGACCATTCTTCCAGCTTTTGATAGATCTTTCCTCATGTTGTTCACTCCCTCAGGGGAGTCCACTCTGTTGCAAATCTTCGTGTCATCTGCAAAAAGACACACTTCCATTCTGTCCTTCAGCAATATCACTCACAAATACATTGAACCATGCCAGGCCCAGGACCGAACCCTGGGGCACCCCGCTAATCACCCTCCTTATATTCGAGTGAGCTCCATTTACCATCACCTTCTGTTTTCTGTCAGTCAACTAATTTCTGATCCAGTTCACCACCTGGGACCCTATCCCCAAACATATTAGGATATGATTAACTTGAAATGACAGAAATTGATTTCTAACTATTGTGTACGAGTTGACATATTGTTTAAATTACGTAGATGGGGTAATCCAATATGATGGTAGGCGGGTGTGCTTGCTCTGACCATTTTGCCTAATGGGGAAATTAAAATGGGAAGCTCTCTTCTGCCCCAGTATCTCCCTTCTTTACCTGCAGTGGTTTCTGGACCGTTAAATGCCTTCCTGACTAGGTCACAGTAGCAGGCAGTATTGGCAGTGGGAGAGTTCTGCTAGTAGCTCGCTGGAATTGAGAGGCTCGGAGGCCAGCTTGGATACAGACTTCCCACCACAGAGTTGGTGGAGGTCCTTTAAGCAGCGTTGTTGGTGCTTAGCCCTGAGAATCAGCAGGATGGTCTTCTCTCTGACAGCAGTGAGCATCTTCCTACGAGAGGGTTGGCTCCGGGGCATAGTGGAAAGTGCAGTGAAGCAGTTCCAGGTCATCTCCCCAGCAACATAGTGCTTTGGAGGTCGAGTGTGAGTGAGACTGTGGATTCGGCTGCTAGTAGGTCTTCAGCGATAGATCTGCTGACTTCAGAGGAAGGGGCTGGAGCAATTGGAGGTTCGGAGGTTTTTTTTACTTGCTCATCTTGAAGTTTTTACACTAGAGATTATTTGGTCAGCCATTCTCAAACTTGAAGAGACTCTTGTGTCTCAAGTTCATACGCTTGCTACTCAGACTCAAGGTAATATATTGGCTATACAAAAGCAAGCTGAAGAAATCTCTTCCTTACAGTCAGTCACATCTGCATTACAAGTTAAGGTGACTTAATTAGAAAATTATGTGGATGCTTCTGTTAAGGTCTCCCTTTCCATGAAGACAAGAATGGAGATGTTAGAAAACTGTTAGGAACATTTGTTAAACACAGATTTAAAAATCTAAGTCTTGTATTAGGGCTATGGAAATGTTCATTCAAATTATATCTAACTGAAGTTCTGGGTGTCCCAGAAGAATCCCTCCACCCCCCCCCCCCCCCATGACTACGATTTTTTATTTGCCTGTATTAAAAAAGATCCAGGGAAGTGGGATAATACCGGGAGTTCAACAGGCAGATGCGTTAAATGTATTTGCCATTTTGGAATCATCTGATATAGAATCTATTACTCTGTCAACTTTACTTGTAACTTTTGTGCTTGCTACTGATTGGGAGTGATTTCTGAGGATATGTCTGACTAAATAAAAGTTATAAAAAAAAAAAAAAAAAAAATAACACATGCCAACAACAATGAACTGCAAACCTCCGAGGGGTAAACTCTTATCCCCGCGAAGGTTACCAAACCATATAACATTGGCAAGAGAAAAACAGAAAATCTTTCAAACACAGGTTCTTTTTGTCTTTTGATTGTTATCGTAAAACCCAGCGCACCCCCCCCCCCTTGGAATCCTATCGTCCCCTGTGAACCCATAGCAGACTACTGCCATCGGGGATGTCACCCGTTCCCTGTCAGCACCTTAACACCCAACCTTCAATATTTCATTGTGGCTGAGTGGGCCCAGATTTTGGATATATGATTCCCAAATTAACAAAAAATGGGACCACCTCTTCACATTACCCCTAGCTCTCCATCATTCTGCCAACATCAGTTGATGAAGACTATTCCGCCACTCCCAAAAGGAGGGTGGTTGCTGGTCCCGCCACCTCCAGAGTATGGGCCCCTTCCCCACCAGGCATGCCTTTCTAACCCAAAGCCGCACCCACCTTCCCCGGAGAAGAGAGGGGTTTAACTGATCTAACACCACCAGGGGGCCTGACCAGGGAACCCTCTGCCGTATGCGACCGGCAATCCAGGAACCTATTCGTGTCCAATATGGTCGGATATATTTACACTCCCACCACATATGCAGCAGGGTAGCCAGAGGTTCCGCACATCTAGGACAGGTCCCATCAGCAGTGGCAATGTGACTACGCAAAGCTCTTCTAGGGGAAAAGTATGCCCGTATGATACATTTAAATTGAATTTCTCTCCATCGGGCCCCGTCAGCCAGCTCCGGTATTCGCCTGAGCGCCTCCCTAACGGAACCCGGTGAAACCTCTTGTCGCAATTCAGTAGCCCAGGCCCGTTCCACAGCTCCATAATCCGGAAGGGCTCCGTAGAGCGCCAAACGTGCCCTCAGGGTAGCTATGGTCGGACGATTTTCCCCCCCAAGATCAAAAAATTCCAAAATCTGTGCAGAGCGGTCAACCGCGAGCTCCTCAGCTGGCAGTGTGGCTACGTAATGAGCCAACTGCAAATATGCAAAGTAGGATTTCGGTTGTAAAGCATATTCCCCCCGAATCTGCGAAAACGTTTTACACTTTCCGGCTAAGTCAACCACGTGCCCCAAGTGTCAAAGACCCTGTTCCGTCCAAACGCGAAACATACTCGACTCCGAACCTGGGGAAAACCTCGCATTTCCCTGGATCGGCAGCCAGCTAGAGACCCTCCAGTTCTCTTTCCAGTAAAGGTTTAATTGTCGCCAGGCACGACGCATAGGACTCAACAGTCCACTGCGCTTAACATGCACAGGCAGACTGTCACTCTCCATATGTAAAACTGCCAGGATAGCGTGGGGGGCCACCAGGGCCTCTTCCAATGCCCTAGGGGTGCAAATCTCCGTCTCACCCAGCCAGTCCTCCAAATGTCGTGCCTGACAGGCCAACGCATAAAGCCGAAAGTCCGGGAAACCAACCCCTCCTGTCTTCCAGGTACCCACCAGCCGGCACAAAGGAATATGGGCTCTAGCCCCCTTCCAGAGAAATCGTTGTATTTCCTTCTCTAAGCCGTGCAAATCCCTATTCAACAACCAAACCGGTAAAGTTTGCAGCCAGTATAGTAGCCGTGGAAGTATCACCATTTTCACCGCAGCCACACAGCCCAATAAAGATAACGGTAGAGACTGCCAGGCATGCAATTGAGCACGCACTCTAGAGGTGACTCGGTCTAAGTTACAGGCATATAGATCTTGCGGGTGCCTGGTAATCACTATGCCTAGGTAAGTAAACTGGTTCCTGGCCCATTTCAACGGAAACTCCCCTCCCCAACGCTCTCGGAGTTTGCCAGAGACATCCAAGGCCTCCGATTTATCTCGGTTAATACGGAACCTGGAAAAACTGCCAAACAAAGTGAATTCCATCAACAATCGAGGGAGAGACTTCCTTGGGTCCAGCAAGTGGACCAGAAGGTCATCCGCAAAGGCCGAGACCTTAAATCCCTGTCTTCCGATTTTCACACCCCTGATACCATTATCCAGTTCCATCCGCCGGATTAAGGGATCCAACGACAGAACGAACAATAGGGGGGATAGTGGGCATCCCTGCCTTGTGCCCCGCCCCAAGGAAATAGGCTCCGAGAGCACCCCATTACACAGCACTCGAGCTGTCGGGTCCAAGTACAAAGTCTGCACCATTTCACAGAAGGGCTCCCCAAGTCCGTACATAGGCAGCAAGTAACGAAGATAGGTCCAATTAACCCTGTCGAATGCTTTTTTGGCATCAAAGCTAACAAATAACGATTGCAAGTGATGCTCCTGAACCCACTCCAAGGACGCCACAACCCTCCTCACGTTACGCACCGCGTATCTCCCCCTGACAA
This sequence comes from Ichthyophis bannanicus, assembly GCA_033557465.1. Lineage (NCBI taxonomy): Eukaryota > Metazoa > Chordata > Amphibia > Gymnophiona > Ichthyophiidae > Ichthyophis > Ichthyophis bannanicus. The sequence goes on from CM066039.1 coordinate 258,036,337, forward strand.
AGCCCACTTGAGAGTCGTGAACAAGATCCCCCAACACCTCTGCTAGACGCTTCGCAAGTATTTTAGCCAACAACTTTGAATCTAAATTCAACAAAGAAATAGGTCTGTAGTAGGCGGCCTGAGTAAGATCTTTCCCCGGCTTTGGTATCAGAACAATATGTGCTTGGTTGGTCCCCCTCCTCACGGGGCCCCCCCCTTGCGCTGGTCAAAGGTCGCGACTAATAAGGGGCCCAGTAACTCTGATAAAATTTTATAGAATTCAGCCCTGAACCCATCGGGTCCCGGAGATTTATAACAGCTCGCTTTCGAAATAACTTGGGAAACCTCCTGAAGAGATATCGGGCGCCCCAATTGCTCCCCCTGCTCCACGCTCAACCGAGGCAAGTCAAGGCCCTTCAGGTAATCCTCCATCCGGACAGGGGACCCCCATCAGCAGTATATAAGTTCTGAAAAAACTCTTTGAACACAGCCACTATTGCACCCTTATCCTTCTGGAGGATACCATGAGCATCCCTTATAGCCGCCACCGTTCTCCCGGCCTTTGGGCCCTTCAAGCACCGTCCCAATATTTTACCCGGCTTATCTCCATAGCAATGTAATTTGTATCGGTAATACATCAGTGATTTTTTCGCTCGGCTATGTAGGAGCTCATTAAGCGCCGTTTGCAATTCCCAGAGCCTCTTCCTATTCTGGGCATTGGGATATTGGGCGTTGACTCGCCTTGCCTTTGTCACGGATCGTTCTAATTTAATAATCTGTTCGGTCATTAATCTCTTCCGGCGAGCTACATAGCCAATAATGTCACCTCTCAGAACCACTTTGGCGGTTTCCCACATCAATTCCGGATCATCTAAATGGGCTTGATGATTCGCCTCGAATTCCTGCCAACGCTGGCGGAGAAAACAACTGAATTGAGTATCCTTATATAATTCTATGGGAAACCGCCAAATGCGGGTATATGGACCATCCCCTCCCCCCAACCAATGCAAATCCAACCAGATCGGGGCGTGATCGGAAATCTCTGTGGGTCCGATGCGCGCCTCCACTACAAAAGTGAAGAGCGTCTCTGAGATCAATAAGTAATCTATCCGAGCACTGGTACCATGTGCATGTGACAGATGGGTAAAATCCCGTTCAGTTGGGTGGAGCAGCCTCCAAGGGTCTACCAACCCGAGTCGATCGCGGAAATTTTGCAGCACACAGGCAGTCGCCTTCCGTTCCCGTGACCCAAACCCCTGAGAAGTGTCCAATTCAACATCCAAAACCCCATTGAAGTCCCCCCCCCCCCCCCCCGGAGCATCGGCAGCTCGGCTAGTTGCTGCACCTTCGCTGCCAGACGATGATATAATTCCTGATCCAGTGTATTAGGGCTGTAGAGGTTACCTAAAATGACCGCTTTACCCTCTAATTCTTCTTGTGTCAGCACAAAGCGCCCGCTGGGATCAGCGACCATTTTATCCAACGTGAACCTCACCCGCTTATGTACCAGGATGGCCACTCCTCCCTTTTTTCCTACCGCTGGGGCTCCCCACACTTGGCCCACCCAATCCCTACACAATTTATTATGTTCTGCGGCTGTCTGATGAGTTTCTTGTAAGAGTGCGATGTCACATTGCTGCCTGGCCAGGGCCTTTAATATTTTATACCTCTTCACTGGACTCCCCAGCCCACAAACATTCCATGATATGATCTTCAGAGTGGAGCTACATTAACAGAACTAAACTTCAGTGATAAGTTCTTCGGTAGATATGAGTGGGGGCCCCCCCCAGCCTAGAGCCCCCCCATGTATCCTCACCATCAGCCAGTCTCTGCCCATGTTGGATTACAAGAGTGCGGTCCCCCCCCCCCCCTTGTAAAGCTATTCTTCGCAAGGCTCATGTTGATACCCCCTCCCCCACCCTCCCCTTCCCCCTCCTCCTCCCCCAACTCCCCCCTCTGCCCCACCTCCCTTCCCCCCCAACAAAAACCTCCCAGAATCTGTAGGCCCCCCCCCTCCTCATAGTCACTGAAAATGTGACCAGGCCCCACAGCTCCCCAGAAACCAAATACTAGGCTTCAACCCCCCGATTTATGCAATAAGTTAGCCTTACAACAGTAAGTATACATAGTCATGCACCCCACATCAACAGACTTAATACTCTAAAACAGCAATCATAACCATACTGTGAGGATAACTCGATGCAGGCAGCCCTTGACTCCCTTCTCTTCAATGTAAAGTAAGATATGATACAGTGTGAGAGTCAGAGAGCAGGCCCAGTTGTGTGTCACCACTGCTAGTCCGCTCCCCCTGGATGGGCTGCCGTCGCCAACAGATGAGAAATCTCCCTCTCTGAATCTTCCCGGCTCTCATGTAGACCCCTGTCGCGAGGGAGAAAGTTGCCGCACAAGCTGATCGATGTAAGGAGCCGCCTCCTCCGCCGACCCAAAGACCCGGCGCCCGCTCTCCTGTAGTATGTGTAACCGGACTGGGTATTGCACTGAGAGCTTTATATGAACTCCGAGAAGTTTTTGGCACAAGGGTGCATATGCCCTACGGCGTTTGCTCACTGCTGCGGAGAAGTCCTGGGCAATTCTGATCTTGGCTGTGTCGTGCTCAACAATGCCCCTCTTCCGAGCCTCTCGCAAAACAGACTCCTTCTGCTGAAAGTGCAGGTACTTCGCGAGCACTACTCGGGGTCTGGAATCCGTCGAAGTTTTCGGGCCCACTCTATGAGCCCGCTCTATAACCACCAAGGATGTTTCTCCAGACACCCGTGCCTTAGGTCCCTGTCCCCCACGGAGTCTGGAATGCCCAGAAACCGTAGGTTACTGCGCCTCGAGCGATTCTCGAGGTCCTCGTGCTTCTCATCATGGGCCCGGAGCGTTGCACGCAGCTGCTGTACCTCCTGGGAGAGTTTCTCCACTTCCCCTTCTGTGTGGGCGATGCGGCCTTCCGCCTCCTGCATGCGGGTACCGAACGCATCCACCGACGTCTGCAACAGATCCAGCTTACTCCGCAGGGTATCAAACTGAGCGGAGAGCGCCCCTGTGACCGCCGTGGATATTGCCTCCGGGGAAACCGCTGTGGCTGGAGTGTGCGACGCCGCCGGGTGAGGTGGTTACTCTGCCATTATCGGGCCTCCGACCATGCATTCTTTCTCCCTCCTCACACCTCTGACTGTTGTTGCCATCTGCCCCAGTCGTCGGCCGGTAGGTCCCGGCGATCTGCGGTGTTAATTGGGATGGAGAATGCCGGTTTCGCACCTCTTAAGGGGCGCTATATGACCGTTTTGGAGCTGTGGGGCCTGGAGCTCAGCGAAGGCACGTCCTCCCCAAGCTCACCACATCACGTGACCTCTCTGAGGATATTTTTTTATAAAAGGAGTAGTTTATTTAAAGGATTGGTTGTGCATGTGTTTCCTGATTTAAAAACACAGCGTAGAGGGAAATAATTCCTGTTGCTCCGTCTTGGGGTTCAACAGTTGGGGGGCTTTTTACTTTCTCAAGTTTCCGTGTAAATGAATGGTTAAATTTCAATCAAATACTTTTATATTTTTTTAACCTTCCCAACTGCTGGCCTTTCTGAATCCGCATAGATCCATTCATCCGGGATCACCCACTCTCTCCCCTATATGAATTTGCTGCCTGTTAGCGTTTGCCTGTTTTCTTCTCATTGATGGTGGAATGTTCTTTTCTTTCCCTTTGTGATTCCCTGGGCTTATTGTGGGCTGGAGAAGGAATGAGGTATGGGGGGTTTTTTTATACTTGTAGAAAAACTGCTTATTTCCTTTTTGTTATTTCCTGTTTTCGATACAACTCAGTTCCCTTATTTCTATTCAAGTTTAGGCTTGGAATTAATTGGAAAATGATAAATAAAAAATAAAATAATTATGTAGATATGGGGGTAGGGTGGGGTGACAGGTTTTGTAAATTGTCCGTTTGTCTCTTTCAATTTTATGTTAAGTGTTGGTTCTGAAATATTCTAGGAAGAGGTAAGTTTTAAGTCTTCTGGGGAATTCGGGTGTTGCATCAATAGATCTTAATTCATCTGGGAGTCTATTCCAGATGGCTGGGGCATATAACAAAAAGGTTCTGTTGCATGTAGTTTGTGTGCTTTTCGCCTTTAGGGTTGGAATGATGAGTAAGTTCTGATAGTTATGCTTTCTTAAACTGTTATCAGGAACTTTTTGTATTAGGTTATGTAGATAATCTGCTCATAGATTGTGCAGTATGGGGGGGAGGGCTGTATATTTTACAGAAAAGTTGTGCCAGTTCTCCAAGGACAAGCAGGATGAGTCAGCCATACCTGGTGATGTCATACCTCATTCCTTCTCCAGCCCTAAACCAGATGCTGCCTCCTGGATTCGACCTCTACACATGCCACAGATCCACTCAAAAAGGAGGCGGAACGCTCATCCTTGCTAAAACAGATCTTAACTTCAAGCTGTGCAACTCCTCCAGTTCAACCCACCTTGACTCCCTCACTATATCCAATGATCTCTGCTCAATCAACCTGCTTTATCGAGCACCATCCCCATTACCGGATGACCTTCCAACAATAATTGAGCTTGCATGCGCAACATCCACATCACGCTCTCCAAATTGGGTAGTTGGCGACTTCAACCTCCCTTCTCTTCATGACAGCCATTCAGAAGCATTTCTAGACGCACTAGAGGATCTAGGTTACAAACAATATGTTGACTCTCCCACCCACACTAAAGGAGGCAAACTAGACCTCATCTTCGCACCTCATTCCAAAACCTTAACACACCAAGCCCTTCAACTATCGGTTATACCAGTACCTTGGTCTGATCACAATCTTATTCAATTCAATATACCCACCTTTACCTCACATGTGAGTCAAATACCATCTAACTCACCCGGAACCCATGCAGTCCGTTTTCAACCTCTCAACCGCGACAAAGTCCTAGATAACCTCCATCCACTCTTGACCAACACTACCCTCAACTTAGATGACCTGGTATCCAAATGGGACGAGAACCTCAGAGCCGCCTCATGTCCAGTGCACATGGATAAGAAAATAAGAAAACGAGATCACGCACCATGGTTCTCTGCTGACCTTCGTACATCCCTCATTCATCTACGCAAACTTGAAAGACAGTGGCGCCAAACCCACTCACCAGAAGCCCTTGAAACATATAACTCACACCTAGCTACCCACCGTGAAAAGGTAACATTGAGCAGGAAACTATACCACACAAACCTACTGAAGCGCTCCATCAATAAACCTCATGCTCTATTCAACTTAGTAAGATCCATAACAAGAGAGCCAATTTCAGACCAACCTGCAACACCTCGGCCACAGGACTACGCAAACTACCTGCAATCAAAAATGATTAAGTCCAGCACATGCATAAATACCATCAACCCCATTATATCACCTAAGGAATCTCATATAACTCCATTTTGCAACTTCAATACTATATCATCTAGTGAAATTGAGAGAATTATTGCCTCCATCAATCCTAGCACGGCACCTAACGACCCATGCCCAGCTAACTGGATCAAAGATCTGCGACATGATCTAAGCCAAATCCTATGCAAAATTCTGAACCAATCCTTCCTAACAGGCTCATTCCCCCAGAGTCTTAAACACACCTCTATCAAGCCCCTACTAAAAAACAGTAAGCTTGATCCATCCAAAGTTGAATCATTTAGGCCAATCTCAAGCATCCCCCAGCTTGCAAAAATCATTGAGAAAGCTGCCCAACAACAACTCCAGCATCACATTGACACAGAAGCACCCCTAGACAAATCACAACATGGATTCAGAGAAGCACATGGAGTCGACACAATCCTTACAACCCTATTCAACGATCTGATCACAGGAATAAACAACATCAAACAAGGATTTGTTCTCATCTTTTTAGACATTTCTGCTGCCTTCGATTCTGTAAACCACGATATACTAATTCAACGTCTGAGAGAGAAGGGGATTCGAAGCACAGCACTGGAATGGTGTAGATCCTACCTTTCCAACAGGTGGCAACAAGTTAAAACAGGCCAGAAATCCTCAGAGCCGTTCCTACAGTCTCAAGGCGTACCACAAGGATCTTCACTATCGGCGTTAATGTTCAATATTTATATGCAGCCGATTTGTGAATTGATCAGATCCTTCAACGTGCAATGCTTGGCATACGCTGATGACATCCTCATATACATGCCGTTCAAAACTGACCAACCAGTGTTTACTCCAATAACCAACTGTTTCGGAGCAGTAGCTGAATGGTTGCTGACTCAAAACCTAAGAATAAATCATAGCAAAACTGATGTCCTATTTGTTACAAGGAATCTTAAGTTTGTACCTCCGCCGTCACTGCTGGTCAACAACACAGAACTGACGTCCAAACCCACGATCAGATACCTCGGCATAACATTAGATCAACACCTGGACATGACAATGCACGTGAAGAATGTGACAAAGAACATATACCATAAGATCAGAACACTACGCCACCTCCGTCCACTACTAGACTATACTGATTACCGGTCAACCTTCCAGGCACTAGTCCTGCCACATCTAGATTTTGCAAACATCATCCTCCACGGGCTCCCACAATCAACCTTAAACCCACTACGTATGGCTATGAATACAGCTGCTAGAGTCCTCTCTGGGTCACCAAGGTCTGCTCATATAACGCCTATCATGAAAGACCTACACTGGCTACCACTACAAGCCAGACTCTCATACAAGTCACTAGTTTTGACCTTCAAAGCCATGAATATCTACCCACCAACACCAATCAGAAAACTAATCCACAACACCCCTGAAAATAGAAACAGAAGGACTACAACTATGAACACTTTAATAGTTCCTAAGATGATGACTTCATGTACTAAAGCCACATCAAACAGAGCTTTTTCATTGTTTGCACCCAGGAATTGGAATAAACTTCCCCACGAAATCCGCGGCATCAAAAGTCTATTACAATTCCGCAAAGCCGTAAAGCATCACTTATTCACAAAATACTACCCAGAAGTGTCCATGGACACTCACACAGCCAACAGGCCTCCCACACACACCAAACACCCTAGCACTTTAATCCAACCAGAAAACGGTTAGTCCCCACGAAAATCTACCTTACTACTATAGACTCATCCTACCCATGAATACATGTTCAATATTCACTCGAGTTTAAATATGGTACATAATTAAAGCATATAAATAGCATATTGTTTATTGTACATAGTTATCCCTGTTATTCCATGTTTTATATTCCCTTGTTCTCTGTAAACTCGATGTTACCTGTACACATTGCAGTATATTTTGTTCGATGTACACCGCGCTGATTTTAATAGCGCGGTATATAAGAGATGTTAAATAAATAAATAAATAATGGCGCCATACACGGAACTACTCTCCATAGCTCAGAAAGGCAAAGTCTTTCTGAGCATGAACCCTATTGGCCCAACCCACTGGCCCGCCCCTAGCCAGCCAGTCTAGTCTTTGCACCTGGCCATGCAGATGGATTCTTCTACTCTCTATCTTTTTATCTAGTAAATGTATGTAACTTAAAACATCTAATTTTTCCATTAATTTCAACAGGATCGCCATCACCTCGACCGTGAGCAGTTGTTCCACTACACATGGGGTCTACAGCAACTGTCCCTGGTGGTGGGCCCTATCGTGGCCTACACCCACCTGGGTGGACTCTCCCCCATGAAGCATCAGGGGACAACAGCGGCTGACACCGTAGGACCGACTGGTTTGGCCAGTGCACAGACCCCCACCGAGGCAAGGAGAAAGCTGGGCATGGGATGTGGCAGAGAAAGGCCTCCATCTCTGGCCTGGTTTAGAGGAAGGAACACCAGGAGGCTGATGGCCTGGCCAGCCACAATGTGGCCGCAGACTGTATGCACCTGCCCAGATCCAAAGTTGCCTACTGATGCCGGATGTTAAGGATCCGGGTCCTTCCACTCGTCAAGGCAGCCTCTCGCAGGCCTTCACTGGGCTGATTGTGATAGTGGCGGGACATGCCCATCACCAGAGAATGATCACCAACGGTGCGGGTCACGCTACCATTGAAGCTTACTCGGGCCAGCGCAGTTGTGCTGCATTCAAGGATGTACTCTCCCTCTAGATGACAGCAGGAGAGAGGTCTTGCCATGGAGCTCGGCACACCAGGGCTGTATTGAGCGCCCCCCTCTTCAAGGACCACTCTTGAAGGTGCGGGAGGTTGCTCAGCATATTCTCGTAGTGCCAAAGTTCACTGCTGCCAAGGCTCACGATCTAGAGACTGCCTCGATGCCATCACTTTCAGAGATTTGCTGCTTCTCCCAGCACCGGTGAACTGCTGTCCTGGGCGCTTAGCACAGCGCCATCAAGTTTGGGTCATGATGCCGGGGCATCCAATGCCAGGTTCTAGAACCAGCACTCGACTCCCCTTGGTGCACGGATGCAAGTTTCCTCATGGGGTTTTCTGTTCTGCTGAAGGTCATCAGTGGGGAGTGCCAGTGACCCCTCAGAGACCACAGACTGCCTCCCACGTGTAGAATAACGGCCTAGTATCTCCCACTGGAGATCCCTGTGACCTTGGGCATATAAATTAACTCCCGCTGAATGGCTCAGTGTCCAGTGGGGCACTGGACCCTGGTCTGAAGGCCAGGTCACAGCTCCGCCTCCTGGGTCAGCCAAAAGGAGCCCCTGCACCATCCCTTTCCTGTCCCTGGCTTCAGTGAAGCACCCTTGTTCCATTTCTTCAGCGCCGTGCTGCCCCAGAACCTCCCACTGCATTTAAGACTAAATATGTCATACTGAGCTAGATCATGGGTTCATCAGCCCGGTGTCTCCTTCCAGCAAGGGCCAATCCTCGAAGCAAACCTCTCTTAGGTTTTTATCATAGCCCGCTTTGAGAATGGATCATGGACCTTCTCCAGAAACTTGTCCACACCCTCATGACCCTCTCTCAAAAGCCTCTTGCAGAGCAACAGGCCTGCTGGGCGTCAGAAGCATCATTCCATAGTGCATAATATATGTCAGCATGATCCAGGAGCTTAGGGCTCTTCCTCCATGCACCAATGCTAGGGATCGGGGGGGCGGCAAGCCCATCCCTACCAGGTAATTCCTGCCTCCAGATTAGGGCAGAGAAATAGCCTGTGGGCTGAGACCCAAGGAAACAAGGGTTCAACACCCTCTACACCCACTGCTGTAGCTGTGGACCATAAGCAGGTCACTGATCCCTCCAGCGAGATGCCGTGATGGAGTGCAATCGGCCTCGCTATCCAATGCCCTGCGCTAAGATTAATAGGAAATACTGTAGCACTACTCGCCCTGCAGCTGGAACAGGCAAGGGGCAACAGGGTCCAGGGCTGTATTGCCAAATTCTACGCTTTTCCTTTAACCCTGTCACTCACTAGTTCACTGACTAGGCAAAAATATTCTGGCAAATACAGTATGAGTTAACTCTGTCACTCATTAGCTCAAATACAATATGAGTTAACCCTGTCATTCATTTAGCTCACAGACTATGCATAGACACTTTAGTAAATGCAATATGAGTTTATTAAATTAAGTCCTTTTGAAATAATGATAAAGCACAAAGGTAAGCATTAATACTTTTACCGGATATTATAGCTCATCACTCCAGGTGGGGGACTGTTTAGCAATCACTCTCAGGAGGAAAATCCGGAACGCTTGTCTCGTATATCAGTTGCAGTCCCATCTTTCCTTCTGAGAGTCCCCCTAAAGTACCTTAACCAGACTCATGCTGCCTGCATGCCATAGGTTAACACACTGCATGCTCAAATCAGGATTGGTTGTAACCCCCAAGCTCAGTTCCATTAGCTCCTGGGCTGGGCTAGCAAGCTAATTCCTAATTCAGCATGGCTGAAGAATACAACATTCTTTGCTGATCGAACTCTCACATGAACTTCTCTCCACCCCATCCACCTTTTTTACTTTAGTTTCCGGGCAGGCTTCTGATCACCCCCCTTGTGGTCAGACATCTGAGAATGCTCAAAGGACACATCCCCCATGGTCTACATTCCAAGGCTAGATGAAGTGTTCTTTTGTCATCATTAATGGGTTTAAATTTGTTTGCCTTAAGGACTCCTTGTCAAGGGAGACACCCCCCATGGTTTTAGAAGCAGCTCAAGGCTTCTTCATTACAATTGATGAATTCTTATCTTGTCCTCACAGGCAGAATGGCTCATGAGTTCAATTTCTTATAATAAAGTACAATATCTTTGCTGATCCAAAAAAAAATCCAAATAAATCTTTAATTAGTAATACAAGGGCCTTTCCAGTTCTGGCCCACTGGAACCGCTCGCCCCTCTTCCACCTTGGGAAGAGCCACCTGGCCCGACATCATCCTGTGGAGTGGCTCAGCTTGTAATCGGTTATGCATCTGGATGACAGATCTCTACAGACCCCAAAGGATACACTGAGTTGGTGTTTGCCTCTAATATGCAGGAGCCAAAGAAAGGGGGGGGGTGGCGTTGCTGGTAAGTGGGACACTTAAAGTAGAGATGCATACAATAATTAGAGATAGAGGGGGAAGATATCTAATGGTGCGAATGAAGATAGGGGATGAATGGTTCTGTGTGATCAACATATACGCCCCCACCGGGTCACAAAAGGGTTTTTGGGAGGAAGTAGATAAGAAAATGAACACATTAGGGGAAGGAATGAGAATATGTGGTGGGGACTTCAACATGGTTTGGGAGGTGGGAAGAGAGTCCACGGGGAAGGGGTAGGGGAGGCATGCAGACCGGAGACGTTACCAGCAATTTGTAAAGGATAATGATTTGATTGATGTGTGGCGGCTGTTTAACCCGAGCAGGCGCCAATACTCATTCTTTTCAGGGGTGCATGGTACGTATTCAAGGATAGATACTATATGGGTAGGGAAAGAGATAGCGGGTAGAATTATAGACAGAGTGATAGAGCCAATTACATGGTCGGATCATGCACCGGTGATGGTGAGATTGAGGGTTCGGGGAGAAGATAGGGGGCTTCACTTTTGGAAATTGAATGAGGCTCTTTTGAGTGATACTAGGGTTGTGCAAGACATTGAGAAATTGATACCAGAGTACTTTGTGCATAATGATACGGGAGAAGTACATAGGGGTGTGGTCTGGGATGCCTTTAAGGCGGTGGTGAGGGGCACATTGGTTAAATGGGGGCGAGAATAAAGAGGGAAGGGGAGAAGAGGGAGCTCCAATTGTGACAGAAACAGGTAAGGTTAGAAGAGGCAGATGCCCTAAACACAAGCGGGAAATTTAGGGGGGAGGTCCTGGAGACTAGGGCTAAGTTGAATGCGCTCGAAGCAGACAAAATTCATTATCGGTTACAATTATTACGCCAGGAGTTCTTTGAGGGAGGGAATAAAGCAGGCAAGGAGGTTATGGCAAGGAGGTTAAAACAGAAGCGGAATATGTCACTAATAACGCAGATTAAGGGTGGGGGGAGGGGTTGTAAGAGACGAGCAGAAGATCAGAGAAGAATTTGTAGAATATTATAAGAGGTTATAAGAAGCTAAATTGGATAGACCAGAGGGAGAGATGAGGGACTACTTGGAGATTGCTGGACTCCCTTAACTGGAGGAAGGGGAAAGAGAGGCGTTGGAAAGAGAAATACAGGCCTCGGACGTGGAGGTGGCGATCAAGGGCCTGAAAACAGGGAAAGCTCCCGGATTAGATGGGCTGACAGCCAGCTTTTATAAAAAATTTGAGAGAGCTGGTGAAGCCCCTGACGAGTTTGTTCAATGGGCCAAGGGAGGGGGAGAGTCTAGCGGAAACAATGGGGTGGGCAGGAATCACTCTGATTCACAAAGAGGGCAAGGATCCGCAAGAGTGTGCATCATATCGGCCTATCTCTTTAATAAACATAGATGCAAAATTGTTGGCCAAAGTACTAGCGGGGAGACTCAATACAATATTGGGAAAGCTAGTGCATGAAGACCAAGCGGGGTTCATACCGGGGAGGCAGGTGGCAGATAACATCCGGAAAACCCTAAATGTAATATGGTCAGTGAAACACACGCCAGAACCAGCGCTGCTTCTCTCGCTAGATGCAGAGAAAGTGTTCGACCAAGTGTCGTGGAGTTTTTTTGTTCTCAGTATTGGAGTACATGGGGTTCGGGAATGGTTTTGTAGGCTGGATAAGGGCATTATACGCGGGACCTAAAGCGTGTGTGAGAGTCAATAGGGGATATTCAGGATTTTTCCCGTTGGCAAGGGAGACGAGACAGGGGTGCCCCCTTTTGCCATTATTGTTCGCTTTATCATTGGAACCGCTAGCGGGGAGGATAAGGAGGGGATTAGACATCACGGGGGTATCAGTGGGGCAGAGGGAATACAAAATGGCCATGTTTGCTGATGACATCCTACTTATGATCACTAGGCCAAAGGAGACGTTGCCTGCGATAATGAGGGAGGTACAGGTATATGGGGAAATGGCGGGGTTTAAGATTAAGCACTACATTACTGTCCCTCAAAAGCACTGGGATCACGACCCTAAGAGAATTGTGGAAAATGAAGAAGTTATGATCACCTAGGATACTCCCCTTCCGACCGATTTAAAAAGCTAGATGTGAGGAAGCTGGATATAGTGGTAAAGAAGAAAAACACCAGAAGGGCACAGAGGTGTCAGTTCCAAGTGACTACTCTGAATCGCATTGAGAGGGAGAAAATCTTTAAGTGGCAGAAAGATACAGACATATTTCTCATCATTTTGGGTACCACAGGCTTGCTTAACAGGAATTTCCAAGCACACCTTGATAAATTACCCATACAGGTAACATCTTACAAATTCCAGAGGGAGGTTCTCTTTGGCAGGATGTGTAACGGGTCTGTCCCTTGTTGGTCACTCCAGGCCAGGGAAGTCCTGAACCCTCATCTGCGGTATGCTGCTCCGGCTGTTTGGAATCCAGGGGAATGAACTCACAACCACACAGAGGGACAGTATGCAAGTTTATTCCATCAGTAAAAAGGCTGTCTGTCTTTTATACACAAACAAAAACATATACATATGTCATCAAGTCACCCCTTGAAGGCTACCACTGCGTATCAGCAATTGCACAGATGTTAGCCGTCTCCTTGCAGGACAATCAATTGGCCTTCACACAGCACATTCCCTTCCCATATATAGATATGTGCAAAAGTCCCATTTCCCCATGTGGGCCTGGTCATCCTTCTGTACACATTTCCCAAGCTGTATAACGTGTTCTCCACCTTACAGGATGCAAGTACTACAACGAGCATTAAGAGTAAATTTGAGAGACTGAGATCCTACTCCACATATCCTGGTTTAGAAGTGAGGTCCATGACTGTCATGGTATGTGCAAAACTCGCCCATTTGGAGAAACTGCTAGAACCCAGAATTTAAGCTCTAGCGCAGGGTTTCCTAATGCTAGTTAAATGCAGAAATTTTACTCAGCAATGCTATAAGCAAATAGCTGTGCACAAAATGCCTGCAGACTGCATCAAACAAGGAAAGCAAGCCAGGAACGTATGCACAGGGGTCCTTATTAGCAGCAACTATATTTTGCACATAAAAAAAAGTTTGGTACTTGTGTACATGTACTGGAATTGGAATGCTATCTGGCGCATAGAGCAATATTATTCTGCACAGATAAACACTGATATTATTCTGCACATAATAATGACGTATCTCCAGGAACAAGCAGGAATGTAGTCTTCACATATGGGTATCAACGCTCCCCAGCGTCCAATAGGAACGCTTTTGGGAGCATCTCTCAGCACATGCGTGCTGCTGCCTTTCCAACTGTCCCTCTTCAGTTCTTCATTTTCCGCGCAGCAGACAGGACACATACCCTGTCACCGCAGAAACTTTCTTCTTTAAACTTGTTTTCTTGTGGTCGCGCCTTTTAAAAAAATATATATATATTGTCACGCCCATAGCCCCTTACATGTAGTATGGAGGGGCGTGGTTGTCATTAGAGAGATTCACCTTTTGGTTTTTAACTGACTGATTGCCTTGTAATGCCTTATGGGAAAGGTAGTTCAGTCAGAAAGTATTCAACCTCAGGTAAAAGAAAACCCACCTTGGTAGTTGCCTTGAGTGGTAAGGTAATGACAGTTTATTAACTTAAAAAGAACACGCTAAGGTTCACAAATTCCACCTTTGGATTATTTCTCCAGGATTCTTGTAAATGAACATCAGGATATAAATGAATTCCAAACAAAACAGCTTGCAATGTTCTCCAGTATAAACATAAATACTTTAACAGCCCCTGTTATCAGGCATGGCTGGCAGTGCTGATCAAACAAACAGAAAACAGCTTTTCCTAAAGCTGGTTTCTTTTTCTCTCAGTCCAGAACACTGTTTGTCTTCTTAAACATAGAAAAACTTTCAACAAGGCAGTTAAACTCTTCACAGGCAAGCAATTCTCTATGCAAGGTTTCCTTATAAACAGCCAAACTAAAGCTTTCTTTACTTTCACAGTTAATACAGCTTCAGGCTGAGCACTGCTCTGGCTCACAGCTTATTCACCAACTTAATTAGGCAGCTTCAGCTTGCACAGTAAAAAAAAAAAAAAAAAGTATTTTGCCTTTAACTCAGGACCTTCATAAGTTAACCACAGGCTCTTAGGGCTACCGGACACTGGAGGTTTTCCTTATGGTTGACTCCCTTTCAACACCTCTGTATTGGAAGACTGGCATAAAGAGCAATCCATGTATGAGACTTCGTCTTCTAAAGCTATGTCTGGTTCACCCAGTTGCATTGGCACATCCTCTGTTTCTGACTCAGTATTAGGCAAGCTTCTAATGTTCATACCTGGGTCAAAGCTTGTAGTAGCTTCTCCTCTCTCATGCTCTGGCCACCATTCACTGGTGCTTCCACGTCCTGTTCTCCAACTTGTGTTCCTGGTTCCTGCTGTTCTCGCTGTTCCAGATCCATTCCTCTTCCAGTAGGCACTCCTACTGCTCTCACGTTCTCTCTCCTTTCCTCTTCTTCTTCCTCTCCTGCCTCTCCCTTCTGAATAAACTGACCTAGTCTTAAAAGTTTCAGGTGCCTGCTCCACCCCCTCTCCTCTCAGGTGTTGGAGATCAAACTGCCTCGTGGCAGCTGAGTAATTGGGGAGTTCAGTGACGTAAGGGTTCCTTACCCTGAGCCTGTATTCCCTCTCTTTTTCTCCACTAGGGGCATTCTGCAACCTATTGTAGCTAGTAATTACCTGCTTTCTAGGTGTAAAGGGAGTTTTGTATCTCTGACCTGGTAAAATAGGTCCTTTTATAAGGGTAAATATCCCTGTCTCTTGGGTCCTGATAAGCTTCCTTATCACATACCCCCCTGCCCAAGATATTACGGGCTGGTGGAGGTTGCGAGTGTTCCTCCGAACAGACCGTAATTCCTGTAACAGCATCAGTATTTTTATGCAGCTTTTCTGCCTGCTGTTCTGCGCTGGGGTTATCATCCGTCGCAGATCTCTCTTGCCAAGACCTAAGCACATTTATGTGGAAAGTCTGCCTGCGCCCCTTAGTACTTTCTATGACATAGGACACTGGGCTCACCTGCTTGACCACCTTCCAAGGCCCTTTCCACTGTACTTCAAACTTGGGTGTGGGGCCTGCTACCTGTACCAGAACTTTTTCACCCAGGCTTAGCTGGCGAGGCTTGGCCTTTCGGTCATACTGCTCCTTCTGGCGCAGTTGACTGTCCTGTAAATTCCTCTCAGCTACCTATGAGGCCCTATTTAAACGTGCTCTTAAGTCCCATAAAAATTGAGGAACTCCCTTGCCCTCCTGTTCTGGGTCTAGCCACTGTTCCCTTAATATATCTAAGAGTCCACGAGGGGCTCGACCGTACATCAGCTCATAGGGAGACACGCCCAGGGAAATCTGAATCCATTCCCGGCAAGCGTATAGGACAAAAGGTAACATGTCCCATTCCTCCATGTTTCCTGCTAACTCTCTTCTAAACATTTGTTTTAGGGTTTGATTTAACCTTTCCACCAAACCGTTTGTCTGGGGATGATAAGCGGATGTTTTTATGTGATGAATTCCGAAAGCATCCCAAACCTGGGCCAGATACTTTGATACAAAGTTGGTCCCACGGTCTGTTAACACTTCTCTGGGGAACCCTATTTCACAAAACAGCTTTATCAATTCTAAAGCTATTGTTTTTGCCAAAATATTTTGTAAAGGAATGGCCCAGGGAAACCTGGTAGCCTGATCCACCATGACTAAGATGTACTGGAAACCTCAGGGTGTTTTAACCAGGGGGCCTACTATATCCATTGTGATACGCCCTATGGGGTCCGATATGATGGGTGTTGGAATCAGAGGCAGGACTGGGGGTCGTGCGGCTGTGACTCGCTGGTAGGCTGGGCATGTGGCACACAACCGGGCGGTTTCTTTAAAAATGCCAGGCCAATGAAAGCGTATCAGAATCTGATCTAATGTTCCCTGTACCCCTTTATGGCCACCCACTAGATGATCATGGACAAGTCTCAAAACTAACCCCTTAAAAGTTGTGGGTACCACTAGCTGTTTTCTGATCGTTCCAGTTCGGGGATCCTGACTTTCCCTATACAATATCTCATTGTCCAACAGGAACCTGGGAAGGACCTCCCGTACCACTCAGACATACTCAAATGCTCGAGTGAGAGCCGGATCTGCTCGCTGTTCCTGGGGAAAAGTTGGAAACTTTTCCACTATTTCGGCTGGCATCCAGGGCAACCCTTGGTTACACTCCATCTTAGCTCTTCCCTGTGCCCTATAACGCCTCTCATGTCATTTTTGTGCTTTTTCCTTCTTAACTTTTCCAGATGGGGGAGACACTAAGTCATCGTGTGAAGGTAAATCCTTTAGTAAATCTGCTTGGGCTCATCCTCTTGGCTGTTGGCCCTAGACTGGGATCGGGTGGATATAAGGCCAGTCTTTTGCCCTAAGCCTTCTTCTAATCTCTGCTTGAATTGGGGCCAATCCCTTCCCAATATTAAATCATATGGGAGTTTGGGAACAACTGCCACTGGGATCTCTTTCTGAGCCCCCAAACCCTTGACCTTTAACTTATACGTAGAGTAAAATGAAGCAGCCCCATGAATGCATCTAATTCTTACATTACTTTCAGGTTTTCTACGCTCTGAGTTATTCTGGGCCTCTATTGCTCACCAAGGTTTTTGAGAAAGCATGCTTTGGTCCGCACCAGAGTCCAAAAGAGCACTTGTAGTAATCCCTTGTATGTCAAATGTTAAAAGAAAACCTTCTCCAGGCTGTTTTATACTGATTCCCATTAAGTTAGTGCAGGCTTTGCACCCCTTCTGCAAATGTCCCCCTTTCCCACACTGGAAACATTTTTTTCTAGCCCACTTCTCATCTTGGTTAGGCATAAAAACTTTTCCAAAATCAGCATCTTTTCCATCCTTCCTTTCTGATGCAGCAAAGCCCACCTCAGCACCTATTTTCAGAGGGCTTCCCTTTTGCTGACGAGCTAATTCAGCTTCCATAAACCGTTCAGACAAAAGGGTCGCCTCTGCCATGCTTTGGCAATTCTGCTGGATGAGAAAAGACTGCAGGTCCTTTGGCACTGCTGCCATAAATTGTTCTAACATTATTACATCAATAATCATTTCTACATTTTTCCCTTCAGGAGCCAGCCATTTCAGTGCTAATCCATGAAGCCTCTGGCTTAAGGCTTTTGGCGTCTCGCCAACTCTCAGGATTGTGGCTCTGAACATGTGTCGGTATACTGTGGCTGTTAACCCTAAGCGATCCTTAATGGCACTCTTTACAGCCTTATAATCTAGAGTTTTGGCCGCCGGCATGGCTCTGTAAGTGGCAAGTGCCACTCCTGTTAAGGATGAAGCCAGACGCACAGCCCACTGGGTCTCTGGCCATCCTAGAGCCTGAGCCACTCTTTCAAAAGACTCAATAAAGTCATCAATATTGTCTTCTGGGGTAAGTTTGCCAAAACTAAATGCCCCAGTATATTGAAAGTCACCCATACTGTCCATACGTGGTGCAGCTGGTCCTGCTGGCGCTGGTACTCCTCTGCCTTCCTGGCTCCGGAGCGTAATCAAAGCCTCCACCAGGTCAAGAACTGAAAAAAAAAGAAAAGGTATTTTGCCTTTAACTCAGGACCTTCACAAGTTAACCACAGGCTCTTAGGGCTACCAGACACTGGAGGTTTTCCTTATGGTTGACTCCCTTTCAAGACCTCTATATTGGAAGACTGGCATAAAGAGTAATCCATGTATGAGACTTCGTCTTCTAAAGCTATGTCTGGTTCACCCAGTTGCATTAGCACATCCTCTGTTTCTGGCTCAGTATTAGGCAAGCTTCTAATGCTCATACCTGGGTCAAAGCTTGTAGCAGCTTCTCCTCTCTCATGCTCTGGCCACCATTCACTGGTGCTACCTGTTCCACTAGGGGCATTCTGCAACCTATTGTAGCTAGTAATTACCTGCTTTCTAGGTGTAAAGGGAGTTTTGTGTCTCTGACCTGGTAAAATAGGTCCTTTTATAAGGGTAAATTCCTTCTCTTTATCCCTGTCTCTTGGGTCCTGATAAGCTTCCTTATCACAATATATATCTATTTTTGAACTGCTTCTCTTCAGAAACTTTTTCTTTTGGTGCTAGGTGCCATTTTGGGCATTAGGCCCCATTTTTCCCAAAAGACGGAAAAACCAGCTAATGGTTTTAAAAAAATGTACTAAATGTGGCGGTACTATCTACGTCACTGACACCCATGACTGGTGTCTAAAATATTTAGGCCCTGACCATTCTCCATCTGAGTGTTCCTCCTGTATGGGGATGACTAAAAGAAGAAGACAGAACCGAGCTGCAAAACTCGGTACACTCTTTTCTTCGGATACCAGGTCCATTGCATTGACGTCTTCAAAAACCTCGTCTTCCTCACATGGATCTCAGGTAACTAAACATAAGACCCGGTCCTTCAAAGCATCAAGAGGCCATTAATATTGCCCTTGAGGAAACTACACTGGCAAAACAGCCCCGGTGGGAGGCTTCGGCCTCCAAAGCATCAACGGGGTTCCAGGATGTTCTCGAGGCTTCGACCTCGGCAGAACTACTGGTGCCATGCTCAGGGGTTCCAGCCGCTTTTACCGGTATCGATACCCAGGCATCGGCAGTGTTGTTAGACCAGAGATTCCTCGCTATTGAACAAAGTCTTGCAGCTCTCCTTACAGCTGTGGTACCGTTGACACCGGTGGTTCAATGGGCACCGGTTACGACACTGGTACTGATGCCAGTACCAGCACCGACGGTACCGGCCCCAGTGGGAATCCTTTCCATGCAGACTTTTTCTGGCATCGACAGATCGGTACCGGACCAATTCGGTACCAACTTCAATTGATACCGAGACCGTGCTTTGCATGAACATCGGGATCAGAGATACTTCGAATCCTCTGATTCCGATGACTCTGATAATTCTGCCGGTACCAGAGTGTTTCTCCCAGAAGACTCCTCTTCTCCCCAACATAGAATGTCTTCCCCGGAAGACATGTCTTTTCAGGATTTTATTCGTGATGTGGCCCAAAGCCTTTCAATCACGGTAGCTCCTGAAAAAGAACCTAGAGCAAAGGAATTGGAAATTCTCCAGTACCTTAAGGCTCCCAAGGAAGCAGCCACTCTGCCCATTCATGAAATTCTTCATGATTTGATGTTCAGAATGTGGGAGACACCTTTGACCACATCTCCTCATTCTAGGAGACCCGATACCATGTATCGAGTTCCACCATGTCCTGGTTTTCAAAAGACTCAGCTGCCACACCAATCAATGGTAGTGGAGTCAGCCATGCGTAGGATGAAAAATGCAAAGAGACATGCATCCAATCCTCCAGGTCGTGAATGCAAGACTTTTGATGCTTTTGGGCGTCAAACATTTCAGGCTTCCATGCTTTCAGCTAGGATCAGCTCATATATTTTATATATGGGAATGTTCCTCAAAGAGGTCACAGGAGATTTGGAGCTTATGAGCCCCCTTCTCCCTGAGGACAAATGACAGGACTTTCTCACTCTGGTCAAGCATGCTCAAGATGTCTCCAAGTTTGTAAACCATGCAGCCTTTGACTGCTTTGAATGCATCAGCAGAACCTCTGCTATTGCCATTGGTGCACGTCGGAGTGCCCGGCTTCAGGCATCAGACTTGGAGATTTGGGTACATCATAAATTGGGAAACATCCCTTGCAGAGGAGAAAACCTCTTTGGCAAGAATTGGCAGGAGAAGGTTAATGAGATATAGATACTGACAATCTCACTTTAGACAGATTGTCAAAATCTACAGCCACTCCAGCCAAAAAGAAACCCTATAAAAAAACATTTTTCAGCAAAAAGAGGAAGTTTTATTCATCCTATACCCAGCAAGGGCAAGCTCAGGGTGAGGTTGCCCAGAAGGGTCAACAACAACAATCCAGACAATAAAAGCCAAAAGGTCTTAGAGCTCAACCAGCTCCACAGGCCCAGCCCCCTCAAGGGCTTTGACTCCTTCATAGAGAACTTAGCCTTCCTGCCTCTGAAGGGGCCAGAACCCCTAAACATTCCAGGCAGGTTGTGTCATTTTGCCAAGAGATGGCACCAAATAACAATAGAAAACTGGACTCTGTCCATTGTGGGAGAGGGGTACAAGCTTCATTTTCACAGTATGCCCCCTCCTACAATCGTAAGATAGTTCAATTCCCAAACCTCTACAGGCAATCTACTGGATCAAGAGGTCTCAACACTCCTTGCTCAAGGAGCAATAGAGGAGGTGCCCATTCTTCAGCAGGGTGCAGGGTTCTACTCCCCCTATTTTCTTATTCCAAAGAAAACAGGAGGACACAGACCCATTCTAGACCTCAGAAAATTGAACAAATATCTGCTCCGAGAAAAGTTCAAAATGATTTCTCTGGGAACTCTTCTGCCATACCTTTAAAGTCAGGATTGGCTTTGTTCTCTAGAGCTAAAGGATGCATATACTCACATTCTGATCCATCCAGATCACAGAAAATTCTTACAATTCCTTTTCAAGGGAAAACATTTCCAATACAGGGTTCTTCCCTTTGGTCTGGCTTCGGCACCAAGAGTATTCACGAAATGCATGGCAGTAGTAGCTGCGTTTCTGCGAACCCCGGGGCTATTCGTCTTCCCTTACTTGGACGACTGGCTCATTCGAGCCCCCGCAGTTCCAGAAGCCAGATCTGCACTGTCTCGCACAATGCGAATCCTTCAATACTTGGGATTGGTCATAAACCTCCCAAAATCCCAAAATGCTCCATCAGTCCCTAGAGTTCATAGGAGCTCGTCTAGATACCAGACAGTCAAGGGCTTTTCTCCCACAACCCCGCTGTCTTCGTATAATGCAGCTAGCTTCTCAAGCAGCAGTGAAGTCCTCCCTAACTACTCGAGAACTACTACAACTATTGGGACATATGGCATCCACGGTTCATGTGGTTCCCTACGCTCGCCTTCATATGCGAGTAGCCCAGTGGACCCTATCCACACAGTGGACACAGGCCATAGGACGTCTGTCAGACAAGATATCAAACTCACAAGGACTGATCTTGTCCCTTCGATGGTGGCAATCACTGGAAAATCTTCTAGTGGGGTCTCCTTTCCAGCAACCCCTATTCCAGGCCACCCTAACAACAGATGCATCACAGGTGGTATGGGGAGCACACCTGCATCATCTCTCTACCCAGGGTACCTGGACTCCACAGGAGGCTTGTCTTCACATAAACCTCCTGGAACTCAGAGCAATCTATCTAGCTCTTCGAGTATTCCATGCCCAGCTCAGCTACAAGACAGTCCTAGTCCAAACGGACAATCAAGTAGCTATGTTCTACGTGAACAAGTAGGGCAGAACAGGCTCTCTGTTTTGCAACGAAGCTTTACAACTATGGGCCCTCGCCAGAGAGCATCAAATTCACCTTCTCGTGGTATATCTTCCAGGCATTCAAAACCTTTGGGAAGACAAACTCAGCCGAGTACTGCTGCCTCACGAATGGTCTCTCCACCTAGACCAGGTGGCCAAGATATTTCAGATCTGGGGAACCCCAGACATAGATCTATTTGCAAGTCCACTGAATGCCAAACTTCCCCGGTTCAGTTCCAGGATTCTGGCTCAAAATTGCCAGGCAAGGGACGCCTTCCTTCTTCACTGGGGTCACGACTTCCTCTATGCCTTTCCACCCATTCCCCTTATCCCCAAAACACTCTTCAAGCTTCAGAGAGACAGAGATCATTTCATCCTCATAGCGCCACAGTGACCACGCAAAACGTGGTATCCCCTGCTTCTACATCTCTCTCAAGCTGCACCTCTGGAGTTAGGCTATGCTCCAGATCTCTCCCAAGAGAACAGAATACTATGGCACCCAAATCCCCAGTCCCTGCATCTCAGGGCCTGGTTGCTAAAAGCTTAGACCTTCAGGATCTCAACCTTTCCCAACAGGAAAAGGATATCCTTCAGGCTTCTAGAAAACCTTAAACAAGACGCTCTTACGCTTTCAAGTGGAAACGTTTTACTATATGGTGTTCACAGAAGGGGTTAAACCCCCTTATGATACCTTTGGAATCAATACTAGAGTATCTACTTCATTTATCAAATTCTGGTCTAAAGACAAATTCAGTAAGAGTCCATCTTAGTGCAATTGCAGCTTCCTATAAGCCTCTAAATGGACAACCAATTTCCACTCATAACAAGATTTATGAGAGGTCTTCTATTAACAAAGCCTCCCATCAGGCCACCACCAGTGGCATGGAATTTAAACCTAGTTCTCGGGCAGCTCATGAAACCGCCTTTTGAACCTTTAGCCACTACAACCCTAAAGTTTTTGTCCTGGAAGGTCATCTTCCTAATTGCAATCACCTCTGCACGTTGCATTAGTGAATTACAAGCTTTAGTGGCTGATCCTCCTTATACTAGGTTTCACCATGATAAGGTTGTTCTTAGAACTCATCCACACTTTATGCCAAAGGTGGTTGCGCCTTTTCATTTAAATCAATCAATTTATCTTCCTGTATTCTTTTCGAGGCCTCATGCCTCTAATGCAGAAAGGAACCTTCATACTTTGGATTGTAAAAGAGCCTTGGCTTTTTACCTACAAAGAACACAGCAACATAGAAAGTCTTCTCAACTTTTTATTGCTTTTGATTCTAGTCCTTTGGGACTTCCAGTCTCCAAGAGAACTCTGTCCAAATGGATTGCACAATGCATATCATTTGCTTATGAGAGTGAGTCTTCCTCTTCAAAGCAATGTCACAGCTCATAATGTGAGAGCCATGGCAGCCTCTATGGCTAACTTTCACTCTGTGTCTATTGATGACATTTGTCAGACAGCCACCTGGGCTTTGGTACACACCTTTACAGCCCACTACTGCCTAGATAAAGCCTCCTGTCGGGATGCCTTCTTTGGCCAAGCTGTTCTTCAAAATTTCTTCCAGACCTAATTCAACTCCTACCCACCAGCCCTGGTGGGATTCCAGAGATCCATGGGAGGAAGCATGGCCCACCTTACTCGGGTGGCAGCTTCCTGGGGCTATCTCCCTGGCATCTTCAGCTAGGGAGTCCCCATATGTGAAGACTACATTCCTGCTTGGTCCTGGAGATAGCGTAGTTACTCATCTGTAACAGGTGATGTCTGGGAACAGCAGGAATGTAGTCTTCACAATCCACCCACCTCCCCTAGGATTTATCTCTCCCTCTATCCTTTCACTCAGCTACAAACTTAACTGAAGACGGACAATTGGAAAGGCGGGAAGGCAGCGTGCTTGTGCTGAGGGATGCTCCCAAAAGCGTTCCTATTGGACGCTGGGGAGCGTTCCCGTGCAGGCTCCGTCGGTACCGATGATATCCATACCATATGTGAAGACTAAATTCCTGCTGTTCCCTGAGATCACCTGTTACAGGTGAGTAACTATGCTTTATGAATCAAATAACATTTCAGCACATGCGCATATCATGTTCCAGCACTGCACACTTACTCGTACGTTTTTTTCAGCACTCTTCTGCAAAGCCAGTAAAAGGTTATGGGTGCTGTAAACTCAGGAAACAGGCTTAAATTCTCACCAGCACTGACTGCAGACCTGTGAGTTATCCCTTAGTCTCATACCTTGCGATATAATCTGATCTTCTATGCGCTTCTCTGCATCTGTCTTATACAGGGCTAATTGATCTATTACCATCCATTTCAATAGATTTAAATATGCAATGTCCTGCCGCTAACGCAGCTATTTGCACATTGCTTATGCTATTGTTAGATCCCTTCCTGTATCTTGTGCCCATGCTAGCACACATTACTGCATCGCCTGCGCTTTCGGCAGTGCACTTTGCTGCAACGAGCCCATTGTAGCCAGTGCAGGACACAGAAACCTGGTGGAGAGAGAGTGACTAAAACTAGGCAGGTAACCAGGGCGACATCCTTCAGAAAACAGGAAATCACCGCTTTCGGAGCTGCCGCGTGCGTTTGTTTTTTGCATTTTTCTTTCTTTTTTTTTGGGGGGGGGGGGGGGGGGAAGAAGAGAAAAGGAAGGAAAGTACTGATTGAAATTTGCAATGTTGCTATTGATTGACTCTTACCAAACATTAAAGGTGACAGATTTGCTGCTGTGCTTGTAACTCAAGACGATCAGGAAGGTGCGGGCAAGAGCAGGCTTTGTGTGGGCAGAGAAGGAGGCGTGCCAGGGGCGGGAGCTGGCTCTCTTCTGTCCTGACTTTCACATTCGCTTACTATCTTCATCCTCAGCTGATACCATGAAGAAGACTCTTCTACTTCTGCTGCCGGGGCTGCTTGTTGCCCTTTGCGCTGCCCGTGGTGCCTCTCAGCTGGCGTGTAACTACCCCCCAGAGCAGTGGTGTAACTCCAGGGACATAGCAGTTGCCTGCCAGGTAAGGGAGTGAGGACCGAGTGTCTCCCTGGGTGGAAAAGAGAGTCCCCTGAAAATGGCACCGGGGCTTTTTCATCTGCAAGCCATGCCCGATCCTTTCGAAGCTGCACAGGCTGAAAGAGGACCAGAGATCCATCGTGGTGTCCCCTTCCTGCCTCCCCTCGGTTTCTACTTTACAGGTCACATCCTAAACGTTTAAGGAAACCAATAGTTTTTAGAGTAGGCTTTGCAGGGTGAGGAGGGACACGGATTAATAAAAGCAGACTCGCCCCAAACGGTGAGAGAGAAGAGAGACTTTTTCAGGCTTCACCCCGAAATTTAAAGTTCTCTCTACCCCGGGATTTGAAGTTCTGCATCTGTTTAATACACTGTCCCAGAATGCACGAGAGAGGAGTTCAAAAGAGGAAGAACATGGGCAGGCGCGACTCTGCCCATGTCCTGATTCTGTCTACGTCTAGGTTCGACTGCTGGGCAATGTTCCCTCTAATTTTCTGTAGGCTGTGTGCGCATAAAATATCAGCTGTGCAGCTTTTGAAGGAAGGTTAAATTTTTGTGCGCCATGTAACGACACTCGGAGTTATATACTTTAAAATTTGACTACACATCAGAATACAGTATGTACACCACATTGATTGCACTAGAAAACATTGTAGAACTTGTGAAAACCATAAATACATAACAACTTTTAAATTTTAAGATGTCTGTGTTGTTTTCTATCAGAATCAGAACTGTAATTTTTGTGCGCTCTGTTGTAAAGTATGTGCGCTTGCTCGGTGAGGTGTGTGCGCGCGCACACGCGCACAGCTTAGAGGGAACAGTGCTGCTGGGCGTATCTGTGCTGATCCAGTCCTGGTTTTACCTCACTGCATGCATGCATTGTATCTGTGTCTAGCAGTTGTCCTGTATCTGATGTAGTGGCCTCGTCTAAAAAAAACCCCAAAACCGGTTAGTCGATAAGGTGCCATCAGCTAAAGGAAGGAAAACGGGCTTATGAGATCCTCAAGCTTGGTAGTATCTGTCTACAACCTCTCTCCCCTGCACAAATAACTTTATTAATTGATGTCCTATCTAGATCAATGATTCCTAAACGTTTTTGGCCCACCGCCCACTTGGTTCCATAAATTTATTACAGCACATGCCCCCCTCTCCCAGTGAGGCTATTACACAAAACAAATCATTCAAAATTGTGATAAAAGTTTCTATTTAATTAATAACATAAATAATATTGTTTAATAACATTCATGATAGAATTGATATTTTTATTTAATTTACAACACAAAAGCAATTAACATTTTTCAAAAAAACAATTTTAATAAAATAGTGTACCTCCTCTATCTATTGAACATGCTTACTGGGATGGATGAAGCAATACCAGTTTCTCAATGTCTGGTTTAAAGTTACTGAGTAGGAGCCTTATTCCCACGTTCAACTATTTGGAATTGATTTCTTTGGTCAGAAGTTGGGCCACCCCACTAAAACCACGTTCTACCAAATATGATGTTGGAAATACGAAGAGCAGTTTTTAAACTATGGTCCGTAGTGCAGGATAGTGTTCTGAAATTTCTTTCTGTAACCAAAACTGTTGCTAACTGTTCTTAAATTTTGCTTTTAGTTCCAAATCGTGTTGTAATTCAATTAGTTCTTCTTCCAACTGCAACGCTATTGCTTTAACTTCCTCAATTCTTGAAAATAGATTGATAACCCAATCTGGAATTTCCATCGAAAGAAGGTCTTCAAATCGTTCAGACAGGTCTTTGTGCAGCATCCACATGGTTACAATAGACTTTCTTACTTCTTGGTAGTTCATGCCACTATATTGTGCATATCCCTCCAGCGCCCCCAAGCCACCACCTTGTCTTTCAACGTTCTCCTAGATTAGCCCAGTGCCTCTTGGGGGGTGGTGCCGCCCACTTTGAGAATCACTGATCTAGATCGTATTTTGTGGACATGTTAGACGGTCCAAATGGATCCTGACGTGCCTCTTTGTATAATGCTGCCTACCAGGTGTATTGCAGTGCTTCATAGATGGATATAATACAGTCCCTGCGATTAGAGCTTACAGTGAGAAGGCAGACAAGAAACTCAGACGAAACATGAATAAGAGAGAGCATGATGGTAAGGCATTCAAAACGAAATGCATTGCAGAAACTGGACTCCATCGGTTCCATGTGCTCCCTATCCGTTTCCGCATCCAGTTCAAACGTCGTCTCCTGACCTCTAAATGCATTCACTCAGTGGCTCCTCCATACCTTTCTTCTCTTATTTCTCCTCACAACCCCCTTCGAGAACTCCGCTCTTCCGGCAAACTGCTCCTATCTATGCCCCGCTCTCCCACTGCTAACTCCAGACTTCGCTCCTTTCACCTTGCTGCACCGTACACTTGGAACAATCTACCTGTGTCTGTGCGCTGGGCACCTTCCCTAACCCTCTTCAAATCCAGGCTGAAAACTCACCTCTTCACCGCTGCCTTTGGATCTTGACTCTCCTGATCTTCTTCTCCTTCCCTTGCTCTATCCCTGCCTACACCTTCTGTGTTTATCTTGACTAGCTTGTAAGCTCTGACAAGCAGGGACTGTCTTACTTGTTTGTACAGCGCTGTGTATGACTTCTAGCGCTATATAAATGCTCAGTAGTAGTAGGAGTAGTAAGTTAGGGTGGTTACACCTCTGAAGTGGCAGTATAGCCAAGGATGAACCATCCCAAAAAGAGTGAGATCAAAGGCCAACAAGAGAGATTTTTCAAATGGCATGTCCAGGGCATACATTTAGAAAGACGTAAGCATAGGATGCATCTCAAATGACAAAAACAGCATAGAGTGATATTTGCTTCGTTTTGGACAGCGTGAAATTCTCTGGGCTGCAAATGGCTCTCCACTCACTGGACTACAGGATGCACATGGACTTGTAGGTGCAGGGAAGAAGGGCGGGAAAGGCAATACACTGGGAGATGGGTTTAGATCTCTTACTACTGGTATGGCCACTTGATTTCTCACATGAAAGCAGTGTCAGGACCACTGAGGCTCTAATGAGTGCGAGAAGGGACATAAGTGCAGATAGCTTGGGTTAACCGTTAGCCCAGCTTAATAGACATACCCCTTGGTGAAAGTTAGGGCTCATTGCCTCTTTGGTGATTCTGTTATTCTGACTTAATGTCTTTGGTTCCTAGTCCAGAGCCCCCTCTCAGTCCCTCCTCCTGATTAATTCCCCCAAAGTCTCTAGGAAAACGTACTGGCATTGTCTGATTTAATATCTGTAAAATCTAGGTGTTATTTTACTGGTATCCTAATGATTTAATCATTCACTGTTTTGGTTAGAATGGCAGCAGGGTGAGGTGGTGAAGTCATTTTAGAAACATAGAAACACGATGGCAGAAAAAGACCACATGGCCTTTCTAGTCTGCCCTTCCATATCACCCACTACTTTAGAGAGCTTCTGTGTTTGTCCCATCCTTTTTAAAACTTAGATACTGTCCTCATCTCTACCACCTCCACTAGGAGACTATTCCAAGCATTTACCACTCTTTCCATAAAGAAATACGTCCGCATATTACTCGTGAGTCTATTCCCTTTCACCCACATTCTATGTCCCCTCGTAGCAGAGCTTGCTTTCTATCGAAAGAAGCTCTCCTGTGCATTTATGGTATTTAAACGTCTCAATCATATCACCTCTGTCCTGCCTTTGTCTAAAGTATACATATTAAGGGCCTTAAGTCTGTCCTCATATGCTTTATAATGAAGACCATTAACCATTTTAGTAGCTACCCTCTGCACCGACTGCAACCTGTTTATATCCTTTTGAAGGTGCGGTCTCCAGAATTGCACACAATACTCTAAATGAGGTCGCACCAAAGACTTACGTATATAGAGGCACTATCACCTTCTTTCTTCTGCTGGCCATTACTCTTCCTGTGCACCCAAGCATCCTTCTAGCTTTCACTGTCGCCTTTTATAACTGTTTAGCTACTTTGAGCTCATCAGACACAATCACGCCTAGGTCCTGTTCTTCTTTTGTGGACAGAAGTACATCACCCCCTATACTATACCATCCCCTTGGATGGTTGCAGCCCAAATGTATGACCCTACATTTTTTAGCATTAAATCTCAGCTGCCACATTTTAAATAATTCTTCAAGCTTAGCTAGATTCCTCCTCATGTTATCTACACCTTCCTGGACTTCTGCTCTGCTGCAAATTTTGGTATCATCCGCAAAGAAGCAAACCTTAGCCGACAGCCCTTCCGCAATATCATTAACAAAGATGTTAAAAAGGATTGGACCAAGGACAGATCCCTGCGGCACTCCACTGGTAACCTCCTTCTCCTCAAAGTGAACTCCATTTATCTGTACCCTTTGCCGCTTTCCACTCAACCCATTTCTAACCCAAGCAGTTACTTTAGGGTCCATCCCAAGAGTGCTTAGTTTAAGAACATAAGATATGCCATACTGGGTCAGACCAAGGTCCATCAAGCCCAGTATCCTGGGTGAGGTGGTGAAGTCATTTTAGAAACATAGAAACACGATGGCAGAAAAAGACCACATGGCCTTGTACTGGGTCAAGCATTGATATCCTGGGTCCCTTCTTAATAATGGTTTATGGACCTTTCCTCCAGGAACTTGTCCAAAGCTTTTTTAAACCAAGCTACACTAACAGCCTTTACTACATCCTCCGGTAACAAATTCCAGAGTTTGATTACACGTTGAATGAAAAAATATTTTCTTTTATTAGTCTTAAATAGTTTACCCTGTAGCTTCATTGCATGTCCCCTAGTCTTTCTATATTCTGATAATGTAAACAATCGATCTACGTTTACCCGTTTCACTCTGTTCATTAATTTATAGACTTCTATCTTATCTCCCCTCAGCCGTCTCTTTTCCAGGTTAAAGAGCCCTATCCTTTTTAGCCTTTCTTCATAGGAGTAGCCTTCCATTCTCTTTAACATTTTGGTGGCTCTTCTCTGAACCTTTTCTAATAATGCTATATCCTTTTTAAGATACAGCGACTAGAATTGCACACAATATTCAAGGTGCGGTCTCACCATGGAACGATATAGAGGCATTATAATATCTTTTGTTTTATTTTCCATTCCTTTCCTTATGATACCTAGCATTCTATTTGCTCTCTTGGCTGCCGCTGCACACTGGGCCGAGGATTTTAACATGTTATCCACAATGACGCCTAAATCTTTTTCCTGGGTGGTGGTTCCTAATGTGGAACCTTGCATTGTGTAACCATAGCTTGGGTTGTTCTTCCCTAGGTGCATAACTTTGCACTTGTCCACATTAAATTTCATCTGCCATTTTGATGCCCAGTCTTTCAATTTATCAAGATCCTCTTCCAATTTATCAAGATCCTCTTGCAATTTTCCACAATCCTCTTGGGTTTTAAAAATTTAAATAGTTCTGTGTCATCTGCAAATTTGATAACCTCACTCGTTATTCCACTTTCCAGGTCATTTATGAATATGTCAAAAAGCATCGGACCCAGCACAGATCCCTGGGGTATACCACTATTCACCTTTCTCCATTGGGAAAATTGGCCATTTAGCCCAACCTTCTGCTTTCTATCTTTTAACCAGTTCTTGATGCACAGTAGTACACTGCCTCCTATCACATGACTCTTTAGTTTTGCCAAAAGTCTCTGATGAGGGACCTTGTCAAAGGCTTTCTGAAAGTCCAGATACACTATATCAACCGACTCACCTTTGTCCACCTGTTTATTCACACTTTCAAAAAAACATAACAGATTAGTAAGACAAGATCTTCCTTGTCTAAAGCCATGTTGGCTGTCTCCCATTAGGCCATGACTATCTACATGCTGAGTAATTTTATTCTTTATGATGGTTTCTACCATTTTTCCTGGTACTGACGTGAGGCTCACCGGTCTGTAGTTTCCTGGATCACCCTTGGAACCCTTTTTAAAAATTGGTGTTACATTCTTCAGGTATTAGAGATGATTTTAATGATAGTTCACAGATTACTAATAGCAGGTCTGCAATCTCATATTTCAGTTCTTTCAACACCCTTGGATGTATACCATCTGTATTGCCAAATTTTACGCTTTT
Source organism: Ichthyophis bannanicus (assembly GCA_033557465.1). Lineage (NCBI taxonomy): Eukaryota > Metazoa > Chordata > Amphibia > Gymnophiona > Ichthyophiidae > Ichthyophis > Ichthyophis bannanicus. Next base: position 258,067,183 of record CM066039.1, read on the forward strand.
CCTTCAACTCTGTCACTCACTAGCTCACTGACTAGGCACAGATACTTTAGCAAATACAATATGAGCTAACTCTGTCATTCATTAGCTCACAGACTAGGCACAGACACTTTAGCAAATACAATATGCTTTTATTAGATTGAGTCCTTTTAGAATAATAATTAAGCACAAAGGTAAGCATTAATACTTTACCGGATATTATAGCTCATCACTCCAGGTGGGGGACTGTTCAGCGATCACTCTCAGGAGGAAAATCCGGGAAAAAAACTACAGAGACACGTCTGCCTCGTATATCAGTTGCAGTCCCATCTTTTCCTTCTGAGAGTCCCCCTAAAGTACCTAACTAAGATCATGCCTGCTGCATGATATTACAATTCATTGGTTAGCCTACAGCATGCTCAGATCAGGATTGGCTAGGGTTAATTTTGTGCACATGGTTCATACCAGGATTGGTCAGGGTTAAATTTGTGCTCGTGACCAGCAGCTGAAAAGAATGTTAGCTGCTGAGTCACTGTATGAGTCACTCATCCAGTTTTTTCCAGCCAAAGCTGTTGCCTGCTCAGAAATTTTGACCTAAAGTAACCCCAGGCTCATCTATCAGCTCCTGGGCTAGCAAGCTAATTCCTAATTCAGCATGGCTCAAGAATACAACATTCTTTGCTGATCGAACTCTCACATGAAATATTCTATGTACAATATTCTTTGCTGATCCAATAATCCAAATAAATCTTTAATTAGTAATACATCATCCGGCCCAGGTGATTTGCTACTCTTCAGTTTATCTAATAGTTGTAATACATCTTCCCGATGTATCGATATTTCATTCAATTCTTCCGCACCTTTAAATACCACTTCAGTCATGGGAAACGTCCCTACATCTTCCTCAGTAAATACCGCAGCAAATAATTCATTCAGACTCTCCGCTATCGCCTTGTTGCCTCTTAGTGCCCCTTTAACACCTCTTTCATCTAATGAACCAACTGACTCTCTCACAGGTTTTTTGCTATGAATGTACTTGAAAAAAATCTTTATTTCGCATTTTTGCTTCCGCAGCAAGCTTCTTCTCAAATTCTCCCTTTGCCTGCTTTATCAATGTCTTGCATTTGACTTGCCAGTGCTTGTGCTGTTTCCAGGTTTCGTCGTTTGGCTCTTTTTCCATTTCCTGAAAGATGCTTTTTTGGCAACAGCCTCTTTGACCTCACCTTTAAACCATGCTGGCAGTTTTTTGGACTTCCTTCCATTTTTCTTAAAGCATGGAATACAGCTGGTCTGGGCTTCCAAGATAGTATTTTTCATTAACACCCAAGCTTGATGTAAGTCTTTAACCTTTGCAACTGCTCCTTTTAGTTTTTTCTTAACTATTTTCCTCATTTTATCATAGTCTCCCTTTCGAAAGTTAAAAAGGTAGTACTGTGGATTTCCTTACTATCCCTCCTCCACTAATTAAATCAAAGGCAATCATGCTATGATCACTATTGCCAAGTGGCCCCAACACCCTTATCTCTTGCACTAGATATGGTGTTCCACTAAGGAATAGGTCTAATATGGCTTCCCCTCTGGTCGGTTCATGAACCAGCTGCTCCAAGAAGCAGTCATTTGTCATCTAGGAACTTTATCTCCCTAGCATGTCCTGCCCTGAAACTGACCCAGTCGATACCGGGGTAATTTAAATCACCCATTATTATTACTGCACTGTAACTTTTGTTAGCTTCCTTGATTTCTTTGATCATTTCATCATCCATTTGTTCATTCTGGCCAGGTGGTCGATAGTACACCCCCACTGCCATCACCTTTTTACATGGAATTTCAATCCATAGAGATTCTACAGCAAATTTCGTTCCTGCAAAACTTTAATCCTTTCTGACTCAATGCCCTCTCTAACATAGAGCGCAACCCCTTCACCAATTTGATCAGCTCTATCATTACGATATAATTTGTACCCAGGTATCACAGTGTCCCACTGGTTGTCCTCCTTCCACCATGTCTCTGATATTCCAATCATATCTAACCTCTCATTTAGTGCTATATATTCTAACTCTCACATCTTATTTTTTAGACTTCTAGCATTTGCATACAAGCATTTTAGAGACTGTATTTTATTCATATTAATTTGGCTATTGGTAGACTTGGGTAATTTGGGATCTTTAAGCTCTGTCTGCTCCATACTCGAGGGCATTTGGGCTACTTTACTCTTTTTTGGAACCTCTGCTTTTGGTAGTATCCTTCAAGGATACATTCTTCCGAACCATCCACTCTTGGGCGACTGTCGGCTTTCCCCTATTATCTAGTTTAAAAGCTGCTCTATCTCCTTTATAAAGGTTAATGCCAGCAGCCTGGTTCCATCCCGGTTAAGGTGAAGCCCATCCCTTCGGAAGAGCCCCTCCTTTCCCCAGAATGGGAAAGGAGGCAGTGTACTATTGTGGATCAGGAACTGGTTAAAAGATAGAAAGCAGAGGGTAGGGCTAAATGGCCAATTTTCCCAATGGAGAAAGGTGAATAGTGGTGTACCCCAGGGATCTGTGCTGGGTCCGCTGCTTTTTGACATATTCATAAATGACCTGGAAAAGGGAATAACGAGAGGTTATCAAATTTCAGATGGCACAAAACTATTTAAAGTTGTTATAACCCATGAGGATTGTGGAAAACTGCAAGAGGATCTTGATAAATTGTAAGACTGGGTACCAAAATGGCAGATGAAATTTAATGTGGACAAGTGAAAAGTTATGCACCTAGGGAAGAACAATCCAAACTATGGTTACATGATGCAAGGTTCCACATTAGGAACCACCACCCAGGAAAAAGATTTAGGCGTCATTGTGGATAACATGTTAAAACCCTCGGCCCAGTGTGCAGTGGCGGCCAAGAGAGCAAATAGAATGCTAGGTATCATAAGGAAAGGAATGGAGAATAAAACAAAGGATGTTATAATGCTTCTGTATCGTTCCATGGTGCGACCGCACCTTGAATATTGTGTGCACTTCTGGTCGCCGTATCTTAAAAAGGATATAACGTTATTAGAAAAGGTTCAGAGAAGAGCCACCAAAATGGTAAAGGGGATGGAAGGATACCCCTATGAAGAAAGGCTAAAAAGGTTAGGGCTCTTTAACCTGGAAAAGAGACGGCTGAGGGGAGATATGATAGAAGTCTATAAATTAATGAACGGAGTGGAACGGGTAAACGTAGATCGATTGTTTACATTAAACAATTTAAGACAAGAGAAAATATTTTTTCACTCAACATGTAATCAAACTCTGGAATTTGTTACCGGAGAATGTAGTAAAGGTTGTTAGTGTAGCTGGATTTAAAAAAGGTTTGGACAAGTTCCTGGAGGAAAGGTCCATAAACCTTATTAAAAAGGGACCCAGGATATCACTGCTTGACCCAATACAAGCATTGTGGAGCCTGTGTTTTGAGGAAACTGCTAGGTACGTATGACCTAGATTGGCCACTGTTGGAAACAGGATACTGGGCTTGATGGACCTTGGTCTGACCCAGTATGGCATATCTTATATTCTTAGGACTGGTTTAAAATCTCACTCCTGGGACTTGGGTAACTTGGCAACTCTGGAAACACCTGAATACCACAAGCAGAAATGAACATGACACACACATACACAAACACCACAGACACACATACAAACCCTTGAACCTCACGTACACACAAACGGAGAGGGGCTGGAAAGAATTCCATGAGCCATGCTCTTCCCACTTGTTTTGGACATGGATGTTTCTAGGAATAGTCTGGGTGCAGGTTAGGGATACTTGGCTACATAACATATACTGCTCTCTATTTTTTCAGGATCATATTTATAGCAAGTCCCCCACCTCCTCTAAGTAGAGCAAAGTTGCCAAATTACCGAGTTCCAGGATTGAGATTTTCTTTTTGCCAGTTCTGGTTTTAAATTTGCCTTGCAGTGCAGTGTGGTATTTGTAGTTCCTTGTTTTACCCATTGAAATCAGTGCAGCAGGTCCCATAATGCATCTTGATGAGATTTTCAGAAATCCAGGACTGGTTTATAATCTCACTCCTGGAACTGGGTAACTTGGCATCTCTAGTAGGGTCACCAAAAGCTCTATGTCATAAGGATAACCTGAATCAGTCCTGGGTTTGCGTCATTGCCTGCAAGGACTTGTAGTTCTGATTGTATATGTGTAACTTAAAAAGTACAGTCAAAATCAATTTTTTGAGATGCCGTATGCCTTCTTAAAAGAAACAAATTGATATTGCAGGGTTGATGTTTTCTTTGGGGGTGATTCTTTAGTCATGTTTAGCCCATCTCCAAGAGATGTGGGACAAATGAGTGCTCTCTCGTTCCTGGATGGAAACTGGAAGCCATTGAAAAAAAGTCAAGGGAATGAGTAAGAACTTTTATTAAATCAAAACTGGTGTCATTACAAAAGCAGAAGATGAAACAGGAAAGTCCCTGATTCTTGCCACTAGTTCTGCAGAACCTCTCTGCTTTCCTCTCCTCTTGAGAAAATTCTATATTAGGCCTGGCCAACATTTCCTTAGAACTGGTTAATCTAGTTTTGGTTTTAGCCTGCTGCATACCAGGGTCTTGTAATTTTGCAAGTCTATCTCATGTATATTCATGAAAACCTGACTAGCTGATGCCGTTTCTGCAACAGTTTTGATAACCACTGCCCTATTGCATTCCCTAAGAAAAATCAAGACTATAGGTCCATGCATGCAGTGCAGTAAAACCAGGCCTGAATCAGTTTATCTGAAAATCTGTGGCTGGATTACAAATCTAATCTGTGTGCAACTCAAACAGAGTTCATTCAACTAGGCAGGGAGGAGTGGCTCAGTAGTTGGGACAGGTTACCTCAGGCCAGAAGGCCAGGGGTTCAATTCCCACATGGGTACCAAGCAACATCAGGCCAGAGGGACTGGGGTCTCTAGTCCCATGGCCACTCCTTGTGGCCTTGGGCAAGCCACTTAACCCTCCATTGCCTCAGGTACACTTAGATTGTGAGCCCTTTGGGGACAAGGGAATAAAAAGTACCTGTTAGTATACATGTAAACTGCACTGATTCTAAAGAGTGCAGTATAAATAAATAAATAAGATCCCAATAGTGAGTAGCAGGAATTGTTGGATATGCCAATCAAGGGAAGGAGAGACAAGCTCTTCCCTGGCTGTGGCAGCTCCTTTTAATTATTTTTATGAGAAAGAGTTACTTAACTCATAAAATCAGTGCTGTTGGAAATTGGCAGCTTGGGAATCCCACAATGACGAGCTAGTTTCGAGTCCACCCACAACCCTGCTTCAGGATTATAGGATTCCAATTTCTCAGCGCTTATGCTAACCAGAACAAAACCCACCACTTAAATGAATGGCGGTGTCTGACATCAACGGAGGTGGAGCTAGGTGACAATGTCCAATCAAACACCAGGGAGCGATCACAACAGAACCCCCCTGAGATGATTGCTGAAGATTAAAACAAACTCATCCAGTCTAATTCAAGGTTCAAATCCTGGGCAGTGACAGTGCAGAGTTTAAATATCCAAGACTGTTCCCACCTTTGAGGCTGATAAGTCCTTTCACCCCACCGGGGGTCTTCAGGAACAAAATTGATTATTCGCCAATGTAGTTGTTCAAATGAATGACCCTTTTCAAGACAATGTTCAGTCATTGATGCTGACACTATGGCAGTGCGAAGTCGTGATGCATGTTCCCCAAATTGGAGTTTGCACTGTCGCGTCTTGCGATAGATATAGTAAAGATGACACGGGCAAATTACGTATATTACGAATTTGGATGTACATGTGGTATGCCAGCGGAAATAAAGCATCAGCCCCTGATGTTTGTCTGTCTTGCCAGAGTGGGCCTTCTAAAGTCAAAATGCAGTATCTGCCATCCCTGCACACATAATGGCCTGGATTTGGGTGGGACTTTGGAGGTCTTATCGACCAGTGAGGCAGAATGAACTAGTCTATCACAAAGGTTGGCTTCATGTGAGTGTGCTAATATTAGCTTGCATTAAGACACTGATAGGAGTGGCAGTACAGGTGGATAACCAGTAAGGAGATGGACTTTCTGCTTGTGTCTAATCCAAAAATTCTGGTTATCTATACCGTCCCCAAACTCCACATCCCTATCTAATCCTCTGGGGCAACCGATCATGTCCTGTAAGGGGATCTGTGTTAGAACCCCTCTCTACATTTTGCGACCATTTTTTTCAACCTCCAGCTGCACAGGTCAAACCCTACATCTGTGACACTTCACAATTTTTAGTTCAGTTGGTCTCTTGCACTGAACCACGATCTTACATGCATATGGTCACTCTCTATGTATAGGCATTGTACACCAATATAGATCAGGGTGAGGCATTACATTACCTAATGGAATATCTATTGGTTTTGCCTTCCCATCTCCCCAGATCTTTTTTTAAATTTAATATTTATCATTTTACAATAAATCCAAGCATACACGCCTGCACAGAAATGAGGGTACAGACAGAAAACCATCATTGATAAACACAATGAAACAAAAGGAAAGTAGAAAAAAGAAGAAAAGGCAAAACTGCCTAGTCTGCCCCTACCAAAGCCCACCATAAGGGAGGGAGCCAAGTGAATAAGTAATAAACGAAACCTGTGAAGAAAAATTTAATGGATGTCAAGCAGTCAAGCTAAACCTTACTGCAATGGGGAATGGACCATGTCAGCAGAGCGGCAAGCATTCAGAAAGGCCAGCAAATGTGGTGGCTCAAAAAATATATAAGAGGTAGACTGCAATTTATTCATACATTTACATGGAAATTTCAGAAAGAATTGAGCCCCCAACAACAAAACTCCAGGACAGAGCAACAAAACCTCTTTCCTTCTTTTCTGAGTCTCTTTAGACAAATCAGGGAAAACTCGAACAGATAAACCTTGAAAAATTGTGGTGTTATTCCGAAAATTCATTCGTAGAAACTAGTCCCAGTCAGAAGAGAGGGCAAAAGTTGCCAATAGAGTAGATGGAGAAACACTCAGTTATCGAGGATTCCAACATATCAGAAACATCCACTGAGTCAACCTGCTCAACACCAGGAATCATCCCACCACCAGCACCCTTTTTACCAAATGGGAGATAATACAACTTAGGGGTATGTTTACTAAACTATCTTAATGTAGCAGCGCCGACGTTATCGTGGGATAATGTAACGTTATTGTGCAATAACATCGGCAGCAGCGTTAAGGCACACTAATGCTGTGAAAGTTGGGTCTGAAGGGTGGAGTAAGGCTCCCCAGAGGGCGGAGATAGGGGTCAATGGGCGGGGAGAGGCTCCATGCACACTAACGCTGTGAAATGAAGGTCTGAAAATTAGTGCCAGTGAAAACCTCGCGCTAGAGGCACATTTTCAGGAGAGAGAAACCATTTCAGACAGCAATGTACAGCAAAGGCAAGGAAACCCAGAAAAGTGATAGTAGTGATACATGTGCAGGAACCAAAAAGGCAAATAAACATAGAAAATGACCAGAACCACATTTGAAATCCCAATAACCAAGCTGGTCAATAGTGATATTAATGATAAACATAAAGCAACACTACTGACAAAGCGTAAAAAGGAAGATATCATGTTTTGAAGGGTCTATGCTCTGTCCCCCTACAAAGTGAATGATCCCACATTGAAATAGCGGTGATCAGGATTTTTGTTGTTTATATTGGGCAGGTCTGTTATGGTGTGCACATGTGCAGCTACAGCATCATGGACACGCAGGAAATGGCAACTGTACTGATGCTGTAAATGGGATACAGGGGGCTGCAGGCGGCACATGCTGTGGTCCAGCTGGGGCACAGTGTGGACTAGGCAGATACCTAGGTGGCACATAGGAATGCTGAAACTGTAAAGCAACAAGACAGCAACTGACGAGGGTCCAACATGGGCACGAGTGTGTGTCCCACAGTGTCACAGGGGATATTACCCAGCAGGTATCCCCAAGGGCACATAACATTGGCAGGCGGTGCTGGGGGGAAGCACGCATATCCATGTAGGCACCCCTACCTGAGAACCCACACCATAGACAGCTGCCTACCGGCACACTGGATGGCCTGGGACTGCGCACCACCGGCATAAGGGCATGTCAGCATGGTGGCAAAGGGGTGCTGGTGGCGGAGGGAGCAGTGGCATCTGCCCACAGCATACCACGGCCAACCCCCGTTTAGGTGGGTGCTGTGCACTGCAACAGACAAGGTCTGTCTGACGAACAGTCATGGTATCCCCAGGGAATGATCTTCCCCTGTGGCAACAGTTTGGTGCAGTACACGCAGCCAGTGTGTTCAGGAGCAGAAGGTCACAAGTTCAAGTCCCAGCTGTGGCTCCTGCCAACCCTGTCCCCATATTTTACCCAGTACTATACCGTGGTAATAAAGACAGAACCTTTATTGCATATTGTCAGCAACACTTCCCTGGTGGCCAGTGGACGCCAAGGCAGGTGGGACACAAAAATATAAGGTTAAGATTGGAGAGTCTTCTAAAGGCCCAAAATGGCTCTTGGTCCTTGTAGTTGCTTTAGCTCCAATCTTCAATGAAACAATCAAGCTGAGTGGTGGGAATTAATAAGGCTTTTATTTCCCTTTTTCACAGTGGTTCTAAATAGTGGGTTACAACTTTAAAGCAAATGTCCTTAATGCAGGTAGAAAACAAACTCAGGGTTCAAAGCAAAAACTGTTATACGTCACAGGAATGGAGGTGCTCAAACAAAAAAAGAATGCTCTGCTGGCAATTCACCCAATCACAAGTCTGGCAGTGTCTCTAAACTTTCAGAAATATAAAGTGTACAGTCCATCTCTTGATCAGACAAATCTCCTGCCAGTTCCACTTGCATTGGCACGGTATCAGAAAGCTCTGATTCTATATCCCTGGTTTCTTGTAAAACACATTCAGGGGTTTTGTGTATTTTCTGTAGCAGCTCCCAATGTCCTTGGCCTAGCCTAGGGCGTCGGCCACTTGCTGTGTTAAGCTTTAAAGTACCCTCTTTCCTTAGAGGCTTTATATCAGCTTTAACATAGCTTTTACCATTCACAACTTTCTTATTAGGCATACATTTCCCATACCTTGTATGGCAGCAATCCTCACGTAACCGGCTTTCTTCCACTGCCTGCCTTTCCCAGGCAGCAGCTTGGTGAAATCCTTTTCTATAACGGTTAGGCTTACCCTGTAGCCTTTGACTTCCTTCTCCTGGTGAAGGCCTGCCTCTGTACAAGCCCAGCTTCTGGCTTTCTGACTCAGTGTGGCTTGGCTTCTCCAGCTGATTCTTGTTTGGCTTAAGGTTGCAGTTACAGCAGGGCTTTTGCCTCTGAGGGCAAACAGCTCTCAGTTTGGCTTGAGCTGATACCTCCTTAGGTCCTTCCTCAGCTCCTGAGAAATCACCTCTCCCTCCTGGGAATCCTCAAGCACTAGAGTAGTCAGGTTTCCACTTCCACCTCTCTCTCTTGGTGCTGCCAGTGATTCTCCCCATGCTTCTGCTTGGGCTGCTGCTTCTGCTGGTGCTTCTATCTCCGAGGCTACCGGTACTCCTTCTGCCTCTTCTCCTTCCTCTCTTCCAGTCTTCCACACTCCCCTTATGAAGCCCTCCTGCTTTCGAGGATTGGAAGCTGGTTGGCATTTTTTTGTGACCAGCTGTGCGTGGCTCTTCAGTCTCCCTGAAGACACTCTTGCTCCCTCTAGCTGGTTCCTGGGAATATTGCAAGTCTTTTTCTCTGTGAAAAACACCTTCTTTTCTCTCAACTGGGCGATCAGCCCTCGCTGCATGACAATATAAAATAAACATGCCTGAAACGCCTATATTTTACCCTACAGAGCACAGACACCATAAACATGTGCAATCCCTAGAGCAGAGTTTCACAACTGCAGTCCTGGAGGGCCAAACACCATTCAGGTTTCATGCTGTCCCTAATAAATATGCCTGTGCTGCATTTGTATGTGCTGCCTCCACTGTATGCAAATGTATCTCATGCATATTCATTAGGGACAGCATGAAAACCTGAACAGTGTTTGGCCCACCAGGACCGGAGTTGGGAAACTCAGCTCTAGAGCAGAGGCCAACAGGGGTACAAACACCCACACCCACAGGCTCCACTACCCAACGCCTCATGGAGAGTCAAGCTGTTGGGCCCTGCGCGGAGCAGCATCTCCCAATACTGGCATCTGCATACCTTAGCAATGCCGTCCTAAACTTGGGAACACGTTCCACATATATCAAAAGGTTGCTATGATTAATGTCAGATAACAAATCCTAAGTTAAAGATGATTTGTTTATAGAGATTCATCATAGCAACCTTTCTGATATCTGTGGAGTGTGTTTCAGTTATTGATTCTGACAGTGTTTACCACCCCGGGGAGTGACCTCAACAGTATTGCGTACCATAGCAATGCCCGCACTGTGTCCAGGACTGGTGTGGCGGCCAGGGCTGCCACAAACCTCCATATTTGCACAATGCTGGCATAGGTGTGGGAATGTGTGTATGTCTATCCAGTGTGTTGTGGCTGCCTACACCTTACTGAGCCCACACTGCTTGCACTGTTTCCAGTGTTAGCCTGCCAATGTGCATAATAAGGAGCAAGGTACTGTGGGTATGGCCCTGACAGGGTGGCCTGGGCAGGATGCATCTGCACAGGGTATAGGGCAATGGCTGGGACATTGTAGTGCCCGACCACTACCTGCACGGACAGGGTGGCCACAGCATGTCATGCTCGGAGGTCACTCTCACACTGACTGAGCAGTGACCACGGCATGGCTAGGTTCCCCCATAGTGCTATGCAGCATTTCTCTCAAGTGATATTTATGGGTTCTCTTTTCTGGGGCCCAATCACTGAGATAGCTGCTTGGTGTGTGTGCTCACATCCCATGTTTGGGTGCACACAGTTTCTCCATGCACTATGTACTAGCTAGCAGACTGTTTGCAGTTAGCATATGTATGGCTGGAACACCTTGCAGGGTGCAGTGGGTGGAGACTGACTGTGCCCTCTGCTGTTGAATGTCAGATGGGGGGGGGGGGGCGGGCAGCTGAGCTTCTCCAGTGTTCTGCCTGTTTGCCATTGCCTTATGTGATGCATACAGATCTGCATCGACTGCCCTGTAGGGTGCCTGTTCCCCAGCAGGACTGGGGTTGATGGTCCTCTCTACTGCCACCATTGCAGAGATGTACAATAAGAACATAAGAACATAAGATATGCCATACTGGGTCAGACCAAGGTCCATCAAGCCCAGTATTCTGTTTCCAACAGTGGCCAATCTAGGTCATACGTACTGTGATGCAGCAAGGGGCACACAGCCCAGGGAAAATAAGATAAAAGAAAGACTTACCTCAGAGTCAGCTTTAGAAAGCAGCACTAGGCACCATGATTCACTGCAGCAAGGGAAATTCTTGCTACGTAGCAAACAAAAGTCCCATCAGGAACACCTGAGTGAGAGTCCCCAGGTCACGTGTAGAGCTAGGGATTATTTAGGGCAGGGTTCCAGTCAGTTAGAGAGAAGAGTCAGAAGCAGGATCACCACGGGAAGCAGTAGGAGAGAGAGGAGCAGGAGGTGTGTCCCAGGTCAGCTGAGCAGAAGCCCCAGGGGATTGCTGGGAGGAAATTCTTCTCACGAGGAGTCAGGAAGTGAGTCTGTCTCCAGCTCTCGAGAAGGAAGGTTCAAGGCAAGCTGCACTAAGGGAAGACCTGCTACCAGGAATAGCTTTGGAGAGAAGCCAGGATTACCCCACTACCCCAGAGGCCAGTATTTGCCAGCTCAAGGCAGAGGTCACGGTGAGAGGGAAGTGTTGGGGGATGGGCATTCCATGCATGACTACAGCTTAAGAAATAGGTGTAAAGTTAGGAACAAACATATTCCTGTTCAACCAGCCCGGGAGGCTAGAAGAAAAGGCTATAGAGAGCCAAGCATAAAGACAAGCCCTGCAGAGAGAAGGAAACTTCCCTATAATAACAAAGAGAAGTTTAAAGCTTATAACTGCAAAGGGCAGAGTTCTGATTACAGACATAAGAAGCAAGATGTTTCAGAGCTAATGTTCTGGGAGGCAAGCCCAGGCAGAACCAGCTACAGAGAGAGATATAGACCCAAAGGGGGAAAAGCCTCCATTGACTGTTATAGTGAAGTGTCACAAGACGCTATAGCTGAATACCGTTCTCAAGAAGGGTCTGATACCAGCAGTGTGAGTAGTGCTGGGGAAATGATATGGGAAGACGCTGCTAGTCTGCAAGAGGATATTCCTATGGATTGCAGTGTCTGTGTTAAATGCAACCGTATGATGTAAATACTGGATGAAGAGAACTCTGTGAATATAACAAGAGAATATACGTGTGTCACTACTTTTGTTGCTAAGCTTATCTGATTTAAAGTTTCTGTTTCCTTTGACAAAGTCCGAGCGGGACGGGGAATAAAACCCACTTTTCATTTCAAGTTGCTCTGAAAGACTTTTTATTTACAAGGCCAGAGCAATTACTTGTGCATACGCCCTAGGCAACCGCCTATATAGGGCTAAACAGGCCTCTAACCACAGGCCCCATCACAGGTTGGCGTAGTTTTATCGGATCCAGTCCAGGAAACAAGGAGCTACAGTGCAGAGCGACAACGCGGGACGAGCGAAGTTGGCACGCACGGAGGAGGATCCAGGTTCCAGGAGTGCGACAGCAAGCACCTTCTCAAAATAAGACCCTCCACCTTGCTCAGGTAACGGGTATTTGGGCACAGGTTGGGGAGGATCGCTGGTGAGAAGAGGAGGCTTGGGAGGAGAAATTTTTATCCTTGTTATTGTGCCGCACTTGGTTTGGTGTGTTTCTGATTTGTTTCAGGAAAGGAGATGACGACGACGATGGATGCACGGGAGGTTCTCAGGTGGATGAGCAGCCAGTTCGAGAAACAGGGAGAGCTAGCTCGACAGAACCAGGAGCAGGCTATCGCTGCCCTGGTGGAGCAACAGAAGCCCCTGACGGACTTAATGCGGACTATCCTGAAGGAGCCTAAGAAGGACGAATCACCAGCAGCCGTTCCTATCTGTGGGGTAGGCCCACAGAGCTGTGGGATTTGGACTTTAGGACAAATGCATGCTAGTGACAATTTTGATGACTTTGTGCAAACATTTGAACGAATAGCTAGTAATGCTAAGTGGCCACAAGAGCAGTTAGCCGTTAGGCTGGCCTCAGCGTTAACTGGTGAGGCTCAGGCAGCCTATAGGGCCATGCCAGCAGCTCTTGCAAGTGACTATCAAGAGGTTAAGAGAGCTGTACGGGATAGGTTGGGCTTAACCCCTACCATGTACAGACGCATGCTCAGGTCTACCCGGATTCAACCAGAGGAAACACCAAAGGCACTGTATCACAGAGTGCATGGGTTGGTTTTAAAGTGGCTTGAACCCGAGGGTAAACGAATGGAGGAAGTACTTGATCTAATTGTATTAGAGCAGTTCTTTGACGCAGTACCTGAAGAGGTTAGAACATTTCTTACTCTACAGAATTGTAGAACCTCTGCTGAAGCAGCGCACCTAACGGAAAGATTCTTTGAGGCTGAACTAATCAAAGGAGCCAGCGCTAGCAGCAGGTCAGGGTTAGACAACTCTGTAAGAAATGCTAATATGTCTTTAAGGAACAAGGTGGGTTCACAGGAATCCAGGTATATAAAAGCAGAAGGTAACAAGGTGTTAAAGTGTTTTAAGTGTGGGAAAAGTGGACACTTTAAAAGGGAATGCAGGTCTCGCACAGCACTTGTTACTGGCCAGGTTCACCTCACAGCTGCAGGTTTCCGAGTAGATGTGGAGGTACAGGGAGTCCCAGCTAAGGCCTTGCTTGACTCGGGGGCCGACCAAAGTATGGTCTCTCGCCGTTTTTGGAAGGCCATACAGGCCCAGAGGGGTTTTCCCCCGAGTCAGCAAGAGGGAACAGCGAAGATTCAGTGTGTGCACGGGGCAACAACTTCATATCCTTTGTTCAGGATAAAAGTTAAGGGCTTAGGCACACGAAGGGAAGTATTAGTAGCCATCATTCCCAGGCTACCCTACGACATCGTGCTAGGAAGAGATTGGCCACCCTTCTATAAAGGCATGGAGAGCAATACATGCATAAAGGGAGGGTTAGTTTCCACCAGATCTCAGGCGAAGGAACTGAGGACCCCTAATGACACTTTAGTGGAGGAAAATCCTAATCCTATAATGGAAGAAGGTGAGGTAGAACCAGAAGAGGGGGAAGAGGTGAGTGCAGATGAGGGCCTACACGAGCTTCCCAGGCACGATGATTTAATTGCTAACCCCAGCGAAGGGAAAAAGAAGAGTAAGGGTGAAAAGCGCCGAGAGAGGCAGCATCGAGCCCAGTGGAGAGCCGGAGTAGCCGATGGGCAAGGCTTGCCATGGGTACCGGCGGACCTAGTAAAAAAGTTTCCGTCCTTTGCTAAAGAACAGAGGGCAGACCCTGTATTAAAATATGCCTTCGAGTTTGCAAAGACGGAGAGGGACGTACTCCCTAGGTTCCTATTAGAGGAGGAGATATTATACAGGGAGAGTAGTAACCCCCAAAATAATGCCATTAGGAAACAGTTGGTAGTTCCTACCACATTTAAGGCTGTTGTCATGAGGCTCGCTCACGACCACCCTATTGGAGGGCATAAAGGGGTACAGGCCACACTCGACCAAATTCTCGAGCGTTTTTATTGGCCTGGAGTATTTCGCGAGACAAAGAAATTTTGTGAGGCTTGTCCGGCTTGTCAGCGAGTAAGCGCTGCAAAGCCTGCAGGAGTTCCCCTGATCCAGATGCCTACCATAACGGAACCAGTTAGGAGAATGGCAATGGACATTGTAGGGCCCCTAATAAGAACCCCTAGGGGATTTCAGTATATCCTAGTTATCCTGGATGTAGCCACTAGGTTCCCCTGGGCGATTCCTTTACGGAACATTTCTGCTAGATTTATAGCCACAGAATTAATAAAGTTATTCTGTGAGGTAGGTTTCCCGAGGGAAATGCTCACAGACAGGGGAAGCAATTTTGTCTCAAAATATTTAGCACAGGTATGGGATGCTTTTGGCATCACCCATATAAAAACAGCGGCGTATCATCCACAGACAAACGGTCTAGTGGAACGCTTCAATCAAACCCTTAAGCAGTTGCTAAGGAGAGGGTTAGAAGGGCAAATGGCGGACTGGGATGTTATGCTCCCATTTGTCCTATATGCTAGTAGGGAACGGACACAAACTTCCCTAGGAACATCTCCCTACGAACTTATGTTCGGACGGGCACCACGAGGGGTCTTGGACATATTAAGAGACCAGTGGGTGGAACCAGGTGAGGAAGAAATAGGAGTTCCTCAATTTCTTTGCGGGCTACGGAGTCGCCTCCAGAGGGCATCTCAAGCCGCGGATAAGAATCTACAGGATAGTAGAAAAACACAGAAAAAGTACTATGACAGGGGTAAAAAACCTAGACAGTTGGCCACAGGTGATAAGGTCGTGGTAATGGTCACTGATCCAGGGCCAAAATTTGAGGCCCGGTGGAAGGGTCCCTATACGGTAGTGGATCGCAAGGGTCCGGTGTCATATCTAGTCAAGAGTGACAGAGGGCGCCTTCAGACGTACCACATAAATGTTTTAAAACCATGGCATGAAAGGAGGGCCACTGTTAGCAGTTTTAATATAGTACCCAAGTACAGGGCAGCACACACAGGTCCCCAGAAACCCTACGAGGAGGGTAACCCAGTGTACAGCAGGTATGAGGGAACACTAGGACAGATTCCGCGCTGTGTGCACAATAGTTTACCAGCACGGAATATCTTAAGAGGGGGGATATGTGATGCAGCAAGGGGCACACAGCCCAGGGAAAATAAGATAAAAGAAAGACTTACCTCAGAGTCAGCTTTAGAAAGCAGCACTAGGCACCATGATTCACTGCAGCAAGGGAAATTCTTGCTACGTAGCAAACAAAAGTCCCATCAGGAACACCTGAGTGAGAGTCCCCAGGTCACGTGTAGAGCTAGGGATTATTTAGGGCAGGGTTCCAGTCAGTTAGAGAGAAGAGTCAGAAGCAGGATCACCACGGGAAGCAGTAGGAGAGAGAGGAGCAGGAGGTGTGTCCCAGGTCAGCTGAGCAGAAGCCCCAGGGGATTGCTGGGAGGAAATTCTTCTCACGAGGAGTCAGGAAGTGAGTCTGTCTCCAGCTCTCGAGAAGGAAGGTTCAAGGCAAGCTGCACTAAGGGAAGACCTGCTACCAGGAATAGCTTTGGAGAGAAGCCAGGATTACCCCACTACCCCAGAGGCCAGTATTTGCCAGCTCAAGGCAGAGGTCACGGTGAGAGGGAAGTGTTGGGGGATGGGCATTCCATGCATGACTACAGCTTAAGAAATAGGTGTAAAGTTAGGAACAAACATATTCCTGTTCAACCAGCCCGGGAGGCTAGAAGAAAAGGCTATAGAGAGCCAAGCATAAAGACAAGCCCTGCAGAGAGAAGGAAACTTCCCTATAATAACAAAGAGAAGTTTAAAGCTTATAACTGCAAAGGGCAGAGTTCTGATTACAGACATAAGAAGCAAGATGTTTCAGAGCTAATGTTCTGGGAGGCAAGCCCAGGCAGAACCAGCTACAGAGAGAGATATAGACCCAAAGGGGGAAAAGCCTCCATTGACTGTTATAGTGAAGTGTCACAAGACGCTATAGCTGAATACCGTTCTCAAGAAGGGTCTGATACCAGCAGTGTGAGTAGTGCTGGGGAAATGATATGGGAAGACGCTGCTAGTCTGCAAGAGGATATTCCTATGGATTGCAGTGTCTGTGTTAAATGCAACCGTATGATGTAAATACTGGATGAAGAGAACTCTGTGAATATAACAAGAGAATATACGTGTGTCACTACTTTTGTTGCTAAGCTTATCTGATTTAAAGTTTCTGTTTCCTTTGACAAAGTCCGAGCGGGACGGGGAATAAAACCCACTTTTCATTTCAAGTTGCTCTGAAAGACTTTTTATTTACAAGGCCAGAGCAATTACTTGTGCATACGCCCTAGGCAACCGCCTATATAGGGCTAAACAGGCCTCTAACCACAGGCCCCATCACAGTACCTAGCAGTTTCCCCAAGGGACACAGGTTCCACAATGCTTGTATTGGTTCAAGCATTGATATCCTGGGTCCCTTCTTAATAATGGTTTATGGACCTTTCCTCCAGGAACTTGTCCAAACCTTTTTTAAACTCAGCTACACTAACAGCCTTTACTACATCCTCCGGTAACAAATTCCAGAGTTTGATTACACGTTGAGTGAAAAAATATTTTCTTTTATTAGTCTTAAATAGTTTACCCTGTAGCTTCATTGCATGTCCCCTAGTCTTTCTATATTCTGATAAGGTAAACAATCGATCTACGTTTACCCGTTCCACTCCGTTCATTAATTTATAGACTTCTATCATATCTCCCCTCAGCCGTCTCTTTTCCAGGTTAAAGAGCCCCAACCTTTTTAGCCTTTCTTCATAGGAGTAGCCTTCCATCCCCTTTACCATTCTGGTGGCTCTTCTCTGAACCTTTTCTAAAATTGCTATATCCTTTTTAAGATATGGCGACCAGAATTGCACACAATATTCAAGGTGCGGTCTCACCATGGAACGATATAGAGGCATTATAATATCTTTTGTTTTATTTTCCATTCCTTTCCTTATCATACCTAGCATTCTATTGCTCTCTTGGCCGCCGCTGCACACTGGGCCGTGGGTTTTAACATGGTATCCACAAGGACGCCTAAATCTTTTTCTTGGGTGGTGGTTCCTAATGTGGAACCTTGCATCGTGTAACCATAGTTTGGGTTGTTCTTCCCTAGGTGCATAACCTTGCACTTCTCCACATTAAATTTCATCTGCCATTTTGATGCCCAGTCTTCCAATTTATCAAGATCCTCTTGCAATTTTCCACAATCCTCCTGGGTTTTAACAACTTTAAATAGTTTTGTGTCATCAGCAAATTTGATAACCTCACTCGTTATTCCACTTTCCAGGTCATTTATGAATATGTCAAAAAGCAGCGGACCCAGCACAGATCCCTGGGGTACACCACTATTCACCTTTCTCCATTGGGAAAATTGGCCATTTAGCCCTACCCTCTGCTTTCTATCTTTTAACCAGTTCCTGATCCACAGTAGTACACTGCCTCCTATCCCATGACTCTTTAGTTTTGCCAAAAGTCTCTCATGAGGGACCTTGTCAAAGGCTTTCTGAAAGTCCAGATACACAATACCAACCGACTCACCTTTGTCCACCTGTTTATTCACTCCTTCAAAAAAACATAACAGATTAGTAAGACAAGATCTTCCTTGTCTAAAGCCATGTTGGCTGTCTCCCATTAGGTCATGACTATCTATATGCTGAGTAATTTTATTCTTTATGATGGTTTCTACCATTTTTCCCGGTACTGATGTCAGGCTCACCGGTCTGTAGTTTCCCGGATCACCCCTCGAACCCTTTTTAAAAATTGGTGTTACATTGGCGATCCTCCAATCCTCAGGTATTAGAGATGATTTTAATGATAGTTCACAGATTACTGATAGCAGGTCTGCAATCTCAAATTTCAGTTCTTTCAACACCCTTGGATGTATACCATCCGGCCCAGGTGATTTGCTACTCTTCAGTTTATCTAATAGTTGTAAGACATCTTCCCGATGTATCGATATTTCCTTCAATTCTTCCACACCTTTAAATACCACTTCAGTCGTGGGTAACATCCCTACATCTTCCTCAGTAAAGACCGAAGCAAAGAATTCATTCAGTCTCTCCGCTATCGCCCATCTGTTGGTGGGAGATCCTGTCCCCCCACCCTGAGCCACAGAGGGCAGGTTGGGTGGTGCTACATTATCCGCTTTTGGGTCCAAACACCCCCCCTTCATTTATAACATGTGACCATGGCACCCACACAGGATATGCACTATTCTGGGTGCATCATAGTTCACAAGGGCTAGATGTGACTGGGAAATACAGATGGACACAGGTGTATCCTAGGTGTGTCTGCAAGGACTACCTATCACACACTGGCACTGATGGGGACCTGCAGCATAGCCTATCTCAGCCAAGCCAGGGGCTGCTGACCTGGTGCTGGGTGCCCCACCTCACCCTCAGGGTGAGCACAGGACCCGCACAATGTCACGGTCTGTAGCTACTCTGTGCCAGTAACACACACGGGCAGTTCCCCCTACCAGGCCTAGGTGTTGTTGGGGTGCATACCCCATTATGTGATCAGCTGTAGACTGCTGATCTGCATGTGCAGTGCATCATGGATACGGGTGGGTTTACCCTATCCTGGTAACCACAGCAGACAGTTTGTGTGGTGACCTGCAGTCTTTCTGTAGCCAGCCAGCAGTGTGGTAGTAGCTATGGAGATGTAGCCTACTTGTTACTTCAATGACTGTGGAGGCAGAGGTCATGGGTTTGATCCTGCAGTGGTATAATCTACAAAGGCTGTCTGAGGCATTTTCTTTTAATTTAAATCAGTGCTGCCAGCAGAAACACCCTCACAGTGCTGTAGCCTAAGGTGCCTCATAGGCACCCTATAGGGCACATTATAGGGTGCCTTGGCAGACAGGGCACTTTATAATGTGACCTATGGGGCGCCTTATGAGGCACCTTAGGTTACGGCATTGTGAGGGTGTTTTTGCTGGCAGCAATGATTTAAATTAAAAGAAAATGCCTCAGACAGCCTTTTTAGATTACACCACTGCAGGATCAAACCCATGACCTCTGCCTCCACAGTCATTGCAGTAACCAGTGGGCTACATCGTTAGCTTCTAACACTGCGCTGGCATGTACTTAGGGTTAACACGCGTTAATGTGCTACGGCGCCCACTATCGCATGATACATATTCTTGCTACCTTAGGACTGGAACGCCCACTCCTTATATGGCATTCTTCACATTATCGCTGCAACTAGCGCCGGTAACATTAGGACGGTTTAGTAAACATACCCCTTAGTCACTGGGGGAGAGGATTAATTTGGAACCCCAACTAAATATTTCTTAAACACCTCTTTAGCACTAATAACAGATGAATTTGGAAAATTTATAAGACGAAGATTTTGATATCTTGATAAGTGCTCCAAAATTTCAATCCTTGCTTTTAAAGCCAAAGTGTCCGTCTGAAAAGATAAACTTCCATCTTCAAACCGAGACACTTTTTGTTATAACTCAGTCACTGAAGATTGCAAAGCAGAAACTTCCAAGGTATGTTGTTGCATTAAGTTGGTATGAGACTGAGATTGAGCCGCCAATGCAGACACCTGAGGAGCCAACAATTCCGCAAGCTTCACAATAGCAGACCAAATAGTCTCTAAAGTAAAAACAGCTGGCCGTTCAAAGGAAAATGTTACCAAAGTATCCACCACTCCTGCACCGGCCTCCAATGTCTGCTGCTCCATTGATGGACTCCCAGAATCAGGAAGGACCTCAGCCGACCTGTCAACCCGCCTCTGCGGTGATGATACTCCTGGGCAGAAAGGGAGAGGAGAAGAAACCTCTCCCCTACCCAGCCCCGCAGGCAACCTTCTCCCAGATCATTTTTAATGGACCTTCTGGAACTTGTTTTCACCAATAATTATTTCCTATATAATGGTCAATTCTGTTTTCCAATGCTTTGGCATCACATTGGGAGCAACGGTTGCTCCCTCCCTTGTGACCATTTATATGGGTTGCTTTGAGGAAGAACATATTTATCCATCCCATTGATCTCACTTCATCCCTTTCTGGCTGAGATTTTTAGATGACATTTTCCTTTCGTGGATGGGCTTGGCTCAGCCACTCACAAGTTTTTGCAATGGCTCAATACAGTAAAAACGAATATTCAAATCATGGCTCAAATTGTGACTGACTCCAGTAAGCTTTTGGATATTATTAATATATTGACTGTTGATGGCTTATAGACATTTTTATATTGGAAGCTTGTACAATGAAATACACTCCTATGGTACACAGTTTCCATCCAGGTCCTTTAAAACGAGTATTTCCGTACGGCCAATTCATGAAGCTTCGGCGCATATGTTCTACAATGCCTGAATTTCATAGACATGCGCAAGAGTTGTTTACTCGATTGATGGCCAGGGGTTATCCCTGTAAGCTTATAGATTGTCCCTACAAACATGCCTTTTACACCCATAGGAAATGGCTTCTTTCCGATTCAAAAGGTGACCCTGCTGGCTTGCATGATGACCGGGTGGTGAGGGTTCTCCCTTATATGCCACATTCCTATGAAGTCACTAGACTACCGCATCAACATTGGAATATTTTGAGCCTCCACATCTGTTTTAGAAAACCGCTAATATTAGCATACTCACATGGAGCCAAACTTTGTGATAGACTAGTTCATTCTGCCTCGCTGGTCGATAGACCTCCAAAGTCCCACCCTAATCCAGGCCATTATGTGTGTGGGGATTGCAGATACTGTATTTTGACTTTAGAAGGCCCATTCCGGCAGAACAAACATCAGGGACTGATTCTTTATTTCTGCTGGCATACCACATGTACATCCAAATTCGTAGTACATCTTTGCTATATTGGCCACACGTTGCAACAGTGCAAACTCCGATTCGGACAACATGTATCACGACTTTGCAGTGCCACAGTGTCAGTGTGAATGGTTGAACATTGTCTTGAGAAGGGTCATTCATTTGAACAATTACGTTGGCTAATAATAAATTTTGTTCCTGAAGAGTCTCGGTGGGGTGTCAGGACTTACCAGCCTCAAATGTGGGAACAGTCTTGGATATTTAAGCTCCACACCTCAGGACCGTACCTAGCCCTGTGTGAGCGGTGCAGCCGCACAGGGCGCAAAGGCTTAAGGGGCGCATTTCAGCTGTCTGCCGTTGCCTGCCACTGCCACTTTTTCTTCTCTCAGGGGCGGCAGGAAATGGCAGACAGCTGAAATGCGTGCCCCTTAAGCCTTCTCGCGGCACGTTAGCGTGCCGGCGACTTGCACATCAGGTGCGCCTCTTGTCTCCCGCCCCCATAAAGTGGCTAGATGGAGGTGCGGGGAGGGGGCATGCGCCCGATGTGCAAGTTGCACAGGGCGCATTTCACGATCGGTATGGCCCTCTCCGCACTGTCACCCCCCAGAGTTTGAACCTTGAATTAGACTGGATGAGTTTTGTTTTGATCTTCACCAATCATCTCAGGGGGTTTTGTTGTGGATACCCCCTGGTGTTTGGACATTGTCACCTAGCTCCACCTCTGTTGATGCCATTCATTTAAGTGGTGGGTTTTGTTCTGGTTAGCATAAGCATGTGAGAAATTGTGATCCTATAATCCTGAAGCAGGGTCTGTGGGTGGACTCGAAATGTGGCATGTCGTTGTGGAGATTCCCAAGCTGCCAACTTCCAATAGTACTGATTTTATGAGCTAAGTAACTCTTACTAATAAGAAAAAGTAATTAAATGGAGCTGCCACAGTGGGGGATGAGCTTGTCTTTCCTAAACTTGGTTGGCATATTGGACAAACGGTAATTTATATATCCCTGTTACTCACTACTAGGATCTTATTTAGTTGAATGTTTACGTTGGGTTTACCATTTGGGGGTATTATTTTGACTTGTACAGAGTTGGCAAGTTACCCAATTCCACAAGTGAGATTTTTTGCCAGTTCTGGTTTTAAATTTGCACTGCAATGCAGTATGGTATTTGTAGTCCCTGATGTTACCCATGGGAATCAGTGCTGCAGGTCCCATAATTCATCAGGATGAGATTTTCAATCCAGGACTACTTTAAAATCTCGGTCCTGGAACTGGGTAACTTGGAAACTCTGCAGAAAATGCTGCTTGACACCTCTTCTAAGCGGAGTTTCCAAGTTACCCAGTTCCAGGACTGAGATTTTTAAGGCAGTCCTGGAGTTGAAAATCTCATTCTGATGCATTATGGGACCTGCAGCACTGATTCCAATGGGTAACATCAGGGACTACAAATACCATACTGCATTGCAATATAAATGTAACACCAGAAACACATCTCATTCCTGGGAGTGGGTAATTTGACAACTGTTTCTGGCTAAAAGCTTGATTTTGTTACCATGTTCTCTGTCTAGAGAGTTAAGTATCTCCCTCTCTCTCTTTTTATCTCTGTTGCACATAGGTTGAGAAACAGTGTGTGGAATTCCAGAGCCGTAGTGCTGGGCAGCCTGTCAACCTCCAGCTGTTCTACGAGAGTCTCTGCGGGGGCTGTCGTGGGTTCTTGGTCAACCAGCTCTTCCCCACTTGGGTCATGCTGTCCGACATTCTAAACATCACTTTGGTCCCTTATGGAAATACAGCGGTAAGGCATCCAATAAGTAGGGCTGCATGGCTCTGTATAAAAAAGAATTAGATGGGCCAGTCCTGGTTTTACAAACTCCCATTTCAAAAGACAGAGGTTATGATGGGCATTAAGAGATGTCCCACAATACGTTAATACTCTTTTGAAAATCTATAAACTGGTCTGATTGTTGAAGTATGTCACGTGTCCCTATCCCCAGCCACGTGCTTAGGGGATTAGGGTTGCCATTTTAGTCCTCTTTAAAGGGTTTTAAAACTATTTCCTTCAGGAGCAGTGCCCTCTGGGAGTTGTAGTTTCCCTCTTAAAAAGGATAGTCGTGGAGACATCGAGTGAAGGCAAACATGACACCGTTTATTTCCCCAAAATATGCACAAATAAGGTTCAAACGCAAAGTATCTGGATATTTCCTCCAGGACAAAAAGTACAGAAAATATTTACATCCTTAAGCTGAGTAACTTCTCAAAGGCATTAAACAGACGCAGATGTTTCATCAATCCAAAACAGGCAAATCAAAAGTACAGCTTCTTAGGTTCAGCAAAGTAAAGAATGTCTTTCTGCTTCCTTAGTGAGATAATATACAGTGCTGTGAAAGCTTGTCTTACTTAACCTGGTTCCTACCTTAGCAAGGTTAAGTTTTCTTGGTAGTGCTTTTTCCCAAAAGCATTTACTCAGGCTGCTACTCCTTAACCAAGGATTCAGTAGCCTCTGCACGACACAAAGAACAGTCCATTGGCAGTTCAGTAATCAAGGGGTCTGGTTCATTATACTCCACTTGCATATCTTCCTGCTCTGTAATTATAATATCCTGCACTGAGCCCTCATGACCTGCCTCTGGTGGAATTCTTGCGGAGGATTCCTGTAACTCCCTCCAGGACTTCTCTACCCGGTAAGGAATATGGAGAACTGTATTGCCAAGTTCTACACTTTTCCTTTGACCCTGTCACTCACTTAGCTCACTGACTAGGCATAAATATTCTGGCAAATACAGTATGAGTTAACCCTGTCACTCATTAGCTCACAGACTATGCATAGACACTTTAGTAAATGCAATATGAGTTTTATTAAATTAAGTCCTTTTGGAATAATAATTAAGCACAAAGGTAAGCATTAATACTTCACCGGATATTATAGCTCATCACTCCAGGTGGGGGACTGTTCAGCAATCACTCTCAGGAGGAAAATCCTGGAAAAAAACTACAGAGACACGCTTGCCTCGTATATCAGTTGCAGTCCCATCTTTTCCTTCTGAGAGTCCCCCTAAAGTACCTTAACTAAGATCGTGCCTGCTGCATGATATTACAATTCATTGGTTAACATGCTGCATGCTCAAATCAGGATTGGCCAGGGTCAATCCTGTGCACATGGTTCACACCAGGATTGGCCAGGGCCAAATCTGTGCTCGTGACCAGCAGCAAAAAAAATGTTAGCTGCTGAGTCACTGCATGAGTCACTCATCCAGCTTTTTCCAGCCAAGGGAGACACCCCCCATGGTTTTAGAAGCAGCTCAAAGCTTCTACATTATAATTGATGAATTCTTATCCTGTCTACATTGGCTAGGCAAATGTTTCTATATTGGCCAAGAGAATTGTTCAAAGGCCAAGGGAAGAATTCTGTCTCCCTCTCTTGTCTTTTAACACTCCCCAGGCTAGATGTGTAAAGATCTCTCACTAGACTGTAAATACAGCTTTGGTCTCTGAGCTAGCAAATTGGCTCAGCATGAGTCCTCACAGGCAGAATGGCTCATGAGTTAGAATGGCTCATGAGTTCAATTTCTTGCGATTTCTTTGCAAAGTAAAGTACAATATCTTTGCTGATCCAAAAATACAAATACGGTAAATCTTTAATTAGTAATACAAGAACTGTATTACTGGATATCTTTCTTTGGTTTTCTTGCCCCAGTTCCTCTCTGAGGTTTAACCACGGCTCTCTGTTGGAGGCTGGGTTCTTCTGCCTCCTGGTTTGAAACCTAGGCACCCAACTCTGAGTGTTGTGAACCACTTGGTCAGGAACAGAAGTTTTGAACCTGCCTCCTCTCTCCGTCTGAGCAGCTCTTGCCTGGTTTCCCTTGTGCCAGACTCTTTCCAGGTCCTCCTCCTTTCCTCTGCTTGGAACTTTCTTTCTGGGAACTTCCAGGTCAATTTCCAGTCCTGCTCTGAGTCCATCTCTGACTCTGTCTTCCTGGACTCTCTCCTTGGGTGTTTGCATGCTCTGCTCTTCCCTTCCCTTCCCTTCCCTTCTGAGCCACCTTTTCCTCCTGAGCAGCTCTTCTCCCCTCTGCTTTTCCCTAAGCAGGATTTATAAAGGTGCTTCCTGGGCAGCATTTCTCTCTGCCTTAACAGGTGTTCATAATCATGCTCCAAGCCTGCTACTCCGTCAGCAGAGCTTGGGTGTGGCAGCCTAGCCTCAGAAACTCTAAGCTTGCTCTGAAGCCTGTGCACTACTGGAATGTTTTTAAAGGTACAATCACTGATTTTCTCTAACTCTGCAGGCTCACCAGTGCCTTCCTCATCACAAGTACTTACAGACTAGGCATTCCTTCAGTGAGACCTTTGTATATGCAAAGATACCAAGTTACTCAGTCCCAGGAGTGAGATTTTAAGCCAGTCCTGGATTTCTGATAATCTCATGCTGTTGCATTTTGGGACCTGCTGCACTGATTCCAGTGGTTAAAATAAGGGACTACGATTACCATACTGCATTTCAATGTAAATTAAAACCAGGACTGGCAAAACAATCTCACTCTCAGAAGGCTTTTTTGGCAGTTGCACTGAGTTTGTTGCACGGATCTGTAATAAATAAATAAATCTCACTCCTCGAACTGGGTAACTTGGCAACTCTAATGTAATTGGGCTATTTCAGTGGCTGCACCAGTTGAATGGAAAAAATTGCCATTGCAGATTAGACCAGGGGTCCTCAACCCAGTCCTCGGGATACACCTAACCAGTCAGGTTTTCAGGATAACCACAATGAATATGCATGAAAGAGAGAGAGAGAGACATACAATGGAGGCAGTGCATGCAAATATTTCTCATGCATATTCATCATGGTTATCCTGAAAACCTGACAGGCTAGGTGTGTACCTATTACCACTGATCATTTGTATAGTGCTACAAGGCTTATGCAATGCTATACAGACCCAGTCTAGTCTTAAGGTCTGGGTTGAGAACCACTGGTGCAAGTTATACATTTTTAAATAAAAGGGACTTTTTTGTGGGAAGGGGGCGTTCAGAATTGAAATGGGGAACTGAAGAACCATGAGTCATTCATTCCTCTCTTGTGATGTGGAGCAAGGTGACAACACTGGCTGTACTGTTAAGGGTAGCCAAGTTACCCAGTTCCAGAAGTGAGAGTTTAAGCCAGTCCTGGATGTCTGACAATCTCATCCTGATGCATTATAGGACCTGTAGCACTGATTCTAATGAGTAAAATCAGGGAATAAAAATATCATACTGTCCTTCAATGTAAATTTAAAACCAGAGCTCATATAAAATCTCACTCCTGGAAATGGGTAACTTGGCAACTCTGTTCAGCTGTCAAATAACCTGGTTCTTGGCGGGGGAGGTCTTAGGCCAGTCCTGGCTTTTTGACCCACTCTCCCTTCCCGTTGTATTCTGTTAGTGCTCTCTTCTCGATCTACACGGAGCGGTGGGTACACCCCTAAACAGAGGCTTGGGGAGGGGTGACCTGCACAGAGTAGATGGACCATACTGATCTTTATCTGCCGTCGTATACTATGTTACTATGTAGAGTGTTGGTGTTCAATTGAAGTATCTGCTGGGACTACAGATCCCACAATATGCTGGGTTAAAAACTACAAACTAAAACCCCCCCCCAGGAATTATCAAAAGCCTTCATCTGAAAACAGTAGTATTGGTATCTCCAAATATTGGTGGAAATGGAGACTGGAGCAATGGTATATTTCATACAGTGATTTCTGGATTTTTTTCTGGCAGGAAAGAAATGTTAGTGGTAAATGGGAGTTCACGTGCCAGCATGGGCCTAACGAATGTTTGGTGAACCTAATAGAGGTGAGTTTTGATTAAGTGTGATATAATTTATGCGCAGAAGACTTGGCAAGGTCAAGGCCGTTGCAAGGTGGATAAGTGGGGCAACTCACCTGCGCATCAAACTGAGTGGGGGCATCACCCTTTTGATTCTGTCCGTGATCCTTCCTCCTTTAGGGCAAAATAACTTCTCTGAAATATGGAGTTTGACCAATGCTAGGAGAGTCTTTCTCCTTTGCTTGTTGGGCCCTAGAATGGCAATGGGAGCTGTAAGCACGACATTTGAAGGGTGCTGTGCTGGGGGGTGCTCCAGATTTATGGAAGACAACTTTTTATCATTAAAAGAGAGTTCCAAGTCTGCTCAGTGGATGCAGTGTGATGTGAATGAAAAAGGAAAATCTGAACAGTGCGTTTGAATACAGTTTAAAATCCAGACAAGAATAGCTTTAAATTTGCCTAATAGTGAAGTGAAATTTTGGCAGCCAGTAAACAATTTTAATTTAATTAATTTAATTAGCAAATTTTTATATACCGCACCTTCCATTGATCAGTTGCGGTTTACATGGAACAACAGTTAACAGGCAGTGCTGTTTTTACAGATAACAATGTGATACTACATAAAATTCAATCTTACAATTAACAGTTGTAAACTATGTACAAAGAACAAGATTATAACTATGTACAATGTATGTATATTTTCAAAAACGTCGGTTTGGAGTTTTAGCACTTATTTCAGTTCAGTGATGGTTTAAGTCGGCTGGTAAAACTAACCTTTTTCTTGTTGAAAAGGTGAGTTCGACAAGGAACCGTAGTATGATGAGAATAGGTGTGTTTTCAGTTTTTTCCTGAACTCTAAAGGGGCATGTTTACTAAAAACCGCACAATTGCGTGCCGCACAATAGCGCACTAAAAGCAGCACTTAAGTGCTCTTAAGCGCCCCGCACACGTGCGATGAACCCCCGCGAAGGTGCGCGTCACACTAACGGGCCCCGCACAAGTACGGGCCCGCAAATGTCCGATAGAGGCGTGGAAAGGCTAACGGAGGGCGGAGGAAGGCTCCCGAGGGGCGGAGAGATGGGGTTAATGGGCGGGGAAGGGGAGGGGAGAGGCTCCCCGCACATTATCGGGGCCGAATTTCAAAGCAAAAATACCGCGAGTGAAACACTCGCGGTAGAGGGCATTTAAAGGGAAGAGAAACCATTTCCGTCAGCAATGTACAGCAAAACCGGGGAAACCTACAAAACGTGAGCAGTGTGATACATGTGCACAGAACAAAAGTGAAAATAAAACCCAAAATGACCACCACGAAAATGTTTAAAAATTATAATTCAGCTGGGCAATAGTGCTAGCAATGGGAAAAAATAAAAAACACACCCAGGAAAGCTACAAAAAAGAGAAATGAATTTTGGAAGGGTCTACGGAGCGGAGACCCTTCCAAAAATCATTTCCTTTCTGTGGAGCTTTCCTGGGTGTGTCTTTTTATGTGTGCCCATTAATATCACTGTTGGCCAGCTTGGTTATATTTTTCCCCCGTTTTCTGCGGTCATTTGCGGGTTTTATTTGCACTTTTGTCACCAGAGACGGTGAATAAGCCCACAGTTAAAATGTGCAGAGCAGGGCTCCCTATTCTTTTGGTCAGGTTTCCTATCTCCAGGGACTGCACTGTCTCTGTGGCCACAGTGTGGTGCAGAGGACAGAGCCAGTACCTACAGGACCAGAGAGTCACAGGTTCAAATCCCAGCTGTGGCACCTACCAGCCCAGTCCCACCACTAAACAGAGATAGTAACGACACCCCTATATTGCAGAGTACAGAAGCATGGTGCAAACACCCATATTTTACCCTACACTGCTCACACACCATGACAATGGGCATTACCTACAGCCAAGTCCCCCAAATGCAGTCCGGGAGTGCCACAACTCCATCAGGCCATATGCTTTTACCAAGATAAGGACATGCCAGCATGTTGGCGTAAGGGGACAGGTGGTGGGGGGGGGGGGGCAGTGGCTGCTAGCCACCGAAGACAGTGGCCTATCCATGTGCAGGCTGGCACTGTCCACTGCAACAGACAGGCCCTGTCGGATGTACAGTCATGGGCTTCCCACGGAATCCAGTCAATCTGTGGCAACACAGTGGTGCAGTGCACACAGACAGTGTGTGCAACAACAGAAGGTCACAGGTTCAAAGCCCAGCTGGGGCTACTGCCAATCCTGTCCACATATTTTTAACACAACTAAACCGTGATAGTACGGACAAACCAGGATTGCTGGGGACATACGCATTGGTATTACGCCTATCTTTTCGCACACCGATCACAGACACCATGAACAGGGGCATTACCTAGAGCAGAGTCTCCCAAATGCAGTCCTGGAGGACCACACACCATTCAGGCTCCTTGCTGCCGCTAATACAAATGCCTGTGCTGCATATCTATGCACTTCCCCCATGGCATGTAGATGTAGCTCATGCATACTCATGAGGGACAGCAGGGAAACCCGAACAGTGGTAGGCACACCAGGACTGGAGTTGGGAAACTCTGCCGTAAAGCAACATCCAACAGAGGCGAACATACCCACACCCCCAGGCCCCATTGGCCAATGCCTCCTGGAGAGGCAGGACATTGGGCCCTGCGTGCATCTCCCAATACTAGCACCTGCATACCTTAGCAATGCCACCCTACACCTGGGTATGCGGTGGACAGCTCTCAAACGTTTGCTATGTGTACTGGCAGGTAGACTGTCCCACTTAAAGCACATTTGGCTCTTTGATCTCCAACATAAAAATCTGTCTGCGGTGCGTGCTTCAGGTCTGGTCTCTGACAGTGTTTACCACCCTGGGGAGTGACCCCCAACAGTACTGCGTAGCATATCCATGCCTGTACTGTGCCCAGGACTGGTGTGGTGGGCAAGGCTGATAAACCACTCTATAGTGGCACAATGCTGGCATACGTGTGGGAGTGTGTGTCTGTCTATACAGTGTGTGTTGGCTGCAAACACCTTCCTCAGCCCACACTGCCAGCACTGTTGCCAGTATTGGCCTGACAATGTGCATAATGAGCAGCAAAGTACCATGGGTATAGCTCAGACAGGGTGTGCTGGCCAGGATGCATCTGCACAGGGCATAGGGCACTGGCAGGGACATTGTAGTGGCCGGACACCACCTACACAGACAGGGTGACCTCTGTATGTGCTGCTGGGTGTACACTCCACCCTGACTGTGCAGTGACGCCAGCATGGCTAGGCACCCCCATAGTGCTATATAGTATTTCTCTCATGTGATATGTATGGGTTTCCTTGTGGGGCCCAGTCACTGACTTATCTGCTTGTGTGCGCTGCCATCCCAGTTCTAGGTGCATGCATTTCCACCAGGACTAACTAGCAGACTGTTCTCAGCTGGTATGTGTCTTGATGGAGCGCCTTGCAGGGTGCAGCGGCTGAAGGCCTGCTGCAGGAGAATATCAGATAGTGGTGGGGTGCAGCTTAGCATATCCTGGCCTAATGTCTGTCTGATATTGTGTTATGGATGTGTATAGGGCTGCTTTAGATGCCCTGTAGGGTGTCTGTTCACCAGCAGGACAGGGGTTGATGGTCCACTCTACTGCCACCATTGCAGGGTGGTAGAATGTGGATCTGTTGATAGGGGGACCCTGTTTTTCACCCGCAGCCTAGGGGGGGGGGGAATGGTGGTACATAGCCCACCTAGGGGTCCATAAGGGGTTCCACTGACTGACGCAGACAGAGTAATCCAGGGTGTTTCTGCAGGAACTACCTATCTCTCAGATTACTACTGCTTTGGAGCTCCGGCATGGCCTCTGTCAGCCATGGCAGGTGTTGTGGACCTGGTCCTGGGCGCATCACCGCACCCTCAGGGTGAGCACTGTACCCGCACGATGTGACGGTGTGTAGCTACTCTATGCCAGTAACACACCCGGTCAGTACCCCCCTACCAGGCCGAGATGCTGTGTGGGTGCACACGGACACTTCCCCCTACCAGGTCGGGGAGCTGTTGGGGTGGATTCCCCATCTTGTGTTCATCTGTGGTCAGCTGCTTTGCATGTGCAGTGCATCATGGGTACGGGTGGCCTAACCCTATTCTGGTTCCCACAGAAGACTGTCTGTGTGGTGAGTGACGGCTCTCTGCAGCCAGCCAGGGGCTTGCTGGCAGCTATAGAGCTGTAGCCCAATGGTTACGTCACTGCCTGTGAAGCCAGAGGTCATGGGTTTGAACCCACAGTGGGGTTCTTTTAGAGGGTTGTCCAATGTTTTTTTTAACACTCATGTACATATGTTGTTGCCAGCAAAAACACCCTCAGCGTACTGTACCCATAAGGTGCCTCTGAGGGTGCTTTATAGGGCGCCCTATAGGGCACCTTATGGTTGCCGTCCATATAAGGTGCACTATACATAACCCTGTACCGCAACATATATGGGGCCCTATAGGGGACATTCTAGGGTGCCTTGCCGGACAGTGAACGTTAACATGTGCCTTATGGGCCGCTTTATGTTAACACGCTTTGTGAGTGCGTTTGCTAGTAGTGTTAACAGAGATAAAAAAATTAACCTGCCCCCTATAGCACTCATCCCCATAATACATATTGCCTCTGTGAGCCTTCTTCATTGAGCACCTTGGGGGATTAAACCCATGGCCCCTGCACCATTGGTCAGTGTCATAACCATTGTGCTGTGGCTCTGTTCCTGTGCTTGCACATCGGCGCGCCGCCTTCTGCCGCACAAAATTAGGCTCCCTCCTAAAACAATCCTCCCCATAATAGGTACTGCCTGAGCCAGCCTTGTTCATTGCGCCCAGTGGGGGTTCGAACCCGTGGCCCCTGCACCATTGCTCAGTGTCTTCACCGTTGTACTATGGCTCTGTTCGTTTGTGTGCCCAGCAGCGCGACGCTTAGCCTTCCCACTCGCTAATACGGACCCCGCACAGTTGCGCGACTTGCACAAGTACGGTCGCTTTCTCCCGTTTGTTTTTCTTTTTTCTGCCTGAACCGCCCACTCCTTATATGGCACAGGCACACTAACGGGGCCCCGCACAATTTCGGAGTTTAGTAAACATGCCCCTATGATTTGAGATAGGGATCTTAATTCCGAGGGAATGGTGTTCCAAATTATAGGGGCAGCATGAGAGAATGTTTTCTTGTTTGTTGATTTTTTGGCCTTTATAAATTCCTTTGGTGTTATTAGTTTATTTAGTTGGTCTCGTCTTTGGGGAATATGATTGGGTTCTTTATTGATAAGATTGTTTAGAGTACGAGGGGCTGAGTTATTTAGGACTTTGTATGTAGTTAAAAGAGTTTTATAATGAATCCGGCATTGAATCGGGAGCCAGTGTAGATACTCTAAAATAGGTGTTATATGATGGAATGGTGGGGCATTCATGATAGTCCTGGCTGCTGCATTTTGTGCTATTTGAAGTTTTTTAAATTATGTTTTGTTACGCCTAGTAGGATTAAGTTCGCAAAGTCGAAATGGGGAGTTATTATCGCTTATATTATACGTTGAAAATCTTGTATGTGCATTAGAGGGCGGAGTTGTTTTAATACTTTAAGTTTAAAATAAACTTTTTTTGTTATATTTCTTATATGTGTGTCCATACTGAGGTGTTTGTCTAGTATTACGCCTAGGTAACGTATTTCAGTTTTTATTATGATATCATTATTTTGCAATGTAATGTGTGATGGGGGAATGAAAGTTGTGTTTTTAGTTACTATTAGGGCTTCTGTTTTTGCGTGATTAATGAATAAGTTGTTTTCATTTAGCCAATTGTTTATTTCATTGAGGCAGGTATTAATGAGTAGTGTAGGAATATTAGGTATTGTGAATGGGACATACATCATTATATCGTCCGCATAAAGGTGATAGTGAACATTGAATTTTTTTAAATATTTGACAGATGTGTTTTAAGTAAATGTTAAAAAGAAGCGCTGACAGTGCAGAGCCCTGGGGGAGGCCCAATTCTTGATAGTAAGTTTTTGAAGTTAGGTTACCAATTCGTACCGTTTGGGTTCGGTCACTTAGGTAAGAGGAAAACCAGTTGATAACCGTGGATTTTATTCCTATTTGTCTTTAGTTTACTGATCATTGTTGAGTGGTGGATACTGTCAAAGGCTGCAGAGATGTCAATGAATATGAGTAGGAATGCCTCTTTTGAATTATCAATACCTCTTACAAGGGTATCAATTAGCACTGTTAGTAGTGACTCTTCCCCATGATGAGGGCGAAACCCATACTGTTGATAATAGCTGGGTGTCAGGCACATTGCCAGTTAACTGTAGTTGTGAACATTTCTTCTTGTCTTCCTCCCCTCCCCCCCCACCCCTAGACCTGCGTGATGCATTACCTGGGCAATATCGAGGATTATTTCCCAGTGATTTTCTGCATTGAATCATCCAAATTTGTGATCAACACAACAGAATCTGTAAGTAGAGACATCCCAGGCTCTAGGCAAGGCAGAAATGCTAGCAAAAGAATTTATACTGAAGCTACGGTGGGATAGAAAACTTGTCATACCAGTAACTTACTGGTTTCTTGGCTATATTGTCTTGTCATTTGGTCTTACTCCCATGTTTGCTTTCTTTTAGCCGTTATTAGTTTATGCATTTATTTTTATTATGATCATGCCCAATTATTTAAAAACTCTCCTTCCCTCAGTCAACAGGTCAGTTCTCGTTGAAGTCATACTTCCAAAGGTTTTCTTTAAAAACATGTTCTTTGTTTTTCTGTCTTTTTGCATGGTTTTGTCTGATTCAGAAAGGTCTATGCATATAAAAATATATTAAATCTGTGCTAGAGTTTTCTCCATGAGTCGCTTTCATAATTTGTAGAATTGTCTTTTGGCGCAATGAGGGCGCCAAGTGATATCAGTGCAAAAGCATATTCTGGTATTGAGAAGAAATATCAGATCAAATAATATTAGAAATATTTTTACAATTAAAAATAATTTCAGATCCCCTCACAGAGGCCAGCTGGTTTGGGCATGCTGTGAAGGTAGTGTGTGCACTCAGGCCTGGGGAGTAGCGTTGCTACCTCATCCAGATCAGGTGTACGAGGTAGATCCGGTGCTGGTTTTGCCCCATTGCGTGCAGGGAGATATACTTCCTGCTTTCCTTAGGGAAATCAAAACTTAAATCTTCATGCATATGATGAGGGCAAAACCAAAATTGGATTGCTAAATTGTTTAGTTGCATTGTAGAACTCTTACGCCCTTTCCTGAGGTCTCAAATCAATGGCCAGATAGCTCTTTATCATCGGGAAGGCTGAGCTGGTCCAGTAGTTCTTAGAGAAATTTGAACTATGACTTTATAGATGCAGTGGAGGTAATAGGGGTAAAACCAGGACAAACTAAACCTGGAGCTATGTGGTCACTCTAAAAGCCATGCACACAGATAACAAGTTATCACATGACATGTGGAACAAGATAAGAGGGGGGGGGGGGGTTTCCATGAGTGGTAGATGGTGAGGTCAGATCCTGCACCTGTTACTAAGCTTGTAGCCTAGATGATTATCAATCTCATACATTCTCTTCTGACTCTATGCAGTGCCTTCAGATCTATGCACCCAGCCTGACCATGGATAAAGTCATGACCTGTGTAAACGGGGACCTTGGCAACCAGCTCATGCATCAAAACGCTCTTCTCACTGAAGGCCTCCAGCCCCCGCATCAGTATGTGCCATGGATTGTCATCAACGGGGTAGGATGATAGACTCATTGGCTATTGCCTGTCTTGTGCCTTTTCTGAATAATTCAGCTTCCTCTTTTCTCCTGGAAGAAATAGTGGTTGGCACAGAAGCATGGTATTACTTCTGTTAAGACTTTCCAAGTTTAAGAGAGAAAATCCTTAGCGTGACATGTGGTTAGGATATAGTGGGAAAAGTGACAGTGGCAGAAAGGCTTTGTGGATAGGGGTGACAGCACAGGGTGGCGGGCTTCATGGTGCAGTGGCAGAGACCCGACCCTTGCTCTGCAGTGATTCAATCCTCTGTTAACAGAGGATCTTCTCTAAGATTATCACTGCAATAGCTAGGCTAACATGGTGGGGGGAGGACTAGGGAATCCTATGCCTCTCCCCACCTGCCCCAGTCTTGGACAGCCCTCCTTATCATTAACAGCAGTAAACAGGGTTGGAGCAAGGCCAAATAACCAGGGAAACATTTCAGGGCTAGATCTAAAACTTGGGTATCAAATTGTCAGGTGCCAGGATGAAATTTGGGTGGGTTTTTGTTTTGTAGAAAGAGGGTGCCCCCTCCTTTAATTGGCCAACATCCCTTAATTGGCCCTGTTTCAAGAGCCTGGTCTAGACTAGCTAAAATGCAGGATTTTGATCCTTATAATTTCAGTTCTGTGGGATGATAGATTTTTGGCGGGGAGATGGGATCCACGAAGGTGGGGGTGGATAGTGCCTAATAATAAGCTCACCAGAGTAACTGATTTTATTGATAGTGGGTGTTTCATCAGTAGGAATGAAATTATGGATAAATGTCAGGTTCCCCCTCTCCCCTCCAAAAAAAATCTCTCTCTTGCAAATAAAATACTTTCTTAAGAGGAAGCGGGGTCATTTTTTCAGAAGGCTCAACTCTGTCAAGGAATTGCTTAATAAGATACAGGGAGGGTGGAAGCTACTGGCAAAGACGTATAGGGTTTTGGTGAAGCAATCTGAAATCTACTTACCGATATCGTAGATGGTGGAGTGTGATATTATACCTAAATAAATATCACACTCCACCATCTATGATATCGGTAAGTAGATTTAAGATTGCTCCACCAAAACCCTATACATCTTTGCCAGTAGCTTCCACCCTCCCTGTATCTTATTAAGCAATTCCTTGACTTGATAAAGGGAAATGGTGGGATATTAATCAGTAGAAGAGGTTCTGGAATAATTTTCCTAAAGATGCTAATTTGGTTACTTACTTGGGTACTCGGTATAAAATTATTTTTCAATCATATGTGGCCCTTGTTAAGTTGCACCATTTGAATGCAGCCGTACCTGACTTTTTCTAGAGTGGAGTGTCAAATCAAAGGGGATTGCAAGAACATGGGGTGAGATTGTCTGCTGATTCAACATTTTTGGGAGTTGGTTCAGAAAGCTGCTGAATGTATCACAAAGAGGTAATTCCACCACAAGGATATAACAAGTAAAGAAAGGAGTGGTGGTCCAAATTAATAAACCATCTAGATAAAATGTGTAGGATAAATTTATTTTAAAAAATACATATAAAACCATGGAAAAATATCCAAACATAAAAATACAGCTAAAAATAAAAAAGCTCATAAGGGGCCCAACATGTTTCGGCTGAAGCCTGTGTCAGGGGCGTCTCTTGAAAACAAAACAGTATAGTAGATAATTTTCAATGGGGTGAGGTACAATCTGTAACAAACACAGACAGAACACAAACAGATATTTTTCATGTTTTTTTTTAGTTTATTAGTAATGAAGTATGATAGATAAAAATATAAATAATAAACAGTAAAGGCTAAAAGGAGTGGAGTAGCAGCCTAGTGGTTAGAACACTGGCTTGGTAACCAAGCAACCAGGGTTCAATTCCCACTAGCACTCCTTGTGGCCTTGGGCAAGTCACTTAACCCTCCATTGCCTCGGAAGAAAGGCCTGGCAATCTACTTCCAGTCACACTGCCAAGAAAACCCAGGAGCTTCTGGATCACCAGGAGTCAGCACTGACTCAAAGGCACACATTGCATTTTGCAAAGGATAAAAAATAAATAAGGAGTGGAGGAGTGGCCTAGTGGTTGGGGCAAGGTACTTCAGGCCGGAAGGTCGGGGGTTCAAATCCCACTAGAGGACAGCAACCTTGGGCTGGAAGGACTGGGGTTTCTAGTCCCACAGGTGCTCCTTGTGGTCTTGGGCAAGCCACTTAACCCTCCATAGCCCATGTTCCCTGTAAAATAGTTATCTCCAAGTTATAATGCCCTGTTCAATGTAATTTCAGTTTGTTCAATGTAAACCGCACTGATGCAGAATAGCGCGGTATATAAGAGAATGTAAATAAATAAATAAGTAAAAAGTACACAGACCTCCATTGGAGAAGTTATACCACATCATTGGGTACAATGTTTAATAACAATATTACCCACCTTAAAAACGAAAACCATCAAGCACTAGTTACAATACCTAAAAAAAAAAAAGTCAAAATCATAAAAAGCACAAACTTGTATGTAAAAAAAAAGAGACAAACTTTATATATATATATAAAAAGATAAATTTGCATATAAACTCACTGGATGATAGCTGCACCTGTACTCAAAATCTTTGACTCACAGGTCTCTTATACACAAAAGCGCAACTCGTCTGATTCAATCATACAAACTAAAAGCAACAGAGGAAAAAGCCAAGTGTCACCCTCAGATTATAAAATCTTAGCTACACTCACTGCATGCCCAACCATCAATACAATACCACAAGCTTATAAGGTTGTATAGTATGCAAAACCATTCTGCACTACACACCATATATCAGATAAACCAAAAAAAGGGAGAAAGAACAGACAAACTCCGTAAAAACCTTTAAGCCCATTTACTTTAAACCCTTCTACAAACCCGGGGTGACAGCCACACATACATCAATGCAGTCCCGATACGCTAAGGTGTATCGAGATAGACAGCCATGATCATACCTAAAAACCAAACATTGGCACATAATCAGCTGAAAAAGCTCCCACAAAACTTACCTGATCAAACAAACGCTATACAGGAACCATAAACGGGCAGTGGGCTGCCTTTTAAACTGGTTTTCCTGCTGAGGCAGCTCGATGGACAGTGCTGCCGAAACGAGGCTGATTTTGGCCTTTTTGATGTTTTTAGCTTAAACAGCCTCATTTTGGTGCTGCACATCAAGCTGCCTTGGGGGGGGGGGGGGGGAGGGCATGGGTGGCTTAAAAGACAGCCTGCTGCCCATTCACAGTTCCTGTATAGTGTTTGTTTGATCTGGTAAGTTTTCTGAGAGTTTTTTCAGCTGATTTTGTGCCAGTATTAGGTTTAGGCTTGCATCCTGTTTTCAGGTGTGATCATGGCAAATATGCAAGAGACAGCGGCTCTGTTACTGAACTGGGGAAGGTATGTATTTGTTTTTCCTTTCCTAGGCAATGCAAAATGTATGTTTTGGAATGGAATATTCTTATTTGTCATTGGTAAGCTTTGACTGACTGTTCTGCCTCTTGTGCATTAATGAAAATAAAATGTGTGAGTA
This sequence comes from Ichthyophis bannanicus, assembly GCA_033557465.1. Classification (NCBI taxonomy): domain Eukaryota; kingdom Metazoa; phylum Chordata; class Amphibia; order Gymnophiona; family Ichthyophiidae; genus Ichthyophis; species Ichthyophis bannanicus. The sequence goes on from CM066039.1 coordinate 258,105,619, forward strand.
TCACCAGGCAAGGGAGTACCCCCCACCTTTTGAAATCATTGAAAGGTATAGTGTATTCCTATTTCTCAAAAATTATCAGAAGATATGGGGACCCTCTCTCCTGAGATTGTCCTTAACCAGATCCTCCTCTCTCCCTTTTGTTTCTTTCAGTCCCTCTACCTTGTCTGTTGGGAGATCTTTAAGTTCAAGCAACTACAACAATTCCTCAAAGAAAATTCATAATGGCATGCCCTCACAGGCTCTGTGACAGCCTAGCCTTACTCCTTTTCCCTATAGACTTATTGTTACCATGGAACCACTGCAGAGCCTGTGAGAATTCACTGGCTCCTAGGCCTAGGGGTTGCCAGATACCTTTTGTCCAAAATTAGGACATTTTTTCAAAAAATAACATTTTTCAAAAAAACATTTTTATTAGGCATCAAACACAATAAAACGTGTAGTTACAGTTTGACAATATTTGATTTAGCAGATTTCATCAGCCAAAATCTTTTTGTACATATTTCGAAAAGATAATGACTAAGGGGTATATTTACTAAACCGTCTTAATGTTACCGGCGCTAGTTGCAGTGATAATGTGAAGAATGCCATATAAGGAGTAGGCGTTCCAGTCCTAAGGTAGCAAGAATCTGTATCTTGCGATAGTGGGCGCCGTGGCACATTAATGCGCGTTAATCCTAACTTCATGCCAGCACAGTGTTAGAAGCTATAAAGATGTAGCCCACTGGTTACTGCAATGACTGTGGAGGCAGAGGTCATGGGTTTGATCCCGCAGTAGTGTTACGTAAGAAGGCTGTCTGAGGCATTTCCCTTTTATAATTTAAATCAGTGCTGTCTGAGGCATTTCCTTTTTTAAGTTAAATCAGTGCTGCCAGCAAAAACACCCTCACAGTGCCGTAACATAAGGCGCCCTATTAGGCACTCCATAGGGCACAATATAAAGTGCTCTGTCTGCCAAGGCGCCTTCTAATGTGCCCTATAGGGCGCCTTATGAGTCACCTTAAGGTTACAGCACTGTGAGGGTGCATTTTGCTGGCAGCATTGATTTAAATTAAAAGGAAAAGCCTCAGAGAGCCTTATTAAATAACACCACTGTGGGATCAAACCCATGACCTCTGCCTCCACAGTCATTGAAGTAACCAGTAGGCTACATCTCTATAGCTGCTACCAAACTGCTGGCTAGCTACAGAAAGACTGCAGGTCACCACACAAACTGCTGTGGTTACCAGAATAGGGTAAACCCACCCATACCCATGATGCATTGCACATGCAGATCAGCAGTCTACAGCTGATCACATAATGGGGTATGCACTCCCACAACACCTAGGCCTGCTAGTGGGAACTGACTGTGTGTGTTACTGGCACAGAGTAGCTACAGACCGTGACAGTGTGCGGGTCCTGTGCTCACCCTGAGGGTGAGGTGGGGCACCCAGCACCGGGTCCGCAGCACCTGGCTTGGCTGAGATAGGCTGTGCTGCAGGTCCCCCATCAGTGCCAGTGTGTGATAGGTAGTCCTTGCAGACACATCTAGGATACACCAGTGTCCATCTGTATTTCCCAGTCACATCTAGCCCTTGTGGATTATGATGCACCCAGAATAGTGCATATCCTGTGTGGGTGCCATGGTCACATGTTATAGGTGAAGGGGGGTGTTTGGACCCAAAAGCGGATAATGTAGCACCACCCAACCCGCCCTCTGTGGCTCAGGGTGGGGGGACAGGAACTTCCGTCAACAGATCCACATTGTACATCTCTGCAATGGTGGCAGTAGAGAGGACCATCAACCCCAGTCCTGCTGGGGAACAGGCACCCTACAGGGCAGTCGATGCAGATCTGTACTCATCACATAAGGCAATGGCAGACAGACAGAATGCTGGAGAAGCTCAGCTGCCCCCACCACTATCTGACATTCACCAGCAGAGGTTTACTATTTACAGCACTCTTTTTAAAATGTGCTGTAAATAGTTCTCACCCAAGTTATTACCCTGTTCATTGTTTATTGTAAGCACAAAGTGTTTTTGTTACATTCTACTATTCTGTTCGCTGTAAACCGCACTGATCTTAATAGCGCGGTATATAAGATACATAAATAAAATAAATAAATAATAAATAAATAGAGGGCACAGTCAGTCTCCACCCGCTGCACCCTGCAAGGTGCTCCAGCCATACACATGCTAACTGCAGACAGTCTGCTAGCTAGTACATAGTGCATGTTCCTGGAAGAATTGTGTGCACCCAAAAATGGGATGTGAGCACACACACCAAGCAGGTATGTCAGTGATTGGGCCCCAGAAAAGAGAACCCATAAATATCACATGAGAGAAATGCTGCATAGCACTATGGGGGAACCTACCCATGCCGTGGTCACTGCTCAGTCAGGGTGAGAGTGACCTCCCAGCGTGACATGCTGTGGCCACCCTGTCCGTGCAGATGGTGGTCGGGCACTACAATGTCCCAGCCATTGCCCTATACCCTGTGCAGATGCATCCTGCCCAGGCCACCCTGTCCAGGCCATACCTACAGTACCTTGCTCCTCATTATGCACATTGGCAGGCTAACACTGGAAACAGTGCAAACATTGTGGGCTCAGTAAGGTGTAGGCAGCCACAACACACTGGATAGACATACACACACTCCCACACCTATGCCAGCATTGTGCAAATATGGAGGTTTGTGACAGACCTGGCCACCACACCAGTCCTGGACACAGTGCGGGCATTGCTATGGTACGCAATACTGTTGGGGTCACTCCCCGGGGTGGTAAACACTGTCAGAAGCAATAACTGAAATACACTTCACAGATACAAATCATCTTTTACTTAGGATTTGTTAGCTGACATTAATCATAGCAACCTTTTGATATATGTGGAATGTGTTCCAAGTTTAGGACGGCATTGCTAAGGTATGCAGGTGCCAGTATTGGGTGATGCTGCTCCATGCAGGGCCCAACAGCCTGACTCTCCATGAGGCTTTGGATAGTGGAGCCTGTGGGTGTTTGTGCCCCTGTTGGCCGCTGCTCTAGGGCAGAGGTTCCCCACTCCGGTCCTGGTGGGCCAAACACTGTTAAGTTTTTCATGCTGTCCCTAATGAATATGCATGAGATATTTGCATACAATGGGGGCGATGCATACAAATGCAGCACAGGCATGTTTATTAGGGACAGCATGAAACCTGAATGGTGTTTGGCCCTCCAGGACTGCAGTTGGGAAACTCTGCTCTAGGGATTGCACATGTTTATGGTGTCTGTGCTCTGTAGGGTGAAATATAGGCGTTTCAGGCATGTTTATTTTATCTGCAATAAAGATTCTGTCTTTATTACCACGGTTTAGTACTGGGTAAAATATGGGAACAAGGTTGGCAGGAGCCACAGCTGGGACTTGAACTTGTGACCTTCTGCCCCTGAACACACACTGTGTGTACTGCACCAAACTGTTGCCACAGGAGCAGATCATTCCCTGGGGATACCATGACTGTTCGTCAGACAGACCTTGTCTGTTGCAGTGCACGGCACCCACCTAAACGGGGCTTGGCCGTGGTCTGCTGTGGGCAGATGCCACTACCCCCTCCACCACCAGCACCACTCTGCCACCATGCTGACATGCCATTATGCTGGTGGTGCGCAGTCCTAGGCCATCCAGTGTGCCGGTAGGCAGCTGCCTATGGTGTGGGTTCTCGGGTAAGGGTGCCTACATGGACATGCGCACTTCCCCCCAGCACCGCCTGCCAATGTTATGTGCCCTTGGGGGTACCTGCTGGGTAATCTCCCCTGTGACACTGTGGGACACACACTCGTGCCCATGTTGGACCCTCGTCAGTTGCTGTCTTGCTGCTTTACAGTTTCAGCATTCCTATGTGCCACCTGGGCATCTGCCTAGTCCACACTGTGCCCCAGCTGGACCACAGCATGTGCCACCTGCAGCCCCCTGTATCCCATTTACAGCATCAGTACAGTTGCCGTTTCCTACGTGCCCACTCTGCTGTTGCTGCACATGTGCACGCCATAACAAACCTGCCCAATATACACGACAAAAACCCTGATCACCGCTATTTCAATGTGGGATCATTCACTTTGTAGGGGGACAGAGCATAGGCCCTTCAAACATGATATCTTCCTTTTTACGCTTTGTCAGTAGTGTTGCTTTATGTTTATCATTAATATCACTATTGACCAGCTTGGTTATTGGGATTTCAAATATGGTTCTGGTCATTTTATATCTTTGTTTGTCTTTTTGATTCCTGCACATGTATCAGTACTATCACTTTTCTGGGTTTCCCTGCCTTTGCTGTACATTGCTGACTGAAATGGCTTCTCTCTCCTGCAAATGTGCCCCTAACGTGAGGGTTTCACTGGCGTTAGTGTTCCGACCTGGATTTCACAGCGTTAGTGTTCCTGGAGCCTTTCCCTGCCCACTCACCCCTATCTCCGCCCTCTGGGAGGCCTTAGTCCCCCCTTCAGACCCAGATTTCACAGCGTTAGTGTGCCTTAATGCCGCTGCCAATGTTATCGCGCGATAATGTCGCCACTGCTGCGTTACGACGGTTTAGTAAACATACCCCTATTTTTTTTTAACATGAAGCAAGCATTTTACATGTTTAATTTCTCCATTTTATGTACAATAAGCAAATACAAATAACTTCTTTTGTTTTATAATGTTCATCTTAATCACCTGTCTAAAGTTTACAGAAATTTAAGACAAATCAGGACAAAACGCCAGCATTCAGGACATTTTTAAAATCCGGACAAGCTTCCAAAAATCAGTACAATCCTGATAAAGTCAGGGCATCTGGCAACCCTACCTAAGCCCCATGCTAGTTTCACGATGCAAGGTTCCACATAAGGAACCACCACCAGGAAACAGATTTAGGCGTCATCGTGGATAGCATGTTAAAACCCTCCGCCCAGTGTGCAGCAGCGGCCCAGAAAGCAAATAGAATGCTAGGTATCATAAGGAAAAGAATGGAGAATAAAACAAAAGGATATTATAATGCTTCTGTATCGTTCCATGGTGCGACTGCACCATGAATATTGTGTGCAGTTCTGGTCACCGTATCTTAAAAAGGATATAACGTTATTAGAAAAGGTACAGAGAAGAGCTACCAAAATGGTAAAGGGGATAGAAGGATACTCCTACAAAGAGAGGCTAAAAAGGTTAAGACTCTTCAACCTGGAGAAGAGACGGCTGAGGAGAGATATGATAGAGGTTTATAAATTAATGAATGGAGTGGAACGGGTAAACGTAGATCGATTGTTTACATCATCAAAATATAGAAAGACTAGGGGACATGCAATGAAGCTATAGGGTAACATATTTAAGATTAAAAAGAGAGAATATTTTTTCACTCAACGTATAATCAAACTCTAGAATTTGTTACCAGAAGATATGATATGGTGATATGTACAAAAAGCTTTACCCACTTAAATAAAGACGCCTTCCTAGACAATGTACTACCCATACTCGCAACAAACACATCAAACATCAATATAGCCATAAACCAATGGAACTTAATCCAAAAGGCAGCCGCCCCTACATAAGTTACACCAAAACAAACCCTAAAAAGATCAGAAAAATGGTTTACCCAAGAATTCGCCAAGCTAAACAAAGAACTGATAAAACAAGAAAAAAGATGGAGAATAACAAAATCGAACGAAAACAAATCCCAATACATAAGCCTACTCAACACATATAAAGACATGATCACCAATTCAAAACGAGACTACCCCACTAAAGTAATAAACATGGCCATCAACTGCCCAAGAGAATTATTTGCAATTGTAAAATCACTAACAAAAACCCAGAACATGCCACAATAAGCGTACAAACATTAGCCGCACATTTTGCTGAAAAACTAAAAAGTCCTCCAACAATATCACAGCAACGCATATAGATCCAAAAAACCCTAATAAATGGGAAACCTTTCACGTGGTTGATCAAAAGCACCTCCTCAAGATCATAACAATGATTACTACCACAACCTCCCCTCTTGACCCATGCCCAGTATCATGGATCAAATCCACCAAAGCTGAACTCGCTACAAACATCCAAAACATAATTAATCAATCACTCTCACAAGGCATCATGCCGGATGCTCTTAAGCTCACCTCCATCCGTCCCATCCTACAAAATAATACATTAGATCCAAAAGACCCAAGCTCATACAGGCCCATAGCCAGAATACCGTTCATTGCTAAAGTAGTAGAAAAAAAATGATACAACTCCAACTACAAGACTATATTGACCTACACACACCCCTTGACTCCCACCAGTTCGGATTCCGCCCCTTCCACGGCGTTGAAACCTTACTAATAAAGCTGATGGATAACCTCATTAGAGGAGCAGACGACAACAAACAAGGTTTCATCCTCCTTTTCATAGATATAGCCACTGCATTTGACAACATCAACCATAACACACTAATTGATAGGCTAGCAAACCTGGGAATAGGAGGCACTGTCCTCAAATGGTTTATGTCATATACGTATAGCTCACCCACTGCTACGTGTCCAACTAGGCCAAAACACCTCAGAAACGTTCTCACAAGGACAGGGAATTCCACAAGGTTCAGCCCTCTCGGCCCTCCTTTTTAATCTATACCTACAGCCCATCACAAACATATTTAAAAAATTCAAAATGAACCATTACATTTATGCCGATGACATTATGCTCGCTATCCCCATAAACACTAGCAGCCCCTCATACCACAATGTATCTGAATGTATCAGAGAGGCTGAATCCTGGCTAGAAACCAACTACCTCAGCATTAATCTTAAAAAACTGAAGCTATGTTTGTATCAAGAAAACACGATGCAATCTACCCAGAAACCATCATAATCAACAGCACCACTATCCCTGTTAAACAAGAGGTAAAATACCTAGGGATAATATTAGATCACACACTCAGTATGCTCCCCCACATAAAGCAAACAGTAAAAACTGTATTTTATAAACTAAAAACAGTACAGCACCTAAGACCCCTCCGACACCCATGATTTTAGATCTGTAGTCAACTCATTAATTACCTCCCACTTCGACTATTGTAATAGTATACTGAATGGTCTACCACTTAAAAACACAAATATACTCCAAAGAGCCTAGAACATCTCTGCCAGGGTGATAGCAAAAGCACGTCTAGCCGACCACATAACCCCCATTCTACATGAACTACACTGGCTTCCTATAAATAGCCTGATAAAATATAAAATACTCTTAACATTCAAACTCCTCAATGACATCTCCCCATCACACCTAACCACCCTCCTACACTCCCCACCAGAATCTAGATCACGCAGACAAAATGCAACCCACTCACTTGACATACCCCAAACCATCTGCAAGACAAAGAAAACTATAAGCTCCAGAGCCTTTTCATTTGCTGCCCCTACCCTCTGGAATGAACTTCCACTGACCCTCCGCATGACAAAAGACCTCCAACTGTTCAGAAAAGGACTCAAAACACACCTTTTCACTGAACATTTTGAAAACCCAACTGAAATCCCTCACCTCCCACGAGCTACCTCCCAACAAACACAGAACCAACCTACTAACCTCCAGAACCCACAGCCTATTAACCCCCCCACACCCCTTACATAAACAACCCCAGAGCTTCGCCCCACCCTAACCAAAGCCAGGCCTGTTTATATGTAACTACAAAGTTGACACATAAGTAAGTTTGTACAATATGTTCCTTGTAAATAATTAATACTGCTCTTCCATATAACAATTGTTCAACTGTTCTCTGTAAACCGCCCTTGATCTCTGGAAGGGGCAGTATAGAAGAAATGTATAAATAAATAAATGCTGTTAGTGTAGCTGGGTTTAAAAAAGATTTGGACAAGTTCCTGGCGAAAAGGTCCATAAACTATTATTAAAAGGGACCCAGGATGTCACTGCTTGGCCCAATCAGGGGCAGCTCTATAATGAGGTGGAGTGAGGCAGTGGCCTCAGGCAGCAAACTTTTAGGGGTGGCAAAAATGCCCCCAAAACAGCCACCTCACTCCACCTTCCGTTTAAAAAAAACAAAAAATGTGGACAAGCTTCTGCGGCTGCGATAGTGATAATTTAAACTGAAATGAACCGACGCAGAGCCTCCCGGCCCTATGGAACTCTGCTGCTGCGCCACACTCTAGCGTCACTTCCTTTTGGGGGTGGGACACAGCTGCAGAGGTTCGATTGTGCCGGGAGTCTCTGCCCCGGTTTCCTTCCATTTTAAATTACCGCTATCACAGCTGCAGAGGAAGGGGAAGGAGCAGAATGGAGGCGGCAGGAGAAGGGAGCAGAACGAGCTACACAGGGGGGAAGGAGGGAGAGCAGAACAGGGCTGACCCGGGGGGGGAGGAAGAAGAAGTAGAACGTAGCTACACAGGGGGGAAAGAGGGGGAGCTGAATGGAGCTGCACCAGGGGGAAGGAGAGAGAGAGTAACAACTACACAGAGGAGAAGGAGAAGGAGAGGGAGCAGAATGGGTCTGACACAGGGAGTTGAACGGAGCTGAAAGAGGGGGCTGGAAGGGAGCTGTCATCCTTCTCTTTCCCCCTCTGTCAGCTCCCTTCCAGCCCCCTCTTTCCCCTCCAGGCCTCTCTTTCCCCCTAACAGAGGAAAAGAGAGGGGCTGGAAGGGAACTGACAGGTGGAAGGAGAGGAAGCGGAATGGAGCTGAAAGAGGGCTGGAAGGGAGCTGTCAGCCTTCTCTTCCCCCCTGTCAGCTCCCTTCCAGCCCTCTCTTTCCCCCTCTGTTAGCTCCCATCCAGCCTTCTTTCCCCCTAACAGAGGCAAAGAAAGGGGCTGGAAGGGAACTGACAGGTGGAAGGAGAGGAAGTGGAATGGAGCTGACAGAGGGGGAAAGAGGGCTAGAAGGGAGCTGTAGGCCTTCTCTTCCCCCCTGTCAGCTCTCTTCCAGCCTTCTCTTTCCCCCTAACAGAGGGGGGAAAAGAAGGCTGGAAGGGAGCTGACAGGGGGGAAGAGAAGGCTGACAGCTCCCTTCCAGCCCTCTTTCCCCCTCTATCAGCTCTGTTCCACTCCCCCTCCTTCTCCCCGTGTCAGCCCCATTCTGCTCCCTCTCCTTCCCCTCTTTGTAGCTCCGTTATGCTCCCTCTCTTTCCCCGTGTAGCTCCATTCAGCTCCCTCTCTTTCCCTCCTGTGTGTGTGTGAGGGCTGGAAGGGAGCTAACAGGGGGGACAGGGAGGGCTGGAAGGGAACTGCGAGAGGGGAAGGAGAAGGCTGAAAGGGAACTGACATGGGGGGAAAGAGGGTGATGGAAGGGAGCTGACACTTGGGGATGGGACTGGTAGGTAGCTGGGTAATGGGGAGGAGGCTGGCAGGGAGGGGGCACTGGGACTGGAAGAGAGCTGATTCTTGGGGAAGGTTACTGGGACTGGAAATAGGCTGATGGAAGGAAGTAAAGAAAACAAAAGATGAGACAAGAAATGGCAGAGTGCTAAGAGAAGAGAGGAAAGCAGAAGCCTCAGATCAGAACCGGCATGACCAGAGAATAAAATGATTAGACAACAAAGGTAGAAAAAATAATTGTATTTTAAATTTAGTGATTGGACTTTTTGTGCTATCTTTATAATTACACAGTATGGGGAACTGCATGCAGAGTCTGGCTTCTTGGAGTTTTGGTTTAATTTTTATCTAAATATTTTATTTTTACTTTAGGTTGTGATCACTTATTCTGTACTTGGTGAGATTCTGTGTTCTGAGTGTGTGACCAAGGCCGTGTGTTCTGTTAGCTTGAAATTTGCACGCAGGGATCTGTACTGTAGTAATTTGCCTTGTTCAGCTTTTCAAATAGGTGTTAGATGTTTTAGGGCTCACTGCTTTATTCTGGGTAAGCACCTTGTATGAGTTTTGGAAGTTTATGCTGATAATGATATGGTAGATTTGTCCTTGTAGATCTTTGGTGACTTTTGTAGGGTTTTTATTAGTTCCCAATATGCCTGATACTGAAGAATATTTGTTAGTGAGATGACCAGAATTGGATTTTTTTTTAATTTAAGATATTAAGTTCTGTGGGTGAATGTCCTAGTTTTGCTCTGCACCCACTGTTGAGGGAGAGGGTTCTGTGGATTCAAAAAGAAAAAGCAAGAACCATAATGCAGTTAACAAAATAAAAATGAGTCATAATTTAGTTTTATAAAGTGTGCTGTGGTTCTCGCTCATTCTTTTAGTTCTTTGGTGTGCAGACATCTTACACTTCCTCCATATTATCTTATCGGCTTTTTGGTTTGGTTCAGTCCCTGACTGGAGTTTTGAAAAAGCGCCCTCCCCACACACACACTACAGGGGGAGGGGGGCACCATCTCATCCTTCCCCGCAGGCAGCAGATTGCCTTGAGCTGCCCCTGCTGATAGTCTCAAACGCAAGGAACTATTAGCACATTCTTTTACCTCAGGAAGAGCAGGACATACAGACATACAAAGTATGATGTTCACTTATGCCTTTTTATGGGATTGTTGTTAGAAGGGTAGTGTTTAGATGATCATGATTGTTTAATTATAAAAATAGGGGGGAGAGGGGGAAGGATAAGGCAGGCTGAAGGTTTGCCTAGGGTGCCCAATACCTTGCAACAGCCCTCTTAAGAATTGTTAGATAAATGCTGATTTCACTAGTGCCTAATGCTTGGATTTTTCTCTGTTCCCTGCAGAAACACAGCGATGAACTCCAGGAAGAGGCCCTGGATGCATTATATAACCTTGTTTGCAAACTATACACTGTAAGTAGAGACTCTCTTTGTCTTTGACTGCTAAAGGTAGATTAACTATCCCACATTTTTCAACCCCATTTCATGCCCTCTAGAACTTGAACTGACCATAAGAAAGTGTGAGTAAGGGGCCCTTTTACTAAACACTATTTAATGCACGGTTTTACATGCAGTAATTGGCAGTAGTGAACGCTAATATGCATGCATGCCAGCTACCAGCTGCTAAAATACATGGTAATTGGCCATCCTGTGCTGAGGCAAAGAGTGAGCAGGTTAGGGGTAGAGTTTGGGTGTGGACAGCATACTGTTGCTAGCACAAGGGCAAGTGCCACACCCTTAGTGGCAAATTTGCATGTGTGCACATACCAGTACCTCTATGGGTGTCATTAGGTGCACCTGTGCCAGTTGCGCTGTGCTTTAGGTTTGTGATCATGCACTAATTGCCCAGAACTTGCTGGTCATGCCCGACAGCGCATAACAGTTGCACTTACCATGTACTGTACTACCACTAATTGCATGTTAAGTGCACACCTTTAGTAAAAGGGTCCCGACATCTTCAAATCAAGGATTTCATTTTAAATAATTTGTGCATATTGGTTTTAATTATTTGCCTTTCCAAATTGAAAACTCAAGGTAAGTTAGAGTCAAGTGCAGCTGGTATTCCCCAATCCCCAGAAGGCTTACAGTCTTAGGTCCCACTGCATAAAATGGGAGCTGTGGGAAATAACCCACATTAGTGCCTTTTAGTAAATCTAATCATATGTTTGGACCCAGGGTTGTGGTTGGTGAATTGATTTGTGCAAGGTCACAGAAAGCATCGGTGAGAGAACCGCTATTTGAACCCTGGTCTCCCTGGTTCACAGTTAGCTATTGTAACCACTAGGATGCTCCTCTAGTCCTGGAAATCACTGATCTAAGTTGGCATTATCAGCATGAAATGATGGAGGCCTGGGGCAAAAGGGAGTATATTTGGTAAACCCAGAGCTCAGATGGAGCCTGCAGTATCCACACACAAGTAGGATGGATTAGGTGACCCTTCCAGGCCATCTCCATTTCATAGAAACATGACTGCAGAAAAAGACCACGTGCCTGTCCTAGTCTGCCCTTCCATATCAACTACAGTAGTCCCCTTTTTTCCTTTAGAGATCTTCTGTGTTTGTCCCATGCTTTCTATTTGTGATTTCTTTTCTATTTTCCTGCAGGGGGAAAAACCAACAGCCTGTAAGTGTGGAAATACCGAAAAGAATTCAGTTCTTATAAAAGCAAGAAGCCTGTGCTGGCATTAATTTTTGCAGCAGGGACTCTTCTAAAAAGCCCGAGGTCCTGCTCCTGTCCAGTGATACAGTGAACCCTGCTGTGCACAGAACATGCATTATATCCAAGAGACTGATGTAGGATATTGCCGCCATCTCACCCAGTCCAACTCAAAAAGGTCAATCCAAACCTGGTTTTGCTCCATTGCATGCCTAGGGACATGGTTCTGCTTTTTCCAATGAAAAATAACATTGTGCATTGGAGATAAAGCAGAACCAGATCACTGTGTCAAGGTTGACCTGGATGACTTGACAATATGAGACCCAGATTATCAGGGGGCGAATCAGTGTGGTCTTTGACGTATTTAACATCTACACTCATAGCTATCTGGGGCATGCAGTCCCCTACTTCCCATCAGGAAGTCCTGCAAACTTCAGAATGCTTGAGGGTAGGGAAAGAATGAAGCCATCCTAGTGTTTGTGGGCAGTACAGAGAGTCTCGGAGATTGACAGCAGTTGCTAGGGCTTTTGTTAGCGAGCTAAGAACTGCCAACAGAGGCAGCTGGCAAAAACATTGCTGCACATGAGGAGAGCTGAGATACATGCTGTGCAAATTTATTACACTCTGTTGGACCATGTTATAATCTTGCTATTTCGGGAGAACAAAAACGGAAGTGAGCCGTCTCAAACATTTGTCAAAAGCCTGCCACAGACAAACGCCAGGGGACTAACTGGAAAAGCTTGTTCTGCCTTGATTCTAGCTGCCTGTAGGATTTTTCTTCATTTTCACGGTTGCTGTCTTGAAACGGAGTGAGGTAGATCTTCATATATAGCATGTCATGACCAATGCCAAACATGGGTTTTTTTCTGCATCTCTTCTTGTTCAGATTTCATTTTACATTACATAGCACTATAGAAATGATAAATGGCATTCATGGTACTTACCTGTTTGCACCATTAAAGACTTTCTATGGTGGTTTCTGCCACCTGTTCCCAGCTTGCTAGACCCTGAAAAAGTGCAGTAGTAGTAGACTAAGAAAAAAATACATTTAGAGAGAATTTACTTTCCCAGTTCTAACAAACTGATTATTACTGATGGATTTTGGAACCTTCTGAGGTTGAATCACCTTGTCTTGCCCTTGACTGTAGTTGAGACCTTGGACAGTTTGTATTCAATCCCTATTACCTCACTCCAGTCAAGCTTTGTTCCCATCCCCCTTCCCTGAATTGTGCCAGTCTTTCACCCTGCAACCAGATGACGTGTCAGTGCCAGCACCAGGCTTCTTTAGAAAACTCTAGCTTTCTAGCAGGAAAGCCTAGGAAAATGAAATGGCTAAATGTCACAAATCTGTCTTGTAAGCCAGAGACTAAAAACTAGGAGGGAGAAGGTAGGTTGTGACCTCGTGCTTGGCAACAAAATTTCCTGTTGATAAAATCAGATTTAATGGATGTAGTGGGATTTTTTATATTGGTTGTTTTCAGTAATGGGAAAATGTCTTTCCAAGACTTTGAATTTTATACAAAACGTATGTTGGGAAACATATTGTAACAAAAAGCTGAATAAAATGATTGATTTTGTTTTGGAAGCTTTTTTTCCTTAGAATTATTTAACCTGCAGGCTGTGAGAGTACAATGTGAATGGGTAAGGGAATAATTTACTAGCTGAGGCATATTTACTAAAATGTGCTAATGGTTAGCATGGGGTGCACCACACTGTTAGCAGTTAGTGTGGGACTTTTACCAGGCTGCCCGAGGCTGACTGCAGGATGGGGCAGGTTAGGAGCAGAATGGGGGCGGTGATGGCACACTGCGGTTAGCATGAGCGGTACTAGCGTGTGCTAACTGTGATTGCTGATGACAGTGTGGATGCACTTACCACCTTCTCAATGACTAACTACAAGTGCACCCGCATTAGATATGCTTGCTGGTTAGCATGGTGAGGTACCTTTCCCCACAGCAACTGCAGGGGGACAAGCCAGGCAACACCCCCAACACTTACTGTGGGTCTACACCACTTCCTGTGCCAGCTTTTGGGGCTTCACATGCAGTAAACCAATGCATGTTAGTAAATATGGCTCATTATTTCCATGCAGTGCACCCTGCACCAAATAATGCATGCTAACACCATCAACACCCATTATTTGCTATAAGGCCCACTGCATAAAAATAATATGACATTTTACTTACCAGATAATGTCCTTTCCTTGAGTCCTGCTCGACCAGTCCAGACAAGTGGGTTATGTTCCCCTACCAGCAGATTGGCGGAGACAAAGAACCAATGAAAAGCCCAGGTTTCAATGACTTTACTCCCATGCCTCTATACGCCTCAGCCACCAGAGATCTCTTCAAGTATTCATCTTAAACATATGGGAGAAACATGGAAAGCCTAACACAATCTCAACCATGGGCAACAATGAGTGATCAACAATAGAGAACTGTGTTCAGTAAAGCATAAACATAAGGCTGTCAGTAGACAATGAACCCGCAGATATAAGTATAAATATTATAGCGGACCCAAGGGTACCTCAACAGAAGAACAGAGCAATACAGTTCCAGGGGCAGGCCCTGGACTGGTCAAGCAGGACTCAAGGAAAGGAAATTAACGAGTAAGTAAAATGTCAATTTCCATATCGTCCTAATAGACCAGTCCAGACAAGTGGAATGTACCAAAGCTCCACTGGACGGGGATAACACACAGCAGCTCACAAAACCCTTGTGTCAATGGTCATGTCCGCCTTTGTGTGGATATCCAAGCAGTAATACTTGACGAAAGTGATGCCCACGTTGCTGTTTGACAAATGTCTGCAGGGGCTACAGAGTTCTGCTATGCCCATGCTTGGGCAGAATGGGCGTGCAAATCTTCTTGAACCATCCGGTTCCACAATAGATACACCATGGCAATGACCTCCTTAATCCAGTGCCCCAAAGTCAACTTAGCCACCATGTTACTCTTGTGTGGGCCAGCAAACAGTACAAAAAGATAGTCTGACTTACGAAAAGAATTTGTAACCTCCAAGTACCGGAGAAGCATATTCAGGACATCCACAAGGCAAAGATCCTTATCTTTCCTCCGACATTGCTCCTTAGAGGGCAGGCAGACCACCTGGTTCACATGAAAGAGAGAAAACACCTTAGGCAAGAAGGAAGGCACAAGCTGAATAGAGACGGCCTCCTTTTAAAATGACAAGATAAGGATCTTGGCAAGACAGCGCATGCAGCTTGGAAATCCACCTTGCAGGAAAAATTGCAACCAAGGAAACAGTCTGTCAAATCCTTCAAAGTAGCGTGTTTCCATGACTCAAAGGGCATCGATATCAGGGTCCTGAGCACCAGACACAGATCCCAAGAAGGGACCACAGATGCTGAACACAATGGAAAAAAGCATGAGACATCCAGGTGCAAAGCTAGAGACTTACCAGCCACTGGATCTCGGAAACAGGCCAAAACTGCCACCTGAACTTTCAGGGAGCTAAGGAAAAGGTCCTTCTCCAGGCCATCCTGTAGAAAGGTCAACAGAGATGGCACCTTGACCGCCTCAGGAGTCAATTGTCAAGCGCTACACCATTGCTCAAAAAGAGGCACCAGACCTGCATGTACGCTAACTTGGTAGACCTCCTCCAGGCTCAGAGCAGAGTGGAGACCACCAATAGAGAATAGTCTTTGTGTTAGCCATCTCCTTTCAAGAATCAAGTTGTGAGTGAGAAGGGAACAGGGTCCTCTATGACGATCGGTCTCTGCCGTAATAGGCCTAGAGGCAGAGGCAATTGAAAAGGAGGCGTCTGCAGGAGCCGCATCAAGTCTCCAAACCATGCTCTCCTTGGCCAATCCTGTCTGGGTGGTGGTTTATATGCCAAATCATATGCCCCACCAGGGGGGTCACGTAGGAAATACATACAGCAGGCAATGACTTAGCCAAGGCTGAGCTAGGGTCTCAATGCCCTCGGACTCAGTCCCCAGGTGGCACTGAAGAAGCTAAACCTTGATAATGGAGTGGGTCACCATCAGATCCATTTTGGGGCAATCCCAATGGTGCAGAATCAATTGAAACACCTCCTGACTCAACTACCACTCTCTGGAGAGTGCCAGCTGTGAATTTCCATTTCCACACTGTCCACCCTGGCAATGTGTTGAGCTGACAAGGCTACGAGGTTCTTCTCCATTCAGGCAAACAGGAGAACCATCTCCAGAGCTACCCCGACACTCATCGTGCCACCTTGACGGTTGACATAAGCAACTGCCATGTGGCATTGTCGGAAAACACCTGAACCGCCTGGCCCTCCACTAGGAGATAGAAATGCAAAAGAGCCAATCTGATGGTCCTAGCCTTGAGGCAGTTGATGGACCACACAGCTACCCTGGGTTCCAACGGCCCTGGCTTGTATGGTCTTGGCAATGGGCACCGAAGCCCAAGAGACTAGCATCCGTCATCAGCAGGATCCAGGAGAAATCATCCAATGCATGCCTTTTCTCAGATGAGAGGGCTGGTGCCACCAATAAAGGCTGGACTTCGCCATCATCGTGAGTGGGAGCCTGTGCTTGAACTCCTAAGAGCTCGGGGATCACCTTGTTAGCAAGGACCACAGGAATGTGAGCATGTGAGCACACACCCATGGTACTATCTCTATGGTTTCTGCCATCAAACCGAGGAGTTGAAGATAATCCTAGACTCTGGGAGCCTGTTGTGCACAGAACAGATCCAGGCATTTCCAACAGTCTTTTGACTTTCTCCTCTGGCAGGAAAACCCTGCCCATTAGAGTGTCAAAACGTGCTCCCAGAAAATCCAGGGACTTGGAAAGCAACAACTGGCTCTTTCCCCGATTGATTACCCAACAGAGGCTTTCCAAAAAGGACACCCACTCAGGACACCTCTGAAAGAGAGTGGGCCTGGATGAGCCAGTTGTCAAGATATGGATGGACACAGATCCTTTCATTCATTAAGACAAATTTGTGCTGTCCATCCCTCCTCCCTCCTCCCTGACCACCCTGCTCCTCTCCCTTTTCGTGTCTCGTCTGGACTATTGCAACATCTCTCTATCCGGCTTCCCTCCAGTACCAACTACACAGACTTCAACTCGTACAGAACATGGCGGCCCGCATCCTCACCCACGTCACCCGCTCTGATCATGTCACCCCCCCCTTCTTATCCATCTCCATTGACTCCCTATCGCTTTCAAAATTCAATATAAAATACTCACCTTCATTCACAAAGCAATTCACACTGGAATGCCTCAATATCTTTTCAATCTGGTTCGCCTCAACATTCCCCAGTGCTCACTCAGGTCCATTCACTCTAACTGCATGTCCCTTCCTTCCCCCTCTCAGGTTCACCTGGCGTCCACCCGGTCCTCTGCCTTCTTTTTCCTTGGCCCCAGGCTCTGGAATTCGCTCCCATCAGCCTCCCGCTTGGAGCTCTCATTTAACTGTTTTAAAGCAAGGTTAAAGACTCATCTCTTCTATACCGCCTTTGACCTTACCCCCTCCATCCTCCCCTCCCTAGAGATGTCATATCCCCCCCTACCTAGCCCCCCCTGTTTTCTCTTTCTCTCTGCTCTATCTCTTTCCTGTCCAACCACTAGCGTTCTGTTTCCTTTTCTTGCAGCATTAATTATGTATTGTACACCACTCTGATACTCACGTGTGGGCGGTATATTAAGTGATGAATAAAGATCCCTTGGTGCCGCAGCCACTACCATCATGACCTTGGAGAACACCCTCAGGGGGGTGGATAACCCAAAGGGGAGCATGGCGAACTGATAGTGAGAGACAAACACAGCAAAACGCAGATACTTCTACTGATCCACTTGAATCGGGATATGAAAATATGGCTCAACCAGATCCAGAGAATCCAAGAACTTCCCTCAGCGCACTGCTGGAATCACAGAGTGCAAGGTTTCCATCCGGAAATGTAGGACTCACAAGTGCCCGACGACGAGGTCCAGAAGGCACCGTCCTTTTTGGGCACCACAAAATAGATGGAGTATCTTCCCTTGCCCCACTCATCTGAAGGGACAAGCACTAGGTGCAGTAACTTGTCCAAGGCGGTACTTTGATCACAGATCCACAAGGGGAAATGACAAAAGGCATCTGGAATTGGCTCTTTGCATTTCATGACATAGTCAAACTGAATGGTGTACAGCGATCCTTGGTAACCCGGGCCCATTCCTGAAAGAAAAGGTAAAGCCTGCCTCAATCCAGAGGAACCAGGGAATACGCAACCTAGGAGAGTTCTCCCTGGAGGGAACAGGGTCCCTGGGTCCATGCACTCCATGAAAGGACTCAGAACGAGCCTGAAGTCCAGAAGCAGAAGAGAAGAAAGACTTTCCAGCCCGGTATTGACAAAAGTCCCGAGATCAGGCCAGTGCGCCCTTAGTGGATGGGCAGGGGCTGATGAGAAAATGGCACCAGCCTGCTTCAGAGGCCACCGAGGATCTGTCTTCTGGAAAGCGATAAGATTTTATCGTGCCCAGGTCCTTCACCACCTTCCCCAATTCAGCACCAAAAACCAGCTACACCTTAAAAGCCAGTTGGGCTAACCGGGCTTTGGAAAATGAGTTTGCTGCCCAGTGCCAGAGACAATTCCAACACTATGACACTGTTGTCAGGGCACCATCCCTAGCTGCCAAACATACCAGATCATACATGGCATCAGAAAGGAAGGCTGTAGGTGACTCCAAAAGAGGAGTAGGATCATCCAGCGAAAGAGTCTGGATCCACTGGAGCAGGGCTCAAGGCCTCAGGTGGGCACATACCGCCAGCTACAGAATAGCAGCTGCCACAGTGAACTGGCTTTTCAGCAACGAATCCACCTTACAATCCAGAAAATCCTTTAAGGCCGATCCGCCTTCCACAGGAATAGAGGACCATTTGGTAACTGTCATGACCTGTGCATCCACCTTGGTAATACCAAACCACTCAACGCACTCTTCCAGGAGAGCATGGATCTTCTTACACACCCTTAACCCTGTAGACAGGAGTCGCAAGAGTCCCTGTCTGACCTGATCATATCCTTGATCACCTCTGGGAATGGGAAGACAATAGTGGATGTCTGCATTCTTGAAGGAGCAGGTGCACCTTCGGCTCCTGCTCTGTGCTGGTAGCATCCATCAAGTTCAAGGTATATGAAACCCAGGCAATCAACATTGCCAGCTCCTCCTTCTGGAATAGGCAGTTCACTCCGGCCTCTTCACAATCTTCTGAAGGCGAGCATACTTCATCCACATCAGAGCCCACTATCGAGCCGTCCGAATCTTAAAAAGCTTCCAGTTGTACCCATCTCCAAGAGGGTGCCTCTTGCTGGGGACCCTTAGCTATAGGAAATCGAACAGGGCTTCCAATATCAGCCTGCCCCGCATGAGACTGCGTCCAAATGTACCTAGAGGTTGCAGAGTCCAAATTTCCATGCCAGAAGGAGCAGGCCTGCTGGGGAAAAAAAAAGGATTCAGGGAGGATAATCCGGAGTCCTGAAGCTCTCCTCTTAGAAATCACCCCTCTATATCAGGGGGCAGAGCCACTGCAGACCCTGTAGAGGGCGAGGTGTGGCTCACAGCATGGTCGCCAGAACCTCCGGCTGGCTGGTTATCCTTACCCATAGCGCCATCCGTCACCTCCTGCCCTGAAGCATGCAAGGCTGGACTAACTGCATCTCCCAGCTGAGAAAGGGGGAGTTCCTCCAGGGATGACTCAGAAGCTGCCATGCAAAAAGTACAGCCCAGAATCTGGAGATGAAGCACCTCACTTGCCAAATACCAAACAACATTTCCCAGAAGAGGACAAAGAGTTAAGGCAAGTATCACAACAGCATGCGCTAAGGATGTGGCAGTCCGATGATGTGCATTAACTGCAATTTTATCGCAACAAGCGTTACAGGCACTAGAATAGGAACATACATTGGAGCTGCTCAGACAGAATGCACACAAAGACTGCATGATCAACAGGTGCACGCTATTAAAAATGCTTAAAGAACCGGACACTGTCCTCAGCCCCCGATCAGCATTGGAGTGAAAGACAGGAGCCTGCAACTGTCTCCCTGCTTCCCACCACAAGGCCAATCGGGCCCCGACCACGTGCATTTAAAGAAGCGCAGCCAGGCGCTTAAAGAACCAGACACACTCTCTTCAGCCCCAGATCGGCACTGGGGTGAAAGACAGGAGCCTGCAACTGCCCCTGCCTCCCACCCAAGGCCAAATGGACCCTGACCACATGCAACAGTGACAGAGCATAAAGAAGCGCAGCCAGGTGCACCCGTGCCTGAAGGCTCTTTGGCGTGGAAATTAAGTGTTCTCAAAGAAAGGCTGGGAGCACAAAGCTGAGCCTCTCTCCACCCACCCAAAGCCAACGGAGACAGCAAAGCAAGACGCTCAATTCAACGGCACCATCGGGTGCAAAGAGGAGATCGCTGCAGGAACACCTCAGCCTCGAATCAACATCAGACTACAAGTGCAACAAATTGCCCACAACTGCCACCAGAACAAATGTAAGTCCTCGCAACCCACAAATCTACATCAAAGACTACACCAAACTCTTGATCTATGACAGTTAACGTTATTACCGCCATAGTCCTCCACCATACAGTGTCATTCATATAATTCACTATAGTAGATGTAACCTTGCCAAATGTTTTTTTTTTAATTATTTTATTTTAATCACGCAACAACTGCCATATACAGCATGACATCAAAAACCACCACAATCCAAGTCAGAAACAAACAATATACAGCACGCTTAATAATCCCCACATGATACGTTGTGCATGTTTTCCAATCTACATAAACAAACAAACCCACCACTCCCTCCCCCCCCGGGCCCCCTTTTCTCCTTCATATCCACCCCCTCTTACACAATCAGACTCTTCTTCCTTGCTGTCCGTTGAATGTATTTCTCCCACACCCTCATAGATGCCTTCTGACTCCCCCTCTTGAGCGCAGTTAACCTGCTCATCAGGTAAATCTGTGACAACATGCCTTTAAATTCTATCATGGTGGGAATGTCTTCCTTCTTCCACTGCCTTGCCAACAAGATCTTCAGGGCTACACATCCCAACTCCAGAAAAGTGCCCTCAGCCTTGTTGAGAATTGGTGGTGGCACCCCCAGCAAAGCTGTCTCCGGTCGAGGATCCAGCTGTTTTCCCAGAATTTCCCCTAACAACCCCACCACTGCTATCCACAGCCGATGCACCTCCCCACAGTTCCACCATACATGCAGATACGTGCCCCTCCCCCCACACTTCCTCCAGCAGCTCTCAGATATATGAGCATACATTTTATGCAGCCGAACTGGAGTCAAATGCCATCTATAGAGCACCTTATAATTATTTTTGAGCAGATTGGTCGCTAGAATTCCCTTATAGCGACTCACATAGATGCGTTCCCATACTTCATCCCCCCATTGCACCCCCAACTCCAGCTCCCACCGTTTTTGATAGCTTTCCTTCCCCCTGTCCCGCACCATCAGCCGGTAAAAATTCGCCAGGGTCTTTTTCCTTTGCCCCAGCAAAAAAAACTTCTCGACCCCAGTCAATTCCAAGCTTAAGTTCGGGAGGATCTTTTGTTGTATATAATGTCGTAGCTGCATATAGCCATAGACATCCTTCTCATCCAGCCGATACTCCTTCACTAGATCCTCAAACTCCCTTACCTTCCTCCCCACCACTAATTGTCCCACCTTGCAGAGACCCCGAAGCTCCCAACTCCCAAAGATAGATTGCCCCCTTGCTGGCTGGAAGTCAGGATTCCCCCGAATAGGGAGTAATCGCGAAATCCCGTGATCCCCCAACCATATCCCTCTCCATTTATTCTAGACCCGCAATGATCGTAAGACCAAGGGGTTCTGCCCTGGGAATCATGCTTTACACCTCCTCGGCATCCACACCCAATCCTCCAACTTCCCCTCCGCTAATTCCTCTGCTTCCATGTGGACCCATTCCTTGGGGTCCTCTGCCACCCATTCCACCACTGCGCACATTTGTGCCGCCTCCCAATACTTCCATAAGTTCGGCACCGCCATCCCCCCATGCTCCCTCCGTTCCATCAATATCCTAGCCGCTACTCTATTTTTCTTCCCCCCTCTCACAAATTTCATGAGCATCCTCTGTAACCTTGCCAGATAGCTCTTGGACACTCCAATCGGGAGGTTCATAAAAAGGTACAACCATCTAGGCAAAGCCACCATTTTTACAGCCGCTATCCTCCCCATCCAAGATAGCTGTTTATACCTCCACTCGTCTAAATCCTTTTGTATAGCCTTCTCCACCCGTCCATAGTTTTCCTTAAACAAATCAACCTCCCTAGCAGTGAGGAAAATCCCCAAATATCTAATACTCTGCTTGGCCCACCGGAAAGGGAAGGATGCCTTAATCTGTGCTTGCTCCTCCATTCCCCCCGAAATATTCAATATTTCAGATTTATTATCATTAACTTTAAATCCCGAATGTGCTCCAAACTCACTTAACACCTTTGTAAGCCCTCGCAGAGAATCACTTGGTTTAGTCAACATAAAGAGCAAATCATCTGCAAAAAGGGATACCTTAATTTCCAGAGATCCCCAGGTCACCCCCCTTATTTCAGTGCTATCCCTCACCTTTTGGGCCAACGGTTCCATAGATAGGACAAACAGCATGGGGGATAACGGGCACCCCTGCCTCGTCCCCCGAGACAAGGCAAACGGCCCAGAGTACTCCCCGTTTATGCGAATTCTAGCCAATGGTCGATCGTATATAGCCCTGATCCACCGGAGATAATCTCCATTGACACCCATGCGTTCTAAAACTTTAAATAAAAAGGGCCAAGAGACACGGTCAAACGCCTTTTCTGTGTCGACCGCCAATAACACCATCTGCTCCGCCCCCATCCTCCCTTTCCTTATAGCATTTAACACCTTTCTCATGTTATCCACTGTATGGCGCCCCGGAACAAACTCTGACTGGTTTTTATGCACCAAATAAGGCATAAATCGTAGCAGCCTATTAGCCAGAATTTTAGTGAAGATCTTAAAGTTTGTCCCTAGAAGAGAGATAGGCTGATAGGACCCACACAGGTTGACATCCTTCCCCTCCTTGGGCAGTACAGTAATCCCTGCCGTCCTCATCGTCTCTGGAATAGGTTCACCCTCCTTAAACACATTAAATAATCTCGTCAGAGGGGCACATAATTCTTCACTGAAAGTTTTATAAAATTTATTTGTGAAGCCATCCATCCCCGGAGCTTTATGAGCCGGAAGACTCCGGATCACCTCCGCAACCTCCCACTCCTCTATAGGCTGAGACAGTTGTTCTGACTCCACCCTGGATAGACACAGTAAGTTCACCTGCAAATACTGCTCCAGCTGTTCCTCCGTCTTGGAGCCCTCCTCCGTATATAAGTGCTGATAGAAATCTACAAAACATTTCTGAATTAACTCCACTTGTCTCACCTCTTTCCCGTTCACATCCCTTATTTTGGTGATAAAATTTCTACGCTGATGCTGCTTCAACTTCTGCGCCAGCAGCCGACTTGGCTTATTCCCTAGCTCAAATTGCTGCTTTAAGATATCCTGCGCATGCTTTATCTCACCTAACTCTATTTCATTTAATTCTCTTCTAATCCTATTCAACTCCTTACCCAACCCTACCTCTCAATTCCCCTGCATTAGTTTTCCCTTGATTTCCCGTATGCCCCCCCCCCGAGCTCCTCCTTCCGCCGTTCTTTCATCTGTTTCATGTGCGCCCCCAAAGAAATCAGGTCCCCTCTTATTACCACCTTCAAGCACTCCCACAGCGTTCCAATCCTACACCCCTCTCTATCATTAATTTCCAAGTATTGCTTAATTTTCCCTCGCACCTGCTGTGCCAGTTCAACATTCTCTAGCAATGTCTCATTCAACATCCACATCCGAGGTTGCCTCCTCCTTTCCACAAGATCAACTTCAACCCAAATAGGCACATGATCTGACCATGTTCGGTCCCCCACCTCACAATCCCCCACCTTTGCCATCAACTCATTGGACACCCAAATCATGTCAATCCTAGAGAAGGACTGGTGAACTGGTGAGTAAAAGGTAAACACTTTTTCCCTCCCCCTCATTTCCCTCCAAACATCCACCAAGCCCAAATTATTCCCCAACATCTTCATACTTCTCCTCCCCTTGGCGTTCCCCATCCCTTTCCCCGAAGAATTATCCAATCCCGGGTTAAGCACTAAATTAAAGTCTCCTCCCATAATTACTTGGCCTTTTGCTATCTGTTCTACTAGCTCATGCAGCCCCTCATAAAATATCCCATGACCCACATTAGGCCCATACACATTAATCAGAGTGTAAACCTGCTCTTTAATACACAGCTTAACAAGGATATATCTACCCTCTTTGTCTCGATGCACCACACAATCGGAATATGTTATCTTCCCCCTCATGAAAATCCCCACCCCTCCTTTTTTAAATTCCACCCTATTAGAAGCAAACCATTTCTCGGTGAATTGTTTATGCGCCACTCTCCATTCATCGCATTTTTTCAGGTGCGTTTCCTGTATAAATATAATGTCTCCCCTCAATCTATTAAGCTCCTTAAACATTCTCTGCCTCTTTACTGAAGAATTTTTAAGCCACGTACATTCATGGATATTATCTTTACCTTTTCCATTTAGCCATTCCCCCCCCTACCTTAGCTCCAACTGCCCATAGCCCGTTCCCCCCCTCCTTCCCCTACATCCCTCCCCCCCACCCCCCTACCCCCACACTTCCCTCCATCTCCCCACTCCAACCAAATCCTAGAGGCATGAGTCATCACCACTCCAGGAAGCCTATTACAGCCCCACTTGTATCGTGTGCCCATTAGCTCATCTCTCAATAATTGGAGGGAAGGCCAAGGAGGCACCCCCCCCCCCCCCGCCTCTCCCCCCCATCTGTAGCCTCCGCCCCCCCTCCCTTATCAATACCCATACCCCTCAACATCTCCCAACAGCTCTTAATAATCTTATACTGAAACTGAACATAGCAACAGTCCATCTAGTCCAGCAATAACAGGCAATAACAGCAACAGGCAGCGTCCCGCTCTCAGCCAGTGCCATCTCCTCCTGCCATCTCTTCCTGCCACCCTCCTCACAGGAATTCAACGAAGACACTCCGGATATGCCATGATCTTCCTCGATATATCTGCAGCCTTTGACACCATCTCCCACAACATCCTCATTCACAGACTATGGACTATTGGGATCAAGGACACCGTGCTGAAGTGGTTTCAATCCTACCTAACTAACAGACAACTAATCCGCACCAGCGCTTCAACCTCCCCCCCATTCCAACAACACCAGGGAGTACCCCAAGGATCCACACTATCAGCCATGCTCTTCAATATTTACCTCCAGCCACTTTGCACAGTCATACGCTCCCACAACGTCAGCTTCCACATCTATGCTAACGATATCATGCTCTACGCCCCCATTACAACCACAAACCCAACAAACACCCACCTATCCGCATGCTTCACCGCAGTATCTGACTGGTTAAAAACAAACAACCTATCCATCAACATAAAGAAAACTGAAGCCCTCATAGTGACAAAGGACCCAGACTTCACACCACCCACACACCTCAACATAGGAACTACAAGCATCCAAATACAACCACAGATAAGATACCTGGGCATTATTATTGACCAAGCCCTCACCTTAAAGCAACAAATCACTAAAACCTCCGGAACTATATATCATAAGGCAAGAACAGTGCAACGTCTCAGACCCCTCCTGGAACATCAAGACTTCCGAACAGTGATGCAAGCCATGACACTCCCACATCTGGACTATTGCAACATAATCTACCATGGCCTTCCAGCCACACACACCAACCCCCTCCGAACTGCATTAAACACCACTGCGAGAATCATTCAGAGTGCAAAGAAAACTGACCATATCACCCCAATTCTGAAAGAACTACACATTCTCTCCCTTGAAGCACGGACAAAATACAAAGCTATCCTACTCACCCACAAAGCTATCCATCAAACACTGGACACCCAGCTTTGCACCCTACTGGCTCGTCCAGCCCACGGCAGATCTACTAGACAAGCCTCCAGCATTTCCCTCACCGTCCCTCACAAAAGAACCAAATGCTCGCAACGGACCTGCAATCGAGCCTTCGAACTTTATGCTCCATCCTTATGGAACTCTCTACCGAGCTATCTCAGAAACAATGCCGACCTATTATCTTTCAGAAAACAGCTAAAAAGCATCCTTTTCCAGGAATACTTCAACTCGAATCCCACCGAAAAACCCACAAACCCCTGATCTCACCCACAATGAACATCTAACTCAAAGCTACTCTAACCTGTCTATGTCCAACGTCTGTCCTATGTCAAAATCATCAATGTTGCCTCCCCGGTGATGGCCCCCCCTTGTACTTAATTCCCCCACCCCCTATGTAACACCGCTTTGACCCGGTGAAAAGAGGTATATAAATACAGCTAAATAAATAAATAAATTGTTCTGGCTCTGCCGGCGCAGCCTACGATCTCCTTGCGGAGCCCTCCTCCACTCACTACTCCGCAGCTGCCCTCTCTGCTCTTTCGCCGTCCTCTGCTGGGGTGCCTCCGGCAACTCCGTCCAGCCTGCCTCTTTCAGCGCTGTAACGGCCTCTGCCATGGTCTTCACATACGATGTTTGCCCCTCCATGCAAAATTGTAATCCAAAAGGAAAGAGCCATCTGTACTTGATACCCTTTTCACGCAACACCTTAGTGATTCCCACCATTTCTCGTCTCTTTCTCATCGTTATGGCTGACAAATCTGTATACAATTCCACACGTTGGTTATTCCACCGAAAGTCAGAGAGTTTCTTTGCCGCCTCCACCACTGCATTTTTAGTAGCATACTCATGGAATCTGCCGATAATGTCTCTGTGGTATCCATCGCGTTTGGGGCCCAACGCTCTATGGGCACGATCCACGGACCAGCACAACTGAGAACTATCTTGACCCGCTTCTTCCATCTTCCGCTTACAGATGCTCACGACTAGGCTGCCACAGTCCGCCGATTCCGCAGACTCCGATACCCCTCTCATCCGGATATTTGCCCTGCGGGATCGATTCTCCAAATCTTCAACTTTGGACCAGAGCTCTTCCGTCTCCGCCTCCATATTCTCCATTCTCTCATGTATCTTGAGAATAGCATTGTCGTGCATCTCCACCTTACCCTCCAGCTCCTCCACGCGCTGGCCTACCTCCCGCACCTCAGCCTTCAGGTCTTCCATCCATATTTGCACTTCAGATTTAAAATGCGCCAAGTCCTGCCTGAGGGTGCCAAATCAGCCTTTTAGCTCTCCGCGTAGGGCCACCAGATCACCCTTCTGGCCGTTCTCTCCCTCTCTTGCCTTATGCTCCTCTGCCCCAGGTCCGGCACTCACCGCGGCCATCTTGCTTTTGCCACCGGAGCTCCCCGCGGTATTTTTATATGCGTAGCCTTTCAAATCCGCCACACTTTTCCTCATCTCCTCTCACTCTTGTACTGTTGCCATGTTCAGTGAACGATTTTCCACTGGTAATCATGCCATTCGAGGGTATTTAGGGCTAATTTTCCCCTGCTTCCCCGGAGCTCCGCTTTCAAGCGGCTTCTCCGTTCGGTGACATCATTTCCTCATTGCCAAATGTTTCTAATCTCATTGCACTGCAAAATATCTGCTGACCAGTAAGCTGCACTGTACTAGATGTAACCTTGCCTAATGCTCTTTATCCTGATCGCACTGCAAAATATTCTGCTGACCTGTTCTCCCACTACCCCACAACACCGCACCCAGCCATGACCGACACAATGGATACCTGTAAACTAGCCCTTGCTGTACTCTACCTTCTTCTCACATTGCACCAGCTAACAATCACACTATCACTCACCACAGACCCTCATCCTCCCCTGCCACATATGCATCATTCAAACCACACACAGACACAAGCTGGATGCACCACTTTTCAACATAACTCTCCTCCAGGCCGCACACACACACACACATCACCATAAACACTGCAACAGGCTAATACGCATCAACACAACGCAACCACATCAAACACTATCCCCCCCTCCCGTGCGCACACACATCACTGAAATGCATCCTCATTAATGCAAGATCGATAAGGAATAAAATACCAATAATCACAGGCATACTGGAGGAGGAGAGCCCTGACCTTCTCTGTGTAGCAGAGACATGGCGCTCCCCCACGGACAACATCCTAACAAGCCTGCTACAAGTACAGGGATTTGACCTCTTCAACTGCCCCAGGGACTTCAAAAGAGGAGGTGTTGTACTCATACTATGCAAAACAAAACACAAAGCCACAACCTCCCTAGCTAGTAACCTAGATGGGATGGATATGCTCAAGGTACAAAATAAGAATTTCTCCATCTGTCTCATCTATAGACCCCCAACACGCGACCACAATAGCCTAACTCATATCCTTGAATCAGCTTGCACAGCCTCCCTCAGCAAAGCACACATCATCCTAGGAGACCTGAACCTCCCCTCACTAGACACCTCCCAGGCAACCTCCTTCCTGGATGCAATGACAGACATGGGCTCGTCCAGCTTCTGGGCTTTCAACAAATCATAACCGTACCCACCCACAATAAGGGAAATACCCTAGACCTTGTTTTCCTCCTTGTCACAACTGCTCATCACACTCCCCACCCTCCATCCATAACAGCAGTCCCCTAGTCTGACCACCACCTTATAACCATCAAGATTCCGCTTATAAGCACCACTGCCAACACACTGAATAACCCACTGCCCACCAAACGTTTCACCCAATTAAACAAGGATGCTTTCCTCAACATCCTACCCCAGCTCTCAAAAGATACCACAGACTTAACCACCTCTTTAAGCACCAGGAATAGCACTATACAAAGGGCAGCAACTCCCCCTAACAATCCTGCAAGACACTCACCCAGGCGCTCGGAGAAATGGTACACCCCAGAACTCCTAAAACTAAAGAGGCAACTGAGAAAACTTGAAAAGAAATGGCCCATATCCAAGATGCAACAAAACAAACTTCAATACCTCAACTTACTTACTGTCTATAAGGATGCAATTAACAAAAGCCAAAAGAAAACATCACACCAGAATCATAAATCGTGCCCTCAGTCGACCAAGAGAGCTATTTGCCATTGTCTGACCCCTAACCAAAACAAACCAAAATGACCCAGGCATATGCAGCATTGAACCCCACATCCTTGCTGTCCACTTTGCCGGAAAACTAAAAAGTAAAATCCACAACCCCACCCCCTCTCCGGAACCCCCGACAAATCCCAACGCCTGAACTACCTTCCACACAATAGACAAGAAGCACCTCCTAAACATAATATCTAACATCAATACAACTCCCTCCCCCCTGGAACCATGTCCTATATCATGGATCAAGGCCACAAAAACGGAACTTGCCCCATACCTCCTTCAAATAATAAACCACTCTCTACTCCAAGGTATTATGCCCACTTACCTAAAAATGGCTTCCATTTGCCCCATACTAAAAAACAAGGCCCTAAACAGAAACAAACCAAACTCCTACAGACCAAAAGCAAGTATCCCATTTGTTGCTAAAATAATAAAACAAAAGAGAAATTAGACTTACCTGCTAATTGTTGTTCCTTGAGGAACTCCAGTCCAGTCCTGCACCTCTAGGCTAGTGCACTTCCTCTCACAGCTTGAACATAAGAACATAAGATATGCCATACTGGGTCAGATCAAGGTCCATCAAGCCCAGTATCCTGTTTCCAACAGTGGCCAATCTAGGTCGTACGTACCTAGCAGTTTCCCCAAAAGACACAGGTTCCGCAATGCTTGTACTGGTTCAAGCATTGATATCCTGGGTCCCTTCTTAATAATGGTTTATGGACCTTTCCTCCAGGAACTTGTCCAAACCTTTTTTAAACCCAGCTACACTAACAGCCTTTACTACATCCTCAGGTAACAAATTCCAGAGTTTGATTACACTTTGAGTGAAAAAATATGTTCTTTTATTAGTCTTAAATAGTTTACCCTGTAGCTTCATTGCTTGTCCCCTAGTCTTTCTATATTCTGATAAGGTAAACAATCGATCTACGTTTACCCGTTCCACTCCGTTCATTAATTTATAGACTTCTATCATATCTCCTCTCAGCCGTCTCTTTTCCAGGTTAAAGAGCCCTAACCTTTTTAGCCTTTCTTCATAGGAGTATCCTTGGAGACTGGGCATGTCAGATTCTGAAGCCACTGATACATATACTGCTGGCACCTCCCACCAGCTCCCAGTGACCTACTGACAAAGCAAACTGAGAGGAGCAACAAATAAGTAGCTATAATAACAATAAATTATTTAACTGAATGCTTAATCCCAACAGGGAACAAACATAATTAACCCTCAACTGCACATTACGGCATTAGAGGCAATTTCCTCCCTATGCTGCCGAGGGAGAAGAGAATAGAGAAGAAAAAACAGGTAAGAATAGTTTGATCAGCTAGAGAGAAAATAGTTTGAGGCGCAAAAGACTCGCCCCCATCTTCCGCAGTCACTGTCTCAATGAAAACACACCCTGTGCCCTAAATGACTGAAACCCGGGTGGATCCTGTACTGGACTGGAGTTCCTCAAGGAACAACAATTAGCAAGTAAGTCTAATTTCTCTTTCCTTTTTGTCCCTCCAGTCCAGTCCCGCACCTCTGGGATGTATCAGAGCAGTAAATTAATGGGAGGGACCTGTCCAACCGGACCACAAAACCGCAGATCCAAAACCAGGCATCTCCCACCGCCTGGATATCCAACCGATAATGCATACTGAAAGTATGCAAAGAAGACCATGCAGCTGCTTTGCAAATCTCAGCTGGAGGAGCGAAAGTATACTCCGCCCACGAAGCTGCCTGAGCTCTACTAGAACGAGCTCGCAAACTACTCTAACTACTTTGCTCCTTATTTAGTCCCTATAGTGAGCCCAGCACGTAGGCTCACTAATACCTCCAGCTGCTTGGAGACTGAGCACACTGGGAGCTGATGGGAGGTGCTAGCAGTATATGTATCAGTGGCTTCAGAATCTGACATGCCCAGTCTCCAAGCTGCGAGAGGAGGTGCACTACCTCAGAGGTGTAGGACTGGACTGGAGGGACGAAAAGGAACTGTCCTAAACCAACTTCAGGATTTCATAGACACCAACACCCCCTTAGATGTACATCAATATGGTTTTCGCCCATTTTATGGGGTCAAAACCCTGCTCCTAGCCCTAACTGATAACCTTATCCGAGGCATAGACAACCCTAACCATGTATTCCTCCTAGTCTTCATAGACATTGCCTCTGCCTTTGACAACAATCAACCATAACATCCTTATCTCAAAAATGCAACAACTCGGATTAGGTGGAATAGTCCTACTTTGGTTTAAATCTTACATCACAAACCGCAAACTACGGATCCAAATACGAGAGGAACCTCCATACACTTTTTCCCAGGACCAAGGAAGGTATACTGCAATGTTCTGCCCTCCTATCCAACCTGTACCTACAACCCATCACCCAGATATTCAAGAAGCACGACAGTGAATACTATATCTATGCAGACGACATTATGTTGTCACTCCCCATAGATATAAATAATCCCACCTACAATAACCTAGCCGACTGCATTAATGAAACTGAATCATGGTTGAAATCCAACAATCTCAACATAAACTTTAAGACTGAAACAATCTACATCACAAGGAATCAAGACAACCCTCCCCCAAACCATCACCATTAACGACATCACACTCCCAGTCAAGCAAGAGATTAAGTATCTTGGCATAATCCTTGACACATCACTCAGCATGCTGCCCCACCTGAAACAGACAGCCAGAACAAACAAACTAAAGACCATACAGCACATGAGACGTCTTCTCGAAAAAAATGACTTCAGGTCGGTTGTGCAAGCGATCATTACCCCACACTTTACTGCAACAGCCTGTTACAGGGACTACTGGCAAAAAATCTACACATACTCTGAGTGCAGAACATCGCAGCCAAAATCATCTGCAAAGCCTGACTAACCGACCATGTCACACCCCTCCCCTCCTACACGACTTCCACTGGCTCCCAATACAAAGCCGGATAAAATACAAATTACTCGTGACAACATTCAAGCTCATCAACAATGTCGCACCATCCTTCCTCTCAACTCTTCTTCATACCCCTGCAAACACCAGGTCACGCAGGGAGAATCTTCTTCATTCCTAATGATCCCACATTCCCTCCTTAGGTCCTTCCTCAGCTCCTGGTGAGTCACCTCTCACTCCTGTTGATCCTCTAGCTCCGGAGGAATCAGGCTTCCACTTCAACCTTTCCCTCCTCCAGTCTTCCACTCTCCTCTTATAAAGCACTCCTGCCTTTGAGGATTGGGAGCTGGTTGTCAGTTCCTCATGACCAGCTGGGCGTGGCCCTTCAGTCTCTCTGAATGCTCTCCTGCTCCCTCTAGCTGGTTCCTGCGAATATTGCAACTTGTGCACATCTTTTTTCCTCTGAAAAACAGCTTCTTTTTTCTCCTCTGGGCTTTCATCAGCCCTCACTGCATTACAATAGTTAACCTGTACATAGTTACAATCCTTATTTGAAAATGTTTCATGTCAAAGGTTACCTCCTGTTCTATGTAATATGTTCTGGTTTCCTGTAAACTGCCCCTGATCTCTAGAAGGGGCGGTATAGAAAAATGTAACAAATAAATAAATACTAACGCATGCAGAAAATGTTGGAAAATCCCCACACAGTGTCAGAGGTCACCAGCAGTCCACTCCGAATTGCGTGTCACACAGATGCACTCAGGAGCCCCCAACAAAAACAATGACAAGGTCAAGCCTTGGTATTCACCCCTTGAAAACCCCAGGCAGAGGATCTGTGCCAGGCTCAGCTCTACTCCCCTGAAAATGTTTCTCTGGCTTGGCAGCACTGCATTTAAGGTGGCTGGCAGGCAGATTCCTCCATGAGCTTTCTGCAGTCTTCGGGAGAGAGCAGGGCTGATAGAGAGGAGGGAGGAGTAATGAGGTTATGTGAGGCTGCTGAATTTTTCCATCCTTCCAATTTTCTGGCTGTTCAGAGTAAGAGTGTAGAGCCCCAATTTTCCCTCCTTCTATGGCTACTGAAAAGACCACAGTCTAATGGAGCCTCCCACGTCACGCTCAAGTTAGACAGTCACCCTCAAAGTGGTCTGTCAACATGTTTCATCAATCTTTTCCGGAAAAAAATCCATCCACCATCTGCTGGAGACAAAGAAATACAGGTGGCTGAGGCAAAGAGAGGGATAGGAATGACGTTATTGAAATATGGGCTTTTCATTGGTTTTTTGTCTCCACCAATTTGCTGGTAGGGGAAAACCCACTTGTCTGGACTCGTCTAGCAGGACAATATGGAATGTGTGTTATTTAGTAAATGACTCCTTAAATGATTTCAACATAATTGGCAATCTAAAAGAGAGTCTAAAATCCAAATTAACCGGCAAGGGAACTGGAGTAACCTCACATCATCTGCACTGGGCAAGAGACAGTAATGCAAAAATCCTGCACTGCAGCTGTTTGTAGATGAATAGAAGCCCTCAGTTCCCAGCCCTGTAATTCAGTATTTAAAAAAAATCCTCCAATTTATTTCAAGTTAAATAATACATAAAAAGGTAAATTTGCCTTACTAGACTAGGAGTTCCAGCAGACAGAATGCAGATTAAATAAATACTACAACACATCCTCTTACTTGCTGCAATTGCAGGTCTCACAAATTATTAACAAGTTACAATAAAATCTAACACAGGGGCTGATGCAAAAAGCTGGCATTAGAGCTGTGCATTCAAAGCTGTGTGCATGGTCTTTTAGTGTGAGTAACGCCAAAATTGCGTGCCAATGTGCCATAAGCAAAATGCATACAAAGGATAAATTAGACCCTTCCTGCTAATTGTCTTTCCTTGAGTTCTCTCTGGGCCAGTCCAGGAACCTTAGGGTAGTCAACCTCCTCCAGCAGCTGAGGACTGAATTCTGAAAGTCTTGCTGACAGCCTGTCCTGCTCTCCCTGGTGTCAGAGACTCAGTCTTTTATTGTCAAAGCAGCCTAACCTTATCTATAAACTATGAAACACCCAAACCAACACTGTGCACCTCCTGAACCTCTGTTTTTCTTTCATGCTTCTTTGCTCTTACTTTTCCTCATTCATGCATGTAGTTACATATTCTTCTATTGATATTTCTTACATCTTAATCATCTTTTTCTTATTTTTTTTAAACCTGCCACCGACGGAGCCCCCCCTTATCCCTGAGGAAGCCCCAAAATCTACGCCGACCAGAACAAAACTCTCCAACGCCAGCTGTGCTATGGAAAGCATAGAACTTCTCCACCGCCATCCAACAGCGACATCATGACTCTCTACTACTTAATTAATGGCCAAGGCCCTAGCTCCCTCCGAACACTCGCAGACTAACTGGGTGGGCCCTGGACTGGCCCGGAGAGAACTCAAGGAAAGACAATTAGCAGGTAAGGTCTAATTTCTCCTTCCTCTTCATCTCTCTGGGCCAGTCCAGGAACCTTAGGGCAGTACCTAAAGTCGGGAGGGTCCTGCGAGCCCCGCCACAATGGCTGAGGCCCCTACTTTCGTGTCCCCCCTTGCCTGAACATCTAACCTATAGTGCCTCGTGAAAGTATGCAGTGATGGCCACGTTGCCTCTCGACAGATATCCACTGGAGGAACCAAAGCAAATTCAGCCCAAGAAGTCGCTTGGCCTCGAGTAGAATGAGCTCTGAGTCCCTCAGGAGGCAACTTCCCCCTTGCTTCATACGCTGCTCCTATAGCCTGCTTCACCCACCGGGCAAATTGAAGCGTTGGTAGCCACCTTCCTTTTACGTGGCCCACTGAAAAGCACGAACAACCTATCCGACCTTCGAAACGGCTCTGTTCTCCTGAGGTACCTCCATAGCACTCGCCCAAGATCTAACTTCCGCAGCGACTGATCCATCCTACTTTCTTCCCAACTTGAAAAGTCAGAAGAGAAACTGACTGATTCAAGTGAAAATCCGAAACTATCTTAGGAAGAAAAGACAGTACCGGTCGCAACATCACTTTTTCTGCCGAAAACTGAATGTATGGCTCCCTACACGAGAGCGCCTGCAGGTCCGAAACTCTTCTCGTGGAACACAACGCCACGAGGAAGGCAGTCTTCCAAGACAGTTTTCTCAAACTCACCGACGCTGCTGACTCAAAGGGAGGCTGCGTCAACGCTTCTAGCACTAAGTTCAAATCCCAAGTGGGCACTACCGGTCTTACTGGTGGTCTGATATTCCTAGCCACCCGAAGGAAGCGTTGAACATCAGGATGTGATGACAAAACTCTCCCTTGCACCGCTCCCCTACAGCAAGCTAGGGTAGCCAGGTGAACTTTGAGAGTGCTTAGAGCTAGACCCTTTTCTAGCCCCCCCCTGAAGGAATGACAAGATGTCTGGTAAAGCCGCCGAAAACGGCCTAATGCTACGCTCCTCACACCAAGCCTCAAAAATACACCACACTCGAATATACGCTAAGGAAGTCGATCTTCTCTTGGACTTCAACATAGTGGCTACCACCGACGCAAAGTATCACCTACGTCGCAATCGTTCCCTTTCAAGAGCCAAGCCGTAAGCAAGAACCGATCCACCTGCGTTATTAGAACGGGTCCCTGACTCAGATTGATTCAATTGGGCAGCCTCCAAGGGAATTCCACTAGAAGCCGCACCAGATCCGCATACCAGGGCCTTCTGGGCCAATCTGGAGCAATGAGAATCACCTTCCCGTCGTGCCCTGCTATCCTCCGAATGACCCGTCCGATCATTGGCCATGGAGAAAACACATACAAGGAGGTTGCCCAATGGCCAGGGCTGCACCAGGCCGTCGAGCCCTTCCGACTTGTGCTCCCTGCGCCTGCTGTAAAATCGAGATGCTTTGGTATTGCGGAGAGTAGCCATCAGATCCATGACTGGCTGTCCCCACCGCACCGTAATGTCATGAAAGACAGCCGCATTCAGCTCCCACTCTCCGGGATCGAGAACATTTCGACTGAGATAGTCAGCTTGCACGTTGTCTTTTCCTGCTACATGCACCGCCGAGAGAGCCACGAGATGATCTTCCACCCACTGCATCAACTCCTGACTCTCCTCCAGCAAGAGAGCACTGCCCGTGCCTCCTTGCCTGTTGATATAGGATACCGTCACCACATTGTCAGAGAAAATGTGGACCGCTCTCCCCTCGAGCAGACTTCTGAAACCCTGAAGCGCAAAACGCACTGCTCTGAGCTCTAACCGATTGATCGACCAACTGCTTTCCTCCGTGGACCAGCTCCCCTGCGTCACGTGAGTCTGACAATGAGCCCCCCAGCCGGACAGGTTGACGTTCGTGGTGACCAACACCCACTCTGGGTGTTCCAAAGGGACTCCTGCCTGAAGATGACCTGGGTCCAACCACCACCGCAGACTGCTGCACACTTCCTCCGGGCAGACCAATCTCTGAGAGAGAGGATGATGTTGCGGGGACCATCTGGATAGCAATGCCCGCTGAAAAGGACGCATATGAGCCCTGGCCCATGGAACTAGGTCCAAGGACGCCGCCATGGACCCAACAGCTGCAAGTACCTCCACGCCGATGGAGCCTGCACCCGTAAGAAAACTTGTACCTGAGTCAAAATCTTTTGTACCCTGTCCTTGGGCAGGAACACCGACCCTACCTCCGTGTCAAACAAGGCCCCGAGGTAAGACGCTTCACAGGTTGCAAATGACTTTGCTCGGTTGATGACCCACCTGAGCTTTTCCAGGAACTGCACTACTCGTAAGGTTGCTGCGACTGACTCCGCTAGAGATCCTGCCCGGATCAACCAATCGTCCAGGTAGGGATGCACCTGAACCCCTTCCTTTCGAAGCACCGCCACGACTACCACCATCACTTTTGTGAATGGACGTGAGCCGTCGCCAGGCCAAACAGCAACGCCAGGAACCTAAAATGTCCCATGGGAACGGCAAAGCGCAAAAAACTTTTTTTGATCCGCTCTGATCGGAATGTGCAGATACGCCTCTTCTGTTAGATCTATGGACGAAAGCACCTCTCCCGGCCTTCATCCGAAAATGCGGCACCCTCAAAGACCAGTTCACTTGCTTGAGATCCAGAATTGGCCGAAAAGACCCTTCTTTCTTGGGAACCACGAAATAAATTGAGTATCGATCTAAGCCGCACTGGTCTTGAGGCACTGGAACTATCGCTTGAAGCCGCAACAAACGCTGAAGCGTGTCGCTTCTCGCTTTCTACTTTGCTTGCGGCCCACACGGAGACAACACGAAGGCTTCCGCCAGCGGGTGAGTGAATTCCAGCACATACCCTTCGCGAAGATCTCCAGCACCCACCGGTCTGTAGTTATGGCGGCCCAGGCAGAGAGAAACCCCTGCAAGTGTCATCCCACCGGGATCTCTGCCTCGACCAGCTGTCCTTCATTGTGATTTCTTAGCAGAGTTCTGCTGGGCATTGAAATAGCCCCTGCCGAACCCCCTACCTCCTTGAAAGGACTGCCCTCTGGCCACAAAGCGGCCCCTTTGATAGGGCGCAAACCGAGCTCCTCGGAACCTGCGAAAGTCTCTACCTTGCCCCTGCTGCATAGCTCCAGGCCTGGTAGCCTTCGGCCGGTCCTCTGGAAGGTGGCCTCCCTTGGAATCACCCAAATCCTTTACAATTTTCTCCAAGGCCTCCACAAAGAGCAGCTTGCCCTTATAGGGGAGCTTACTGAGCCGAGACTTAGAAGATGCGTCCGCCACCCTATTCCGCAGCCAGAGAACCTTCTGGCGGCAATCACCGACGCCATGGACTTTGCTGATATCCTAACCAAATCATAGAAGGCGTCCGCTAAATAAGCTGCTGCCAACTCCAGCTTTGCTCCCTCTGAGGAAGATCCTTCCCCTCTATCCGAGCTCGCCTCCCCTTGGAGCCAACGGATAGAGGCCCTAGACACATATGCCCCACAAATGGAGGCCTGCAGAGAAAGAGCACTGGCATCAAAGGCCTGCTTGAGAAGCGCCTCCAGCTTGTGATCCTGAAGATCTTCTACCGCCTTCTACCGGAATCGTTGTCTTTGTCACTGTCAAAACCAATGCCACCCAACTTAGGCATCTGCAACAACTCTTTCTCCTCCTGTGGAACAGGGTAAAGGTGACCAATGGCGTGGCTACCCCTCAGGGTAGCTTCAGGGCATTCCCATTCCGATTCTATCATCTGCTTAATTACTCTGTGAATGGGAAAACAGCGCTGATCCGCTTTAAAGCCTTGTAACAAGGGATCTTCTAGTGGCTCCTGCTGTACTGCCGGAAGGAGAGTATTTCAGAGCAGCCAGGGACTGGGCGATAAGAGCTCTCAGCTCCTCCTTCGAAAAACCCGGAACACATCTGGGTCTTCGCCCGGCCCAATCTCCCCCTCTAATTCTACTGACCAGGAGTCCACCCCTGCCTCTGAGAGGATTTCCCCCTCCTCCACTATCTGAGGTGTTGAGAGCTGCGGCTCGAAGCCATCAAAGCCTGTCTCTGGGCCTGTACCTTTTTGAGAAGATTCCTCTCCAGTATCTATCCCATTAGGCTCCCCTTTCTGCAAATCCAACAGATTGGGAACAGTCGGATTGCTTAAAATCTGAGACATCTTCAAACAATAAGCCTTATGCAATGCTAAGATAAAATCTGGGGAAAACAAGGATGCAAAGCCTTCCTGTGCTCCAGGCAACTGCTTCTGGGCCTGGATTTCCTCAGAAGATGCCTTATTTGATTTAGTCTCTCTCTTTCCCGGCTTGTGCTGACGCGTGGGAAAAACGGCTGCCTCAAGCAAAATGGCTGCCATTCCCGCTTTTTCTGACATGCTCTGCGGCCTGTCTAGTAAGTCACCCGACGGCAATTTATGCTTCACTCTGCCACCCACGACCAAGCGCTGAGTCCCAGCACCGCAGAGACCGCCGGCCCCCGGCACAAGCAGCGATTCCCCTCTGAGTGCCCGCTGCCAATGCCAGAATCCAGCACTTCATGGCTGCCCCAATCTCTGCCTCAGCGATGGCCCATAAGCGCGATGGCAAGTTAAGAACCCTCGCCAGCCAAAAACACCTTCCTGAAGTAACTAAATTCTCCTACCTGAGTGTAGCACACCGAGCCACCGGATCCCCGCTTCTCCGCTGCTAGCGGAACATGGAGATCGCGGCGCCTGAGGTAGAAGGCGGATTCTGGAGCTCCCAGTTCCTTTCCCAACCCCTAGATGGACGGATCCAGCGAAACCAAGGCAGGCTCTACTCTTTCAGCCGCTGCTGTTAACCTCTGGCAGCTAAGGACCGTCTCCCTTACTTTCTTCTTCTTTGCTTTTTTTTTTTTTTAATAAGGGGACTTCTCAGGAGTTAGTGCCCAGCTAGAGCAAACCCTCCTTTGCAATCCTGTCTAACTACTCTATTCC
This sequence comes from Ichthyophis bannanicus, assembly GCA_033557465.1. Taxonomy (NCBI): domain Eukaryota; kingdom Metazoa; phylum Chordata; class Amphibia; order Gymnophiona; family Ichthyophiidae; genus Ichthyophis; species Ichthyophis bannanicus. The sequence goes on from CM066039.1 coordinate 258,144,970, forward strand.
TCTCCATTTCTCCAGGGAGCCTGTCAGTCACACGTCCTGTTCAGCTGCTGAGGACTGAAAGACTGAGTCTCTGACACCAGGGGGAGCAGGATAGGCTTTCAGCAAGACTTTCAGAATTCAGTCCTCAGCTGCTGGAGGAGGTTGACTACCCTAAGGTTCCTGGACTGGCCCAGAGAGACGAAGAGGAATGAGATTCACGCAAAACTTCTACACTAAATGTGCAATGGGTGCAGAGGCATGCGCAGAAAATGTATGCGCTGGCTGCAGCGCCAGATGCATGCATAGAAAGCTAATGCGCTGACGGTGACATCTGCTCCGATATGTAAAATAACACTTTTCAACGCGGAATTGTTTACCCGCATGGCAATGGGGAAAGTTGTGCACTAAACTTTAGTGCCTGAAATGGAAATTACACTTACCTGGTAATTGTAGTTCCTTGAGTTACGACAGTTCAGTCCTCCACCTCTGGGTTGTGCACCTCCTCCTGCAGCTTGGAAACTGGGCATGTCAAAATCGTGACATCATTGGATACAGCCTGCTGGTCTCTCCCATCGGCCCCAGTGAACTACTGACAAAAGCAGACTCAAAAGAGCAACAAATAAGTAGCTATCGTTATCAACCATAACATTAACTTAACTACAACCATTAGTATGTACACCTGACTGTCCCCCAGGCAGACCTTTCTTGTACCCTTCCCTGCTATACACAGAATCAGCAAGAAGAAAGAGTAAGAATGATCAACTACAAAGAGAAAGACTCAAAGTAGGACAGACCCCACAACAAACAGACCTACCGGTAGTCTTCCCGTTCTCCCAAGCGACCATCCACTGCCAACGATAACACCCTGGGCGGGAATGAGGACTGAACTGGAGGAACGATAAGGAAATGGAAATTACACTTACCTGGTAATTGTAGTTCCTTGAGTGACGACAGTTCAGTCCTCCACCTCTGGGACGTAACAGAACAGTAATCATTGGGAGGGACCTTTCCAGCCGGCTGATAGCACTGCCGACCCGAAGCAGGCATCATTCGCCACCGCAACATCGAGGCGGTAGTGCCTACTGAAAGTATGAAGGGACGACCAGGTGGCCACCCTACAGATTTCCCCCGGCAGAACCAAACTGTGTTCTGCCCAGGAAGACGCTTGCGCTCTGGTAGAATGAGCTCGTAAGCCCGTCGGCACCATCCGACCATGTAGCAGACAAGCTGATGCAATCGCCTCTCTAATCCATCTGGCAATGGAAGCCTTCGCCACCGCTTCCCCTTTGCGGATACTTCCGAACACGAATAGATGGTCCGACTTGCGAAATACTTCCGACATCTTCAAATATTGCTGCAACACCTGCTTTACATCCAAACCGCGCAAACTGCGGTCTGAGTCACTTCCCTCCAGCAACCCTAGCACTGGCAGAGACACCGTCTGATTCAGGTGAAAAAAAGATACCACCTTAGGCAAAAAGGATGGAATGGGTCGTAGCACCACCTTTTTCCTGGAAAAGGACAAGAACGGTTCCCTACAAGATAACGCTTGCAACTCCGAAATGCATCTAGTCGAACAAATAGCAACCAAAAACACGTTTTTTTAACGTCAAGTCCTTAACCGAAGCCCGGTGCAACAGCTCAAAGGGCGCTTTGGATAACGCTCCTAACACCAAATTGAAATCCCATGGCAGAACCACCACTCTACATGAGTGCCTCAGTCTGGCTATTGCTTTGAGGAAACGCACCACATCAGCATGGGCGTCGAGAGCAATGCCTTGTGCTTTGCCGCGATAACACAAAAGAGCTGCTAGCTGGACTCCCAAAGAACTGGCTGCAAGACCCTTATCAAAGCCATCCTGCAGAAAGCTTAAGATCAAGGGAACGGAGACCGTAGCCGCTCGGACTTGCCGCCTCGAACACCAGTCCTCAAATATATGCCAGACACGAACATATGTAAGCGACGTGGATTGTTTCTGCGCTCTAAGCAAAGTCGCAATGACTGCTGCCAAATAACCTTTCTTCTTTAGTCTCGCCCTTTCAATGGCCAAACGGTAAGCGAGAACCAATCCACCTGAGGCATGTGAAGTGGACCTTGAACCAACAGATCCATCGAAACCGGCAACCTCCAGGGCTCCCCGTCGAGGAGGCAGAGATCTGCATACCACAGACGCCTTGGCCAGGCCAGCGCCACCAATAGAACACTCCCCAGATGAGCCTCGCTGAATCACTCGGCTGATTAACGCCCACGGAAGGAAGACATATAGAAGACCTATTGACGGCCACCGACGCAACAGTGCGTCTTATCCTTCAGACATTCTTTCTCGCCGCCTGCTGAAGAAATGACTGACTTTTGCTGACTAGAAGGTCGCCATTAAATCCATCATCGGCGGACCCCATCGGCGAACTATCTGTGCTAAGATGTCCGGATGCAGCTCCCACTCCCCCACATCTACTCGGACCCTGCTGAGAAAATCGGCCATCACATTGTCCTTTCCTGCGATGTGCACTGCCAAAATTGCTGTCAACCGACTTTCTACCCAAGAGAACAAGGTGTCTGCTTCCTTCTCCATGGCTGCACTTCCTGTGCCGCCCTGTCAATTGATGTATGCCACCGCCTCCGAGTTGTCCGACAACACTCGCACTGCCCGACCTACCACCGATGCTCGAAAGACTGTTCTCAACTCCAACTGGTTGATCAACCACAAGCTCTCTAGAGACCATTCGCCTTGCACGAAGCTTTCTCCGCAATGGGCCCCCCCATCATGTGAGACTCGCGTCCATCAATAACGGAAGCCACTCTGGCTGCTCCAGTGCCATTCCGGCTGTCAGTGAGTTTGGGAGCAGCCACCACTGAAGAGACTGCCTGACCTTGATCGGGCAGGGGAGCCGCTTGTTCAATGAATTGCACTGATGCGACCACCGGCGAAGCAGCACCCTATGTAACAGCCGCATATGAAATCTGGCCCAAGGCACCACCTCCAGGGTCACCGCCATTGTCCCTAGCAAGCGTAGATAAGTCCACGCCGAGGGAGCCGGGGTGGACCTGAACTTGCGCTACAATTGCCAAAGTACTTGGATCCGACGGTCCGGCAAAAACACCTTTCCGCTCTGCGTGTCGAAGCACATCCCCAGGTACTCTAGCTTCTGGGACGGTACTAAATGGCTTTTGGCTGAGTTGACCACCCAGCAAAGACTCTGCAAAAACTTTACCACCCTATCCATCACCTGAATGCTCTCAGCTGTGGACTTGGCTCGAATTAACCAATCGTCGAGATTTGGATGCACCAGAATTCCTTCCTTGCGTAATGCCACCGCTACCACCACCATAATCTTGGTGAAAGTTTGCAGTGCCGTCACCAGACTGAAGGGCAACGCCTGGAATTGATAGTGTCCCCAGGGCAGAGCGAATCTCAGAAACCTTTGATGAGCAGCTCTGATGGGAATGTGTAAGTACACCTCCGTAAGGTCGAGGGACGTCAAGTACTCTCCCTGGCATATCCCAATGTTTTCCATCCTAAAATGCAGTACCCGAAGACACCAATTCACCCCTTTCAGGTCTAATATAGGGCGCAGAGCCCCGTCTTTCTTTGGCACCATGAAATAAATGGAGTACCGACCCACGCCATATTCCGCCACTGGTACTGGAACGACAGCTCCCATTTGCAAGAGCCGATCTAATGTGTTGCAAATCGCCAGGGTTTTTCGTTGACTTTTGCATGGAGACATTACGAAGGAGTCTTGCACAGGTCGTGCCAATTCTAGTGCATAACCCTCACAAATTATCTCCAACACCCACTGGTCGGAAGTAATGTGGGTCCAGGCAGGAAGAAAGTCACCCGCCTATCGGTTGACCTCCCACCAGGACCTGCCTCCTTTCATTGCGGCTTCTGAGTTGCCGCTGCGGAGTTTGCTAAGAAACCTCTATTTTCTCCCTGAAACCCCCTAAATCCCTGGTTCCTAGAAGCAAAGCGTCCCCTCTGGGAACCCCCGAAACGAGCCGTACGAAATCTACGGAAATCCCGAAACTGGCCCCGAAAGCCCTGTATGGACTTCCCCTGTTTCGACCTATCCTCTGGGAGTCTACCACCCTTAGACTCCCCGAGATCCTTTACCAACTTGTCCAGGTCTTCCCCAAACAGCAACTTCCCTTTAAAGGGAAGTTTACTGAGACGGGACTTGGACGACCCATCGGCCGCCCAATTTCTCAACCACAGAGATCTGCGTGCGGACACTTTTGCCACCCAAGCTCCACAAATGGAAGCCTGCAACGACAGAGCGTCCACTTCAAATGACTGTTTCAGTAAGCCATCGACCTTCCTGTCCTGCACATCCTTTAGGGACGCACTACCTTCCACCGGTATCGTCGTCTTCTTTGTGACCGCTGACACCACCGCATCGATTCGCGGAGATCGGAACTTCTCCTTATTCTTATCTGCCAAGGGATATTCATAGTCTGAATCCCTCGGAGGCCCGTTTCCGGCTGATCCCATTCCTCCTGTATCATCCGGTCTACCACCCGGTGAACAGGCAACATGACCTGTGCTTGCCTTACCGCTTGAATAATAGGATCTTCCACCTCTTCCTTATCTGCTGCCTGTGCAGCGAGATTTAGCGTCTGAAGGAATTCCGTGATCAGCGCCATCAGCTCATCCCTGCGAAAGACCCGTATGATTTTCGCCTGATCCTCAGGTTCTTGGATCTCCCCTTCTTCCAAATCCTCCATGACCTTATCATGCTCTAACTCGGGCTCCTCGGTCTCTGTCCAATCGCCTTCAGCGGGCGAAAGCTCCCGAGTCCTTGCCCTCTTAGGAGCAGTCTGGCAAACGCTCTCAGCGTCACCAACCCCAGACTGTTTCGTAAGACTAGAAAGGTGCAAGGGCCCCGGCACTTTACCCTGACGTCACAGACAAAAGGCTTGGTGCATAATTAACACGAAGTCCGGGCAAAAATCTCTGAGATTCGCGCTCGATCCCGGGACCAGCAGTGCCCCTGGCGGACCTGCCAAGGCTTCCAAGCTGGGCCCTTGCAATGAGGCCCTCACTGCCTCACTTACCGGCCCATCCTGAGTCTCAGGAGACCCCTTGACCTCCATCTGCTGCTCCATGCTGGTAGACATCGTAGCACAGCCGTGGCAGATCCTGGAGTCAACCATAGTTCCTCTGCGGGTGCCGCAGACCACACAGTGAGGGCGAGAAGCCATCAGATAGCCACCCCCAGCACTAGTATGTGGTCTCCAATAACTTCTGAGATAGAACCTTTTCTTTTTTTTTTTTTTCAAGTACTGGGCAAAAATATGAGTTCCAAAACCTCCCCCCACCAGGAGAGGCCCCCCGGTCTACTGGCCTACGTCTAGCAGGGCCCTAACCCCCAGGGCAATACTAGCACCGTAAAATGCAGAAAATAAAGAACACAAAGTAAATAAGGCAAAGTAAGGGAAAATTAGCCCCTTCACTCCAAGGAACAGGGCTTCCCAATGGCCATGTTTCAATCGGGCCGGCAGCCATGCGGCGCACATGCGCTCCTCAAAATGGCCACCGTCAAAATCCAGCAGAAAATGGCACCAAAGGCACCGCTGCAAAATCCCCGACTTCAAGTCAGCCCAGCCACGTGGCAGCCTGAGCCTCTCGCTAGTCCTCCTTATGCCCACTTAAAAGCTTACCGGAAGCCATTCTGCTCTTTGTTGGCGACTCTCCTTTACAGTGCGGCGCCGCTCGGCTCCCATGGAAGCGAGCCGCTGGCGAGTCAGCACACTGCCACACTTCCCTCTCTGTGATCAACCGTGGCTGAGATTACTGCCTGTTCCGTGGGATCAGCGGGGTGTGTCTGCAGCAGAGCTCTCCCCCGGACAGTCAGAGGGGAAAGATCTTACCGTCCAGAAATGATTTAATAACGCCGACAGCAACAGGCAGGCAGGGACCGGATCAAGAAGGGAATGCCTTTTCTTCTTTTTTTTTAAATTAAAGGTACGGTAACCAAATTAAACTTTTAAGGGATGGGACCAAATCACCCTAAGCTACCCTATCCTACAGGCTCCTTATCTGTTCCTCAAGTGAGCCCAGACCTAGGCTCATGACGTCCTCCTGCTGCATGGAGACTGGACGCACTGGGGCTGATGGGAGAGACCAGCAGGTAATATATCCAGTTATCACGAGATGTATGAAGGTCACAGGAGCCTTTATTGATGAACCCCAACGCGTTTCGACAACGCCTTCCTCAGGGAGTATGCAGCTTATAAAATAGACAACTGATATAATCATCAATACATACAAACATGAAAAAATACTTAAAAACATTGTTTTAAAACCATTTAAACCAAAATGAAGAAAACAAAACGCAGGGCAGTGAAAGAAAAAACATATATAAATACTGAGTGTAAGAATATGGAAGAGACATTGGCAGGGCTATAAGGAGGACAATAGAGAATCATTATAAGATAAAACTACAAGGTAGTACTCACTGAAGCACCCTGTGGTAAACTTCAAGTAGAGGGTAATCTTTAGCGTTCTACTCTAGCTATAAAATAAAAAACAAAACAGAGTAATAGTTCTACATGACATTGCAGAAAACTCAATATGCACCAATCAAAATTTTATAGAGTGAAAAGAATTTTATAGAGTAAAAAGAATTTTTTGTTTGCTGTACAATTTTTGATTCTATACTGTGGCATGTTATAATTTAACAACACAAATGACCACAAAAAACAATTATGTATATTGCACCAAAACACCTTTTCATTTTGAAAGGCCAAGGATCTAAATAATACAGAACGGACCGTATCCAATAAATGTCAAACAATGAACTGACTTGTAACGGAAGTATGTATCTCTCCATTACTGACGGTGCTTATGAAAGAATCACATAAAAGTTCTTAACATGATATAGAGTAACGCGGTGAAAGGATAAGTAAATTATTTGATTAAAAAAGAGAGTCCACGGGGTTACCTCTTTTTGGGCGAGATGGCGTTCTGAGCAGACGTTCGTGGCATAGCTCTGTATTTTCCCCTCCTCTTTTCCACTTGTGGTTACCTTTTGGCACTACTTTTTCATGCCGCACTCTGGCAGGAAAAGAAAGGCAAAGCTGGCTTCCGAATCTAAGGAGGGGAGCTCCGTGGCTGTGAAGGCTGCGTTATCCGGACCCATGGATTCCTTTGTGGTTCCGGCCAAGGCTGGTATTGTAGCTCCGGTGAGTCCGTTGTGCACTGCGGTGGCGGAAGGATGGCCCTACAGTGCCGAGGACTTTGAGGTTTCTCTCAGCCCGGAACTTCGCACGCCTCCAGTTCAGCCTGAGTTAAAAATCTTCTCAGCTGCAGCCCGGGGTTGGTGGTAAGGAGTCGGTGCCCTCCCCGATAGAGTTGTTTGCTGAGCAGTCTGGCGCTGTGGGACATGTGCAGACGCCGACTTTTCAGGCGAACGGCGCTGGAGGAGATAGGAGCCCTATGCAGCAGTCAACTGATCCTGATCGCCGTCCGGGAGAGCTGTCTTCACTTTCTCTGCGGTCTGTACAAGGTATTCTCTCAGAAGGATCGGGACAGTGTTTGGTGAAGCCTGCGTTAGTGACTCCTGATTCTCTGTGGTCTGCTTTTGCTACAATGTCTCTGAATATTAATCAGCAGTTGCAGTCTATTGTGCAGCAGTTTCAAACTTTTGGGCAACAGTTGCAGTTATATGAATCGGGACAAATTGCTTGTGCTGCTAAGGTGGCCTCTTGTGAGGGTCGCTTGGTGCAGCTCGAAGAACTTGCTCAAACTTTTCCAAAGGACTCTGCAATATTATATAGGCGATTGGAATTTCTTGAGAATGCTGCTAGGAGCAGGAATCTTAGGGTGTTAAGTTTTCCTAAGGTTCCTTCGGTTACCCCGATGGAACTATTTAAAAAGTTCATGTTGACTACTCTTAAGATTCCTGCTGAGTCTCTTCCTCCTATTTCTAAGGCCTATTATCTTCCTACTGCTAAGTCTGCTCCTGCAGTACATGGGGAGAATCAGGAATTATCTGTTGATAGTCTTGACCTGTCTGCCTTCTTAGAAAGATCTCCATCAGCGCCTGGTATGGTTGCGACCTTATTGGTCACTTTTGCTTTGGAGGCAAATCGGGACTGGCTATTGAGGTTATTTTTTCGGTCGCCCTGCAAGGTGTTCCTTGATTCTCATCTACGTATTTTTCCTGATGTTGGTAGGGCCACACAGAGAAAGAGGCGTCAGTTTTTGTTATATCGCCCCGGGGTGATACAGTTGGGTGGTCTTTTTTTCCTTCGGTTTCCTTGCAAATGCTTGGTTAAGTTAGATGGGCATAGTTACCTTTTTTTTAACCTTCCCAATTGGCCAGTTTCTTGTCTTCTAGGCTAGTTTCGGTGCAGGATCCTTCTCATATAGCTCCTATTAATAACCCTCATTTATAGGGGTGTTAGTGTGGTTTAGGTGTAGTTTACCGCCTTGGTGCCTGCTCTATTTCCTTTGTTGCTATGTTTGTAATTTATCCTATGATTAGTGACCCATCTTGTCCATTTTGTTGAGGTCTATTCAGGAATCCATTTGTTAGTGTTTTTCTTTTAATTTATTTTTCTTGTTAGATATGAGGACGATGGATTGTTTTCTTTGTACAAGGTTTTTCTTGTATTGTATTGTAAAATTGCATAAATAAAATTAAAAAAAAAAAAAAAAAAAAAGAGTCCAGTTATGAAAACCAAAGTATATCTTTTTTTGTAAAAAGTATTAAAATTAATGTCACTTTAGTCGTATGTGAATAACAGGTTAAAAACGAGTTAAGTTATTCATATTGATTCGCTTACTTATCTAATAAAAATTCTAGTCTCTGCTTATGCAATGTTAATATCCGTCTCTTAGAGAAACCGAAAATGAAAAATAATGTTTGAATTGATTCTGTGGGTGAGCCAAGCTTACATACGCCAGTGCAAGATCCATAGCCATATATGAGGAAAACCATAGTGAAAGTGAGTGTTAGATAAAGTTATGCCGGCTCGGAACTTGGTAATGTATACTATTTTTTGTTAACGTCCATACACCAAAATTTGACAAACATTTTTAAGCGAAGGATACTGAACTTTAGAGTATGTGGATAGAGAATACTAATCTTACAACGAATATATGCCCCAAGTACTAAACCTTTGTACAGATCTTCAACTGAGCGCCAGAATGAGAAAGAAAATAAACCTTATTCATAAAATAAAAAGTGTCATGCATGCTCAATGCAGTGATGAAATCCAGACTACGACAATCCTGTATAAAATATGAAGCTTACTACAAATTATTTGATTTAAAAAGAATCCAATTATGAAGGCCAAAGTGTATCTTTTTTGTAAAAAGTGTTAAAATTAATGTCACTTTAGTCGTATGTGAATAACGAGAGTGTATACAAGGTTAAAAATGAGTCAATATGAATGACTTATCTAATAAAAATACTAGTCTCTGCTTATGCAATGTTAATATCTGTCTCTTAGAGAAACCGAAAGTGAAAAATGTTTAAATTGATTCTGCGGGTGAGCAAAGATTGCATTCGCCTGTGCAAAATCCGGAGCCATATATGTGGAAAAACACAGTGAAAGTGAGTGTTAAATAAAGTTATGCTGGCTCGGAACTTAGTAATGTATAGAGTAAAGGAAACACAGAGCAGTGTTATTTTTTGTAGGCGTCCATAAAACAAAACTTGACGAAAACATTTTTAAACGAAGGATTCTGATCTTTAGAGTATGTGGATAGAGAATACTCATGTTTCAACAAATATATGCCCTAAGTACTCAACCTTTGTACAGATCTTCAAATGTACGCCAAAATGAGAGAAAAATAATTAACCTTGTCCATAAAGTAAAAAGTGTCACGCATGCTCAATGTATTGTTGAAATCCAGACTAAAACAATCCTATATACCAGTGTTTCCCAACCCAGTCCTACGGGGCACACCGGCCAGTCAGGTTTTCGGGATATCCCTAATGACTATGCATGAGATATATATGCATTAGAGATATCCTGCCAACCTGACTGGTTTGTGGCCCTCCAGGGCTGGATTTGGAGACCCCTGCCTTACACCTCTGTCATTTAAGATTGTGAGTGGGCAAGGTGCAGATATCCTAGACATCGAAAGGGTATATAGAATGTGACACATTCCTCCTCAATTCTCACCACCACCAAAATATTGTCTATTAGACAACTTTTTGGTGGTGGTGAGAATCAAGGAGGAATGTGTCACATTCTATATACCCTTTCGATGTCTAGGACATCTGCACCTTGCCCACTCACAATCTTAAATGACAGAGGTATAAGGCAGGGGTCTCCAAATCCAGCCCTGGAGGGCCACAAACCAGTCAGGTTGGCAGGATATCTCTAATGCATATATATCTCATGCATAGTCATTAGGGATATCCCGAAAACCTGACTGGCCGGTGTGCCCCGTAGGACTGGGTTGGGAAACACTGCTATATACAATATGAAGCTTACTATAAAAGTGCCTATCCTAATAAAAAGCCTTCCAGTACGAAATGCTGTATAGCATTGTGTGTAATCAAAAGTGATTTTGATGTTAAGCCGGGCACGTACTTTGCTATGCTAAATCCAAATTTATATGTGATAGAAATGCCATTGTTTCTTAAAACAGATAGGAAATTGAAATACAATATCCAAAGAAATGTTGCCTTGATACTTCATCTACTCAAGACTTATCTATAATAGATAATACAAATACAATAAAAACCTGTTATAAATATCCATAAAAAATACCTTATCCAGTGAAGGTGACTAACCTTAAGAGTGTATGTGTATAGATTCCAAGTCTTAGACAAATGTGTCTAAAGTAAAAACTTGCGGGTGAGCAAAATCCTTGTTATAAATGTTAGAAAGCGCGCCATAGTGAAAGTAAAAGCTGTTCTTGTGGGTGGAGCTAAAATATCGCACAGACTCAGTGCACTGTTGGGATCTAACTCAAGCAATCACCTAGAGCCATATAGTTTATCACGCTGATGGCTATTTAAAAATAAACATGCTTACAAACAAAATCAAAAGGAGAAATTAGACCTTACCTGCTAATTGTCTTTCCTTGAGTTCTCTCCGGGCCAGTATAGAACATTTGGGTAGTCAACCTCCTCCAGCAGCTGAGGACTGAATACTGAAAAACTTGCTGACAGCTTATCCAGCTCCCCCTGGTGTCAGAGTTAGTCTTGTGGTATCAAAGCAGCGGAACTCTAACTACAAACTTGAAAAAAAACAACAAAAGTACTCTAACTTCTGGACATCGTACTCCTTCCTATAGGAAGTATTCCCTTAAACATCATTCTTTTTTTCTTATCTTTTCCTTTTTTTTTTTACTTTGAAGATTCCCTTCTATCTTTAGAGGAACCCCCAGAATTCACTTCAAATATTCCATCCACTGTCCCCAGCGCCGGCTACCAGCGTGGTAACCTATTGTATCTCTGAACTACCAGCTGAGGACCCTCTCTTCTCCATCCCTCGCAGACACAATTGGGTAGGTCCTGGACTGGCCCGGAGAGAACTCAAGGAAAGACAATTAGCAGATAAGGTCTCATTTCTCCTTCCTATTCGTTTCTCCGGGCCAGTCCAGGACATTAGGGCAGTACCAAAGCAGTACCTAAGCCCGGGAGGGACCTGCCAGCCCTGCAACAATGGCCGAGGCCCCCACTCTAGCATCATCTCTTGCCTGAATATCCAACCGATAGTGCTTCGCAAACGTATGAAGAGAAGACCACGTCGCCACCCGACAGATAGCCACCGGCGGTACTAATGCATACTCAGCCCACGAGGCTGCTTGGCCTCTAGTAGAATGAGCTCTGAGTCCCACTGGTGCCGACTTGCCTTTCGACTCATAAGCCGCCCGTATCGCATGCTTCACCCAGCGTGCGATAGAAGCCTTGGTGGCCACCTTTCCTTTAGCTGGCCCTCTAAAAAGGACGAACAACCTGTCCGACTTTTGAAACGGCTCTGTCTCAAGGTATCTACGCAGCACGCGCCCTAAATCCAACCTCCTAAGCGACCGACCCAGCTTACCCCCCTCCTGAGCACCAAAGGTGGGAAGCGAAACAGCCTGATTCACGTGAAAATTGGACACCACCTTAGGCAGAAAGGACGGCACCGGACGCAACACTACTTTTTCTGCCGAAAATTGGATGTACGGCTCCCTGCACGAGAGCGCCTGCAGATCCGAAACTCTTCTTTCCGAACACAACGCCACAAAGAAGGTGGTCTTCCAGGACAACTCTCTGAGATTCCCTGTCAACCTTGATTCAAACGGAGGCCCCGTCAAAGCCTCTACAACCAAATTCAAATCCCAAGGAGGTATCACCTGCCTAACCGGAGGCCTAATGTTCCTGGCTGCCCTAAGGAAACGCAGAACATCTTGATGTGAGGAGAGCATGCTCCCCTGCACTCTCCCTCTATAACAAGCCAGCGCCGCCAAATGCACCTTTAGAGTGCTGAGGGCCAGCCCCTTTTCTAGTCCTCCTTGAAGGAATGCTAGGCTATCTGGTAGTTTCGCCCCCCAAGGCCTAACCTGCTGTTCTTCACACCACGCTTCAAAAATGCGCCACACACGAATGTATGCTAATGAAGTAGATTGCCTCCTGGACTTTAACATAGTGGCTATTTATTTATTTATTTAGAAGGATTTAGTATACCGCCTTATCGTTAAATCAGGGCGGTGTGACACATCAATCAAAATCAATAATAAAGTGTGGTTTGTAGCATGCAGTGTGAGAACTGAGAAGTGTAGTGTGTGGGGCAGTGCGTTAGATTATATAGGTGAACTATTTACATAATGAACTATATACATATATACAAAATGGGGCTGATTGAGAGGCATGCTAGGATTGAGATTCTGTAATGTCTTGGGGGTAGGATCGTGATCCTGTAATGTCTTGAGGTAAAATATTTATGTGAGGTCCTTGAAATGTACTGTAAATAGATCAGTCTTAAGAAGTTTTCTGAAGTCCTTGAGGTTCTTAGTTGATCTTATGTGGTCTGGGAGAGAGTTCCATATAGCGGGTGCTGCCAGGGAGAGTGCCCTCCTTGATATGGCCAGCCTTATTTTAGCAAATTCTTTTGGTGTTCTGATGGTGTCTGAGGTTCCTTTTCTTCTTGGTCTCCTGTTGTCATCGGTTTTTATGAGAGGGCGTAGGCTGTCTGCTGATAGGTTGTGTATTATTTTAAATATGTGTAGAAGTACTTTGAATTGGATTCTGGAGCTGATTGGGAGCCAGTGTAGGTGGCTATCACTGACCCCGAGTATCCTTTATGTCGCAACCGTTCCCTTTCAAGAGCCAAGCCGTAAGCAAGAATCGATCCACCTGTGGCATTAACACGGGACCTTGGCTCAACAGATTGACTCGAGCAGACAGCCTCCATGGAGGAACCACTAGAAGTCGCATCAGATCCGCATACCATTGTCGTCTGGGCCAAACTGGAGCAATGAGAATCACCGTCCCCCTGTACCTCGCTATCCTCCGAATGACCCGCCCTAATAGCGGCCACGGAGGAAACACGTAAAGCAGCTCTCCTGATGGCCAAGGCTGTACCAGGCCGTCGAGACCTTCCGACATGTGCTCCTTGCGCCTGCTGTAAAAATGAGCCGCCTTGGCATTGGCCAGGGTAGCCATGAGATCCATGACCCATCGCACTGTGATTTCGTGAAAGACTGCCCAGTTCAGCTCGCATTCTCCGGGATCTAGTACATTCTGACTGAGATAGTTGGCTTGAATGTTGTCTTTTCCTGCCACATGTGCCGCCGAAATAGCTAAGAGATGGACTTCTGCCCATTGGAACAACTGTTGACTTTCCTCTAGCAGCACTGCACTGCCGGTGCCTCCTTGCCTGTTGATGTAAGACACCGTTACCAGATTGTCGGAGAACACCCAAATTGCTCTCCCTTCAAGCAGCCCGACAAACTCTATCAGTGCTAAACGAACCGCTCTTTGTTCCAACCGATTGATCGACCAAATGCTCTCTTCCGCCATCCAGGTTCCCTGCGCTGTGACAAACAATGAGTCCCCCACCCGGAGAGGCTGGCATCTGTTGTGAGCAACACCCAGTCCGGCAGGTCCAGTGGAACCCCCACTTGAAGGTGCGCCGGGACCAACCACCACTGCAGATTGATGCGCACCTCTTCTGGACATAGCAACCTCCGAGAGAGAGGATGATCCTGCAGAGACCATCTGGACAGTAACGCATGCTGAAGCGGCCGCATATGAGCCCTGGCCCACGGAACCAGATCTAAGGCCGCCGCCATCGACCCCAACAACTGTAAGTACCTCCAGGCCATTGGAGCCCTTATGCGCAGGAACGCCGCTACCTGTGCCAAAATCTTGTTCACCCTTTCCGCCGGAAGGAAGATGGAACCTATCTACGTATCAAAGAAAGCCCCGAGATAAGTCAACTGCTTTGCCGGTTCCAAATGACTCTTTGCTCGGTTGATGACCCAACCTAGCTGCTCGAGGAACTCCACAACCCGAGCGGTTGCCGAGACTGAATCCACTAGAGACGCCGCTCAGATTAACCAGTCATCCAGGTAGGGGGATGCACCTGAATCCTTTCCTTTCGTAGCGCTGCTGCCGCCACCACCATTACCTTGGTAAAGGTTCGGGGCGCTGTAGCCAGTCCGAACGGCAATGATCAGAACTGAAAATGACCCATGGGAACTGCAAAGCGTAGAAACCTTTGATGCTCTCTCCTGATCAGAATGTGCAAATACGCCTCTGTCAAATCTATAGAAGAAAGGACTTCTCCCTGCTTTACCGACCAGATAACCGACCTTAATGTTTCCATCCGGAAATGAGGCACCCTCAAGCAACGGTTCACGTGTTTTAGATCCAGAATTGGCCGAAAAGAACCTTCCTTTTTGGGGACCACAAAATATATCGAGTATCGACCTAAGCTGTACTGGTCTGCAGGTACTGGCACTACTGCTTGAAGGCGCAACAAACGCATCGTGTCGTTGACCGCAGTCCTCTTTGCCTGAGGACCGCACGGAGATGACACAAAAGCTTCCGCCAGTGGGTGAGCGAACTCTAGCGCATAGCCTTCTCTGATAATTTCCAGAACCCACTGGTCCATAGTTATGTTGGCCCAGGCGGAGAGAAACTCCTACAGGAATCTCCGCCTGGACCAGCCTCACTTCATTGCGATTTCTTAGCGGAGTTCTGCTGGGCGTTAAAATAGCCCCTACTGAACCCCCTGGCTCCTCGAAAGGACTGTCCTCTGGCCACAAAACAGCCTCGCTGATAAAAAAGTGAGGGCCATGGAACCTGCGAAAGTCCCGTCCCTGACCCCTCTGCATGGAGCCCATCTTTGCCGCTCTCAGTCGGTCCTCGGGAAGGCGACCCCCTTTGGAATCTCCCAAATCTTTTACAATCTTTTCCAAGGCTTCCCCAAAAAGCAGTTTGCCCTTGTACGGAAGCTTACTGAGGCGAGCTTTAGAAGACGCATCCGCCGCCCAATTCTGTAACCAGAGAAACCGCCTAGCGGCAATTACCGAAGCCATCAATTTTGCTGAAATTTGCACCAAATCATAGAAGGCATCTGCTAGATAAGCCGCTGCCGACTCCAGCTTTGCTTCCTCTGCTGAAGAATCCTCATCCTTATCTGGACCCTGTTCCCCTTGAAGCCATCGGATAGAGGCCCTGGACACATACGCTCCACAAACCGCAGCCTGTAGAGCCAGAGCACTGGAATCAAAAGCTTGCTTCAGAAGCACCTCTAACCTACAATCCTGAAGATCCTTAAGGGCTGTACCTCCTTCGACCGGAATTGTGGTCTTCTTGGTGACCACTGAAACTATCGCATTGTCCCCAGGCGCCCCTACTGGCGTAGGAAATAAGAGCGTCCGGTGACATTTAATTTATATTAAGGAGTGGTTGAGCTGAAGGACCAAGAGGATTCTGGTCCTTGTAGTGCAGAACTCCTTATAAAGACAATCTACGCCAAAGTGTAGGGTAATAAGACTTTATTTCCCCGGTCAACGCTTAGGTTCAATAAGACACAAAAGAAAATGAAGGTAATTCTTTCCTCTAACAAAAAAGTTCCACCGTTATATAAACAGTTAAAGGTTGTAGGCTTCACAATTAACTGTTTATCTGGGTTAAGGCTTCTTTCAAATCAATAGAAATTAACATCAGGAAACAAATGGTTATCAACTTCACCATATGCAGAGTTCTCTTTTCTCTATACATCTAGCAAGGAAATCAAGCTAGTTCTTGAACAAAAGTTACATTCCATTGGTTCACTCTGAGGAATGGGAACATTGGTTTCACAATCACAGTCCATTGATTCTGGGTCACTACCTTCTTCAGTGCTATGACTGTCTTCAGTATCTGTTAACTCCTCACAGGGGTTCTTCGGTTTCTCATACAACTTCCTTAGCACACTGTTGGGAAGTACTTTTAAAAGGTTAGCTTTACTTCTTCTACTTTCTGAGGCTTATCTATTTGCATAAGGTTTTCATCACTTAAACTTTCCCTTATAATGAAAGGCTTTTCATACCTTGGCTTCTGTAGGTTGCCACACCCAGGACTCAGCTTGTGACGTAGCTTCTCAGGCTGACAAGCTGTTCTGTGCACTGCTCTACAATCAGAGTTACCAGGAAAACCTGACGTGGATTTCCACTCTCTGTGTTTCTTGGCAAAAGGATCACTGTAGAAGGAATCTCCTTTCCTTGTGCCTTTCTGGTTTAGCATAGGAGACTTACTTGGGCTAGGAGAGTTGTTTTCATCAGGCAAGCTGCTTCTTTGGTTTGCTTGGCTTTGGACTCCGTTCCAATACCTTTGGCCTCTCTGGACTTTATCCCTTTGAGTATACCTCTTTTGGATTCTGTCTCCTTGAGTTGGCTGCACATGGAAGCCTTCCTGTTCCAGGCTTCTCTCACTGCTCCGGCTGCTAATCCTTCTCCTGCTGCCAATCCTTCTGACCTCGCCTCTCTGGATCTTGCCCTTGCCTCTGCCTGTTCCTCCTAACTCACTGATCATCTGGTTTCCTTTATAAAGGGATTTCTGGTTTGCAAGTTCTGAGTTTAAGGACAGGTGAAACTGCTTGTTACTAATGTGATCAATGCTAGAGCACGTTGCTTCAGGTACTGTGTAATTGTTCATGCGCCCTCTGGCTGAGCTGCGCTGGAACTGCGCTCTCTGCCTTTTCTGAGTTCCATGAAAATTAGGAGTTTTTTTCAACACTGTTTCTTCTCTAGCTCCAGCCTCATGACAGCATCCACCTTAGGCATTCGCAACAAGTCCTTCTCCTCCTGGGGAATGGGGTACAGATGTGCAATAGCGTGACCCCCTCTTAAGGTCGCTTCAGGGCACTCCCATTCAGATTCTATCATTTGCTTAATAACCCTGTGTTTTGGGAAACATCTCTGTTCTGATTTAAATCCCTGTAACAAGGGATCCTCAAGTGGCTCCTGCTGCACTGCCGGGAGCACTATATTTAATGCAGCAAGAGACTGTGCAATGAAAGCTCCTAGCTCTTTCTTCCTAAAAACTCTAAAGACATTTGGATCTTCGCCCGGCCCTAACTCTCCTGGCCAGGTGTCTAATCCTGTCTCAGAAAGAATCTCTCCTGCCAACTGAGAAACGGAACTATGAGACACGGCCCCCTCTAATCCCGTCTCTAAACCTTTTGCTATAGAAGAGATCCCTTCCCCAGGGTCTGCCACTGTGGAATCTTCCTTCTGTGACACTAACAGGCTATCAGCAGAAGGACTGTGGATTGACTGAGACCTCTTTAATAAATAAGCATTATGCAGTGCTAAAATAAAATCCGCTGAAAACAAAGAGTCCAAAGACCCCTGCATTTTTGGCAACGGCTGCTGTGCTGGCCCCTCAGCAGGAGGTGCCTTATGCGATTTTGATTTCTTCTTATCTGCTTTTGCCTGCAGCGTGGGAAAAACGGCCAGCTCAGCTAAAATGGCCACCGTTCCCGCTCTTTCTGAAGAGCTCTGAGGTCTGCCTACAACCTCCTCCTCTGAGATTTTGCTCTCCATAATCTCTGTTAACTTCTAAAAACAAAACGACTCCGGAACTCAGCAATCGCCACCGACCAGCTCCTCAAAAGTGCGGCCCTGACAACCCGGACTGTATGCTGCTCCCGCCGGTAACCGCGACCACAGATCCCCCACTGAAAGAAAAGCAAATCGCCGAAATAACAGCCCCGTGGTGGCGATTCTTAGGCCGGATAAAGTAATAGTCTACCCACTGCTCTGACCATTACTTGAAGCCACAGACAGGCTGAAGGTTCTGCAACCTGCTTCGCCGCTGCTAGCGGTCAACCGGAACTTGCAGAGATCGGAGGCAGGGAAGAGGATTCTGGGGCTCCCAGGTCCTTTCCCAATACCCCTGCGCAACGGAGTCTCCAAATAGAGGCAGGCTCTACCTTTTATGCCGATCGGTTTAGTCGGCAGAGGAGAACCGGTGCTCCTTTTTTTCATGAAGAAAAAAGAACGTCCCTTTCTGATCTTCCCTGCTAGGACAAACCAGCCACAACTTCTCTTACTCCTTCTTTCTTCCTTTTTTTTTTTTTACCAAACTATTTATTATTTCTACAACTCTAGTTCCAATTCGCCTCTTTGGGGAGCCTGTCAGCCACACGTCTTGTTCAGCTGCAGAGGACTGAAAGACTGACTCTCCGACACCAGGGGGAGCTGGATAAGCTGTCAGCAAGTTTTTCAGTATGCAGTCCTCAGCTGCTGGAGGAGGTTGACTACCCAAATGTCCTGGAAATAGGAAACTGCTATGTAGTGTCACCCAGCAGGCCTGGTTGAGAGAAGGGAAAGTGTTTTAAATGAAGGAAAAAGTGCATATAAGCCGCAATATCTGGAGGAACCAGGTAGAGGGAGCCAGAGAGACTCCAGAGCCACTATAGAACCACGCCCCACTGAGCATGATGTAATGCCAGCCAGCTTCCAATCCAGGTGCACAGAGGAACTTCTTAAGGAGGCTCTGGAAGACAGGAAGGGGAGCAGAGGGAGCGGAGGAAGTGGCAGCGGATGGAAAGGCAGCTGTGAAGACAGTTGGAGTGACGGCTGGAGAGGAAACAGCAGGAGTAAAGGCAGCAGGACTGTGTACAGCTGGAAGCAAGGCAAGACAGAGGGAAGGTTGGAATGCAAACCTGAATATTCCCTTGCCAAAAGATCACCTAAAGGGAAAGGTGATGGTCTGAGAGCTAAGGAGGAACCGGAGGAGGTTTCAACTCCTAGAAAGGTAAAAGCTGTTTGTCCAGAGTGGTCAAGGCATTACTGCAGTTGTTGTTCAGAATCCACAGGGTCACAGCAGGAAGCCCTAAGACGTGCTAAACAGGCCAGCCAAAGGAGAGACTGGTATAGGCCTCAACCTTCGCTGGAGTCCAAGAGGCCAAGCTCCCAAGGTAAAGCTTTTATTGAATCAAGATATAGAAAAAGCTTGTATGATAAGAAAGGCTTGGATAATAGATGTTTGTATAAGACGGTCACAAAAGCTCCAAGGAGAGAGAACTTTTCTCCATGTAGAATAGCACGAAGCCGACGCCCTAAGAATAATCCAGAACATTGGGCTGTGCTGGAAAAGATATACAGAGAGCCTGAGTATAGGATACCTGAACCCAGGGACTCAGAGTCCGAGGTGTCCACCTACGAGCAAATGCAAGTGGACCTGGCCAGTGAGGCTTCGGATAACGAAATGGATTGCACATATTGTACTAGTGGAAGCCTGGAGTCTGTGCCAGACTTGTATGCTGCATGAATTATTGCCTACGATATTGTTTGAATGAAGCCCAGCGCTAATGTGAAGATAACAGTGTGTCTTTAAGCTTTTTGTTTCACTTTTCTTACCTGAATGAAGGACTTTTGCGTTTGTTGTTAACCAATCCTTTGGACCCTAACGTAAAGGGAAATAAACGCCTTTATTTTTCCCACCACTCGTGCATATGTTTCTTTGAAGATTAGGACCAGGAAACAAATAAGGCCAAAAGTGAAGTAGGCCGCAGGATTACTGGCCAATCTTCTCCCCATAATTTTTATGTCCGAGCGCTGCTTATACGCCAGGGCGGTGCTCGCGACAGTAGCCATGATACCCATGTATAAAGTTCTAACGTAAAGGTTTCATTATAACTTATTAGCCTACTATTATGAGTGAAACAAAGTATCTTTTAATATAACTAATGAAACCTTAGCGTGCCTGTCAAATGGAGGAGCGTAAAGCTGCTAATCCTAGAGATTATAAACTATTGAAATTTAACATGTTGGGATGGTAACCAAATGATGGAAGTACAATACCAACTGAAATTGTGAGACGATTCAACATTCATCATTGAGCACAGAAGTTACATCCAAAGAAACGTTCCAGATAAGCCTCTAGTCTCTCACTGGACACAAGCAGGACATCTACTTAGTGACTTAAAATATCTGGTATTGAAGGCAGTGACTCCACAATGGAGAGGAGGAGATATTGATAAAATTTTACTTAAATTAGAATGCTATAATCTATGAATTCAATAGCTTAGAACAGTGATGGCTAACCTTTTTGAGCCCGAGTGCCCAAACTGCCGCACAAAACCAAAGAATTTCCTCAAAGTGCCAGCACGTCATTTGCATAAGTGGTCTTATTTGCATAAATATTTGCATAATGTTACCATACACTAACTTTTAGTAAACATGTCTCTTAATGAGTGTATGGATAAAGAAAGACTAAAAGATTTCTACATTACTATAATCCAGTGCCAACCGCCAGGCACATTAGGAACTACTACAAACGCTGCCCATTTAGAACCCATAGCAAACCCGCCGTATCCTGACAGCATTACCAGGACTCACAAAGCACCATACCCTACCTATCAAAAGGCAACACTGCAAATATTAAACCAATACATTTCAGTGAATACTGGGGAAAGAGAACAAGTGGCAACGTCAAATAGGAATTTCCTCTTGTACCAAACAAAGCGCAGATGTTAATGATGCACATTTCCCAGAGCTGACATATTCCAGTTAATAAATTCAAAATAAAGAGATATCTTTCTACCTTTTGTGCATTTTTTTTCAGTTGCAATTGGTCCAGCCATTTTCTTCTGGTTTCTTCATGTTTTCTGCTAACTCTCCATCGTCTGCTGTCCATTTGTCCTTTCTTCTCTCTTCTCTCTCTCTCTACATCTGCTTTAACATACTAATCTTTCTCCTTTTGCTCTTTCCTCATTCCTATTTCATCCACACAAATTTTACCCCTCCATCCTCAATCCCCAATTACTCTCCCAATACCTGGCCAATTGTAGATTTTTCATCCCTCCTACACAAAATATTTTTCCCCTCTCCATTTTACTCTCCCAGCCCCATCCCATTCTAATCCTCCCCCAACATCAGCTCCCTTCTAGTTCCAGTCTCACCCAGCATCCATTCCCTTCTTCAAGCCCCCCACTTCCCCTCAGCCCATTTCCATTCCAAGCCCCGTCCCCATCAGCTATTTGCAGTTCAAGCCCCCCACTTCCCCTCAGCCCATTTCCATTCCAAGCCCCATCCCCAACAGCTATTTGCAGTTCAAGCCCCCTTCCACTCAGCCCATTTCCAGTCCTAGCAACCCCCCCAACCCATTACCAGTCCTAGCCCCCCATAGCCCACTCCCAGTCCTAATCCCACCAGCCCATTTCCAGTCCTAACCTCCCCATCAGCCCACTCCCAGTCCTAATCCCCCCTCACTCAATTTTTATTTTAAGCCCCCCCAGCGCCTATCACCACTCCTAACCCCCCCAGCGCCCATCACCACTCCTAACCCCCCCAGCCCAGCGCCCATCACCACTCCTAACCCCCCCAGCCAGCCCAGCGCCCATCACCACTCCTAACCCACCCCAGCCAGCTCAGTGCCGATCAACTCTCCTAACCCCCCCAGCCCAGTGCCCATCACCACTCCTAAACCCCCCCCCCACCAAGCAGATGACTACTCCTAACCCCCCCAGCCCAGCCCAGCCCATCCCCACTCCTAACCCCCCCCCAGCCCAGCCCATCACCACTCCTAACCCCCCCCCCCCCCAGCCCAGGGAAAATTAAAAAAAAAAAGAAAACCTGTCTGCTGCCGCTGTCGGGGCCGCCGCGGCAGAATCGAGCGTGCCGCCGCGGCAGAATCGAGCGTGCCGCGGGGCCCCCCTGTACCCAGCAGATCCTGCCCTCCCCGTAGCAGCTCTCTCTTTGGAGCTGCAGTCAGACGCGCCGGCTTGCAGAGCGCGAGGGAAGAGTTCCCTCGCTGCTCTGTTAAGCCCGCGGGGGCTGATGGGAAGTTCCCATCAGCCCCCGCGGGCTTAACAGAGTCGCGAAAGGGAAACTCTTCCCTTCGTGCTCTGCAAGCCGGCGCGTCTGACTGTAGCTCCAAAGAGAGAGCTGCTACGGGGAGGGCAGGATCTGCTGGGTACAGGGGGGCCCTGCGGCACGCTCGATTCTGCCGCGGAGGCCCCGACAGCAGCAGCAGACAGGGTTTTTGTTTTTTTTCTCGATTGCGGACCTTCCCGCGTGCCAGCTGCAAGGCCTTCGCGTGCCACAGCTGGCACGCGTGCCATAGGTTCGCCATCGCTGGCTTAGAACCTTGTGGTTTGAACTAGGAAATAGACCTTTCTGTATTTTTATGATTAAATGTTTATTACATTTTGATTTAATTTAGTTTTTACCACAGCCCCCTTTTTTATAGCATGTTGAATTTGTGTTGTTAAATTATAACATGCCACAGTTTGGAATCAAAAATTGTACAGCAAACAAAAAATTATTTTCACTCTATAAAATTTTGGTTGGTGCATATTGAGTTTTCTGCAATGTCATGTAGAACTATTTCTCTGGGGTATGTTTACTAAACGGCGCACAAGTGCGCGGCGCACAATAGCGTGTGCTAAGGTACCTTAGCGCATGCTAATGATGCGTTTTTGTGCGTGCCGCACTAACGGGCCCGCTCATGTGCGCGGCGCGCTACTGTGCGATAGAGGCGTGGAAAGGCTCCGGGAGGGCGGAGGAAGGCTCCCCAGGGGTGGAGAGACGGGGTCAATGGGTGGAGAGTGGGAGGGGAGAGGCTCCCCGCACAGGAGTGGGGCTGAATTTTGAGTAAAAAAATACTGCGAGTGAAAACCTCGCGGTAGAGCCGATTTAAAGGGAAGAGAAACCATTTCTGTCAGCAATGTACAGCAAAACAAGGGAAACCTACAAAACGTGAGCAGTGTGATACATGTGCACGGAACAAAAGGGCAAATAAACATTACAAATGACCCCAACAAAATATAAAAAAATTATAATCAAGCTGGGCAATAGTGATAGTAATGGGGAACATCAAAAAACACTCCCAAGAAAGCCCCAAAAAATAAATATGAATTTTAGAAGGGTCTACGCTCCGTCCCCATACAAGGTGAATGATCCCACAGTGAAATAGCACTGATCAGGGTTTCCCTCTCCATTGGACAGGTTACCTATGGCATGCACATTTCCACAACAGCAGGGCGGGCAG
Source organism: Ichthyophis bannanicus (assembly GCA_033557465.1). Lineage (NCBI taxonomy): Eukaryota > Metazoa > Chordata > Amphibia > Gymnophiona > Ichthyophiidae > Ichthyophis > Ichthyophis bannanicus. The sequence continues at coordinate 258,168,394 of CM066039.1, forward strand.
GTCGGAATGGGCAATTGGACAGATGCTGGGAAAGGGGATACAGAGGGCTGCAGGCGGCACATGCTGTGGTGCAGCTGGGGCACAGTGCGGACTAGGCAGATGCCTAGATGGCACCTAGGAATGCTGAAACTGAACAGCAGCCAGACAGCAACTGATGAGGGCCCAACATGGGCACGAGAGTGTTTAGCACAGTGTCACAGGGGATAGTACCCAGCAGGTACCCCCAAGGGCACGGAACATTGGCAGGCGGTGATTGGGGGACGTGCGGACAGATATGCAGGCACCCCTACCCCAGAACCTGCACCATAGGCAGCCGCCTACCCGCACACAGGATGGCCTGAGACTGCGTACTACCAGCACCACCAGCAGAAGGGCATGTCAGCATGGAGGCACAGGGGTACTGGAGGTGGAGGAGGGCAGTGGCAGCTGCCCAGAGCAGACCATGGCCTAGCCCTGTGTAGGTGGGTGCAATACACTGCAACAGCCAGGCCCTGCCGGACAAACAGTCATGGTATCATCAGGGAATGCACTGTCTCTGTGTCAACACGGTGGTGCAGTGCACACAACCAGTGTGTTTGGAGACAGAAGGTCACAGGTTCAAGCCCCAGCTGGGGCTTCTGCCAATCCAGTCCCCATATTTTACCCATAACTATATCGTGATAGTAAAGACGAACCATTATTGAAGAGAACATAAGCATGGCTCAAACACCTCTATTTTACCCTACAGAGCACAGACACCAGAAACATGCACATTACCTAGAGCAGATTCCCCCAAATGCAGTCCTGGAGGCCCACAAATCCTTCAGGGTTTATGCTGTCTCCAATCTAAGGATGGAGCGGTACTGGTGGTGGAGGTGGCAGCAGCTGGTGGCCACAGCAGACCATGGCCTAGCCCTGTCCAAGTGGGTGCTGTGCACTGCAACAAACAGGCCCTGTCGGATGTACAGTCATGGACTCCCCAGGGAATGCAGCACATCTGTGGCAACAAGGTCACAGATTCAAAGCCTAGCTGGGGCTCCTGCCAATCCAGCCCACATATTTTTTCCCACAACTAAACCGTGCTAGTAAGGACAAACCTTTATTGCTGAGAACATACGCATGGTTAATACACCTATATTTTACCCCACTGAGCACAGACACCATAAACAGGCGCATTACCTAGAGCAGAGTCTCCCAAATGCAGTCCTGGAGGGCCCCACACCATTCAGGTTCCATGCTTCCTCTAATAAAGATGCCTGTGCTGCATATCTATGCACCACCCCCATGGTATGCAGATGTAGCTCATGCATATTCATGACGGACAGCATGAAAACCCGAACAGTGTTTGGCACACCAGGACTGGAGTTGGGAACCTCTGCCGTAAAGCAGCAGCCTACAGGGGCAGACACACCCACAGGCCCCATTGGCCAATGCCTCCTGGAGAGGCAGGACATTGGGCCCTGCGTGCATCTCCCAATACTAGCACTTGCATACCTTAGCAATGCCACCCTACACCTGGGTATACGGTACACAGTTATCAAACGTTTGCTATGAGTACTGGCAGATAGAAATTCCTACGTTAAGCACAGTTTGCTGATTGAGCTCCATCATAACAATCTTTCTGATGTCTGCGATGTGTGCTTCAGGTCTGGTCTCTGACAGTGTTTACCACCCTGGGGAGTGACCCCCAACAGTATTGCGTACCATATCCATGCCTGTACTGTGCCCAGGACTGGTGTGGTGGGCAGGGCTGCTAAACTCCTCTATAGTAGCACAATGCTGGCATAGGTGTGGGAGTGTGTGTCTGTCTATACAGTGTGTGGTGGCTGCAAACACCTTCCACAGCCCACACTGCCAGCACTGTTGCCAGTATTGGCCTGCCAATGTGCATAATGAGGAGCAAGGTACCATGGGTATAGGCCAGACAGGGTGCATCTGCACAGGGCATAGGGCACTGGCTGGGACATTTTAGTGCCCGGCCACCACCTACACAGACAGGGTGACCTCAGTATGTCCTGCTGGGAGATCACTCTCACCCTGACTGTGCAGTGACGACAGCATGGCTAGGCACCCCCATAGTGCTATATAGTATTTCTGTCATGGGATATTTATGGGTTTCCTTTTGGGGCCCAGTCACTGACTTATCTGCTTGTTGTGTATGCTGACATCCCAGTTCTGGGTGCATGCATTTCCACCAGGAACATGCACTATGGACTAACTAGCAGACTGTTTGCAGCTGGTATGTGTCTTGATGGAGCACCTTGCAGGGTGCAGTGGCTGAAGGCTTGCTGCAGGAGAATATCAGATGGTGGTGGGGTGCAGCTTAGCATATCCAAGCTTAATGACTGTCTGCTATTGCGTTATGGATATGTACAGAGCTGCATTGACTGCCCTGTAGGGTGTCTTTTCACCAGCAGGACCGGGGTTGATGGTCCCCTCTACTGCCACCATTGCAGGGAGGTAGAATGTGGATCTGTTGATGTGAGACCCTGTTTACCACCCTCAGCCCTGGAGGAGGGGGGTGGTGGTACATAATCCTCCTAGGGGTCCATAGGGGCTACATCTGACTGAGACAGACAGATATATCCAAGGTGTTTCTGCAGAAACAACCTATCTCACACATTAACACTGCTTTGGACCTCCAGCATGGCCTATTTCTGCCATGGAAGGTGCTGTGGACCTGGTGCTGGGCGCCTCACCGCACCCTCAGGGTGAGCACAGTACCCGCACAATGTGACGGTGTGTAGCTACTCTGTGCCAGTAAAACACACGGTCAGTACCCCCTACCAGGCCGAGGTGCTGTGGGGGTGGACATGGTCAGTTCCCCCTACCAGGCCGAGGTGCTGTGGGGGTGCATACCCCATCTTGTGTTTATCTGTGGACAGCTGATTTGCATGTGCAGTGCATCATGGGTACGGGTGGCCTAACCCTATCCTGGTGACCACAGCAGACTGTCTTTGTGGTGATGTGCACTCCCTCTGCAGCCAGCCAGGGGCTTGCTAGCAGCTATAGAGCTGTAGCACAATGGTTACTTCACTGCCTGTGGAGCCAGAGGTTGTGGGTTCAAACCCACAGTGGGGCTATTTGATAGGGCTGCCCAAAGCATTATCTATTTTTAATGTACATTATTGCTGCCAGCAAAAACACCCTCAGTGTACTGTACCCATAAGGTGCCTCAGAGGGCGCCCTATAGGTTACCATCCATATAAGGTGCACTATACGTTATCCTGTGGAGCGACTTATAGGGTGCCCTATAGGGGACATTTTAGGGTGCCGTGCCGGACAGTGCACTTTATAATGTGCCCTATGGAGTGCCTTATGCGGCACCTTCAATTACGGCACGTGAGGGCGTGTTTGCTGGCAGCAATTAATAAAATACAAATAGAGTGCTGCAGGAAACAATACATACATTGCAAAGCTGATGCCTCAGCCAGCCTTACATATTAGGCACACTGGGGAACAAACTCATGACCCCTGTATCAGCAGTCAGTGCCTTAACCATTGTGCTACACTGCTGCTCCTCCTTGCATGTCAGCGCACCTACTTATGATTTTCATTCCTTAAACTGCACAGTGCTGCCATCAAAAACAGTGCTGTGACCTTGCGGAAACTCATACGGCACCCTATAAAGCGCCCTATAAGCAACATTCTAGGGTGCCTTGGCGGACAATGCACTTTAAAATGTGCCTTATGGGAACACGCTTTGAGAGTGCGTTTGCTAGTAGTAGTAATTAAAATAAAAATAAAATGCCTCCTCTAAAGCAATCTTCCCCATAATAGGTAATGCCTCAGCCAGCCTTCTTCATTGGGCACAGTGGGGGATTGAACCCATGATCCCTGCACCATTGGTCAGTGTCTTAACCATTGTACTGTGGCTCTGTTCCTGTGCTTGTGCATCAGCGCGCCGCCTATGCTTCCCGCGCAGCTTTCTCATGCGCTAATGTGCGGGGTGCACATGATTAATCCCAGTTTTGCTTTTTTCAGCCTGAAACGCCCACTCCTTATAAGGCATCCGCACACTAGTGCGCCGCACACCATAACGGGGTTTTAGTAAACATACCCCTCTATTTTGTTTTTTATTTTATAGCTAGAGTAGAACGCTAAAGATTACCCTCTACATGAGGTTTACCACAGGGTGCTTCAGTGAGTACTACCTTGTAGTTTTATCTTATGATTCTCTATTGTCCTCCTTATAGCCCTGCCAATGTCTCTTCCATATTCTTACACTCAGTAATTATATGTTTTTTCTTTCACTGCCCTGTGTTTTGTTTTCTTCATTTTGGTTTAAATTGTTTTAAAATGATGTTTTTAAGTATTTTCTCATGTTTGTATGTATTGATGATTATATCAATTATCAATTTTATTTTATAAACTGCATACCCCCTGAGGAAGGCGTTGGGGTTCATCAAATAAAGGCTCCTGTGACCTTCACACGTCTCTTGCTCCTTGTGTTTCCTGGTTATCGTTGCAAGAGTATCTGCTCTTCCTTGTGTCTACTAATATATCCAGTGATGTCACGATTTTGACATGCCCAGTCTCCAAGCTGCAGGAGGAGGTGCACAACCCAGAGTGGAGGACTGAACTGGAGGAACAATAAGGAAACAGTAGTTTGTGGACAGCGTCTATACTTTTCATAGCACAGCCACCAGTGGGTAAACCTGTGAATAAATCGCACCAGAAACCATTTTTGTGTTCATACACTCCGATCTACTTTTTCTTATATGTGCCTAAATTTCATACAAAGACATTTCCTTCTCCTACATGCACTTAAGTTTTATTTCAGCTCTGATCAGGTGCTGCTGAATTCTGCACTCAGCCTTTCAGTCTTCTAATTACTTCTTTGCATCCAGGTGCATAAGCTAATTTATTTTTATTTAGACAGATTTGTATACCACCTTATCCTTCAAAGTGGTCACATAATTGGAGGGTTACATTTAACATGAGGGTAAACATCATTATGCAATTAACTCGTATGTCGAGTGGGTATCGAGTTGGCGGAGGTAGTTGCATTTCCGGTGGCGACTGTTGTCTGTTTGGCCTTGTTATCATGCCATTTGAATATGCATAGTCCACATTTTGATACTACTTTCCATACAGCCTTTACTGCCCAGGTAATGCTTGCACCAAACCTCTTTCTGCCTTGCAGTATGATGTAAGTGTGTGCAGATGCCACGCTAACATTTCTGCATGGGCCCCATAGTTCTCTCTGAGAGACCAGCTCCTTGGTCTGAAGAGTTTTGAGAGAAAAAAAAAACCAATACCATATACAAAAAAAAAGTTCAGGCATCTTGTTTATTAAAAGCTAAAAAATTATAAATCAGGACACAATTACTGTTTTAAAAGCATTGACGTTTATTTTGTAATTTTCCAAAGCTCAATATTACTGAAGAAGAAATGGCCTACTACGCTGTACTTTCAAAAACAAAATTTGTTAAAAAGAAGTGCAGAGAAAAGGCAGGGAAAAGAATTTGCATTTAGCTCGGGGCTTTTTCAGGAGTAGCTTAAGGTGAGTTATAATCAGGTGCAGTAAGTATTTCTTGTCCCCGGAGGGCTTACAATCTAAGGCCTTGATGTAGAAGCCCCATGCTAGAGCCCAGCGTTAAAGCTCTAGCATGTTTTAAAGCAGTCGTTTTGCTCAATGATGCTGTAAGTAAACAGCATGTAAATGAGCTGTGCGCAAAACATCTGCGCTAAACAAGGAGAACAAGCCACACACATGCATACAGTGATCTGCATAAGCAACCTCTATCCTGCACAAGCAAAAAAAGCAACTGTTTGGCACTTGTGCTGGAATGCTATTGGGTGCCTCATTATTATTATGTGCAGAATAATGATGTGCTGAAATGCTATGTGGCGCATATATAAGCCATAACATTGTTCCAGAGCACTTCCCCTGCCATTTTTTCTCAGCACTCTCTTCAGCAATGCCAAGAACAAATTGCAGGGGCTGTGCACTCAAGAAACGGGCATAAATTCCTCACGAGTGCTTACTGCAGACCTATGAACTAACCCTTAGGGGTATGTTTACTAAACGGAGCTAACGGCGCAGCTGCGACGTTATCGCGTGATAATGTCTCTGGCGGCGTTAAGGTGCGCAGAGGGTGGAGTAAGGCTCCCTAGGGGCGGAGATAAGGGGTCAATGGGCGGAGAGAGGCTCCGTGCATATTAACGCCGTGAAATGAAGGTCTGAAAATTAACGCCAGTGAAAACCTCGCGTTAGAGGCACATTTGCAGGAGAAACCATTTCAGTCAGCAATGTACAGCAAAGCCAGGGAGACCAAGAAAAGTGATAGTAGTGATACATGTGCAGCAGCAGCATAGTGGCCAAGTACAAAGGGCACAATGGCGAGGCTGCAAATGGAGTACAGGGGGCTGAAGGCGGGGCATGCAGTGGGGCACAGGGTTCACTAGGCAGATGCCTAGGTGGCACATAGGAACACAGAAACTGCAAATCAGCATGCCAGCAACTGACCAAGGTCAAACATGTCCACGAGTGTGTGTCCCACAGTGTCCCAGGAGACATCACCCAGCAGGTACCCCAGAGGGCACATAACAGTGACAGGCGGTGCCGGGGGGAAGCGTGGATGTCTATGTAGGCACCCCTATCCCTGATCCCATAGGCAGCCGCCTACCGGCACACTGGATGGCCTGGGACTGTGCACCACCGGTATAAAGGCATGTCAGCATGGTGGCGGAGGGGTGCTGGTAGTGGAGGGGGCAGTGGCATCTGCCCACAACACACCAAGGCCAAGCCCTGTTCAGGTCGGTGCTGTGCACTGCAACTGACAAAGTATGTCTGACGAACAGTCATGGTATCCCCAGGGAATGATATGCCCCTGTGACAACAGCTTGGTGCAGTACACACAGCCAGTATATTCAGGGGCAGAAGGCCACAGGTTCAGGTCCCAGCTGTGGCCCCTGCAGACCAAGGCCCCACGTTTTACCCAGTACTAAACTGTGGTAATAAAGATGGAATCATTATTGCTGAAAAAAGAAACACGCCATAAACGCCTATACTGTACTCTACAGAGCACATACACCATAAACATGTGCAATCCCTAGAGCAGAGTTTCCCAACTCCAGTACTGGAGGGCCAAACACCATTCAGGTTATCAGGATGTCCCTAATAAATATGCATGAGATGTATTTACACGCACTGCCCCCATTGTATGCAAATGTATCCATGCATATTCATTAGGGACAGCATGAAAACTTGAACCGTGTTTGGCCCACCAGAACCGGAGTTGGGAACCTCTGCCCTAGAGCAGAGGCCAACAGGGGCACAAACACCCACACCCAGAGGCTCCACTATCCAGCGGCTCATGGAGAGTCAGGCTGTTGGGCCCTGTGTGGAGCAGCATCTACCAATACTAGCACCTGCATACCTTAGTAATGCCGTCTTAAATGTGGAAACACGTTCCACATATATCAAAAGGTTGCTATGAATAATGTCAGATAACAAATCCTAAGTTAAACACAATTTGTTGACAGAGATTCATCACAGCAACCTTTCTGGTATCTGTGGAGTGTGTTTCAGGTTTTGTTTCTGACACTGTTTAACACCCTGGGGTGTGACCTTAACAGTATTGAGTACCATAGGAATGCCTGCACTGTGCCCAGGGCTGCCAACCACCTCTGTGTTTGCACAATACTGAAATAGGTGTGGGAGTGTGTGTATGTCTATCCAGTGTTAGTAGCTGCCTACACCTTATTGAGCCCACAATGCTTGCACTGTTTCCAGTGTTAGCCTGCCAATGTGCATAATGAGGAGCAAGGTACTGTGGGTATGGCACAGACACGGCGGCCTGAGCAGGATGCATCTGCACCGGGCAATGACTGGGACATTGTAGTGCCCAGCCATCACCTGCATGGACAGCGTGGCCACAGCATGCCATGCTGGGAGGTCACTCTCACCCTGAGCAGTGACCATGGCATGGTTAGGTTCTCCCATAGTGCTATACAGTATTTCTATGGGTTTCCTTTTCTGGGGGCACATTCACTGACATACCTGCTTGGTGTGTGCGCTCACATCCCATTTTTGGGTGCACACAGTTCCTCCAGGAACATGCACTATGTACTAGCTAGCAGACTGTCTGCAGTTAGCATGTGTATGGCTGGAACACCGTGCAGGGGGTGGAGACTGACTGTACCCTCTGCTGGTGAATGTCAGATAGGGGTGGGGGCAGCTGAGCTTTTCCAGGCCTACTGCCCTATGTGATGCGTACAGATCTACACTGACTGCCCTGTAGGGTGCCCATTCCACAGCAGGACTGGGGTTGATGGTCCCCTCTACTGCCACCATTGCAGAGATGCAGAATGTGGATCTGTTGGTGGGGGTTCCTGTCCCCGACCCTGACCCCACAGAGGACGGGTTGGGTGGTGCTACATAATCTGCCTTGGGGTCCAAACACCACCCTTCACTTATAACATGTGACCATGGCACCCACACAGGATATGCACTATTCTGGGTGCATCAGAGTACACAAGGGCTAGACATGACTGGGAAATACAGATGGACACAGGTGGGTAGTCCCTGCAGACACCTAGGATACATCACACACCGGCACTGATGGGGACCTGCAGCACAGCCTACCTCAGCTGAGGCAGGTGCTGCGGACCTGGAGCTGGGCGCCCCACCTCACCCTCAGGGTGAGCACAGGAACTGCACAATGTCACGGTCTGTAGCTACTCTGTGCTAGTAACACACACGGTCAGTTCCCCCTACCAGGCCGGGGTGCTATAGAGGTGCATACCCCATCTTGTGATCAGATGTAGGCTGCTGATCTGCATGTGCAGTGCATCATGGGTACAGGTAGGTTTACCCTATCCTGGTAATCACAGCAGACAGTTTATGTGGTGACCTGCAGTCTTTCTGTAGCCAGCCAGCGGTGTGTTAGATGTTATAGAGATGTAGCCCACTGGTTACTTCAATGACTGTGGAGCAGAGGTCATGGGTTTGATCCTACAGTGGTGTTATTTAATAAGGCTGTCTGAAGCATTTCCTTTTAATGTGAATCAGTGCTGCCAGCAAAAACACCCTCACAGTGCCGTAGCCTAAGGTGCCTCATAAGGCACCCTATAGGGCACATTATAAGGTGCCTTGGCGGACAGGGCACTTTATAATGTGCCCTATGGAGTGCCTTATAGGGTGCCTTATGCAGCACCTTAGCTTACAGCACTGTGAGGGTGTTTCTGCTGGCAGCATTGATTTAAATTTAAAAAATGAAATGCCTCAGACAGCACTGATTTAAATTAAAAGGAAATGCCTCAGACAGCCTTCTTACATAACACCACTGTGGAATCAAACCCATGACCTCTGCCTCCGCAATCATTGCAGTAACCAGTGGGCTACATCTTTATTGCTTCTAACACTGCACTGGCATGAACTTAGGGTTAACGCGCGTTGACCTGCCATGGCACCCACTATCGTGTGATACAGATTCTTGCTACCTTGCCGCCGGAACACCCACTCCTTATATGGCATTCTTCACATTATCGCTGCAACTAGCGCCGGTAACATTGACGGGTTAGTAAACGTACCCCTTAATGTCTCCTCAGATCTCGCATTAAAATATCAACATTGAGCGAGTCTCATCTGTATTGCATTACTGATTCATTACCATGTATATGGATTTAAATGCACTGATGTTAGTGCAGCTATTTGTGCATTGATTATGCTTGCATTAGATCCCCCCACCCCACCCTGATCACACACTCCCAACCCTCAAACGCTGAAAATTCACTGGTGGCCCAGTGACCACCACAAAAACTCCCTGAAGGCGCCTACCCACTAAACGAATTTCCTTGGTGCAGTGGCCCTTGCCCCCTCCCCCTCAAAAAGGGTACCTGGTGGCCTCTACTGCCTACTCCCTGGTGGATGAATGAAAGCCCTCAACCCACTCGATTCAACATCTTAAAAAAAATCCTTTAAGTTTTATAATATATTAAAAAATAAATTTCACTTACTTAACAGGGCATATTTGTGCATTAAGTACTAACAGTCCTTTTATTTATATGGGTGCAATGGCACTTAATGCGCATTAATTTCATTAACGTGTAAAAACCTTTAGTAAAGATGCTCCTTGGAGTCGCAGTTGCTGCCATTTTCTAAGAAGGTGGCACGGGGCCAGGAGTTTGTGGACATTGATCCTGCCCACCCAATGGGGGGGCTAGAAATTAGATGGAGGGCATTGAAGCTGCGGGTGGGAGGCTCCAAATAGTAATTACACTTACCTGGTAATTGTAGTTCCTTGAGAGACGACAGCTTAGTCCTCAACGTATGGGTAGTGCACCTCCTCCTGCAGCATGAAGACTGGACCAATCAAATTTCAGCTCCACTGGAACCCTTATACCAGGCATCTCTGGAACTCCAGTGACCTACTGACAAAGCAAACTCAAACACGTAGCTAACCTTTAATCGAGCCCAACTGTGCAATTGTTTTTTTTTTTTTTTTTTATATTGTAGCCAAAGGCCACCCCTAACAGGAACGGAATGTCACGCCCCTGCCACAGCCAAAGCAGACAGTGAGAAGAAAAGGAAAACATTGGAGCGAAAGGAAAAAAGTAGAAGGAAACGCACTCACCTGGGAATACGGACCTCTGAACCCAAGGCGTGCCGCGCTAAAAACAAAGAGACAGGGAGAGGCAGGAGGACTAAGCTGTCGTCTCTCAAGGAACTACAATTACCAGGTAAGTGTAATTACTATTTCCTTATCGTTCCTCCAGCTTAGTCCTCAACGTATGGGATGTATCAAAGCAGCCTAACGGGTGGGATTCTTCCAGCCGGCACGCAGAACCGCGGAACCAAAACCGGCATCGCTCGCCGCCAAGACATCAAGTCGATAATGTCTACTGAAAGTGTGCAAAGAAGACCACGTGGCCGCCTTACAGATATCCACCGGCGAAACCAAACTGAACTCCGCCCAGGACGTTGCCTGTGCTCTTGTAGAATGAGCGCGCAACCCAACAGGTGGAATTCGACCGTGTAACAGATAAGCTGAACCAATCGCCTCCTTAATCCACCGAGCAATAGAAGCCTTCGCTGCCGCTTCACCTTTGCGAGGACCGCCAAACAGCACAAACAAGTGATCCGATTTACGAAAACCGCTGGTAACCTTTAAATAGCGTCGGAGAACCCTCTTGAGGTCCAACCGACTTAGACCGCGATCAGAAGCATGCCCTTCCGACTCCGGAAATACCGGAAGGGAGACGACCTGGTTCAAGTGGAAAGGAGACGTCACCTTAGGAAGAAAGGAAGGCACAGGCCGCAGAACCACTTTTTGAGCCGAGAAAGATAGAAAAGGCTCCCTGCAAGAAAGAGCCTGTAGCTCGGAAATACGGCGTGCGGAACAAATCGCCACTAGAAACACCGTTTTGAGAGTCAAATCCTTTACCGAACTACGAGACAGAGGCTCAAAAGGAGCTGCACTGAGAGTTCGCAACACCAAATTAAGATCCCAAGAGGGTACAGAGACTCTACGGGCCGGACGCAGCCTAGAAACAGCCCGCAAGAAACGCACGACGTCAGCATGAGCACCTAACGCCACGCCCTGGACCTTTCCACGGTAACAGGACAGAGCCGCCAATTGCACGCGTAACGAACTGGCGGCCAAACCCTTAGCAAAACCGTCCTGCAAAAAATCCAGTATCATCGGAATAGAGGCTGTAGCCGCTCGGATCTGATGTCGAGAACACCAGTCCTCAAAAACACGCCAAACCCGTACATAGGCCAGCGAAGTAGAGCTCTTGCGCGCTTGTAACAGGGTCGCCACGACCGCCCGTGAATAACCCCGTTTTCTTAGCCGAGCCCTTTCAATAGCCAGGCCGTAAGAGAGAATCTCCCCACTTGAGGCATGCGAAGAGGACCCTGACACAACAGATCTGGAACCACGGGAAGCCTCCACGGAGAACCGTCCACCAACCGCATCAGATCGGCATACCAAGGCCGACGAGGCCAATCCGGCGCTATCAACAGCACCCGACCTCGGTGAGCCTCGATCCGCTGGATCACGCGCCCCAGCAGAGGCCACGGAGGGAACACGTAGAGCAGACCCGCGGAGGGCCAAATCTGCAAAAGAGCATCCAGACCTTCGGACATCGGCTCTCTCCGACGACTGTAGAATCGAGCAGCCTTCGCTGAGCGGAACGTGGCCATCAAGTCCATGACCGGTTGGCCCCACCGCCGCACCAGCTGCGCGAACACCCGCGGATGAAGTTCCCATTCGCCGGGATCCACCTGAACTCTGCTGAGAAAGTCTGCCGTAACGTTGTCTTTTCCGGCAATGTGTGCTGCCGAGATGGCCAGCAGTCGGGGTTCCACCCACTGGAACAACGTCCGAGTCTCCGCTTCCAGGCCGACGCTTCCGGTACCCGCCCTGCCGGTTGATGTAGGCCACCGTCGCCGCATTGTCGGAGAGAACTCGAACCGCCCGAGCCGCTATCTGGGTCTCGAAGTGCTGCAAGGCCAATCGAACGGCTCGAAGTTCCAAGCGATTGATCGACCAAGTTCTCTCCTCCGGGGACCAGAGACCTTGAGCGAACTGACCCTCGAAGTGTGCGCCCCAGCCCGACAGGCAGGCATCCGTCAAGAGCGGAACATAGTTCGGCTGCTCCAACGGCATCCCCATCCGCAGCGAGGATGGACTCAGCCACCAACGCAGGTCTCTCCGAACGCCCAACGGGCAAGGTAGACGTTTGCCCAGGGAATCGGACTGGTTGGACCAGCGACGGAGTAAGGCCCGCTGGAGCGAACGCATGTGAAAGCGTGCCCAAGGTACCACCTCCAGGGAAGCTGCTATCGTCCCGAGCAACTGCAGGTATTGCCAGGCCGACGGAGCCGGAGTCTTTCGGAACCGCCGTACCAGGGATTGAAGAGCTAATATCCTGCGTTCGGGCAGAGATACCAATCCCACGCCCGTTTCGAACGTTACTCCCAAATATTCGAGAAACTGCGTTGGCACCAAATGACTCTTGTGTGGGTTGATCACCCAACCGAGAGACTGCAAGAGCGCCACGACTTTTGCTGTCGCCGCCAAGCTTTCTGCGCGAGACTTTCCGCGAATTAACCAATCGTCCAGGTAGGGATGGACGAGCACTCCCTCTTTGCGCAAGGCCGCCGCCACCACCACCATGACCTTGGTGAAAACTCGCGGCGCGGTCGCAAGACCAAAGGGCAACGCCTGAAACTGGAAATGGCCCCATGGCAGTGCAAAGCGGAGATATTTTTGCTGGTCCTCTCGAATCGGGATATGGAGATAAGCTTCCGAGAGGTCGAGAGACGTGAGAAACTCGCCCTGGCGGACCGCGACTATCACGGACCGCAGAGTTTCCATCCGAAAGTGGGGAACCCGTAGACAACGATTCACTCCTTTGAGATCCAAAATGGGGCGAAGATCGCCACCCTTCTTTGGCACCACGAAATAAATGGAGTACCTTCCCTGACCATATTCCGCTGGCGGTACGGGAATGACCGCCCCCAACCGGAGAAGACGATCGAGCGTTTGCCGGATCTGAAGGGTTTTCTGGACTCCCCGGCAGGGGACTGCTACAAAGGAATCGAGCACGGGACGGGCCAAATCGAGAACGTACCCGTCTCGTATGATGTCCAAAACCCACTGATCGGAAGTAATATGGGTCCAAGCGGAGAGAAAACGTCGAAGACGCCCTCCGATCACAGGCAGCTCCACCTGGACCCGCTGCCCTTCATTGGGGCTTGCGGGCGGCTGGAGAACTAGCCGCCGAGAATCCTCTGCTGGCGCCACGGAAGCCGCGAAAGACCGAAGCTCGGGAGCTATATCTGCCACGCTGGAAACCCCCATAACGTGGTGAGCGGAACCTGCGAAAGTCCCGAAACTGCCCCCGAGATACCGGAAGCGACCTACCCCGCTTGGGTCTATCCTCCGGCAGGCGACCGCCTTTGGAGTCTCCCAAGTCCTTAACCAACTTATCCAAGTCCTCACCAAAGAGCAGTCTCCCTTTAAAGGGCAATTTGCCCAACCGCGATTTGGAAGACCCATCGGCTGCCCAATTTTTTAACCAAAGGGCTCTGCGGGACGCCACCACGGATGCCATGCTATTGGAGAGAGCTCTGATGAGATCATACTGGACATCCGCTAAGTACGCCGCCCCCGATTCCAAGCGGTGGATCTCAGTCAGCATGTCGGTCTCTAAGGAAGGAGATTGTTGCAGACGCTGAACCCAGCGCAAACATGCACGGGCCACCCAAGCCCCGCAAACGGAAGCTTGTAACGCAATCGCGTCCGCCTCAAAGGATTGCTTCAATAGCCCGTCCATTTTCCGGTCCTGCGGCTCACGTAAGGCCGCACTCCCTTC